>OW052037.1:26497124-27983254 GCA_932526305.1 Epicampocera succincta
CATATTATTCAAATGGATATATATATCAATTTTTATTGATGTAACCTACCAGATTTTAGTTCCAGCCGGGATGCATTCGATAGCATGAAATCATAATTTTTTCATCTTTTAATACATACATATGTATGTATGTGTGCACATACATATTTGACATATATATAATATATTTTCATGCCTCTAATGACACAGAATTCAACAACTATATTATAATGGGTGTTTTTTATATTGGCAATACTTCCTTAATTTTTGTCAACTCTCAAGTGATTTATGTTTAGTTTGGCTTGGCATTTCAACAAGAATAGGCCGACGCCTGAACTTCCAAGTTATTTTGAAACAAGATTGCCTTTGATACCGATTCTCATAATCGAATTTTATTTAGCAACGAAGATCACTTATACGTGAGTAAACAAAACTGCCGTAGTTGGAGTGATGATAATCCTCAAGTGTATGTTAAGACACCGTTATATCCACAAAAAAAAAAAAAACTGACTGTTTGGTGTACTTTATGGGCTGGTGGAAACATTGGTCCGTACTTTAAAAACGATACTGGTCAGAACGCTACAATCAATGGTTACCGCTATATATATAAAGCGAGAAAGTTGGTATGACAGCTTAGACGGTTAAGATATCTGAAACTGAAATGGTTTATTTTTTCCTTGATTGTTGAGTTCATTAATGCTCCACGCAGCATTAACATTTTATTTTATGTAAAAAGTTTTGAATTTTTCATACAAAGTATGATGTAAAAGTTTTAAGTTCTGAATAACTAATAAAATATTCAACTAACTGCTATAATGTTTTAATTTCTGCATACAAATTGTAAAGAGATATTTAAGGCCAACTGCGTACCATTATGACGATGGAAAGAACTACATATGCCACTTCGGGTGGCTTCAGAGCCAAAAGAAACGGAGCAAGAGTATTTAGGCGGGGGGAAAAATGGTTATTTGAAGGAACTTGCAGAATATAAATTCGTATACTATTTCTTTTAAAAACATTTGACTTGAAAGTACGTTGGCATACCTGAGTGCCCGAGCTAAGGTTAAATCAAAATTTTTTTTCAAACTGTCTAATCGCGTAAAGATAACTAACCTTTCCTATTAATCGTGGGCAGAGTATTAGAGTTTGCGAAGTTACTTTCTTTTACGATGCGATAGCATTTACAATAAAAGCACAATTTGGTAATATATGTATATCGCTTTCGCAAAATAAGATAAAAAGAAGCACTACCAAATAAACAACAGCAAAGAATGGTGAAATGAAATGTCAAAACTTGTAAATAAAAGCAAATTTCATCTGCAGTTGTGGTTTGAGGAGGAAAATGAACATGTTTATTCAAACAGCTGCGATTGACACCGTTATTTAGATCAAACATACAAAATCGCTGTGTTGCATCATAAAATCAACTACCGTTATTGAGTCTGTAACTTTTTCGACTTTCCGCTAAGAAAAATAAAAATTTCGACATGAATATAAAAAATAATTTGTTGACAGATTTGCAAAAGAAGAAAAAAATAGATGCGAAAGGAAAATACGAAATTGCTGGACAAATCACCAATTTTTCTTTCGCATCTCAAAGACTAACCCAACCACTTAATTTCACTTTCAACAAAATGTGGTTAGTACTCATATCTCTTAAATTCTTTTAATCAGCAACCTTGATAAAATTACCCTATTTTTAAATAAATTATTTGCAAATTTAAATAAATAACCGCAATTTTAATAACTATATGATATTAGAACTTAGCTTATTATTACCAAAATGAAATTTTTTAGTAACCAATTTAATGTTACAAAAAAAAAGGTAATGCGTAGTAAAAAAATGAGACAAGGAAGAAAAGTAGTAGTCAGGTTCTTGCAATTATGACTGAAAACAATCCGTCATATAAAACACATGACAAATGGATTGAATCTAGAGGCCAACCTATACAAGTCATAAATATAGTAAAGTGTGGTTAAATTGTATGGGCCGATGTTGAATGTGAACCACACCTAAACGCCAAGTTTTTTTCCGAATTTTATTTGACATTTCTCTATTTCAGACTTACTCAATTTGAACCATGGAGAGATACACAATCCAACAACGTGTTAAAGTTATCCAGACTTATTATGAAAATGGGAGTTCAAATCAAAATGAATATCGTGCACTTCGTAATTTTTTTGGTCAATTTCATCGTCCAAATGTGCGTACAATCGCAAAAATCGTGGAAAAATTCGAGCAAACCGGGTCTGTAGAAGATGTGAGAACACCAGTGCATGCTCGTACAGCTCGTACTGCAGAAAATATTGCTGCTGTTCGCGATAGTGTGGCTGAAGAGCCGTCCACCTCAACCCGTCGTCGTTCCCAACAATTGCACCTCTCACGCTCGTCGTTGATGAACATTATGCATAAAGACTTGCATTTACACGCTTACAAGGTGCAATTGGCTCAAGAACTAAGGCCTCTTGACCATTCCAAACGTCGTGAATGGGCAGAATGGTGGCAAGAAATGGCAACAGTGGATGATCAATTTTCGAAGAAAATCATCTTCAGTGATGAGGCACATTTTCACCTCAGTGGATTCGTCAATAAACAGAATTGCCGCATTTGGGGCGAATGAGAATCCAAGAGTGATTGTCGAAAAACCAATGCACCCACAAAGAGTGACTGTTTGGTGCGGTTTATGGGCTGGCGGCATCATCGGGCCGTATTTTTTCCAAAATGAGGCCGGTCAGGCAGTTACTGTGAATGGTGTTCGCTATCGTGAGATGATAACGAACTTTTTATGGCCCGAATTGGAAGATATGGATGTGGACGATATGTGGTTTCAGCAGGACGGTGCCACTTGCCACACAGCTAACGAAACAATGGCTCTTTTGTGCAACAAATTCAATGGCCGTGTTATCTCACGTAATGGCGATGTCAATTGGCCGCCAAGATCATGTGATTTGACACCGTTGGACTTTTTTCTTTGGGGTTATTTGAAAGAAAAGGTGTACGTCGATAAGCCAGCAACAATTCAATACCTAAAGGATCAGATAATTCGGCACATTAACGGCATAGAACCTCCATTATGCCTCAGCGTATGCCAATACATCATAATAAAATAAAATTACAATAATTTCCTAAATAGTTTGTGTTTTATTCAAAATCAACATCGGCCCTTGAAATTTAACCACCCTTTATCTTCAATGCCAATGTAACCTCAATCAAAAAACATATTTTCCCCAAATGAAGTGTGACCATGAGCACGTAGATTATAAATGAATCTAATAAATCGGCGTGGTCACTGATCACATCAATAAGTTTTAAGAAAGTTGTAAAATAATAACAGAATTTCCTTGAGGCATTATGTGTATACATTTCACAAAAAATTGGTGGTGAAACCCTGACATTAAGGTTTTATTTTTATAGTTTCACATTGTTATTTATATACAATAAAATAAATATTTTGCAAGCTATAATTCATTTATTACATTTAAATTCATGATATTAATTTACTACTATTTGTGTCCAATGCTAGCGCTACAATTTATCTATTAAAGACGTAAATCAGCCAATGTTGGTTTCCCGTCCTTCTGAGAAAAACATACGTGGAGGACAGAGTGAGTTTATTATGCTCATCCCAGAATTATGTCGTGCAACTGGGCTAACTGAAGCTATGACAAGTAATTTCAGGTGAGAATTATTTTTTATGTTTATTATTTTTCTATGCTTCTATAGAAATAAAAAAGGAATTAAGAAGTACAGTAAAGATATAAAGCATAAGTTTTCAAGTTACAACAAAAAGTATAAAATTTTATAACTTTTTAAGAAAGTCATAGAAAAAAGTACCTTTTTCATATATTTTTAATTTTTTTCATTTAAACGTTTATTAAAAAACGATGAAATATCCATAAACACAGTCGACCTCCTATATCAAAGAATACTCTGGTTTGGAAAATATTTGTTTAGTTGACTTAATACTGTGGTGGTGCTTGAGTAGTATTTCCATTGCTGTTGTGTTTATCCTGTTCGTGTATTGCGGAACAAGGGAATCCCTCCACAAGTTTATCGTTTTAAAATTTTGGAGAGTCTTTGACTAAAGTTTGTCCAAAAGCCACAAGAATAGCTACACAGTACAGTTACTGTTACCGTAAGTTTGTACGTACTAAGTTCACGTTTGTAATAAAACAAACTGAGTACACTCTGCAAATGATAACAAATAGTTAGATGAGTTAAAATTGCTGCCATTACCACGATTGAATTTCCATGAATCTTGAATTCAGGGGTATGACGCAAAATTAAATGCTATAGATATTTGTTTATGGACAACAATCCTGGAGAAATAAACTCCGAGATGAATTTTTTATAAAAATATACGAGTTTTAATAGTTTTAATTTTGACATAAATGTAAATATTTTGATAAACCCTGGGGAGGATCAACGACGTTGATCGAAATATTGGTAAATAAATAAATAAATGTAAAAAAAAACATTGCATTTTTTAATTATTTGACCTAAAGCTGAACTGAAAAATATAAAAAAATACCAAAATTAAACATTCACATCTCATAAGTAATAAAAAAAATTGAAGTGGTAATATTGCATTTCAAATATGTTTAATCCGCTCTTAACTATTTTTTTTGCTCAAACCAATATTAATCTGACGAGTTAGTGGTTAATTGTATGTCAGCAAAAGTCTAAATAATGGGGTTTTCTCCGTCTTGAGAATTATTTTTTTTAATAATTTTGTTCGCAATAATGAAAGTTAAAAAAAGAAAACAACCAAATGTTAAAAAGTGCTAGCGAGGAAACGAATATTAGCAAAACATTTTTTTTGCTTATTTTATTAAGTCGTTTATACTGCAAACAAGAAAAGAAAAAAGCGGTTTAATTTGGCCATAAATCACGCCCTAATCAACACATATATATATATATATATATATATATAAGTGAAATACAACGTTAGTTGTGGTTGAGTTTTCTTCATAAACTGACTATTTTATTTCCAAGTTTTTTCTTAAATACTAGAAATGAAAATGTTAAATCTAGTCTAGGTTTTATCAGCGTGTGAAAGCAAAATAAAGTACAGAAATATCGTCTTACAACTAAGTGATGATATTCTTACTAAGTGTTGGTTATTGATTTAGGATATTGTCTTATCATAATTAGAATAGAGTCTTCGTTTTAATAGTTTTTCTTTAATGGTGTGAAAAATAAGGGTCTTATCATAATTAGAATAGAGTCTTTGTTTTAATAGTTTTTCTTTAATGGTGTGAAAAATAAGGGTCTTATCATAATTAGAATAGAGTCTTTGTTTATGGATTCTTAGTTTAATATTTTCTATTATTATCTATGCTTATTTCTTAAGTGTTCTTTAATAGTTCGCTAAGGTATGTTAGTAGTGTGTATCTCACTCCTCCCATCCTTAGATAATTCAATGTCCTCATTGATAATTTTTATATTATTAGTTTTTTCTTTTACAAAGTATTTCTGAAATATGATAAATACTCCTAAAATTATTGTAAGAGTTAATATAATAACTATTAATAGGCTTAACGAATAGTTATCGGTCTTAGTGTTAACATTTGCTATATGTTTTTTAAGTTCAGGTAGTGATATATTGTCCTTGACTATATTTTCAATATCTTTTGCAGGTGGTAATACATTGATTTCTTCTGCCTTTTGTTTTGTAGATATTTCGAAGTCATTAATTTTTATTTTACAATTGTTAAATCGTATAATGTTATTACTTTTTATATATATATCGAGTTTGTTACAATCTTGCTCTACTTTTGTATTATTTAAATTTTTAGTTACAATTATATTCGGTTCTATAAAAATTATAACGGGAAATACATTTTTTTTTTATATTGACAGTTTGTTTTCTTACTATTTATTAAATTTATGGTGCATACATTTTCTTTAGGTATTATCTTATGATCTATTTTTTGATATATAGTGTTATTTATTGTTACATAATTCTTATTTCCATCTAAATGAAGTTCATTATTATTTTTGTCCGGCATAGTAATGATTACTATTTTTTTTTGTATGTGTCAAATTGAGTTGGAATTGATAAAATGAAATAAATTATTCCTTTTTTTTTTTTAACCAAACTGAGGTTTTTATATTTTCAAATTCTAAAGTGTTTAAACTCATCACAGTCCGTAAGTCTATTATTTTCGGATTAATAATCCCTAACATAGCTAATTGTATTGCCATTTGATACGTAATTAATCATTTCCCAATTAGCTCGTCCAGTACTGTATTCATCAGTCTCTGGAACGTAGCTGGTGCATTTTTTAATCCGAAGGGCATTCGCAGAAATTTATAATGCCCTTTTCGTGTCGAAAATGCCGTTTTATGCCTGTCTTTAGGTTCAACCTCTACCTGGTAAAACCTTTTTGTAAGATCAAGTGTCGTAAAGTAAGTGGACCTACCCAACTTGTCCAAGATTTCGTCTATCAATTGTATTGGGTATACCATTAGGTGCTGAATAAGTTGATTTACTATGGCAGATGATGTTTTGCTCTAACATCTCTTTTATTTGCCTATCAACCTCTTCTCTATGTACCTTTGGGTATCTATAGGATTCCACATACTTAGATGGGATCTTCATGTGTAGTACTTATCTTATGTTTTATTTTATGCGTAAAGCTGAGATTTTCGTTCTCTTTGTGAAGAATATTTTTATATTTTTTTAATAATGTTTTAATTTCTTTACTTTCCTCTTCGTTTAAATGATTTAACCTAAATAATAAATTAAAACCGTTGTTATTCGTATTATTCCTACTATCTACTTCTTCTGAGTTAAACAATCCTCTCCCATTAATTTCTTGACACAACTTTTTAACACTACCCTTAAATCTAATATTACTTAAATTAAAAATTAATGTCGAAATTGGTTTCTGCTCACCATACTCCGCTATTAATACTACTTTTAGGCTGCTCCAGTTTTCCGGCTGTTCCCTTGTGATTACATTTAAAGCTTCCTTAGTATGCAATTAAAAAATAGAATGCGGTCCTCTGATGGTAGGGCAGCTATGTTTGGCACCATGTTTTCTATAGCTCCAATATACATCGCTAATTCCTCCTTTTGTCCAGAAAACGGATGGATTAATTTCAGGTTGTCCATTCCGAAGCGTTTTTGTAATAGCAGGTTTTCAATTTGCTGTTGTTCTGCGTTGTGAGTGTTGTTGTTCATGTTGGCGTTGATTGATAATTGTTTTAAGTCTGAGATAATTTTTTCCATAAACTAAACTGGGTTGTGTATATATTTTATTTTCCTTTGGACTTTGAAGGAATAAACTGTATTTATTTTATGAAAAAAAAAAATTTCTTATGATTTATTCGTAGGTTCGTTTAAGGATCTTTTTCGTAGATCCTACCGACTGCGCCAGTGAAATACAACGTTAGTTGTGGTTGAGTTTTCTTCATAAACTGACTATTTTATTTCCAAGTTTTTTCTTAAATACTAGAAATGAAAATGTTAAATCTAGTCTAGGTTTTATCAGCGTGTGAAAGCAAAATAAAGTACAGAAATATCGTCTTACAACTAAGTGATGATATTCTTACTAAGTGTTGGTTATTGATTTAGGATATTGTCTTATCATAATTAGAATAGAGTCTTCGTTTTAATAGTTTTTCTTTAATGGTGTGAAAAATAAGGGTCTTATCATAATTAGAATAGAGTCTTTGTTTTAATAGTTTTTCTTTAATGGTGTGAAAAATAAGGGTCTTATCATAATTAGAATAGAGTCTTTGTTTATGGATTCTTAGTTTAATATTTTCTATTATTATCTATGCTTATTTCTTAAGTGTTCTTTAATAGTTCGCTAAGGTATGTTAGTAGTGTGTATCTCACTTATATATATATATATATATATATATATATATATATATATATATATATATATATATATATATATATATATATACATATATATGTACATATATGTGAAACAACAGCTTACATTATCAACATCTTTCGTTTATTCAGCTGTGAAAAACACATTTAAAGAAAAAGACGCAAAAGTGAAAAATAAGTATTGACAAATGAATTTTGGAAATAAATTAATAATTGGATTAGTTTGCTGCTTTGCAAGAACAAAATTTAATGCAATATAGCGAAATAATGGAAGGCGAAGGTTGAAGATGATGATGACAAATTTTTGGTGGACATAAGTATGAACGTTAAAAGGTTTTGATGTTTGTAAGTCAAAATATGTACAATATGGAACATTTTTTTGTGATGCCACCTTAAATTATGCAAGATGTAAGATGGAAAACAATGAGAAAGGATCATCTTTCAAAGACGTTGGATTATGTTGAGTTTTTTTCAATAGCCTATATGGGTAGATGTTAACATTTTTAGAAATTGATGAAAGATGTTGCTCAGTGGAAATAGGCTATTAGTGTTTCAAGCTGGAAATGCCAATTTTAATTTGAAAACTTTTAAATTTTTTTTACAGAATTTAATTTCTTATCGATAACTTTAATAAATTTTTGGCGGCTTGCCATTTTTCTTAATATATCTGAACTCTTTGCACTTGGTAAATTTTCCTATTACTCCACATTTGTATTGTCATACGGGTTTAAGGGACTTTAAAAAGGCTTAAAATTGTCAAGAGTATGAACATCCATGTATAAAAAAGAAAACAGAATCAATTTTACAGTATTCATACAATAAAATTATAATCCAAGCATTTTAAATATTAACAGTCTAATTCATAAACGATTATTAGCAGTTTAATAACACATTATCGCTAAATGTGTATTCATAAACGCTAAATAGGCTATTTAAGTGTTATAATGTGCCAGAAAAATACAAGCATTTTATTGTAGTCAATACCATAGTTTAAGCGATTGATAAAATTACATTTTGCCCTTAATCTTCTTCTTCTTTACGTATTTGTAAAAAAGTTTTGCTAGTTCTTTTGAAAATATTAATAAAAAAATAAAAAATGGATATATGTAATAAATTTGGTTTCCAGAATAGGTATGTAAGTAAAATTAATTAGTGCGAAGAAATTTTGTTTTTAATTGAAAATTATAGGGACGATCGCCGATATATCAACTGTTCGAACTCGAAAATCTTTTAGAAAGAGGGCCAATCCCTTCGAAATGTCAGAAGATCACTTCAAATCCAGATACAGATTCAATAAATCTACCATTAAAAACTTATCAAATGGAAAAACATTGATTGTTGCCTTAGTAGTACTATGTACATAATATTGCTATTGAGGAAAACGATCATGTTCTAGGTAAGTATTTAGACTTCTGATATATCTCACACACTGAACCTATTGCTTTATCCTATTAAAATAGTCAAAAAGAATTTTGAAAAACGGAGCACATAAAAAATAAAGATAGAATATAATAGACAACCTCCTCGATTTTTAAAGTTGGTTTATTTGCATATAATGTACATACATACATACATATATATGTACATATGTATTTGCATGGAAGATCAGCAGAAGTTGTTTTAAAATCTTTTATACAAATAAAATAAACGTACTTACTTTGTCTTCGTCTAACCAGTTGGATGCTCTGTTTCTTTAACTTTTTTCTTCAGCCTTTTCCATCTTCCTTACTTTATTTGCATGCGTTTGGCTGACTTGCGTTTTCAAATTAATTAATGTTGAATAGTGATACACAAACAAATTTAACAAGTACTTGTCGAACTTCAAGAACAACAAACGTAGGTTTTAAGTACATTTATTCGCTCATTATTTATTTATTTTTAATAATTAGAGCAAAAGTTTTGTTTTACTTCTTTACTCAACAATTTAAAGACATTTTTTTTGTACTTTTTTTTTAATTTAAACCCATTACTTACAAAATAGAATCATATGGTGTACATCACTAAACAAAATGTTACAAGTTATTTACAACAAGGTTGCCAATAGAAAAGAAAAAATTGGTAAAAGTGTTTAATTGTTAAACTAGCGTTATTAAACGTTTATGAATACACATTTTTATTATACGCTTATAACTCCAATTCTGTTTAATAACTATTACATAGTTTAACAGTGAAATAAGAAAATTTTATGAATTATACCGTAAATGTTTAAAAACTTTGGTTTTTTCATTTCTCAATATTTTCTCCATATCCATGATGTTTCTGACTCGTCCCGTTTTTTTTAAACTAAGTTTTTAATTAGTTTTTGGAATAAAGTAATTTGAAAACAATAAATGTAGAAGTTGAATCGAAAAAAAATTTTAAAACAAAAAATTCTAAAAAGTTTATATGAGGTTGAATTGCAGCCGTAGACGTTAGTAACTTAGAGCTAGTAAATAAAACTGTGAATAAAACGATACATTAAAATATTCCTAAGCAAAATAAAGTCAATTATTATATCGGCCACTGTAGCTGATCGGAAGTGTGCGGTTTAATATCCCTTCATAAAGCTCAAATTTGAACCTTAAAGCCTTTTTCCAGTTAGCAACATATGCAACGTACAACGTATTTGCTGCATTGATGTTTCCTTTCCTGTAACTATTACTATTACGCGAGTGTAACTTTGGAATGCGGGATAACGGATTCCATTTACTTTAAGTTTACTTTGTGTGTACATATATGGTTCAGGATTGGGATGGGTTACTATAACCATATCTCTCTTGTTCACGCAACAATATAGTAAAGCTTTATAATTTATAAACTACTAACCCATGTTTGTGTTCATTAGATTTTTCATAAGATTTTAATAAATTTGTAGTTGCTGAGCAAGAAGGAACTGTTTTGGTTAAGTTCGGCAAATCCTAAAATCGGAAGTGGGATACTGTTAAAATATAATTTTTTTTTAACGAAAATCAGAAATTAAAAGCGATTGCTAGTAGTTGAGAAATTAACGTTTACAAATTGAAAGTGATTATTTAAAGTTGAAAAATTAGAACTGGAAAAACTATACCTAATTTAAAATTTAATTTGCAAACATAAAGATAGACAGGAAAATAAAATGGAAATTGTTGGCAGTGAAAAATACACAGCTGCGGAACTACTTTTGTTGTTGCAGAAATTGGGGTTTTCCTTGTCAGTTACGACATGTGCAATTATATTAAAATTTAATAAAGTGCTACCAGAGGAACGAGGAGATTGTCCAGCATTAGAATCTTATGCAGAAGAAGCAGAATTGATACAGCTAGCTAAAGGCGGTGATGAAAATGAGTGCGTTGAGCAAGGTCAAAAGGAGTGTGCAGAAAATGAAAGAGTTAAAAATGCGAACGAGAATAGTGGAAATAGAAATGAATGTGGTACAAAATGAGTATCGCAGAAAAAATAATTCCAGTACAGTGCAGATTCAAAATGAGTGCACAGAGGAATATAGAGATCAATTCCAAATTTTGAGCAAAATGATGAGGAAAGAACTGGAAATAATTAAACGTGAAAAGGAAATCCTACGCAGGAAAAATGACTTGTTAAATATGATAAATAAAACTGAAGAAAATTTTTAAGAAGGATAATTCTGTGCAACAGTGTTTCAGTGCTAATGACAGCAGGTTAAATATGTCCTTTAGTATTCTGAAGAATATGATTCCTGATTACAGTGCTGAACTATTTCCAGAGGTTTGGGTAAATCAATTTCGGACCATTAAAACTCAAAAAACTTGACGAAAAAACAGCAAAAACTTTGCTAATCTGCACACTAAAACAAAAGGTTCAAGCAAGGCTACACAGCAAAGCAAATATTGTCAACGAACGATCAGATGATGTCTTGGAGGAGATGACTCTAATCATCTGCATGAATAGTAAGAAACATGTTACGGAATTTTGAAGCGCGGAAGTGGAATTTCGTAACGAAAAAGTTATGTTGTCGACTAAAATTGGGATAGATGAAGAAGAGCTTGTTCTGAATGCTTATGACTTTTTAACACAATTTATTATATATATTTCTAAAAATCTTGACCAGGAGTCTTGTCATAACTACACAGAGTTCTTAGAACTGGTCGTTTTCTTCTTATCAAAACTTTAAATAAACAGGAAAAAAAACGATCCTTCTTGTTTGCAGAAATGTTTAAATCATCTTTGATACTTAGTTGATAAGCCATAACACTTAAAGTTAAGCAGCGAATGACCAGATAACAAGTATTAGTTTTTATTTACAGCGTTTTGTGCACTGGAAAACAAATAAGTTTTATTTTTCACTAAAAGTTAACAAAATAATATGCCAAATAATAAATGGAAAAACAAATTGCGAAATACTTATTACGCTGCAAAAATAAATGGTTGTAAACTAATTTTTATGTTTGTATATTTTCTTATAGACTTATGAAGGCTATGTCAGACTATACCCGGTTAAACCCTGATCGTCGTATAGATCGCTTGAGAACTTTTAACACTAGGCTCCACAATTCAAAAGCCAGTATGGAAGTTTTCCAGTCATTTAACATGAAGCTTGATACAAATTTAGTCGAAGTTCCAGGTCGTAGACTGCCAAGTGAAAACATCATTTTTGGGGAAAACAAGAAAGTAAAAACAGATATCAATGCAGATTGGACACGCGAATTTAGAGACTGTACAATGTTTTCTCATGTTGATATTAAACGTTGGTATGTTATAGTTCCTCGTCGCAATTTACGGGAAGTTCAGGAGTTTGTGAAACTTTGTATTAGAGCTGCTTCTTTCATGAAAATGCACATATCAGAGCCAAGATAGTAAGTAGAATCTAATTTGTTGTTATTTAACTTTTTCCTTCCATATAAAATTCAAGGAAAATGTTTTACGTTATTTTAGTGAGGAAATGGCTGAAGAGCGTCATGCAAATTATTCTCAAGCCATTGAGAAAGCATCGATGCAAGATCCGCAGTTACTTATGATAGTGCTTGCAAGCTACAATGAAGACAAGTAAGTAAAATATTGGTTTGATCTGTTATTAAAAAATAAACAAAATTGTTCCCTTAAAAAGGCAAATAACACATGTTAAGACTATATTTATGTTATTTAATTTCTTTTCAATTTCTTGATTTGTGATTAATAAAATTTTTCCTTAAAGAAGTTTTCTAAAGAAAATATTGATTAAAAAACAATTAATTTCTTATAAAAAAAATTATAAATCCCCTTAAAGACTGAGGAAAATTGAAAATAACACACAAACGCCGTTTTTTAGAATTACATTGTTCATCGCTTAGAACACAAAATGACTTTGTGCAGTTATTAAACAATGTCATGCCAATAAACAGTTACTTGTTCAAGAGACAATTAAAAAATAAACGTGTAAAGCTACGTAATTTGGTAAAATTTAACATTTTGAGCCCTAATATTTCAGTTGAGTACGTTTTTTAAAAGTATGTACTTAAAAGATTGGCAATGGAGAGCTCAAATTAAATAGAAAATCTTTTTTGCACTTTTCATGTGCACTTATTTAAACCCGCTGAAGTATTCTACAATGTATACATTTAGCACTTTCATCCTTATTAGTCTACATCAGTAATACTCATCCCATAGAACAATTAAAAAAAAAAAAATTACACACTTGTTATGCTCTTTTAAACACTTACTACTCATTCATCGTTGAGCATCTTCATTTATTTTTATAAATTTATTAAGCGTCGTTGTTGAACCGAACATACACGTTTCATTTACAATCGAACACAAAAAACAAAGTAAAAATTTGAACAGAATTTCGGCCGTATAATGTAATCTAAACTGTTTTTCTTATACAAAATGTTTAACATTATGTTTGCTGGGTAGCTCTCTCACCAATGCAGCTTCATTTTTATTTTTGAACATCACTGATATGCAGGCGAGTGTGGGTCAATAATGAAACACGTGTTTTTATATAAAAAGTTATTTTATTTTTCAACATAGTCTCCTTTGAGTTCTATACACTTAGGGCAATTTTTCTCCATTTGTTTATTCTGTCCGCAAAATATGATTGTCGACGTCATCAAAATGGGCATTTATGAGATGACTTTGTCGTTGGAGTCAAATCTCTTTCCCCAAGTTCCAAGTTTCGTCTAAAAACTAAGGAAAATTTTGACAGGAATGCAGACGTTTTTAATAAGAAAGCAATGGTAGAGTGGTAGTGGCCAATTCTTAATCGATTTTCATAAAGCTTAGTTAGGGAAATATTTTTATTCGGAAATTCAGCTTTAAAAATCTCAAACGACTTATTCACTGTGACTATCATATCGACTGATTTTCTGTTCTGCAAATTGCACCTAAATATTTTTTTTCAGATCACATATTACTTTTTTCCCTCATTTTTTTTTATTGGAACTTCAATAACTGGCCCTTCAGTCTTTGAGCACTGCAAACACCATTATTTGCACAACTTTGGCCAAAATCTAGGGACAACTGTAAGAGCCGCTAGTTAATAGTTTTGTTGTTGCTTTTATTTTCTTCCTCTACAAAATTTGTCACGCGTTTGGATTTTTTATGGGTATTACTAATAATTACATTATTAATAAAAAAAACACAAAAAACAAACAAAATATGGTTTCAGTGAGCTGCAATGTAAAATTACAAAATAATTAACGTATCTTCTTCCAATAACACTGCGTTAGAATTTTTCATACCTCGAGATGAACCTTTGTGTCTTCTTTACCTGTAAAATGGTATTTTCATTAACATTTACATATACATATATTGTGGAAGTTCAATATGTGCCGTGTCACTGCATTAACAATGATTTACTCTATTAACAGTTTTAAAATTTTGTTTTTGGTATTTTTTCGAATTTGTCCATATAACCAATATGTATTTTTCAACTGTTTTTAGGTGTTTTGCACTGTACTTCTAAACAAAAATTTCGCAATTAGGAATCGGTTTATTAAAAAGCAATAATATTAAGAAAGGAATCGTATAATAAATACACAGATATTTGCTACCAGTTTAAGCATGTAGAACGATTTGAAGATGTTTTATTTTAAATGTAGTTAAGCGAACGAACATCCACAAATAGATACTTCATTCATAAGACCGCATTCGCAATATGCAAATCTTACTGCTAAGACGATCACCTTTTACACCTGCTATAGATAAAAATTAGTACAAAAATTTACTTTTTATATACAGCGGACGGGGCTTCGTTAAACACTCTTACAATAATAAGTACTAATTGATTGATTTTTGTAAAAAACCATATAAGATGGACAAACGTTTTATGTATTTTATCAAACGTTTTAATAAAAACATATACTTTTACAAGACAATAACAAAATACAAGTGTTGTTTTTCTATGTATGTATGTATGTATGTGTTTGTGCAGCAAAAACTTTTTTCAAATAGCGTAGACAGACGACAGCTTTAATTCGCATTAGCAGTCTTAATTCAAATTAACTTGTGAATTATCCCCATCCCAATGTGTATTAGATCTGTCGTAAATGCACGAAATCAGAGTGAATTTATACTGCATTTAGGTATTTCGATATGGCAACACAGTCGACAATCAGTCAGCTGTTGGCAAATTGCTTATTATTGTGAGATTAAAATGGATTCTTTCCATTTTAAGATTTGGAAAGCATTCCTGTTGAGGTGAAAGTTTTCTTTAAATCTGTTATCGTCCATCGTCAGCACGTCACACTCCCAAAAAGTGCTGTTGCGGTCCTTTAATAAATCCCATATATGAATTATATCCTTTATGAAAAGATACATATACATATGTACATATATTAAACCTACAAATTTCCACAATTGCCTTTCCCTTATATCAGAGTATCCTTATATCAGAGCAACACGTTCAGATTTATGGTTGCTAGTGCATTTACAATTTTTACATTATGGAGCAGTTTCAGCAAAAGTAATTTCAGCTTTCTTTCAAATAAACAGTGATTTTTCACCAACAGCATAGCTGCTAGTCGTATTTTCTGCCTTCTGTCCATTTGATCTCGATCTAAATGCAAAAAAAAACTTGTATACAAACAAACAGATGCTTGATAAATGCACAAACTGTCGTCTGTCAGGGTAAAATTTTAATTCACATTAGTAAGCTTTTAATGCAAATTACCGCTGTCGCTGTCTACGCTATTATACACATTGGGATGGGGATAATTCACAAGTTAATTTGAATTAAAACTGCTAATGCAAATTAACGCTGTCGTCTGTCTACGCTAAAAGACTCAGATCTTTTAATTAGCAGTCTTTCAATGTTGAAAAAATAGCTCGGCCAATCCTGAGTCCAATCGTACATTTATGTAAAACAATTCAAAACATCTATTTATTTTTAAACTTCATACTAGAGATTTATTTCCCTAGGATTGTTGTCCTTTTGATTTTTGCTTGTTTATTTAATTTCTGTATGTTTGCGCGCAGCTCTCAATGTCTTTTTAATAATTTAATCTCTTCTCATTCGATACGTTAAGAATGTGAAGCATTTCCGAAGAATATTTTTTTTTGTAATTGCTTTTTCTTTGCAAATTTTAACATTATCAAAATTTGGTTTGCTGAACCATGGGCTGCAAGTGCTGTGGCTGAACTACTGATTGTTTTAATATAAGATTTGTGGGACGCCAACCTCGTCTTTAATTTTGTTTGTATTGTCCCAACGCATACTTTCGGGCATATGATGTACTCGTAGTACTCATCTCTGTTTCAGGTGATTTGATATAAACCAAATTCGATTCTTCTTCTTTTTCCAGTTTTGCTGAACAAATTGGTAATTTGAGTCAAGATTTTTAAATTCTATGTATGAGGAAGTCAGAATTCAACTGATGCTGTTTTGACTGGTCAGTGCTCAAAGTAAATACCTTGGGCAATGCACAGTCAAACATCAATCAACCGAACATAATATTCTCCTAACGTCCTTGCGGCAAATGCTCTTCCACGATCCGTAACAATACGAAGTAGCTTGTGAGCTCATTTAGCTGGGTTACGACGAAATTTTTTGCTCAGTAAATGCAGAATAGCAATAGAAGAGTTTCTGCCACAGCTAGTACTTCCTTCGATTTCTGAGCGTCTGCTGAAGTAGGACACTGGATAAAACTTATCGTCTCCATTTGGCTGGAGAAGCACTCTTGCTAACCTTCAGCTGATAGTATACATATGAACTTCGTGCTTGTGTTTATATTATAAATTGCCAATACCAGTTAATTGCAAAATAAATCTCCCAGTTTATTAAAACAATCTTGTTATAATTCACCCCATTGAAAATTGTTATCCTCGCTTTTTCAGAAAAATTTACAGTAGTCTATAAATTTAGGAATTTTTTTAAAAATCTCATTAGTACCAGAAATCGACGTCAAGTTGATTGATATCTTGAAGTTTCTGATGGCGTTTACCTTTTCGTTCTCAGGGGTGATCCCTTTGCATTCAAAATATGGCCTAATATGAAATTTCCTCTACAAGGAGTTGGCATCTTATCGTGGGGTGAGTCTTTTAAAATGTCCAAAAATTTTTCGAAGCGTTCAATTCTTTCGTAATGGGTTTTCATATCAAAAAGTACATACATATGTATGTATCAGAACATCTTCGAGTATTTGAAGACACACTTGCATAGTATTATTATTATATCAGAGAGAAAGTACTTTGAAAGGAACAAAATAAAAATATGTAGATCAATAAATAAATATTTGTTTCAAAAAAATTAAATTCACATTTTTTAACAGGCCTCATAAATATATATTTCTTGTGTTACCTCCTTTATTTTTCATTGTTTATACTTGTTTTCATATTTTTGTATGTATTATATCGTTACCTGAAATGCAAAAGGGCGTAACAACATATTTCAAAATTTTACAGGAGAGACAAAAAACTCCAAAAAATCAAAGATTACGAAGCTGGTGTTGCAATTTCTTCAGTACAGCATTAAATTGCGATGATGCATTTATTTCGGAGAAAAAAAAATTTCTTTAATCGTCATTTTTATTAGATGTGGGTTGCGCCCTTTTGGTTTAAGAAAAAACCAACTTTGTTGTTACGACCTTTTGATTTTCTTTAATAAAATGGTTGTTATTGACAGTAGGGCTGTAAAAATGTAGGAGGACATGTAATTCGATTTGCTCTACAATAATAAATAAAAAAACCCATTTTGAATTTTTTGGTTGTTACGCCCTTTTGCATTTCAGGTAACGATATATAAAGCCAATTTACAAATGTGCTTACTAATTTTTTTTTAGGTATTCTTGCATAAAAAAGAAATGCTGCGTAGACAAACCTGTGCCATCTCAAGTTTGTACATTAAGAACTATCGCACCAAGAGGGGACAAAGCTGGTGGACTTATGTCGATTGCAACAAAAATTGTAATCCAAATGAATGCTAAGCTTATGGGTGCCCCATGGATGATTGAAATGCCTTTAAATGGCCTTATGACCGTTGGCTTCGACGTTTGCCATTCGAGGAAAGAAAAAAATAAGTCATATGGCGCTCTTGTTGCCACAATGGACATAAAACGTTCTCCGAAATATTACTCATCCGTTACAGAACATATGAAAGGTCAGGAGCTTTCCAACGAAATAAGTGTGAAAATGACATGTGCGCTTAAAATATACCGTGACACGCATGGAACTCTACCAGAAAGAATCTTATTTTACCGTGATGGCGTTGGGGACAGTCAGCTACATCAAGTTTTTGGAATTGAAGTAAAATTCCTGAAAAAGAAATTAGATGAAATTTATAAATCAGCCGGTTTTGAGAAGGGATGTCGTCTGACATTTATTATTGTGTCGAAGCGGATAAATACACGTTATTTTGTAAATGGTAGAAATCCTCAACCGGGAACAGTCGTAGATGACGTCATTACATTGCCAGAACGTTACGACTTCTTTTTAGTATCGCAGTCTGTGAGGCAGGGAACGGTTTCGCCTACGAGCTACAACGTTATATATGATAATTTAGGGCTACCTCCAGATAAAATACAAATTTTGACTTACAAAATGACCCATTTATATTATAATTGGTCTGGAACTCTACGCGTACCAGCTGTCTGTCAGTATGCTCATAAACTTGCATTCCTAGTGGCTGAGAGTATCAATCGGTCCCCACATTCTTCTTTGGAAAGTCAGCTGTATTTCCTTTAAACAAAAAATTTTTAATTTTTACAATTCAAGTTTTTATTTAAAAAAAATGAAGTTTTGTATTTTGAACCAGCCCTTTTTTCATCTGAATACTTATCCATGCACGTCTGTTGTATTTTTGTATTACACGTACTTGTAATACGTGTTTGTTTCCTCCCTTTATCATGAACTTTATAAACCTAACTCTGGAGAATCATTTACTGTTATCTCTCAAATGAAAAATTTTAGTTTTCACCGAGAATAATTTTATAGTAAGTATATTAAGCATTTTTTATTACTTGTTGCAAAGTAAAGATATTGAACATTTTTAAAATTGTAATGTATTTTATTAATTTAAAAAGTGCAAATGATGGTATAATAGTAGGTAAGTAATAAGCTACAAAAAAAGTGTATATACTTATGACATACTGTAATTTGTCCAGTAGATAGTGAGCTTTTCGTCTACTTAATACGTGATAATAACAACTCACTGCACAGCTACTTAGCCGTTTTGTGTTGTGCAAGTCGCAGTGTGTAGCAGTGTTACTATTTTTATCTTTGGAAGTAAATAGTGTAGCTCGTTTAAACATTTCAGCACATGCAAAAGTCGCAAGTTACTCTTAGATGCACAAAATTCAAAGGAAAATTTTGGACGATCAATATACATGTTCCTGGAAATTTGTTCAATCTTGCATTTAAAAATAACTTTCTTATCAACATGATTCTAAAAGCTTTTAAGGTTACCAAAACCATTTTTATTTAGAATTATGCCCTTATCGATTCATACGAGTCAAGTAATCACCCTTATTCTGCGCTTCGATTACGTTCCCGCATTCAGTTACGCTGGAACCAAAAAAAGGTATTCTGACAAAAAACTGAATCGAAAGAAAAAGAGAAGAGCAGGGTATTTTTAACATACCTTCTTATAAACATTTTAATAAAACGTCAAATTCAGTGCACAAAAATGTTATAAATAAAATTAATAAACAAATAAAAACTAATGATTGTGAGAACAATAATTAAATAAAGCATCAGTTAAGAAGAGAAAATAAACAAAGTGCCGGAACATACATACATATGTACGTGAGTAAGAGGAATTTGTGGTAAAAATATTGGTGTGAAGAAGCCTGCCGCGCCGGACGTGATATTTTAATTTTTTTACATCATTGCGGCCCAAAAATAAAATTTCTTTGTTTTAAGAAAATGGAATCGATAGCAGCGGCGCTGTTGGAAGAGGAAAACAACGCACTCCAGGATGCAGAGTTAAGAATTGAAAAGCGTTGTTGTAGTTTTCGGGCTGTAATAAATTAAATAAAGGTTTAAAATTTCAGTTAAACAACATTTGCTTATTGTATTTTATACTTACATTTTATTAATTTTACCCTTTTTTTAAAAAACTCCAGGAATTGAAAAAACTTCCGTTAGCACATTCACAACTTAGAAAAACGTAGTTACGATCGTAACGCAGAATACATACAATCGGAGAAACAAATGAAAATGAAACGAAACGTAGCACAGAATACCAAATTTACCAAACGGAGCAAATTTCGATCCGAATCGAAACGCAGAATAAGGGTGAATACAAAAAAGGAATATTTTTATAAAATATTAATTTTTTAATAAAAGTTGAGCTTAAAATAAAATTGCATTTCATATTAATTTTCTGCACCGTTGAAAAATTTGTTCACTGTAACTTAATGCTTCTATGAAATCATGAAAACATGCAAGTATTTTCAGGCGGGCAAAAAATAAAACACTACTTTACAGCCATCACAACTAAGCTGAGTCCGTTTTGTGTATTCAAAACTTTGTGTGTTTAAAAGTCGGGCCGCATAGAATCTGTCATACGTTGTACTTTGCCTTTTTCAACTGACTACTGTATGTGTGTGAGTTTACATTCGTTAACAAAGTACTCATTGTGTTAACCTAATCCGTTATTGTGTCATAGAAACCAATATCATTGGAATTGGTTTTGAAAACGACAAAAAAAAATAACTTGGTCATGAATTCCAATGTTATCGGTTTTATGTTCGAACTAGAATTAGTGTTGGTAGGTATCACAGAAACCAATATTATCGGGTTTTCTGCTGAAAAAACCCAAGCAGCGAGAGTCGTTTCCGCAACTTTTTGATAAAAGCTAAAAACCGTAACGAAGCTGTAAGTTGTATCATTGGCGGAATCTTAGAATGTAAATGATGTTGTTTTATTGCGTCTAGGACCATTCGAAAAGCTTTGTTTAGTCGGTAGTATCCTATGAAGCTGCAAAGCAGCCTTAAATGTGAACGCCCATTATATACTTCATGAAAAATATATTTACGCTGTCTCTGGCAGCTCAACTGGATTGCTACAATTTCCCAATGTTATAAATATAAAACAACAGCATTGTTCATTTTTATAATAAAAATACTGAAATTTTAGATATTTTCAATAAACACACTTTATATTTCATTCAATAAATAATAATTCAAGTTGTAAACAATTATACTAAACAACAGCTGATTCGAATATATGTAGGTTTTATTTGCATTCGAAGATAACAAAACCGACTTGGTTTCTGTGACACCCCTTAATAATCACCCTTATTCTATTTGGTGTCGGCAACATCGTCGTCAATTGTGAGGCAACATCAATTTAACACAACGTCAATACTAATTTTGTATTCCCTAACAGTATTATGACGATGTTGACTATTTATCAATACATACAACACACATATCTAATATTTGAGTCAGCTGATTCATTTAGTTTACTACTTTCGGTAAAAGTGTTTTTGAATAAATAAAAAAATTGTGCATACATTAAAATAAAAATGATTTTTCTTCTCGATTCGGACTCCAGTGACGAAGAAAATAAAAAAAATTGATAGTGGAAAGAAGACTGCTTAGACAGAAATCTTGTATTTTTAACTTGCCCGATGAGAAAATGAGTAAGTAACAAATTTGAAGCAATAATTTCCCAAGTAATGGATTTTTTATCCTTTTTAAGATTTGAAAGTTATTTTCGGTTAAATAAACCATCTTTTAAACATGTCCTACAAATAATAGAGCCTCATTTAAAAAAAGGGACGAGGTCAACATATGTTCCAAATACCATAAAATTGGCAGCGACTTTGCGATTTTTGGCTCAGGGGTCGTACCAGCTCAGTATTGGAAATGATTTCAATCTGGGACTGTTACAGCCAGTCGTATCCAAAATTTTGTCCGAGGTTCTGGTTGTCATGGAGAGGGAAGTTTGTCCAGAATGGATAGTTTGATATGACGGATGCTGAAAAAAATGAAGCTAAGTTACATTGGTGGACCAAGCGAATTTAGCACAGTAGCAATACTCTCCCACTCTTCCTTAAAATTAGTAGGAGCAATGCCCCTGCGAAATTCTCTGGCTAGTGATGGATTCTTTTCAAGTTCTTGGACAAGCTTCTCGAATTGGCATTTATTTGTTATTTTAATTTTTTCCATTATTTCAAAAATCAACACAATAACCAAAAATTCAACACAAATATATAAAAAAAATACCAAAAACACAGAAAGACAGAAAACTGTAATGTTGAATTTTTCAAAGTTTTTAAACACAAAAGAAAGCAACGCAATACAACACCAAAAATGGCGACGACAAATTCAAAGGCAATTAGAGACAACATCAACGTCAATTTTGCTTGCAAAATACCAAACATATTTTAAAAGTTATCGATAAATGGCAATACCGCCAATTAGAATACAGATTTGCAACAAAAGATAAAAAACGGCGTTGTTTTCTATTGCCGACACCAAATAGAATAAGGGTGAATATGTATGTATATAAACTGTCGAATACTAACAATGTTCTCTACTTTAATAGAATACACGGGCATAAAACCGGACCGAGAAATAAAGAATGTAAGGTACCATAAAAACTTATTTAGGATTCATTACGACAATTTAAATACGTGGCTCAAAGCTTATTTATGCATTTTTTAATTATAAATTAAACTAACAGGAATTAAAAAAGGAATTTCATATCATTTAAAACAGATTCCTATGTACATATGTAGGTATTGGTCAACAAGAACAATTTATGCCAAAAATGTGCATTATAAAAAAAGAAGCCTTCATTGGACAAAGAAAATACAGGAAAATATACAATACCGAATTGAGTGATTTTTGTTTTATTTTAAATGGTCTAAAAAGCCAGTTAGCCGTGTGCGCCCACGATTATGCGTAAAAATAATTTATAATAACAATTTTCTTAATAAAATGCTTCAATAGATATACTATGTACATACATAAATTGAGTAATAAAAATGTATTACTGCTTCCCTCTAAAGTTTAAGGAAATGTATAATTTTAAAGAGAAAAAAAATTGTTTTCAATTGTCAAAGTTGGTTAATTTACATGAGGTTTTTAATTTCAGGTCACACAGGCTCATATCGTTACCTGAAACGCAAAACGCCCTAACTAACAAAAAACTCAAAATCGTTGTTTTTGCAAATTCCGATGTATCTAATCAAAATACATCACCACCAAACAAATCATACTTCCACGTACACAAATAGCAACTTTATTGACAAAATAAAAAAGCCTTACTACAATATTGAATAAATGTAAAATTCTTCTACAGTAAAATTACTAAAATGTTGGTTAGGGCGTTTTGCGTTTCAGGTAACGATATAAATACATACATTTACATCCGACATCAGCCATAATTATTACAACAGTGTATATACATACATGCAGTGTCCAACTTAATTATTGGTACAGGTTGCTCATTGGACTTTAAGATCGGTTTCATGGCTTATGGCCAGTTTTTAACTTAATATTTAAATACGAAATTAGTTAATTTTTCCTTAAATTTAAGTTGTATTTAAATATGTTTTAATTTTTTCAGTATCAAGTTGCGTTTGGTATTTAATTATGATAAAAGGATGGTAGCACTATTAAATGCCAAAAAATATAAACAACTTCTTCATTTAACAGCTGCTTACTATTTAGTTAACTTAATATTAAAATATTTTGTTTTAAAAATTCTGTGGTTTCGAAGTGTTTGCCTGAATTTGCTATTAAATTCTCGCTCCACATCCTTCCACACATTCACCTTTTGTTCTGCACCAACTCCGTCAGTCTTTTTGCACTCGATTATGCTGCTGTTTTTTTTTTTATCAAATAATGAAATAAATTCAATGCGCAATTTTCACAATTTGAAGAATTGTCAAAATCATATGGTAGCATAAAAAACTTAAGTTGTATTTAAATGGACGTGGTCAGTGATTTAAGTTGTATTTAAATATGATCTATAAAAATGAATTCGGTATTTAAACAGAACTTAAGTTTAAACACCGTTCAATTTTTAAGTTAAAAAAAAAATGCATTTATTAAATGAGTTCATGAATATCCTACAAAATACCACATAATTCATTTCAATAATTTTATAATATTTGTTAATAACAAAAAATTTAAAAAAGGATGAGATTGATTGTTGGCACACTTACCGGTCTGGAAATTGCCATTTTTTATAAATTTAACCGTTTTCGTATTTTAAACTGCAAATGTTAATTTGTTAAAAATGTTCGTAATAATTATAAATTGGCTTAAAAATGGCTAACAAAATGAAAGAAACAACAGAATCTGCATTTATACAATCACGGAAAATCATATTCCATATAATGGAAAGAAGCCGTTATACAATTGGGAGTATCGTGCACCTTTTCAAGGGAGCATCAACACAACTACCTTCCTAGACGTAAGGGTATATTTCATCTATCGCCCATGTTCTGAAAAACGCATTTCGCTTAAAATTTTCGTTTTCGTTTTGAAAACGCCAAATAGGTGTTGTCAAGAACACATATCGCTGGACGTTCTAGTTTTCGATTTAAAAACGCCAAACAGGTGTTCTGGGAAACGAAAACGCTAGAAAGCTGGCGCTTTCAAACCGATCTTCGAAAAAAATTTAGTGCTAGCGGTGTTAACTTTAAAATTACCTATTCGGTTATTTCTTCTCAAACTTCTGATAATATATTATTTGAAATTTATTAAGTTCGCATATTTTTATTAAAAAGTAGTAAACAATCCTTTATAAAAGTTCAAAAATAATTTAAAACCTGTTGCAACACCTAAAAATATTTACGAAAACTAAAAAATTATACAAGATCCTATTTGAAACCGGCTACCCGTGATGAAACTAAACGAAAAGAAGAAGCATTGGGGTTATTGCACTGATATTTTACAAATAAAATTAAATAAAAAAGCTGCCTGTTACCGTTTGACAATAAATATTAAAATTTTAAATACATTCATATAGCAAGTGAATACGCTAAAGGCATTTTAATTGTAAATATTTTCCATAATTTTTTTTATTTTAATCATAAAAATAGTCGGTTTAATTAAAAACTATTTCAAAAAAATTATTTTTTGATAATTCATTTAATTGACGAATTTTTTTTGAATAACTTTTTCTGTTTTTATTTTTTGTTATTATAAAACATGTTTTTTCTTTGTTCGAACACAATTTCGAAAAAGGCAAAACGCCAGAACATGGTTTTGCGTTTTAAAAACGATTTACGATTTGAAAACGCAGCGTTTTTCAGAACATGGGTGTATAAGTCAAAAAAGGGTTTAGAATAAGGTAAATAATATTTACGTAAGCCACATGATTTTTGGAACCATCTTCTATTTTCTGATGCCAGAGAGTTTTTATATTTTTCGCTCGGTCGCCAAACGGTATGGAGAAAACCCAATACAAAGCATGAAAAAGAAAATCTTTCTTCAACCGTAAAACATGGTGGTGTTCATTGAAGAAATATTGGACAAAATGAAATCTTTGGGCATTCAGAAAAAGAGTAGAAAAGATGAATTTAATATCTTCATTCACTTTTCAACATGTCAAAGACCCTAAACATTCGGCTTAACAGAAGTTAACAAAATTGTTGTTAACCTACATATATGTATAAGGACTTCACTGTTGTTCTCACTTAAAATGATACAACAACAACAATAAAAAAATAACTTGCAGGTACAAAATATTTAAGTTCGAAAGCAATATTAAAAATAAAACTAACGATAACGCAAGTACAGTGGTGTTGGTTTATACAAAATTTTGACAAATTAAAGTGGGTCTACTTAAGGAAATGTGTGAACAGCAAACTTAAATGAGAAGTTAAGCGAAAAACAATAACTGCAAACAATATTAAAATTAATTGATATTAATTGGAGAATGAATTTAGGATATTTTACATGGTTACCTAACAAATAATTTTTTTAACTACAAGAGGTTAAACTTTTGCCGAAAAAATTTTATGAATTCTATTTGTCACCAAAGGGGCTATTAAGAAATTCATTTTTATTTTTTGTTTCATTATTTATTTACTTTTTTGATTTGCCTTATTTTAAATTGCTTTTATTTGAATTTAAAATTGTTTGCCGTAATTATGAACGCCCTTAATTTTGTCTTATGTATTTAAATTTTGGTGATGCTTATGTAAAAGTTGTTGCTCCTTTTTACATTGATCTAACTGCAGTGCTTTGCTTCGTTAAGTTAATACCGTTAGTTTTAATGTCTTATACTAATACACAACTGAATAGTTGTTAGTTTGTAAAGGGAAAGCACTGCGGTAAGTCATTGTAATATTAAATATTTTAATTTTTTTGTGATTAATTTTAAGTTTTTAGAAATAAACGCGCGCACACATACACTTTATTATAAAATAATCTGTTTGGTTTTTGGTGTTGTTAAATTCGCCCCTTTGCAAAACTGCAGTCGCAGGCAGCGACAAATTTTATTTCGCAACTACATACATTTTAGCGAATATTTGGTTCCTTGCCTTCCGGAACAATTGAAGATAAAAAAACATTTACTATATCGCAGTTTGGTAAATGTGGTTGTGGTTCCTTGCTTGCCGGAACATATTAAAAGCAACTTTATTTGTGTTCGTGGTTCTTCGTCTGCCGGAACATTTGTTAAAGGTAACTTATTTGTATATATTTGTGGTCGCTTGCCAGCCGGAACAAAAAATAAGTTTAAAGTTCTGTTGTTGAATGTGTAAATATTTATTTGTGGTTCATGATGCAACGATCTCCTGTCAAGACGCGCCAACAAAAAGTCGCAAGCCAAGATAGTAGTCGTTCTATTGCAACTGATGCAATACTCATACCAGAACAAATTACTCAACCTGCGCCCTCACATCCATATAGTACGTCGCAGCGACCTGTCGCAGGTGCTACTACAAAAATAACTACAGCTGAGCCGCCGCAGATTATTCTTGATGCAGTAAGTGAAGTGCAACAAAATCTGCCACCATTGGCAACTGGTCCTGGTGTGAGTTTTCAACCATCTCAGTCTACATCGTCAGCGAACGTAAGTAATGATATAGAACGTCTTCAACGGCAAATAGAAAATTTGCAAGTGCTATTGCTAAATACTCAAAGAGCCATGAGAGCTGTTGAAGATGCAAATATGGTGAATATTGAACAAAACATGTCGGCCCTAGTAAGTACAGCACAAATCGTAGGTAGGAACAATTTTGGGAACGAAGATACAATTGAGCGCCGTAATACAACGCCTTATTGTACTGCAACCCCAAGCGATCAAGGCCAGCAGTAATTGTTGACGACTCAGCCTATTAATATTCAATCGGCTGCTCCGTCTATTCCTATACAGCGTAAAATTTATGATTTGCCCGAATTCGATGGCACTGCTGAGGACTGGCCTATGTTCTTGTCTGCTTTTGAACATTCTACTGCCGCGTATTTTTATAATAACTTTGAGAATTGTTTGAGGTTACAAAAGGCCCTGAAAGGTGAAGCTAGAGAATGTGTGAAGTCGTTGCTCATTCATCCGAATAATGTGCCAACAGCTATTGACCAGCTTAGATTCCAATATGGTCGCCCCGAGGTGTTAATTCGATGTCAGTTGCAGCAAATTAAGGATATTCAGCCTATAGGGTAAAATTCTGTTGACAAGCTAATACCGTACTCTATTAAGGTGAGAAATTTAGCAGCATTTCTAGAGACTGCAAATGGGCAACAGCATTTATCTAATCCTACCTTAATGGAAGAATTACTTCAGAAGCTGCCAATGAGTAAACGCTTGGATTGGGCTCAGTTTGCTTCAACTTTACAACAGTGGCCTATCGTGTTGGATTTTAGTATCTGGCTTCAGCGAGTAGCAAATCTGGTAAGAAGTGTACAAACATCAAATTCTATGGTCAGTCGCTCTACTACTGAGCGGAAAAGGAAAGTTGTGCTTAATGCTGCTGATGGTCAGCGTAAACAAGAATGCCGCATGTGCCGGGCAAGTCATAAATTGTTTGAATGTAAAAAATTTGTTGCATTAGACGTGGCCAGCCGTTGGAGTGAAGTAAAAAAAATGAGGTTATGTTTTTCGTGTTTTAATTCTGGACACTCGAGTAGATTTTGTCGAGTCCGTAAGCCTTGTTCAGTAGATGGTTGCTCAAGAAAAGATAACAGACTATTGCATGATGTGAAACTTGATAATGCCATTACGTGTGAG
Organism: Epicampocera succincta; assembly: GCA_932526305.1. NCBI lineage: Eukaryota > Metazoa > Arthropoda > Insecta > Diptera > Tachinidae > Epicampocera > Epicampocera succincta. The sequence continues at coordinate 26,525,501 of OW052037.1, forward strand.
TCTGCCACCACAAGCGGCTCAACAAAGGAATATCAATCTGTTCTCAGCTGTGTGTCTAAGGCTGTAGATAAGGGTGTGTTGCTGTTTCGGGTGGTGCCAATAATACTGTACGGTCCTAGTAACAAAATTGAAACTTATGCTCTGTTGGATGAAGGTTCTTCGGTTACTATGGTGGACAGTTCATTGGTGAAGCATTTGGGACTTCAGGGACAACAAAGTAAATTGAATTTGCATTGGTATGCTGGAAAGGCAGCACAGGAAATGGCGACAGTAGTAAATATGCATGTAAGTGGGGTTGGCCGTCGTAGAAAATATGCATTACAAAACGTTTATGGTGTCTCGAATTTGAAATTGCTGGCTCAAAGCTTTAATATGGATTTGAGCGCTCACCGTAGTTTGACTATTAAACTATATAATGATGTTACACCCAAAGTATTGATTGGCTTAGATCATTGCCATCTGGGGTTTCCTGATGAAATCGTGCCCCTTGAGGAAAGTGGTCCTTATGCCGCCAACACTCCATTGGGCTGGGTAGTATTTGGTCAAATGAAGGGTAGGTCATCCAATTCACATTTGTGCTTGTTGTCAGTGCAGCCAGAGAAAATCCTTCATGACTTGGTAGAAAATTATTTTGAGACCAAAAACTTCGGTGTAGAGGCCCTGCCAGTCATTGAGTCCGAAGATGATTTACGAGCTCGCCAAATTATGAACGAATCTACATTTAAGGTTGATGGTAGATTTCAAACCCGACTTTTATGGCGAAGTGACGATGTCGTGCTACCTAACAGACACCCTGAATTTGGCGCAGCCTATAAATCCATCATGAAGGATTATCTCTCTAAGGGGTATGTACGCAAATTGTCGGCCATTGAAGCTGCTGATGTGTGCCCAAGGGCTTGGTATCTTCCACATTTTGGAGTAGTTAACCCTAATAAGCCAGGAAAAATTCGTTTAGTTTTTGATGCCGCTGCTTCCGTTGAAGGTATTTCTCTGAATTCCAATTTACTGAAAGGTCCACAAGAGTATAAACCGCTACCATCGGTCTTGTTTAATTTTCGTATTGGTGCTGTGGCGGTTTGTGGAGATATTAAGGAAATGTTTCACCAGGTTCTTGTGGCTCCTGAAGATAGATGCTCTCAACGTTTTCTTTGGCGAGAGGACAATAAACACACCTGATTCGTACGAAATGGTAGTCATGACCTTCGGGGCCGCTTGCTCGCCTTGCTTAGCCCATTATGTCAAAACTGTAAATGCTTTGAGCTATCGTAATCGATATCCCCGTGCAGTAAGGTCTATTATGGATCATCACTATGTTGATGATCTTGTCGATAGTTTTCCGACGGCAGCTAAGGCCACTGAAATTCCGTCACAGGTTCGCGACATTCACAAAGCAGCGGGTTTTGAGTTACGCAATTTTTCATCAAACTCACCGGAGGTCATAACGGCTCTTAGAGGTACAGTAGACAGCACGGTGAATTTCTTCAATGATGTTAATGAGCTACATTCGGAAAAAGTACTCGGTATGTATTGGCAACCAAAGGATGATACTTTCAGGTTTAATTTGAAGTTCCACAATGTGAATGCTGAGGTCTTAGAAGGCATAAGGTGTCCTACAAAACGCGAGCTATTAAGTATGGTTATGTCTGTTTTCGATCCACTTGGGTTCTTGAGCCACTATATGATTACAGCAAAGCTATTGATGCGAGAGGTATGGAGACACGATATACGATGGGATGAAATTTTGCCAGATGAAATAAAGAACATGTGGAATAATTGGCGCCACGAATTAAAAAACGTCGTTAATGTTAAGATACCTCGACATTACTTCGGCGGTGGTATACCTCGAAGGATAGAACTGCACGTGTTCGTTGACGCTAGCGAAGATGCGTTTGGTGCCGTATCATACTGGAGGTCAATTAATGCTGATGGTCAACTTGAAGTGTCCTTTGTCGCAGCAAAATCAAAATGTGCACCTTTGAAATCGATGAGCATCCCGCGGCTCGAATTGCAGGCTGCTGTTCTAGGAGCTCGGTTGATGAGTACAATTATGAAGGAACATTCAATTAAGGTATCAAGAACTATTTGCTGGAGTGATTCTACAACCGTTATTAGCTGGATTGGTTCTAAAAGCCGAAAATATAAACCCTTCGTTGCTCATAGAATTACTGAAATTCTAGATACTACTAGCCCAGCAAGTTGGAGGTGGCTGTCAACTAAATCTAATGTTGCTGATGAAACGACTAGAATGAAGAGTCAAGTTGAGTTTGCAGAAAATTCCCGCTGGTATAAAGGCCCTGAATTCCTCTATTGTAACGAAGATGAGTGGCCAAATGTTAATTCAGAGAAATTCGATAATTTATGTGAAGAAGAATTGCGGCCTAAGTTTGCATTGCTGGTGAACCCGCCTACCTATATTATTGAAATGAACAGATTTTCGTATTTTGTAAAATTAAAACGTACGGCTGCGTGGATGTTACGTTTTATTAACCGCTGTCGAAAAAAGCGTTGCCCTGAAGAAGAAAATGGTTTAAATGCCTCCGAGTTGAAAGTAGCCGAAATTTATCTTTGCCGTCGAGCTCAACAGGATAGTTTCAATGCGGAGATTGATATAATTAAAAATGAGAGTAGATTGCCCAAAGGTAGTGAATTGTATACCCTGTCGCCATATATAGATGAAAATTCATTGCTTCGTGTTTATGGTCGTTTGGACGCAGCTAGTTGGTTACCGTTGAACATGTATTGGCAACCAAAGGATGATACTTTCAGGTTTAATTTGAAGTTCCACAATGTGAAGGCTGAGGTCTTAGAAGGCATAAGGTGTCCTACAAAACGCGAGCTATTAAGTATGGTTATGTCTGTTTTCGATCCACTTGGGTTCTTGAGCCACTATATGATTACAGCAAAGCTATTGATGCGAGAGGTATGGAGACACGATATACGATGGGATGAAATTTTGCCAGATGAAATAATGAACATGTGGAATAATTGGCGCCACGAATTAAAAAACGTCGTTAATGTTAAGATACCTCGACATTACTTCGGCGGTGGTATACCTCGAAGGATAGAACTGCACGTGTTCGTTGACGCTAGCGAAGATGCGTTTGGTGCCGTATCATACTGGAGGTCAATTAATGCTGATGGTCAACTTGAAGTGTCCTTTGTCGCAGCAAAATCAAAATGTGCACCTTTGAAATCGATGAGCATCCCGCGGCTCGAATTGCAGGCTGCTGTTCTAGGAGCTCGGTTGATGAGTACAATTATGAAGGAACATTCAATTAAGGTATCAAGAACTATTTGCTGGAGTGATTCTACAACCGTTATTAGCTGGATTGGTTCTAAAAGCCGAAAATATAAACCCTTCGTTGCTCATAGAATTACTGAAATTCTAGATACTACTAGCCCAGCAAGTTGGAGGTGGCTGTCAACTAAATCTAATGTTGCTGATGAAACGACTAGAATGAAGAGTCAAGTTGAGTTTGCAGAAAATTCCCGCTGGTATAAAGGCCCTGAATTCCTCTATTGTAACGAAGATGAGTGGCCAAATGTTAATTCAGAGAAATTCGATAATTTATGTGAAGAAGAATTGCGGCCTAAATTTGCATTGCTGGTGAACCCGCCTACCTATATTATTGAAATGAACAGATTTTCGTATTTTGTAAAATTAAAACGTACGGCTGCGTGGATGTTACGTTTTATTAACCGCTGTCGAAAAAAGCGTTGCCCTGAAGAAGAAAATGGTTTAAATGCCTCCGAGTTGAAAGTAGCCGAAATTTATCTTTGCCGTCGAGCTCAACAGGATAGTTTCAATGCGGAGATTGATATAATTAAAAATGAGAGTAGATTGCCCAAAGGTAGTGAATTGTATACCCTGTCGCCATATATAGATGAAAATTCATTGCTTCGTGTTTATGGTCGTTTGGACGCAGCTAGTTGGTTACCGTTGAACATAAGGCGCCCGATAATATTGCCGTCGTCTCATGATATTTCCAGGTTGTTTGTGGCCCATGTACACGAAAAGATGAAACATCAAAATTTTGAAGCTACAATTTGCGAGATTAGAAGAGACTTCTGGATTCCTCGCTTGAGAAGTGTTTTGCGTAGGACTATTTCTAATTGTTTCGTTTGCAGATTTCGTCTTACATTGCCGAGGCCACCATTTATGGGCTCTTTGCGAAAAGATAGACTGACGCCATACGTACGCCCTTTCTCCTACACTGGTTTGGACTATTTTGGGCCAATTACTATAACTATTGGTCGCCGTCATGAAAAGCGTTGGGTAGCATTATTTACTTGCCTTACGATTAGAGCCATTCATTTGAAAGTAGCCTTTGATTTGTCTACGGATCCTTGTATTCTTGCTATTCGCAATTTTATAAATCGACGTGGGGTACCTACAAGACTTAGAAGTGACAATGGAAAAAAATTTGTTGGTGTTGATCGAGTTGCAAAGCGGTTTGGTGAAGTATTTGATCTGGCCCAAGTTCAAGATGAATTTTCGTGGAAAGGAATAGAATGGCAGTTTACTTGTCCACATAATCCGGCTGAAGGTGGCGTATGGGAACGCATGGTTCAATGCGTCAAAAGAGTTTTGCAGACAACTTTAAAAGAGACCTTTCCGCGTGAGCATACCTTGCAGAGTTTGTTGATTGAAGCAGAAAATATAGTCAATTCTCGTCCACTAACGCACTTGCCACTATCCCACGAAGACGAGGAACCACTAACGCCGAACCATTTTTTGCTAGGATGCCCAAATACCACGCAAACTCCTGCCGAATCAGATCAGCCAAGTGTGTCGAAAAAGCAATGGCGTATTTCTCAACAGCTGCGTGATCACTTTTGGAAGCGCTGGACTATAGAATATTTGCCAACGTTGACCAGACGCTCGAAATGGTGTGAACGAACGAAGCCCATTACCACCGATGATATCGTGCTGATTTGTGATCCAGACGTATCCCGAAAAAATTGGCGGCGAGGGCGTGTCGAAGAAGTCTTTAAAGGTCGAGATGATGTTGTCCGGAGCGTTAACGTACGTACAAGCACAGGTATACTTAAGCGCCCCGTGTCGAAGCTTGCTGTTCTGAGATTTGGAGTAGTGAATCGTTGCCGATCCACGGGGGTGAGAATGTCACCAAAGGGGCTATTAAGAAATTCATTTTTATTTTTTGTTTCATTATTTATTTACTTTTTTGATTTGCCTTATTTTAAATTGCTTTTATTTGAATTTAAAATTGTTTGCCGTAATTATGAACGCCCTTAATTTTGTCTTATTTGTCTTATGTACTTAAATTTTGGTGATGCTTATGTAAAAGTTGTTGCTCCTTTTTACATTGATCTAACTGCAGTGCTTTGCTTCGTTAAGTTAATACCGTTAGTTTTAATGTCTTATACTAATACACAACTGAATAGTTGTTAGTTTGTAAAGGGAAAGCACTGCGGTAAGTCATTGTAATATTAAATATTTTAATTTTTTTGTGATTAATTTTAAGTTTTTAGAAATAAACGCGCGCACACATACACTTTATTATAAAATAATCTGTTTGGTTTTTGGTGTTGTTAAATTCGCCCCTTTGCAAAACTGCAGTCGCAGCCAGCGACAAATTTTATTTCGCAACTACATACATTTTAGCGAATATTTGGTTCCTTGCCTTCCGGAACAATTGAAGATAAAAAAACATTTACTATATCGCAGTTTGGTAAATGTGGTTGTGGTTCATTGCTTGCCGGAACATATTAAAAGCAACTTTATTTGTGTTCGTGGTTCCTCGTCTGCCGGAACATTTGTTAAAGGTAACTTATTTGTATATATTTGTGGTCGCTTGCCAGCCGGAACAAAAAATAAGTTTAAAGTTCTGTTGTTGAATGTGTAAATATTTATTTGTGGTTCATGATGCAACGATCTCCTGTCAAGACGCGCCAACAAAAAGTCGCAAGCCAAGATAGTAGTCGTTCTATTGCAACTGATGCAATACTCATACCAGAACAAATTACTCAACCTGCGCCCTCACATCCATATAGTACGTCGCAGCGACCTGTCGCAGGTGCTACTACAAAAATAACTACAGCTGAGCCGCCGCAGATTATTCTTGATGCAGTAAGTGAAGTGCAACAAAATCTGCCACCATTGGCAACTGGTCCTGGTGTGAGTTTTCAACCATCTCAGTCTACATCGTCAGCGAACGTAAGTAATGATATAGAACGTCTTCAACGGCAAATAGAAAATTTGCAAGTGCTATTGCTAAATACTCAAAGAGCCATGAGAGCTGTTGAAGATGCAAATATGGTGAATATTGAACAAAACATGTCGGCCCTAGTAAGTACAGCACAAATCGTAGGTAGGAACAATTTTGGGAACGAAGATACAATTGAGCGCCGTAATACAACGCCTTATTGTACTGCAACCCCAAGCGATCAAGGCCAGCAGTAATTGTTGACGACTCAGCCTATTAATATTCAATCGGCTGCTCCGTCTATTCCTATACAGCGTAAAATTTATGATTTGCCCGAATTCGATGGCACTGCTGAGGACTGGCCTATGTTCTTGTCTGCTTTTGAACATTCTACTGCCGCGTATTTTTATAATAACTTTGAGAATTGTTTGAGGTTACAAAAGGCCCTGAAAGGTGAAGCTAGAGAATGTGTGAAGTCGTTGCTCATTCATCCGAATAATGTGCCAACAGCTATTGACCAGCTTAGATTCCAATATGGTCGCCCCGAGGTGTTAATTCGATGTCAGTTGCAGCAAATTAAGGATATTCAGCCTATAGGGTAAAATTCTGTTGACAAGCTAATACCGTACTCTATTAAGGTGAGAAATTTAGCAGCATTTCTAGAGACTGCAAATGGGCAACAGCATTTATCTAATCCTACCTTAATGGAAGAATTACTTCAGAAGCTGCCAATGAGTAAACGCTTGGATTGGGCTCAGTTTGCTTCAACTTTACAACAGTGGCCTACCGTGTTGGATTTTAGTATCTGGCTTCAGCGAGTAGCAAATCTGGTAAGAAGTGTACAAACATCAAATTCTATGGTCAGTCGCTCTACTACTGAGCGGAAAAGGAAAGTTGTGCTTCATGCTGCTGATGGTCAGCGTAAACAAGAATGCCGCATGTGCCGGGCAAGTCATAAATTGTTTGAATGTAAAAAATTTGTTGCATTAGACGTGGCCAGCCGTTGGAGTGAAGTAAAAAAAATGAGGTTATGTTTTTCGTGTTTTAATTCTGGACACTCGAGTAGATTTTGTCGAGTCCGTAAGCCTTGTTCAGTAGATGGTTGCTCAAGAAAAGATAACAGACTATTGCATGATGTGAAACTTGATAATGCCATTACGTGTGAGTCTGCCACCACAAGCGGCTCAACAAAGGAATATCAATCTGTTCTTAGCTGTGTGTCTAAGGCTGTAGATAAGGGTGTGTTGCTGTTTCGGGTGGTGCCAATAATACTGTACGGTCCTAGTAACAAAATTGAAACTTATGCTCTGTTGGATGAAGGTTCTTCGGTTACTATGGTGGACAGTTCATTGGTGAAGCATTTGGGACTTCAGGGACAACAAAGTAAATTGAATTTGCATTGGTATGCTGGAAAGGCAGCACAGGAAATGGCGACAGTAGTAAATATGCATGTAAGTGGGGTTGGCCGTCGTAGAAAATATGCATTACAAAACGTTTATGGTGTCTCGAATTTGAAATTGCTGGCTCAAAGCTTTAATATGGATTTGAGCGCTCACCGTAGTTTGACTATTAAACTATATAATGATGTTACACCCAAAGTATTGATTGGCTTAGATCATTGCCATCTGGGGTTTCCTGATGAAATCGTGCCCCTTGAGGAAAGTGGTCCTTATGCCGCCAACACTCCATTGGGCTGGGTAGTATTTGGTCAAATGAAGGGTAGGTCATCCAATTCACATTTGTGCTTGTTGTCAGTGCAGCCAGAGAAAATCCTTCATGACTTGGTAGAAAATTATTTTGAGACCAAAAACTTCGGTGTAGAGGCCCTGCCAGTCATTGAGTCCGAAGATGATTTACGAGCTCGCCAAATTATGAACGAATCTACATTTAAGGTTGATGGTAGATTTCAAACCCGACTTTTATGGCGAAGTGACGATGTCGTGCTACCTAACAGACACCCTGAATTTGGCGCAGCCTATAAATCCATCATGAAGGATTATCTCTCTAAGGGGTATGTACGCAAATTGTCGGCCATTGAAGCTGCTGATGTGTGCCCAAGGGCTTGGTATCTTCCACATTTTGGAGTAGTTAACCCTAATAAGCCAGGAAAAATTCGTTTAGTTTTTGATGCCGCTGCTTCCGTTGAAGGTATTTCTCTGAATTCCAATTTACTGAAAGGTCCACAAGAGTATAAACCGCTACCATCGGTCTTGTTTAATTTTCGTATTGGTGCTGTGGCGGTTTGTGGAGATATTAAGGAAATGTTTCACCAGGTTCTTGTGGCTCCTGAAGATAGATGCTCTCAACGTTTTCTTTGGCGAGAGGACAATAAACACACCTGATTCGTACGAAATGGTAGTCATGACCTTCGGGGCCGCTTGCTCGCCTTGCTTAGCCCATTATGTCAAAACTGTAAATGCTTTGAGCTATCGTAATCGATATCCCCGTGCAGTAAGGTCTATTATGGATCATCACTATGTTGATGATCTTGTCGATAGTTTTCCGACGGCAGCTAAGGCCACTGAAATTCCGTCACAGGTTCGCGACATTCACAAAGCAGCGGGTTTTGAGTTACGCAATTTTTCATCAAACTCACCCGAGGTCATAACGGCTCTTAGAGGTACAGTAGACAGCACGGTGAATTTCTTCAATGATGTTAATGAGCTACATTCGGAAAAAGTACTCGGTATGTATTGGCAACCAAAGGATGATACTTTCAGGTTTAATTTGAAGTTCCACAATGTGAATGCTGAGGTCTTAGAAGGCATAAGGTGTCCTACAAAACGCGAGCTATTAAGTATGGTTATGTCTGTTTTCGATCCACTTGGGTTCTTGAGCCACTATATGATTACAGCAAAGCTATTGATGCGAGAGGTATGGAGACACGATATACGATGGGATGAAATTTTGCCAGATGAAATAATGAACATGTGGAATAATTGGCGCCACGAATTAAAAAACGTCGTTAATGTTAAGATACCTCGACATTACTTCGGCGGTGGTATACCTCGAAGGATAGAACTGCACGTGTTCGTTGACGCTAGCGAAGATGCGTTTGGTGCCGTATCATACTGGAGGTCAATTAATGCTGATGGTCAACTTGAAGTGTCCTTTGTCGCAGCAAAATCAAAATGTGCACCTTTGAAATCGATGAGCATCCCGCGGCTCGAATTGCAGGCTGCTGTTCTAGGAGCTCGGTTGATGAGTACAATTATGAAGGAACATTCAATTAAGGTATCAAGAACTATTTGCTGGAGTGATTCTACAACCGTTATTAGCTGGATTGGTTCTAAAAGCCGAAAATATAAACCCTTCGTTGCTCATAGAATTACTGAAATTCTAGATACTACTAGCCCAGCAAGTTGGAGGTGGCTGTCAACTAAATCTAATGTTGCTGATGAAACGACTAGAATGAAGAGTCAAGTTGAGTTTGCAGAAAATTCCCGCTGGTATAAAGGCCCTGAATTCCTCTATTGTAACGAAGATGAGTGGCCAAATGTTAATTCAGAGAAATTCGATAATTTATGTGAAGAAGAATTGCGGCCTAAATTTGCATTGCTGGTGAACCCGCCTACCTATATTATTGAAATGAACAGATTTTCGTATTTTGTAAAATTAAAACGTACGGCTGCGTGGATGTTACGTTTTATTAACCGCTGTCGAAAAAAGCGTTGCCCTGAAGAAGAAAATGGTTTAAATGCCTCCGAGTTGAAAGTAGCCGAAATTTATCTTTGCCGTCGAGCTCAACAGGATAGTTTCAATGCGGAGATTGATATAATTAAAAATGAGAGTAGATTGCCTAAAGGTAGTGAATTGTATACCCTGTCGCCATATATAGATGAAAATTCATTGCTTCGTGTTTATGGTCGTTTGGACGCAGCTAGTTGGTTACCGTTGAACATAAGGCGCCCGATAATATTGCCGTCGTCTCATGATATTTCCAGGTTGTTTGTGGCCCATGTACACGAAAAGATGAAACATCAAAATTTTGAAGCTACAATTTGCGAGATTAGAAGAGACTTCTGGATTCCTCGCTTGAGAAGTGTTTTGCGTAGGACTATTTCTAATTGTTTCGTTTGCAGATTTCGTCTTACATTGCCGAGGCCACCATTTATGGGCTCTTTGCGAAAAGATAGACTGACGCCATACGTACGCCCTTTCTCCTACACTGGTTTGGACTATTTTGGGCCAATTACTATAACTATTGGTCGCCGTCATGAAAAGCGTTGGGTAGCATTATTTACTTGCCTTACGATTAGAGCCATTCATTTGAAAGTAGCCTTTGATTTGTCTACGGATCCTTGTATTCTTGCTATTCGCAATTTTATAAATCGACGTGGGGTACCTACAAGACTTAGAAGTGACAATGGAAAAAAATTTGTTGGTGTTGATCGAGTTGCAAAGCGGTTTGGTGAAGTATTTGATCTGGCCCAAGTTCAAGATGAATTTTCGTGGAAAGGAATAGAATGGCAGTTTACTTGTCCACATAATCCGGCTGAAGGTGGCGTATGGGAACGCATGGTTCAATGCGTCAAAAGAGTTTTGCAGACAACTTTAAAAGAGACCTTTCCGCGTGAGCATACCTTGCAGAGTTTGTTGATTGAAGCAGAAAATATAGTCAATTCTCGTCCACTAACGCACTTGCCACTATCCCACGAAGACGAGGAACCACTAACGCCGAACCATTTTTTGCTAGGATGCCCAAATACCACGCAAACTCCTGCCGAATCAGATCAGCCAAGTGTGTCGAAAAAGCAATGGCGTATTTCTCAACAGCTGCGTGATCACTTTTGGAAGCGCTGGACTATAGAATATTTGCCAACGTTGACCAGACGCTCGAAATGGTGTGAACGAACGAAGCCCATTACCACCGATGATATCGTGCTGATTTGTGATCCAGACGTATCCCGAAAAAATTGGCGGCGAGGGCGTGTCGAAGAAGTCTTTAAAGGTCGAGATGATGTTGTCCGGAGCGTTAACGTACGTACAAGCACAGGTATACTTAAGCGCCCCGTGTCGAAGCTTGCTGTTCTAGATTTGGAGTAGTGAATCGTTGCCGATCCACGGGGGTGAGAATGTCACCAAAGGGGCTATTAAGAAATTCATTTTTATTTTTTGTTTCATTATTTATTTACTTTTTTGATTTGCCTTATTTTAAATTGCTTTTATTTGAATTTAAAATTGTTTGCCGTAATTATGAACGCCCTTAATTTTGTCTTATTTGTCTTATGTACTTAAATTTTGGTGATGCTTATGTAAAAGTTGTTGCTCCTTTTTACATTGATCTAACTGCAGTGCTTTGCTTCGTTAAGTTAATACCGTTAGTTTTAATGTCTTATACTAATACACAACTGAATAGTTGTTAGTTTGTAAAGGGAAAGCACTGCGGTAAGTCATTGTAATATTAAATATTTTAATTTTTTTGTGATTAATTTTAAGTTTTTAGAAATAAACGCGCGCACACATACACTTTATTATAAAATAATCTGTTTGGTTTTTGGTGTTGTTAAATTCGCCCCTTTGCAAAACTGCAGTCGCAGCCAGCGACAAATTTTATTTCGCAACTACATACATTTTAGCGAATATTTGGTTCCTTGCCTTCCGGAACAATTGAAGATAAAAAAACATTTACTATATCGCAGTTTGGTAAATGTGGTTGTGGTTCATTGCTTGCCGGAACATATTAAAAGCAACTTTATTTGTGTTCGTGGTTCCTCGTCTGCCGGAACATTTGTTAAAGGTAACTTATTTGTATATATTTGTGGTCGCTTGCCAGCCGGAACAAAAAATAAGTTTAAAGTTCTGTTGTTGAATGTGTAAATATTTATTTGTGGTTCATGATGCAACGATCTCCTGTCAAGACGCGCCAACAAAAATTCGCAAGCCAAGATAGTAGTCGTTCTATTGCAACTGATGCAATACTCATACCAGAACAAATTACTCAACCTGCGCCCTCACATCCATATAGTACGTCGCAGCGACCTGTCGCAGGTGCTACTACAAAAATAACTACAGCTGAGCCGCCGCAGATTATTCTTGATGCAGTAAGTGAAGTGCAACAAAATCTGCCACCATTGGCAACTGGTCCTGGTGTGAGTTTTCAACCATCTCAGTCTACATCGTCAGCGAACGTAAGTAATGATATAGAACGTCTTCAACGGCAAATAGAAAATTTGCAAGTGCTATTGCTAAATACTCAAAGAGCCATGAGAGCTGTTGAAGATGCAAATATGGTGAATATTGAACAAAACATGTCGGCCCTAGTAAGTACAGCACAAATCGTAGGTAGGAACAATTTTGGGAACGAAGATACAATTGAGCGCCGTAATACAACGCCTTATTGTACTGCAACCCCAAGCGATCAAGGCCAGCAGTAATTGTTGACGACTCAGCCTATTAATATTCAATCGGCTGCTCCGTCTATTCCTATACAGCGTAAAATTTATGATTTGCCCGAATTCGATGGCACTGCTGAGGACTGGCCTATGTTCTTGTCTGCTTTTGAACATTCTACTGCCGCGTATTTTTATAATAACTTTGAGAATTGTTTGAGGTTACAAAAGGCCCTGAAAGGTGAAGCTAGAGAATGTGTGAAGTCGTTGCTCATTCATCCGAATAATGTGCCAACAGCTATTGACCAGCTTAGATTCCAATATGGTCGCCCCGAGGTGTTAATTCGATGTCAGTTGCAGCAAATTAAGGATATTCAGCCTATAGGGTAAAATTCTGTTGACAAGCTAATACCGTACTCTATTAAGGTGAGAAATTTAGCAGCATTTCTAGAGACTGCAAATGGGCAACAGCATTTATCTAATCCTACCTTAATGGAAGAATTACTTCAGAAGCTGCCAATGAGTAAACGCTTGGATTGGGCTCAGTTTGCTTCAACTTTACAACAGTGGCCTACCGTGTTGGATTTTAGTATCTGGCTTCAGCGAGTAGCAAATCTGGTAAGAAGTGTACAAACATCAAATTCTATGGTCAGTCGCTCTACTACTGAGCGGAAAAGGAAAGTTGTGCTTCATGCTGCTGATGGTCAGCGTAAACAAGAATGCCGCATGTGCCGGGCAAGTCATAAATTGTTTGAATGTAAAAAATTTGTTGCATTAGACGTGGCCAGCCGTTGGAGTGAAGTAAAAAAAATGAGGTTATGTTTTTCGTGTTTTAATTCTGGACACTCGAGTAGATTTTGTCGAGTCCGTAAGCCTTGTTCAGTAGATGGTTGCTCAAGAAAAGATAACAGACTATTGTATGATGTGAAACTTGATAATGCCATTACGTGTGAGTCTGCCACCACAAGCGGCTCAACAAAGGAATATCAATCTGTTCTCAGCTGTGTGTCTAAGGCTGTAGATAAGGGTGTGTTGCTGTTTCGGGTGGTGCCAATAATACTGTACGGTCCTAGTAACAAAATTGAAACTTATGCTCTGTTGGATGAAGGTTCTTCGGTTACTATGGTGGACAGTTCATTGGTGAAGCATTTGGGACTTCAGGGACAACAAAGTAAATTGAATTTGCATTGGTATGCTGGAAAGGCAGCACAGGAAATGGCGACAGTAGTAAATATGCATGTAAGTGGGGTTGGCCGTCGTAGAAAATATGCATTACAAAACGTTTATGGTGTCTCGAATTTGAAATTGCTGGCTCAAAGCTTTAATATGGATTTGAGCGCTCACCGTAGTTTGACTATTAAACTATATAATGATGTTACACCCAAAGTATTGATTGGCTTAGATCATTGCCATCTGGGGTTTCCTGATGAAATCGTGCCCCTTGAGGAAAGTGGTCCTTATGCCGCCAACACTCCATTGGGCTGGGTAGTATTTGGTCAAATGAAGGGTAGGTCATCCAATTCACATTTGTGCTTATTGTCAGTGCAGCCAGAGAAAATCCTTCATGACTTGGTAGAAAATTATTTTGAGACCAAAAACTTCGGTGTAAAGGCCCTGCCAGTCATTGAGTCCGAAGATGATTTACGAGCTCGCCAAATTATGAACGAATCTACATTTAAGGTTGATGGTAGATTTCAAACCCGACTTTTATGGCGAAGTGACGATGTCGTGCTACCTAACAGACACCCTGAATTTGGCGCAGCCTATAAATCCATCATGAAGGATTATCTCTCTAAGGGGTATGTACGCAAATTGTCGGCCATTGAAGCTGCTGATATGTGCCCAAGGGCTTGGTATCTTCCACATTTTGGAGTAGTTAACCCTAATAAGCCAGGAAAAATTCGTTTAGTTTTTGATGCCGCTGCTTCCGTTGAAGGTATTTCTCTGAATTCCAATTTACTGAAAGGTCCACAAGAGTATAAACCGCTACCATCGGTCTTGTTTAATTTTCGTATTGGTGCTGTGGCGGTTTGTGGAGATATTAAGGAAATGTTTCACCAGGTTCTTGTGGCTCCTGAAGATAGATGCTCTCAACGTTTTCTTTGGCGAGAGGACAATAAACACACCTGATTCGTACGAAATGGTAGTCATGACCTTCGGGGCCGCTTGCTCGCCTTGCTTAGCCCATTATGTCAAAACTGTAAATGCTTTGAGCTATCGTAATCGATATCCCCGTGCAGTAAGGTCTATTATGGATCATCACTATGTTGATGATCTTGTCGATAGTTTTCCGACGGCAGCTAAGGCCACTGAAATTCCGTCACAGGTTCGCGACATTCACAAAGCAGCGGGTTTTGAGTTACGCAATTTTTCATCAAACTCACCCGAGGTCATAACGGCTCTTAGAGGTACAGTAGACAGCACGGTGAATTTCTTCAATGATGTTAATGAGCTACATTCGGAAAAAGTACTCGGTATGTATTGGCAACCAAAGGATGATACTTTCAGGTTTAATTTGAAGTTCCACAATGTGAATGCTGAGGTCTTAGAAGGCATAAGGTGTCCTACAAAACGCGAGCTATTAAGTATGGTTATGTCTGTTTTCGATCCACTTGGGTTCTTGAGCCACTATATGATTACAGCAAAGCTATTGATGCGAGAGGTATGGAGACACGATATACGATGGGATGAAATTTTGCCAGATGAAATAAAGAACATGTGGAATAATTGGCGCCACGAATTAAAAAACGTCGTTAATGTTAAGATACCTCGACATTACTTCGGCGGTGGTATACCTCGAAGGATAGAACTGCACGTGTTCGTTGACGCTAGCGAAGATGCGTTTGGTGCCGTATCATACTGGAGGTCAATTAATGCTGATGGTCAACTTGAAGTGTCCTTTGTCGCAGCAAAATCAAAATGTGCACCTTTGAAATCGATGAGCATCCCGCGGCTCGAATTGCAGGCTGCTGTTCTAGGAGCTCGGTTGATGAGTACAATTATGAAGGAACATTCAATTAAGGTATCAAGAACTATTTGATGGAGTGATTCTACAACCATTATTAGCTGGATTGGTTCTAAAAGCCGAAAATATAAACCCTTCGTTGCTCATAGAATTACTGAAATTCTAGATACTACTAGCCCAGCAAGTTGGAGGTGGCTGTCAACTAAATCTAATGTTGCTGATGAAACGACTAGAACGAAGAGTCAAGTTGAGTTTGCAGAAAATTCCCGCTGGTATAAAGGCCCTGAATTCCTCTATTGTAACGAAGATGAGTGGCCAAATGTTAATTCAGAGAAATTCGATAATTTATGTGAAGAAGAATTGCGGCCTAAATTTGCATTGCTGGTGAACCCGCCTACCTATATTATTGAAATGAACAGATTTTCGTATTTTGTAAAATTAAAACGTACGGCTGCGTGGATGTTACGTTTTATTAACCGCTGTCGAAAAAAGCGTTGCCCTGAAGAAGAAAATGGTTTAAATGCCTCCGAGTTGAAAGTAGCCGAAATTTATCTTTGCCGTCGAGCTCAACAGGATAGTTTCAATGCGGAGATTGATATAATTAAAAATGAGAGTAGATTGCCCAAAGGTAGTGAATTGTATACCCTGTCGCCATATATAGATGAAAATTCATTGCTTCGTGTTTATGGTCGTTTGGACGCAGCTAGTTGGTTACCGTTGAACATAAGGCGCCCGATAATATTGCCGTCGTCTCATGATATTTCCAGGTTGTTTGTGGCCCATGTACACGAAAAGATGAAACATCAAAATTTTGAAGCTACAATTTGCGAGATTAGAAGAGACTTCTGGATTCCTCGCTTGAGAAGTGTTTTGCGTAGGACTATTTCTAATTGTTTCGTTTGCAGATTTCGTCTTACATTGCCGAGGCCACCATTTATGGGCTCTTTGCGAAAAGATAGACTGACGCCATACGTACGCCCTTTCTCCTACACTGGTTTGGACTATTTTGGGCCAATTACTATAACTATTGGTCGCCGTCATGAAAAGCGTTGGGTAGCATTATTTACTTGCCTTACGATTAGAGCCATTGATTTGAAAGTAGCCTTTGATTTGTCTACGGATCCTTGTATTCTTGCTATTCGCAATTTTATAAATCGACGTGGGGTACCTACAAGACTTAGAAGTGACAATGGAAAAAAATTTGTTGGTGTTGATCGAGTTGCAAAGCGGTTTGGTGAAGTATTTGATCTGGCCCAAGTTCAAGATGAATTTTCGTGGAAAGGAATAGAATGGCAGTTTACTTGTCCACATAATCCGGCTGAAGGTGGCGTATGGGAACGCATGGTTCAATGCGTCAAAAGAGTTTTGCAGACAACTTTAAAAGAGACCTTTCCGCGTGAGCATACCTTGCAGAGTTTGTTGATTGAAGCAGAAAATATAGTCAATTCTCGTCCACTAACGCACTTGCCACTATCCCACGAAGACGAGGAACCACTAACGCCGAACCATTTTTTGCTAGGATGCCCAAATACCACGCAAACTCCTGCCGAATCAGATCAGCCAAGTGTGTCGAAAAAGCAATGGCGTATTTCTCAACAGCTGCGTGATCACTTTTGGAAGCGCTGGACTATAGAATATTTGCCAACGTTGACCAGACGCTCGAAATGGTGTGAACGAACGAAGCCCATTACCACCGATGATATCGTGCTGATTTGTGATCCAGACGTATCCCGAAAAAATTGGCGGCGAGGGCGTGTCGAAGAAGTCTTTAAAGGTCGAGATGATGTTGTCCGGAGCGTTAACGTACGTACAAGCACAGGTATACTTAAGCGCCCCGTGTCGAAGCTTGCTGTTCTAGATTTGGAGTAGTGAATCGTTGCCGATCCACGGGGGTGAGAATGTCACCAAAGGGGCTATTAAGAAATTCATTTTTATTTTTTGTTTCATTATTTATTTACTTTTTTGATTTGCCTTATTTTAAATTGCTTTTATTTGAATTTAAAATTGTTTGCCGTAATTATGAACGCCCTTAATTTTGTCTTATTTGTCTTATGTACTTAAATTTTGGTGATGCTTATGTAAAAGTTGTTGCTCCTTTTTACATTGATCTAACTGCAGTGCTTTGCTTCGTTAAGTTAATACCGTTAGTTTTAATGTCTTATACTAATACACAACTGAATAGTTGTTAGTTTGTAAAGGGAAAGCACTGCGGTAAGTCATTGTAATATTAAATATTTTAATTTTTTTGTGATTAATTTTAAGTTTTTAGAAATAAACGCGCGCACACATACACTTTATTATAAAATAATCTGTTTGGTTTTTGGTGTTGTTAAATTCGCCCCTTTGCAAAACTGCAGTCGCAGGCAGCGACAAATTTTATTTCGCAACTACATACATTTTAGCGAATATTTGGTTCCTTGCCTTCCGGAACAATTGAAGATAAAAAAACATTTACTATATCGCAGTTTGGTAAATGTGGTTGTGGTTCCTTGCTTGCCGGAACATATTAAAAGCAACTTTATTTGTGTTCGTGGTTCCTCGTCTGCCGGAACATTTGTTAAAGGTAACTTATTTGTATATATTTGTGGTCGCTTGCCAGCCGGAACAAAAAATAAGTTTAAAGTTCTGTTGTTGAATGTGTAAATATTTATTTGTGGTTCATGATGCAACGATCTCCTGTCAAGACGCGCCAACAAAAAGTCGCAAGCCAAGATAGTAGTCGTTCTATTGCAACTGATGCAATACTCATACCAGAACAAATTACTCAACCTGCGCCCTCACATCCATATAGTACGTCGCAGCGACCTGTCGCAGGTGCTACTACAAAAATAACTACAGCTGAGCCGCCGCAGATTATTCTTGATGCAGTAAGTGAAGTGCAACAAAATCTGCCACCATTGGCAACTGGTCCTGGTGTGAGTTTTCAACCATCTCAGTCTACATCGTCAGCGAACGTAAGTAATGATATAGAACGTCTTCAACGGCAAATAGAAAATTTGCAAGTGCTATTGCTAAATACTCAAAGAGCCATGAGAGCTGTTGAAGATGCAAATATGGTGAATATTGAACAAAACATGTCGGCCCTAGTAAGTACAGCACAAATCGTAGGTAGGAACAATTTTGGGAACGAAGATACAATTGAGCGCCGTAATACAACGCCTTATTGTACTGCAACCCCAAGCGATCAAGGCCAGCAGTAATTGTTGACGACTCAGCCTATTAATATTCAATCGGCTGCTCCGTCTATTCCTATACAGCGTAAAATTTATGATTTGCCCGAATTCGATGGCACTGCTGAGGACTGGCCTATGTTCTTGTCTGCTTTTGAACATTCTACTGCCGCGTATTTTTATAATAACTTTGAGAATTGTTTGAGGTTACAAAAGGCCCTGAAAGGTGAAGCTAGAGAATGTGTGAAGTCGTTGCTCATTCATCCGAATAATGTGCCAACAGCTATTGACCAGCTTAGATTCCAATATGGTCGCCCCGAGGTGTTAATTCGATGTCAGTTGCAGCAAATTAAGGATATTCAGCCTATAGGGTAAAATTCTGTTGACAAGCTAATACCGTACTCTATTAAGGTGAGAAATTTAGCAGCATTTCTAGAGACTGCAAATGGGCAACAGCATTTATCTAATCCTACCTTAATGGAAGAATTACTTCAGAAGCTGCCAATGAGTAAACGCTTGGATTGGGCTCAGTTTGCTTCAACTTTACAACAGTGGCCTACCGTGTTGGATTTTAGTATCTGGCTTCAGCGAGTAGCAAATCTGGTAAGAAGTGTACAAACATCAAATTCTATGGTCAGTCGCTCTACTACTGAGCGGAAAAGGAAAGTTGTGCTTAATGCTGCTGATGGTCAGCGTAAACAAGAATGCCGCATGTGCCGGGCAAGTCATAAATTGTTTGAATGTAAAAAATTTGTTGCATTAGACGTGGCCAGCCGTTGGAGTGAAGTAAAAAAAATGAGGTTATGTTTTTCGTGTTTTAATTCTGGACACTCGAGTAGATTTTGTCGAGTCCGTAAGCCTTGTTCAGTAGATGGTTGCTCAAGAAAAGATAACAGACTATTGCATGATGTGAAACTTGATAATGCCATTACGTGTGAGTCTGCCACCACAAGCGGCTCAACAAAGGAATATCAATCTGTTCTCAGCTGTGTGTCTAAGGCTGTAGATAAGGGTGTGTTGCTGTTTCGGGTGGTGCCAATAATACTGTACGGTCCTAGTAACAAAATTGAAACTTATGCTCTGTTGGATGAAGGTTCTTCGGTTACTATGGTGGACAGTTCATTGGTGAAGCATTTGGGACTTCAGGGACAACAAAGTAAATTGAATTTGCATTGGTATGCTGGAAAGGCAGCACAGGAAATGGCGACAGTAGTAAATATGCATGTAAGTGGGGTTGGCCGTCGTAGAAAATATGCATTACAAAACGTTTATGGTGTCTCGAATTTGAAATTGCTGGCTCAAAGCTTTAATATGGATTTGAGCGCTCACCGTAGTTTGACTATTAAACTATATAATGATGTTACACCCAAAGTATTGATTGGCTTAGATCATTGCCATCTGGGGTTTCCTGATGAAATCGTGCCCCTTGAGGAAAGTGGTCCTTATGCCGCCAACACTCCATTGGGCTGGGTAGTATTTGGTCAAATGAAGGGTAGGTCATCCAATTCACATTTGTGCTTGTTGTCAGTGCAGCCAGAGAAAATCCTTCATGACTTGGTAGAAAATTATTTTGAGACCAAAAACTTCGGTGTAAAGGCCCTGCCAGTCATTGAGTCCGAAGATGATTTACGAGCTCGCCAAATTATGAACGAATCTACATTTAAGGTTGATGGTAGATTTCAAACCCGACTTTTATGGCGAAGTGACGATGTCGTGCTACCTAACAGACACCCTGAATTTGGCGCAGCCTATAAATCCATCATGAAGGATTATCTCTCTAAGGGGTATGTACGCAAATTGTCGGCCATTGAAGCTGCTGATGTGTGCCCAAGGGCTTGGTATCTTCCACATTTTGGAGTAGTTAACCCTAATAAGCCAGGAAAAATTCGTTTAGTTTTTGATGCCGCTGCTTCCGTTGAAGGTATTTCTCTGAATTCCAATTTACTGAAAGGTCCACAAGAGTATAAACCGCTACCATCGGTCTTGTTTAATTTTCGTATTGGTGCTGTGGCGGTTTGTGGAGATATTAAGGAAATGTTTCACCAGGTTCTTGTGGCTCCTGAAGATAGATGCTCTCAACGTTTTCTTTGGCGAGAGGACAATAAACACACCTGATTCGTACGAAATGGTAGTCATGACCTTCGGGGCCGCTTGCTCGCCTTGCTTAGCCCATTATGTCAAAACTGTAAATGCTTTGAGCTATCGTAATCGATATCCCCGTGCAGTAAGGTCTATTATGGATCATCACTATGTTGATGATCTTGTCGATAGTTTTCCGACGGCAGCTAAGGCCACTGAAATTCCGTCACAGGTTCGCGACATTCACAAAGCAGCGGGTTTTGAGTTACGCAATTTTTCATCAAACTCACCGGAGGTCATAACGGCTCTTAGAGGTACAGTAGACAGCACGGTGAATTTCTTCAATGATGTTAATGAGCTACATTCGGAAAAAGTACTCGGTATGTATTGGCAACCAAAGGATGATACTTTCAGGTTTAATTTGAAGTTCCACAATGTGAATGCTGAGGTCTTAGAAGGCATAAGGTGTCCTACAAAACGCGAGCTATTAAGTATGGTTATGTCTGTTTTCGATCCACTTGGGTTCTTGAGCCACTATATGATTACAGCAAAGCTATTGATGCGAGAGGTATGGAGACACGATATACGATGGGATGAAATTTTGCCAGATGAAATAAAGAACATGTGGAATAATTGGCACCACGAATTAAAAAACGTCGTTAATGTTAAGATACCTCGACATTACTTCGGCGGTGGTATACCTCGAAGGATAGAACTGCACGTGTTCGTTGACGCTAGCGAAGATGCGTTTGTTGCCGTATCATACTGGAGGTCAATTAATGCTGATGGTCAACTTGAAGTGTCCTTTGTCGCAGCAAAATCAAAATGTGCACCTTTGAAATCGATGAGCATCCCGCGGCTCGAATTGCAGGCTGCTGTTCTAGGAGCTCGGTTGATGAGTACAATTATGAAGGAACATTCAATTAAGGTATCAAGAACTATTTGCTGGAGTGATTCTACAACCATTATTAGCTGGATTGGTTCTAAAAGCCGAAAATATAAACCCTTCGTTGCTCATAGAATTACTGAAATTCTAGATACTACTAGCCCAGCAAGTTGGAGGTGGCTGTCAACTAAATCTAATGTTGCTGATGAAACGACTAGAATGAAGAGTCAAGTTGAGTTTGCAGAAAATTCCCGCTGGTATAAAGGCCCTGAATTCCTCTATTGTAACGAAGATGAGTGGCCAAATGTTAATTCAGAGAAATTCGATAATTTATGTGAAGAAGAATTACGGCCTAAATTTGCATTGCTGGTGAACCCGCCTACCTATATTATTGAAATGAATAGATTTTCGTATTTTGTAAAATTAAAACGTACGGCTGCGTGGATGTTACGTTTTATTAACCGTTGTCGAAAAAAGCGTTGCCCTGAAGAAGAAAATGGTTTAAATGCCTCCGAGTTGAAAGTAGCCGAAATTTATCTTTGCCGTCGAGCTCAACAGGATAGTTTCAATGCGGAGATTGATATAATTAAAAATGAGAGTAGATTGCCCAAAGGTAGTGAATTGTATACCCTGTCGCCATATATAGATGAAAATTCATTGCTTCGTGTTTATGGTCGTTTGGACGCAGCTAGTTGGTTACCGTTGAACATGTATTGGCAACCAAAGGATGATACTTTCAGGTTTAATTTGAAGTTCCACAATGTGAAGGCTGAGGTCTTAGAAGGCATAAGGTGTCCTACAAAACGCGAGCTATTAAGTATGGTTATGTCTGTTTTCGATCCACTTGGGTTCTTGAGCCACTATATGATTACAGCAAAGCTATTGATGCGAGAGGTATGGAGACACGATATACGATGGGATGAAATTTTGCCAGATGAAATAATGAACATGTGGAATAATTGGCGCCACGAATTAAAAAACGTCGTTAATGTTAAGATACCTCGACATTACTTCGGCGGTGGTATACCTCGAAGGATAGAACTGCACGTGTTCGTTGACGCTAGCGAAGATGCGTTTGGTGCCGTATCATACTGGAGGTCAATTAATGCTGATGGTCAACTTGAAGTGTCCTTTGTCGCAGCAAAATCAAAATGTGCACCTTTGAAATCGATGAGCATCCCGCGGCTCGAATTGCAGGCTGCTGTTCTAGGAGCTCGGTTGATGAGTACAATTATGAAGGAACATTCAATTAAGGTATCAAGAACTATTTGCTGGAGTGATTCTACAACCGTTATTAGCTGGATTGGTTCTAAAAGCCGATAATATAAACTCTTCGTTGCTCATAGAATTACTGAAATTCTAGATACTACTAGCCCAGCAAGTTGGAGGTGGCTGTCAACTAAATCTAATGTTGCTGATGAAACGACTAGAATGAAGAGTCAAGTTGAGTTTGCAGAAAATTCCCGCTGGTATAAAGGCCCTGAATTCCTCTATTGTAACGAAGATGAGTGGCCAAATGTTAATTCAGAGAAATTCGATAATTTATGTGAAGAAGAATTGCGGCCTAAATTTGCATTGCTGGTGAACCCGCCTACCTATATTATTGAAATGAACAGATTTTCGTATTTTGTAAAATTAAAACGTACGGCTGCGTGGATGTTACGTTTTATTAACCGCTGTCGAAAAAAGCGTTGCCCTGAAGAAGAAAATGGTTTAAATGCCTCCGAGTTGAAAGTAGCCGAAATTTATCTTTGCCGTCGAGCTCAACAGGATAGTTTCAATGCGGAGATTGATATAATTAAAAATGAGAGTAGATTGCCCAAAGGTAGTGAATTGTATACCCTGTCGCCATATATAGATGAAAATTCATTGCTTCGTGTTTATGGTCGTTTGGACGCAGCTAGTTGGTTACCGTTGAACATAAGGCGCCCGATAATATTGCCGTCGTCTCATGCTATTTCCAGGTTGTTTGTGGCCCATGTACACGAAAAGATGAAACATCAAAATTTTGAAGCTACAATTTGCGAGATTAGAAGAGACTTCTGGATTCCTCGCTTGAGAAGTGTTTTGCGTAGGACTATTTCTAATTGTTTCGTTTGCAGATTTCGTCTTACATTGCCGAGGCCACCATTTATGGGCTCTTTGCGAAAAGATAGACTGACGCCATACGTACGCCCTTTCTCCTACACTGGTTTGGACTATTTTGGGCCAATTACTATAACTATTGGTCGCCGTCATGAAAAGCGTTGGGTAGCATTATTTACTTGCCTTACGATTAGAGCCATTCATTTGAAAGTAGCCTTTGATTTGTCTACGGATCCTTGTATTCTTGCTATTCGCAATTTTATAAATCGACGTGGGGTACCTACAAGACTTAGAAGTGACAATGGAAAAAAATTTGTTGGTGTTGATCGAGTTGCAAAGCGGTTTGGTGAAGTATTTGATCTGGCCCAAGTTCAAGATGAATTTTCGTGGAAAGGAATAGAATGGCAGTTTACTTGTCCACATAATCCGGCTGAAGGTGGCGTATGGGAACGCATGGTTCAATGCGTCAAAAGAGTTTTGCAGACAACTTTAAAAGAGACCTTTCCGCGTGAGCATACCTTGCAGAGTTTGTTGATTGAAGCAGAAAATATAGTCAATTCTCGTCCACTAACGCACTTGCCACTATCCCACGAAGACGAGGAACCACTAACGCCGAACCATTTTTTGCTAGGATGCCCAAATACCACGCAAACTCCTGCCGAATCAGATCAGCCAAGTGTGTCGAAAAAGCAATAGCGTATTTCTCAACAGCTGCGTGATCACTTTTGGAAGCGCTGGACTATAGAATATTTGCCAACGTTGACCAGACGCTCGAAATGGTGTGAACGAACGAAGCCCATTACCACCGATGATATCGTGCTGATTTGTGATCCAGACGTATCCCGAAAAAATTGGCGGCGAGGGCGTGTCGAAGAAGTCTTTAAAGGTCGAGATGATGTTGTCCGGAGCGTTAACGTACGTACAAGCACAGGTATACTTAAGCGCCCCGTGTCGAAGCTTGCTGTTCTGAGATTTGGAGTAGTGAATCGTTGCCGATCCACGGGGGTGAGAATGTCACCAAAGGGGCTATTAAGAAATTCATTTTTATTTTTTGTTTCATTATTTATTTACTTTTTTGATTTGCCTTATTTTAAATTGCTTTTATTTGAATTTAAAATTGTTTGCCGTAATTATGAACGCCCTTAATTTTGTCTTATTTGTCTTATGTACTTAAATTTTGGTGATGCTTATGTAAAAGTTGTTGCTCCTTTTTACATTGATCTAACTGCAGTGCTTTGCTTCGTTAAGTTAATACCGTTAGTTTTAATGTCTTATACTAATACACAACTGAATAGTTGTTAGTTTGTAAAGGGAAAGCACTGCGGTAAGTCATTGTAATATTAAATATTTTAATTTTTTTGTGATTAATTTTAAGTTTTTAGAAATAAACGCGCGCACACATACACTTTATTATAAAATAATCTGTTTGGTTTTTGGTGTTGTTAAATTCGCCCCTTTGCAAAACTGCAGTCGCAGCCAGCGACACTATTGTTTTTGTTAAAAATAAAGCTATATTAACCCTTGGACATACACATGTACCCTCCTGAAATTTTTTTGGGTTTTTAATGGAAAAAATGGGATCAAAAAAGGTAGCAAGGAAGGACTTATAAGGGTTTTTTCACATATACATCACCTTAATTCAATTTATTTAAATTTTGGGCAAATTTCGTTAACTTCATCACGACTTTTAACACAATTTATAAAAGAAATACTTATAAAATCAGCTTAAATGACGAAATAAAAGCTAAGTTGCCATAATTTTCTTGCCGTTATCTTTGTTGAAACACTCTTGTATATTATATTTTAGTTTACTACCCATGAAACAACAAACATAGATAGCGCAGATCTTTTGCTAACAAATTTGTCTACTGTGCATGACGTCACAAGTGACCCTCATTCATTGTTTACATTAAAAAATGTACTAGATTTGTTGTGAAAATTTTAAAATGTGTGAAGAAATTAAAAAATAACCAATTAATTAATTTTGTTGTCAATTTAATAATGTAATAAGTTATGTATTTTAATTTTGCTTTCTGTGACTAAGAAATAAATGAAGATTCTGTGGAATCCAGCCGTTGTTCATTGTTTTAATAAATTAAGGCCAGATGGAAAATTAAAAAAACTTATTTTGATTTCACTGCGCACTTCATTTTGATTTTTAACTTATTTTATTATTTATTTTGTTCACAATTTGTTGCTTCTTCGTTCACTTTTAATATTAAAGTAAAATGCAAATCGCACTTTCTACGTCACACCACCAGCTGATTAATGTAAACAACATAACGGACCTGCGCAATGCGTAATGTATTTTACTTGATTCATGTTTACTACCAACTTTGAAAGTGTTTACGCGAGATTTTTTTTTCGAAAAAGTTAGCATAAAAATACGATAGAAATGAATGAGGAATTGGATTTTCAATACACGACATACATTTTGATACAAATTTTTATACCCGACTAGCGGAGGCTTTGGCTAATAACTTGGTGAGTGAAAGAACCGTTGAAGAGGCCGGAGAACTAGAAGAAGAACAAGATCCGATCGCTGAAGAAGACGAAGGTTATTTGCCCAATGAAAATGATGCATCAGAAAATGATTTAGTCATCGAACCAAATGTAGAACACGACACTGATGAAGAAGAGGAAGTTTTTGACTATGGAATAAATGATGCCAATGATTGTTTTATTGGAAAAGATGAAAATGAAAAAGTGGTGTACGTATCATGCATTTTCGTGGCGGTCCTCAGGAAAAAACTCCAATTGAAGTTTCCAAAAAAAATTTAAAACAAAATATTACATACGTTATAATAGTTGAGACTAATAAGTAAGGAAGAGAGACAGTCAATAAATGGAATACGGCAAATACAAACAAAAAACCAGGAGTCTGGAGAGATCTTACGGAAATGAACTGCATTCATTCATTGGAATACCTCTAGCTGCTGGATAATATGCAAAAGGCAAAGGTTTTGTGGCGTTTTGATAATTTAATCATATTTAAGGCACTATGTCTTTTAGACGATTTCAGACCCTGACCAGATATATTCGCTTCGCTTGTTTCGAATGCGCGAAGACAAACCTACACCTATTCGCCATATACATATGGAATTTTTTCACTGAAAATCTTGACAATAAATCAACAGTCCTCATGAAAATATAACAATTGACGAACAATTGTTTCCATATCGAGGAAAAACGAAATTTACGCAGAATATACTGTCTAAGCCGTACAGTTATTGCTGATAATTTTTTTACATTGCTAGATGGAATAAAACGCTGGTACTATTCGCTCTAACAAAAAATGCATCACTATAGAAATGAGCACCCATCACGACCTGTTCTTTCATCTGTTTTTAGGTTTCATGAAAATTTGGTTAAAATATGTAGCAACGTTCCAAAAGAGAACCAGTGCGTAAATCTTCTTTCCACTGTACAGTATGCCGACAGATGGGAAGGGGAAGCCAAAACACCAGAAGCAATTCTATTTTATAATAAAAACCAAGCTGCTGTTGACAGTGTGCATTAAATGGTTTCCCATTTCATAACAAAACGATCAACCAAGAGGCGGACATTCCCATTTCTCTGCAATATGTTGGACGTTATGGCACTAGCTGCATACTGCATTTCCAAGGAAGTTGATGGCATTAAACGAAATGATGCAAGACGAAATTTGTAACTAGATTGTCTAATTCCTTAATTCTTTCAACATTGAACATAGCATGAATAATGGTCATAACGTAAAGCAATTCAGGACTCGTTCAGCAATCGAATCTTTTCTTGGAACGCCAATAAAGGTAAGTTGAATAAAATAAGAAACTTGTACCATTTTGACCACATATAACATTATTATTGTAAATAAAAAAAATATTGTAAGGAATGCGGAAGCATAAGTGAAAACATCGCAGAAAAGCTCGATTTTTGGCTCAAAATGTTCAAACGCAACAACATTATAAAGTAGAATATACATACATATGTACATATACATACATACATATGTTTTAGTTGGTTGGATTCATAAAATCATACATATTTACTTATTCTATTTTCTTGTGAACAAAAAACCTTATAAAAATAAAAAATAAAACCAATTGAATAAGAATTTTTTCCCATTCTTTATAAATTTAAAATTTAAGATAATTTTATTTGTTTTTATCCCTATTTACATGCAAAACTAATGTGCATAACGGAGGGTTAAGAAAACAATAATTAATAGCTCTTGCAAAATTCTTGTTTCAGTCGGCTAATGAACTGCACAAACTCAAACGCCGGCGGAAGCTGGCGAGTTGCATAGAAATTTGGTGTCAGATGTTTCAAGCATAGAAATTAGAAATTTTGCAGATGACAATGCTCATGTTTTTACAGAAGCAATGTTTTTGAAGCCACACACGACATTTATTTATTCATTTACAGTGTGAAAAACATGCCGTCTGTGGGTAACTTAAGAAAACAAAACAATCAGGGCTGTCGCTTTTTGATACTAATTTTTTCACCTCAAAGCTTATTTTTACGCAGGCTTGCACAGCTTTAAATGTCTTATAGTTACTTACTATATGATAACCTTTATTATCTGCAAGAGTTTTGGTGCTGCACTGCGATATATTTGCCCACTCTATCTGCATCGCTTTTTTAAGTCGTATTTGTTTAAAATTTTAGATTACCTAATGTTTTTCTCCAATGTTTTCAATGACTTTATATAATACCCAGCCGCTTCCAGCACCAGCAGAGTACGGAAATGAAGGACAAACCTATAACGGTACCACCACCGTTGTTTTCTTTAATAAGCTCAGTATTTCGTTTCCGCCAAACATTTCGTTGCAAAACTCTACATACATACGATATCGATATTTCCTTTTAACTGATCGTTGTTTTAAATATTTTGGAAAATTTTTACTTGTATTAGTATTAGACAAGTCCTACTGTATACAAATATGTCAAAAAGTTGCGAATCTAGTGCTACTTTTTATAGTAAGTAACATTTTTGGCAATTTACAACTCGGCCGGATCTACGGAGTATAAAGTACTGTTGTAATAATTTTGGGTTGACAATAAAATAACGAATTAAAAATGACCACAAGAAAGGAAATAACCATCGACGTTCGACAATTAGAGATCAACTTGCTGAATGAGGGAAAATCTAGGGCAAAGGCGGAGAAATCTTAAGTTTGTCAAAATTTACAGTTCAAAATATAAACCATCTAAATGTTATGAAAGTTTGCCACGAACTACAATTATGGAAATCCAAGCTTGATGAAAGACTAAGGCGCAAAATTGTATGAGAGGTTACAGAAAATGTAAAGAAAAGTAGCGTAGAATTGAAGAATTATATCAAAAGAGATTATGGAGTTAATGTTCACGCTGATACAGTTCATCGCTCATTAAAGAGAGTGGACTTCAGCCGTGTATAACAAGAAAAAAAACGCATATTAGTGCCATAAATAAAAGGAAACGTTTTACCTATACCGTTAGGTATAAAAACGCACTTTTAAATGGCTACAATTTGGGAAAAGGTAATATTTACAGATAAGTGCAAGTTTCACCTTTATGGAAACGGTAGACGAGCAAGGGTGTCACAAAGTGAATGTCAAATTTAAATTCATCGGCAGTAATGACTTAAATCCAAAATGTAGGATCCTTGGTAGTTCTTTAACGAAATTTTACCTGCATAGTTTATTTTTTGGACGATAAATGGTTTATTGTGTCAAATAACGCGCCATTGTTTGTTCGGTTTCCTTCTATTTATTATAAACCCGATTTTCATGAATGAAAAGTTCAATAAACAATGGATAGGGTTGCAAGCTTTGAAATCAGTACATAAGAGAAAAAAATCCTTACTAATGAAAAAAAGTTGTACACATACGTATGTATCTTTTAATATAAAAGTATATTTTAATAACAAAAAGCTTTAATCCATTAAATAACAAAACTAAAGGTCAATGTTTATTTAAGACTATGAGAAAATATATTAAATAATAAAATTAAAAATATACATACATATGTATATATTTTTTATAAACGCTAATACAATTGTATAAGACAATTATGGAAACCGAAAGTACACAAAAAATTTTAAATCTATCTGTTCTTAAGTACATCAAATTAATTACAAACAGTTTTAGTCCAATATATCTATGCATATATGTACATATGTATAACGGCATAAAATACAAACAATCACTCGAAATAAAACGTATTATTTGTTAAGTGTATAATTCAAAATTTTTCTTACTCCAAGAAAAAGGAACCACATAGTAATACACACTACATATTAAAAAACAAAAAAAAAAAAAAAAAATACTAATATTTATTGTGTTTTGTGTTAGAGCACTACATACACAATAAAATCAGTACATTTGCGGAAATTAGAACTCGCAAAATTCGAATCTTTCTTAAATTTTAACCAAAGTTTTTAATACATTGCATGCATTGAAATTAGAACTGAATGTTGTAATTTCTGAACGTTTTTATTTTTCGTTTATTTGTAACACTGGCAAATTGTTTTCAAAAATAAAAAAAACTTAAAGCTGCAAATTTATAAAAACAAAAATATCAAAAGAAATCTGAAAATATTACGAAGTGTTTGGTGTAAAAAATTATTATATTAAGCTTATCTATAAAATATACACAGAACATTTGCACACACAAAAAAAATTAATAAAGAAAAAAAAACCAATAAAAATAGAGTGCCAAAATGAGCCTATCTAACTGTGCATGGAGAGAGACGAACACCTTAAAAATGCCATGTATGTGTGTATGTAAACCAAGAAACCGATCTCCCAATACATTATAATATCAATAGTGTCCAATGATAAAAACAACAAAAAACAGCCACGCGTTGAGAATGAGGAAGAACAGCTGGAAAACGAACAAAGCAAAACATTTAAAGAAGCAATGTCGTTGATCTCTGTTAATACTAGCTTAATCTCAGTTCAATCCGATGTCATAGAGTTGAAATCTGATATGAAATAAATTAGGGGAACAATCGATCAACTAGCAGCTGGTGTTAATGCAAGCAGTTCGCAAGTAAGAGAAGACATAAAAAATGCACTTGCAAACATAACAACAACACTAAACACACTTGTGACTTAAATAAACGTTGTAATAATTTATATACAAGTTTTCTTTTTGACGTGGGAGTTTCCTTTTTAGCTTGTGATGCAGAATCCTATCCTATAACATCTAACAAGCTATAGCTTGTTTTTATTGCTATAGCTTAAATAAACGTTGTAATAATTTATATACAAGTTTTCTTTTTGACGTGGGAGTTTCCTTTTTAGCTTGTGATGCAGAATCCTATCCTATAACATCTAACAAGCTATAGCTTGTTTTTATTGCTAAGAAAATGGATGACATGGGTAACGAATTCAGCCGACAATGCAAGCGTTAATGGCGTCGACTCACGAGAGAATGCAGAAGAATATGCAGGAGCTAAAGGTTCACTTACGCACCCAGCCTACTTCGTCATCATCAGCAGAAATTCCTACAAATTTTGCAAGTCTACCAGCGTTATCTCTACCAATCAGCTAACAAGTTTGCCTTCGACATCAGTCATAGCGAATAGCGCAACTAACAACAGAAGACCAGAACTAGGGCACAACATTCCCGCCACGCACAATACTGCTAACATGCAAAATCTTGCCGCCACGCACAATCCTGCCGTCATGCAAAATCCTGCCACCACGCACAATACTGCTGTGATGCACAATACTGGCGTCATGCAAAATCCTGGTGCCATGCAAATTCATGCCGCCACCCATAATAATATGACTACAACTAATCATGCTGAAATGCAACTATCTGCAGCCACACACATTCCGCGTGCCATGCTATTTGCTTCTGCCGAAAAAATGCAAATACTTTGCTGCTGTGCAAATGTTAACAAGCAACACTGTGCCGCCAAGCGAAAATTTTAATAAGAACATTTTTCATCATAAGAAAATTTACCCTCTTCCTTCTTTTTCAGGTCGTCCAGAAGAATGGCACCCATATATTGACGTCTTTGAAAGTACGACAAGAGAGTTTCAGTATTCTAATTTGCACAACATTATGCGAATTCGAGATGCTCTAAATGGTCGTGCTAGAGACACGGTAGAAGCACTGCTAACAAACGTTCCATCTGTTGCTGAAGGTGGTTTAGAAGGCCTCATAGCCTTCGTAAATAAGGTGACATATATGTCGACCTTTCTTCAGAACTCCAAAGGAACGCATCATTTGTCGAACGCGATGTTACTTAATGAGCTAGTGGCTAAATTACCTGTTGGCCCCCAAATGCAGTGGACTGAAACATGTTTAGTCCTAGGTGGAATTCCAACGATTATAAATTTCAGTCAGGGGTTAAACACTCCAGAAGAATTGCTGGCACCGTCGCACAGTGGCACCCGTAGAGCAAACGAGGTTGCAAAAATCAAAATTTTCATGTGCGCCTGCGAAATTTTAAATGAATCCATCTTATAGTAAACTTTTCAACGATCTCAAATATGCTACTCTTAACAATATCAGATTTTTAGTTTAGAAGACATAACTGTTCAAAGTTAACCAATTTTCGGATTTAAAAAAAACACACAATTTTTAGGTAGTTTGATCCGATTTCAGGTGTAATATCACGAAAACTAGGCAACGAATAGTATTTTTTTTTGTTTTTAGTGATTGATGTGCTTATTAAATGTATAACAATAAAAAAAATTGTGCTGTTTGCTTTGTGTTTCTCTAGGTAAATCAGTATTTAAAAACTATCCATTTTTTCACTATTCTTCAACTTTGACGGAAAATAAAAAAAATTTACCTTTTTTTACCTCCGCCATATTTTCAAAATATGTTCTTTAACTAGTCTTTTACATAACTCAAAAGGTTTTATCTGCCTTTACGTGCCTATTTGGCTTCTACAGGTAAAAAACGTTAAAATGACATGGTTGCAGAAATTGTATGGCGGGCATCCCTTACATGCCTTGACTGACAGTTACTTTGATGTAATAGTTTGAAAATTGCATTTTGAGTCAGTTGTCTACCTGAGAGCCTCTGGCGAAAAATTTGGTCCTAATATTCCGTTACAGACACAAGATGCACAAAAAACTACTCATTGAAATAAGCAGGTACGCACCTCACTTAAAAATTATTTTTAGCGTACATATGGTGAAGAACAATACTGACTTATGGTACAGGTAGGCACAAATCTCATTTGGCTACGTGCATAATATCAAAACTGTATAATTCAGCCCAAATGCATATGTATGCATGTAACAGGTACATTTGTAGACATGGTAGCATAGGCCTATATATTGCAAAACAAGCTTAATGCCTGCATTAGTCTACGACTGAAAGTTGGCGAAACAAGTATTGAAAACATGGCGTTGAACAATTTAAAACTATTTGAACTGTTTAGAAAGTCAATTACACCAACGTGTTTCGCGGAAGCTGCTTTAGAAGAACTCGATAGCTTATACGGAAATATTGAGAGAAGCAAAAGTATAAAAAATAATCTTTGTATGATACATGCCAAAATTAAGACAAAATGGGTGAAATGCAATCGAACCATTAACATCTTCAACTCCAAATACGAGGACTGGCTTAATGAAGACACCATCCTGGATATATTGGCAGTAGATAAACCCTCCACATCAACCAGAGGAGAAAAAGGAAGGCCAAAAAAAAGTATGGAGGAGTGTTCAATTTTCACAAGAAAGAGGAAACTTGCCGATGCCACCAATGACTTGACCACGAAGGATTTATCGGATGCGCTGTCTATTAAATACATAAAGGATAGTGAACGAGTTAGGTCGCAGATTACAAAATCTGTTGCTGATGCAAGCCCACTGCGACTAAAAAGGATTAAGGAAAGCATTCCCACTCCCACAAACGCACATATTAAAAAGTATAGTTCCGAAGAAGCCTTGGCTCTGTTTTTGGACTTAGAACTTTCCAAAGAGAAATATGAGATACTACGGGCATCTTTAATGCGACACGGGGCTGACCTTTTCCCCGGATACAAGCATATTACGCAAGCCAAAATAAATTCACGACCATTGCGTACGGAGTTTACGGAAGTCTCTGCGAAAGCCAATCTGCAGGATCTTATGGACCATACAGCAAAACGGTTGTTGGAAAGTCTTCCTGAAAATGAGGTGGAAATTCTTCCTCAGAAACTAACATTGATCAGCAAATGGGGCTGCGATGGATCATCCGGACAAAGCGTTTATAAGCAAAGGATATCTTCCGATGACACTACAATATCTGACGGAAATATGTTTATGGCATCTGTTGTTCCATTGCGGCTAAAATCTGATGTTTCCCTACACTGGAAAAATCATCGACCGTCATCAGTGCATTATTGCCGACCAATAATGTTTCAGTTTGCAAAGGAATCGGCAGAACTCATAAGGACCACGGTGAAGGACATTGAAGAACAAATAAGCAAGATTAAGCATACAAAATTGCAAATTGGAGAAGGAAAATATATTGAATGTAGTTACGAGTTCCACCTGACCATGGTTGACGGAAAAGTCGTAAACGAACTGACAGAAACAACCTCAACATTGACATGCCCGATTTGCAAAAAGAGTCAGAAGAACTTCGGTAATTTAAACGATTCTACAAACGAGGAGAATTACGAATATGGAATGTCACCATTGCACGCAAGGATAAGGTGTATGGAGTTCTTGCTAAAACTGGCGTATACCCTACCACAACAAGATGAAAACATCGATGAAAATACATCAATTAAGGATAAGGAAAAGATCAGAAAGAAGCAAATAAAGAATGCTTTTTGGAAACAACTTGGACTAAAAGTAGACTGCCCCAAGTGTGGATACGGTAACTCAAACGATGGAAACACTTCAAGGAGATTTTTTGCAAATGATGAGGCAGTAACTAGAATCACTGGAATTGACAATGAAATCGTCAAAAGATTGGGAACGATCTTGAATGTTTTAAACTGCCAAGAAAGTGTTAATTGTACAAAATTTGGAGAATATGCATCGGAAACTGCATCTCTTTTAGCAAAAATTTATCCACAGAAGAAGTTGACCCCGACCGTCCATAAAATATTGGCGCATGGCAAAGATATAATTGAGTACCAGTCTTTGCCAATTGGAGAGCTTTCTGAAGAAGCGCAGGAGTCTCTTAACAAATTTTACAAAAAATATAGATTGCAGAACACGTTCAAAGCATCAAGGGTGAGGCAAAATGAGGACCTCTTCAACATGTTAGCAGCATCTTCCGATCCACTTATTTCTTCCCTGCGGCATGTGAAGACACGAAAAGAACTACAATGGAATTATACTTTAGAAATGATTAGTCTTTTAGATATACCTTCTGTTACGAATTGTGATGAATATTTTACAGAAAATTCAAAAAATTAATTGAAAAAAAATTTGTTTAATTTGTTGGCTAATAACTTTAAAACAGAAAAAGCTTTCAAAAGAACTAAGAAATATAAGATTGGTAAAAATAATTTGATTTTGTTACCATAAAATAGATGAGTTAGAAAAAAATTAGAGTTTAGAAATGATTTGTATTTTAGACATACTTTGTCTTACCAAGAAAATGAATATTTTACAGAAAATTGAAAAAATCATTTAAAAAAAAACTCTTTTGTTGTAATTTTTTAGGTAATATCTTAAAACATGAAAAGCTTACAAAAGAACTACAAAAAAATATAAAATTCTTAACAAAAATTTTTTTGTTACCAAAACTTGGATTTTTTCACAAATTTTAACTTTGAAAACCCATAAGTAAGCACCTATAAGGTGTAGCGTCCACTCCAACCGCTCATTTTATAGGTTGAACAATTATCTATGACATGCAATTTAAATTATTCGATTATCTTGTTCGGTTCAAAAGATATGATTTTTGCAACGAAAAAAGTCAAATGGCGCCACTGTGCGTCGCTGATACAATGTCATCAACTAGTTCAGGAGCTATACGGAAACAACAACCTAGCGTGCCAAAATTAACAGTAGCTGTGCGACTGAACCTAATCACCACTTTGAAACCGTACAGTTTACATATATGAAAGCTCATGCCCCTCGATAGAGCAGTGTTGGTCATTTCTGAAAATGACGACTGAACAGAAATGGAAAAAAGCCAAAGAATTGAGATTATATTTCATGTGTCTAAAAAGGGGTTAGAGAACTGCAAAGTGCTTTACTACAAAGAAGTGTGCTGTAGATGACTGTGAAAGAATCGAACCACCATCGTCTTTTACACTTCCCTTGTACTGAAGCTGTTGAAGGAAATGCGAACAACCATATATCATAGTCAGTACCCATTTCAGGTCCGTATCATTCAGACGTGGTCAACAGAAATTGCCATTTGAATGAAGGGTGCCAAAGTAACTAAAGTGTGTTATATAAAATCACCCCATAAAGCTATACGGTCCATCAAAATATATTGTAACTTATGCTTTTGTTGATGATGTGTCTGACACAACTATTCTCGACGCTCAAATCGCCAACGAACTTGGGGTCCACGGACAAAAGACCAGCTTAGATGTCCAGTGGTTTTTGCAATTTACTTCTTCCGAGAGTTTTAAAATTATTGACATTACTTTTAGTGGAGCATATAATGGTGGCATAAAATATAATATTTCCAAGGTATTTACTTCTTCAAATCTATCTTTACCTTGTCAAAGTTTTTGCCGCAGTAAGTTCGAAAATGCACATTTAAGAAACCTGCCGATTATAGATTATAAAAATATTTAGCCTAAGATGATTATAAGCTTGGCTCATGCGTTTTTAATAGCGCCGATAGAAGTGCCACAGGTGTTTAAAGATTCCTAACCTACCGTAATAAAAACACGCTTGGGGTGGATGCAAATGGTGTTAATAATAACCAAAATAATGTACGAAAGCGGAACATTTTTCATTTGAAAAGAGTTAAAAAATATTGTGAAATTGAAAAATTGTTTAAGTCTTGTTTTGGCATGGAGACTTTTGGTGTCGGGCATACAATGTTGAAAAGTTGCGGGAGGAATCAGAAGCCTTAAATATTCCGAGTAAGTCAACCAAGCGTGTAGGCGATCACTTTGCAACCCCGCTATTATGGAAAGAAAACTCTAAAGGTTTTCCTGATAGTTTTAGTATGGCATATAAGCGTCTTCAGGGCGTAGAAAGAAGAATGGCCCGTGATCCAAATTATGCACAACAATATAAAAAGAAAATTAATAGTTACCTAGACAAGGGTTACGCTCGCCGCTTAAAGGTATGTGAATTAGAACATTTTTAAATAAAATCGTTTTATTTGCCGCACTTTGCTATATGCAACCCAACCAAAACCGGTTTACGCGTAGTCTTTGATGCAGCCGCAGAAGTTGAGAACATATCACTCAACAAAGCTGTAATTGCCATTTGCTGTGTGTGGTGACATTGTCGAAATGTTTCACCAAATAGGTGTGGCAGAAGAATACCAACCATGCTTGAAATTTCTTTGGAGAGACGGAGATAACAGTAAGCCAGTTGAAGCATGCGTAATGCAAAGACTGATTTTTGGTGCTACCTGCTTGCCAACAATCGCTCAATTTAAAGGAATTATTCAACGTCATTACGTTGATGACTATGTTGATTGCTTTAACACAGAAGAGGAAGGTGTAAAAATGGTGAAGTAAATTATTAATACATAAACATGCGGGTTTCGTATTAAGAAGTATTTTATCCATTTCAGATTGCGTAAATAAAGAATGTGCAAATTCCATTAGTAACGAAAACACAATAAGACTCGTAGGAGAAAGTGATCGTGTTGTTGGTACGCATGGGAGCACAAAGTTAGACATTTTTAACTTCAGTCTAAAGTATATATTAAATATGGAAAAGGTGCCCACCAAGCGCGAAGTTTTAAGTGTCTCTATGTCTGTTTTCGATCCATTCGGCTTTTTAGGCAATTTTATGATTTCGGTTAAGTTATTAATGCAATCGACGGGGAAATTAGGATTGCATTGGGATCCACAGGTCCCTGAAAATTTAAGCGATCGGTGGAGAATGTGGCTTAAAGAATTGCCTAAAGTACAACAACTTAAAGTGCCTCGTTGCTATATGAAAAATTTCAAAACTTTAAATATGCAATTGCATTTGTTCGCATACTCTAGGGAGGAAGCATTGGCAGTAGTAGCATATTGGAGAGCAGAAATTGAAAATAAAATACAGTTGTCCTTTTTTTCCTATTCGCTACCATCCTATACCGAAACTAAAACTGCAAGCGGCAACAATGGCTTTCCGGCTGAAAAACTCAATAATAAAAGGTCACACAATTCAAGTAACGGAATTCTTCTTTTGTAGCGACTCCACAACAACATTACGGTGGATCAGAAGCGATCACACGAAATATAAGCAATGTGTGGCCAATAGAGTTGCCGAAATACTTGAAAGCAGTGACATTACACAGTAGCATTGGTGCCCAAGAACAATTAACCCAGCTGATGACGGCACAAGGCAAAAATGTCCACCTCAATTTGATGCAAATAGTAATTGGATAACTGGTCTTCAATTCTTATTAGAATCCCGTGGTCAATGGCCGAAAAACGGCGAAATGCTCACACTTGAAGATAAATGTACGACGGAACTAAAATCAATAAAGAGAGTTTTACTGGTTACACAAGTGAGTGCAATTACAAACATGATTAACCGTTTTTCAAATTACCGTAGACTTAAACGTGCCATAAGTTGGACACGAGCTTTCTGCTGATAAAGAAAGAAAAGCAGAAATATTTGTATGCCGTTACGCCGAAAATTCCTATTTTATAAATGAATATGAAATTTTTAACAAAAAAGGTACAATTGCTGTCACTCAATCCGTATATGGACGATGAATTTTCGGCCGCTTGACAGTTACTATTCGTCGAAAGCAAGAAAAACGTTGGGACGCATTATTCACGTGTATTTACATACGTACAGTCCACGTGGAGCTAGCGACCGATTTATCGAGTGATTCATTTATCTTATGCTCACGAAATTTTATGAACCAATGTGGCGTGCCTGTGCAAATTCGCAGTGACAACGGTACGAATTTTGTAGGCATATACTGAGGAACTTGGTGATACAAGAAATATTCTTGATCATGATCGCATAACAACACATTTGGCACCATTTGGACTCAAATGGATATTTAACACACCAGATAACCCTAGTGAAGGGGGCGCCTGGGAGCGTCTCGTTCAGTCAATAAAAAAGGCGCTATATATATTATTAAAGGAGAGTGCTCCACGCGTTGAAACACTATGGTGTTTACTGCTTGAAGCTGAAAATATTGTCAATTCTCGCCTCCTTACACATTTGCCTGTATCAACAGATGAGCTTGAGCCATTAACACCTAACCATTTTCTTCTAGGATGCGCAAATTCCACACAGACGCCGGCGCCTTATGAACCCAGACTTAACTGTTTCCGTAAACAATGGTGCGTAGTGCAGAATCTAAAAAAGGGCTGGTGGCGACAATGGCTACGAGAATACTTGCCGTAACTTACGCGACGGGCAAAGTGGTGTATTCTGACAGAACGAGCGTGGGAAGCATTGTTTTGATTTGTGATTTTAATTTACCAAGATCACAGTGGCGTCTTGGAAAAGTCATCGAATTATTTAAAAGGAGAGATGGAATAATCCGTTCAGCAAACGTGCGAACCCTAAAAAGATCTGTTTCGTTGGAGAACGAAGTGGTAAGTCCTTCTCAGCTGTATCGGCTCAGGGGGCGGGGATGTAGTTGAGAGGGCAACCTGATAATGAGGAAGAGCATATGCAAAGCTACAGAACTTTAATTCGATCTCTTTTGTATTGTTTTTTGAAACTCTTAAATGTTTGTAACTGCAGTTGCTTTGTTTGTATTATTTATGTGTGTATGTCAGATTATGTAAAAGAAAAAAACAGTATTTATGTAGTGCATTAATTTCTAGCAACTTCTAAAATAACATACAAGTTATCATTTTAATTTTGCAAAAATTACTCTGCGCCAGGAACCCGAGCAATACACTAAAAAATAAACCCCG
Source organism: Epicampocera succincta (assembly GCA_932526305.1). Lineage (NCBI taxonomy): Eukaryota > Metazoa > Arthropoda > Insecta > Diptera > Tachinidae > Epicampocera > Epicampocera succincta. Next base: position 26,565,140 of record OW052037.1, read on the forward strand.
TCACGTCTTAACGCCGTTGGATCCGTAGACGCCTGGTTAGGCTCATGTTGCTGTACAACCCTTACAGTTCATGATTGAATCTTCATTTGCGTAATTATAAAAATCTTGATTAAGTTATGGATAGTGTTCGAGTCAATTCTTTTAAAATTGTTTTCACTTGAAAGAATTTAAAAAAAAATAAATTTTTGTATGAGAAAAGGTTCAAGTTTATCAATAAATATGTTAATATTACTTCTATATGAAATGTTTAAAAAAGTGACGGTATCTCCGGGAATATAAATTTTATTGCAAAATTATAAAAATCTCCACTAAGTTATCAATAGTGTTCTTTTCAATTCTTTGAAAATTGTTTTGTTTTGAAAGAAATTTTGGAAAACCTCATTTTGGTATGAGAAGTGGTTCAAGTTCATCAATAAATACGTTAACATTTATTCCTTATGAAATGTTTAAAAAAGTGACTGTATCTCCGGAATTATTAATTTTATTGCGAAATTTAAAAATCTTCACTAAGTTATCGATAGTGTTCGATTCATTCTTTTAAAATTGTTTTCATTTAAAAGAATTTTTGAAAAAATACCTTTTTGTATGAGAAAAGGTTCAAGTTTATCAATATATATGTTAATATTACTTTTATATGAAATGTTTAAAAAAGTGACTGTATCTCCGGAAATATCAAATTTATTGCGAAATTGTAAAAATTTCACTAAGTTATCGATAATGTTCTTTTCAATTCTTTTAAATTTGTTTTGATTTGAAAGAGTTTTTGGAAAACCCCATTTTTGGATAAGAAGTGATTCAAGTTTACAATAAATATATTAATATACCTTCTATATGAAATGCCTAAAAAAGGGATTGTACCTCCTGGAATATCAATTTATTGCGCAATTAAAACAATATTCACTATTCTATCAATAGTGCTCTTTTCAATGATTTCAAAATTGTTTTGATTTGAAAGAATTTTTGGAAAAACCCATTTTTGTAAGAGAAGTAGTTCAAGTTTATCAAAAAATATATGAATATTACTTCCTTATGAAATGCTTAAAAAAGTTACTGCATCTCCGGAATTATTAATTTTATTGCGAAATTATAAAAAGCTTCACTAAGTTATCGAAAGTGTTTGATTTAATTCTTTTAAAAATGATTTTCTTTGAAAGAATTTTTGAAAACACATATTTTTGTATGAGAAGTCGTTTAATTTGTTCAATGAATATATGATTATGAAATTTTTAGAAAAGTGACTGTATCTCCGGAAATATCAATTTTATGGCGAAATTTAAAAATTTTCACTAAGTTACCAATAGTGCTCTTTTCAATTCTTTTAAAGTTGTTTTGATTTGAAAGAATGTTTGAAAAGATCATTTTTGTATTTGGAGTGGTTCAAATAAATATATAAATAAAAAAAAATATATGAATATTACTTTCATATGAAACTTTGCATTAAAAAGCACTAAATTATCAATAGTGCTTTTTTCAATTCTTTCCAAATTGTTTTCATTTGAAAGATTTTTTTAAAAAATACATTTTTGTATTAGAATTTGTTCAGGCTTATCAATAAATATGTATATATTACTTTTATATGAAATACTTAAAAAAGTCACTGTATCTCTCTGTATAGTTTCATTGCGTAATTATAAAAATCTTGATTAAGTTATGGATAGTGTTCGATTCAATTCTTTTAAAATTGTTTTCATTTGAAAGAATTTTTAAAGAAATACATTTTTGTATAGGAAAAGGTTCAAGTTTACAATAAATATATGAATAGTACATCTTTATGAAATGTTTAAGAAAGTGAACGTATTTCCGGAAATATCAAATTTATTGCGAAATTGTAAAAATTTCACTAAGTTATCAATAGTGTTCTTTTCAATTCTTTTAGAATTGTTTTTATTTGAAAGAATTTTTGAAAAAATACATTTTTGTATGAGAAAGGGTTCAAGTTTATTACTTCCTTATGAAATGCTTAAGAAAGTGGCTGTATCTCCGGAAATATAAATTTCATTGCGAAATTCTAATAATGTTCACTAAGTTATCAATTATGCTCTTTTCAATTCTTTTAAAATCGTTTCCATTTGAAAGAATTTTTGGAAAAAATACATTTTTGTATCAGAAAAGGTTTAAGTTTATCAAAAAATATATAAATATTATTTCCTTATGAAATGTTTAAAAAAGTGACTGTATTTCCGGAAATATTAATTTCATTGCGAAATTCTACAAATCTTCACTAAGTTATCAATAGTGCTCTTTTCAATTCTTTCAAAGTTGTTTTGATTTGAAAGAATTTTCGGAAAAACCGTTTTTGTATAAGAAGTGGTACCAGTTTATCAATAAATATATAAATATTTCTTCCTTATTAAATATTTAAGAAAGTGACTGTATCTCCGCAAGTATTAATTTCATTGCGAAATTAAAAAATTTTCACAAGTTATCAATAGTGTTCTTTTTAATTCTTTCAGAAATGTTTTTAATTTAAAAGAATTTTTGAAAAAATACATTTTTGTATGAGAAAGGGTTCAAGTTTATTACTTCCTTATGAAATGCTTAAGAAAGTGGCTGTATCTCCGGAAATATCAATTTCATGGCGAAATTGTAAAAATCTTCACTTAGTTATCAATAGTGCTCTTTTCAATTCTTTGAAAATTGTTTTCATTTGAAAGAATTTTTGGAAAAACCAATTTTTTTATGAGAAGTGGTTCAAGTTTACAAAAATTATATTAATATTTTTTCCTTATGAAATGTTTAAGAAACTGAGTGTATCTCCGGAAATACCAATTTGTATTACGAAATTCTAAAAATCTTCACTTAGTAATCGATAATGTTCTTTTCAGTTCTTTTAAAATTGTTTTTATATGAAAGAATTTTTGAAAAAATACATTTTTGTATGAGAATTTATTTAAGTATATTAATAAATATGTTAATAATTCTTCTATATGAAATGTTTAAGAAAGTGACTGTATCTCCGCAAATATCAATTTCATTGCGAAATTATAAAAATATTAACTAAACTATCAATAGTTTTCCTTTCAATTCTTTGAAAACTATTTTGATTTGAAATAATATTTGGAAAACCCCATTTTTGTATGAGAAGTGGTTCAAGTTTACAATAAATATATGAATATTACTTCCTTATGAAATGTTTAAGAAAGTGACTGTATCTCCGCAAATATCAATTTCATTGCGAAATTATAAAAATATTAACTAAACTATCAATAGTTTTCCTTTCAATTCTTTGAAAACTATTTTGATTTGAAATAATATTTGGAAAACCCCATTTTTGTATGAGAAGTGGTTCAAGTTTACAAAAAATTTATGAATATTTCTTCCTAATGAAATATTTAAAAATTTGACTGTATCTCCGGAAATATTAATTTCATTGCGAAATTATAAAAATCTTCATTAAGTTATCGATAGTGTTCGATTCCTTCTTTCAAAATTGTTTTTCTTTGAAAGAATTTTTGAAAACACATATTTTTGTATGAGAAGTCGTTTAATTTGTTCAATGAATATATGATTATGATATTTTTATGAAAAGTGACTGTATCTCCGGAAATATCAAATTTATTGCGAAATTATAAAAATCTTCACTAAGTTATCGATAGTGTTCGATTCAATTCTTTTAAAATTGTTTTCATTTGAAAGAATTTTTGAAAAAATACATTTTTGTATCAGAAAAGGTTCAAGTTTATCAATATATATATGAATATTATTTCTTGATGAAATGTTTAAAAGAGTGACTGTATCTCCGGAAATATCAATTTTTTGAGAAATTTTAAATTTTTCACTAAGTTATCAATTATGTTCTTTTCAATTCTTTCAAAATTGTTTTCATTTGAAAGAATTTTTGAAAAAATACATTTTTGTATCAGAAAAGGTTCAAGTTTATCAAAAAATATATGAATATTATTTCCTTATGAAATGTTTAAAAAAGTGACTGTATCTCTGGATATATCAATTTCACTAAGTTATTAATAGTGCTCTCTTCAATTCTTTCAAAATTGTTTTTATTTGAAATTTTTTTTGGAAAAACCAATGTATGTATGAGATGTGATTCAAGTTTACAAAAAATATATGAATTTTATTTCCTTTTGAAATGTTTAAGAAAGTGACTGTATCTCCGGAAATAATAATTTCATTGCAAAATTATAAAAATCTTCACTAAGTTATCAATAGTGCTCTTTTCAATTCTTTTAAAGTTGTTTTGATTTGAAAGAATGTTTGAAAAGATCATTTTTGTATTTGGAGTGGTTCAAATAAATATATAAATAAAAAAAAATATATGAATATTACTTTCACATGAAACTTTGCATTAAAAAGCACTAAGTTATCAATAGTGCTTTTTTCAATTCTTTCCAAATTGTTTTCATTTGAAAGATTTTTTTAAAAAAATACATTTTTGTATGAGAATTTGTTTAGGCTTATCAATAAATATGTATATATTACTTTTATATGAAATACTTAAAAAAGTCACTGTATCTCTCTGTATAGTTTCATTGCGTAATTATAAAAATCTTGATTAAGTTATGGATAGTGTTCGATTCAATTCTTTTAAAATTGTTTTCATTTGAAAGAATTTTTAAAGAAATACATTTTTGTATAGGAAAAGGTTCAAGTTTATCAATATGTTAATATTTCTTCTATATGAAATGTTTAAAAAAGTGACGGTATCTCCGGAAATATCAAATTTATTGCGAAATTGTAAAAATTTCACTAAGTTATCGATAATGTTCTTTTCAATTCTTTTAAATTTGTTTTGATTTGAAAGAATTTTTGGAAAAACCAATTTATGTATGAGAAGTGATTCAAGTTTACAAAAAATATATGAATTTTATTTTCTTATGAAATGTTTAAGAAAGTGACTGTATCTCCGGAAATATTAATTTCATTGCGAAATAATAAAAATTTTCACGTAGTTATCCATAGTGTTAGTTTCAATTCTTTGAAAACTGTTTTGATTTGAAATAATTTTTAGAAAACCCCATTTTTGTATGAGAAGTGGTTCAAGTTAACAATAAATATATTAATATACCTTCTATATAAAATGCCTAAAAAAGTGACTGTATCTCCGTGAATATCAATTTTATTGCGAAATTAAAACAATATTCACTAAGCTTTCCATAGTGCTCTTTTCAATTCTTTCAAAATTGTTTTGATTTGAAAAAATTTTTAGAAAAACCAATTTTTGTATGAGAAGTGGTTCAAGTTTATCAATAAATATGTTAATATGACTTTTATATGAAATATTTAAAAAAGTGACTGTATCTCCGGAAACATCAAATTTATTGCGAAATTATAAAAATCTTCACTAAGTTATCAATAGTGCTCTTTTCAATTCTTTTAAAGTTGTTTTGATTTGAAAGAATGTTTGAAAAGATCATTTTTATATTTGGAGTGGTTCAAATAAATATATAAATAAAAAAAAAATATATGAATATTACTTTCACATGAAACTTTGCATTAAAAAGCACTAAGTTATCAATAGTGCTTTTTTCAATTCTTTCCAAATTGTTTTCATTTGAAAGATTTTTTTAAAAAAATACAATTTTGTATGAGAATTTGTTCAGGCTTATCAATAAATATGTATATATTACTTTTATATGAAATACTTAAAAAAGTCACTGTATCTCTCTGTATAGTTTCATTGCGTAATTATAAAAATCTTGATTAAGTTATGGATAGTGTTCGATTCAATTCTTTTAAAATTGTTTTCATTTGAAAGAATTTTTAAAGAAATACATTTTTGTATAGGAAAAGGTATAAGTTTACAATAAATATATGAATAGTACATCTTTATGAAATGTTTAAGAAAGTGAACGTATTTCCGGAAATATCAAATTTATTGCGAAATTGTAAAAATTTCACTAAGTTATCAATAGTGTTCTTTTCAATTCTTTTAGAATTGTTTTTATTTGAAAGAATTTTTGAAAAAATACATTTTTGTATGAGAAAGGGTTCAAGTTTATTACTTCCTTATGAAATGCTTAAGAAAGTGGCTGTATCTCCGGAAATATAAATTTCATTGCGAAATTCTAATAATGTTCACTAAGTTATCAATTATGCTCTTTTCAATTCTTTTAAAATCGTTTCCATTTGAAAGAATTTTTGGAAAAAATACATTTTTGTATCAGAAAAGGTTTAAGTTTATCAAAAAATATATGAATATTATTTCCTTATGAAATGTTTAAAAAAGTGACTGTATTTCCGGAAATATTAATTTCATTGCGAAATTCTACAAATCTTCACTAAGTTATCAATAGTGCTCTTTTCAATTCTTTCAAAGTTGTTTTGATTTGAAAGAATTTTCGGAAAAACCGTTTTTGTATAAGAAGTGGTACCAGTTTATCAATAAATATATAAATATTTCTTCCTTATTAAATATTTAAGAAAGTGACTGTATCTCCGCAAGTATTAATTTCATTGCGAAATTAAAAAATTTTCACAAGTTATCAATAGTGTTCTTTTTAATTCTTTCAGAAATGTTTTTAATTTAAAAGAATTTTTGAAAAAATACATTTTTGTATGAGAAAGGGTTCAAGTTTACAATAAATATACGAATATTACATCTTTATGAAATGTGTAAGAAAGTGACTGTATCTCCGGAAATAATAATTTCATTGCAAAATTATAAAAATCTTCACTAAGTTATCAATAGTGCTCTTTTCAATTCTTTTAAAGTTGTTTTGATTTGAAAGAATGTTTGAAAAGATCATTTTTGTATTTGGAGTGGTTCAAATAAATATATAAATAAAAAAAAAAATATATGAATATTACTTTCACATGAAACTTTGCATTAAAAAGCACTAAGTTATCAATAGTGCTTTTTTCAATTCTTTCCAAATTGTTTTCATTTGAAAGATTTTTTAAAAAAAATACATTTTTGTATGAGAATTTGTTCAGGCTTATCAATAAATATGTATATATTACTTTTATATGAAATACTTAAAAAAGTCACTGTATCTCTCTGTATAGTTTCATTGCGTAATTATAAAAATCTTGATTAAGTTATGGATAGTGTTCGATTCAATTCTTTTAAAATTGTTTTCATTTGAAAGAATTTTTAAAGAAATACATTTTTGTATAGGAAAAGGTTCAAGTTTACAATAAATATATGAATAGTACATCTTTATGAAATGTTTAAGAAAGTGAACGTATTTCCGGAAATATCAAATTTATTGCGAAATTATAAAAATCTTCACTAAGCTATCAATAGTGCTCTTTTAAATTCTTTCAGAATTGTTTTGATTTCAAAGAATTTTTGGAAAAACCCATTTTTGTATCAGAAAAGGTTCAAGTTTATCAATATATATATGAGTATTACTTCCTTATGAAATGTTTAAGAAAGTGAACGTATTTCTGGAAATACCAAATTTATTGCGAAATTTTAAAAATCTTTACGAAGTTATCGATAGCGTTCGATTCAATTCTTTTAAAATTGTTTTCATTTGAAAGAATTTTTGAAAAAATACATTTTTGTATCAGAAAAGGTTCAAGTTTATCAACATATAAATGAATATTTATTCCTTATGAAATGTTTAAAAAAGTGACTGTATCTCCGGAAATATCAATTTTATGGCGAAATCTTAAATTTTTCACTAAGTTATCAATAATGTTCTTTTCAATTCTTTCAAAATTGTTTTCATTTGAAAGAATTTTTGAAAAAATATATTTTTGTATGAGAATTATTTTAAGTTTATTAATAAATATGTTATAATTATTTCTATTTGAAATGTTTAAAAAATGACTCTATCTCCGGAAATATTAATTTCATGGCGAAATTGTAAAAATCTTCACTTAGTTATCAATAGTGCTCTTTTCAATTCTTTGAAAATTGTTTTCATTTGAAAGAATTTTTGGAAAAACCAATTTTTTTATGAGAAGTGGTTCAAGTTTACAAAAATTATATTAATATTATTTCCTTATGAAATGTTTAAGAAACTGAGTGTATCTCCGGAAATACCAATTTGTATTACGAAATTTTAAAAATCTTCACTTAGTAATCGATAATGTTCTTTTCAGTTCTTTTAAAATTGTTTTTAAATGAAAGAATTTTTGAAAAAATACATTTTTGTATGAGAATTTGTTTAAGTATATTAATAAATATGTTAATAATTCTTCTATATGAAATGTTTAAGAAAGTGACTGTATCTCCGCAAATATCAATTTCATTGCGAAATTATAAAAATATTAACTAAACTATCAATAGTTTTCCTTTCAATTCTTTGAAAACTATTTTGATTTGAAATAATATTTGGAAAACTCCATTTTTGTATGAGAAGTGGTTCAAGTTTACAATAAATATATGAATATTACTTCCTTATGAAATGTTTAAGAAAGTGACTGCATCTCCGGAAATATCAAATTTATTGCGAAATTATAAAAATCTTCACTAAGTTATCAATAGTGCGTTCTTCAATACTCTCAAAAATGTTTTGATTTGAAAGAAATTTTGGAAAAACCTCTTTTTTGTATGAGAAGTGGTTCAAGTTTACAAAAAATTTATGAATATTTCTTCCTAATGAAATATTTAAAAATTTGACTGTATCTCCGGAAATATTAATTTCATTGCGAAATTATAAAAATCTTCACTAAGTTATCGATAGTGTTCGATTCAATTCTTTTAAAATTGTTTTCATTTGAAAGAATTTTTGAAAAAATACATTTTTGTATCAGAAAAGGTTCAAGTTTATCAATATATATATGAATATTATTTCTTGATGAAATGTTTAAAAGAGTGACTGTATCTCCGGAAATATCAATTTTTTGAGAAATTTTAAATTTTTCACTAAGTTATCAATTATGTTCTTTTCAATTCTTTCAAAATTGTTTTCATTTGAAAGAATTTTTGAAAAAATACATTTTTGTATCAGAAAAGGTTCAAGTTTATCAAAAAATATATGAATATTATTTCCTTATGAAATGTTTAAAAAAGTGACTGTATCTCTGGATATATCAATTTCACTAAGTTATTAATAGTGCTCTCTTCAATTCTTTCAAAATTGTTTTTATTTGAAATTTTTTTTGGAAAAACCAATGTATGTATGAGATGTGATTCAAGTTTACAAAAAATATATGAATTTTATTTCCTTTTGAAATGTTTAAGAAAGTGACTGTATCTCCGGAAATAATAATTTCATTGCAAAATTATAAAAATCTTCACTAAGTTATCAATAGTGCTCTTTTCAATTCTTTTAAAGTTGTTTTGATTTGAAAGAATGTTTGAAAAGATCATTTTTGTATTTGGAGTGGTTCAAATAAATATATAAATAAAAAAAAATATATGAATATTACTTTCACATGAAACTTTGCATTAAAAAGCACTAAGTTATCAATAGTGCTTTTTTCAATTCTTTCCAAATTGTTTTCATTTGAAAGATTTTTTTAAAAAAATACATTTTTGTATGAGAATTTGTTTAGGCTTATCAATAAATATGTATATATTACTTTTATATGAAATACTTAAAAAAGTCACTGTATCTCTCTGTATAGTTTCATTGCGTAATTATAAAAATCTTGATTAAGTTATGGATAGTGTTCGATTCAATTCTTTTAAAATTGTTTTCATTTGAAAGAATTTTTAAAGAAATACATTTTTGTATAGGAAAAGGTTCAAGTTTACAATAAATATATGAATAGTACATCTTTATGAAATCTTTAAGAAAGTGAACGTATTTCCGGAAATATCAAATTTATTGCGAAATTATAAAAATCTTCACTAAGCTATCAATAGTGCTCTTTTAAATTCTTTCAGAATTGTTTTGATTTCAAAGAATTTTTGGAAAAACCCATTTTTGTATCAGAAAAGGTTCAAGTTTATCAATATATATATGAGTATTACTTCCTTATGAAATGTTTAAGAAAGTGAACGTATTTCTGGAAATACCAAATTTATTGCGAAATTATAAAAATCTTTACGAAGTTATCGATAGCGTTCGATTCAATTCTTTTAAAATTGTTTTCATTTGAAAGAATTTTTGAAAATTTACATTTTTGTATGAGAAAGGGTTCAAGTTTACAATAAATATATGAATATTACATCTTTATGAAATGTGTAAGAAAGTGACTGTATCTCCGGTAATATCAATTTTATGGCGAAATTTTAAATTTTTCACTAAGTTATCAATAATGTTCTTTTCAATTCTTTCAAAATTGTTTTCATTTGAAAGAATTTTTGAAAAAATATATTTTTGTATGAGAATTATTTTAAGTTTATTAATAAATATGTTATAATTATTTCTATTTGAAATGTTTAAAAAATGACTCTATCTCCGGAAATATTAATTTCATGGCGAAATTGTAAAAATCTTCACTTAGTTATCAATAGTGCTCTTTTCAATTCTTTGAAAATTGTTTTCATTTGAAAGAATTTTTGGAAAAACCAATTTTTTTATGAGAAGTGGTTCAAGTTTACAAAAATTATATTAATATTTTTTCCTTATGAAATGTTTAAGAAACTGAGTGTATCTCCGGAAATACCAATTTGTATTACGAAATTCTAAAAATCTTCACTTAGTAATCGATAATGTTCTTTTCAGTTCTTTTAAAATTGTTTTTATATGAAAGAATTTTTGAAAAAATACATTTTTGTATGAGAATTTATTTAAGTATATTAATATATATGTTAATAATTCTTCTATATGAAATGTTTAAGAAAGTGACTGTATCTCCGCAAATATCAATTTCATTGCGAAATTATAAAAATATTAACTAAACTATCAATAGTTTTCCTTTCAATTCTTTGAAAACTATTTTGATTTGAAATAATATTTGGAAAACCCCATTTTTGTATGAGAAGTGGTTCAAGTTTACAATAAATATATGAATATTACTTCCTTATGAAATGTTTAAGAAAGTGACTGTATCTCCGCAAATATCAATTTCATTGCGAAATTATAAAAATATTAACTAAACTATCAATAGTTTTCCTTTCAATTCTTTGAAAACTATTTTGATTTGAAATAATATTTGGAAAACCCCATTTTTGTATGAGAAGTGGTTCAAGTTTACAAAAAATTTATGAATATTTCTTCCTAATGAAATATTTAAAAATTTGACTGTATCTCCGGAAATATTAATTTCATTGCGAAATTATAAAAATCTTCATTAAGTTATCGATAGTGTTCGATTCCTTCTTTCAAAATTGTTTTTCTTTGAAAGAATTTTTGAAAACACATATTTTTGTATGAGAAGTCGTTTAATTTGTTCAATGAATATATGATTATGATATTTTTAGAAAAGTGACTGTATCTCCGGAAATATCAAATTTATTGCGAAATTATAAAAATCTTCACTAAGTTATCGATAGTGTTCTTTTCAATTCTTTCAAAATTGTTTTCATTTGAAAGAATTTTTGAAAAAATACATTTTTGTATCAGAAAAGGTTCAAGTTTATCAAAAAATATATGAATATTATTTCCTTATGAAATGTTTAAAAAAGTGACTGTATCTCTGGATATATCAATTTCACTAAGTTATTGATAGTGCTCTCTTCAATTCTTTCAAAATTGTTTTTATTTGAAAATTTTTTTGGAAAAACCAATGTATGTATGAGAAGTGATTCAAGTTTACAAAAAATATATGAATTTTATTTCCTTTTGAAATGTTTAAGAAAGTGACTGTATCTCCGGAAATAATAATTTCATTGCAAAATTATAAAAATCTTCACTAAGTTATCAATAGTGCTCTTTTCAATTCTTTTAAAGTTGTTTTGATTTGAAAGAATGTTTGAAAAGATCATTTTTGTATTTGGAGTGGTTCAAATAAATATATAAATAAAAAAAAAATATATGAATATTACTTTCACATGAAACTTTGCATTAAAAAGCACTAAGTTATCAATAGTGCTTTTTTCAATTCTTTCGAAATTGTTTTCATTTGAAAAATTTTTTTAAAAAAATACATTTTTGTATGAGAATTTGTTTAGGCTTATCAATAAATATGTATATATTACTTTTATATGAAATACTTAAAAAAGTCACTGTATCTCTCTGTATAGTTTCATTGCGTAATTATAAAAATCTTGATTAAGTTATGGATAGTGTTCGATTCAATTCTTTTAAAATTGTTTTCATTTGAAAGAATTTTTAAAGAAATACATTTTTGTATAGGAAAAGGTTCAAGTTTACAATAAATATATGAATAGTACATCTTTATGAAATCTTTAAGAAAGTGAACGTATTTCCGGAAATATCAAATTTATTGCGAAATTATAAAAATCTTCACTAAGCTATCAATAGTGCTCTTTTAAATTCTTTCAGAATTCTTTTGATTTCAAAGAATTTTTGGAAAAACCCATTTTTGTATCAGAAAAGGTTCAAGTTTATCAATATATATATGAGTATTACTTCCTTATGAAATGTTTAAGAAAGTGAACGTATTTCTGGAAATACCAAATTTATTGCGAAATTATAAAAATCTTTACGAAGTTATCGATAGCGTTCGATTCAATTCTTTTAAAATTGTTTTCATTTGAAAGAATTTTTGAAAAAATACATTTTTGTATGAGAAAGGGTTCAAGTTTACAATAAATATATGAATATTACATCTTTATGAAATGTGTAAGAAAGTGACTGTATCTCCGGAAATATCAATTTTATGGCGAAATCTTAAATTTTTCACTAAGTTATCAATAATGTTCTTTTCAATTCTTTCAAAATTGTTTTCATTTGAAAGAATTTTTGAAAAAATATATTTTTGTATGAGAATTATTTTAAGTTTATTAATAAATATGTTATAATTATTTCTATTTGAAATGTTTAAAAAATGACTCTATCTCCGGAAATATTAATTTCATGGCGAAATTGTAAAAATCTTCACTTAGTTATCAATAGTGCTCTTTTCAATTCTTTGAAAATTGTTTTCATTTGAAAGAATTTTTGGAAAAACCAATTTTTTTATGAGAAGTGGTTCAAGTTTACAAAAATTATATTAATATTATTTCCTTATGAAATGTTTAAGAAACTGAGTGTATCTCCGGAAATACCAATTTGTATTACGAAATTCTAAAAATCTTCACTTAGTAATCGATAATGTTCTTTTCAGTTCTTTTAAAATTGTTTTTATATGAAAGAATTTTTGAAAAAATACATTTTTGTATGAGAATTTATTTAAGTATATTAATAAATATGTTAATAATTCTTCTATATGAAATGTTTAAGAAAGTGACTGTATCTCCGCAAATATCAATTTCATTGCGAAATTATAAAAATATTAACTAAACTATCAATAGTTTTCCTTTCAATTCTTTGAAAACTATTTTGATTTGAAATAATATTTGGAAAACCCCATTTTTGTATGAGAAGTGGTTCAAGTTTACAATAAATATATGAATATTACTTCCTTATGAAATGTTTAAGAAAGTGACTGCATCTCCGGAAATATCAAATTTATTGCGAAATTATAAAAATCTTCACTAAGTTATCAATAGTGCGTTCTTCAATACTCTCAAAAATGTTTTGATTTGAAAGAAATTTTGGAAAAACCTCTTTTTTGTATGAGAAGTGGTTCAAGTTTACAAAAAATTTATGAATATTTCTTCCTAATGAAATATTTAAAAATTTGACTGTATCTCCGGAAATATTAATTTCATTGCGAAATTATAAAAATCTTCACTAAGTTATCGATAGTGTTCGATTCAATTCTTTTAAAATTGTTTTCATTTGAAAGAATTTTTGAAAAAATACATTTTTGTATCAGAAAAGGTTCAAGTTTATCAATATATATATGAATATTATTTCTTGATGAAATGTTTAAAAGAGTGACTGTATCTCCGGAAATATCAATTTTATTGAGAAATTTTAAATTTTTCACTAAGTTATCAATTATGTTCTTTTCAATTCTTTCAAAATTGTTTTCATTTGAAAGAATTTTTGAAAAAATACATTTTTGTATCAGAAAAGGTTCAAGTTTATCAATATATAAGTTAAGAACAAATAATATGCGCCTCCCTATTCTTTTTATTCTTCACTTAATTTTAATAAAAATAAAATCAGCACTTTTGAAAAAAACAAAAGTGCCAGATTTCATCATTTAAATTTTATTTAATTTTTTTGTGTTTGGAAATATGCTAGAATCTGCACTTTCGATCAAAACAAAAGTGTCAGATTCCTCAACACGCGCAAGCATTTTCGCTTGCATGGGAATGGTCGGGCAAATCGAAATAAAAAATAAAGTTATTTTAGTAATAAAAAGGAAAGCACATAGTGCTGTTTTAAAAAAAAGAACTCAGAAGAGTTAAGCAGTTTTAAACTAAACTTGAAAGCACATAGTGCTGTAAAAATAAAACTCCCATAATATTAAAATAAAAATCAATTTGTTTTAATAAAACTCTTAGAATATTAAAATAAAAATCTATTTGTAAAAATAAAAACTCCCATAATATTAAAATAAAAATCTATTTGTAAAAACTCTAATAATATTAAAAATAAAAATCTATTTGTAAAAATAAAACTTTCACAATTTTAAATAAAATTTTATTGGAAAAATAAAATCAAACATTATTTAATAAAAAAATATAATAACAGAAAAACTCAAGTTTAAATAAAAATCTATTTGTAAAAATAAACTTTCGCAATTTTGAATTTATTGGGAAAAATAAAACCAAACAATATTTAATAATAAAAATATAATAACAAACAAAATTTCAAGTGGCGCCCGAGCAGGGACCCTTGGAAAATAATAAAAAGTTTCAAGTGCCGCGATCCGTGGATGGTAATAAGAAATTGCCAAGTAGCGCGACTCGTAAAAAATAACAATAATTTCAAGTGCAGCGATCCGTGGAAGGTGATAAGAAATTGCCAAGTGGCGAGACCCGTGGGAAATAACAAAATTTTCAAGAAACGCGATCTGTGAAAGTGTTAAATAATTGCCAAGTGGCGCAATCTGCGGAAAAGCGACTTCAAGTGGTCCCAACAAAAAAGTCTTGGTAAAGGCCCCCCAGTAGAGCAATCAAACAGGAGTGACGTATGAGCACAGCCTTCCAAGCATAAACGTAAAACAACTGCAAACTAAGAAGGATGTCTACCACCATTTATTTAATGTAAGAAATTTTTAAGTATTTTATTCAAGTTGTGAAATATAGAAAATTAAGAGGAAAAAAAATATATTTTTGTAAATCTTGTTGCGAAAATCATACAGATCTTGCAATTGATTGAATTTAAACAGAATATCAAGACAAAAGAGTTATTAAAAGGGAGAAATATAGTTTTGAAAAATTAAATAGTACATTTTATCTAAAGTAGAATAAAAAAATAAAGATAAAATCAAATCATCAATCATTGAAATAGCTCCTTTTTTTAAGAAAAAATCACTGCAGGTAAAGTGAAACTAAGTTAAGCGAAAGAAATTTTATAGGCGATCAAACTGAATTTAATAAGCACAAAAAGGGAAATTAATAACAAAGTGAAACATAAAAATAAATCATATTTTTTTTTAAAAAAATTTTTTGTAGAAGAAAGAATAAAAATGAGTAACGACGAACAAATAGCTGCAACCTTATCCAGGTTAAACTTAGGCACTTCATCCTCTTCATCTTCATCATCAACCTCATTTACAACAACGCAGAAAAGAGAATTAGCTGACATCATATCCCGAACAGTCGCTTCCATTCTAAATCCTGCCGCTGAACAGGATGAAGAAATCTCAGTAGATTTTAGAAATACAGAAGCATCAGACCGGGTACCTGATGTTGTGAAGTGTTTGAGGGAGTTCTCGGGGAAACCCGGCGAATTTAATTCATGGCGAAAATCCGTAGACAGGATTCTGTTAATGTATGGTCAGAATAGAAATACTCCCAAGTATTTCGCGATCCTTCATACGATTAGACACAAAATTGTGGGCGAAGCTGACGCAGCCCTTGAGTCCTATCGGACCCCCCTTAATTGGGAAAGAATAAAAAAGTGCTTGATGATGCACTATTCTGACAAAAGGGATGTCGGTACAATAGAGTACCAAATGACAACCCTTACACAAAGAAATAATACGATACAAGAATTTTATCAAAAAGTCTATCAACATTTGTCTTTGATTTTGGACAAAATTGACTGCCTAGATATAGGTGAAGATGCGTTGTCTGCCATGACAGCAGCCTATAGAGGAAAGGCACTCGACACATTCATCAGGGGACTGAATGGAAATTTACCCAGTTTATTGAGTGTTAGGGAACCAACGAGCCTACCACAGGCTCTACAAATGTGTCTTAAGCTTAGCAATATGAATTATCGAACATTACATGCAAATAGCATGGAAAAAGCACAGACAAGTATTAAAACTTCTGGTCATCAGCGCTCCTTCCCAATGCGACAACCATTTTACCCCGAATTAACAAATCCTCACCAATACTATCCCAAATATTTTAATCAGCGTCCATTTGGGCAGATTCAGGGAAGACCCAATTACCAAAATAACTTTCCACAGGACAATCGCAGACCATTTCTGCCACCAAAACCTCCAGTACCGATGGACATAGATAGATCAATTCAAACTAGGCAAGTAAATTACCAGAATAGACCACCAATTCAAAATACACAACATTTCCAAGAGACACCAAGGCAGATTAACAATACATTTAATCATGGTCGATATGGTTATTACAACCAATCTAATAAAAGACCATCTTCAGATAACATGCCCAATCAAAATAAGATTCAGCGAATTTTCAATACGGAAGCAGAATCTCAACATCATGTTGATAATTGGAACAGGGAAGAATATCAAAATGAACGATTTGAATACGGTAACAATGAAGTCACCAACACCAACACTGATGATATTAATTTTTTAGACTAAGCACTTCCTCATTGCCATATTTCCTTTTCAAAATGAAAAACGGCAATGAACTTAAATTTCTTTTAGATACGGGTTCTAACAAAAACTATGTAAATACCAAATTAATTCGTAATCCCATTCCAAATAAACCTTTTTTTGCAAATTCCGTCGGTGGTGTCGTGAAAATCACTCACCACGCTTATGTTGATGTTTTTAATAACGAAATAGGAAAACTTAAATTTCATATTTTACCGAATCTTACAACTTTTGATGCCATCATAGGAAATGATACCTTGAGGGAATTAGAGGCAGTTATATTTACAAATGAAAACTACTTCGTTTTGTTGAACAAATACAAATATCCTCTTTACCAATTAAAAGTAAATACTTTAGCCCATACCATGTTAAGACTGGATCATCTTGATACAGGGGATAATGGAAACTTGAGACAACTTCTAAATTCTTATCCAACTTTGTTTGCTGAGCCCGATATGAAACTAACGTATGTGACGAATGTAAAAGCCGAAATTAGAACAAAAAGTGACAGACCTATCTATTCAAAAACCTATCCCTACCCAATGCCCCTTAAAAAGGAAATTGATAAACAGATAAGTGAATTATTAAATGATGGCATTATTCGACCATCAAAATCCCCTTATAATTCTCCGGTATGGATCGTACCGAAGAAAGAAGACGCCTCAGGCGAAAAGAAATTCCGTATGGTAATGGACTATAGGAAATTGAACGAAGATACCATACCTGATAAATATCCTATTCCGGATATTACCACTATTCTAGCAAATCTTGGTGCAAACAAATACTTTTCTACAATTGATCTTAAGAGTGGTTTCCACCAAATTGCTCTTAACGAAGCTGATATAGAGAAGACTGCATTCTCCGTTGCAAATGGAAAGTTTGAATTCACTAGACTTCCTTTTGGATTAAGAAATGCACCAGCTTTTTTCCAGCGCACGTTGGACGATGTGCTGCGGGAACATATCGGAGTTCGATGTTACATTTACATCGATGATATAATTGTATTTGGAAAGACCAAAGCAGAACATTTCTGTAATTTAGATATTATTTTCAATACACTTGAAAAAGCCCGATTGAAGGTACAATTTGATAAATGTGAGTTTCTCAAAGAAGAAACCGAATTTCTCGGACACATAGTTTGCCAAAAAGGGATTCGTACCTCCCCAAAGAAAACAGAGGCTATTATGAATTTTCCACCACCAAAAAATATCCATGATTTACGTTCATTTTTGGGAATGATGGGATATTATCGCAGATTTATTAGGGCGTATGCGCAGATCGCAAAACCTCTTACTGGGATACTAAGAGGAGAATTTGGAAGAATCCCAAAGAAAAAGTCTAAAGACACAGATAAAACTTACTGAACAACAAATGGAAACTTTTAATCAATTGAAAAGATGTTTGGTTTCAAAGGACATCATGCTTCATTATCCAGACTTTGAAAAGCCCTTTGAATTAACCACGGACGCATCTGGCTATGCGCTGGGAGCTGTGCTCTCTCAGGATGGAAAACCAATAAGTTTTCTTTCCAGAACCTTAAGTAGTGCTGAGGAAAACTTCGCGGCAAATGAGAAAGAAATGCTCGCGATAAGTTGGGCCTTAAGGTCTCTTAAATGTTTCCTTTACGGATCAAAGAAGGTAAAAATTTTTACCGACCATCAGCCACTAACTTTCGCACTCAGCAACAAAAATACCAATGCAAAAATGAAAAGATGGAAAGCTCAATTGGAGGAATACAACCACGAGCTAATTTATAAACCCGGAAGTACCAACATAGTCGCAGACTGTCTTTCAAGACCACCAACATTGAATGTAAATTCAATTACTGTCCATAGTAGTGACAGCTCTCCTGAAAATTTGATACCATCAGTAGAAATGCCAGTTAATGTCTTTAAAAATCAAATTTTTATTTCAGAAGACTCAAACGAATCATATAAATTTGAAATAGTTTTCCCGACTTACCACAGACATTTAATAACCCAGAGAGAATTTACTGAAGATTCTCTCAAATTATTGCTAAAAAGATACCTGAACCCCACTGTAATTAATGGTATAAGGACATCAGAGCCACTAATGTCAAAAATTCAAGCAATTTACCCAATATACTTTAGAAATTATAAGGTCCGTTTTACCCAACAGGTTGTGGAAGACGTTACCAATGTAGAAGAGCAAAATAAAATAATAATAGAGGAACATAACCGCGCACATAGGAATGAAAAAGAAAACAGATAATGTTGAGGAAAAGAGATTAAAGATTTTCGATAGACTAAAGAAAAAGCAAGAAAAGGACTTACAATTTCATAATAAGAATAAGAAAGAGACAGTGAATTATGAGGTAGGTAAGAAAATTTTCGTAAGGCAGAATAAAAGATTAGGAACTAAACTTTCAAAGAGATTCAAGGAGGAAATAGTTAAGGAAAATAATCATTCCACTGTTACAACTGAATCAGGGAAAATTGTCCACAAAGACCGTATTAGAAGTTAATTTAACTATTTTTAGAACAATTGTTGCCGTGTGCTACGGATCAATCGAGATCCTGGACTATTCTCAATCCGAGGTTATCATCATTGAGAATGGATTCGGCAAGATTCAAACAGGAACTTATAGAATGTTACATGTCATCAATTTAACCGAATATTCTAACATAATAGATGACCTAAAAACAGACTTTGACAAAAACATACCTCCTTCTCATCCACTCCATCCACTCATTACCGAAGAACTCACCAACATCATCATAACCATTAACAATATCATACCAAAAGAAAAGAAAAAACGCTCATTGGATTTCATTGGATCAGCCATAAAATGGATAGCTGGAAATCCCGATCATGACGATTTAGTGGCAATAAATGAAAAATTTGCCGAAGTAGTAAGTAACAATAATCAACAATTTATAATTAATAAAAATATTTTAGAAAGAATTAAAAACATTACACAAGTAAGTAATACTATATTGAAAACACTAAAAAATAGTCATGAATTTCAGATAGTTCTGATTCTGCAATACAAGTTTAAAATAGAAATAATAAAAGAAGAAATAGAGAACTTAAGTAGAGCAATTCATTTGACAAAGGCTAACATTATAAACACACTAATATTGTCGAGACAAGAAATTGAGAAAATTAATCAGATATTTGTGGAAGAAAAAATGCCATTTGATTCTTTAGAAGAATCGCTGAACTTTGCAGAAGTGAATGTTGCCTTCAAAGAAAACATATTGATTTATATTATAAAGATACCCCAAACGGGAACAGATACATGTAAACAATTCTTAATGAAGCCATTGGTAAAAAATGAAACTGTTCTAAAAATAAAATTTGATGAAATATTGAAATGTAATGAAATGTACTATGGTATTGGAAAAAGTTGTAAACTTGTAAATGAAATTAAAATTTGTAAACAGAATGATATTGTAAATTTAGAAGAAGATAATTGTATAAAAAATGTAATGCAAAACAAACCGTATAATTGTGTTGTAACGAATACGGAACATGTTAAAAATATAGAAGAAATAAGTAATGAATTGATTTTACTAAACAATTTTAACGGAAATGTCTCTGAAGGCAATAAAACCAAAATGTTAAATGGAAATTATTTAATAAAAATTTTAAACGATAGTGTAAGGATTAATAATTTAAATTTTACGTCATTGCAAACGAAAGCCCTAAGACCATTGCCCGCATTATTGAAACATTCCGACTCACGCTCTCAATTTGAAGAAGTATTATCATTAAATTTTATGAAAGAATTAAATATAAAAAATACAAAAAGGATTAGCTCTTTAAATTTATTAGTTAAATCGAACATGGCTGTTCATATTGGACTCTTAGCCTTCATTGTAATTTTGATTCTTATTTTTAGATGTAAAAAAAGTGAAACGAAGGAAGTCATTGTAATAAATAATGATCCATTAGAACTTCCAACGAGACTATCCCAAAGGCAAATTAGTCTGAACGACATACCGTATTTTTAAACCAATCGGGGACGATTGGAATTTCGGAGGGAGGAGTTAAGAACAAATAATATGCGCCTCCCTATTCTTTTTATTCTTCACTTAATTTTAATAAAAATAAAATCAGCACTTTTGAAAAAAACAAAAGTGCCAGATTTCATCATTTAAATTTTATTTAATTTTTTTGTGTTTGGAAATATGCTAGAATCTGCACTTTCGATCAAAACAAAAGTGTCAGATTCCTCAACACGCGCAAGCATTTTCGCTTGCATGGGAATGGTCGGGCAAATCGAAATAAAAAATAAAGTTATTTTAGTAATAAAAAGGAAAGCACATAGTGCTGTTTTAAAAAAAAGAACTCAGAAGAGTTAAGCAGTTTTAAACTAAACTTGAAAGCACATAGTGCTGTAAAAATAAAACTCCCATAATATTAAAATAAAAATCAATTTGTTTTAATAAAACTCTTAGAATATTAAAATAAAAATCTATTTGATTATAAAATAAATAAAAACTCCCATAATATTAAAATAAAAAAAATAAAAACTCCCATAATATTAAAATAAAAATCTATTTGTAAAAACTCTAATAATATTAAAAATAAAAATCTATTTGTAAAAATAAAACTTTCACAATTTTAAATAAAATTTTATTGGAAAAATAAAATCAAACATTATTTAATAAAAAAATATAATAACAGAAAAACTCAAGTTTAAATAAAAATCTATTTGTAAAAATAAACTTTCGCAATTTTGAATTTATTGGGAAAAATAAAACCAAACAATATTTAATAATAAAAATATAATAACAAACAAAATTTCAAGTTATATATGAATATTATTTCCTTATGAAATGTTTAAAAAAGTGACTGTATCTCTGGATATATCAATTTCACTAAGTTATTGATAGTGCTCTCTTCAATTCTTTCAAAATTGTTTTTATTTGAAAATTTTTTTGAAAAACCAATTTATGTATGAGAAGTGATTCAAGTTTACAAAAAATATATGAATTTTATTTCCTTTTGAAATGTTTAAGAAAGTGACTGTATCTCCGGAAATATTAATTTCATTGCGAAATAATAAAAATTTTCACGTAGTTATCAATAGTGTTCTTTTTAATTCTTTCAGAAATGTTTTTAATTTAAAAGAATTTTTGAAAAAATACATTTTTGTATGAGAAAGGGTTCAAGTTTACAATAAATATACGAATATTACATCTTTATGAAATGTGTAAGAAAGTGACTGTATCTCCGGAAATAATAATTTCATTGCAAAATTATAAAAATCTTCACTAAGTTATCAATAGTGCTCTTTTCAATTCTTTTAAAGTTGTCTTGATTTGAAAGATTTTTTGCAAAAATACATTTTTGTATGAGAAAGGGTTCAAGTTTATCAATAAATATATGAATATTACTTCATTATGAAACTTTTAAAAAAGTGACTGTATCTTCGGAAATATTAATTTCATTGCGATTTTCTACAAATCTTCACTAAGTTATCAATAGTGCTCTTTTCAATTCTTTCAAAGTTGTTTTCATTTGAAAGATTTTTTGCAAAAATACATTTTTGTATGAGAAAGGGTTCAAGTTTACAATAAATATATGAATATTACATCTTTATGAAATGTGTAAGAAAGTGACTGTATCTCCGCAAATATCAATTTCATTGCGAAATTATAAAAATATTAACTAAACTATCAATAGTGTTCCTTTCAATTCTTTGAAAACTGTTTTGATTTGAAATAATATTTGGAAAACCCCATTTTTGTATGAGAAGTGGTTCAAGTTTACAATAAATATATGAATATTAATTCCTTTTGAAATGTTTAAGAAAGTGACTGCATCTCCGGAAATATCAAATTTATTGCGAAATTATAAAAATCTTCACTAAGTTATCGATAGTGTTCGATTCAATTCTTTTAAAATTGTTTTCATTTAAAAAATTTTAGAAAAAATACATTTTTGTATGAGAAAAGGTTCAAGTTTATCAATAAATATGTTAATATTACTTCTCTATGAAATGTTGAAAAAAGTGTATCCGAGAAAAAGCATCTCCTGAAATATTAATTTCATTGCGAAATTATAAAAATCTTCACTAAGTTATCGATAGTGTTCGATTCAATTCTTTTAAAATTGTTTTCATTTGAAAGAATTTTTGAAAAAATAAATTTTTGTATCAGAAAAGGTATGAACCATCGGATGGAGGTGTGCCGCCGAGGTCGCGGCGCCCATTTGGCCGATATTTTGTTCCATACATAATTGAGTAATACCAATACATCATAATAAAATAAAATTACAATAATTTCCTAAATAGTTTGTGTTTTATTCAAAATCAACATCGGCCCTTGAAATTTAACCACCCTTTATCTTCAATGCCAATGTAACCTCAATCAAAAAACATATTTTCCCCAAATGAAGTGTGACCATGAGCACGTAGATTATAAATGAATCTAATAAATCGGCGTGGTCACTGATCACATCAATAAGTTTTAAGAAAGTTGTAAAATAATAACAGAATTTCCTTGAGGCATTATGTGTATACATTTCACAAAAAATTGGTGGTGAAACCCTGACATTAAGGTTTTATTTTTATAGTTTCACATTGTTATTTATATACAATAAAATAAATATTTTGCAAGCTATAATTCATTTATTACATTTAAATTCATGATATTAATTTACTACTATTTGTGTCCAATGCTAGCGCTACAATTTATCTATTAAAGACGTAAATCAGCCAATGTTGGTTTCCCGTCCTTCTGAGAAAAACATACGTGGAGGACAGAGTGAGTTTATTATGCTCATCCCAGAATTATGTCGTGCAACTGGGCTAACTGAAGCTATGACAAGTAATTTCAGGTGAGAATTATTTTTTATGTTTATTATTTTTCTATGCTTCTATAGAAATAAAAAAGGAATTAAGAAGTACAGTAAAGATATAAAGCATAAGTTTTCAAGTTACAACAAAAAGTATAAAATTTTATAACTTTTTAAGAAAGTCATAGAAAAAAGTACCTTTTTCATATATTTTTAATTTTTTTCATTTAAACGTTTATTAAAAAACGATGAAATATCCATAAACACAGTCGACCTCCTATATCAAAGAATACTCTGGTTTGGAAAATATTTGTTTAGTTGACTTAATACTGTGGTGGTGCTTGAGTAGTATTTCCATTGCTGTTGTGTTTATCCTGTTCGTGTATTGCGGAACAAGGGAATCCCTCCACAAGTTTATCGTTTTAAAATTTTGGAGAGTCTTTGACTAAAGTTTGTCCAAAAGCCACAAGAATAGCTACACAGTACAGTTACTGTTACCGTAAGTTTGTACGTACTAAGTTCACGTTTGTAATAAAACAAACTGAGTACACTCTGCAAATGATAACAAATAGTTAGATGAGTTAAAATTGCTGCCATTACCACGATTGAATTTCCATGAATCTTGAATTCAGGGGTATGACGCAAAATTAAATGCTATAGATATTTGTTTATGGACAACAATCCTGGAGAAATAAACTCCGAGATGAATTTTTTATAAAAATATACGAGTTTTAATAGTTTTAATTTTGACATAAATGTAAATATTTTGATAAACCCTGGGGAGGATCAACGACGTTGATCGAAATATTGGTAAATAAATAAATAAATGTAAAAAAAAACATTGCATTTTTTAATTATTTGACCTAAAGCTGAACTGAAAAATATAAAAAAATACCAAAATTAAACATTCACATCTCATAAGTAATAAAAAAAATTGAAGTGGTAATATTGCATTTCAAATATGTTTAATCCGCTCTTAACTATTTTTTTTGCTCAAACCAATATTAATCTGACGAGTTAGTGGTTAATTGTATGTCAGCAAAAGTCTAAATAATGGGGTTTTCTCCGTCTTGAGAATTATTTTTTTTAATAATTTTGTTCGCAATAATGAAAGTTAAAAAAAGAAAACAACCAAATGTTAAAAAGTGCTAGCGAGGAAACGAATATTAGCAAAACATTTTTTTTGCTTATTTTATTAAGTCGTTTATACTGCAAACAAGAAAAGAAAAAAGCGGTTTAATTTGGCCATAAATCACGCCCTAATCAACACACATATATATATATATATATATATATATATATATATATATATATATATACATATATATGTACATATATGTGAAACAACAGCTTACATTATCAACATCTTTCGTTTATTCAGCTGTGAAAAACACATTTAAAGAAAAAGACGCAAAAGTGAAAAATAAGTATTGACAAATGAATTTTGGAAATAAATTAATAATTGGATTAGTTTGCTGCTTTGCAAGAACAAAATTTAATGCAATATAGCGAAATAATGGAAGGCGAAGGTTGAAGATGATGATGACAAATTTTTGGTGGACATAAGTATGAACGTTAAAAGGTTTTGATGTTTGTAAGTCAAAATATGTACAATATGGAACATTTTTTTGTGATGCCACCTTAAATTATGCAAGATGTAAGATGGAAAACAATGAGAAAGGATCATCTTTCAAAGACGTTGGATTATGTTGAGTTTTTTTCAATAGCCTATATGGGTAGATGTTAACATTTTTAGAAATTGATGAAAGATGTTGCTCAGTGGAAATAGGCTATTAGTGTTTCAAGCTGGAAATGCCAATTTTAATTTGAAAACTTTTAAATTTTTTTTACAGAATTTAATTTCTTATCGATAACTTTAATAAATTTTTGGCGGCTTGCCATTTTTCTTAATATATCTGAACTCTTTGCACTTGGTAAATTTTCCTATTACTCCACATTTGTAGTGTCATACGGGTTTAAGGGACTTTAAAAAGGCTTAAAATTGTCAAGAGTATGAACATCCATGTATAAAAAAGAAAACAGAATCAATTTTACAGTATTCATACAATAAAATTATAATCCAAGCATTTTAAATATTAACAGTCTAATTCATAAACGATTATTAGCAGTTTAATAACACATTATCGCTAAATGTGTATTCATAAACGCTTAATAGGCTATTTAAGTGTTATAATGTGCCAGAAAAATACAAGCATTTTATTGTAGTCAATACCATAGTTTAAGCGATTGATAAAATTACATTTTGCCCTTAATCTTCTTCTTCTTTACGTATTTGTAAAAAAGTTTTGCTAGTTCTTTTGAAAATATTAATAAAAAAATAAAAAATGGATATATGTAATAAATTTGGTTTCCAGAATAGGTATGTAAGTAAAATTAATTAGTGCGAAGAAATTTTGTTTTTAATTGAAAATTATAGGGACGATCGCCGATATATCAACTGTTCGAACTCGAAAATCTTTTAGAAAGAGGGCCAATCCCTTCGAAATGTCAGAAGATCACTTCAAATCCAGATACAGATTCAATAAATCTACCATTAAAAACTTATCAAATGGAAAAACATTGATTGTTGCCTTAGTAGTACTATGTACATAATATTGCTATTGAGGAAAACGATCATGTTCTAGGTAAGTATTTAGACTTCTGATATATCTCACACACTGAACCTATTGCTTTATCCTATTAAAATAGTCAAAAAGAATTTTGAAAAACGGAGCACATAAAAAATAAAGATAGAATATAATAGACAACCTCCTCGATTTTTAAAGTTGGTTTATTTGCATATAATGTACATACATACATACATATATATGTACATATGTATTTGCATGGAAGATCAGCAGAAGTTGTTTTAAAATCTTTTATACAAATAAAATAAACGTACTTACTTTGTCTTCGTCTAACCAGTTGGATGCTCTGTTTCTTTAACTTTTTTCTTCAGCCTTTTCCATCTTCCTTACTTTATTTGCATGCGTTTGGCTGACTTGCGTTTTCAAATTAATTAATGTTGAATAGTGATACACAAACAAATTTAAACAGTTGAGTATTCAAGTACTTGTCGAACTTCAAGAACAACAAACGTAGGTTTTAAGTACATTTATTCGCTCATTATTTATTTATTTTTAATAATTAGAGCAAAAGTTTTGTTTTACTTCTTTACTCAACAATTTAAAGACATTTTTTTTGTACTTTTTTTTTAATTTAAACCCATTACTTACAAAATAGAATCATATGGTGTACATCACTAAACAAAATGTTACAAGTTATTTACAACAAGGTTGCCAATAGAAAAGAAAAAATTGGTAAAAGTGTTTAATTGTTAAACTAGCGTTATTAAACGTTTATGAATACACATTTTTATTATACGCTTATAACTCCAATTCTGTTTAATAACTATTACATAGTTTAACAGTGAAATAAGAAAATTTTATGAATTATACCGTAAATGTTTAAAAACTTTGGTTTTTTCATTTCTCAATATTTTCTCCATATCCATGATGTTTCTGACTCGTCCCGTTTTATTTTAAACTAAGTTTTTAATTAGTTTTTGGAATAAAGTAATTTGAAAACAATAAATGTAGAAGTTGAATCGAAAAAAAATTTTAAAACAAAAAATTCTAAAAAGTTTATATGAGGTTGAATTGCAGCCGTAGACGTTAGTAACTTAGAGCTAGTAAATAAAACTGTGAATAAAACGATACATTAAAATATTCCTAAGCAAAATAAAGTCAATTATTATATCGGCCACTGTAGCTGATCGGAAGTGTGCGGTTTAATATCCCTTCATAAAGCTCAAATTTGAACCTTAAAGCCTTTTTCCAGTTAGCAACATATGCAACGTACAACGTATTTGCTGCATTGATGTTTCCTTTCCTGTAACTATTACTATTACGCGAGTGTAACTTTGGAATGCGGGATAACGGATTCCATTTACTTTAAGTTTACTTTGTGTGTACATATATGGTTCAGGATTGGGATGGGTTACTATAACCATATCTCTCTTGTTCACGCAACAATATAGTAAAGCTTTATAATTTATAAACTACTAACCCATGTTTGTGTTCATTAGATTTTTCATAAGATTTTAATAAATTTGTAGTTGCTGAGCAAGAAGGAACTGTTTTGGTTAAGTTCGGCAAATCCTAAAATCGGAAGTGGGATACTGTTAAAATATAATTTTTTTTTAACGAAAATCAGAAATTAAAAGCGATTGCTAGTAGTTGAGAAATTAACGTTTACAAATTGAAAGTGATTATTTAAAGTTGAAAAATTAGAACTGGAAAAACTATACCTAATTTAAAATTTAATTTGCAAACATAAAGATAGACAGGAAAATAAAATGGAAATTGTTGGCAGTGAAAAATACACAGCTGCGGAACTACTTTTGTGGTTGCAGAAATTGGGGTTTTCCTTGTCAGTTACGACATGTGCAATTATATTAAAATTTAATAAAGTGCTACCAGAGGAACGAGGAGATTGTCCAGCATTAGAATCTTATGCAGAAGAAGCAGAATTGATACAGCTAGCTAAAGGCGGTGATGAAAATGAGTGCGTTGAGCAAGGTCAAAAGGAGTGTGCAGAAAATGAAAGAGTTAAAAATGCGAACGAGAATAGTGGAAATAGAAATGAATGTGGTACAAAATGAGTATCGCAGAAAAAATAATTCCAGTACAGTGCAGATTCAAAATGAGTGCACAGAGGGATATAGAGATCAATTCCAAATTTTGAGCAAAATGATGAGGAAAGAACTGGAAATAATTAAACGTGAAAAGGAAATCCTACGCAGGAAAAATGACTTGTTAAATATGATAAATAAAACTGAAGAAAATTTTTAAGAAGGATAATTCTGTGCAACAGTGTTTCAGTGCTAATGACAGCAGGTTAAATATGTCCTTTAGTATTCTGAAGAATATGATTCCTGATTACAGTGCTGAACTATTTCCAGAGGTTTGGGTAAATCAATTTCGGACCATTAAAACTCAAAAAACTTGACGAAAAAACAGCAAAAACTTTGCTAATCTGCACACTAAAACAAAAGGTTCAAGCAAGGCTACACAGCAAAGCAAATATTGTCAACGAACGATCAGATGATGTCTTGGAGGAGATGACTCTAATCATCTGCATGAATAGTAAGAAACATGTTACGGAATTTTGAAGCGCGGAAGTGGAATTTCGTAACGAAAAAGTTATGTTGTCGACTAAAATTGGGATAGATGAAGAAGAGCTTGTTCTGAATGCTTATGACTTTTTAACACAATTTATTATATATATTTCTAAAAATCTTGACCAGGAGTCTTGTCATAACTACACAGAGTTCTTAGAACTGGTCGTTTTCTTCTTATCAAAACTTTAAATAAACAGGAAAAAAAACGATCCTTCTTGTTTGCAGAAATGTTTAAATCATCTTTGATACTTAGTTGATAAGCCATAACACTTAAAGTTAAGCAGCGAATGACCAGATAACAAGTATTAGTTTTTATTTACAGCGTTTTGTGCACTGGAAAACAAATAAGTTTTATTTTTCACTAAAAGTTAACAAAATAATATGCCAAATAATAAATGGAAAAACAAATTGCGAAATACTTATTACGCTGCAAAAATAAATGGTTGTAAACTAATTTTTATGTTTGTATATTTTCTTATAGACTTATGAAGGCTATGTCAGACTATACCCGGTTAAACCCTGATCGTCGTATAGATCGCTTGAGAACTTTTAACACTAGGCTCCACAATTCAAAAGCCAGTATGGAAGTTTTCCAGTCATTTAACATGAAGCTTGATACAAATTTAGTCGAAGTTCCAGGTCGTAGACTGCCAAGTGAAAACATCATTTTTGGGGAAAACAAGAAAGTAAAAACAGATATCAATGCAGATTGGACACGCGAATTTAGAGACTGTACAATGTTTTCTCATGTTGATATTAAACGTTGGTATGTTATAGTTCCTCGTCGCAATTTACGGGAAGTTCAGGAGTTTGTGAAACTTTGTATTAGAGCTGCTTCTTTCATGAAAATGCACATATCAGAGCCAAGATAGTAAGTAGAATCTAATTTGTTGTTATTTAACTTTTTCCTTCCATATAAAATTCAAGGAAAATGTTTTACGTTATTTTAGTGAGGAAATGGCTGAAGAGCGTCATGCAAATTATTCTCAAGCCATTGAGAAAGCATCGATGCAAGATCCGCAGTTACTTATGATAGTGCTTGCAAGCTACAATGAAGACAAGTAAGTAAAATATTGGTTTGATCTGTTATTAAAAAATAAACAAAATTGTTCCCTTAAAAAGGCAAATAACACATGTTAAGACTATATTTATGTTATTTAATTTCTTTTCAATTTCTTGATTTGTGATTAATAAAATTTTTCCTTAAAGAAGTTTTCTAAAGAAAATATTGATTAAAAAACAATTAATTTCTTATAAAAAAAATTATAAATCCCCTTAAAGACTGAGGAAAATTGAAAATAACACACAAACGCCGTTTTTTAGAATTACATTGTTCATCGCTTAGAACACAAAATGACTTTGTGCAGTTATTAAACAATGTCATGCCAATAAACAGTTACTTGTTCAAGAGACAATTAAAAAATAAACGTGTAAAGCTACGTAATTTGGTAAAATTTAACATTTTGAGCCCTAATATTTCAGTTGAGTACGTTTTTTAAAAGTATGTACTTAAAAGATTGGCAATGGAGAGCTCAAATTAAATAGAAAATCTTTTTTGCACTTTTCATGTGCACTTATTTAAACCCGCTGAAGTATTCTACAATGTATACATTTAGCACTTTCATCCTTATTAGTCTACATCAGTAATACTCAATCCCATAGAACAATTAAAAAAAAAAAAATTACACACTTGTTATGCTCTTTTAAACACTTACTACTCATTCATCGTTGAGCATCTTCATTTATTTTTATAAATTTATTAAGCGTCGTTGTTGAACCGAACATACACGTTTCATTTACAATCGAACACAAAAAACAAAGTAAAAATTTGAACAGAATTTCGGCCGTATAATGTAATCTAAACTGTTTTTCTTATACAAAATGTTTAACATTATGTTTGCTGGGTAGCTCTCTCACCAATGCAGCTTCATTTTTATTTTTGAACATCACTGATATGCAGGCGAGTGTGGGTCAATAATGAAACACGTGTTTTTATATAAAAAGTTATTTTATTTTTCAACATAGTCTCCTTTGAGTTCTATACACTTAGGGCAATTTTTCTCCATTTGTTTATTCTGTCCGCAAAATATGATTGTCGACGTCATCAAAATGGGCATTTATGAGATGACTTTGTCGTTGGAGTCAAATCTCTTTCCCCAAGTTCCAAGTTTCGTCTAAAAACTAAGGAAAATTTTGACAGGAATGCAGACGTTTTTAATAAGAAAGCAATGGTAGAGTGGTAGTGGCCAATTCTTAATCGATTTTCATAAAGCTTAGTTAGGGAAATATTTTTATTCGGAAATTCAGCTTTAAAAATCTCAAACGACTTATTCACTGTGACTATCATATCGACTGATTTTCTGTTCTGCAAATTGCACCTAAATATTTTTTTTCAGATCACATATTACTTTTTTCCCTCATTTTTTTTTTATTGGAACTTCAATAACTGGCCCTTCAGTCTTTGAGCACTGCAAACACCATTATTTGCACAACTTTGGCCAAAATCTAGGGACAACTGTAAGAGCCGCTAGTTAATAGTTTTGTTGTTGCTTTTATTTTCTTCCTCTACAAAATTTGTCACGCGTTTGGATTTTTTATGGGTATTACTAATAATTACATTATTAATAAAAAAAACACAAAAAACAAACAAAATATGGTTTCAGTGAGCTGCAATGTAAAATTACAAAATAATTAACGTATCTTCTTCCAATAACACTGCGTTAGAATTTTTCATACCTCGAGATGAACCTTTGTGTCTTCTTTACCAGTAAAATGGTATTTTCATTAACATTTACATATACATATATTGTGGAAGTTCAATATGTGCCGTATCACTGCATTAACAATGATTTACTCTATTAACTGTTTTAAAATTTTGTTTTTGGTATTTTTTCGAATTTGTCCATATAACCAATATGTATTTTTCAACTGTTTTTAGGTGTTTTGCACTGTACTTCTAAACAAAAATTTCGCAATTAGGAATCGGTTTATTAAAAAGCAATAATATTAAGAAAGGAACCGTTTAATAAATACACAGATATTTGCTACCAGTTTAAGCATGTAGAACGATTTGAAGATGTTTTATTTTAAATGTAGTTAAGCGAACGAACATCCACAAATAGATACTTCATTCATAAGACCGCATTCGCAATATGCAAATCTTACTGCTAAGACGATCACCTTTTACACCTGCTATAGATAAAAATTAGTACAAAAATTTACTTTTTATATACAGCGGACGGGGCTTCGTTAAACACTCTTACAATAATAAGTACTAATTGATTGATTTTTGTAAAAAACCATATAAGATGGACAAACGTTTTATGTATTTTATCAAACGTTTTAATAAAAACATATACTTTTACAAGACAATAACAAAATACAAGTGTTGTTTTTCTATGTATGTATGTATGTATGTGTTTGTGCAGCAAAAACTTTTTTCAAATAGCGTAGACAGACGACAGCTTTAATTCGCATTAGCAGTCTTAATTCAAATTAACTTGTGAATTATCCCCATCCCAATGTGTATTAGATCTGTCGTAAATGCACGAAATCAGAGTGAATTTATACTGCATTTAGGTATTTCGATATGGCAACACAGTCGACAATCAGTCAGCTGTTGGCAAATTGCTTATTATTGTGAGATTAAAATGGATTCTTTCCATTTTAAGATTTGGAAAGCATTCCTGTTGAGGTGAAAGTTTTCTTTAAATCTGTTATCGTCCATCGTCAGCACGTCACACTCCCAAAAAGTGCTGTTGCGGTCCTTTAATAAATCCCATATATGAATTATATCCTTTATGAAAAGATACATATACATATGTACATATATTAAACCTACAAATTTCCACAATTGCCTTTCCCTTATATCAGAGTATCCTTATATCAGAGCAACACGTTCAGATTTATGGTTGCTAGTGCATGTACAATTTTTACATTATGGAGCAGTTTCAGCAAAAGTAATTTCAGCTTTCTTTCAAATAAACAGTGATTTTTCACCAACAGCATAGCTGCTAGTCGTATTTTCTGCCTTCTGTCCATTTGATCTCGATCTAAATGCAAAAAAAAACTTGTATACAAACAAACAGATGCTTGATAAATGCACAAACTGTCGTCTGTCAGGGTAAAATTTTAATTCACATTAGTAAGCTTTTAATGCAAATTACCGCTGTCGCTGTCTACGCTATTATACACATTGGGATGGGGATAATTCACAAGTTAATTTGAATTAAAACTGCTAATGCAAATTAACGCTGTCGTCTGTCTACGCTAAAAGACTCAGATCTTTTAATTAGCAGTCTTTCAATGTTGAAAAAATAGCTCGGCCAATCCTGAGTCCAATCGTACATTTATGTAAAACAATTCAAAACATCTATTTATTTTTAAACTTCATACTAGAGATTTATTTCCCTAGGATTGTTGTCCTTTTGATTTTTGCTTGTTTATTTAATTTCTGTATGTTTGCGCGCAGCTCTCAATGTCTTTTTAATAATTTAATCTCTTCTCATTCGATACGTTAAGAATGTGAAGCATTTCCGAAGAATATTTTTTTTTGTAATTGCTTTTTCTTTGCAAATTTTAACATTATCAAAATTTGGTTTGCTGAACCATGGGCTGCAAGTGCTGTGGCTGAACTACTGATTGTTTTAATATAAGATTTGTGGGACGCCAACCTCGTCTTTAATTTTGTTTGTATTGTCCCAACGCATACTTTCGGGCATATGATGTACTCGTAGTACTCATCTCTGTTT
This sequence comes from Epicampocera succincta, assembly GCA_932526305.1. Taxonomy (NCBI): domain Eukaryota; kingdom Metazoa; phylum Arthropoda; class Insecta; order Diptera; family Tachinidae; genus Epicampocera; species Epicampocera succincta. Next base: position 26,598,632 of record OW052037.1, read on the forward strand.
CAGGTGATTTGATATAAACCAAATTCGATTCTTCTTCTTTTTCCGGTTTTGCTGAACAAATTGGTAATTTGAGTCAAGATTTTTAAATTCTATGTATGAGGAAGTCAGAATTCAACTGATGCTGTTTTGACTGGTCAGTGCTCAAAGTAAATACCTTGGGCAATGCACAGTCAAACATCAATCAACCGAACATAATATTCTCCTAACTTCCTTGCGGCAAATGCTCTTCCACGATCCGTAACAATACGAAGTAGCTTGTGAGCTCATTTAGCTGGGTTACGACGAAATTTTTTGCTCAGTAAATGCAGAATAGCAATAGAAGAGTTTCTGCCACAGCTAGTACTTCCTTCGATTTCTGAGCGTCTGCTGAAGTAGGACACTGGATAAAACTTATCGTCTCCATTTGGCTGGAGAAGCACTCTTGCTAACCTTCAGCTGATAGTATACATATGAACTTCGTGCTTGTGTTTATATTATAAATTGCCAATACCAGTTAATTGCAAAATAAATCTCCCAGTTTATTAAAACAATCTTGTTATAATTCACCCCATTGAAAATTGTTATCCTCGCTTTTTCAGAAAAATTTACAGTAGTCTATAAATTTAGGAATTTTTTTAAAAATCTCATTAGTACCAGAAATCGACGTCAAGTTGATTGATATCTTGAAGTTTCTGATGGCGTTTACCTTTTCGTTCTCAGGGGTGATCCCTTTGCATTCAAAATATGGCCTAATATGAAATTTCCTCTACAAGGAGTTGGCATCTTATCGTGGGGTGAGTCTTTTAAAATGTCCAAAAATTTTTCGAAGCGTTCAATTCTTTCGTAATGGGTTTTCATATCAAAAAGTACATACATATGTATGTATCAGAACATCTTCGAGTATTTGAAGACACACTTGCATAGTATTATTATTATATCAGAGAGAAAGTACTTTGAAAGGAACAAAATAAAAATATGTAGATCAATAAATAAATATTTGTTTCAAAAAAATTAAATTCACATTTTTTAACAGGCCTCATAAATATATATTTCTTGTGTTACCTCCTTTATTTTTCATTGTTTATACTTGTTTTCATATTTTTGTATGTATTATATCGTTACCTGAAATGCAAAAGGGCGTAACAACATATTTCAAAATTTTACAGGAGAGACAAAAAACTCCAAAAAATCAAAGATTACGAAGCTGGTGTTGCAATTTCTTCAGTACAGCATTAAATTGCGATGATGCATTTATTTCGTAGAAAAAAAAATTTCTTTAATCGTCATTTTTATTAGATGTGGGTTGCGCCCTTTTGGTTTAAGAAAAAACCAACTTTGTTGTTACGACCTTTTGATTTTCTTTAATAAAATGGTTGTTATTGACAGTAGGGCTGTAAAAATGTAGGAGGACATGTAATTCGATTTGCTCTACAATAATAAATGAAAAAACCCATTTTGAATTTTTTGGTTGTTACGCCCTTTTGCATTTCAGGTAACGATATATAAAGCCAATTTACAAATGTGCTTACTAATTTTTTTTAGGTATTCTTGCATAAAAAAGAAATGCTGCGTAGACAAACCTGTGCCATCTCAAGTTTGTACATTAAGAACTATCGCACCAAGAGGGGACAAAGCTGGTGGACTTATGTCGATTGCAACAAAAATTGTAATCCAAATGAATGCTAAGCTTATGGGTGCCCCATGGATGATTGAAATGCCTTTAAATGGCCTTATGACCGTTGGCTTCGACGTTTGCCATTCGAGGAAAGAAAAAAATAAGTCATATGGCGCTCTTGTTGCCACAATGGACATAAAACGTTCTCCGAAATATTACTCATCCGTTACAGAACATATGAAAGGTCAGGAGCTTTCCAACGAAATAAGTGTGAAAATGACATGTGCGCTTAAAATATACCGTGACACGCATGGAACTCTACCAGAAAGAATCTTATTTTACCGTGATGGCGTTGGGGACAGTCAGCTACATCAAGTTTTTGGAATTGAAGTAAAATTCCTGAAAAAGAAATTAGATGAAATTTATAAATCAGCCGGTTTTGAGAAGGGATGTCGTCTGACATTTATTATTGTGTCGAAGCGGATAAATACACGTTATTTTGTAAATGGTAGAAATCCTCAACCGGGAACAGTCGTAGATGACGTCATTACATTGCCAGAACGTTACGACTTCTTTTTAGTATCGCAGTCTGTGAGGCAGGGAACGGTTTCGCCTACGAGCTACAACGTTATATATGATAATTTAGGGCTACCTCCAGATAAAATACAAATTTTGACTTACAAAATGACCCATTTATATTATAATTGGTCTGGAACTCTACGCGTACCAGCTGTCTGTCAGTATGCTCATAAACTTGCATTCCTAGTGGCTGAGAGTATCAATCGGTCCCCACATTCTTCTTTGGAAAGTCAGCTGTATTTCCTTTAAACAAAAAATTTTTAATTTTTACAATTCAAGTTTTTATTTAAAAAAAATGAAGTTTTGTATTTTGAACCAGCCCTTTTTTCATCTGAATACTTATCCATGCACGTCTGTTGTATTTTTGTATTACACGTACTTGTAATACGTGTTTGTTTCCTCCCTTTATCATGAACTTTATAAACCTAACCCTGGAGAATCATTTACTGTTATCTCTCAAATGAAAAATTTTAGTTTTCACCGAGAATAATTTTATAGTAAGTATATTAAGCATTTTTTATTACTTGTTGCAAAGTAAAGATATTGAACATTTTTAAAATTGTAATGTATTTTATTAATTTAAAAAGTGCAAATGATGGTATAATAGTAGGTAAGTAATAAGCTACAAAAAAAGTGTATATACTTATGACATACTGTAATTTGTCCAGTAGATAGTGAGCTTTTCGTCTACTTAATACGTGATAATAACAACTCACTGCACAGCTACTTAGCCGTTTTGTGTTGTGCAAGTCGCAGTGTGTAGCAGTGTTACTATTTTTATCTTTGGAAGTAAATAGTGTAGCTCGTTTAAACATTTCAGCACATGCAAAAGTCGCAAGTTACTCTTAGATGCACAAAATTCAAAGGAAAATTTTGGACGATCAATATACATGTTCCTGGAAATTTGTTCAATCTTGCATTTAAAAATAACTTTCTTATCAACATGATTCTAAAAGCTTTTAAGGTTACCAAAACCATTTTTATTTAGAATTATGCCCTTATCGATTCATACGAGTCAAGTAATCACCCTTATTCTGCGCTTCGATTACGTTCCCGCATTCAGTTACGCTGGAACCAAAAAAAGGTATTCTGACAAAAAACTGAATCGAAAGAAAAAGAGAAGAGCAGGGTATTTTTAACATACCTTCTTATAAACATTTTAATAAAACGTCAAATTCAGTGCACAAAAATGTTATAAATAAAATTAATAAACAAATAAAAACTAATGATTGTGAGAACAATAATTAAATAAAGCATCAGTTAAGAAGAGAAAATAAACAAAGTGCCGGAACATACATACATATGTACGTGAGTAAGAGGAATTTGTGGTAAAAATATTGGTGTGAAGAAGCCTGCCGCGCCGGACGTGATATTTTAATTTTTTTACATCATTGCGGCCCAAAAATAAAATTTCTTTGTTTTAAGAAAATGGAATCGATAGCAGCGGCGCTGTTGGAAGAGGAAAACAACGCACTCCAGGATGCAGAGTTAAGAATTGAAAAGCGTTGTTGTAGTTTTCGGGCTGTAATAAATTAAATAAAGGTTTAAAATTTCAGTTAAACAACATTTGCTTATTGTATTTTATACTTACATTTTATTAATTTTACCCTTTTTTTAAAAAACTCCAGGAATTGAAAAAACTTCCGTTAGCACATTCACAACTTAGAAAAACGTAGTTACGATCGTAACGCAGAATACATACAATCGGAGAAACAAATGAAAATGAAACGAAACGTAGCACAGAATACCAAATTTACCAAACGGAGCAAATTTCGATCCGAATCGAAACGCAGAATAAGGGTGAATACAAAAAAGGAATATTTTTATAAAATATTAATTTTTTAATAAAAGTTGAGCTTAAAATAAAATTGCATTTCATATTAATTTTCTGCACCGTTGAAAAATTTGTTCACTGTAACTTAATGCTTCTATGAAATCATGAAAACATGCAAGTATTTTCAGGCGGGCAAAAAATAAAACACTTTACTTTACAGCCATCACAACTAAGCTGAGTCCGTTTTGTGTATTCAAAACTTTGTGTGTTTAAAAGTCGGGCCGCATAGAATCTGTCATACGTTGTACTTTGCCTTTTTCAACTGACTACTGTATGTGTGTGAGTTTACATTCGTTAACAAAGTACTCATTGTGTTAACCTAATCCGTTATTGTGTCATAGAAACCAATATCATTGGAATTGGTTTTGAAAACGACAAAAAAAAATAACTTGGTCATGAATTCCAATGTTATCGGTTTTATGTTCGAACTAGAATTAGTGTTGGTAGGTATCACAGAAACCAATATTATCGGGTTTTCTGCTGAAAAAACCCAAGCAGCGAGAGTCGTTTCCGCAACTTTTTGATAAAAGCTAAAAACCGTAACGAAGCTGTAAGTTGTATCATTGGCGGAATCTTAGAATGTAAATGATGTTGTTTTATTGCGTCTAGGACCATTCGAAAAGCTTTGTTTAGTCGGTAGTATCCTATGAAGCTGCAAAGCAGCCTTAAATGTGAACGCCCATTATATACTTCATGAAAAATATATTTACGCTGTCTCTGGCAGCTCAACTGGATTGCTACAATTTCCCAATGTTATAAATATAAAACAACAGCATTGTTCATTTTTATAATAAAAATACTGAAATTTTAGATATTTTCAATAAACACACTTTATATTTCATTCAATAAATAATAATTCAAGTTGTAAACAATTATACTAAACAACAGCTGATTCGAATATATGTAGGTTTTATTTGCATTCGAAGATAACAAAACCGACTTGGTTTCTGTGACACCCCTTAATAATCACCCTTATTCTATTTGGTGTCGGCAACATCGTCGTCAATTGTGAGGCAACACCAATTTAACACAACGTCAATACTAATTTTGTATTCCCTAACAGTATTATGACGATGTTGACTATTTATCAATACATACAACACACATATCTAATATTTGAGTCAGCTGATTCATTTAGTTTACTACTTTCGGTAAAAGTGTTTTTGAATAAATAAAAAAATTGTGCATACATTAAAATAAAAATGATTTTTCTTCTCGATTCGGACTCCAGTGACGAAGAAAATAAAAAAAATTGATAGTGGAAAGAAGACTGCTTAGACAGAAATCTTGTATTTTTAACTTGCCCGATGAGAAAATGAGTAAGTAACAAATTTGAAGCAATAATTTCCCAAGTAATGGATTTTTTATCCTTTTTAAGATTTGAAAGTTATTTTCGGTTAAATAAACCATCTTTTAAACATGTCCTACAAATAATAGAGCCTCATTTAAAAAAAGGGACGAGGTCAACATATGTTCCAAATACCATAAAATTGGCAGCGACTTTGCGATTTTTGGCTCAGGGGTCGTACCAGCTCAGTATTGGAAATGATTTCAATCTGGGACTGTTACAGCCAGTCGTATCCAAAATTTTGTCCGAGGTTCTGGTTGTCATGGAGAGGGAAGTTTGTCCAGAATGGATAGTTTGATATGACGGATGCTGAAAAAAATGAAGCTAAGTTACATTGGTGGACCAAGCGAATTTAGCACAGTAGCAATACTCTCCCACTCTTCCTTAAAATTAGTAGGAGCAATGCCCCTGCGAAATTCTCTGGCTAGTGATGGATTCTTTTCAAGTTCTTGGACAAGCTTCTCGAATTGGCATTTATTTGTTATTTTAATTTTTTCCATTATTTCAAAAATCAACACAATAACCAAAAATTCAACACAAATATATAAAAAAAATACCAAAAACACAGAAAGACAGAAAACTGTAATGTTGAATTTTTCAAAGTTTTTAAACACAAAAGAAAGCAACGCAATACAACACCAAAAATGGCGACGACAAATTCAAAGGCAATTAGAGACAACATCAACGTCAATTTTGCTTGCAAAATACCAAACATATTTTAAAAGTTATCGATAAATGGCAATACCGCCAATTAGAATACAGATTTGCAACAAAAGATAAAAAACGGCGTTGTTTTCTATTGCCGACACCAAATAGAATAAGGGTGAATATGTATGTATATAAACTGTCGAATACTAACAATGTTCTCTACTTTAATAGAATACACGGGCATAAAACCGGACCGAGAAATAAAGAATGTAAGGTACCATAAAAACTTATTTAGGATTCATTACGACAATTTAAATACGTGGCTCAAAGCTTATTTATGCATTTTTTAATTATAAATTAAACTAACAGGAATTAAAAAAGGAATTTCATATCATTTAAAACAGATTCCTATGTACATATGTAGGTATTGGTCAACAAGAACAATTTATGCCAAAAATGTGCATTATAAAAAAAGAAGCCTTCATTGGACAAAGAAAATACAGGAAAATATACAATACCGAATTGAGTGATTTTTGTTTTATTTTAAATGGTCTAAAAAGCCAGTTAGCCGTGTGCGCCCACGATTATGCGTAAAAATAATTTATAATAACAATTTTCTTAATAAAATGCTTCAATAGATATACTATGTACATACATAAATTGAGTAATAAAAATGTATTACTGCTTCCCTCTAAAGTTTAAGGAAATGTATAATTTTAAAGAGAAAAAAAATTGTTTTCAATTGTCAAAGTTGGTTAATTTACATGAGGTTTTTAATTTCAGGTCACACAGGCTCATATCGTTACCTGAAACGCAAAACGCCCTAACTAACAAAAAACTCAAAATCGTTGTTTTTGCAAATTCCGATGTATCTAATCAAAATACATCACCACCAAACAAATCATACTTCCACGTACACAAATAGCAACTTTATTGACAAAATAAAAAAGCCTTACTACAATATTGAATAAATGTAAAATTCTTCTACAGTAAAATTACTAAAATGTTGGTTAGGGCGTTTTGCGTTTCAGGTAACGATATAAATACATACATTTACATCCGACATCAGCCATAATTATTACAACAGTGTATATACATACATGCAGTGTCCAACTTAATTATTGGTACAGGTTGCTCATTGGACTTTAAGATCGGTTTCATGGCTTATGGCCAGTTTTTAACTTAATATTTAAATACGAAATTAGTTAATTTTTCCTTAAATTTAAGTTGTATTTAAATATGTTTTAATTTTTTCAGTATCAAGTTGCGTTTGGTATTTAATTATGATAAAAGGATGGTAGCACTATTAAATGCCAAAAAATATAAACAACTTCTTCATTTAACAGCTGCTTACTATTTAGTTAACTTAATATTAAAATATTTTGTTTTAAAAATTTTGTGGTTTCGAAGTGTTTGCCTGAATTTGCTATTAAATTCTCGCTCCACATCCTTCCACACATTCACCTTTTGTTCTGCACCAACTCCGTCAGTCTTTTTGCACTCGATTATGCTGCTGTTTTTTTTTTTTATCAAATAATGAAATAAATTCAATGCGCAATTTTCACAATTTGAAGAATTGTCAAAATCATATGGTAGCATAAAAAACTTAAGTTGTATTTAAATGGACGTGGTCAGTGATTTAAGTTGTATTTAAATATGATCTATAAAAATGAATTCGGTATTTAAACAGAACTTAAGTTTAAACACCGTTTAATTTTTAAGTTAAAAAAAAAAAATGCATTTATTAAATGAGTTCATGAATATCCTACAAAATACCACATAATTCATTTCAATAATTTTATAATATTTGTTAATAACAAAAAATTTAAAAAAGGATGAGATTGATTGTTGGCACACTTACCGGTCTGGAAATTGCCATTTTTTATAAATTTAACCGTTTTCGTATTTTAAACTGCAAATGTTAATTTGTTAAAAATGTTCGTAATAATTATAAATTGGCTTAAAAATGGCTAACAAAATGAAAGAAACAACAGAATCTGCATTTATACAATCACGGAAAATCATATTCCATATAATGGAAAGGAGCCGTTATACAATTGGGAGTATCGTGCACCTTTTCAAGGGAGCATCAACACAACTACCTTCCTAGACGTAAGGGTATATTTCATCTATCGCCCATGTTCTGAAAAACGCATTTCGCTTAAAATTTTCGTTTTCGTTTTGAAAACGCCAAATAGGTGTTGTCAAGAACACATATCGCTGGACGTTCTAGTTTTCGATTTAAAAACGCCAAACAGGTGTTCTGGGAAACGAAAACGCTAGAAAGCTGGCGCTTTCAAACCGATCTTCGAAAAAAATTTAGTGCTAGCGGTGTTAACTTTAAAATTACCTATTCGGTTATTTCTTCTCAAACTTCTGATAATATATTATTTGAAATTTATTAAGTTCGCATATTTTTATTAAAAAGTAGTAAACAATCCTTTATAAAAGTTCAAAAATAATTTAAAACCTGTTGCAACACCTAAAAATATTTACGAAAACTAAAAAATTATACAAGATCCTATTTGAAACCGGCTACCCGTGATGAAACTAAACGAAAAGAAGAAGCATTGGGGTTATTGCACTGATATTTTACAAATAAAATTAAATAAAAAAGCTGCCTGTTACCGTTTGACAATAAATATTAAAATTTTAAATACATTCATATAGCAAGTGAATACGCTAAAGGCATTTTAATTGTAAATATTTTCCATAATTTTTTTTATTTTAATCATAAAAATAGTCGGTTTAATTAAAAACTATTTCAAAAAAATTATTTTTTGATAATTCATTTAATTGACGAATTTTTTTTGAATAACTTTTTCTGTTTTTATTTTTTGTTATTATAAAACATGTTTTTTCTTTGTTCGAACACAATTTCGAAAAAGGCAAAACGCCAGAACATGGTTTTGCGTTTTAAAAACGATTTACGATTTGAAAACGCAGCGTTTTTCAGAACATGGGTGTATAAGTCAAAAAAGGGTTTAGAATAAGGTAAATAATATTTACGTAAGCCACATGATTTTTGGAACCATCTTCTATTTTCTGATGCCAGAGAGTTTTTATATTTTTCGCTCGGTCGCCAAACGGTATGGAGAAAACCCAATACAAAGCATGAAAAAGAAAATCTTTCTTCAACCGTAAAACATGGTGGTGTTCATTGAAGAAATATTGGACAAAATGAAATCTTTGGGCATTCAGAAAAAGAGTAGAAAAGATGAATTTAATATCTTCATTCACTTTTCAACATGTCAAAGACCCTAAACATTCGGCTTAACAGAAGTTAACAAAATTGTTGTTAACCTACATATATGTATAAGGACTTCACTGTTGTTCTCACTTAAAATGATACAACAACAACAATAAAAAAATAACTTGCAGGTACAAAATATTTAAGTTCGAAAGCAATATTAAAAATAAAACTAACGATAACGCAAGTACAGTGGTGTTGGTTTATACAAAATTTTGACAAATTAAAGTGGGTCTACTTAAGGAAATGTGTGAACAGCAAACTTAAATGAGAAGTTAAGCGAAAAACAATAACTGCAAACAATATTAAAATTAATTGATATTAATTGGAGAATGAATTTAGGATATTTTACATGGTTACCTAACAAATAATTTTTTTAACTACAAGAGGTTAAACTTTTGCCGAAAAAATTTTATGAATTCTATTTGTCACCAAAGGGGCTATTAAGAAATTCATTTTTATTTTTTGTTTCATTATTTATTTACTTTTTTGATTTGCCTTATTTTAAATTGCTTTTATTTGAATTTAAAATTGTTTGCCGTAATTATGAACGCCCTTAATTTTGTCTTATTTGTCTTATGTACTTAAATTTTGGTGATGCTTATGTAAAAGTTGTTGCTCCTTTTTACATTGATCTAACTGCAGTGCTTTGCTTCGTTAAGTTAATACCGTTAGTTTTAATGTCTTATACTAATACACAACTGAATAGTTGTTAGTTTGTAAAGGGAAAGCACTGCGGTAAGTCATTGTAATATTAAATATTTTAATTTTTTTGTGATTAATTTTAAGTTTTTAGAAATAAACGCGCGCACACATACACTTTATTATAAAATAATCTGTTTGGTTTTTGGTGTTGTTAAATTCGCCCCTTTGCAAAACTGCAGTCGCAGCCAGCGACAAATTTTATTTCGCAACTACATACATTTTAGCGAATATTTGGTTCCTTGCCTTCCGGAACAATTGAAGATAAAAAAACATTTACTATATCGCAGTTTGGTAAATGTGGTTGTGGTTCCTTGCTTGCCGGAACATATTAAAAGCAACTTTATTTGTGTTCGTGGTTCCTCGTCTGCCGGAACATTTGTTAAAGGTAACTTATTTGTATATATTTGTGGTCGCTTGCCAGCCGGAACAAAAAATAAGTTTAAAGTTCTGTTGTTGAATGTGTAAATATTTATTTGTGGTTCATGATGCAACGATCTCCTGTCAAGACGCGCCAACAAAAAGTCGCAAGCCAAGATAGTAGTCGTTCTATTGCAACTGATGCAATACTCATACCAGAACAAATTACTCAACCTGCGCCCTCACATCCATATAGTACGTCGCAGCGACCTGTCGCAGGTGCTACTACAAAAATAACTACAGCTGAGCCGCCGCAGATTATTCTTGATGCAGTAAGTGAAGTGCAACAAAATCTGCCACCATTGGCAACTGGTCCTGGTGTGAGTTTTCAACCATCTCAGTCTACATCGTCAGCGAACGTAAGTAATGATATAGAACGTCTTCAACGGCAAATAGAAAATTTGCAAGTGCTATTGCTAAATACTCAAAGAGCCATGAGAGCTGTTGAAGATGCAAATATGGTGAATATTGAACAAAACATGTCGGCCCTAGTAAGTACAGCACAAATCGTAGGTAGGAACAATTTTGGGAACGAAGATACAATTGAGCGCCGTAATACAACGCCTTATTGTACTGCAACCCCAAGCGATCAAGGCCAGCAGTAATTGTTGACGACTCAGCCTATTAATATTCAATCGGCTGCTCCGTCTATTCCTATACAGCGTAAAATTTATGATTTGCCCGAATTCGATGGCACTGCTGAGGACTGGCCTATGTTCTTGTCTGCTTTTGAACATTCTACTGCCGCGTATTTTTATAATAACTTTGAGAATTGTTTGAGGTTACAAAAGGCCCTGAAAGGTGAAGCTAGAGAATGTGTGAAGTCGTTGCTCATTCATCCGAATAATGTGCCAACAGCTATTGACCAGCTTAGATTCCAATATGGTCGCCCCGAGGTGTTAATTCGATGTCAGTTGCAGCAAATTAAGGATATTCAGCCTATAGGGTAAAATTCTGTTGACAAGCCAATACCGTACTCTATTAAGGTGAGAAATTTAGCAGCATTTCTAGAGACTGCAAATGGGCAACAGCATTTATCTAATCCTACCTTAATGGAAGAATTACTTCAGAAGCTGCCAATGAGTAAACGCTTGGATTGGGCTCAGTTTGCTTCAACTTTACAACAGTGGCCTACCGTGTTGGATTTTAGTATCTGGCTTCAGCGAGTAGCAAATCTGGTAAGAAGTGTACAAACATCAAATTCTATGGTCAGTCGCTCTACTACTGAGCGGAAAAGGAAAGTTGTGCTTCATGCTGCTGATGGTCAGCGTAAACAAGAATGCCGCATGTGCCGGGCAAGTCATAAATTGTTTGAATGTAAAAAATTTGTTGCATTAGACGTGGCCAGCCGTTGGAGTGAAGTAAAAAAAATGAGGTTATGTTTTTCGTGTTTTAATTCTGGACACTCGAGTAGATTTTGTCGAGTCCGTAAGCCTTGTTCAGTAGATGGTTGCTCAAGAAAAGATAACAGACTATTGCATGATGTGGAACTTGATAATGCCATTACGTGTGAGTCTGCCACCACAAGCGGCTCAACAAAGGAATATCAATCTGTTCTCAGCTGTGTGTCTAAGGCTGTAGATAAGGGTGTGTTGCTGTTTCGGGTGGTGCCAATAATACTGTACGGTCCTAGTAACAAAATTGAAACTTATGCTCTGTTGGATGAAGGTTCTTCGGTTACTATGGTGGACAGTTCATTGGTGAAGCATTTGGGACTTCAGGGACAACAAAGTAAATTGAATTTGCATTGGTATGCTGGAAAGGCAGCACAGGAAATGGCGACAGTAGTAAATATGCATGTAAGTGGGGTTGGCCGTCGTAGAAAATATGCATTACAAAACGTTTATGGTGTCTCGAATTTGAAATTGCTGGCTCAAAGCTTTAATATGGATTTGAGCGCTCACCGTAGTTTGACTATTAAACTATATAATGATGTTACACCCAAAGTATTGATTGGCTTAGATCATTGCCATCTGGGGTTTCCTGATGAAATCGTGCCCCTTGAGGAAAGTGGTCCTTATGCCGCCAACACTCCATTGGGCTGGGTAGTATTTGGTCAAATGAAGGGTAGGTCATCCAATTCACATTTGTGCTTGTTGTCAGTGCAGCCAGAGAAAATCCTTCATGACTTGGTAGAAAATTATTTTGAGACCAAAAACTTCGGTGTAAAGGCCCTGCCAGTCATTGAGTCCGAAGATGATTTACGAGCTCGCCAAATTATGAACGAATCTACATTTAAGGTTGATGGTAGATTTCAAACCCGACTTTTATGGCGAAGTGACGATGTCGTGCTACCTAACAGACACCCTGAATTTGGCGCAGCCTATAAATCCATCATGAAGGATTATCTCTCTAAGGGGTATGTACGCAAATTGTCGGCCATTGAAGCTGCTGATATGTGCCCAAGGGCTTGGTATCTTCCACATTTTGGAGTAGTTAACCCTAATAAGCCAGGAAAAATTCGTTTAGTTTTTGATGCCGCTGCTTCCGTTGAAGGTATTTCTCTGAATTCCAATTTACTGAAAGGTCCACAAGAGTATAAACCGCTACCATCGGTCTTGTTTAATTTTCGTATTGGTGCTGTGGCGGTTTGTGGAGATATTAAGGAAATGTTTCACCAGGTTCTTGTGGCTCCTGAAGATAGATGCTCTCAACGTTTTCTTTGGCGAGAGGACAATAAACACACCTGATTCGTACGAAATGGTAGTCATGACCTTCGGGGCCGCTTGCTCGCCTTGCTTAGCCCATTATGTCAAAACTGTAAATGCTTTGAGCTATCGTAATCGATATCCCCGTGCAGTAAGGTCTATTATGGATCATCACTATGTTGATGATCTTGTCGATAGTTTTCCGACGGCAGCTAAGGCCACTGAAATTCCGTCACAGGTTCGCGACATTCACAAAGCAGCGGGTTTTGAGTTACGCAATTTTTCATCAAACTCACCCGAGGTCATAACGGCTCTTAGAGGTACAGTAGACAGCACGGTGAATTTCTTCAATGATGTTAATGAGCTACATTCGGAAAAAGTACTCGGTATGTATTGGCAACCAAAGGATGATACTTTCAGGTTTAATTTGAAGTTCCACAATGTGAATGCTGAGGTCTTAGAAGGCATAAGGTGTCCTACAAAACGCGAGCTATTAAGTATGGTTATGTCTGTTTTCGATCCACTTGGGTTCTTGAGCCACTATATGATTACAGCAAAGCTATTGATGCGAGAGGTATGGAGACACGATATACGATGGGATGAAATTTTGCCAGATGAAATAAAGAACATGTGGAATAATTGGCGCCACGAATTAAAAAACGTCGTTAATGTTAAGATACCTCGACATTACTTCGGCGGTGGTATACCTCGAAGGATAGAACTGCACGTGTTCGTTGACGCTAGCGAAGATGCGTTTGGTGCCGTATCATACTGGAGGTCAATTAATGCTGATGGTCAACTTGAAGTGTCCTTTGTCGCAGCAAAATCAAAATGTGCACCTTTGAAATCGATGAGCATCCCGCGGCTCGAATTGCAGGCTGCTGTTCTAGGAGCTCGGTTGATGAGTACAATTATGAAGGAACATTCAATTAAGGTATCAAGAACTATTTGCTGGAGTGATTCTACAACCATTATTAGCTGGATTGGTTCTAAAAGCCGAAAATATAAACCCTTCGTTGCTCATAGAATTACTGAAATTCTAGATACTACTAGCCCAGCAAGTTGGAGGTGGCTGTCAACTAAATCTAATGTTGCTGATGAAACGACTAGAATGAAGAGTCAAGTTGAGTTTGCAGAAAATTCCCGCTGGTATAAAGGCCCTGAATTCCTCTATTGTAACGAAGATGAGTGGCCAAATGTTAATTCAGAGAAATTCGATAATTTATGTGAAGAAGAATTGCGGCCTAAATTTGCATTGCTGGTGAACCCGCCTACCTATATTATTGAAATGAACAGATTTTCGTATTTTGTAAAATTAAAACGTACGGCTGCGTGGATGTTACGTTTTATTAACCGCTGTCGAAAAAAGCGTTGCCCTGAAGAAGAAAATGGTTTAAATGCCTCCGAGTTGAAAGTAGCCGAAATTTATCTTTGCCGTCGAGCTCAACAGGATAGTTTCAATGCGGAAATTGATATAATTAAAAATGAGAGTAGATTGCCCAAAGGTAGTGAATTGTATACCCTGTCGCCATATATAGATGAAAATTCATTGCTTCGTGTTTATGGTCGTTTGGACGCAGCTAGTTGGTTACCGTTGAACATGTATTGGCAACCAAAGGATGATACTTTCAGGTTTAATTTGAAGTTCCACAATGTGAATGCTGAGGTCTTAGAAGGCATAAGGTGTCCTACAAAACGCGAGCTATTAAGTATGGTTATGTCTGTTTTCGATCCACTTGGGTTCTTGAGCCACTATATGATTACAGCAAAGCTATTGATGCGAGAGGTATGGAGACACGATATACGATGGGATGAAATTTTGCCAGATGAAATAATGAACATGTGGAATAATTGGCGCCACGAATTAAAAAACGTCGTTAATGTTAAGATACCTCGACATTACTTCGGCGGTGGTATACCTCGAAGGATAGAACTGCACGTGTTCGTTGACGCTAGCGAAGATGCGTTTGGTGCCGTATCATACTGGAGGTCAATTAATGCTGATGGTCAACTTGAAGTGTCCTTTGTCGCAGCAAAATCAAAATGTGCACCTTTGAAATCGATGAGCATCCCGCGGCTCGAATTGCAGGCTGCTGTTCTAGGAGCTCGGTTGATGAGTACAATTATGAAGGAACATTCAATTAAGGTATCAAGAACTATTTGCTGGAGTGATTCTACAACCGTTATTAGCTGGATTGGTTCTAAAAGCCGAAAATATAAACCCTTCGTTGCTCATAGAATTACTGAAATTCTAGATACTACTAGCCCAGCAAGTTGGAGGTGGCTGTCAACTAAATCTAATGTTGCTGATGAAACGACTAGAATGAAGAGTCAAGTTGAGTTTGCAGAAAATTCCCGCTGGTATAAAGGCCCTGAATTCCTCTATTGTAACGAAGATGAGTGGCCAAATGTTAATTCAGAGAAATTCGATAATTTATGTGAAGAAGAATTGCGGCCTAAATTTGCATTGCTGGTGAACCCGCCTACCTATATTATTGAAATGAACAGATTTTCGTATTTTGTAAAATTAAAACGTACGGCTGCGTGGATGTTACGTTTTATTAACCGCTGTCGAAAAAAGCGTTGCCCTGAAGAAGAAAATGGTTTAAATGCCTCCGAGTTGCAAGTAGCCGAAATTTATCTTTGCCGTCGAGCTCAACAGGATAGTTTCAATGCGGAGATTGATATAATTAAAAATGAGAGTAGATTGCCCAAAGGTAGTGAATTGTATACCCTGTCGCCATATATAGATGAAAATTCATTGCTTCGTGTTTATGGTCGTTTGGACGCAGCTAGTTGGTTACCGTTGAACATAAGGCGCCCGATAATATTGCCGTCGTCTCATGATATTTCCAGGTTGTTTGTGGCCCATGTACACGAAAAGATGAAACATCAAAATTTTGAAGCTACAATTTGCGAGATTAGAAGAGACTTCTGGATTCCTCGCTTGAGAAGTGTTTTGCGTAGGACTATTTCTAATTGTTTCGTTTGCAGATTTCGTCTTACATTGCCGAGGCCACCATTTATGGGCTCTTTGCGAAAAGATAGACTGACGCCATACGTACGCCCTTTCTCCTACACTGGTTTGGACTATTTTGGGCCAATTACTATAACTATTGGTCGCCGTCATGAAAAGCGTTGGGTAGCATTATTTACTTGCCTTACGATTAGAGCCATTCATTTGAAAGTAGCCTTTGATTTGTCTACGGATCCTTGTATTCTTGCTATTCGCAATTTTATAAATCGACGTGGGGTACCTACAAGACTTAGAAGTGACAATGGAAAAAAATTTGTTGGTGTTGATCGAGTTGCAAAGCGGTTTGGTGAAGTATTTGATCTGGCCCAAGTTCAAGATGAATTTTCGTGGAAAGGAATAGAATGGCAGTTTACTTGTCCACATAATCCGGCTGAAGGTGGCGTATGGGAACGCATGGTTCAATGCGTCAAAAGAGTTTTGCAGACAACTTTAAAAGAGACCTTTCCGCGTGAGCATACCTTGCAGAGTTTGTTGATTGAAGCAGAAAATATAGTCAATTCTCGTCCACTAACGCACTTGCCACTATCCCACGAAGACGAGGAACCACTAACGCCGAACCATTTTTTGCTAGGATGCCCAAATACCACGCAAACTCCTGCCGAATCAGATCAGCCAAGTGTGTCGAAAAAGCAATGGCGTATTTCTCAACAGCTGCGTGATCACTTTTGGAAGCGCTGGACTATAGAATATTTGCCAACGTTGACCAGACGCTCGAAATGGTGTGAACGAACGAAGCCCATTACCACCGATGATATCGTGCTGATTTGTGATCCAGACGTATCCCGAAAAAATTGGCGGCGAGGGCGTGTCGAAGAAGTCTTTAAAGGTCGAGATGATGTTGTCCGGAGCGTTAACGTACGTACAAGCACAGGTATACTTAAGCGCCCCGTGTCGAAGCTTGCTGTTCTAGATTTGGAGTAGTGAATCGTTGCCGATCCACGGGGGTGAGAATGTCACCAAAGGGGCTATTAAGAAATTCATTTTTATTTTTTGTTTCATTATTTATTTACTTTTTTGATTTGCCTTATTTTAAATTGCTTTTATTTGAATTTAAAATTGTTTGCCGTAATTATGAACGCCCTTAATTTTGTCTTATTTGTCTTATGTACTTAAATTTTGGTGATGCTTATGTAAAAGTTGTTGCTCCTTTTTACATTGATCTAACTGCAGTGCTTTGCTTCGTTAAGTTAATACCGTTAGTTTTAATGTCTTATACTAATACACAACTGAATAGTTGTTAGTTTGTAAAGGGAAAGCACTGCGGTAAGTCATTGTAATATTAAATATTTTAATTTTTTTGTGATTAATTTTAAGTTTTTAGAAATAAACGCGCGCACACATACACTTTATTATAAAATAATCTGTTTGGTTTTTGGTGTTGTTAAATTCGCCCCTTTGCAAAACTGCAGTCGCAGCCAGCGACAAATTTTATTTCGCAACTACATACATTTTAGCGAATATTTGGTTCCTTGCCTTCCGGAACAATTGAAGATAAAAAAACATTTACTATATCGCAGTTTGGTAAATGTGGTTGTGGTTCATTGCTTGCCGGAACATATTAAAAGCAACTTTATTTGTGTTCGTGGTTCCTCGTCTGCCGGAACATTTGTTAAAGGTAACTTATTTGTATATATTTGTGGTCGCTTGCCAGCCGGAACAAAAAATAAGTTTAAAGTTCTGTTGTTGAATGTGTAAATATTTATTTGTGGTTCATGATGCAACGATCTCCTGTCAAGACGCGCCAACAAAAAGTCGCAAGCCAAGATAGTAGTCGTTCTATTGCAACTGATGCAATACTCATACCAGAACAAATTACTCAACCTGCGCCCTCACATCCATATAGTACGTCGCAGCGACCTGTCGCAGGTGCTACTACAAAAATAACTACAGCTGAGCCGCCGCAGATTATTCTTGATGCAGTAAGTGAAGTGCAACAAAATCTGCCACCATTGGCAACTGGTCCTGGTGTGAGTTTTCAACCATCTCAGTCTACATCGTCAGCGAACGTAAGTAATGATATAGAACGTCTTCAACGGCAAATAGAAAATTTGCAAGTGCTATTGCTAAATACTCAAAGAGCCATGAGAGCTGTTGAAGATGCAAATATGGTGAATATTGAACAAAACATGTCGGCCCTAGTAAGTACAGCACAAATCGTAGGTAGGAACAATTTTGGGAACGAAGATACAATTGAGCGCCGTAATACAACGTCTTATTGTACTGCAACCCCAAGCGATCAAGGCCAGCAGTAATTGTTGACGACTCAGCCTATTAATATTCAATCGGCTGCTCCGTCTATTCCTATACAGCGTAAAATTTATGATTTGCCCGAATTCGATGGCACTGCTGAGGACTGGCCTATGTTCTTGTCTGCTTTTGAACATTCTACTGCCGCGTATTTTTATAATAACTTTGAGAATTGTTTGAGGTTACAAAAGGCCCTGAAAGGTGAAGCTAGAGAATGTGTGAAGTCGTTGCTCATTCATCCGAATAATGTGCCAACAGCTATTGACCAGCTTAGATTCCAATATGGTCGCCCCGAGGTGTTAATTCGATGTCAGTTGCAGCAAATTAAGGATATTCAGCCTATAGGGTAAAATTCTGTTGACAAGCTAATACCGTACTCTATTAAGGTGAGAAATTTAGCAGCATTTCTAGAGACTGCAAATGGGCAACAGCATTTATCTAATCCTACCTTAATGGAAGAATTACTTCAGAAGCTGCCAATGAGTAAACGCTTGGATTGGGCTCAGTTTGCTTCAACTTTACAACAGTGGCCTACCGTGTTGGATTTTAGTATCTGGCTTCAGCGAGTAGCAAATCTGGTAAGAAGTGTACAAACATCAAATTCTATGGTCAGTCGCTCTACTACTGAGCGGAAAAGGAAAGTTGTGCTTCATGCTGCTGATGGTCAGCGTAAACAAGAATGCCGCATGTGCCGGGCAAGTCATAAATTGTTTGAATGTAAAAAATTTGTTGCATTAGACGTGGCCAGCCGTTGGAGTGAAGTAAAAAAAATGAGGTTATGTTTTTCGTGTTTTAATTCTGGACACTCGAGTAGATTTTGTCGAGTCCGTAAGCCTTGTTCAGTAGATGGTTGCTCAAGAAAAGATAACAGACTATTGTATGATGTGAAACTTGATAATGCCATTACGTGTGAGTCTGCCACCACAAGCGGCTCAACAAAGGAATATCAATCTGTTCTCAGCTGTGTGTCTAAGGCTGTAGATAAGGGTGTGTTGCTGTTTCGGGTGGTGCCAATAATACTGTACGGTCCTAGTAACAAAATTGAAACTTATGCTCTGTTGGATGAAGGTTCTTCGGTTACTATGGTGGACAGTTCATTGGTGAAGCATTTGGGACTTCAGGGACAACAAAGTAAATTGAATTTGCATTGGTATGCTGGAAAGGCAGCACAGGAAATGGCGACAGTAGTAAATATGCATGTAAGTGGGGTTGGCCGTCGTAGAAAATATGCATTACAAAACGTTTATGGTGTCTCGAATTTGAAATTGCTGGCTCAAAGCTTTAATATGGATTTGAGCGCTCACCGTAGTTTGACTATTAAACTATATAATGATGTTACACCCAAAGTATTGATTGGCTTAGATCATTGCCATCTGGGGTTTCCTGATGAAATCGTGCCCCTTGAGGAAAGTGGTCCTTATGCCGCCAACACTCCATTGGGCTGGGTAGTATTTGGTCAAATGAAGGGTAGGTCATCCAATTCACATTTGTGCTTGTTGTCAGTGCAGCCAGAGAAAATCCTTCATGACTTGGTAGAAAATTATTTTGAGACCAAAAACTTCGGTGTAAAGGCCCTGCCAGTCATTGAGTCCGAAGATGATTTACGAGCTCGCCAAATTATGAACGAATCTACATTTAAGGTTGATGGTAGATTTCAAACCCGACTTTTATGGCGAAGTGACGATGTCGTGCTACCTAACAGACACCCTGAATTTGGCGCAGCCTATAAATCCATCATGAAGGATTATCTCTCTAAGGGGTATGTACGCAAATTGTCGGCCATTGAAGCTGCTGATATGTGCCCAAGGGCTTGGTATCTTCCACATTTTGGAGTAGTTAACCCTAATAAGCCAGGAAAAATTCGTTTAGTTTTTGATGCCGCTGCTTCCGTTGAAGGTATTTCTCTGAATTCCAATTTACTGAAAGGTCCACAAGAGTATAAACCGCTACCATCGGTCTTGTTTAATTTTCGTATTGGTGCTGTGGCGGTTTGTGGAGATATTAAGGAAATGTTTCACCAGGTTCTTGTGGCTCCTGAAGATAGATGCTCTCAACGTTTTCTTTGGCGAGAGGACAATAAACACACCTGATTCGTACGAAATGGTAGTCATGACCTTCGGGGCCGCTTGCTCGCCTTGCTTAGCCCATTATGTCAAAACTGTAAATGCTTTGAGCTATCGTAATCGATATCCCCGTGCAGTAAGGTCTATTATGGATCATCACTATGTTGATGATCTTGTCGATAGTTTTCCGACGGCAGCTAAGGCCACTGAAATTCCGTCACAGGTTCGCGACATTCACAAAGCAGCGGGTTTTGAGTTACGCAATTTTTCATCAAACTCACCCGAGGTCATAACGGCTCTTAGAGGTACAGTAGACAGCACGGTGAATTTCTTCAATGATGTTAATGAGCTACATTCGGAAAAAGTACTCGGTATGTATTGGCAACCAAAGGATGATACTTTCAGGTTTAATTTGAAGTTCCACAATGTGAATGCTGAGGTCTTAGAAGGCATAAGGTGTCCTACAAAACGCGAGCTATTAAGTATGGTTATGTCTGTTTTCGATCCACTTGGGTTCTTGAGCCACTATATGATTACAGCAAAGCTATTGATGCGAGAGGTATGGAGACACGATATACGATGGGATGAAATTTTGCCAGATGAAATAATGAACATGTGGAATAATTGGCGCCACGAATTAAAAAACGTCGTTAATGTTAAGATACCTCGACATTACTTCGGCGGTGGTATACCTCGAAGGATAGAACTGCACGTGTTCGTTGACGCTAGCGAAGATGCGTTTGGTGCCGTATCATACTGGAGGTCAATTAATGCTGATGGTCAACTTGAAGTGTCCTTTGTCGCAGCAAAATCAAAATGTGCACCTTTGAAATCGATGAGCATCCCGCGGCTCGAATTGCAGGCTGCTGTTCTAGGAGCTCGGTTGATGAGTACAATTATGAAGGAACATTCAATTAAGGTATCAAGAACTATTTGCTGGAGTGATTCTACAACCGTTATTAGCTGGATTGGTTCTAAAAGCCGAAAATATAAACCCTTCGTTGCTCATAGAATTACTGAAATTCTAGATACTACTAGCCCAGCAAGTTGGAGGTGGCTGTCAACTAAATCTAATGTTGCTGATGAAACGACTAGAATGAAGAGTCAAGTTGAGTTTGCAGAAAATTCCCGCTGGTATAAAGGCCCTGAATTCCTCTATTGTAACGAAGATGAGTGGCCAAATGTTAATTCAGAGAAATTCGATAATTTATGTGAAGAAGAATTGCGGCCTAAATTTGCATTGCTGGTGAACCCGCCTACCTATATTATTGAAATGAACAGATTTTCGTATTTTGTAAAATTAAAACGTACGGCTGCGTGGATGTTACGTTTTATTAACCGCTGTCGAAAAAAGCGTTGCCCTGAAGAAGAAAATGGTTTAAATGCCTCCGAGTTGAAAGTAGCCGAAATTTATCTTTGCCGTCGAGCTCAACAGGATAGTTTCAATGCGGAGATTGATATAATTAAAAATGAGAGTAGATTGCCCAAAGGTAGTGAATTGTATACCCTGTCGCCATATATAGATGAAAATTCATTGCTTCGTGTTTATGGTCGTTTGGACGCAGCTAGTTGGTTACCGTTGAACATAAGGCGCCCGATAATATTGCCGTCGTCTCATGATATTTCCAGGTTGTTTGTGGCCCATGTACACGAAAAGATGAAACATCAAAATTTTGAAGCTACAATTTGCGAGATTAGAAGAGACTTCTGGATTCCTCGCTTGAGAAGTGTTTTGCGTAGGACTATTTCTAATTGTTTCGTTTGCAGATTTCGTCTTACATTGCCGAGGCCACCATTTATGGGCTCTTTGCGAAAAGATAGACTGACGCCATACGTACGCCCTTTCTCCTACACTGGTTTGGACTATTTTGGGCCAATTACTATAACTATTGGTCGCCGTCATGAAAAGCGTTGGGTAGCATTATTTACTTGCCTTACGATTAGAGCCATTGATTTGAAAGTAGCCTTTGATTTGTCTACGGATCCTTGTATTCTTGCTATTCGCAATTTTATAAATCGACGTGGGGTACCTACAAGACTTAGAAGTGACAATGGAAAAAAATTTGTTGGTGTTGATCGAGTTGCAAAGCGGTTTGGTGAAGTATTTGATCTGGCCCAAGTTCAAGATGAATTTTCGTGGAAAGGAATAGAATGGCAGTTTACTTGTCCACATAATCCGGCTGAAGGTGGCGTATGGGAACGCATGGTTCAATGCGTCAAAAGAGTTTTGCAGACAACTTTAAAAGAGACCTTTCCGCGTGAGCATACCTTGCAGAGTTTGTTGATTGAAGCAGAAAATATAGTCAATTCTCGTCCACTAACGCACTTGCCACTATCCCACGAAGACGAGGAACCACTAACGCCGAACCATTTTTTGCTAGGATGCCCAAATACCACGCAAACTCCTGCCGAATCAGATCAGCCAAGTGTGTCGAAAAAGCAATGGCGTATTTCTCAACAGCTGCGTGATCACTTTTGGAAGCGCTGGACTATAGAATATTTGCCAACGTTGACCAGACGCTCGAAATGGTGTGAACGAACGAAGCCCATTACCACCGATGATATCGTGCTGATTTGTGATCCAGACGTATCCCGAAAAAATTGGCGGCGAGGGCGTGTCGAAGAAGTCTTTAAAGGTCGAGATGATGTTGTCCGGAGCGTTAACGTACGTACAAGCACAGGTATACTTAAGCGCCCCGTGTCGAAGCTTGCTGTTCTAGATTTGGAGTAGTGAATCGTTGCCGATCCACGGGGGTGAGAATGTCACCAAAGGGGCTATTAAGAAATTCATTTTTATTTTTTGTTTCATTATTTATTTACTTTTTTGATTTGCCTTATTTTAAATTGCTTTTATTTGAATTTAAAATTGTTTGCCGTAATTATGAACGCCCTTAATTTTGTCTTATTTGTCTTATGTACTTAAATTTTGGTGATGCTTATGTAAAAGTTGTTGCTCCTTTTTACATTGATCTAACTGCAGTGCTTTGCTTCGTTAAGTTAATACCGTTAGTTTTAATGTCTTATACTAATACACAACTGAATAGTTGTTAGTTTGTAAAGGGAAAGCACTGCGGTAAGTCATTGTAATATTAAATATTTTAATTTTTTTGTGATTAATTTTAAGTTTTTAGAAATAAACGCGCGCACACATACACTTTATTATAAAATAATCTGTTTGGTTTTTGGTGTTGTTAAATTCGCCCCTTTGCAAAACTGCAGTCGCAGCCAGCGACAAATTTTATTTCGCAACTACATACATTTTAGCGAATATTTGGTTCCTTGCCTTCCGGAACAATTGAAGATAAAAAAACATTTACTATATCGCAGTTTGGTAAATGTGGTTGTGGTTCCTTGCTTGCCGGAACATATTAAAAGCAACTTTATTTGTATTCGTGGTTCCTCGTCTGCCGGAACATTTGTTAAAGGTAACTTATTTGTATATATTTGTGGTCGCTTGCCAGCCGGAACAAAAAATAAGTTTAAAGTTCTGTTGTTGAATGTGTAAATATTTATTTGTGGTTCATGATGCAACGATCTCCTGTCAAGACGCGCCAACAAAAAGTCGCAAGCCAAGATAGTAGTCGTTCTATTGCAACTGATGCAATACTCATACCAGAACAAATTACTCAACCTGCGCCCTCACATCCATATAGTACGTCGCAGCGACCTGTCGCAGGTGCTACTACAAAAATAACTACAGCTGAGCCGCCGCAGATTATTCTTGATGCAGTAAGTGAAGTGCAACAAAATCTGCCACCATTGGCAACTGGTCCTGGTGTGAGTTTTCAACCATCTCAGTCTACATCGTCAGCGAACGTAAGTAATGATATAGAACGTCTTCAACGGCAAATAGAAAATTTGCAAGTGCTATTGCTAAATACTCAAAGAGCCATGAGAGCTGTTGAAGATGCAAATATGGTGAATATTGAACAAAACATGTCGGCCCTAGTAAGTACAGCACAAATCGTAGGTAGGAACAATTTTGGGAACGAAGATACAATTGAGCGCCGTAATACAACGCCTTATTGTACTGCAACCCCAAGCGATCAAGGCCAGCAGTAATTGTTGACGACTCAGCCTATTAATATTCAATCGGCTGCTCCGTCTATTCCTATACAGCGTAAAATTTATGATTTGCCCGAATTCGATGGCACTGCTGAGGACTGGCCTATGTTCTTGTCTGCTTTTGAACATTCTACTGCCGCGTATTTTTATAATAACTTTGAGAATTGTTTGAGGTTACAAAAGGCCCTGAAAGGTGAAGCTAGAGAATGTGTGAAGTCGTTGCTCATTCATCCGAATAATGTGCCAACAGCTATTGACCAGCTTAGATTCCAATATGGTCGCCCCGAGGTGTTAATTCGATGTCAGTTGCAGCAAATTAAGGATATTCAGCCTATAGGGTAAAATTCTGTTGACAAGCTAGTACCGTACTCTATTAAGGTGAGAAATTTAGCAGCATTTCTAGAGACTGCAAATGGGCAACAGCATTTATCTAATCCTACCTTAATGGAAGAATTACTTCAGAAGCTGCCAATGAGTAAACGCTTGGATTGGGCTCAGTTTGCTTCAACTTTACAACAGTGGCCTACCGTGTTGGATTTTAGTATCTGGCTTCAGCGAGTAGCAAATCTGGTAAGAAGTGTACAAACATCAAATTCTATGGTCAGTCGCTCTACTACTGAGCGGAAAAGGAAAGTTGTGCTTCATGCTGCTGATGGTCAGCGTAAACAAGAATGCCGCATGTGCCGGGCAAGTCATAAATTGTTTGAATGTAAAAAATTTGTTGCATTAGACGTGGCCAGCCGTTGGAGTGAAGTAAAAAAAATGAGGTTATGTTTTTCGTGTTTTAATTCTGGACACTCGAGTAGATTTTGTCGAGTCCGTAAGCCTTGTTCAGTAGATGGTTGCTCAAGAAAAGATAACAGACTATTGCATGATGTGAAACTTGATAATGCCATTACGTGTGAGTCTGCCACCACAAGCGGCTCAACAAAGGAATATCAATCTGTTCTCAGCTGTGTGTCTAAGGCTGTAGATAAGAATGTGTTGCTGTTTCGGGTGGTGCCAATAATACTGTACGGTCCTAGTAACAAAATTGAAACTTATGCTCTGTTGGATGAAGGTTCTTCGGTTACTATGGTGGACAGTTCATTGGTGAAGCATTTGGGACTTCAGGGACAACAAAGTAAATTGAATTTGCATTGGTATGCTGGAAAGGCAGCACAGGAAATGGCGACAGTAGTAAATATGCATGTAAGTGGGGTTGGCCGTCGTAGAAAATATGCATTACAAAACGTTTATGGTGTCTCGAATTTGAAATTGCTGGCTCAAAGCTTTAATATGGATTTGAGCGCTCACCGTAGTTTGACTATTAAACTATATAATGATGTTACACCCAAAGTATTGATTGGCTTAGATCATTGCCATCTGGGGTTTCCTGATGAAATCGTGCCCCTTGAGGAAAGTGGTCCTTATGCCGCCAACACTCCATTGGGCTGGGTAGTATTTGGTCAAATGAAGGGTAGGTCATCCAATTCACATTTGTGCTTGTTGTCAGTGCAGCCAGAGAAAATCCTTCATGACTTGGTAGAAAATTATTTTGAGACCAAAAACTTCGGTGTAAAGGCCCTGCCAGTCATTGAGTCCGAAGATGATTTACGAGCTCGCCAAATTATGAACGAATCTACATTTAAGGTTGATGGTAGATTTCAAACCCGACTTTTATGGCGAAGTGACGATGTCGTGCTACCTAACAGACACCCTGAATTTGGCGCAGCCTATAAATCCATCATGAAGGATTATCTCTCTAAGGGGTATGTACGCAAATTGTCGGCCATTGAAGCTGCTGATGTGTGCCCAAGGGCTTGGTATCTTCCACATTTTGGAGTAGTTAACCCTAATAAGCCAGGAAAAATTCGTTTAGTTTTTGATGCCGCTGCTTCCGTTGAAGGTATTTCTCTGAATTCCAATTTACTGAAAGGTCCACAAGAGTATAAACCGCTACCATCGGTCTTGTTTAATTTTCGTATTGGTGCTGTGGCGGTTTGTGGAGATATTAAGGAAATGTTTCACCAGGTTCTTGTGGCTCCTGAAGATAGATGCTCTCAACGTTTTCTTTGGCGAGAGGACAATAAACACACCTGATTCGTACGAAATGGTAGTCATGACCTTCGGGGCCGCTTGCTCGCCTTGCTTAGCCCATTATGTCAAAACTGTAAATGCTTTGAGCTATCGTAATCGATATCCCCGTGCAGTAAGGTCTATTATGGATCATCACTATGTTGATGATCTTGTCTATAGTTTTCCGACGGCAGCTAAGGCCACTGAAATTCCGTCACAGGTTCGCGACATTCACAAAGCAGCGGGTTTTGAGTTACGCAATTTTTCATCAAACTCACCCGAGGTCATAACGGCTCTTAGAGGTACAGTAGACAGCACGGTGAATTTCTTCAATGATGTTAATGAGCTACATTCGGAAAAAGTACTCGGTATGTATTGGCAACCAAAGGATGATACTTTCAGGTTTAATTTGAAGTTCCACAATGTGAATGCTGAGGTCTTAGAAGGCATAAGGTGTCCTACAAAACGCGAGCTATTAAGTATGGTTATGTCTGTTTTCGATCCACTTGGGTTCTTGAGCCACTATATGATTACAGCAAAGCTATTGATGCGAGAGGTATGGAGACACGATATACGATGGGATGAAATTTTGCCAGATGAAATAAAGAACATGTGGAAAAATTGGCGCCACGAATTAAAAAACGTCGTTAATGTTAAGATACCTCGACATTACTTCGGCGGTGGTATACATCGAAGGATAGAACTGCACGTGTTCGTTGACGCTAGCGAAGATGCGTTTGGTGCCGTATCATACTGGAGGTCAATTAATGCTGATGGTCAACTTGAAGTGTCCTTTGTCGCAGCAAAATCAAAATGTGCACCTTTGAAATCGATGAGCATCCCGCGGCTCGAATTGCAGGCTGCTGTTCTAGGAGCTCGGTTGATGAGTACAATTATGAAGGAACATTCAATTAAGGTATCAAGAACTATTTGCTGGAGTGATTCTACAACCATTATTAGCTGGATTGGTTCTAAAAGCCGAAAATATAAACCCTTCGTTGCTCATAGAATTACTGAAATTCTAGATACTACTAGCCCAGCAAGTTGGAGGTGGCTGTCAACTAAATCTAATGTTGCTGATGAAACGACTAGAATGAAGAGTCAAGTTGAGTTTGCAGAAAATTCCCGCTGGTATAAAGGCCCTGAATTCCTCTATTGTAACGAAGATGAGTGGCCAAATGTTAATTCAGAGAAATTCGATAATTTATGTGAAGAAGAATTGCGGCCTAAATTTGCATTGCTGGTGAACCCGCCTACCTATATTATTGAAATGAATAGATTTTCGTATTTTGTAAAATTAAAACGTACGGCTGCGTGGATGTTACGTTTTATTAACCGTTGTCGAAAAAAGCGTTGCCCTGAAGAAGAAAATGGTTTAAATGCCTCCGAGTTGAAAGTAGCCGAAATTTATCTTTGCCGTCGAGCTCAACAGGATAGTTTCAATGCGGAGATTGATATAATTAAAAATGAGAGTAGATTGCCCAAAGGTAGTGAATTGTATACCCTGTCGCCATATATAGATGAAAATTCATTGCTTCGTGTTTATGGTCGTTTGGACGCAGCTAGTTGGTTACCGTTGAACATGTATTGGCAACCAAAGGATGATACTTTCAGGTTTAATTTGAAGTTCCACAATGTGAATGCTGAGGTCTTAGAAGGCATAAGGTGTCCTACAAAACGCGAGCTATTAAGTATGGTTATGTCTGTTTTCGATCCACTTGGGTTCTTGAGCCACTATATGATTACAGCAAAGCTATTGATGCGAGAGGTATGGAGACACGATATACGATGGGATGAAATTTTGCCAGATGAAATAATGAACATGTGGAATAATTGGCGCCACGAATTAAAAAACGTCGTTAATGTTAAGATACCTCGACATTACTTCGGCGGTGGTATACCTCGAAGGATAGAACTGCACGTGTTCGTTGACGCTAGCGAAGATGCGTTTGGTGCCGTATCATACTGGAGGTCAATTAATGCTGATGGTCAACTTGAAGTGTCCTTTGTCGCAGCAAAATCAAAATGTGCACCTTTGAAATCGATGAGCATCCCGCGGCTCGAATTGCAGGCTGCTGTTCTAGGAGCTCGGTTGATGAGTACAATTATGAAGGAACATTCAATTAAGGTATCAAGAACTATTTGCTGGAGTGATTCTACAACCATTATTAGCTGGATTGGTTCTAAAAGCCGAAAATATAAACCCTTCGTTGCTCATAGAATTACTGAAATTCTAGATACTACTAGCCCAGCAAGTTGGAGGTGGCTGTCAACTAAATCTAATGTTGCTGATGAAACGACTAGAATGAAGAGTCAAGTTGAGTTTGCAGAAAATTCCCGCTGGTATAAAGGCCCTGAATTCCTCTATTGTAACGAAGATGAGTGGCCAAATGTTAATTCAGAGAAATTCGATAATTTATGTGAAGAAGAATTGCGGCCTAAATTTGCATTGCTGGTGAACCCGCCTACCTATATTATTGAAATGAACAGATTTTCGTATTTTGTAAAATTAAAACGTACGGCTGCGTGGATGTTACGTTTTATTAACCGCTGTCGAAAAAAGCGTTGCCCTGAAGAAGAAAATGGTTTAAATGCCTCCGAGTTGAAAGTAGCCGAAATTTATCTTTGCCGTCGAGCTCAACAGGATAGTTTCAATGCGGAGATTGATATAATTAAAAATGAGAGTAGATTGCCTAAAGGTAGTGAATTGTATACCCTGTCGCCATATATAGATGAAAATTCATTGCTTCGTGTTTATGGTCGTTTGGACGCAGCTAGTTGGTTACCGTTGAACATAAGGCGCCCGATAATATTGCCGTCGTCTCATGCTATTTCCAGGTTGTTTGTGGCCCATGTACACGAAAAGATGAAACATCAAAATTTTGAAGCTACAATTTGCGAGATTAGAAGAGACTTCTGGATTCCTCGCTTGAGAAGTGTTTTGCGTAGGACTATTTCTAATTGTTTCGTTTGCAGATTTCGTCTTACATTGCCGAGGCCACCATTTATGGGCTCTTTGCGAAAAGATAGACTGACGCCATACGTACGCCCTTTCTCCTACACTGGTTTGGACTATTTTGGGCCAATTACTATAACTATTGGTCGCCGTCATGAAAAGCGTTGGGTAGCATTATTTACTTGCCTTACGATTAGAGCCATTCATTTGAAAGTAGCCTTTGATTTGTCTACGGATCCTTGTATTCTTGCTATTCGCAATTTTATAAATCGACGTGGGGTACCTACAAGACTTAGAAGTGACAATGGAAAAAAATTTGTTGGTGTTGATCGAGTTGCAAAGCGGTTTGGTGAAGTATTTGATCTGGCCCAAGTTCAAGATGAATTTTCGTGGAAAGGAATAGAATGGCAGTTTACTTGTCCACATAATCCGGCTGAAGGTGGCGTATGGGAACGCATGGTTCAATGCGTCAAAAGAGTTTTGCAGACAACTTTAAAAGAGACCTTTCCGCGTGAGCATACCTTGCAGAGTTTGTTGATTGAAGCAGAAAATATAGTCAATTCTCGTCCACTAACGCACTTGCCACTATCCCACGAAGACGAGGAACCACTAACGCCGAACCATTTTTTGCTAGGATGCCCAAATACCACGCAAACTCCTGCCGAATCAGATCAGCCAAGTGTGTCGAAAAAGCAATGGCGTATTTCTCAACAGCTGCGTGATCACTTTTGGAAGCGCTGGACTATAGAATATTTGCCAACGTTGACCAGACGCTCGAAATGGTGTGAACGAACGAAGCCCATTACCACCGATGATATCGTGCTGATTTGTGATCCAGACGTATCCCGAAAAAATTGGCGGCGAGGGCGTGTCGAAGAAGTCTTTAAAGGTCGAGATGATGTTGTCCGGAGCGTTAACGTACGTACAAGCACAGGTATACTTAAGCGCCCCGTGTCGAAGCTTGCTGTTCTAGATTTGGAGTAGTGAATCGTTGCCGATCCACGGGGGTGAGAATGTCACCAAAGGGGCTATTAAGAAATTCATTTTTATTTTTTGTTTCATTATTTATTTACTTTTTTGATTTGCCTTATTTTAAATTGCTTTTATTTGAATTTAAAATTGTTTGCCGTAATTATGAACGCCCTTAATTTTGTCTTATTTGTCTTATGTACTTAAATTTTGGTGATGCTTATGTAAAAGTTGTTGCTCCTTTTTACATTGATCTAACTGCAGTGCTTTGCTTCGTTAAGTTAATACCGTTAGTTTTAATGTCTTATACTAATACACAACTGAATAGTTGTTAGTTTGTAAAGGGAAAGCACTGCGGTAAGTCATTGTAATATTAAATATTTTAATTTTTTTGTGATTAATTTTAAGTTTTTAGAAATAAACGCGCGCACACATACACTTTATTATAAAATAATCTGTTTGGTTTTTGGTGTTGTTAAATTCGCCCCTTTGCAAAACTGCAGTCGCAGCCAGCGACACTATTGTTTTTGTTAAAAATAAAGCTATATTAACCCTTGGACATACACATGTACCCTCCTGAAATTTTTTTGGGTTTTTAATGGAAAAAATGGGATCAAAAAAGGTAGCAAGGAAGGACTTATAAGGGTTTTTTCACATATACATCACCTTAATTCAATTTATTTAAATTTTGCGCAAATTTCGCTAAACTTCATCACGACTTTTAACACAATTTATAAAAGAAATACTTATAAAATCAGCTTAAATGACGAAATAAAAGCTAAGTTGCCATAATTTTCTTGCCGTTATCTTTGTTGAAACACTCTTGTATATTATATTTTAGTTTACTACCCATGAAACAACAAACATAGATAGCGCAGATCTTTTGCTAACAAATTTGTCTACTGTGCATGACGTCACAAGTGACCCTCATTCATTGTTTACATTAAAAAATGTACTAGATTTGTTGTGAAAATTTTAAAATGTGTGAAGAAATTAAAAAATAACCAATTAATTAATTTTGTTGTCAATTTAATAATGTAATAAGTTATGTATTTTAATTTTGCTTTCTGTGACTAAGAAATAAATGAAGATTCTGTGGAATCCAGCCGTTGTTCATTGTTTTAATAAATTAAGGCCAGATGGAAAATTAAAAAAACTTATTTTGATTTCACTGCGCACTTCATTTTGATTTTTAACTTATTTTATTATTTATTTTGTTCACAATTTGTTGCTTCTTCGTTCACTTTTAATATTAAAGTAAAATGCAAATCGCACTTTCTACGTCACACCACCAGCTGATTAATGTAAACAACATAACGGACCTGCGCAATGCGTAATGTATTTTACTTGATTCATGTTTACTACCAACTTTGAAAGTGTTTACGCGAGATTTTTTTTTCGAAAAAGTTAGCATAAAAATACGATAGAAATGAATGAGGAATTGGATTTTCAATACACGACATACATTTTGATACAAATTTTTATACCCGACTAGCGGAGGCTTTGGCTAATAACTTGGTGAGTGAAAGAACCGTTGAAGAGGCCGGAGAACTAGAAGAAGAACAAGATCCGATCGCTGAAGAAGACGAAGGTTATTTGCCCAATGAAAATGATGCATCAGAAAATGATTTAGTCATCGAACCAAATGTAGAACACGACACTGATGAAGAAGAGGAAGTTTTTGACTATGGAATAAATGATGCCAATGATTGTTTTATTGGAAAAGATGAAAATGAAAAAGTGGTGTACGTATCATGCATTTTCGTGGCGGTCCTCAGGAAAAAACTCCAATTGAAGTTTCCAAAAAAAATTTAAAACAAAATATTACATACGTTATAATAGTTGAGACTAATAAGTAAGGAAGAGAGACAGTCAATAAATGGAATACGGCAAATACAAACAAAAAACCAGGAGTCTGGAGAGATCTTACGGAAATGAACTGCATTCATTCATTGGAATACCTCTAGCTGCTGGATAATATGCAAAAGGCAAAGGTTTTGTGGCGTTTTGATAATTTAATCATATTTAAGGCACTATGTCTTTTAGACGATTTCAGACCCTGACCAGATATATTCGCTTCGCTTGTTTCGAATGCGCGAAGACAAACCTACACCTATTCGCCATATACATATGGAATTTTTTCACTGAAAATCTTGACAATAAATCAACAGTCCTCATGAAAATATAACAATTGACGAACAATTGTTTCCATATCGAGGAAAAACGAAATTTACGCAGAATATACTGTCTAAGCCGTACAGTTATTGCTGATAATTTTTTTACATTGCTAGATGGAATAAAACGCTGGTACTATTCGCTCTAACAAAAAATGCATCACTATAGAAATGAGCACCCATCACGACCTGTTCTTTCATCTGTTTTTAGGTTTCATGAAAATTTGGTTAAAATATGTAGCAACGTTCCAAAAGAGAACCAGTGCGTAAATCTTCTTTCCACTGTACAGTATGCCGACAGATGGGAAGGGGAAGCCAAAACACCAGAAGCAATTCTATTTTATAATAAAAACCAAGCTGCTGTTGACAGTGTGCATTAAATGGTTTCCCATTTCATAACAAAACGATCAACCAAGAGGCGGACATTCCCATTTCTCTGCAATATGTTGGACGTTATGGCACTAGCTGCATACTGCATTTCCAAGGAAGTTGATGGCATTAAACGAAATGATGCAAGACGAAATTTGTAACTAGATTGTCTAATTCCTTAATTCTTTCAACATTGAACATAGCATGAATAATGGTCATAACGTAAAGCAATTCAGGACTCGTTCAGCAATCGAATCTTTTCTTGGAACGCCAATAAAGGTAAGTTGAATAAAATAAGAAACTTGTACCATTTTGACCACATATAACATTATTATTGTAAATAAAAAAAATATTGTAAGGAATGCGGAAGCATAAGTGAAAACATCGCAGAAAAGCTCGATTTTTGGCTCAAAATGTTCAAACGCAACAACATTATAAAGTAGAATATACATACATATGTACATATACATACATACATATGTTTTAGTTGGTTGGATTCATAAAATCATACATATTTACTTATTCTATTTTCTTGTGAACAAAAAACCTTATAAAAATAAAAAATAAAACCAATTGAATAAGAATTTTTTCCCATTCTTTATAAATTTAAAATTTAAGATAATTTTATTTGTTTTTATCCCTATTTACATGCAAAACTAATGTGCATAACGGAGGGTTAAGAAAACAATAATTAATAGCTCTTGCAAAATTCTTGTTTCAGTCGGCTAATGAACTGCACAAACTCAAACGCCGGCGGAAGCTGGCGAGTTGCATAGAAATTTGGTGTCAGATGTTTCAAGCATAGAAATTAGAAATTTTGCAGATGACAATGCTCATGTTTTTACAGAAGCAATGTTTTTGAAGCCACACACGACATTTATTTATTCATTTACAGTGTGAAAAACATGCCGTCTGTGGGTAACTTAAGAAAACAAAACAATCAGGGCTGTCGCTTTTTGATACTAATTTTTTCACCTCAAAGCTTATTTTTACGCAGGCTTGCACAGCTTTAAATGTCTTATAGTTACTTACTATATGATAACCTTTATTATCTGCAAGAGTTTTGGTGCTGCACTGCGATATATTTGCCCACTCTATCTGCATCGCTTTTTTAAGTCGTATTTGTTTAAAATTTTAGATTACCTAATGTTTTTCTCCAATGTTTTCAATGACTTTATATAATACCCAGCCGCTTCCAGCACCAGCAGAGTACGGAAATGAAGGACAAACCTATAACGGTACCACCACCGTTGTTTTCTTTAATAAGCTCAGTATTTCGTTTCCGCCAAACATTTCGTTGCAAAACTCTACATACATACGATATCGATATTTCCTTTTAACTGATCGTTGTTTTAAATATTTTGGAAAATTTTTACTTGTATTAGTATTAGACAAGTCTTACTGTATACAAATATGTCAAAAAGTTGCGAATCTAGTGCTACTTTTTATAGTAAGTAACATTTTTGGCAATTTACAACTCGGCCGGATCTACGGAGTATAAAGTACTGTTGTAATAATTTTGGGTTGACAATAAAATAACGAATTAAAAATGACCACAAGAAAGGAAATAACCATCGACGTTCGACAATTAGAGATCAACTTGCTGAATGAGGGAAAATCTAGGGCAAAGGCGGAGAAATCTTAAGTTTGTCAAAATTTACAGTTCAAAATATAAACCATCTAAATGTTATGAAAGTTTGCCACGAACTACAATTATGGAAATCCAAGCTTGATGAAAGACTAAGGCGCAAAATTGTATGAGAGGTTACAGAAAATGTAAAGAAAAGTAGCGTAGAATTGAAGAATTATATCAAAAGAGATTATGGAGTTAATGTTCACGCTGATACAGTTCATCGCTCATTAAAGAGAGTGGACTTCAGCCGTGTATAACAAGAAAAAAAAACGCATATTAGTGCCATAAATAAAAGGAAACGTTTTACCTATACCGTTAGGTATAAAAACGCACTTTTAAATGGCTACAATTTGGGAAAAGGTAATATTTACAGATAAGTGCAAGTTTCACCTTTATGGAAACGGTAGACGAGCAAGGGTGTCACAAAGTGAATGTCAAATTTAAATTCATCGGCAGTAATGACTTAAATCCAAAATGTAGGATCCTTGGTAGTTCTTTAACGAAATTTTACCTGCATAGTTTATTTTTTGGACGATAAATGGTTTATTGTGTCAAATAACGCGCCATTGTTTGTTCGGTTTCCTTCTATTTATTATAAACCCGATTTTCATGAATGAAAAGTTCAATAAACAATGGATAGGGTTGCAAGCTTTGAAATCAGTACATAAGAGAAAAAAATCCTTACTAATGAAAAAAAGTTGTACACATACGTATGTATCTTTTAATATAAAAGTATATTTTAATAACAAAAAGCTTTAATCCATTAAATAACAAAACTAAAGGTCAATGTTTATTTAAGACTATGAGAAAATATATTAAATAATAAAATTAAAAATATACATACATATGTATATATTTTTTATAAACGCTAATACAATTGTATAAGACAATTATGGAAACCGAAAGTACACAAAAAAATTTAAATCTATCTGTTCTTAAGTACATCAAATTAATTACAAACAGTTTTAGTCCAATATATCTATGCATATATGTACATATGTATAACGGCATAAAATACAAACAATCACTCGAAATAAAACGTGTTATTTGTTAAGTGTATAATTCAAAATTTTTCTTACTCCAAGAAAAAGGAACCACATAGTAATACACACTACATATTAAAAAACAAAAAAAAAAAAAAAAAAAAATACTAATATTTATTGTGTTTTGTGTTAGAGCACTACATACACAATAAAATCAGTACATTTGCGGAAATTAGAACTCGCAAAATTCGAATCTTTCTTAAATTTTGAAAACATTGAAATTAGAACTGAATGTTGTAATTTCTGAACGTTTTTATTTTTCGTTTATTTGTAACACTGGCAAATTGTTTTCAAAAATAAAAAAAACTTAAAGCTGCAAATTTATAAAAACAAAAATATCAGAAGAAATCTGAAAATATTACGAAGTGTTTGGTGTAAAAAATTATTATATTAAGCTTATCTATAAAATATACACAAAACAATTGCACACACAAAAAAAAATTAATAAAGAACAAAAAACCAATAAAAATAGAGTGCCAAAATGAGCCTATCTAACTGTGCATGGAGAGAGACGAACACCTTAAAAATGCCATGTATGTGTGTATGTAAACCAAGAAACCGATCTCCCAATACATTATAATATCAATAGTGTCCAATGATAAAAACAACAAAAAACAGCCACGCGTTGAGAATGAGGAAGAACAGCTGGAAAACGAACAAAGCAAAACATTTAAAGAAGCAATGTCGTTGATCTCTGTTAATACTAGCTTAATCTCAGTTCAATCCGATGTCATAGAGTTGAAATCTGATATGAAATAAATTAGGGGAACAATCGATCAACTAGCAGCTGGTGTTAATGCAAGCAGTTCGCAAGTAAGAGAAGACATAAAAAATGCACTTGCAAACATAACAACAACACTAAACACACTTGTGACTTAAATAAACGTTGTAATAATTTATATACAAGTTTTCTTTTTGACGTGGGAGTTTCCTTTTTAGCTTGTGATGCAGAATCCTATCCTATAACATCTAACAAGCTATAGCTTGTTTTTATTGCTATAGCTTAAATAAACGTTGTAATAATTTATATACAAGTTTTCTTTTTGACGTGGGAGTTTCCTTTTTAGCTCGTGATGCAGAATCCTATCCTATAACATCTAACAAGCTATAGCTTGTTTTTATTGCTAAGAAAATGGATGACATGGGTAACGAATTCAGGCGACAATGCAAGCGTTAATGGCGTCGACTCACGAGAGAATGCAGAAGAATATGCAGGAGCTAAAGGTTCACTTACGCACCCAGCCTACTTCGTCATCATCAGCAGAAATTCCTACAAATTTTGCAAGTCTACCAGCGTTATCTCTACCAATCAGCTAACAAGTTTGCCTTCGACATCAGTCATAGCGAATAGCGCAACTAACAACAGAAGACCAGAACTAGGGCACAACATTCCCGCCACGCACAATACTGCTAACATGCAAAATCTTGCCGCCACGCACAATCCTGCCGTCATGCAAAATCCTGCCACCACGCACAATACTGCTGTGATGCACAATAATACTGCCGCCACGCACAATACTGGCGTCATGCAAAATCCTGGTGCCATGCAAATTCATGCCGCCACCCATAATAATATGACTACAACTAATCATGCTGAAATGCAACTATCTGCAGCCACACACATTCCGCGTGCCATGCTATTTGCTTCTGCCGAAAAAATGCAAATACGCTAGACTTTGCTGCTGTGCAAATGTTAACAAGCAACACTGTGCCGCCAAGCGAAAATTTTAATAAGAACATTTTTCATCATAAGAAAATTTACCCTCTTCCTTCTTTTTCAGGTCGTCCAGAAGAATGGCACCCATACATTGACGTCTTTGAAAGTACGACAAGAGAGTTTCAGTATTCTAATTTGCACAACATTATGCGAATTCGAGATGCTCTAAATGGTCGTGCTAGAGACACGGTAGAAGCACTGCTAACAAACGTTCCATCTGTTGCTGAAGGTGGTTTAGAAGGCCTCATAGCCTTCGTAAATAAGGTGACATATATGTCGACCTTTCTTCAGAACTCCAAAGGAACGCATCATTTGTCGAACGCGATGTTACTTAATGAGCTAGTGGCTAAATTACCTGTTGGCCCCCAAATGCAGTGGACTGAAACATGTTTAGTCCTAGGTGGAATTCCAACGATTATAAATTTCAGTCAGGGGTTAAACACTCCAGAAGAATTGCTGGCACCGTCGCTGATACAATGTCATCAACTAGTTCAGGAGCTATACGGAAACAACAACCTAGCGTGCCAAAATTAACAGTAGCTGTGCGACTGAACCTAATCACCACTTTGAAACCGTACAGTTTACATATATGAAAGCTCATGCCCCTCGATAGAGCAGTGTTGGTCATTTCTGAAAATGACGACTGAACAGAAATGGAAAAAAGCCAAAGAATTGAGATTATATTTCATGTGTCTAAAAAGGGGTTAGAGAACTGCAAAGTGCTTTACTACAAAGAAGTGTGCTGTAGATGACTGTGAAAGAATCGAACCACCATCGTCTTTTACACTTCCCTTGTACTGAAGCTGTTGAAGGAAATGCGAACAACCATATATCATAGTCAGTACCCATTTCAGGTCCGTATCATTCAGACGTGGTCAACAGAAATTGCCATTTGAATGAAGGGTGCCAAAGTAACTAAAGTGTGTTATATAAAATCACCCCATAAAGCTATACGGTCCATCAAAATATATTGTAACTTATGCTTTTGTTGATGATGTGTCTGACACAACTATTCTCGACGCTCAAATCGCCAACGAACTTGGGGTCCACGGACAAAAGACCAGCTTAGATGTCCAGTGGTTTTTGCAATTTACTTCTTCCGAGAGTTTTAAAATTATTGACATTACTTTTAGTGGAGCATATAATGGTGGCATAAAATATAATATTTCCAAGGTATTTACTTCTTCAAATCTATCTTTACCTTGTCAAAGTTTTTGCCGCAGTAAGTTCGAAAATGCACATTTAAGAAACCTGCCGATTATAGATTATAAAAATATTTAGCCTAAGATGATTATAAGCTTGGCTCATGCGTTTTTAATAGCGCCGATAGAAGTGCCACAGGTGTTTAAAGATTCCTAACCTACCGTAATAAAAACACGCTTGGGGTGGATGCAAATGGTGTTAATAATAACCAAAATAATGTACGAAAGCGGAACATTTTTCATTTGAAAAGAGTTAAAAAATATTGTGAAATTGAAAAATTGTTTAAGTCTTGTTTTGGCATGGAGACTTTTGGTGTCGGGCATACAATGTTGAAAAGTTGCGGGAGGAATCAGAAGCCTTAAATATTCCGAGTAAGTCAACCAAGCGTGTAGGCGATCACTTTGCAACCCCGCTATTATGGAAAGAAAACTCTAAAGGTTTTCCTGATAGTTTTAGTATGGCATATAAGCGTCTTCAGGGCGTAGAAAGAAGAATGGCCCGTGATCCAAATTATGCACAACAATATAAAAAGAAAATTAATAGTTACCTAGACAAGGGTTACGCTCGCCGCTTAAAGGTATGTGAATTAGAACATTTTTAAATAAAATCGTTTTATTTGCCGCACTTTGCTATATGCAACCCAACCAAAACCGGTTTACGCGTAGTCTTTGATGCAGCCGCAGAAGTTGAGAACGTATCACTCAACAAAGCTGTAATTGCCATTTGCTGTGTGTGGTGACATTGTCGAAATGTTTCACCAAATAGGTGTGGCAGAAGAATACCAACCATGCTTGAAATTTCTTTGGAGAGACGGAGATAACAGTAAGCCAGTTGAAGCATGCGTAATGCAAAGACTGATTTTTGGTGCTACCTGCTTGCCAACAATCGCTCAATTTAAAGGAATTATTCAACGTCATTACGTTGATGACTATGTTGATTGCTTTAACACAGAAGAGGAAGGTGTAAAAATGGTGAAGCAAATTATTAATACATAAACATGCGGGTTTCGTATTAAGAAGTATTTTATCCATTTCAGATTGCGTAAATAAAGAATGTGCAAATTCCATTAGTAACGAAAACACAATAAGACTCGTAGGAGAAAGTGATCGTGTTGTTGGTACGCATGGGAGCACAAAGTTAGACATTTTTAACTTCAGTCTAAAGTATATATTAAATATGGAAAAGGTGCCCACCAAGCGCGAAGTTTTAAGTGTCTCTATGTCTGTTTTCGATCCATTCGGCTTTTTAGGCAATTTTATGATTTCGGTTAAGTTATTAATGCAATCGACGGGGAAATTAGGATTGCATTGGGATCCACAGGTCCCTGAAAATTTAAGCGATCGGTGGAGAATGTGGCTTAAAGAATTGCCTAAAGTACAACAACTTAAAGTGCCTCGTTGCTATATGAAAAATTTCAAAACTTTAAATATGCAATTGCATTTGTTCGCATACTCTAGGGAGGAAGCATTGGCAGTAGTAGCATATTGGAGAGCAGAAATTGAAAATAAAATACAGTTGTCCTTTTTTTCCTATTCGCTACCATCCTATACCGAAACTAAAACTGCAAGCGGCAACAATGGCTTTCCGGCTGAAAAACTCAATAATAAAAGGTCACACAATTCAAGTAACGGAATTCTTCTTTTGTAGCGACTCCACAACAACATTACGGTGGATCAGAAGCGATCACACGAAATATAAGCAATGTGTGGCCAATAGAGTTGCCGAAATACTTGAAAGCAGTGACATTACACAGTAGCATTGGTGCCCAAGAACAATTAACCCAGCTGATGACGGCACAAGGCAAAAATGTCCACCTCAATTTGATGCAAATAGTAATTGGATAACTGGTCTTCAATTCTTATTAGAATCCCGTGGTCAATGGCCGAAAAACGGCGAAATGCTCACACTTGAAGATAAATGTACGACGGAACTAAAATCAATAAAGAGAGTTTTACTGGTTACACAAGTGAGTGCAATTACAAACATGATTAACCGTTTTTCAAATTACCTTAGACTTAAACGTGCCATAAGTTGGACACGAGCTTTCTGCTGATAAAGAAAGAAAAGCAGAAATATTTGTATGCCGTTACGCCGAAAATTCCTATTTTATAAATGAATATGAAATTTTTAACAAAAAAGGTACAATTGCTGTCACTCAATCCGTATATGGACGATGAATTTTCGGCCGCTTGACAGTTACTATTCGTCGAAAGCAAGAAAAACGTTGGGACGCATTATTCACGTGTATTTACATACGTACAGTCCACGTGGAGCTAGCGACCGATTTATCGAGTGATTCATTTATCTTATGCTCACGAAATTTTATGAACCAATGTGGCGTGCCTGTGCAAATTCGCAGTGACAACGGTACGAATTTTGTAGGCATATACTGAGGAACTTGGTGATACAAGAAATATTCTTGATCATGATCGCATAACAACACATTTGGCATCATTTGGACTCAAATGGATATTTAACACACCAGATAACCCTAGTGAAGGGGGCGCCTGGGAGCGTCTCGTTCAGTCAATAAAAAAGGCGCTATATATATTATTAAAGGAGAGTGCTCCACGCGTTGAAACACTATGGTGTTTACTGCTTGAAGCTGAAAATATTGTCAATTCTCGCCTCCTTACACATTTGCCTGTATCAACAGATGAGCTTGAGCCATTAACACCTAACCATTTTCTTCTAGGATGCGCAAATTCCACACAGACGCCGGCGCCTTATGAACCCAGACTTAACTGTTTCCGTAAACAATGGTGCGTAGTGCAGAATCTAAAAAAGGGCTGGTGGCGACAATGGCTACGAGAATACTTGCCGTAACTTACGCGACGGGCAAAGTGGTGTATTCTGACAGAACGAGCGTGGGAAGCATTGTTTTGATTTGTGATTTTAATTTACCAAGATCACAGTGGCGTCTTGAAAAAGTCATCGAATTATTTAAAAGGAGAGATGGAATAATCCGTTCAGCAAACGTGCGAACCCTAAAAAGATCTGTTTCGTTGGAGAACGAAGTGGTAAGTCCTTCTCAGCTGTATCGGCTCAGGGGGCGGGGATGTAGTTGAGAGGGCAACCTGATAATGAGGAAGAGCATATGCAAAGCTACAGAACTTTAATTCGATCTCTTTTGTATTGTTTTTTGAAACTCTTAAATGTTTGTAACTGCAGTTGCTTTGTTTGTATTATTTATGTGTGTATGTCAGATTATGTAAAAGAAAAAAACAGTATTTATGTAGTGCATTAATTTCTAGCAACTTCTAAAATAACATACAAGTTATCATTTTAATTTTGCAAAAATTACTCTGCGCCAGGAACCCGAGCAATACACTAAAAAATAAACCCCGTCACGTCTTAACGCCGTTGGATCCGTAGACGCCTGGTTAGGCTCATGTTGCTGTACAACCCTTACAGTTCATGATTGAATCTTCATTTGCGTAATTATAAAAATCTTGATTAAGTTATGGATAGTGTTCGAGTCAATTCTTTTAAAATTGTTTTCACTTGAAAGAATTTAAAAAAAAATAAATTTTTGTATGAGAAAAGGTTCAAGTTTATCAATATATATGTTAATATTACTTTTATATGAAATGTTTAAAAAAGTGACTGTATCTCCGGAAATATCAAATTTATTGCGAAATTGTAAAAATTTCACTAAGTTATCGATAATGTTCTTTTCAATTCTTTTAAATTTGTTTTGATTTGAAAGAGTTTTTGGAAAACCCCATTTTTGGATAAGAAGTGATTCAAGTTTACAATAAATATATTAATATACCTTCTATATGAAATGCCTAAAAAAGGGATTGTACCTCCTGGAATATCAATTTATTGCGCAATTAAAACAATATTCACTATTCTATCAATAGTGCTCTTTTCAATGATTTCAAAATTGTTTTGATTTGAAAGAATTTTTGGAAAAACCCATTTTTGTAAGAGAAGTAGTTCAAGTTTATCAAAAAATATATGAATATTACTTCCTTATGAAATGCTTAAAAAAGTTACTGCATCTCCGGAATTATTAATTTTATTGCGAAATTATAAAAAGCTTCACTAAGTTATCGAAAGTGTTTGATTTAATTCTTTTAAAAATGATTTTCTTTGAAAGAATTTTTGAAAACACATATTTTTGTATGAGAAGTCGTTTAATTTGTTCAATGAATATATGATTATGAAATTTTTAGAAAAGTGACTGTATCTCCGGAAATATCAATTTTATGGCGAAATTTAAAAATTTTCACTAAGTTACCAATAGTGCTCTTTTCAATTCTTTTAAAGTTGTTTTGATTTGAAAGAATGTTTGAAAAGATCATTTTTGTATTTGGAGTGGTTCAAATAAATATATAAATAAAAAAAAATATATGAATATTACTTTCATATGAAACTTTGCATTAAAAAGCACTAAATTATCAATAGTGCTTTTTTCAATTCTTTCCAAATTGTTTTCATTTGAAAGATTTTTTTAAAAAATACATTTTTGTATTAGAATTTGTTCAGGCTTATCAATAAATATGTATATATTACTTTTATATGAAATACTTAAAAAAGTCACTGTATCTCTCTGTATAGTTTCATTGCGTAATTATAAAAATCTTGATTAAGTTATGGATAGTGTTCGATTCAATTCTTTTAAAATTGTTTTCATTTGAAAGAATTTTTAAAGAAATACATTTTTGTATAGGAAAAGGTTCAAGTTTACAATAAATATATGAATAGTACATCTTTATGAAATGTTTAAGAAAGTGAACGTATTTCCGGAAATATCAAATTTATTGCGAAATTGTAAAAATTTCACTAAGTTATCAATAGTGTTCTTTTCAATTCTTTTAGAATTGTTTTTATTTGAAAGAATTTTTGAAAAAATACATTTTTGTATGAGAAAGGGTTCAAGTTTATTACTTCCTTATGAAATGCTTAAGAAAGTGGCTGTATCTCCGGAAATATAAATTTCATTGCGAAATTCTAATAATGTTCACTAAGTTATCAATTATGCTCTTTTCAATTCTTTTAAAATCGTTTCCATTTGAAAGAATTTTTGGAAAAAATACATTTTTGTATCAGAAAAGGTTTAAGTTTATCAAAAAATATATAAATATTATTTCCTTATGAAATGTTTAAAAAAGTGACTGTATTTCCGGAAATATTAATTTCA
This sequence comes from Epicampocera succincta, assembly GCA_932526305.1. Classification (NCBI taxonomy): domain Eukaryota; kingdom Metazoa; phylum Arthropoda; class Insecta; order Diptera; family Tachinidae; genus Epicampocera; species Epicampocera succincta. The sequence goes on from OW052037.1 coordinate 26,642,338, forward strand.
TTGCGAAATTCTACAAATCTTCACTAAGTTATCAATAGTGCTCTTTTCAATTCTTTCAAAGTTGTTTTGATTTGAAAGAATTTTCGGAAAAACCGTTTTTGTATAAGAAGTGGTACCAGTTTATCAATAAATATATAAATATTTCTTCCTTATTAAATATTTAAGAAAGTGACTGTATCTCCGCAAGTATTAATTTCATTGCGAAATTAAAAAATTTTCACAAGTTATCAATAGTGTTCTTTTTAATTCTTTCAGAAATGTTTTTAATTTAAAAGAATTTTTGAAAAAATACATTTTTGTATGAGAAAGGGTTCAAGTTTATTACTTCCTTATGAAATGCTTAAGAAAGTGGCTGTATCTCCGGAAATATCAATTTCATGGCGAAATTGTAAAAATCTTCACTTAGTTATCAATAGTGCTCTTTTCAATTCTTTGAAAATTGTTTTCATTTGAAAGAATTTTTGGAAAAACCAATTTTTTTATGAGAAGTGGTTCAAGTTTACAAAAATTATATTAATATTTTTTCCTTATGAAATGTTTAAGAAACTGAGTGTATCTCCGGAAATACCAATTTGTATTACGAAATTCTAAAAATCTTCACTTAGTAATCGATAATGTTCTTTTCAGTTCTTTTAAAATTGTTTTTATATGAAAGAATTTTTGAAAAAATACATTTTTGTATGAGAATTTATTTAAGTATATTAATAAATATGTTAATAATTCTTCTATATGAAATGTTTAAGAAAGTGACTGTATCTCCGCAAATATCAATTTCATTGCGAAATTATAAAAATATTAACTAAACTATCAATAGTTTTCCTTTCAATTCTTTGAAAACTATTTTGATTTGAAATAATATTTGGAAAACCCCATTTTTGTATGAGAAGTGGTTCAAGTTTACAATAAATATATGAATATTACTTCCTTATGAAATGTTTAAGAAAGTGACTGTATCTCCGCAAATATCAATTTCATTGCGAAATTATAAAAATATTAACTAAACTATCAATAGTTTTCCTTTCAATTCTTTGAAAACTATTTTGATTTGAAATAATATTTGGAAAACCCCATTTTTGTATGAGAAGTGGTTCAAGTTTACAAAAAATTTATGAATATTTCTTCCTAATGAAATATTTAAAAATTTGACTGTATCTCCGGAAATATTAATTTCATTGCGAAATTATAAAAATCTTCATTAAGTTATCGATAGTGTTCGATTCCTTCTTTCAAAATTGTTTTTCTTTGAAAGAATTTTTGAAAACACATATTTTTGTATGAGAAGTCGTTTAATTTGTTCAATGAATATATGATTATGATATTTTTATGAAAAGTGACTGTATCTCCGGAAATATCAAATTTATTGCGAAATTATAAAAATCTTCACTAAGTTATCGATAGTGTTCGATTCAATTCTTTTAAAATTGTTTTCATTTGAAAGAATTTTTGGAAAAATACATTTTTGTATCAGAAAAGGTTCAAGTTTATCAATATATATATGAATATTATTTCTTTATGAAATGTTTAAAAAAGTGACTGTATCTCCGGAAATATCAATTTTATTGAGAAATTTTAAATTTTTCACTAAGTTATCAATTATGTTCTTTTCAATTCTTTCAAAATTGTTTTCATTTGAAAGAATTTTTGAAAAAATACATTTTTGTATCAGAAAAGGTTCAAGTTTATCAAAAAATATATGAATATTATTTCCTTATGAAATGTTTAAAAAAGTGACTGTATCTCTGGATATATCAATTTCACTAAGTTATTGATAGTGCTCTCTTCAATTCTTTCAAAATTGTTTTTATTTGAAAATTTTTTTGGAAAAACCAATGTATGTATGAGAAGTGATTCAAGTTTACAAAAAATATATGAATTTTATTTCCTTTTGAAATGTTTAAGAAAGTGACTGTATCTCCGGAAATAATAATTTCATTGCAAAATTATAAAAATCTTCACTAAGTTATCAATAGTGCTCTTTTCAATTCTTTTAAAGTTGTTTTGATTTGAAAGAATGTTTGAAAAGATCATTTTTGTATTTGGAGTGGTTCAAATAAATATATAAATAAAAAAAAAATATATGAATATTACTTTCACATGAAACTTTGCATTAAAAAGCACTAAGTTATCAATAGTGCTTTTTTCAATTCTTTCGAAATTGTTTTCATTTGAAAGATTTTTTTAAAAAAATACATTTTTGTATGAGAATTTGTTTAGGCTTATCAATAAATATGTATATATTACTTTTATATGAAATACTTAAAAAAGTCACTGTATCTCTCTGTATAGTTTCATTGCGTAATTATAAAAATCTTGATTAAGTTATGGATAGTGTTCGATTCAATTCTTTTAAAATTGTTTTCATTTGAAAGAATTTTTAAAGAAATACATTTTTGTATAGGAAAAGGTTCAAGTTTACAATAAATATATGAATAGTACATCTTTATGAAATCTTTAAGAAAGTGAACGTATTTCCGGAAATATCAAATTTATTGCGAAATTATAAAAATCTTCACTAAGCTATCAATAGTGCTCTTTTAAATTCTTTCAGAATTCTTTTGATTTCAAAGAATTTTTGGAAAAACCCATTTTTGTATCAGAAAAGGTTCAAGTTTATCAATATATATATGAGTATTACTTCCTTATGAAATGTTTAAGAAAGTGAACGTATTTCTGGAAATACCAAATTTATTGCGAAATTATAAAAATCTTTACGAAGTTATCGATAGCGTTCGATTCAATTCTTTTAAAATTGTTTTCATTTGAAAGAATTTTTGAAAAAATACATTTTTGTATGAGAAAGGGTTCAAGTTTACAATAAATATATGAATATTACATCTTTATGAAATGTGTAAGAAAGTGACTGTATCTCCGGAAATATCAATTTTATGGCGAAATCTTAAATTTTTCACTAAGTTATCAATAATGTTCTTTTCAATTCTTTCAAAATTGTTTTCATTTGAAAGAATTTTTGAAAAAATATATTTTTGTATGAGAATTATTTTAAGTTTATTAATAAATATGTTATAATTATTTCTATTTGAAATGTTTAAAAAATGACTCTATCTCCGGAAATATTAATTTCATGGCGAAATTGTAAAAATCTTCACTTAGTTATCAATAGTGCTCTTTTCAATTCTTTGAAAATTGTTTTCATTTGAAAGAATTTTTGGAAAAACCAATTTTTTTACGAGAAGTGGTTCAAGTTTACAAAAATTATATTAATATTATTTCCTTATGAAATGTTTAAGAAACTGAGTGTATCTCCGGAAATACCAATTTGTATTACGAAATTCTAAAAATCTTCACTTAGTAATCGATAATGTTCTTTTCAGTTCTTTTAAAATTGTTTTTATATGAAAGAATTTTTGAAAAAATACATTTTTGTATGAGAATTTATTTAAGTATATTAATAAATATGTTAATAATTTTTCTATATGAAATGTTTAAGAAAGTGACTGTATCTCCGCAAATATCAATTTCATTGCGAAATTATAAAAATATTAACTAAACTATCAATAGTTTTCCTTTCAATTCTTTGAAAACTATTTTGATTTGAAATAATATTTGGAAAACCCCATTTTTGTATGAGAAGTGGTTCAAGTTTACAATAAATATATGAATATTACTTCCTTATGAAATGTTTAAGAAAGTGACTGCATCTCCGGAAATATCAAATTTATTGCGAAATTATAAAAATCTTCACTAAGTTATCAATAGTGCGTTCTTCAATACTCTCAAAAATGTTTTGATTTGAAAGAAATTTTGGAAAAACCTCTTTTTTGTATGAGAAGTGGTTCAAGTTTACAAAAAATTTATGAATATTTCTTCCTAATGAAATATTTAAAAATTTGACTGTATCTCCGGAAATATTAATTTCATTGCGAAATTATAAAAATCTTCACTAAGTTATCGATAGTGTTCGATTCAATTCTTTTAAAATTGTTTTCATTTGAAAGAATTTTTGAAAAAATACATTTTTGTATCAGAAAAGGTTCAAGTTTATCAATATATATATGAATATTATTTCTTGATGAAATGTTTAAAAGAGTGACTGTATCTCCGGAAATATCAATTTTATTGAGAAATTTTAAATTTTTCACTAAGTTATCAATTATGTTCTTTTCAATTCTTTCAAAATTGTTTTCATTTGAAAGAATTTTTGAAAAAATACATTTTTGTATCAGAAAAGGTTCAAGTTTATCAATATATAAGTTAAGAACAAATAATATGCGCCTCCCTATTCTTTTTATTCTTCACTTAATTTTAATAAAAATAAAATCAGCACTTTTGAAAAAAACAAAAGTGCCAGATTTCATCATTTAAATTTTATTTAATTTTTTTGTGTTTGGAAATATGCTAGAATCTGCACTTTCGATCAAAACAAAAGTGTCAGATTCCTCAACACGCGCAAGCATTTTCGCTTGCATGGGAATGGTCGGGCAAATCGAAATAAAAAATAAAGTTATTTTAGTAATAAAAAGGAAAGCACATAGTGCTGTTTTAAAAAAAAGAACTCAGAAGAGTTAAGCAGTTTTAAACTAAACTTGAAAGCACATAGTGCTGTAAAAATAAAACTCCCATAATATTAAAATAAAAATCAATTTGTTTTAATAAAACTCTTAGAATATTAAAATAAAAATCTATTTGTAAAAATAAAAACTCCCATAATATTAAAATAAAAATCTATTTGTAAAAACTCTAATAATATTAAAAATAAAAATCTATTTGTAAAAATAAAACTTTCACAATTTTAAATAAAATTTTATTGGAAAAATAAAATCAAACATTATTTAATAAAAAAATATAATAACAGAAAAACTCAAGTTTAAATAAAAATCTATTTGTAAAAATAAACTTTCGCAATTTTGAATTTATTGGGAAAAATAAAACCAAACAATATTTAATAATAAAAATATAATAACAAACAAAATTTCAAGTGGCGCCCGAGCAGGGACCCTTGGAAAATAATAAAAAGTTTCAAGTGCCGCGATCCGTGGATGGTAATAAGAAATTGCCAAGTAGCGCGACTCGTAAAAAATAACAATAATTTCAAGTGAAGCGATCCGTGGAAGGTGATAAGAAATTGCCAAGTGGCGAGACCCGTGGGAAATAACAAAATTTTCAAGAAACGCGATCTGTGAAAGTGTTAAATAATTGCCAAGTGGCGCAATCTGCGGAAAAGCGACTTCAAGTGGTCCCAACAAAAAAGTCTTGGTAAAGGCCCCCCAGTAGAGCAATCAAACAGGAGTGACGTATGAGCACAGCCTTCCAAGCATAAACGTAAAACAACTGCAAACTAAGAAGGATGTCTACCACCATTTATTTAATGTAAGAAATTTTTAAGTATTTTATTCAAGTTGTGAAATATAGAAAATTAAGAGGAAAAAAAAAATATTTTTGTAAATCTTGTTGCGAAAATCATACAGATCTTGCAATTGATTGAATTTAAACAGAATATCAAGACAAAAGAGTTATTAAAAGGGAGAAATATAGTTTTGAAAAATTAAATAGTACATTTTATCTAAAGTAGAATAAAAAAATAAAGATAAAATCAAATCATCAATCATTGAAATAGCTCCTTTTTTTAAGAAAAAATCACTGCAGGTAAAGTGAAACTAAGTTAAGCGAAAGAAATTTTATAGGCGATCAAACTGAATTTAATAAGCACAAAAAGGGAAATTAATAACAAAGTGAAACATAAAAATAAATCATATTTTTTTTTAAAAAAATTTTTTGTAGAAGAAAGAATAAAAATGAGTAACGACGAACAAATAGCTGCAACCTTATCCAGGTTAAACTTAGGCACTTCATCCTCTTCATCTTCATCATCAACCTCATTTACAACAACGCAGAAAATAGAATTAGCTGACATCATATCCCGAACAGTCGCTTCCATTCTAAATCCTGCCGCTGAACAGGATGAAGAAATCTCAGTAGATTTTAGAAATACAGAAGCATCAGACCGGGTACCTGATGTTGTGAAGTGTTTGAGGGAGTTCTCGGGGAAACCCGGCGAATTTAATTCATGGCGAAAATCCGTAGACAGGATTCTGTTAATGTATGGTCAGAATAGAAATACTCCCAAGTATTTCGCGATCCTTCATACGATTAGACACAAAATTGTGGGCGAAGCTGACGCAGCCCTTGAGTCCTATCGGACCCCCCTTAATTGGGAAAGAATAAAAAAGTGCTTGATGATGCACTATTCTGACAAAAGGGATGTCGGTACAATAGAGTACCAAATGACAACCCTTACACAAAGAAATAATACGATACAAGAATTTTATCAAAAAGTCTATCAACATTTGTCTTTGATTTTGGACAAAATTGACTGCCTAGATATAGGTGAAGATGCGTTGTCTGCCATGACAGCAGCCTATAGAGGAAAGGCACTCGACACATTCATCAGGGGACTGAATGGAAATTTACCCAGTTTATTGAGTGTTAGGGAACCAACGAGCCTACCACAGGCTCTACAAATGTGTCTTAAGCTTAGCAATATGAATTATCGAACATTACATGCAAATAGCATGGAAAAAGCACAGACAAGTATTAAAACTTCTGGTCATCAGCGCTCCTTCCCAATGCGACAACCATTTTACCCCGAATTAACAAATCCTCACCAATACTATCCCAAATATTTTAATCAGCGTCCATTTGGGCAGATTCAGGGAAGACCCAATTACCAAAATAACTTTCCACAGGACAATCGCAGACCATTTCTACCACCAAAACCTCCAGTACCGATGGACATAGATAGATCAATTCAAACTAGGCAAGTAAATTACCAGAATAGACCACCAATTCAAAATACACAACATTTCCAAGAGACACCAAGGCAGATTAACAATACATTTAATCATGGTCGATATGGTTATTACAACCAATCTAATAAAAGACCATCTTCAGATAACATGCCCAATCAAAATAAGATTCAGCGAATTTTCAATACGGAAGCAGAATCTCAACATCATGTTGATAATTGGAACAGGGAAGAATATCAAAATGAACGATTTGAATACGGTAACAATGAAGTCACCAACACCAACACTGATGATATTAATTTTTTAGACTAAGCACTTCCTCATTGCCATATTTCCTTTTCAAAATGAAAAACGGCAATGAACTTAAATTTCTTTTAGATACGGGTTCTAACAAAAACTATGTAAATACCAAATTAATTCGTAATCCCATTCCAAATAAACCTTTTTTTGCAAATTCCGTCGGTGGTGTCGTGAAAATCACTCACCACGCTTATGTTGATGTTTTTAATAACGAAATAGGAAAACTTAAATTTCATATTTTACCGAATCTTACAACTTTTGATGCCATCATAGGAAATGATACCTTGAAGGAATTAGAGGCAGTTATATTTACAAATGAAAACTACTTCGTTTTGTTGAACAAATACAAATATCCTCTTTACCAATTAAAAGTAAATACTTTAGCCCATACCATGTTAAGACTGGATCATCTTGATACAGGGGATAATGGAAACTTGAGACAACTTCTAAATTCTTATCCAACTTTGTTTGCTGAGCCCGATATGAAACTAACGTATGTGACGAATGTAAAAGCCGAAATTAGAACAAAAAGTGACAGACCTATCTATTCAAAAACCTATCCCTACCCAATGCCCCTTAAAAAGGAAATTGATAAACAGATAAGTGAATTATTAAATGATGGCATTATTCGACCATCAAAATCCCCTTATAATTCTCCAGTATGGATCGTACCGAAGAAAGAAGACGCCTCAGGCGAAAAGAAATTCCGTATGGTAATGGACTATAGGAAATTGAACGAAGATACCATACCTGATAAATATCCTATTCCGGATATTACCACTATTCTAGCAAATCTTGGTGCAAACAAATACTTTTCTACAATTGATCTTAAGAGTGGTTTCCACCAAATTGCTCTTAACGAAGCTGATATAGAGAAGACTGCATTCTCCGTTGCAAATGGAAAGTTTGAATTCACTAGACTTCCTTTTGGATTAAGAAATGCACCAGCTATTTTCCAGCGCACGTTGGACGATGTGCTGCGGGAACATATCGGAGTTCGATGTTACATTTACATCGATGATATAATTGTATTTGGAAAGACCAAAGCAGAACATTTCTGTAATTTAGATATTATTTTCAATACACTTGAAAAAGCCCGATTGAAGGTACAATTTGATAAATGTGAGTTTCTCAAAGAAGAAACCGAATTTCTCGGACACATAGTTTGCCAAAAAGGGATTCGTACCTCCCCAAAGAAAACAGAGGCTATTATGAATTTTCCACCACCAAAAAATATCCATGATTTACGTTCATTTTTGGGAATGATGGGATATTATCGCAGATTTATTAGGGCGTATGCGCAGATCGCAAAACCTCTTACTGGGATACTAAGAGGAGAATTTGGAAGAATCCCAAAGAAAAAGTCTAAAAAGACACAGATAAAACTTACTGAACAACAAATGGAAACTTTTAATCAATTGAAAAGATGTTTGGTTTCAAAGGACATCATGCTTCATTATCCAGACTTTGAAAAGCCCTTTGAATTAACCACGGACGCATCTGGCTATGCGCTGGGAGCTGTGCTCTCTCAGGATGGAAAACCAATAAGTTTTCTTTCCAGAACCTTAAGTAGTGCTGAGGAAAACTTCGCGGCAAATGAGAAAGAAATGCTCGCGATAAGTTGGGCCTTAAGGTCTCTTAAATGTTTCCTTTACGGATCAAAGAAGGTAAAAATTTTTACCGACCATCAGCCACTAACTTTCGCACTCAGCAACAAAAATACCAATGCAAAAATGAAAAGATGGAAAGCTCAATTGGAGGAATACAACCACGAGCTAATTTATAAACCCGGAAGTACCAACATAGTCGCAGACTGTCTTTCAAGACCACCAACATTGAATGTAAATTCAATTACTGTCCATAGTAGTGACAGCTGAAAATTTGATACCATCAGTAGAAATGCCAGTTAATGTCTTTAAAAATCAAATTTTTATTTCAGAAGACTCAAACGAATCATATAAATTTGAAATAGTTTTCCCGACTTACCACAGACATTTAATAACCCAGAGAGAATTTACTGAAGATTCTCTCAAATTATTGCTAAAAAGATACCTGAACCCCACTGTAATTAATGGTATAAGGACATCAGAGCCACTAATGTCAAAAATTCAAGCAATTTACCCAATATACTTTAGAAATTATAAGGTCCGTTTTACCCAACAGGTTGTGGAAGACGTTACCAATGTAGAAGAGCAAAATAAAATAATAATAGAGGAACATAACCGCGCACATAGGAATGAAAAAGAAAACAGATAATGTTGAGGAAAAGAGATTAAAGATTTTCGATAGACTAAAGAAAAAGCAAGAAAAGGACTTACAATTTCATAATAAGAATAAGAAAGAGACAGTGAATTATGAGGTAGGTAAGAAAATTTTCGTAAGGCAGAATAAAAGATTAGGAACTAAACTTTCAAAGAGATTCAAGGAGGAAATAGTTAAGGAAAATAATCATTCCACTGTTACAACTGAATCAGGGAAAATTGTCCACAAAGACCGTATTAGAAGTTAATTTAACTATTTTTAGAACAATTGTTGCCGTGTGCTACGGATCAATCGAGATCCTGGACTATTCTCAATCCGAGGTTATCATCATTGAGAATGGATTCGGCAAGATTCAAACAGGAACTTATAGAATGTTACATGTCATCAATTTAACCGAATATTCTAACATAATAGATGACCTAAAAACAGACTTTGACAAAAACATACCTCCTTCTCATCCACTCCATCCACTCATTACCGAAGAACTCACCAACATCATCATAACCATTAACAATATCATACCAAAAGAAAAGAAAAAACGCTCATTGGATTTCATTGGATCAGCCATAAAATGGATAGCTGGAAATCCCGATCATGACGATTTAGTGGCAATAAATGAAAAATTTGCCGAAGTAGTAAGTAACAATAATCAACAATTTATAATTAATAAAAATATTTTAGAAAGAATTAAAAACATTACACAAGTAAGTAATACTATATTGAAAACACTAAAAAATAGTCATGAATTTCAGATAGTTCTGATTCTGCAATACAAGTTTAAAATAGAAATAATAAAAGAAGAAATAGAGAACTTAAGTAGAGCAATTCATTTGACAAAGGCTAACATTATAAACACACTAATATTGTCGAGACAAGAAATTGAGAAAATTAATCAGATATTTGTGGAAGAAAAAATGCCATTTGATTCTTTAGAAGAATCGCTGAACTTTGCAGAAGTGAATGTTGCCTTCAAAGAAAACATATTGATTTATATTATAAAGATACCCCAAACGGGAACAGATACATGTAAACAATTCTTAATGAAGCCATTGGTAAAAAATGAAACTGTTCTAAAAATAAAATTTGATGAAATATTGAAATGTAATGAAATGTACTATGGTATTGGAAAAAGTTGTAAACTTGTAAATGAAATTAAAATTTGTAAACAGAATGATATTGTAAATTTAGAAGAAGATAATTGTATAAAAAATGTAATGCAAAACAAACCGTATAATTGTGTTGTAACGAATACGGAACATGTTAAAAATATAGAAGAAATAAGTAATGAATTGATTTTACTAAACAATTTTAACGGAAATGTCTCTGAAGGCAATAAAACCAAAATGTTAAATGGAAATTATTTAATAAAAATTTTAAACGATAGTGTAAGGATTAATAATTTAAATTTTACGTCATTGCAAACGAAAGCCCTAAGACCATTGCCCGCATTATTGAAACATTCCGACTCACGCTCTCAATTTGAAGAAGTATTATCATTAAATTTTATGAAAGAATTAAATATAAAAAATACAAAAAGGATTAGCTCTTTAAATTTATTAGTTAAATCGAACATGGCTGTTCATATTGGACTCTTAGCCTTCATTGTAATTTTGATTCTTATTTTTAGATGTAAAAAAAGTGAAACGAAGGAAGTCATTGTAATAAATAATGATCCATTAGAACTTCCAACGAGACTATCCCAAAGGCAAATTAGTCTGAACGACATACCGTATTTTTAAACCAATCGGGGACGATTGGAATTTCGGAGGGAGGAGTTAAGAACAAATAATATGCGCCTCCCTATTCTTTTTATTCTTCACTTAATTTTAATAAAAATAAAATCAGCACTTTTGAAAAAAACAAAAGTGCCAGATTTCATCATTTAAATTTTATTTAATTTTTTTGTGTTTGGAAATATGCTAGAATCTGCACTTTCGATCAAAACAAAAGTGTCAGATTCCTCAACACGCGCAAGCATTTTCGCTTGCATGGGAATGGTCGGGCAAATCGAAATAAAAAATAAAGTTATTTTAGTAATAAAAAGGAAAGCACATAGTGCTGTTTTAAAAAAAAGAACTCAGAAGAGTTAAGCAGTTTTAAACTAAACTTGAAAGCACATAGTGCTGTAAAAATAAAACTCCCATAATATTAAAATAAAAATCAATTTGTTTTAATAAAACTCTTAGAATATTAAAATAAAAATCTATTTGTAAAAATAAAAACTCCCATAATATTAAAATAAAAATCTATTTGTAAAAACTCTAATAATATTAAAAATAAAAATCTATTTGTAAAAATAAAACTTTCACAATTTTAAATAAAATTTTATTGGAAAAATAAAATCAAACATTATTTAATAAAAAAATATAATAACAGAAAAACTCAAGTTTAAATAAAAATCTATTTGTAAAAATAAACTTTCGCAATTTTGAATTTATTGGGAAAAATAAAACCAAACAATATTTAATAATAAAAAAATAATAACAAACAAAATTTCAAGTTATATATGAATATTATTTCCTTATGAAATGTTTAAAAAAGTGACTGTATCTCTGGATATATCAATTTCACTAAGTTATTGATAGTGCTCTCTTCAATTCTTTCAAAATTGTTTTTATTTGAAAATTTTTTTTAAAAACCAATTTATGTATGAGAAGTGATTCAAGTTTACAAAAAATATATGAATTTTATTTCCTTTTGAAATGTTTAAGAAAGTGACTGTATCTCCGGAAATATTAATTTCATTGCGAAATAATAAAAATTTTCACGTAGTTATCAATAGTGTTCTTTTTAATTCTTTCAGAAATGTTTTTAATTTAAAAGAATTTTTGAAAAAATACATTTTTGTATGAGAAAGGGTTCAAGTTTACAATAAATATACGAATATTACATCTTTATGAAATGTGTAAGAAAGTGACTGTATCTCCGGAAATAATAATTTCATTGCAAAATTATAAAAATCTTCACTAAGTTATCAATAGTGCTCTTTTCAATTCTTTTAAAGTTGTCTTGATTTGAAAGATTTTTTGCAAAAATACATTTTTGTATGAGAAAGGGTTCAAGTTTATCAATAAATATATGAATATTACTTCATTATGAAACTTTTAAAAAAGTGACTGTATCTTCGGAAATATTAATTTCATTGCGATTTTCTACAAATCTTCACTAAGTTATCAATAGTGCTCTTTTCAATTCTTTCAAAGTTGTTTTCATTTGAAAGATTTTTTGCAAAAATACATTTTTGTATGAGAAAGGGTTCAAGTTTACAATAAATATATGAATATTACATCTTTATGAAATGTGTAAGAAAGTGACTGTATCTCCGCAAATATCAATTTCATTGCGAAATTATAAAAATATTAACTAAACTATCAATAGTGTTCCTTTCAATTCTTTGAAAACTGTTTTGATTTGAAATAATATTTGGAAAACCCCATTTTTGTATGAGAAGTGGTTCAAGTTTACAATAAATATATGAATATTAATTCCTTTTGAAATGTTTAAGAAAGTGACTGCATCTCCGGAAATATCAAATTTATTGCGAAATTATAAAAATCTTCACTAAGTTATCGATAGTGTTCGATTCAATTCTTTTAAAATTGTTTTCATTTAAAAAATTTTAGAAAAAATACATTATTGTATGAGAAAAGGTTCAAGTTTATCAATAAATATGTTAATATTACTTCTCTATGAAATGTTGAAAAACGTGTATCCGAGAAAAAGCATCTCCTGAAATATTAATTTCATTGCGAAATTATAAAAATCTTCACTAAGTTATCGATAGTGTTCGATTCAATTCTTTTAAAATTGTTTTCATTTGAAAGAATTTTTGAAAAAATAAATTTTTGTATCAGAAAAGGTTCAAGTTTATCAATATATATATGAATATTATTTCTTGATGAAATGTTTAAAAGAGTGACTGTATCTCCGGAAATATCAATTTTATTGAGAAATTTTAAATTTTTCACTAAGTTATCAATTATGTTCTTTTCAATTCTTTCAAAATTGTTTTCATTTGAAAGAATTTTTGAAAAAATACATTTTTGTATCAGAAAAGGTTCAAGTTTATCAAAAAATATATGAATATTATTTCCTTATGAAATGTTTAAAAAAGTGACTGTATCTCTGGATATATCAATTTCACTAAGTTATTGATAGTGCTCTCTTCAATTCTTTCAAAATTGTTTTTATTTGAAAATTTTTTTGAAAAACCAATTTATGTATGAGAAGTGATTCAAGTTTACAAAAAATATATGAATTTTATTTCCTTTTGAAATGTTTAAGAAAGTGACTGTATCTCCGGAAATATTAATTTCATTGCGAAATAATAAAAATTTTCACGTAGTTATCAATAGTGTTCCTTTCAATTCTTTGAAAACTGTTTTGATTTGAAATAATTTTTAGAAAACCCCATTTTTGTATGAGAAGTGGTTCAAGTTTACAATAAATATATTAATATACCTTCTATATGAAATGCCTAAAAAAGTGACTGTATCTCCGTGAATATCAATTTTATTGCGAAATGAAAACAATATTCACTAAGCTTTCCATAGTGCTCTTTTCAATTCTTTCAAAATTGTTTTGATTTGAAAAAATTTTTAGAAAAACCAATTTTTGTATGAGAAGTGGTTCAAGTTTACCAATAAATATTTTAATATTACTTTTATATGAAATGTTTAAAAATTTGACTGTATCTCCGGAAATATTAATTTTATTGCGAAATTATAAAAATCTTCACTAAGTTATCAATACTCTTCGATTCAATTCTTTTTAAATCGTTTTCATTTGAAAGAATTTTTGGAAAAAATACATTTTTGTATCAGAAAAGGTTCAAGTTTATGAATATTATTTCCTTATGAAATGTTTAAAAAAGTGACTGTATATCCGGAAATATTAATTTCATTGCGAAATTCTACAAATCTTCACTAAGTTATCAATAGTGCTCTTTTCAATTCTTTCAAAGTTGTTTTGATTTGAAAGAATTTTCGGAAAAACCGTTTTTGTATAAGAAGTGGTACCAGTTTATCAATAAATATATAAATATTTCTTCTTTATTAAATATTTAAGAAAGTGACTGTATTGACTCCGCAAGTATGAATTTCATTGCGAAATTAAAAAATTTTCACAAGTTACCAATAGTGTTCGTTTTAATTCTTTCAGAAATGTTTTTAATTTAAAAGAATTTTTGAAAAAATACATTTTTGTATGAGAAAGGGTTCAAGTTTACAATAAATATACGAATATTACATCTTTATGAAATGTGTAAGAAAGTGACTGTATCTCCGGAAATAATAATTTCATTGCAAAATTATAAAAATCTTCACTAAGTTATCAATAGTGCTCTTTTCAATTCTTTCAAAGTTGTCTTGATTTGAAAGATTTTTTTGAAAAAAGCCATTTTTCTATGAGAGTTGGATCAAGTTTATTAATAAATATATGAATATTACATCTCTATGAAATGTGTAAGAAAGTGACTGCATCTCTGGAAATATTAATTTTATTGCGAAATTCTAAAAATCTTCACTAAGTTATCAATAGGGCTCTTTTCAATTCTTTCAAAGTTGTTTTAATTTGAAAGAATTTTTGGAAAAAGCCATTTTTGAATGAGGAGTGGTTCCAGTTTAGCAAAAATTATATGAATATAACTTCCAAATGAATCTTTTAAAAAAGTGACTGTATCTCCGGAAATATTAATTTCATTGCGAAATTCTAAAAATGTTCACTAAATTATCAATAGTTCTCTTTTCAATTCCTTCAAAATTGTTTTGATTTGAAAGAATTTTTGGAAAAAAGCAATTTTTGTATGAGAAAAGGTTCAAGTTTATCAATAAATATATGAATATTACTTCTTTATGAAATGTTTAAGAAAGTGACTGTATCTCCGGAAATATTAACGTCATTGCGAAATAATAAAAATCTTCACAAAGTTATCAATAGTGCTCTTCTCAATTCTCTTAAAATTGTTTTCATTTGAAAGAATTTTTGAAAAAATACATTTTTGTATGAGAAAGGGTTTAAGTTTACAATAAATTTATGAATATTACATATTTATGAAATGTGTAAGAATGTGGCTGTATCTCCGAAAATAATAATTTCATTGCGAAATTATATAAATCTTCACTGAGTTATCAATAGTGCTCTTTTCAAATCTTTCAAAGATGTATTAATTTGAAAATTTTTTTTTTAAAAACCCATTTTTGTATGAGAAGTGGTTCAAGTTTATCAATAAATATATAAATGTTTCTTCCTTATTAAATGTTTACGTAAGGGACTGTTGCCCCTGAAATAATAATTTCATTGCGAAATGATAAAAATCTTCACTATGTTATCAATAGTGCTCTTTTCAATTCTTTCAAAGTTGTCTTGATTTGAAAGATTTTTTGGAAAAAACCTATTTTTGTATGAGAAGTGGTTTAAGTTTACAATAAATATATGAATATTACATCTCTATGAAATGTGTAAGAAAGTGACTGTATTTCCGGAAATATTAATTTTATTGCGGAATTCTAAAAATCTTCACTAAGTTATCAATAGGGCTCTTTTCAATTCTTTCAAAGTTGTTTTGATTTGAAAGAATTTTTGGAAAAAGCCATTTTCTAATGAGGAGTGGTTCCAGTTTAGCAAAAGTTATATGAATCAAAATGAAATTTTTAAAAAAGTGACTGTATTTCCGGAAATATTAATTTCAATGAAAAATTCTAAAAATATTTACTAAGTTATCAATAGTGTTTTTTCAATTCTTTCAAAATTGTGCTTATTTGAAAGAAGTTTTAGTAAAACCCATTTTTGTATGAGAAGTGGTTTAAGTTTATCAATAAATATATGAATATTACTTCCTTATTAAATGATTAAGTAAGGGACTGTTTCTCAGGAAATAATAATTTCATTGCGAAATTATAAAAATGTTCTCGATGTTATCGTTAGTGCTCTTTCCAAATCATTCAAAATTGTTTTGATTTGCAAGAATTTTTGGAAAAACCCATTTTTGTATCGGGAAGGGTTTTAGCTTAGCAACAATTAAATGAATATAACTTCCAAACGAAACTTTTAAAAAAGTGACTGCATCTCCGCAAATATTAATTTCATTGCGAAATTATAAAATTGTTCACTAAGTTATCCATGGTGTTTTTTTCAATTCTTTTAAAATTGTTTTCATTTGAAAGAATTTTCGGTAAACCGATTTGTATAAGAAGTGGTTCTAGTTTATCAATAAATAAATGGATATTACTTCCCTATGAAATGTTTAAGTAAAGACTGTATCTCCGGAAATATAAATTTCATTGCGAAATTCTAATAATGTTCACTAAGTTATCAAAAGGGCTTTTTTCAATTCTTTCAAAATTGTTTTCATTTGAAAGAATTTTTGGAAAAATCCATTTTTGTATGGGGAAGGGTTCCAGTTTAACAAAAATTATATGAATATAACTTCCAAATGAAACTTTTAAAAAAGTGACTGTATCTCCGTATATATTGAATTTTTGTATTAGGAGTGGTTCAAGTTTATCAATAAATATATGAATATAACTTCCTTATTAATTTTTATGTAAGGGATGTAAACATTGTTTTCATTAGAAAGAATTTTTGAATATATACATTTTTGTATGAGAAAGGGTTCAAGCTTATTACTTCCTTATGAAATGTTTAAGAAAGTGGCTCTATCTCCAGAAATATAAATTTCATTGCGAAATTCTAATAATGTTCACTAAGTTATCAATAGTGCTCTTTTCAATTCTTTTAGAATTGTTTTCATTTGAAAGAATTTTTGAAAAAATAAATTTTTTGTATGAGAAGTGGTTCAAGTTTATCAATAAATATATGAATATTACTTCTTTATGAAATGTTTAAGAAAGTGACTGTATCTCCGGAAATATTAACGTCATTGCGAAATAAAAAAAATCTTCAGAAAGTTATCAATAGTGCTCTTTTCAATTCTTTTAAAATTGTTTTCATTAGAAAGAATTTTTGAAAAAATACATTTTTGTATGAGAAAGGGTTCAAGTTTATTACTTCCTTATGAAATGTTTAAGAAAGTGGCTGTATCTCCGGAAATATAAATTTCATTGCGAAATTCTAATAATGTTCACTAAGTTATCAATAGTGCTCTTTTCAATTCTTTTAGAATTGTTTTCATTTGAAAGAATTTTTGAAAAAATACATTCTTTGTATGAGAAGTGGTTTAAGTTTATCAATAAATATATGAATTTTACTTCCTTATTAATTGTTTAAGTAAAGAACTGTATCTCTAGAAATTATAATTTCATTGCGAAATTCTACAAATCTTCACTAAGTTATCAATAGTGCTCTTTTCAATTCTTTCAAAATTGTTTTGATTTGAAAGAATTTTTGAAAAAATCCATTTTTGTATGAGAACTGGTTCAAGTTTATCAATAAATATATGAATATAACTTCCTTATTAAATTTTTATGTAAGGGATTGTACCTGCGGAAATAATTATTTCATTGCGAAATTATGAAAATCTTCACTAAGGTATTAATAGTGCTTTTTTCAATTATTTCAAAATTGTTTTGATTTGAAAGAACTTTTGGAAAAATCCATTTTTGTATGGGGAAGGGTTCCAGTTTAACAAAAATTATATGAATATAACTTCCAAATGAAACTTTAAAAAAAGTGACTGTATCTCCGTATATATTGAATTTTTGTATTAGGAGTGGTTCAAGTTTATCAATAAATATATGAATATTACTTCCTTATGAAATGTTTAGGAAAGTTGCTGTATCTCCGGATATATAAATTTAATTGCGAAATTTTAATAATGTTCACTGGGTTATCAATAGTGTTCTTTTCAATTATTTAAACATTGTTTTCATTAGAAAGAATTTTTGAAAAAATACATTTTTGTATGAGAAAGGGTTCAAGTTTATTACTTCCTTATGAAATGTTTAAGAAAGTGGCTGTATCTCCGGAAATATAAATTTCATTGCGAAATTCTAATAATGTTCACTAAGTTATCAATAGTGCTCTTTTCAATTCTTTTAGAATTGTTTTCATTTGAAAGAATTTTTGAAAAAATACATTTTTTGTATGAGAAGTGGTTCAAGTTTATCAATAAATATATGAATATTACTTCTTTATGAAATGTTTAAGAAAGTGACTGTATCTCCGGAAATATTAACGTCATTGCGAAATAATAAAAATTTTCAGAAAGTTATCAATAGTGCTCTTTCCAATTCTTTTAAAATTGTTTTCATTAGAAAGAATTTTTGAAAAAATACATTTTTGTATGAGAAAGGGTTCAAGTTTATTACTTCCTTATGAAATGTTTAAGAAAGTGGCTGTATCTCCGGAAATATAAATTTCATTGCGAAATTCAAATAATGTTCACTAAGTTATCAATAGTGCTCTTTTCAATTCTTTTAGAATTGTTTTCATTTGAAAGAATTTTTGAAAAAATACATTTTTGTATGAGAAAGGGTTTAAGTTTACAATAAATATATGAATATTACTTCCCTATAAAATGTTTAAGTCAAGGACTGTATCTCTGGAAATATAAATTTCATTGCGAAATTCTAATAATGTTCACTAAGTTATCAAAAGGGCTTTTTTCAATTCTTTCAAAATTGTTTTCATTTGAAAGAATTTTTGGAAAAATCCATTTTTGTATGGGGAAGGGTTCCAGTTTAGCAAAAATTATATGAATATAACTTCCAAATGAAACTTTTAAAAAAGTGACTGTATCTCCGTATATATTGAATTTTTTGCGTAATTATAGGAATATTCACTAACATATCTATAGCGGTCTTTCCAATTCTTTCGAAATTATTTTGATTTCAAAGATTTAAAAAAAAAAACAGTTTTTGTATTAGGAGTGGTTCAAGCTTATCAATAAATATATGAATGTTACTTCCTTATGAAATCTTTAGGAAAGTTGCTGTATCTCCGGATATATAAATTTCATTGCGAAATTTTAATAATGTTCACTGGGTTATCAATAGTGTTCTTTTCAATTATTTAAACATTGTTTTCATTAGAAGGAATTTTTTCCTTATGAAATGTTTAAGAAAGTGGCTGTATCTCCGGAAATATAAATTTCATTGCGAAATTCTAATAATGTTCACTAAGTTATCAATAGTGCTCTTTTCAATTCTTTTAGAATTGTTTTCATTTGAAAGAATTTTTGACAAAATATATTTTTTGTATGAGAAGTGGTTTAAGTTTATCAATAGATATATGAATATTACTTCCTTATTAAATGTTTAAGTAAAGAACTGTATCTCCGGAAATTATAATTTCATTGCGAAATTCTACAAATCTTCACTAAGTTATCAATAGTGCTTTTTTCAATTCTTTCAAAGTTGTCTTAATTAAAAAGATTTTTTGGGAAAAAGCCATTTTTGTATAAGGAGTGTTTGCAGTTTAGCAAAAATTATATAAATATAACTTCCAAATGATATGTTTAAGAAAGTGACTGTATATGCGCAAGTATAAATTTCATTGCAAAATTAAAAAATTTTCACAAAGTTATCAATAGTGTTCTTTTCAATTCTTTTAGAATTGTTTTTATTTGAAAGAATTTTTGAAAAAATACATTTTTGTATGAGAAAGGGTTCAAGTTTATTACTTCCTTATGAAATGTTTAAGAAAGTGGCTGTATCTCCGGAAATATAAATTTCATTGCGAAATTCTAATAATGTTCACTAAGTTATCAATAGTGCTCTTTTCAATTCTTTTAGAATTGTTTTCATTTGAAAGAATTTTTGAAAAAATACATTCTTTGTATGAGAAGTGGTTTAAGTTTATCAATAAATATATGAATATTACTTCCTTATTAAATGTTTAAGTAAAGAACTGTATCTCCGGAAATTATAATTTCATTGCAAAATTCTACAAATCTTCACTAAGTTATCAATAGTGCTCTTTTCAATTCTTTCAAAATTGTTTTGATTTGAAAGAATTTTTGAAAAAATCCATTTTTGTATGAGAACTGGTTCAAGTTTATCAATAAATATATGAATATAACTTCCTTATTAAATTTTTATGTAAGGGATTGTATCTGCGGAAATAATTATTTCATTGCGAAATTATGAAAATCTTCACTAAGGTATTAATAGTGCTTTTTTCAATTATTTCAAAATTGTTTTGATTTGAAAGAACTTTTGGAAAAATCCATTTTTGTATGGGGAAGGGTTCCAGTTTAACAAAAATTATATGAATATAACTTCCAAATGAAACTTTTAAAAAAGTGACTGTATCTCCGTATATATTGAATTTTTGTATTAGGAGTGGTTCAAGTTTATCAATATATATATGAATATTACTTCCTTATGAAATGTTTAGGAAAGTTGCTGTATCTCCGGATATATAAATTTCATTGCGAAATTTTAATAATGTTCACTGGGTTATCAATAGTGTTCTTTTCAATTATTTAAACATTGTTTTCATTAGAAAGAATTTTTGAAAAAATACATTTTTGTGTGAGAAAGGGTTCAAGTTTATTACTTCCTTATGAAATGTTTAAGAAAGTGGCTGTATCTCCGGAAATAAAAATTTCATTGCGAAATTCTAATAATGTTCACTAAGTTATCAATAGTGCTCTTTTCAATTCTTTTAGAATGGTTTTCATTTGAAAGAATTTTTGAAAAAATAAATTTTTTGTATGAGAAGTGGTTTAAGTTTATCAATAAATATATGAATATTACTTCCTTATTAAATGTTTAAATAAAGAACTGTATCTCCGGAAATTATAATTTCATTGCGAAATTCTACAAATTTTCACTAAGTTATCAATAGTGCTTTTTTCAATTCTTTCAAAGTTGTCTTAATTTAAAAGAATTTTTGGAAAAAAGCCATTTTTGTATAAGGAGTGTTTGCAGTTTAGCAAAAATTATATAAATATAACTTCCAAATGATATATTTAAGAAAGTGACTGTATATCCGCAAGTATTAATTTCATTGCAAAATTAAAAAAATTTCACAAAGTTATTAATAGTGTTCTTTTCAATTCTTTTAGAATTGTTTTCATTTGAAAGAATTTTTGAAAAAATACATTTTTGTATGAGAAAGGGTTCAAGTTTATTACTTCCTTATGAAATGTTTAAGAAAGTGGCTGTATCTCCGGAAATATAAATTTCATTGCGAAATTCTAATAATGTTCACTAAGTTATCAATAGTGCTCTTTTCAATTCTTTCAAAATTGTTTTGATTTAAAAGAATTTTTGAAAAAATACATTCTTTGTATGAGAAGTGGTTTAAGTTTATCAATAAATATATGAATTTTACTTCCTTATTAATTGTTTAAGTAAAGAACTGTATCTCCAAAAATTAGAATTTCATTGCGAAATTCTACAAATCTTCACTAAGTTATCAATAGTGCTCTTTTCAATTCTTTCAAAATTGTTTTGATTTAAAAGAATTTTTGAAAAAATACATTTTTTGTATGAGAAGTGGTTTAAGTTTATCAATAAATATATGAATACTACTTCCTTATTAAATGTTTAAGTAAAGAACTGTATCTCCGGAAATTATAATTTCATTGCGAAATTCTACAAATCTTCACTAAGTTATCAATAGTGAATATTGATAACTCTTTTCAATTCTTTCAAAATTGTTTTGATTTGAAAGAATTTTTGAAAAAATCCATTTTTGTATAAGAAGTGGTTCAAGTTTATCAATAAATATATGAATATAACTTCCTTATTAAATTTTTATGTAAGGGATTGTATCTGCGGAAATAATTATTTCATTGCGAAATTATGAAAATCTTCACTAAGGTATTAATAGTGCTTTTTTAAATTATTTCAAAATTGTTTTGATTTGAAAGAACTTTTGGAAAAAAGCAATTTTTGTATGAGAAGTGGTTGAAGTTTATCAATAAATATATGAATATTACTTCATTATGAAACTTTTAAAAAAGTGAATGTATCTTCGGAAATATTAATTTATTGCGATTTTCTACAAATCTTCACTAAGTTATCAATAGTGCTCTTTTCAATTCTTTCAAAGTTGTTTTGATTTGAAAGAATTTTCGGAAAAACCGTTTTTGTATAAGAAGTGGTTCCAGCTTATCAATAAATATATAAATATTTCTTCCTTTAAAATGTTTAAGAAAGTGGCTTTATCTCCGCAAGTATTAATTTCATTACAAAATTAAAAAATTTTCACAAAGTTATCAATAGTGTTCTTTTCAATTCTTTTAGAATTGTTTTCATTGGAAAGAATTTTTGAAAAAATACATTTTTGTATGAGAAAGGGTTTAAGTTTACAATAAATATATGAATATTACTTCCCTATAAAACGTTTAAGTCAAGGACTGTATCTCTGGAAATATAAATTTCATTGCGAAATTCTAATAATGTTCACTAAGTTATCAAAAGGGCTTTTTTCAATTCTTTCAAAATTGTTTTCATTTGAAAGAATTTTTGGAAAAATCCATTTTTGTATGGGGAAGGGTTCCAGTTTAACAAAAATTATATGAATATAACTTCCAAATGAAACTTTTAAAAAAGTGACTGTATCTCCGTATATATTGAATTTTTTGCGTAATTATAGGAATATTCACTAACATATCTATAGCGGTCTTTCCAATTCTTTCGAAATTATTTTGATTTCAAAGATTTAAAAAAAAAACAGTTTTTGTATTAGGAGTGGTTCAAGTTTATCAATAAATATATGAATGTTACTTCCTTATGAAATGTTTAGGAAAGTTGCTGTATCTCCGGATATATAAATTTCATTGCGAAATTTTAATAATGTTCACTGGGTTATCAATAGTGTTCTTTTCAATTATTTAAACATTGTTTTCATTAGAAGGAATTTTTTCCTTATGAAATGTTTAAGAAAGTGGCTGTATCTCCGGAAATATAAATTTCATTGCGAAATTCTAATAATGTTCACTAAGTTATCAATAGTGCTCTTTTCAATTCTTTTAGAATTGTTTTCATTTGAAAGAATTTTTGACAAAATACATTTTTTGTATGAGAAGTGGTTTAAGTTTATCAATAGATATATGAATATTACTTCCTTATTAAATGTTTAAGTAAAGAACTGTATCTCCGGAAATTATAATTTCATTGCGAAATTCTACAAATCTTCACTAAGTTATCAATAGTGCTTTTTTCAATTCTTTCAAAGTTGTCTTAATTAAAAAGATTTTTTGGGAAAAAGCCATTTTTGTATAAGGAGTGTTTGCAGTTTAGCAAAAATTATATAAATATAACTTCCAAATGATATGTTTAAGAAAGTGACTGTATATGCGCAAGTATAAATTTCATTGCAAAATTAAAAAATTTTCACAAAGTTATCAATAGTGTTCTTTTCAATTCTTTTAGAATTGTTTTTATTTGAAAGAATTTTTGAAAAAATACATTTTTGTATGAGAAAGGGTTCAAGTTTATTACTTCCTTATGAAATGTTTAAGAAAGTGGCTGTATCTCCGGAAATATAAATTTCATTGCGAAATTCTAATAATGTTCACTAAGTTATCAATAGTGCTCTTTTCAATTCTTTTAGAATTGTTTTCATTTGAAAGAATTTTTGAAAAAATACATTCTTTGTATGAGAAGTGGTTTAAGTTTATCAATAAATATATGAATATTACTTCCTTATTAAATGTTTAAGTAAAGAACTGTATCTCCGGAAATTATAATTTCATTGCGAAATTCTACAAATCTTCACTAAGTTATCAATAGTGCTCTTTTCAATTCTTTCAAAATTGTTTTGATTTGAAAGAATTTTTGAAAAAATCCATTTTTGTATGAGAACTGGTTCAAGTTTATCAATAAATATATGAATATAACTTCCTTATTAAATTTTTATGTAAGGGATTGTATCTGCGGAAATATTTATTTCATTGCGAAATTATGAAAATCTTCACTAAGGTATTAATAGTGCTTTTTTCAATTATTTCAAAATTGTTTTGATTTGAAAGAACTTTTGGAAAAATCCATTTTTGTATGGGGAAGGGTTCCAGTTTAACAAAAATTATATGAATATAACTTCCAAATGAAACTTTTAAAAAAGTGACTGTATCTCCGTATATAGTGAATTTTTTGCGTAATTATAGGAATATTCACTAACATATCTATAGTGGTCTTTCCAATTCTTTCGAAATTATTTTGATTTCAAAGATTAAAAAAAAAAACAGTTTTTGTATTAGGAGTGGTTCAAGTTTATCAATAAATATATGAATATTACTTCCTTATGAAATGTTTAGGAAAGTTGCTGTATCTCCGGATATATAAATTTCATTGCGAAATTTTAATAATGTTCACTGGGTTATCAATAGTGTTCTTTTCAATTATTTAAACATTGTTTTCATTAGAAGGAATTTTTTCCTTATGAAATGTTTAAGAAAGTGGCTGTATCTCCGGAAATATAAATTTCATTGCGAAATTCTAATAATGTTCACTAAGTTATCAATAGTGCTCTTTTCAATTCTTTTAGAATTGTTTTCATTTAAAAGAATTTTTGACAAAATACATTTTTTGTATGAGAAGTGGTTTAAGTTTATCAATAGATATATGAATATTACTTCCTTATTAAATGTTTAAGTAAAGAACTGTATCTCCGGAAATTATAATTTCATTGCGAAATTCTACAAATCTTCACTAAGTTATCAATAGTGCTTTTTTCAATTCTTTCAAAGTTGTCTTAATTAAAAAGATTTTTTGGGAAAAAGCCATTTTTGTATAAGGAGTGTTTGCAGTTTAGCAAAAATTATATAAATATAACTTCCAAATGATATATTTAAGAAAGTGACTGTATATCCGCAAGTATTAATTTCATTGCAAAATTAAAAAAATTTCACAAAGTTATTAATAGTGTTCTTTTCAATTCTTTTAGAATTGTTTTCATTTGAAAGAATTTTTGAAAAAATACATTTTTGTATGAGAAAGGGTTCAAGTTTATTACTTCCTTATGAAATGTTTAAGAAAGTGGCTGTATCTCCGGAAATATAAATTTCATTGCGAAATTCTAATAATGTTCACTAAGTTATCAATAGTGCTCTTTTCAATTCTTTTAGAATTGTTTTCATTTAAAAGAATTTTTGAAAAAATACATTCTTTGTATGAGAAGTGGTTTAAGTTTATCAATAAATATATGAATACTACTTCCTTATTAAATGTTTAAGTAAAGAACTGTATCTCCGGAAATTATAATTTCATTGCGAAATTCTACAAATCTTCACTAAGTTATCAATAGTGCTCTTTTCAATTCATTCAAAATTGTTTTGATTTGAAAGAATTTTTGAAAAAATCCATTTTTGTATAAGAAGTGGTTCAAGTTTATCAATAAATATATGAATATAACTTCCTTATTAAATTTTTATGTAAGGGATTGTATCTGCGGAAATAATTATTTCATTGCGAAATTATGAAAATCTTCACTAAGGTATTAATAGTGCTTTTTTAAATTATTTCAAAATTGTTTTGATTTGAAAGAACTTTTGGAAAAAAGCAATTTTTGTATGAGAAGTGGTTGAAGTTTATCAATAAATATATGAATATTACTTCATTATGAAACTTTTAAAAAAGTGAATGTATCTTCGGAAATATTAATTTATTGCGATTTTCTACAAATCTTAACTAAGTTATCAATAGTGCTCTTTTCAATTCTTTCAAAGTTGTTTTGATTTGAAAGAATTTTCGGAAAAACCGTTTTTGTATAAGAAGTGGTTCCAGCCTATCAATAAAAATATAAATATTTCTTCCTTTAAAATGTTTAAGAAAGTGGCTTTATATCCGCAAGTATTAATTTCATTGCAAAATTAAAAAATGTTCACAAAGTTATCAATAGTGTTCTTTTTAATTCTTTTAGAATTGTTTTCATTGGAAAGAATTTTTGAAAAAATACATTTTTGTATGAGAAAGGGTTCAAGTCTACAAGTAATTATGAATATTACATCTTTATGTAATGTGTAAAAAAGTGACTGTATCTCCGTAAATAATAATTTCATTGCGAAATTATAAAAATTTTCACTGAGTTATCAATACTGCTCTTTTCAATTTTTTCAAAATTGTTTGGCTTTGAAAGAATTTTTGGAAAAAAGCCATTTTTGTATGAGAAAGGGTTCAAGTTTATTAATAAATATATGAGTATTATTTCCTTATTAAATGTTTAAGTAAGGGACTGTTGCTCCTGAAATAATAATTTCATTGCGAAATGATAAAAATCTTCACTATGTTATCAATAGTGCTCTTTTCAATTCTTTCAAAGTTGTTTTGATTTGAAAGAATTTTCGGAAAAACCGTTTTTGTATAAGAAGTGGTTCCAGCTTATCAATAAATATATAAATATTTCTTCCTTATTAAATGTTTAAGAAAATGGCTGTATCTCCGCAAGTATTAATTTCATTGCAAAATTAAAAAATTTTCACAAAGTTGTCAATAGTGTTCTTTTAAATTCTTCTAGAATTGTTTTCATTTGAAAGAATTTTTGGAAAAAGCCATATTCTAATGAGGAGTGGTTCCAGTTTAGCAAAAGTTATATGAATATAACTTCCAAATGAAATTTTAAAAAAAGTGACTGTATTTCCGGAAATATTAATTTCAATGAAAAATTCTAAAAATCTTTACTAAGTTATCAATAGTGTTTTTTCAATTCTTTCAAAATTGTGCTTATTTGAAAGAATTTTTAGTAAAACTCATTTTTGTATGAGAAGTGGTTCAAGTTCATCAATAAATATATGAATATTACTTCCTTATGAAATGTCTAAGAAAGTGACTGTATCTCCGGAAATATTAACTTCATTGTGAAATAATAAAAATCTTCACAAGTTATCTTTTCAATTCTTTTAAAATAGTTTTCATTTGAAAGAATTTTTGCAAAAATACATTTTTGAAGGAAAAAGGGTTCAAGTTTATCAATATATATATAAATATTACTTCCTTATGAAATGTTTAAGAAAGTGACTGCATTTCCGGAAATATTAACTTCATTGCGAAAAAATAAAAATCTGCAGAAAGTTATCAATAGTGCCCTTTTCAATTCTTGTAAAATTTTTTTCATTTAAAAGAATTTTTGAAAAAAATACATTTTTTGTATGAGAAAGGGTTCAAGTTTATCAATAAATATATGAATATTACTTCCTTATGAAATGTTTAGGAAAGTTGCTGTATCTCCGGATATATAAATTTCATTGCGAAATGATAAAAATCTTCACTATGTTATCAATAGTGCTCTTTTCAATTCTTTCAAAGTTGTCTTGATTTGAAAGATTTTTTGGAAAAAACCCATTTTTGTATGAGAAGTGGTTCAAGTTTACAATAAATATATGAATATTACATCTCTATGAAATGTGTAAGAAAGTGACTGTATCTCCGGAAATATTAATTTTATTGCGAAATTCTAAAAATCTCCACTAAGTTATCAATAGGGCTCTTTTCAATTCTTTCAAAGTTGTTTTGATTTGAAAGAATTTTTAGAAAAAGCCATTTTCTAATGAGGAGTGGTTCCAGTTTAGCAAAAGTTATATGAATATAACTTCCAAATGAAATTTTTAAAAAAGTGACTGTATTTCCGGAAATATTAATTTCAATGAAAAATTCCAAAAATCTTTACTAAGTTATCAATAGTGTTTTTTCAATTCTTTCAAAATTGTGCTTATTTGAAAGAATTTTTAGTAAAACTCATTTTTGTATGAGAAGTGGTTCAAGTTTATCAATAAATATATGAATATTACTTCCTTATGAAATGTTTAAGAAAGTGACTGTATCTCCGGAAATATTAACTTCATTGTGAAATTCTAATAATGTTCACTAAGTTATCAATAGTGCTCTTTTCAATTCTTTTAGAATTGTTTTCATTTGAAAGAATTTTTGAAAAAATACATTTTTTGTATGAGAAGTGGTTCAAGTTTATCAATAAATATATGAATATTACTTCTTTATGAAATGTTTAAGAAAGTGACTGTATCTCCGGAAATATTAACGTCATTGCGAAATAATAAAAATTTTCAGAAAGTTATCAATAGTGCTCTTTTCAATTCTTTTAAAATTGTTTTCATTAGAAAGAATTTTTGAAAAAATACATATTTGTATGAGAAAGGGTTCAAGTTTATTACTTCGTTATGAAATGTTTAAGAAAGTGGCTGTATCTCCGGAAATATAAATTTCATTGCGAAATTCAAATAATGTTCACTAAGTTATCAATAGTGCTCTTTTCAATTCTTTTAGAATTGTTTTCATTTGAAAGAATTTTTAAAAAAATACATTTTTGTATGAGAAAGGGTTTAAGTTTACAATAAATATATGAATATTACTTCCCTATAAAATGTTTAAGTCAAGGACTGTATCTCTGGAAATATAAATTTCATTGCGAAATTCTAATAATGTTCACTAAGTTATCAAAAGGGCTTTTTTCAATTCTTTCAAAATTGTTTTCATTTGAAAGAATTTTTGGAAAAATCCATTTTTGTATGGGGAAGGGTTCCAGTTTAACAAAAATTATATGAATATAACTTCCAAATGAAACTTTTAAAAAAGTGACTGTATCTCCGTATATATTGAATTTTTTGCGTAATTATAGGAATATTCACTAGCATATCTATAGTGGTCTTTCCAATTCTTTCGAAATTATTTTGATTTCAAAGATTAAAAAAAAAAAAACAGTTTTTGTATTAGGAGTGGTTCAAGTTTATCAATAAATATATGAATATTACTTCCTTATGAAATGTTTAGGAAAGTTGCTGTATCTCCGGATATATAAATTTCATTGCGAAATTTTAATAATGTTCACTGGGTTATCAATAGTGTTCTTTTCAATTATTTAAACATTGTTTTCATTAGAAGGAATTTTTTCCTTATGAAATGTTTAAGAAAGTGGCTGTATCTCCGGAAATATAAATTTCATTGCGAAATTCTAATAATGTTCACTAAGTTATCAATAGTGCTCTTTTCAATTCTTTTAGAATTGTTTTCATTTGAAAGAATTTTTGACAAAATACATTTTTTGTATGAGAAGTGGTTTAAGTTTATCAATAGATATATGAATATTACTTCCTTATTAAATGTTTAAGTAAAGAACTGTATCTCCGGAAATTATAATTTCATTGCGAAATTCTACAAATCTTCACTAAGTTATCAATAGTGCTTTTTTCAATTCTTTCAAAGTTGTCTTAATTAAAAAGAATTTTTGGGAAAAAGCCATTTTTGTATAAGGAGTGTTTGCAGTTTAGCAAAAATTATATAAATATAACTTCCAAATGATATGTTTAAGAAAGTGACTGTATATGCGCAAGTATAAACTTCATTGCAAAATTAAAAAATTTTCACAAAGTTATCAATAGTGTTCTTTTCAATTCTTTTAGAATTGTTTTTATTTGAAAGAATTTTTGAAAAAATACATTTTTGTATGAGAAAGGGTTCAAGTTTATTACTTCCTTATGAAATGTTTAAGAAAGTGGCTGTATCTCCGGAAATATAAATTTCATTGCGAAATTCTAATAATGTTCACTAAGTTATCAATAGTGCTCTTTTTCAATTCTTTTAGAATTGTTTTCATTTGAAAGAATTTTTGAAAAAATCCATTTTTGTATGAGAACTGGTTTAAGTTTATCAATAAATATATGAATATAACTTCCTTATTAAATTTTTATGTAAGGGATTGTATCTGCGGAAATAATTATTTCATTGCGAAATTATGAAAATCTTCACTAAGGTATTAATAGTGCTTTTTTCAATTATTTCAAAATTGTTTTGATTTGAAAGAACTTTTCGAAAAATCCATTTTTGTATGGGGAAGGGTTCCAGTTTAACAAAAATTATATGAATATAACTTCCAAATGAAACTTTTAAAAAAGTGACTGTATCTCCGTATATATTGAATTTTTGTATTAGGAGTGGTTCAAGTTTATCAATATATATATGAATATTACTTCCTTATGAAATGTTTAGGAAAGTTGCTGTATCTCCGGATATATAAATTTCATTGCGAAATTTTAATAATGTTCACTGGGTTATCAATAGTGTTCTTTTCAATTATTTAAACATTGTTTTCATTAGAAAGAATTTTTGAAAAAATACATTTTTGTATGAGAAAGGGTTCAAGTTTATTACTTCCTTATGAAATGTTTAAGAAAGTGGCTGTATCTCCGGAAATATAAATTTCATTGCGAAATTCTAATAATGTTCACTAAGTTATCAATAGTGCTCTTTTTAATTCTTTTAGAATTGTTTTCATTTGAAAGAATTTTTGAAAAAATACATTTTTTGTATGAGAAGTGGTTCAAGTTTATCAATAAATATATGAATATTACTTCTCTATGAAATGTTCAAGAAAGTGACTGTATCTCCGGAAATATTAACGTCATTGCGAAATAATAAAAATCTTCAGAAAGTTATCAATAGTGCTCTTTTCAATTCTTTTAAAATTGTTTTCATTAGAAAGAATTTTTGAAAAAATACATTTTTGTATGAGAAAGGGTTCAAGTTTATTACTTCCTTATGAAATGTTTAAGAAAGTGGCTGTATCTCCGGAAATATAAATTTCATTGCGAAATTCTAATAATGTTCACTAAGTTATCAATAGTGCTCTTTTTAATTCTTTTAGAAATGTTTTCATTTGAAAGAATTTTTGAAAAAATACATTTTTTGTATGAGAAGTGGTTCAAGTTTATCAATAAATATATGAATATTACTTCCTTATGAAATGTTTAAGAAAGTGACTGTATCTCCGGAAATATTAACGTCATTGCGAAATAATAAAAATCTTCAGAAAGTTATCAATAGTGCTCTTTTTATCTCTTTCAGAATTGTTTTCATTTGAAAGAATTTTTGAAAAAATACATTTTTTGTATGAGAAGTGGTTCAAGTTTATCAATAAATATATGAATATTACATATTTATGAAATGTGTAAGAATGTGACTGTATCTCCGAAAATAATAATTTCATTGCGAAATTATAAAAATCTTCACTGAGTTATCAATAGTGCTCTTTTCAATTCTTTCAAAATTGTTTGGCTTTGAAAGAATTTTTGGAAAAAAGCCATTTTTGTATGAGAAAGGGTTCAAGTTTATTAATAAATATATGAGTATTATTTCCTTATTAAATGTTTAAGTAAGGGACTGTTGCTCCTGAAATAATAATTTCATTGCGAAATGATAAAAACCTTCACTAAGTTATCAATAGTGCTCTTTTGAATTCTTTCAAAGTTGTTTTGATTTGAAAGAATTTTCGGAAAAACCGTTTTTGTATAAGAAGTGGTTCCAGCTTATCAATAAATATATAAATATTTCTTCCTTATTAAATGTTTAAGAAAGTGGCTGTATCTCCGCAAGTATTAATTTCATTGCAAAATTAAAAAAATTTCACAAAGTGTTCAATAGTGTTCTTTTCAATTCTTTTAGAATTGATTTTATTTGAAAGAATTTTTGAAAAAATACATTTTTGTATGAGAAAGGGTTCAAGTTTACAATAAATATATGAATATTACATCTTTATGAAATGTGTAAGAATGTGACTGTATCTCCGGAAATAATAATTTCATTGCGAAATTATAAAAATCTTCACTGGGTTATCAATAGTGTTCTTTTCATTTCTTTTAAAATTGTTTTCATTTGAAAGAATTTTCGGTAAACCGTTTCTGTATATGAAGTGGTTCCAGTTTATCAATAAATAAATGGATATTACTTCCCTATAAAATGTTTAAGTCAATGACTGTATCTCCGGAAATATAAATTTCATTGCGAAATTCTAATAATGTTCACTAAGTTATCAAAAGGGCTTTTTTCAATTCTTTCAAAATTGTTTTCATTTGAAAGAATTTTTGGAAAAATCCATTTTTGTATGGGGAAGGGTTCCAGTTTAACAAAAATTATATGAATATAACTTCCAAATGAAACTTTTAAAAAAGTGACTGTATCTCCGTATATATTGAATTTTTTGCGTAATTATAGGAATATTCACTAACATATCTATAGTGGTCTTTCCAATTCTTTCGAAATTATTTTGATTTCAAAGATTAAAAAAAAAAAACAGTTTTTGTATTAGGAGTGGTTCAAGTTTATCAATAAATATATGAATATTACTTCCTTATGAAATGTTTAGGAAAGTTGCTGTATCTCCGGATATATAAATTTCATTGCGAAATTTTAATAATGTTCACTGGGTTATCAATAGTGTTTTTTTCAATTATTTAAACATTGTTTTCATTAGAAAGAATTTTTGAAAAAATACATTTTTGTGTGAGAAAGGGTTCAAGTTTATTACTTCCTTATGAAATGTTTAAGAAAGTGGCTGTATCTCCGGAAATAAAAATTTCATTGCGAAATTCTAATAATGTTCACTAAGTTATCAATAGTGCTCTTTTCAATTCTTTTAGAATGGTTTTCATTTGAAAGAATTTTTGAAAAAATAAATTTTTTGTATGAGAAGTGGTTTAAGTTTATCAATAAATATATGAATATTACTTCCTTATTAAATGTTTAAGTAAAGAACTGTATCTCCGGAAATTATAATTTCATTGCGAAATTCTACAAATTTTCACTAAGTTATCAATAGTGCTTTTTTCAATTCTTTCAAAGTTGTCTTAATTTAAAAGAATTTTTGGAAAAAAGCCATTTTTGTATAAGGAGTGTTTGCAGTTTAGCAAAAATTATATAAATATAACTTCCAAATGATATATTTAAGAAAGTGACTGTATATCCGCAAGTATTAATTTCATTGCAAAATTAAAAAAATTTCACAAAGTTATTAATAGTGTTCTTTTCAATTCTTTTAGAATTGTTTTTATTTGAAAGAATTTTTGAAAAAATACATTTTTGTATGAGAAAGGGTTCAAGTTTATTACTTCCTTATGAAATGTTTAAGAAAGTGGCTGTATCTCCGGAAATATAAATTTCATTGCGAAATTCTAATAATGTTCACTAAGTTATCAATAGTGCTCTTTTCAATTCTTTTAGAATTGTTTTCATTTGAAAGAATTTTTGAAAAAATACATTCTTTGTATGAGAAGTGGTTTAAGTTTATCAATAAATATATGAATATTACTTCCTTATTAAATGTTTATGTAAAGAACTGTATCTCCGGAAATTATAATTTCATTGCGAAATTCTACAAATCTTCACTAAGTTATCAATAGTGCTCTTTTCAATTCTTTCAAAATTGTTTTGATTTGAAAGAATTTTTGAAAAAATCCATTTTTGTATGAGAACTGGTTCAAGTTTATCAATAAATATATGAATATAACTTCCTTATTAAAT
This sequence comes from Epicampocera succincta, assembly GCA_932526305.1. NCBI lineage: Eukaryota > Metazoa > Arthropoda > Insecta > Diptera > Tachinidae > Epicampocera > Epicampocera succincta. The sequence goes on from OW052037.1 coordinate 26,675,819, forward strand.
TTTTATGTAAGGGATTGTATCTGCGGAAATAATTATTTCATTGCGAAATTATGAAAATCTTCACTAAGGTATTAATAGTGCTTTTTTCAATTATTTCAAAATTGTTTTGATTTGAAAGAACTTTTGGAAAAATCCATTTTTGTATGGGGAAGGGTTCCAGTTTAACAAAAATTATATGAATATAACTTCCAAATGAAACTTTTAAAAAAGTGACTGTATCTCCGTATATATTGAATTTTTGTATTAGGAGTGGTTCAAGTTTATCAATATATATATGAATATTACTTCCTTATGAAATGTTTAGGAAAGTTGCTGTATCTCCGGATATATAAATTTCATTGCGAAATTTTAATAATGTTCACTGGGTTATCAATAGTGTTCTTTTCAATTATTTAAACATTGTTTTCATTAGAAAGAATTTTTGAAAAAATACATTTTTGTATGAGAAAGGGTTCAAGTTTATTACTTCCTTATGAAATGTTTAAGAAAGTGGCTGTATCTCCGGAAATATAAATTTCATTGCGAAATTCTAATAATAATCACTAAGTTATCAATAGTGCTCTTTTTAATTCTTTTAGAATTGTTTTCATTTGAAAGAATTTTTGAAAAAATACATTTTTTGTATGAGAATTGGTTCAAGTTTATCAATAAATATATGAATATTACTTCTCTATGAAATGTTTAAGAAAGTGACTGTATCTCCGGAAATATTAAGTTCATTGCGAAATAATAAAAATCTTCAGAAAGTTATCAATAGTGCTCTTTTCAATTCTTTTAAAATTGTTTTCATTAGAAAGAATTTTTGAAAAAATACATTTTTGTATGAGAAAGGGTTTAAGTTTACAATAAATATATGAATATTACATATTTATGAAATGTGTAAGAATGTGACTGTGATCTCCGAAAATAATAATTTCATTGCGAAATTATAAAAATCTTCACTGAGTTATCAATAGTGCTCTTTTCAATTCTTTCAAAATTGTTTGGCTTTGAAAGAATTTTTGGAAAAAAGCCATTTTTGTATGAGAAAGGGTTCAAGTTTATTAATAAATATATGAGTATTATTTCCTTATTAAATGTTTAAGTAAGGGACTGTTGCTCCTGAAATAATAATTTCATTGCGAAATGATAAAAACCTTCACTAAGTTATCAATAGTGCTCTTTTGAATTCTTTCAAAGTTGTTTTGATTTGAAAGAATTTTCGGAAAAACCGTTTTTGTATAAGAAGTGGTTCCAGCTTATCAATAAATATATAAATATTTCTTCCTTATTAAATGTTTAAGAAAGTGGCTGCATCTCCGCAAGTATTAATTTCATTGCAAAATTAAAAAAATTTCACAAAGTGTTCAATAGTGTTCTTTTCAATTCTTTTAGAATTGATTTTATTTGAAAGAATTTTTGAAAAAATACATTTTTGTATGAGAAAGGGTTCAAGTTTATTAATAAATATATGAGTATTATTTCCTTATTAAATGTTTAAGTAAGGGACTGTTGCTCCTGAAATAATAATTTCATTGCGAAATGATAAAAACCTTCACTAAGTTATCAATAGTGCTCTTTTGAATTCTTTCAAAGTTGTTTTCATTTGAAAGAATTTTCGGTAAACCGTTTCTGTATATGAAGTGGTTCCAGTTTATCAATAAATAAATGGATATTACTTCCCTATAAAATGTTTAAGTCAATGACTGTATCTCCGGAAATATAAATTTCATTGCGAAATTCTAATAATGTTCACTAAGTTATCAAAAGGGCTTTTTTCAATTCTTTCAAAATTGTTTTCATTTGAAAGAATTTTTGGAAAAATCCATTTTTGTATGGGGAAGGTTTCCAGTTTAACAAAAATTATATGAATATAACTTCCAAATGAAACTTTTAAAAAAGTGACTGTATCTCCGTATATATTGAATTTTTTGCGTAATTATAGGAATATTCACTAACATATCTATAGTGGTCTTTCCAATTCTTTCGAAATTATTTTGATTTCAAAGATTAAAAAAAAAAAACAGTTTTTGTATTAGGAGTGGTTCAAGTTTATCAATAAATATATGAATATTACTTCCTTATGAAATGTTTAGGAAAGTTGCTGTATCTCCGGATATATAAATTTCATTGCGAAATTTTAATAATGTTCACTGGGTTATCAATAGTGTTCTTTTCAATTATTTAAACATTGTTTTCATTAGAAAGAATTTTTGAAAAAAATACATTTTTGTGTGAGAAAGGGTTCAAGTTTATTACTTCCTTATGAAATGTTTAAGAAAGTGGCTGTATCTCCGGAAATAAAAATTTCATTGCGAAATTCTAATAATGTTCACTAAGTTATCAATAGTGCTCTTTTCAATTCTTTTAGAATGGTTTTCATTTGAAAGAATTTTTGAAAAAATAAATTTTTTGTATGAGAAGTGGTTTAAGTTTATCAATAAATATATGAATATTACTTCCTTATTAAATGTTTAAGTAAAGAACTGTATCTCCGGAAATTATAATTTCATTGCGAAATTCTACAAATTTTCACTAAGTTATCAATAGTGCTTTTTTCAATTCTTTTAAAGTTGTCTTAATATAAAAGAATTTTTGGAAAAAAGCCATTTTTGTATAAGGAGTGTTAGCAGTTTAGCAAAAATTATATAAATATAACTTCCAAATGATATATTTAAGAAAGTGACTGTATATCCGCAAGTATTAATTTCATTGCAAAATTAAAAAAATTTCACAAAGTTATTAATAGTGTTCTTTTCAATTCTTTTAGAATTGTTTTTATTTGAAAGAATTTTTGAAAAAATACATTTTTGTATGAGAAAGGGTTCAAGTTTATTACTTCCTTATGAAATGTTTAAGAAAGTGGCTGTATCTCCGGAAATATAAATTTCATTGCGAAATTCTAATAATGTTCACTAAGTTATCAATAGTGCTCTTTTCAATTCTTTTAGAATTGTTTTCATTTGAAAGAATTTTTGAAAAAATACATTCTTTGTATGAGAAGTGGTTTAAGTTTATCAATAAATATATGAATATTACTTCCTTATTAAATGTTTAAGTAAAGAACTGTATCTCCGGAAATTATAATTTCATTGCGAAATTCTACAAATCTTCACTAAGTTATCAATAGTGCTCTTTTCAATTCTTTCAAAATTGTTTTGATTTGAAAGAATTTTTGAAAAAATCCATTTTTGTATGAGAACTGGTTCAAGTTTATCAATAAATATATGAATATAACTTCCTTATTAAATTTTTATGTAAGGGATTGTATCTGCGGAAATAATTATTTCATTGCGAAATTATGAAAATCTTCACTAAGGTATTAATAGTGCTTTTTTCAATTATTTCAAAATTGTTTTGATTTGAAAGAACTTTTGGAAAAATCCATTTTTGTATGGGGAAGGGTTCCAGTTTAACAAAAATTATATGAATATAACTTCCAAATGAAACTTTTAAAAAAGTGACTGTATCTCCGTATATATTGAATTTTTGTATTAGGAGTGGTTCAAGTTTATCAATATATATATGAATATTACTTCCTTATGAAATGTTTAGGAAAGTTGCTGTATCTCCGGATATATAAATTTCATTGCGAAATTTTAATAATGTTCACTGGGTTATCAATAGTGTTCTTTTCAATTATTTAAACATTGTTTTCATTAGAAAGAATTTTTGGAAAAATACATTTTTGTATGAGAAAGGGTTCAAGTTTATTACTTCCTTATGAAATGTTTAAGAAAGTGGCTGTATCTCCGGAAATATAAATTTCATTGCGAAATTCTAATAATGTTCACTAAGTTATCAATAGTGCTCTTTTTAATTCTTTTAGAATTGTTTTCATTTGAAAGAATTTTTGAAAAAATAAATTTTTTGTATGAGAAGTGGTTCAAGTTTATCAATAAATATATGAATATTACTTCTCTATGAAATGTTGAAGAAAGTGACTGTATCTCCGGAAATATTAACGTCATTGCGAAATAATAAAAATCTTCAGAAAGTTATCAATAGTGCTCTTTTCAATTCTTTTAAAATTGTTTTCATTAGAAAGAATTTTTGAAAAAATACATTTTTGTATGAGAAAGGGTTTAAGTTTACAATAAATATATGAATATTACATATTTATGAAATGTGTAAGAATGTGACTGTATCTCCGAAAATAATAATTTCATTGCGAAATTATAAAAATCTTCACTGAGTTATCAATAGTGCTCTTTTAAATTCTTTCAAAATTGTTTGGCTTTGAAAGAATTTTTGGAAAAAAGCCATTTTTGTATGAGAAAGGGTTCAAGTTTATTAATAAATATATGAGTATTATTTCCTTATTAAATGTTTAAGTAAGGGACTGTTGCTCCTGAAATAATAATTTCATTGCGAAATGATAAAAACCTTCACTAAGTTATCAATAGTGCTCTTTTGAATTCTTTCAAAGTTGTTTTGATTTGAAAGAATTTTCGGAAAAACCGTTTTTGTATAAGAAGTGGTTCCAGCTTATCAATAAATATATAAATATTTCTTCCTTATTAAATGTTTAAGAAAGTGGCTGTATCTCCGCAAGTATTAATTTCATTGCAAAATTAAAAAAATTTCACAAAGTGTTCAATAGTGTTCTTTTCAATTCTTTTAGAATTGATTTTATTTGAAAGAATTTTTGAAAAAATACATTTTTGTATGAGAAAGGGTTCAAGTTTATTAATAAATATATGAGTATTATTTCCTTATTAAATGTTTAAGTAAGGGACTGTTGCTCCTGAAATAATAATTTCATTGCGAAATGATAAATACCTTCACTAAGTTATCAATAGTGCTCTTTTGAATTCTTTCAAAGTTGTTTTGATTTGAAAGAATTTTCGGTAAAACCGTTTTTGTATAAGAAGTGGTTCCAGCTTATCAATAAATATATAAATATTTCTTCCTTATTAAATGTTTAAGAAAGTGGCTGTATCTCCGCAAGTATTAATTTCATTGCAAAATTAAAATAATTTCACAAAGTGTTCAATAGTGTTCTTTTCAATTCTTTTAGAATTGATTTTATTTGAAAGAATTTTTGAAAAAATACATTTTTGTATGAGAAAGGGTTCAAGTTTATTAATAAATATATGAGTATTATTTCCTTATTAAATGTTTAAGTAAGGGACTGTTGCTCCTGAAATAATAATTTCATTGCGAAATGATAAAAACCTTCACTAAGTTATCAATAGTGCTCTTTTGAATTCTTTCAAAGTTGTTTTGATTTGAAAGAATTTTCGGAAAAACCGTTTTTGTATAAGAAGTGGTTCCAGCTTATCAATAAATATATAAATATTTCTTCCTTATTAAATGTTTAAGAAAGTGGCTGTATCTCCGCAAGTATTAATTTCATTGCAAAATTAAAAAAATTTCACAAAGTGTTCAATAGTGTTCTTTTCAATTCTTTTAGAATTGATTTTATTTGAAAGAATTTTTGAAAAAATACATTTTTGTATGAGAAAGGGTTCAAGTTTACAATAAATATATGAATATTACATCTTTATGAAATGTGTAAGAATGTGACTGTATCTCCGGAAATAATAATTTCATTGCGAAATTATAAAAATCTTCACTGGGTTATCAATAGTGTTCTTTTCAATTCTTTTAAAATTGTTTTCATTTGAAAGAATTTTCGGTAAACCGTTTCTGTATATGAAGTGGTTCCAGTTTATCAATAAATAAATGGATATTACTTCCCTATAAAATGTTTAAGTCAAGGACTGTATCTCCGGAAATATAAATTTCATTGCGAAATTCTAATAATGTTCACTAAGTTATCAAAAGGGCTTTTTTCAATTCTTTCAAAATTGTTTTCATTTGAAAGAATTTTTGGAAAAATCCATTTTTGTATGGGGAAGGGTTCCAGTTTAACAAAAATTATATGAATATAACTTCCAAATGAAACTTTTAAAAAAGTGACTGTATCTCCGTATATATTGAATTTTTTGCGTAATTATAGGAATATTCACTAACATATCTATAGTGGTCTTTCCAATTCTTTCGAAATTATTTTGATTTCAAAGATTAAAAAAAAAAACAGTTTTTGTATTAGGAGTGGTTCAAGTTTATCAATAAATATATGAATATTACTTCCTTATGAAATGTTTAGGAAAGTTGCTGTATCTCCGGATATATAAATTTCATTGCGAAATTTTAATAATGTTCACTGGGTTATCAATAGTGTTCTTTTCAATTATTTAAACATTGTTTTCATTAGAAAGAATTTTTGAAAAAATACATTTTTGTGTGAGAAAGGGTTCAAGTTTATTACTTCCTTATGAAATGTTTAAAATGTGGCTGTATCTCCGGAAATAAAAATTTCATTGCGAAATTCTAATAATGTTCACTAAGTTATCAATAGTGCTCTTTTCAATTCTTTTAGAATGGTTTTCATTTGAAAGAATTTTTGAAAAAATAAATTTTTTGTATGAGAAGTGGTTTAAGTTTATCAATAAATATATGAATATTACTTCCTTATTAAATGTTTAAGTAAAGAACTGTATCTCCGGAAATTATAATTTCATTGCGAAATTCTACAAATTTTCACTAAGTTATCAATAGTGCTTTTTTCAATTCTTTCAAAGTTGTCTTAATTTAAAAGAATTTTTGGGAAAAAGCCATTTTTGTATAAGGAGTGTTTGCAGTTTAGCAAAAATTATATAAATATAACTTCCAAATGATATATTTAAGAAAGTGACTGTATATCCGCAAGTATTAATTTCATTGCAAAATTAAAAAAATTTCACAAAGTTATTAATAGTGTTCTTTTCAATTCTTTTAGAATTGTTTTTATTTGAAAGAATTTTTGAAAAAATACATTTTTGTATGAGAAAGGGTTCAAGTTTATTACTTCCTTATGAAATGTTTAAGAAAGTGGCTGTATCTCCGGAAATATAAATTTCATTGCGAAATTCTAATAATGTTCACTAAGTTATCAATAGTGCTCTTTTCAATTCTTTTAGAATTGTTTTCATTTGAAAGAATTTTTGAAAAAATACATTCTTTGTATGAGAAGTGGTTTAAGTTTATCAATAAATATATGAATATTACTTCCTTATTAAATGTTTAAGTAAAGAACTGTATCTCCGGAAATTATAATTTCATTGCGAAATTCTACAAATCTTCACTAAGTTATCAATAGTGCTCTTTTCAATTCTTTCAAAATTGTTTTGATTTGAAAGAATTTTTGAAAAAATCCATTTTTGTATGAGAACTGGTTCAAGTTTATCAATAAATATATGAATATAACTTCCTTATTAAATTTTTATGTAAGGGATTGTATCTGCGGAAATAATTATTTCATTGCGAAATTATGAAAATCTTCACTAAGGTATTAATAGTGCTTTTTTCAATTATTTCAAAATTGTTTTGATTTGAAAGAACTTTTGGAAAAATCCATTTTTGTATGGGGAAGGGTTCCAGTTTAACAAAAATTATATGAATATAACTTCCAAATGAAACTTTTAAAAAAGTGACTGTATCTCCGTATATATTGAATTTTTTGCGTAATTATAGGAATATTCACTAACATATCTATAGTGGTCTTTCCAATTCTTTCGAAATTATTTTGATTTCAAAGATTAAAAAAAAAAAACAGTTTTTGTATTAGGAGTGGTTCAAGTTTATCAATAAATATATGAATATTACTTCCTTATGAAATGTTTAGGAAAGTTGCTGTATCTCCGGATATATAAATTTCATTGCGAAATTTTAATAATGTTCACTGGGTTATCAATAGTGTTCTTTTCAATTATTTAAACATTGTTTTCATTAGAAAGAATTTTTGAAAAAATACATTTTTGTGTGAGAAAGGGTTCAAGTTTATTACTTCCTTATGAAATGTTTAAGAAAGTGGCTGTATCTCCGGAAATAAAAATTTCATTGCGAAATTCTAATAATGTTCACTAAGTTATCAATAGTGCTCTTTTCAATTCTTTTAGAATGGTTTTCATTTGAAAGAATTTTTGAAAAAATAAATTTTTTGTATGAGAAGTGGTTTAAGTTTATCAATAAATATATGAATATTACTTCCTTATTAAATGTTTAAATAAAGAACTGTATCTCCGGAAATTATAATTTCATTGCGAAATTCTACAAATTTTCACTAAGTTATCAATAGTGCTTTTTTCAATTCTTTCAAAGTTGTCTTAATATAAAAGAATTTTTGGAAAAAAGCCATTTTTGTATAAGGAGTGTTTGCAGTTTAGCAAAAATTATATAAATATAACTTCCAAATGATATATTTAAGAAAGTGACTGTATATCCGCAAGTATTAATTTCATTGCAAAATTAAAAAAATTTCACAAAGTTATCAATAGTGTTCTTTTCAATTCTTTTAGAATTGTTTTTATTTGAAAGAATTTTTGAAAAAATACATTTTTGTATGAGAAAGGGTTCAAGTTTATTACTTCCTTATGAAATGTTTAAGAAAGTGGCTGTATCTCCGGAAATATAAATTTCTTTGCGAAATTCTAATAATGTTCACTAAGTTATCAATAGTGCTCTTTTCAATTCTTTTAGAATTGTTTTCATTTGAAAGAATTTTTGAAAAAATACATTCTTTGTATGAGAAGTGGTTTAAGTTTATCAATAAATATATGAATATTACTTCCTTATTAAATGTTTAAGTAAAGAACTGTATCTCCGGAAATTATAATTTCATTGCGAAATTCTACAAATCTTCACTAAGTTATCAATAGTGCTCTTTTCAATTCTTTCAAAATTGTTTTGATTTGAAAGAATTTTTGAAAAAATCCATTTTTGTATGAGAACTGGTTCAAGTTTATCAATAAATATATGAATATAACTTCCTTATTAAATTTTTATGTAAGGGATTGTATCTGCGGAAATAATTATTTCATTGCGAAATTATGAAAATCTTCACTAAGGTATTAATAGTGCTTTTTTCAATTATTTCAAAATTGTTTTGATTTGAAAGAACTTTTGGAAAAATCCATTTTTGTATGGGGAAGGGTTCCAGTTTAACAAAAATTATATGAATATAACTTCCAAATGAAACTTTTAAAAAAGTGACTGTATCTCCGTATATATTGAATTTTTGCATTAGGAGTGGTTCAAGTTTATCAATATATATATGAATATTACTTCCTTATGAAATGTTTAGGAAAGTTGCTGTATCTCCGGATATATAAATTTCATTGCGAAATTTTAATAATGTTCACTGGGTTATCAATAGTGTTCTTTTCAATTATTTAAACATTGTTTTCATTAGAAAGAATTTTTGAAAAAATACATTTTTGTATGAGAAAGGGTTCAAGTTTATTACTTCCTTATGAAATGTTTAAGAAAGTGGCTGTATCTCCGGAAATATAAATTTCATTGCGAAATTCTAATAATGTTCACTAAGTTATCAATAGTGCTCTTTTTAATTCTTTTAGAATTGTTTTCATTTGAAAGAATTTTTGAAAAAATACATTTTTTGTATGAGAAGTGGTTCAAGTTTATCAATAAATATATGAATATTACTTCTCTATGAAATGTTTAAGAAAGTGACTGTATCTCCGGAAATATTAACGTCATTGCGAAATAATAAAAATCTTCAGAAAGTTATCAATAGTGCTCTTTTCAATTCTTTTAAAATTGTTTTCATTAGAAAGAATTTTTGAAAAAATACATTTTTGTATGAGAAAGGGTTTAAGTTTACAATAAATATATGAATATTACATATTTATGAAATGTGTAAGAATGTGACTGTATCTCCGAAAATAATAATTTCATTGCGAAATTATAAAAATCTTCACTGAGTTATCAATAGTGCTCTTTTCAATTCTTTCAAAATTGTTTGGCTTTGAAAGAATTTTTGGAAAAAAGCCATTTTTGTATGAGAAAGGGTTCAAGTTTATTAATAAATATATGAGTATTATTTCCTTATTAAATGTTTAAGTAAGGGACTGTTGCTCCTGAAATAATAATTTCATTGCGAAATGATAAAAACCTTCACTAAGTTATCAATAGTGCTCTTTTGAATTCTTTCAAAGTTGTTTTGATTTGAAAGAATTTTCGGAAAAACCGTTTTTGTATAAGAAGTGGTTCCAGCTTATCAATAAATATATAAATATTTCTTCCTTATTAAATGTTTAAGAAAGTGGCTGCATCTCCGCAAGTATTAATTTCATTGCAAAATTAAAAAAATTTCACAAAGTGTTCAATAGTGTTCTTTTCAATTCTTTTAGAATTGATTTTATTTGAAAGAATTTTTGAAAAAATACATTTTTGTATGAGAAAGGGTTCAAGTTTATTAATAAATATATGAGTATTATTTCCTTATTAAATGTTTAAGTAAGGGACTGTTGCTCCTGAAATAATAATTTCATTGCGAAATGATAAAAACCTTCACTAAGTTATCAATAGTGCTCTTTTGAATTCTTTCAAAGTTGTTTTCATTTGAAAGAATTTTCGGTAAACCGTTTCTGTATATGAAGTGGTTCCAGTTTATCAATAAATAAATGGATATTACTTCCCTATAAAATGTTTAAGTCAATGACTGTATCTCCGGAAATATAAATTTCATTGCGAAATTCTAATAATGTTCACTAAGTTATCAAAAGGGCTTTTTTCAATTCTTTCAAAATTGTTTTCATTTGAAAGAATTTTTGGAAAAATCCATTTTTGTATGGGGAAGGGTTCCAGTTTAACAAAAATTATATGAATATAACTTCCAAATGAAACTTTTAAAAAAGTGACTGTATCTCCGTATATATTGAATTTTTTGCGTAATTATAGGAATATTCACTAACATATCTATAGTGGTCTTTCCAATTCTTTCGAAATTATTTTGATTTCAAAGATTAAAAAAAAAAAACAGTTTTTGTATTAGGAGTGGTTCAAGTTTATCAATAAATATATGAATATTACTTCCTTATGAAATGTTTAGGAAAGTTGCTGTATCTCCGGATATATAAATTTCATTGCGAAATTTTAATAATGTTCACTGGGTTATCAATAGTGTTCTTTTCAATTATTTAAACATTGTTTTCATTAGAAAGAATTTTTGAAAAAATACATTTTTGTGTGAGAAAGGGTTCAAGTTTATTACTTCCTTATGAAATGTTTAAGAAAGTGGCTGTATCTCCGGAAATAAAAATTTCATTGCGAAATTCTAATAATGTTCACTAAGTTATCAATAGTGCTCTTTTCAATTCTTTTAGAATGGTTTTCATTTGAAAGAATTTTTGAAAAAATAAATTTTTTGTATGAGAAGTGGTTTAAGTTTATCAATAAATATATGAATATTACTTCCTTATTAAATGTTTAAGTAAAGAACTGTATCTCCGGAAATTATAATTTCATTGCGAAATTCTACAAATTTTCACTAAGCTATCAATAGTGCTTTTTTCAATTCTTTCAAAGTTGTCTTAATATAAAAGAATTTTTGGAAAAAAGCCATTTTTGTATAAGGAGTGTTTGCAGTTTAGCAAAAATTATATAAATATAACTTCCAAATGATATATTTAAGAAAGTGACTGTATATCCGCAAGTATTAATTTCATTGCAAAATTAAAAAAATTTCACAAAGTTATTAATAGTGTTCTTTTCAATTCTTTTAGAATTGTTTTTATTTGAAAGAATTTTTGAAAAAATACATTTTTGTATGAGAAAGGGTTCAAGTTTATTACTTCCTTATGAAATGTTTAAGAAAGTGGCTGTATCTCCGGAAATATAAATTTCATTGCGAAATTCTAATAATGTTCACTAAGTTATCAATAGTGCTCTTTTCAATTCTTTTAGAATTGTTTTCATTTGAAAGAATTTTTGAAAAAATACATTCTTTGTATGAGAAGTGGTTTAAGTTTATCAATAAATATATGAATATTACTTCCTTATTAAATGTTTAAGTAAAGAACTGTATCTCCGGAAATTATAATTTCATTGCGAAATTATAAAAATCTTCACTGAGTTATCAATAGTGCTCTTTTCAATTCTTTCAAAATTGTTTGGCTTTGAAAGAATTTTTGGAAAAAAGCCATTTTTGTATGAGAAAGGGTTCAAGTTTATTAATAAATATATGAGTATTATTTCCTTATTAAATGTTTAAGTAAGGGACTGTTGCTCCTGAAATAATAATTTCATTGCGAAATGATAAAAACCTTCACTAAGTTATCAATAGTGCTCTTTTGAATTCTTTCAAAGTTGTTTTAATTTGAAAGAATTTTCGGTAAACCGTTTCTGTATATGAAGTGGTTCCAGTTTATCAATAAATAAATGGATATTACTTCCCTATAAAATGTTTAAGTCAATGACTGTATCTCCGGAAATATAAATTTCATTGCGAAATTCTAATAATGTTCACTAAGTTATCAAAAGGGCTTTTTTCAATTCTTTCAAAATTGTTTTCATTTAAAAGAATTTTTGAAAAAATACATTTTTGTGTGAGAACTGGTTCAAGTTTATCAATAAATATATGAATATAACTTCCTTATTAAATTTTTATGTAAGGGATTGTATCTGCGGAAATATTTATTTCATTGCGAAATTCTAATAATGTTCACTAAGTTATCAATAGTGCTCTTTTCAATTCTTTTAGAATTGTTTTCATTTAAAAGAATTTTTGAAAAAATACATTCTTTGTATGAGAAGTGGTTTAAGTTTATCAATAAATATATGAATACTACTTCCTTATTAAATGTTTAAATAAAGAACTGTATCTCCGGAAATTATAATTTCATTGCGAAATTCTACAAATCTTCACTAAGTTATCAATAGTGAATATTGATAACTCTTCTCAATTCTTTCAAAATTGTTTTGATTTGAAAGAATTTTTGAAAAAATCCATTTTTGTATAAGAAGTGGTTCAAGTTTATCAATAAATATATGAATATAACTTCCTTATTAAATTTTTATGTAAGGGATTGTATCTGCGGAAATAATTATTTCATTGCGAAATTATGAAAATCTTCACTAAGGTATTAATAGTGCTTTTTTAAATTATTTCAAAATTGTTTTGATTGGAAAGAACTTTTGGAAAAAAGCAATTTTTGTATGAGAAGTGGTTGAAGTTTATTAATAAATATATGAATATTACTTCATTATGAAACTTTTAAAAAAGTGAATGTATCTTCGGAAATATTAATTTATTGCGATTTTCTACAAATCTTCACTAAGTTATCAATAGTGCTCTTTTGAATTCTTTCAAAGTTGTTTTGATTTGAAAGAATTTTCGGAAAAACCGTTTTTGTATAAGAAGTGGTTCCAGCTTATCAATAAATATATAAATATTTCTTCCTTATTAAATGTTTAAGAAAGTGGCTGTATCTCCGCAAGTATTAATTTCATTGCAAAATTAAAAAATTTTCACAAAGTTGTCAATAGTGTTCTTTTAAATTCTTCTAGAATTGTTTTCATTTGAAAGAATTTTTGGAAAAAGCCATATTCTAATGAGGAGTGGTTCCAGTTTAGCAAAAGTTATATGAATATAACTTCCAAATGAAATTTTAAAAAAAGTGACTGTATTTCCGGAAATATTAATTTCAATGAAAAATTCTAAAAATCTTTACTAAGTTATCAATAGTGTTTTTTCAATTCTTTCAAAATTGTGCTTATTTGAAAGAATTTTTAGTAAAACTCATTTTTGTATGAGAAGTGGTTCAAGTTCATCAATAAATATATGAATATTACTTCCTTATGAAATGTCTAAGAAAGTGACTGTATCTCCGGAAATATTAACTTCATTGTGAAATAATAAAAATCTTCACAAGTTATCTTTTCAATTCTTTTAAAATAGTTTTCATTTGAAAGAATTTTTGCAAAAATACATTTTTGAAGGAAAAAGGGTTCAAGTTTATCAATATATATATAAATATTACTTCCTTATGAAATGTTTAAGAAAGTGACTGCATTTCCGGAAATATTAACTTCATTGTAAAAAAATAAAAATCTGCTGAAAGTTATCAATAGTACCCTTTTCAATTCTTGCAAAATTTTTTTCATTTAAAAGAATTTTTGAAAAAAATACATTTTTTGTATGAGAAAGGGTTCAAGTTTATCAATAAATATATGAATATTACTTCCTTATGAAATGTTTAGGAAAGTTGCTGTATCTCCGGATATATAAATTTCATTGCGAAATGATAAAAATCTTCACTATGTTATCAATAGTGCTCTTTTCAATTCTTTCAAAGTTGTCTTGATTTGAAAGATTTTTTGGAAAAAACCCATTTTTGTATGAGAAGTGGTTCAAGTTTACAATAAATATATGAATATTACATCTCTATGAAATGTGTAAGAAAGTGACTGTATCTCCGGAAATATTAATTTTATTGCGAAATTCTAAAAATCTCCACTAAGTTATCAATAGGGCTCTTTTCAATTCTTTCAAAGTTGTTTTGATTTGAAAGAATTTTTAGAAAAAGCCATTTTCTAATGAGGAGTGGTTCCAGTTTAGCAAAAGTTATATGAATATAACTTCCAAATGAAATTTTTAAAAAAGTGACTGTATTTCCGGAAATTTAATTTCAGTGAAAAATTATAAAAATCTTTACTAAGTTATCAATAGTGTTTTTTCAATTCTTTCAAAATTGTGCTTATTTGAAAGAATTTTTAGTAAAACTCATTTTTGTATGAGAAGTGGTTCAAGTTTATCAATAAATATATGAATATTACTTCCTTATGAAATGTTTAAGAAAGTGACTGTATCTCCGGAAATATTAACTTCATTGTGAAATTCTAATAATGTTCACTAAGTTATCAAAAGTGCTTTTTTCAATTCTTTCAAAATTGTTTTCATTTGAAAGAATTTTTGGAAAAATCCATTTTTGTATGGGGAAGGGTTCCAGTTTAACAAAAATTATATGAATATAACTTCCAAATGAAACTTTTAAAAAAGTGACTGTATCTCCGTATATATTGAATTTTTTGCGTAATTATAGGAATATTTACTAACATATCTATAGTGGTATTTCCAATTCTTTCGAAATTATTTTGATTTCAAAGATTTCAAAAAATAAACAGTTTTTGTATTAGGAGTGGTTCAAGTTTATCAATAAATATATGAATATTACTTTCTTATGAAATGTTTAGGAAAGTTGCTGTATCTCCGGATATATAAATTTCATTGCGAAATTTTAATAATGTTCACTGGGTTATCAATAGTGTTCTTTTCCATTTTTTAAACATTGTTTTCATTAGATAGAATTTTTGAAAAAATACATTTTTGTATGAGAAAGGGTTCAAGTTTATTACTTCCTTATGAAATGTTTAAGAAAGTGGCTGTATCTCCGGAAATATAAATTTCATTGCGAAATTCTAATAATGTTCACTAAGTTATCAATAGTGCTCTTTTCAATTCTTTTAGAATTGTTTTCATTTGACAGAATTTTTGAAAAAATACATTTTTTGTATGAGAAGTGGTTTAAGTTTATCAATAAATATATGAATATTACTTCCTTATTAAATGTTTAAGTAAAGAACTGTATCTCCGGAAATTATAATTTCATTGCGAAATTCTACAAATCTTTACTAAGTTATCAATAGTGCTTTTTTCAATTCTTTCAAAGTTGTCTTAATTTAAAAGAATTTTTGGAAAAAAGCCATTTTTGTATAAGGAGTGTTTGCAGTTTAGCAAAAATTATATAAATATAACTTCCAAATGAAATGTTTAAGAAAGTGACTGTATATCCGGAAATATTAATTTTATTGCGAAATTCTAAAAATTTTCACTAAGTTATCAATAGTGCTCTTTTCAATTCTTTCAAAATGGTTTTGATTTGAAAGAATTTTTGAAAAAATTCATTTTTGTATCAGAAGTGGTTCAAGTTTATCAATAAATATATGAATATAACTTCCTTATTAAATTTTTTATGTAAGGGATTGTATCTCCGGAAATAATTATTTAATTGCGAAATTATGAAAATCTTCACTAAGTTATAATAATTTTTTTTTAATTCTTAAAAAATTGTGTTCATTTGAAAGATTTTTTTTTGAAAACCCCATTTTGGTATGACGAGTGGTTCAAGTTTTTCAATTTATGTATGAATATTACATCTTTATGAAATGTTTAAGAAAGTGGCTGTATCTCCGGAAATATAAATTTCATTGCGAAATTATAGAAATCTTCATTTAGTTATCAATAGTGCTCTTTTCATTTTTTTCAAAATTGTTTTCATTTAAAAGAATTTTTAGAAAAATAATTTTTGTATGAGGAATGGTTCAAGTTTATCAGTAAAAATATGAATGTTACTTCTATATGAAATGTTTAAGAAAGTGACTGTATCTCTGTATATATTAATTTCATTGCGAAATTAACAATTCTGCACTATATTATCAATAATGCTCTTTTCAATTCTTTCAAAAATGTTTTGATTTGAAATTTTTTTTTGAAAAACCCAATTTGGTATGAGGAGTGGTTCAAGTTTATCAATAAATATATGAATATAACTTCCTTATGAAATGTTTAAGTAAGGGACTGTATTTCCAGAAATAATAATTTCATTGCGAAATTATAAAAATCTTCAATAAGTTATCAATAGTGCTCTTTTAAATTCTTTTAGAATTGTTTTCATTTGAAAGATTTTTTGAAAAAATACATTTTTGTATGAGAAAGGGTTCAAGTTTATCAATTAATATATGAATATTACTTCCTTATGAAATGTTTAAAAAAGTGACTGTATCTCCGGAATTATTAACGTTATTGTGAAATTTTAAAAATCTTTACTAAATTATCAATAGTGCGTTTTTTAATTCCTTCAAAATTGTTTTGATTTGAAAGAATTTTTGGAAAAATCCATTTTTGTATGAGAAGTGGTTTAAGTTTACAATAAATATATGAATATTATTTCCTTATTAAATGTTTAAGTAAGGGACTGTGTTTCCGGAAATAATAATTTCATTGCGAAATTATAAAAATCTTCAATAAGTTATCAATAGTGCTCTTTTCAATTCTTTTAGAATTGTTTTCATTTGAAAGAATTTTTGAAAAAAATTAATTTTTTGTATGAGAAGTGGTTTAAGTTTATCAATAATTTATGAATATTACTTCCTTATGAAATGTTTAAGAAAGTTACTGTATCTCCGGAAATATCAGTTTCATTGTGAAATTATAAAAATCTTCATTTAGTCATCAATAGTGCTCTTTTCAGTTTTTTCAAAATTGTTTTCATTTAAAAAAATTTTTGGAAAAATAATTTTTGTATGAGGAATGGTTCAAGTTTATCAATAAAAATATGAATGTTACTTCTATATGAAATGTTTAAGAAAGTGACTGTATCTCTGTATATATTCATTTCATTGCGAAATTAAAAAATCTGCACTTAATTATCAATAGTGCTCTTTTCAATTCTTTCAAAAATGTTTTTATTTGAAATTTTTTTTTGAAAAACCCATTTTGGTATGAGAGTGGTTCAAGTTTATCAATAAATATATGAATATAAATTCCTTATGAAATGTTTAAGTAAGGGACTGTATTTCCGGAAATAATAATTTCATTGCGAAATTATAAAAATCCTTAATATTATCAATAATGCTCTTTTCAATTCTTTTAGAATTGTTTTCATTTGAAAGATTTTTTGAAAATATACATTTTTGTATGAGAAAGGGTTCAAGGTTATCAATAAAAATATGAATATTACTTCCTTATGAAATGTTTAAAAAAGTGACTGTATCTCCGGATTTATTAATGTTATTGTGAAATTTCAAAAATCTTCACTAAATTATCAATAGTGCTCTTTTCAATTCTTTAAAAATGGTTTTGATTTTAAAGAATTTTCGGAAAAACCCATTTTTGTATGAGAAGTGGTTTAAGTTTACAATAAATATATGAATATTATTTCCTTATGAAATGTTTAAGAAAGTGACTGTATCTCCGGAAATATTTATTTTATTGCAAAATTAAAGAAATGTTCTCTATGTTATCGTTAGTGCTTTTTTTAATTGTTTCAAAATTGTTTTTATTTGAAAAATTTTTGGAAAACCCCATTTTTGTAAAAGGAGTGGTCCAAAGTTAGCAAAAAATATATGAATATAACTTCCAATTGAAACTTTTAAACAAGTGACTGTATCTCCGGAAATATTAATTTCATTGCGAAATTATAAAACTCTTCACAAAGTTATCAATAGTGTTCTTTTCAATTCTTTTAGAATTGTTTTCACATAAAAGATTTTTTTGAAAAACCCTTTTTTGTATGAGAAGTGGTTCAAGTTTATCAATATATATATGAATATTACATCCTTATGAAATGTTTAAGAAAGTGACTGTATCTCCGCAAATATTAATTTCAATGCGAAGTTAAACAATTTTTACAACGTTATCAATAGTGCTCTTTTTAATTATTTTAGAATTGTTTTCATTTGAAAGAATATTTGGAAAAACCCTTTTTTCTATGAGAAGTGGTTCAAGTTTATCAATAAATATATGAATATTACTTCCTTATTAAATGTTTGTGTAAGGGACTGTTGCTCCGGAAATAATAATTTCATTGCGAAATAATAAAAATCTTCACTAAGTTATCAATAGTGCTGTTTTCTATTCCTTCAAAGTTGTCTTAATTTGAAAGAATTTTTGAAAAAAAGCCATTTTTGTATGAGAAGTGGTTCAAGTTTACAATATATATGAATATTACATCCTTATGAAATGTGTAAGAAAGTGACTGTATATCCGGAAATAATAGTTTCATTGCGAAATTATAAAAATCTTCACTAAGTTATCAATAGTGCTCTTTTCAATTCTTTCAAAAATGTTTTTATTTGAAATTTTTTTTTGAAAAACCCATTTTGGTATGAGGAGTGGTTCAAGTTTATCAATAAATATATGAATATAACTTCCTTATGAAATGTTTAAGTAAGGGACTGTATTTCCGGAAATAATAATTTCATTGCAAAATTATAAAAATCTACAATAAGTTATCAATAGTGCTCTTTTAAATTCTTTTAGAATGGTTTTCATTTGAAAGACTTTTTGAAAAAATACATTTTTGTATGAGAAAGGGTTCAAGTTTATCAATAAATATATGAATATTACTTCCTTATGAAATGTTTAAAAAAGTGACTGTATCTCCGGAATTATTAACGTTATTGTGAAATTTTAAAAATCTTTACTAAATTATCAATAGTGCGTTTTTTAATTCTTTCAAAATTGTTTTGATTTGAAAGAATTTTTGGAAAAATCCATTTTTGTATGAGAAGTGGTTTAAGTTTACAATAAATATATGAATATTATTTCCTTATTAAATGTTTAAGTAAGGGACTGTATTTCCGGAAATAATAATTTCATTGCGAAATTATAAAAATCTTTAATATTATCAATAGTGCTCTTTTCAATTCTTTTAGAATTGTTTTCATTTGAAAGACTTTTTGAAAAAATACATTTTTGTATGAGAAAGGGTTCAAGTTTATCAATAAATATATGAATATTACTTCCTTATGAAATGTTTAAAAAAGTGACTGTATCTCCGGAATTATTAATGTTATTGTGAAATTTCAAAAATCTTCACTAAATTATCAATAGTGCTCTTTTCAATTCTTTAAAAATGGTTTTGATTTTAAAGAATTTTCGGAAAAACCCATTTTTGTATGAGAAGTGGTTTAAGTTTACAATAAATATATGAATATTATTTCCTTATGAAATGTTTAAGAAAGTGACTGTATCTCCGGAAATATTTATTTTATTGCAAAATTAAAGAAATGTTCTCTATGTTATCGTTAGTGCTTTTTTTAATTGTTTCAAAATTGTTTTTATTTGAAAAATTTTTGGAAAACCCCATTTTTGTAAGAGGAGTGGTCCAAATTTAGCAAAAAATATATGAATATAACTTCCAATTGAAACTTTTAAACAAGTGACTGTATCTCCGGAAATATTAATTTCAATGCGAAGTTAAACAATTTTTACAACGTTATCAATAGTGCTCTTTTTAATTATTTTAGAATTGTTTTCATTTGAAAGAATTTTTGGAAAAACCCTTTTTTGTATGAGAAGTGGTTCAAGTTTATCAATAAATATATGAATATTACTTCCTTATTAAATGTGTAAGAAAGTGACTGTATTTCCGGAAATAATAGTTTCATTGCGAAATTATAAAAATCTTCACTAAGTTATCAATAGTGCTCTTTTCCATTCTTTCAAAGTTGTTTTGATTTGAAAGAATTTTTGAAAAAAAAAACCTTTTTGAATGAGGAGTGGTTCCAGTTTAGCAAAAATTATATGAATATAACTTCCAAATGAAATTTTTAAAAAAGTGACTGTATCTCCTGAAATATTAATTTCAATGCGAAATTCTAAAAATCTTTACTAAGTTATCAATAGTGTTTTTTCAAGTCTTTCAAAATTGTGTTTATTTTTTTTTTAATATTGTTTTATTTACGATCTATTTTACAATTAAAATAATAAGCAAATTTCATGACTCTTAAATAACAACATAACATATATTGAGTTTCCTAAAACTCAAAAACAAAATAAATACAAGAAGAATTTACTTTTTAATTAAAATACAGAGTAACGAATATTAACTTTTTCTATTTTCGGAAGGGAAGGTCAAGTACATGAAGTCTTTTAAGTCTTTGGATTTCATTGCTATCATCTAAAAGACTGATTGCTAACACGTTGGAATGATTGCTTAGTCTATTTAGGTATCTCTCACTGAAGTTATTTATTTCGTCTTTGACCAATAAAATTCGAAGATCTCTGTGTATATTTTTGTTGGTCATAAACCAAGGCGCATTTATTAAAAGTCTTAGGGTTTTTGACTGGTACCTCTGTAGTATCTCAACGTTAGAATTACTTGTAGTTCCCCACAGCTGGATGCCATATGTCCATATCGGTTTAAGTATTGTTTTGTAAAGCAGAATCTTGTTTTCTAAGCTTAAGCTTGATCTTGGGCCTAATAACCAAAACATTTTTCTTGTTTTTAAATTAAGTTGCTCACGTTTCTTTTTGACATGTTCTTTCCAAGTTGGTCTTCGATCGAGATGAAGCCCTAAATATTTTACAGTATTGCAACTTGGTATAATTGTACCATTTAGGTAAACAGGCGAGCAATCATTTTTTCTTAGGGTGAATGTAACATGGACGGACTTTGAATTATTAACTTTAATGTTCCATTTTTGAAGCCAATCTTGAAGAAGATTCAATTGATTTTGCAGCAACTCGGAGGCTATTACCGGTGATTCATTGGCGGTTAATAAAGCAGTATCATCTGCGTATGTAGCAGTAGTTATATTTTCAATTGTAGGCATATCTGCTGTAAAAATTGTGTACAATACTGGACCCAGAACACTGCCTTGTGGAATACCTGCATTAATGCAGCCGAAACTTGAATAATTTTCATTTATGCTCACAAAAAAGGATCTTCCCTGTATATATGCTTTTTCGGTGACTAAATCCATTTGCGTTTATTTGTTGTTACACATTGCCAAGCTTGTTCATTATTGTTAGTGTGTTCTTTAGTTTTACTTACATCATCATCATCCATATTATCACTTAGGTTTACCATTGTTATTGTACTTAAGAATGCACTTTTTGTGTGCATTCCCGAACTAAATTGATTTTGGAATCTAATAAATGTATATTGGTTTTTTTTTGTCACAAGAATAAATTTGCTTTTATTTTTAGGTTTGAAATATTTATACATACATATATGTAAGTTATATATTACCTAACAGTTTCTTTACTTTTATTACAATTGGATTAATCTCAATTATGAACTCCCAATTTTAATGTTTTTTCTATTCTCTAAAGTAAATATTGCAGCTGCATCATTATTTAATTCTTATATTTTGTTGTTACTATTTTAGTTTTTAAATAACGGTTAGCTGAACATCATTATTTATATCTTATATTTTGTTGTTACTATTTTAGTTTTTAAATATTGCAGCTGCATCATTATCTAATTCTTATATTTTGTTGTTACTATTTTAGTTTTTAAATAACGTTAGCTGAACATCATTATTTAATTCTTATATTTTGTTGTTACTATTTTAGTTTTTAAATATTGCAGTTGCATCATTTTGTAATTCTTATATTTTGTTGTTACTATTTTAGTTTTTAAATAACGGTTATATTTTAAGAGTTCGATATGTCACTTAGTTTAAGAATTAAAGAAAGAATAAAAATCAGTCTTTGAAAGATGATCAACGTGTTAAGTTGGAGTCTTTGAATGATGATCAACGTGTTAAGTTGGAGTCTGTGAAAGATGATCAACGTGTTAAGTTGCAGTCTTTGAAAGATGATCCACGTGTTAAGTTGGAGTCTTTGAATGATGATCAACGTGTTAAGTTGGAGTCTTTGAAAGATGATCAACGTGATAAGTTGAAGTCTTAAAAATAAAGTGTTCATTTTATTTATGTTTGTGCAAAGATAAAATGTTTGGAACATCAAACATTTTATTTGTGCATTCAATGAAGAAAATATAACTTTAACTTATAATATATAATATACACGAAAATATTTTATAAATTTTTATTTTTTTATATTCTTTTTTTTTATTATTTTATTGATTAAAAGACGTCCGCCTTCTACGAAAGTTTTTGAATTTTTTTCAAATTGTGTTTATTTGAAAGAATTTTTAGTAAAACCCATTTTTGTATGAGAAGTGGTTCAAGTTTATCAATAAATATATGAATATAACTTCCTTATGAAATGTTTAAGTAAGGGACTGTATTTCCGGAAATAATAATTTCATTGCGAAATTATAAAAATCTTCAATAAGTTATCAATAGTGCTCTTTTAAATTCTTTTAGAATTGTTTTCATTTGAAAGACTTTTTGAAAAAATACATTTTTGTTTGAGAAAGGGTTCAAGTTTATCAATAAATATATGAATATTACTTCCTTATGAAATGTTTAAAAAAGTGACTGTATCTCCGGAATTATTAACGTTATTGTGAAATTTTAAAAATCTTTACTAAATTATCAATAGTGCTCTTTTCAATTCTTTAAAAATGGTTTTGATTTTAAAGAATTTTCGGAAAAACCCATTTTTGTATGAGAAGTGGTTTAAGTTTACAATAAATATATGAATATTATTTCCTTATGAAATGTTTAAGAAAGTGACTGTATCTCCGGAAATATTTATTTTATTGCAAAATTAAAGAAATGTTCTCTATGTTATCGTTAGTGCTTTTTTTAATTGTTTCAAAATTGTTTTTATTTGAAAAATTTTTGGAAAACCCCATTTTTGTAAAAGGAGTGGTCCAAAGTTAGCAAAAAATATATGAATATAACTTCCAATTGAAACTTTTAAACAAGTGACTGTATCTCCGGAAATATTAATTTCATTGCGAAATTATAAAACTCTTCACAAAGTTATCAATAGTGTTCTTTTCAATTCTTTTAGAATTGTTTTCACATAAAAGATTTTTTTGAAAAACCCTTTTTTGTATGAGAAGTGGTTCAAGTTTATCAATATATATATGAATATTACATCCTTATGAAATGTTTAAGAAAGTGACTGTATCTCCGCAAATATTAATTTCAATGCGAAGTTAAACAATTTTTACAACGTTATCAATAGTGCTCTTTTTAATTATTTTAGAATTGTTTTCATTTGAAAGAATATTTGGAAAAACCCTTTTTTCTATGAGAAGTGGTTCAAGTTTATCAATAAATATATGAATATTACTTCCTTATTAAATGTTTGTGTAAGGGACTGTTGCTCCGGAAATAATAATTTCATTGCGAAATAATAAAAATCTTCACTAAGTTATCAATAGTGCTGTTTTCTATTCCTTCAAAGTTGTCTTAATTTGAAAGAATTTTTGAAAAAAAGCCATTTTTGTATGAGAAGTGGTTCAAGTTTACAATATATATGAATATTACATCCTTATGAAATGTGTAAGAAAGTGACTGTATATCCGGAAATAATAGTTTCATTGCGAAATTATAAAAATCTTCACTAAGTTATCAATAGTGCTCTTTTCAATTCTTTCAAAAATGTTTTTATTTGAAATTTTTTTTTTAAAAACCCATTTTGGTATGAGGAGTGGTTCAAGTTTATCAATAAATATATGAATATAACTTCCTTATGAAATGTTTAAGTAAGGGACTGTATTTCCGGAAATAATAATTTCATTGCAAAATTATAAAAATCTACAATAAGTTATCAATAGTGCTCTTTTAAATTCTTTTAGAATGGTTTTCATTTGAAAGACTTTTTGAAAAAATACATTTTTGTATGAGAAAGGGTTCAAGTTTATCAATAAATATATGAATATTACTTCCTTATGAAATGTTTAAGTAAGGGACTGTATTTCCGGAAATAATAATTTCATTGCGAAATTATAAAAATCTTTAATATTATCAATAGTGCGCTTTTCAATTCTTTTAGAATTGTTTTCATTTGAAAGACTTTTTGAAAAAATACATTTTTGTATGAGAAAGGGTTCAAGTTTATCAATAAATTAATGAATATTACTTCCTTATGAAATGTTTAAAAAAGTGACTGTATCTCCGGAATTATTAATGTTATTGTGAAATTTTAAAAATCTTCACTAAATTATCAATAGTGCTCTTTTCAATTCTTTAAAAATGGTTTTGATTTTAAAGAATTTTCGGAAAAACCCATTTTTGTATGAGAAGTGGTTTAAGTTTACAATAAATATATGAATATTATTTCCTTATGAAATGTTTAAGAAAGTGACTGTATCTCCGGAAATATTTATTTTATTGCAAAATTAAAGAAATGTTCTCTATGTTATCGTTAGTGCTTTTTTTAATTGTTTCAAAATTGTTTTTATTTGAAAAATTTTTGGAAAACCCCATTTTTGTAAGAGGAGTGGTCCAAATTTAGCAAAAAATATATGAATATAACTTCCAATTGAAACTTTTAAACAAGTGACTGTATCTCCGGAAATATTAATTTCAATGCGAAGTTAAACAATTTTTACAACGTTATCAATAGTGCTCTTTTTAATTATTTTAGAATTGTTTTCATTTGAAAGAATTTTTGGAAAAACCCTTTTTTGTATGAGAAGTGGTTCAAGTTTATCAATAAATATATGAATATTACTTCCTTATTAAATGTGTAAGAAAGTGACTGTATTTCCGGAAATAATAGTTTCATTGCGAAATTATAAAAATCTTCACTAAGTTATCAATAGTGCTCTTTTCCATTCTTTCAAAGTTGTTTTGATTTGAAAGAATTTTTGAAAAAAAAAACCTTTTTGAATGAGGAGTGGTTCCAGTTTAGCAAAAATTATATGAATATAACTTCCAAATGAAATTTTTAAAAAAGTGACTGTATCTCCTGAAATATTAATTTCAATGCGAAATTCTAAAAATCTTTACTAAGTTATCAATAGTGTTTTTTCAAGTCTTTCAAAATTGTGTTTATTTTTTTTTTAATATTGTTTTATTTACGATCTATTTTACAATTAAAATAATAAGCAAATTTCATGACTCTTAAATAACAACATAACATATATTGAGTTTCCTAAAACCCAAAAACAAAATAAATACAAGAAGAATTTACTTTTTAATTAAAATACAGAGTAACGAATATTAACTTTTTCTATTTTCGGAAGGGAAGGTCAAGTACATGAAGTCTTTTAAGTCTTTGGATTTCATTGCTATCATCTAAAAGACTGATTGCTAACACGTTGGAATGATTGCTTAGTCTATTTAGGTATCTCTCACTGAAGTTATTTATTTCGTCTTTGACCAATAAAATTCGAAGATCTCTGTGTATATTTTTGTTGGTCATAAACCAAGGCGCATTTATTAAAAGTCTTAGGGTTTTTGACTGGTACCTCTGTAGTATCTCAACGTTAGAATTACTTGTAGTTCCCCACAGCTGGATGCCATATGTCCATATCGGTTTAAGTATTGTTTTGTAAAGCAGAATCTTGTTTTCTAAGCTTAAGCTTGATCTTGGGCCTAATAACCAAAACATTTTTCTTGTTTTTAAATTAAGTTGCTCACGTTTCTTTTTGACATGTTCTTTCCAAGTTGGTCTTCGATCGAGATGAAGCCCTAAATATTTTACAGTATTGCAACTTGGTATAATTGTACCATTTAGGTAAACAGGCGAGCAATCATTTTTTCTTAGGGTGAATGTAACATGGACGGACTTTGAATTATTAACTTTAATGTTCCATTTTTGAAGCCAATCTTGAAGAAGATTCAATTGATTTTGCAGCAACTCGGAGGCTATTACCGGTGATTCATTGGCGGTTAATAAAGCAGTATCATCTACGTATGTAGCAGTAGTTATATTTTCAATTGTAGGCATATCTGCTGTAAAAATTGTGTACAATACTGGACCCAGAACACTGCCTTGTGGAATACCTGCATTAATGCAGCCGAAACTTGAATAATTTTCATTTATGCTCACAAAAAAGGATCTTCCCTGTATATATGCTTTTTCGGTGACTAAATCCATTTGCGTTTATTTGTTGTTACACATTGCCAAGCTTGTTCATTATTGTTAGTGTGTTCTTTAGTTTTACTTACATCATCATCATCCATATTATCACTTAGGTTTACCATTGTTATTGTACTTAAGAATGCACTTTTTGTGTGCATTCCCGAACTAAATTGATTTTGGAATCTAATAAATGTATATTGGTTTTTTTTTGTCACAAGAATAAATTTGCTTTTATTTTTAGGTTTGAAATATTTATACATACATATATGTAAGTTATATATTACCTAACAGTTTCTTTACTTTTATTACAATTGGATTAATCTCAATTATGAACTCCCAATTTTAATGTTTTTTCTATTCTCTAAAGTAAATATTGCAGCTGCATCATTATTTAATTCTTATATTTTGTTGTTACTATTTTAGTTTTTAAATAACGGTTAGCTGAACATCATTATTTATATCTTATATTTTGTTGTTACTATTTTAGTTTTTAAATATTGCAGCTGCATCATTATCTAATTCTTATATTTTGTTGTTACTATTTTAGTTTTTAAATAACGTTAGCTGAACATCATTATTTAATTCTTATATTTTGTTGTTACTATTTTAGTTTTTAAATATTGCAGTTGCATCATTTTTTAATTCTTATATTTTGTTGTTACTATTTTAGTTTTTAAATAACGGTTATATTTTAAGAGTTCGATATGTCACTTAGTTTAAGAATTAAAGAAAGAATAAAAATCAGTCTTTGAAAGATGATCAACGTGTTAAGTTGGAGTCTTTGAATGATGATCAACGTGTTAAGTTGGAGTCTGTGAAAGATGATCAACGTGTTAAGTTGCAGTCTTTGAAAGATGATCCACGTGTTAAGTTGGAGTCTTTGAATGATGATCAACGTGTTAAGTTGGAGTCTTTGAAAGATGATCAACGTGATAAGTTGAAGTCTTAAAAATAAAGTGTTCATTTTATTTATGTTTGTGCAAAGATAAAATGTTTGGAACATCAAACATTTTATTTGTGCATTCAATGAAGAAAATATAACTTTAACTTATAATATATAATATACACGAAAATATTTTATAAATTTTTATTTTTTTATATTCTTTTTTTTTATTATTTTATTGATTAAAAGACGTCCGCCTTCTACGAAAGTTTTTGAATTTTTTTCAAATTGTGTTTATTTGAAAGAATTTTTAGTAAAACCCATTTTTGTATGAGAAGTGGTTCAAGTTTATCAATAAATATATGAATATAACTTCCTTATGAAATGTTTAAGTAAGGGACTGTATTTCCGGAAATAATAATTTCATTGCGAAATTATAAAAATCTTCAATAAGTTATCAATAGTGCTCTTTTAAATTCTTTTAGAATTGTTTTCATTTGAAAGACTTTTTGAAAAAATACATTTTTGTTTGAGAAAGGGTTCAAGTTTATCAATAAATATATGAATATTACTTCCTTATGAAATGTTTAAAAAAGTGACTGTATCTCCGGAATTATTAACGTTATTGTGAAATTTTAAAAATCTTTACTAAATTATCAATAGTGCTCTTTTCAATTCTTTAAAAATGGTTTTGATTTTAAAGAATTTTCGGAAAAACCCATTTTTGTATGAGAAGTGGTTTAAGTTTACAATAAATATATGAATATTATTTCCTTATGAAATGTTTAAGAAAGTGACTGTATCTCCGGAAATATTTATTTTATTGCAAAATTAAAGAAATGTTCTCTATGTTATCGTTAGTGCTTTTTTTAATTGTTTCAAAATTGTTTTTATTTGAAAAATTTTTGGAAAACCCCATTTTTGTAAGAGGAGTGGTCCAAATTTAGCAAAAAATATATGAATATAACTTCCAATTGAAACTTTTAAACAAGTGACTGTATCTCCGGAAATATTAATTTCATTGCGAAATTATAAAACTCTTCACAAAGTTATCAATAGTGTTCTTTTCAATTCTTTTAGAATTGTTTTCATATAAAAGATTTTTTTGAAAAACCCTTTTTTGTATGAGAAGTGGTTCAAGTTTATCAATATATATATGAATATTACATCCTTATTAAATGTTTAAGAAAGTGACTGTATCTCCGCAAATATTAATTTCAATGCGAAGTTAAACAATTTTTACAACGTTATCAATAGTGCTCTTTTTAATTATTTTAGAATTGTTTTCATTTGAAAGAATATTTGGAAAAACCCTTTTTTCTATGAGAAGTGGTTCAAGTTTATCAATAAATATATGAATATTACTTCCTTATTAAATGTTTGTGTAAGGGACTGTTGCTCCGGAAATAATAATTTCATTGCGAAATAATAAAAATATTCACTAAGTTCTCAATAGTGCTGTTTTCTATTCCTTCAAAGTTGTCTTAATTTGAAAGAATTTTTGAAAAAAAACCATTTTTGTATGAGAAGTGGTTCAAGTTTACAATATATATGAATATTACATCCTTATGAAATGTGTAAGAAAGTGACTGTATTTCCGGAAATAATAGTTTCATTGCGAAATTATAAAAATCTTCACTAAGTTATCAATAGTGCTCTTTTCAATTCTTTCAAAAATGTTTTTATTTGAAATTTTTTTTTTAAAAACCCATTTTGGTATGAGGAGTGGTTAAAGTTTATCAATAAATATATGAATATAACTTCCTTATGAAAGGTTTAAGTAAGGGACTGTATTTCCGGAAATAATAATTTCATTGCGAAATTATAAAAATCTTCAATAAGTTATCAATAGTGCTCTTTTAAATTCTTTTAGAATTGTTTTCATTTGAAAGACTTTTTGAAAAAATACATTTTTGTATGAGAAAGGGTTCAAGTTTATCAATAAATATATGAATATTACTTCCTTATGAAATGTTTAAAAAAGTGACTGTATCTCCGGAATTATTAACGTTATTGTGAAATTTTAAAAATCTTTACTAAATTATCAATAGTGCGTTTTTTAATTCTTTCAAAATTGTTTTGATTTGAAAGAATTTTTGGAAAAATCCATTTTTGTATGAGAAGTGGTTTAAGTTTACAATAAATATATGAATATTATTTCCTTATTAAATGTTTAAGTAAGGGACTGTATTTCCGGAAATAATAATTTCATTGCGAAATTATAAAAATCCTTAATATTATCAATAGTGCTCTTTTCAATTCTTTTAGAATTGTTTTCATTTGAAAGATTTTTTGAAAATATACATTTTTGTATGAGAAAGGGTTCAAGGTTATCAATAAAAATATGAATATTACTTCCTTATGAAATGTTTAAAAAAGTGACTGTATCTCCGGAATTATTAATGTTATTGTGAAATTTCAAAAATCTTCACTAAATTATCAATAGTGCTCTTTTCAATTCTTTAAAAATGGTTTTGATTTTAAAGAATTTTCGGAAAAACCCATTTTTGTATGAGAAGTGGTTTAAGTTTACAATAAATATATGAATATTATTTCCTTATGAAATGTTTAAGAAAGTGACTGTATCTCCGGAAATATTTATTTTATTGCAAAATTAAAGAAATGTTCTCTATGTTATCGTTAGTGCTTTTTTTAATTGTTTCAAAATTGTTTTTATTTGAAAAATTTTTGGAAAACCCCATTTTTGTAAGAGGAGTGGTCCAAATTTAGCAAAAAATATATGAATATAACTTCCAATTGAAACTTTTAAACAAGTGACTGTATCTCCGGAAATATTAATTTCAATGCGAAGTTAAACAATTTTTACAACGTTATCAATAGTGCTCTTTTTAATTATTTTAGAATTGTTTTCATTTGAAAGAATTTTTGGAAAAACCCTTTTTTGTATGAGAAGTGGTTCAAGTTTATCAATAAATATATGAATATTACTTCCTTATTAAATGTTTGTGTAAGGGACTGTTGCTCCGGAAATAATAATTTCATTGCGAAATAATAAAAATCTTCACTAAGTTATCAATATTGCTGTTTTCTATTCCTTCAAAGTTGTCTTAATTTGAAAGAATTTTTGAGAAAAAGCCATTTTTGTATGAGAAGTGGTTCAAGTTTACAATATATATGAATATTACATCCTTATGAAATGTGTAAGAAAGTGACTGTATTTCCGGAAATAATAGTTTCATTGCGAAATTATAAAAATCTTCACTAAGTTATCAATAGTGCTCTTTTCCATTCTTTCAAAGTTGTTTTAATTTGAAAGAATTTTTGAAAAAAAAACCTTTTTGAATGAGGAGTGGTTCCAGTTTAGCAAAAATTATATGAATATAACTTCCAATGTATGAGAAGTGGTTCAAGTTTATCAATAAATATATGAATATAACTTCCTTATGAAATGTTTAAGTAAGGGACTGTATTTCCGGAAATAATAATTTCATTGCGAAATTATAAAAATCTTCAATAAGTTATCAATAGTGCGTTTTTTAATTCTTTCAAAATTGTTTTGATTTGAAAGAATTTTTGGAAAAATCCATTTTTGTATGAGAAGTGGTTTAAGTTTACAATAAATATATGAATATTATTTCCGTATTAAATGTTTAAGTAAGGGACTGTATTTCCGGAAATAATAATTTCATTGCGAAATTATAAAAATCCTTAATATTATCAATAGTGCTCTTTTCAATTCTTTTAGAATTGTTTTCATTTGAAAAATTTTTTGAAAATATAAGTTTTTGTATGAGAAAGGGTTCAAGGTTATCAATAAAAATATGAATATTACTTCCTTATGAAATGTTTAAAAAAGTGACTGTATCTCCGGAATTATTAATGTTATTGTGAAATTTCAAAAATCTTCACTAAATTATCAATAGTGCGTTTTTCAATTCTTTTAGAATTGTTTTGATATGAAAGAATTTTTGGAAAAATCCATTTTTGTATGAGTAGTGGTTCAAGTTTATCAATAAAAATATGAATGTTACTTCCTTATTAAATGTTTGTGTAAGGGACTGTTGCTCCGGAAATAATAATTTCATTGCGAAATAATAAAAATCTTCACTAAGTTATCAATAGTGCTGTTTACTATTCCTTCAAAGTTGTCTCAATTTGAAAGAATTTTTGAAATAAAGCCATTTTTGTATGAGAAGTGGTTCAAGTTTACAATATATATGAATACTACATCCTTATGAAATGTGTAAGAAAGTGACTGTATTTCCGGAAATAATAGTTTCATTGCGAAATTATAAAAATCTTCACTAAGTTATCAATAGTGCTCTTTTCAATTCTTTCAAAGTTGTTTTGATTTGAAAGAATTTTAAAAAAAAAACCTTTTTGAATTTGAATCCATTTGAATTGAATTTTGAATCCAGTTTAGCAAAAATTATATGAATATAACTTCCAAATGAAATTTTTAAAAAAGTGACTGTATCTCCTGAAATATTAATTTCAATGCGAAATTCTAAAAATCTTTACTAAGTTATCAATAGTGTTTTTTCAAGTCTTTCAAAATTGTGTTTATTTTTTTTTTAATATTGTTTTATTTACGATCTATTTTACAATTAAAATAATAAGCAAATTTCATGACTCTTAAATAACAACATAACATATATTGAGTTTCCTAAAACCCAAAAACAAAATAAATACAAGAAGAATTTACTTTTTAATTAAAATACAGAGTAACGAATATTAACTTTTTCTATTTTCGGAAGGGAAGGTCAAGTACATGAAGTCTTTTAAGTCTTTGGATTTCATTGCTATCATCTAAAAGACTGATTGCTAACACGTTGGAATGATTGCTTAGTCTATTTAGGTATCTCTCACTGAAGTTATTTATTTCGTCTTTGACCAATAAAATTCGAAGATCTCTGTGTATATTTTTGTTGGTCATAAACCAAGGCGCATTTATTAAAAGTCTTAGGGTTTTTGACTGGTACCTCTGTAGTATCTCAACGTTAGAATTACTTGTAGTTCCCCACAGCTGGATGCCATATGTCCATATCGGTTTAAGTATTGTTTTGTAAAGCAGAATCTTGTTTTCTAAGCTTAAGCTTGATCTTGGGCCTAATAACCAAAACATTTTTCTTGTTTTTAAATTAAGTTGCTCACGTTTCTTTTTGACATGTTCTTTCCAAGTTGGTCTTCGATCGAGATGAAGCCCTAAATATTTTACAGTATTGCAACTTGGTATAATTGTACCATTTAGGTAAACAGGCGAGCAATCATTTTTTCTTAGGGTGAATGTAACATGGACGGACTTTGAATTATTAACTTTAATGTTCCATTTTTGAAGCCAATCTTGAAGAAGATTCAATTGATTTTGCAGCAACTCGGAGGCTATTACCGGTGATTCATTGGCGGTTAATAAAGCAGTATCATCTACGTATGTAGCAGTAGTTATATTTTCAATTGTAGGCATATCTGCTGTAAAAATTGTGTACAATACTGGACCCAGAACACTGCCTTGTGGAATACCTGCATTAATGCAGCCGAAACTTGAATAATTTTCATTTATGCTCACAAAAAAGGATCTTCCCTGTATATATGCTTTTTCGGTGACTAAATCCATTTGCGTTTATTTGTTGTTACACATTGCCAAACTTGTTCATTATTGTTAGTGTGTTCTTTAGTTTTATTTACATCATCATCATCCATATTATCACTTAGGTTTACCATTGTTATTGTACTTAAGAATGCACTTTTTGTGTGCATTCCCGCACTAAATTGATTTTGGAATCTAATAAATGTATATTGGTTTTTTTTTTGTCACAAGAATAAATTTGCTTTTATTTTTTGGTTTGAAATATTTATACATACATATATGTAAGTTATATATTACCTAACAGTTTCTTTACTTTTATTACAATTGGATTAATCTCAATTATGAACTCCCAATTTTAATGTTTTCTCTATTCTCTAAAGTAAATATTGCAGCTGCATCATTATTTAATTCTTATATTTTGTTGTTACTATTTTAGTTTTTAAATAACGGTTAGCTGAACATCATTATTTAATTCTTATATTTTGTTGTTACTATTTTAGTTTTTAAATATTGCAGCTGCATCATTATCTAATTCTTATATTTTGTTGTTACTATTTTAGTTTTTAAATAACGGTTAGCTGAACATCATTATTTAATTCTTATATTTTGTTGTTACTATTTTAGTTTTTAAATATTGCAGCTGCATCATTTTTTAATTCTTATATTTTGTTGTTACTATTTTAGTTTTTAAATAACGGTTATATTTTAAGAGTTCGTTATGTCGCTTAGTTTAAGAATTAAAGAAAGAATAAAAATCAGTCTTTGAAAGATGATCAACGTGTTAAGTTGGAGTCTTTGAAAGATGATCCACGTGTTAAGTTGGAGTCTTTGAATGATGATCAACGTGTTAAGTTGGAGTCTTTGAAAGATGATCAACGTGATAAGTTGAAGTCTTAAAAATAAAGTGTTCATTTTATTTATGTTTGTGCAAAGATAAAATGTTTGGAACATCAAACATTTTATTTGTGCATTCAATGAAGAAAATATAACTTTAACTTATAATATATAATATACACGAAAATATTTTATAAATTTTTATTTTTTTATATTCTTTTTTTTTTATTATTTTATTGATTAAAAGACGTCCGCCTTCTACGAAAGTTTTTGAATTTTTTTCAAATTGTGTTTATTTGAAAGAATTTTTAGTAAAACCCATTTTTGTATGAGAAGTGGTTCAAGTTTATCAATAAATATATGAATATAACTTCCTTATGAAATGTTTAAGTAAGGGACTGTATTTCCGGAAATAATAATTTCATTGCGAAATTATAAAAATCTTCAATAAGTTATCAATAGTGCGTTTTTTAATTCTTTCAAAATTGTTTTGATTTGAAAGAATTTTTGGAAAAATCCATTTTTGTATGAGAAGTGGTTTAAGTTTACAATAAATATATGAATATTATTTCCTTATTAAATGTTTAAGTAAGGGCCTGTATTTCCGGAAATAATAATTTCATTGCGAAATTATAAAAATCTTCAATAAGTTATCAATAGTGCTCTCTTCAATTCTTTTAGAATTGTTTTCATTTGAAAGACTTTTTGAAAAAATACATTTTTGTATGAGAAGTGGTTTAAGTTTACAATAAATATATGAATATTATTTCCTTATTAAATGTTTAAGTAAGGGACTGTATTTCCGGAAATAATAATTTCATTGCGAAATTATAAAAATCTTCAATAAGTTATCAATAGTGCTCTTTTCAATTCTTTTAGAATTGTTTTCATTTGAAAGAATTTTTGAAAAAATAAATTTTTTGTATGAGAAGTGGTTTAAGTTTATCAATAATTTATGAATATTACTTCCTTATGAAATGTTTAAGAAAGTGACTGTATCTCCGGAAATATCAGTTTCATTGCGAAATTATAAAAATCTTCATTTAGTCATCAATAGTGCTCTTTTCAGTTTTTTCAAAATTGTTTTCATTTAAAAGAATTTTTGGAAAAATAATTTTTGTATGAGGAATGGTTCAAATTTATCAATAAAAATATGAATGTTACTTCTATATGAAATGTTTAAGAAAGTGACTGTATCTCTGTATATATTCATTTCATTGCGAAATTAAAAAATCTTCACTATATTATCAATAGTGCTCTTTTCAATTCTTTCAAAAATGTTTTTATTTGAAATTTTTTTTTTTTAAACCCATTTTGGTATGAGGAGTGGTTCAAGTTTATCAATAAATATATGAATATAACTTCCTTATGAAATGTTTAAGTAAGGGACTGTATTTCCGGAAATAATAATTTCATTGCGAAATTATAAAAATCTTCAATAAGTTATCAATAGTGCTCTTTTAAATTCTTTTAGAATTGTTTTCATTTGAAAGACTTTTTGAAAAAATACATTTTTGTATGAGAAGTGGTTTAAGTTTACAATAAATATATGAATATTATTTCCTTATTAAATGTTTAAGTAAGGGACTGTATTTCCGGAAATAATAATTTCATTGCGAAATTATAAAAATCTTCAATAAGTTATCAATAGTGCTCTTTTCAATTCTTTTAGAATTGTTTTCATTTGAAAGAATTTTTGAAAAAATAAATTTTTTGTATGAGAAGTGGTTTAAGTTTATCAATAAATATATGAATATTACTTCCTTATTAAATGTTTGTGTAAGGGACTGTTGCTCCGGAAATAATAATTTCATTGCGAAATAATAAAAATCTTCACTAAGTTATCAATAGTGCTGTTTTCTATTCCTTCAAAGTTGTCTTAATTTGAAAGAATTTTTGAAAAAAAGCCATTTTTGTATGAGAAGTGGTTCAAGTTTACAATATATATGAATATTACATCCTTATGAAATGTGTAAGAAAGTGACTGTATTTCCGGAAATAATAGTTTCATTGCGAAATTATAAAAATCTTCACTAAGTTATCAATAGTGCTCTTTTCCATTCTTTCAAAGTTGTTTTGATTTGAAAGAATTTTTGAAAAAAAACCTTTTTGAATGAGGAGTGGTTCCAGTTTAGCAAAAATTATATGAATATAACTTCCAATTGAAACTTTTAAACAAGTGACTGTATCTCCGGAAATATTAATTTCAATGCGAAATTCTAAAAATCTTTACTAAGTTATCAATAGTGTTTTTTCAAGTCTTTCAAAATTGTGTTAATTTTTTTTTTTTAATATTGTTTTATTTACGATCTATTTTACAATTAAAATAATAAGCAAATTTCATGACTCTTAAATAACAACATAACATATATTGAGTTTCCTAAACCCAAAAACAAAATAAATACAAGAAGAATTTACTTTTTAATTAAAATACAGAGTAACGAATATTAACTTTTTCTATTTTCGGAAGGGAAGGTCAAGTACATGAAGTCTTTTAAGTCTTTGGATTTCATTGCTATCATCTAAAAGACTGATTGCTAACACGTTGGAATGATTGCTTAGTCTATTTAGGTATCTCTCACTGAAGTTATTTATTTCGTCTTTGACCAATAAAATTCGAAGATATCTGTGTATATTTTTGTTAGTCATAAACCAAGGCGCATTTATTAAAAGTCTTAGGGTTTTTGACTGGTACCTCTGTAGTATCTCAACGTTAGAATTACTTGTAGTTCCCCACAGCTGGATGCCATATGTCCATATCGGTTTAAGTATTGTTTTGTAAAGCAGAATCTTGTTTTCTAAGCTTAAGCTTGATCTTGGGCCCAATAACCAAAACATTTTTCTTGTTTTTAAATTAAGTTGCTCACGTTTCTTTTTGACATGTTCTTTCCAAGTTGGTCTTCGATCGAGATGAAGCCCTAAATATTTTACAGTATTGCAACTTGGTATAATTATACCATTTAGGTAAACAGGCGAGCAATCATTTTTTCTTAGGGTGAATGTAACATGGACGGACTTTGAATTATTAACTTTAATGTTCCATTTTTGAAGCCAATCTTGAAGAAGATTCAATTGATTTTGCAGCAACTCGGAGGCTATTACCGGTGATTCATTGGCGGTTAATAAAGCAGTATCATCTGCGTATGTAGCAGTAGTTATATTTTCAATTGTAGGCATATCTGCTGTAAAAATTGTGTACAATACTGGACCCAAAACACTGCCTTGTGGAATACCTGCATTAATGCAGCCGAAACTTGATTAATTGTCATTTATGCTCACAAAAAAGGATCTTCCCTGTATATATGCTTTTTCGGTGACTAAATCCATTTGCGTTTATTTGTTGTTACACATTGCCAAACTTGTTCATTATTGTTAGTGTGTTCTTTAGTTTTATTTACATCATCATCATCCATATTATCACTTAGGTTTACCATTGTTATTGTACTTAAGAATGCACTTTTTGTGTGCATTCCCGCACTAAATTGATTTTGGAATCTAATAAATGTATATTGGTTTTTTTTTGTCACAAGAATAAATTTGCTTTTATTTTTAGGTTTGAAATATTTATACATACATATATGTAAGTTATATATTACCTAACAGTTTCTTTACTTTTATTACAATTGGATTAATCTCAATTATGAACTCCCAATTTTAATGTTTTTTCTATTCTCTAAAGTAAATATTGCAGCTGCATCATTATTTAATTCTTATATTTTGTTGTTACTATTTTAGTTTTTAAATAACGGTTAGCTGAACATCATTATTTATATCTTATATTTTGTTGTTACTATTTTAGTTTTTAAATATTGCAGCTGCATCATTATCTAATTCTTATATTTTGTTGTTACTATTTTAGTTTTTAAATAACGTTTAGCTGAACATCATTATTTAATTCTTATATTTTGTTGTTACTATTTTAGTTTTTAAATATTGCAGCTGCATTTTTAAATAACGGTTATATTTTAAGAGTTCGTTATGTCGCTTAGTTTAAGAATTAAAGAAAGAATAAAAATCAGTCTTTGAAAGATGATCAACGTGTTAAGTTGGAGTCTTTGAATGATGATCAACGTGTTAAGTTGGAGTCTGTGAAAGATGATCAACGTGTTAAGTTGGAGTCTTTGAAAGATGATCCACGTGTTAAGTTGGAGTCTTTGAATGATGATCAACGTGTTAAGTTGGAGTCTTTGAAAGATGATCAACGTGATAAGTTGAAGTCTTAAAAATAAAGTGTTCATTTTATTTATGTTTGTGCAAAGATAAAATGTTTGGAACATCAAACATTTTATTTGTGCATTCAATGAAGAAAATATAACTTTAACTTATAATTTATAATATACACGAAAATATTTTATAAATTTTTATTTTTTTTATATTCTTTTTTTTTATTATTTTATTGATTAAAACACGTCCGCCTTCTACGAAAGTTTTTGAATTTTTTTCAAATTGTGTTTATTTGAAAGAATTTTTAGTAAAACCCATTTTTGTATGAGAAGTGGTTCAAGTTTATCAATAAATATATGAATATAACTTCCTTATGAAATGTTTAAGTAAGGGACTGTATTTCCGGAAATAATAATTTCATTGCGAAATTATAAAAATCTTCAATAAGTTATCAATAGTGCGTTTTTTAATTCTTTCAAAATTGTTTTGATTTGAAAGAATTTTTGGAAAAATCCATTTTTGTATGAGAAGTGGTTTAAGTTTACAATAAATATATGAATATTATTTCCTTATTAAATGTTTAAGTAAGGGCCTGTATTTCCGGAAATAATAATTTCATTGCGAAATTATAAAAATCTTCAATAAGTTATCAATAGTGCTCTCTTCAATTCTTTTAGAATTGTTTTCATTTGAAAGACTTTTTGAAAAAATACATTTTTGTATGAGAAGTGGTTTAAGTTTACAATAAATATATGAATATTATTTCCTTATTAAATGTTTAAGTAAGGGACTGTATTTCCGGAAATAATAATTTCATTGCGAAATTATAAAAATCTTCAATAAGTTATCAATAGTGCTCTTTTCAATTCTTTTAGAATTGTTTTCATTTGAAAGACTTTTTGAAAAAATACATTTTTGTATGAGAAAGGGTTCAAGTTTATCAATAAATATATGAATATTACTTCCTTATGAAATGTTTAAAAAAGTGACTGTATCTCCGGAATTATTAACGTTATTGTGAAATTTTAAAAATCTTTACTAAATTATCAATAGTCCGTTTTTTAATTCTTTCAAAATTGTTTTGATTTGAAAGAATTTTTGGAAAAATCCATTTTTGTATGAGAAGTGGTTTAAGTTTACAATAAATATATGAATATTATTTCCTTATTAAATGTTTAAGTAAGGGACTGTATTTCCGGAAATAATAATTTCATTGCGAAATTATAAAAATCCTTAATATTATCAATAGTGCTCTTTTCAATTCTTTTAGAATTGTTTTCATTTGAAAGATTTTTTGAAAATATACATTTTTGTATGAGAAAGGGTTCAAGGTTATCAATAAAAATATGAATATTACTTCCTTATGAAATGTTTAAAAAAGTGACTGTATCTCCGGAATTATTAATGTTATTGTGAAATTTCAAAAATCTTCACTAAATTATCAATAGTGCTCTTTTCAATTCTTTAAAAATGGTTTTGATTTTAAAGAATTTTCGGAAAAACCCATTTTTGTATGAGAAGTGGTTTAAGTTTACAATAAATATATAAATATTATTTCCTTATTAAATGTTTAAGAAAGTGACTGTATCTCCGGAAATATTTATTTTATTGCAAAATTAAAGAAATGTTCTCTATGTTATCGTTAGTGCTTTTTTTAATTGTTTCAAAATTGTTTTTATTTGAAAAATTTTTGGAAAACCCCATTTTTGTAAGAGGAGTGGTCCAAATTTAGCAAAAAATATATGAATATAACTTCCAATTGAAACTTTTAAACAAGTGACTGTATCTCCGGAAATATTAATTTCAATGGGAAGTTAAACAATTTTTACAACGTTATCAATAGTGCTCTTTTTAATTATTTTAGAATTGTTTTCATTTGAAAGAATTTTTGGAAAAACCCTTTTTTGTATGAGAAGTGGTTCAAGTTTATCAATAAATATATGAATATTACTTCCTTATTAAATGTTTGTGTAAGGGACTGTTGCTCCGGAAATAATAATTTCATTGCGAAATAATAAAAATCTTCACTAAGTTATCAATATTGCTGTTTTCTATTCCTTCAAAGTTGTCTTAATTTGAAAGAATTTTTGAGAAAAAGCCATTTTTGTATGAGAAGTGGTTCAAGTTTACAATATATATGAATATTACATCCTTATGAAATGTGTAAGAAAGTGACTGTATTTCCGGAAATAATAGTTTCATTGCGAAATTATAAAAATCTTCACTAAGTTATCAATAGTGCTCTTTTCCATTCTTTTAAAGTTGTTTTGATTTGAAAGAATTTTTGAAAAAAAAACCTTTTTGAATGAGGAGTGGTTCCAGTTTAGCAAAAATTATATGAATATAACTTCCAAATGAAATTTTTAAAAAAGTGACTGTATCTCCTGAAATATTTATTTCAATGCGAAATTCTAAAAATCTTTACTAAGTTATCAATAGTGTTTTTTCAAGTCTTTCAAAATTGTGTTAATTTTTTTTTTTTAATATTGTTTTATTTACGATCTATTTTACAATTAAAATAATAAGCAAATTTCATGACTCTTAAATAACAACATAACATATATTGAGTTTCCTAAACCCAAAAACAAAATAAATACAAGAAGAATTTACTTTTTTATTAAAATACAGAGTAACGAATATTAACTTTTTCTATTTTCGGAAGGGAAGGTCAAGTACATGAAGTCTTTTAAGTCTTTGGATTTCATTGCTATCATCTAAAAGACTGATTGCTAACACGTTGGAATGATTGCTTAGTCTATTTAGGTATCTCTCACTGAAGTTATTTATTTCGTCTTTGACCAATAAAATTCGAAGATCTCTGTGTATATTTTTGTTGGTCATAAACCAAGGCGCATTTATTAAAAGTCTTAGGGTTTTTGACTGGTACCTCTGTAGTATCTCAACGTTAGAATTACTTGTAGTTCCCCACAGCTGGATGCCATATGTCCATATCGGTTTAAGTATTGTTTTGTAAAGCAGAATCTTGTTTTCTAAGCTTAAGCTTGATCTTGGGCCCAATAACCAAAACATTTTTCTTGTTTTTAAATTAAGTTGCTCACGTTTCTTTTTGACATGTTCTTTCCAAGTTGGTCTTCGATCGAGATGAAGCCCTAAATATTTTACAGTATTGCAACTTGGTATAATTATACCATTTAGGTAAACAGGCGAGCAATCATTTTTTCTTAGGGTGAATGTAACATGGACGGACTTTGAATTATTAACTTTAATGTTCCATTTTTGAAGCCAATCTTGAAGAAGATTCAATTGATTTTGCAGCAACTCGGAGGCTATTACCGGTGATTCATTGGCGGTTAATAAAGCAGTATCATCTACGTATGTAGCAGTAGTTATATTTTCAATTGTAGGCATATCTGCTGTAAAAATTGTGTACAATACTGGACCCAGAACACTGCCTTGTGGAATACCTGCATTAATGCAGCCGAAACTTGAATAATTTTCATTTATGCTCACAAAAAAGGATCTTCCCTGTATATATGCTTATTCGGTGACTAAATCCATTTGCGTTTATTTCTTGTTACACATTGCCAAGCTTGTTCATTATTGTTAGTGTGTTCTTTAGTTTTATTTACATCATCATCATCCATATTATCACTTAGGTTTACCATTGTTATTGTACTTAAGAATGCACTTTTTGTGTGCATTCCCGCACTAAATTGATTTTGGAATCTAATAAATGTATATTGGTTTTTTTTTTGTCACAAGAATAAATTTGCTTTTATTTTTAGGTTTGAAATATTTATACATACATATATGTAAGTTATATATTACCTAACAGTTTCTTTACTTTTATTACAATTGGATTAATCTCAATTATGAACTCCCAATTTTAATGTTTTTTCTATTCTCTAAAGTAAATATTGCAGCTGCATCATTATTTAATTCTTATATTTTGTTGTTACTATTTTAGTTTTTAAATAACGTTTAGCTGAACATCATTATTTAATTCTTATATTTTGTTGTTACTATTTTAGTTTTTAAATATTGCAGCTGCATTTTTAAATAACGGTTATATTTTAAGAGTTCGTTATGTCGCTTAGTTTAAGAATTAAAGAAAGAATAAAAATCAGTCTTTGAAAGATGATCAACGTGTTAAGTTGGAGTCTTTGAAAGATGATCCACGTGTTAAGTTGGAGTCTTTGAATGATGATCAACGTGTTAAGTTGGAGTCTTTGAAAGATGATCCACGTGTTAAGTTGGAGTCTTTGAATGATGATCAACGTGTTAAGTTGGAGTCTTTGAAAGATGATCAACGTATTAAGTTGAAGTCTTAAAAATAAAGTGTTCATTTTATTTATGTTTGTGCAAAGATAAAATGTTTGGAACATCAAACATTTTATTTGTGCATTCAATGAAGAAAATATAACTTTAACTTATAATTTATAATATACACGAAAATATTTTATAAATTTTTATTTTTTTTATATTCTTTTTTTTTATTATTTTATTGATTAAAACACGTCCGCCTTCTACGAAAGTTTTTGAATTTTTTTCAAATTGTGTTTATTTGAAAGAATTTTTAGTAAAACCCATTTTTGTATGAGAAGTGGTTCAAGTTTATCAATAAATATATGAATATAACTTCCATATGAAATGTTTAAAAAAGTGACTGTGTCTCCGGAAATAATAATTTCACTGCGAAATTAAAAAATGTTCTCGATGTTATCGTTAGTGCTCCTTTCAAATCTTTCAAAATTTTTTTGATTTGCAAGAATTTTTGGAAAAACCCATTTTTGTATCGGGAAGGGTTCCAGCTTAACAAAAATTAAATGAATATAACTTCCAAACGCAACTTTTAAAAAAGTGACTGCATCTCCGCAAATACTAATTTCATTGCGAAATTCTAAAAATGTTCACTAAGTCATCAATAGTGCTCTTTTCAATTCTTTAAACATTGTTTTTATTTGCAAGAATTTTTGGAAAAAAGCCAATTTTGTATGAGAAGTGGTTTAAGTTTATCAATAAATATATGAATATTACTTCCCTATTAAATGTT
This sequence comes from Epicampocera succincta, assembly GCA_932526305.1. Classification (NCBI taxonomy): domain Eukaryota; kingdom Metazoa; phylum Arthropoda; class Insecta; order Diptera; family Tachinidae; genus Epicampocera; species Epicampocera succincta. The sequence continues at coordinate 26,718,552 of OW052037.1, forward strand.
TAAGTAAGGGACTGTTTCTCCGGAAATATTAATTTCATTGCGAAATTATAAAAATCTTCACAAAATTATTAATACTGCTCTTCTTAATTCTTTTAAAATTGTTTTCATTTGAAAGAGTTTTTCGTAAAACCCATTTTTTTATGAGAAGTGGTTCAGGTTTATCAATAAATATATGAATATAACTTCCAAATGAAACTTTAAAAAAGTGACTGTGTCTCCGGAAATATTAATTTCATTGCGAAATTCGAAAATCTTCACTAAGTTATCAAAAGTGCTCTTTTCAATTCTTTCAAAATTGTTTTGTTTTAAAGAATTTTTAGAAAAATAAATTTTTGTATGATGAGTGGTTCAAGGTTATCAATAAATATATAAATATTTTTTCCTTATGATATGTTTAAGAAAGTGACTGTATCTCCGGATATATTAATTTTATTGAAAATTATAGAAATGTTCTTTATGTTATCGTAAGTAATTTTTTAAAATTTTTAAAAATGTTTTGATTTGAAAGAATTTTTGGAAAAACCCATTTTTGTAAGAGGAGTGGTTCCATTTTAGCAATAAATATATAAGTATTTTTCCTTATTAAATGTTTAAAAAACTGAATGTATTTCCGGAAATATTAATTTCATTGCAAAATTCTAAAAATCCTCATTAAGTTATCTTTTCAATTTTTTTAAACCTGTTTTCATTTGAAAGAATTTTTGCAAAAATACATTTCGGCTTTTATATTTAAAAAAATTACACCCGGCCTTATTCAAAAATTTTCAAGAAAAAGTATACAAAAATTTTCATGCAAAATTAGAAAACTCGGCTTTTATATTTATAAAAATTACACCTATGACTTATTCAAATATTTTCTTTAAAAAGTGTACAAAATTGTTTATGCAAATTTAGAATTTTCAGCTTTAATATACAAATAAAATACACCTGTGACCTTTTCAAAAAATTTTAAGAAAGATTATACAAATTATTTGTGGAAAATTAGAAATCTCCGCTTTTATATTTATAAAAATTACGCCCGGTCTTACTCAATAATTTTCAAGAAAAAGTATACAAAATTAGAATATTCAGTTTTAATATACAAATAAAATACACCTGTGACCTTTTCAAAAAATTTCAAGAAAGATTATACAATTTTTTTGTGGAAAATTAGAAATCTCCGCTTTTATATTTATAAAAATTAAGCCCGGTCTTACTCAATAATTTTCAAGAAAAAGTATACAAAATTTTTTATACAAAATTGGAAATCTTTGGTTTTATATTTATAAAAATTACACCCGGTCTTATTAAAAAATTTTTAAGAAAAAGTATACAAAATTAGAAATTTCAGTTTTAATATATATATATAATGCACCAGTGATTTATTCAAAAAATTTCAAGAAAGATAATAATAATTTTGTGTGGAAAATTAGAAATCTCAGTTTTTATATTTATAAAAATTACACCTGTGACTTATTCAAACATTTTCAAGAAAAAATATACAAAATTAGATATTTTAGCTTTAATATATAAGTAAATTACATTTGTGACTTATTCAAACATTTTCAAGAAAAATTATAAACATTTTTTATGGAAAACTAGAAACCTCGGTTTTATTTATATAAAAATTACACCCGTGACTTATTCAAACATTTTAAAGAAAAAGTGTTAAAATTAGATATTTCAGCTTTAATATATAAATAAAACGCACCTGTTACCTATTCAAAAATTTTTAAGAAAAATTAGAATATTTTTTTATGGAAAATTAAATATTTCGGCTTTTATATTTATAAAAATTACATCCGTGGCTTATTCAAACGATATGAAGAAAAAGTGTTAAAAATTAGAAATTTCAGTTTTAATCGCAATGAAATTAATATTTCCGGAAACACAGTCACTCTTTTAATGTTTCATTTGGAAGTTATATTCATATATTTATTGATAAACCTGAACCACTTCTCATAAAAAAATGGGTTTTACGAAAAACTCTTTCAAATGAAAACAATTTTAAAAGAATTAAGAAGAGCAGTATTAATAATTTTGTGAAGATTTTTATAATTTCGCAATGAAATTAATATTTCCGGAGAAACAGTCCCTTACTTAAACATTTAATAGGGAAGTAATATTCATATATTTATTGATAAACTTAAACCACTTCTCATACAAAATTGGCTTTTTTCCAAAAATTCTTGCAAATAAAAACAATTTTTAAAGAATTGAAAAGAGCACTATTGATGACTTAGTGAACATTTTTAGAATTTCGCAATGAAATTAGTATTTGCGGAGATGCAGTCACTTTTTTAAAAGTTGCGTTTGGAAGTTATATTCATTTAATTTTTGCTAAGCTGGAACCCTTCCCGATACAAAAGTGGGTTTTTCCAAAAATTCTTGCAAATCCAAACAATTTTGAAAGATTTGAAAGGAGCACTAACGATAACATCGAGAACATTTTTATAATTTCGCAGTGAAATTATTATTTCCGGAGACACAGTCACTTTTTTAAACATTTCATAAGGAAGTAATATTCATATATTTATTGATAAACTTGAACCACTTCTCATACAAAAATGGGTTTTACTAAAAATTCTTTCAAATAAACACAATTTGAAAAAAATTCAAAAACTTTCGTAGAAGGCGGACGTGTTTTAATCAATAAAATAATAAAAAAAAAAGAATATAAAAAAAATAAAAATTTATAAAATATTTTCGTGTATATTATAAATTATAAGTTAAAGTTATATGTTCTTCATTGAATGCACAAATAAAATGTTTGATATTCCAAACATTTTATCTTTGCACAAACATTAAATAAAATGAACACTTTATATTTAAGACTTCAACTTAATACGTTGATCATCTTTCAAAGACTCCAACTTAACACGTTGATCATCATTCAAAGACTCCAACTCAACACGTTGATCATCATTCAAAGACTCCAACTTAACACGTTGATCATCTTTCAAAGACTGATTTTTATTCTTTCTTTAATTCTTAAACTAAGCGACATAACGAAGTCTTAAAATATAACCGTTATTTAAAAACTAAAATAGTAACAACAAAATATAAGAATTAAAAAATGATGCAACTGCAATATTTAAAAACTAAAATAGTAACAACAAAATATAAGAATTAAATAATGATGTTCAGCTAACCGTTATTTAAAAACTAAAATAGTAACAACAAAATATAAGAATTAGATAATGATGCAGCTGCAATATTTAAAAACTAAAATAGTAACAACAAAATATAAGAATTAAATAATGATGTTCAGCTAACCGTTATTTAAAAACTAAAATAGTAACAACAAAATATAATAATTAGATAATGATGCAGCTGCAATATTTAAAAACTAAAATAGTAACAACAAAATATAAGAATTAAATAATGATGTTCAGCTAACCGTTATTTAAAAACTAAAATAGTAATAACAAAATATTTAGAGAATAGAGAAAACATTAAAATTGGGAGTTCATAATTGAGATTAATCCAATTGTAATAAAAGTAAAGAAACTGTTAGGTAATATATAACTCGCCTCCCCTTATAAAATTCGAGTCCCAGCGAATTAATATTAATATACATATAATTTATTATTAATTTATTTATTATTATTTTCTTTTTTTCTTTTTTTCAAATCTAAAATCATTTTAATAATGTATTAAGATATAGTAAAAAAAAAATGAAAAAAAGGCTTTTACAATTTCAATGATAAATTATTATAAGTTATATTTAACTTTATTGTTTTTTTTTGTTTTTTTTTTTGAAGCAAATTTAAGTGAAGTGAAAATGATTTTTCTCAGTATATCGATTAAAGGTAAGAAATAATATTTCCTTTATTTTATGCACCTAGGTGGTCTTCGAATTTGGCTTATATCTATTTTATTTGGATTGCTGTAATGGTATTTGGTGAATCTTTTTGCAACTTTTTGCCTAACAGCAGCTGGGTTTTTTATATAAATATTTCGTTCTCTTAAATTTATGCTTGTTTCTTCTCTTTTCTCGTTGGCCCTGTCAATTGCCTTTCTTTTATTAGTTTCTATTCTCTCTTTTATATCTTTTATATTTAAATCTAATTTATTTATAAAATCAATTGGTTTTACTTTCGTTGCACTGTGAATTGTATTATTTATCGGCTTTCTGTCATATTTGCTTTCGTTACAAATTCTACAGTTATTGCAATATCTATTTATTAATTTAAATTATTTTGGATTAAAGAATTCGTCGCGCATTTCCTCATAATTCTCTTGTATACCTCTATGGTTACCTTTTATATGAATATCATTAATGATATTCAATAAAGATTCCTCGTATTCAATATCAATCGCAATTTTATTACATTTTATAAAATTAAATTCGTTATTATCGGAGAATAATTCAATAAATTTATTTTTAACAATATTAAATATGTTGTCAATTTCCACATAAATTCCAATTTTTCCTTTTCTAAGTTCTCGCCTAAATAAATCATTCAAATAATGTGTGTTCGACAAATCATCTTCGGCTAAGTATATTATTTTATATTTTCTAAAAAGTATTTCAATTTCCTTAGTTTTCTTTCTAACAATTCGAATCTGTGTTCTATATTTATTTACAATTTTGTCTACAACCCAAAAATTTCTTTCTTTTTCATTTAATAATTTTATATCCTTTAATAAATTATTTTCTAAAAAGAAACTATACGATGTACTAATTGATCTAATATTATTCTGAATTAATAGTGTCTTAATACTAATTGGTATATGATTAATATAAATCTCAAATATTATTTTTTCATTATTTTCCGGTGTATACAACACATCCGGTTCAAAACTATATTTAGTATTCATTAAGCTCAAAATTTTACCTAACTTATGGTTCAACTCCTCTATGTTGTTGGCCTCTACGTTTAGCGCATCGCTTCTTAGGTTGAAAAAACTTCGCTTTATACCAAATTCTTCCTTTAGCTTATTTAAAATGTTTTCCCAAGTAGGGTTCATCAACGTCTCTACAGCTCTTAATGCTCTTCCCTGCAGTCTATTACTTAGCACTGTCTTAATCGTACTTTCATGTTCTGCCGGCGTCAGCTGCAACACAGTAGTGACGTCCCTCAAATAATTGCTATACTTATAATCGTTGTCTCCATTGAATGCAGGTAAACTGCGCGCTTTGCATAGACTCTCTGCTAATGTCAACGCCATGTTGTTGTTTTTAATTTTTTTTAAGTTTATATGTTGTGTTTGACCGTTTTTGTGTCTTTGATTTATTATTTATTTAAAAAATGTTATTTTTTTTAATATTTGAAGTTAATAAGTTTATTTATTAAATTCCAATTAATTGTTTTGGATTCGTTCGGCTTTTTTACCAAAAAATTTCTTTTTAATACCGAATTTAATGTTTCTTTAACTTTATATGCTGTGTTTGACCGTTTTTGTGTCTTTGATTTATTATTTATTTAAAAAATGTTCCCTTTTTTTTAATATTTAAAGTTAATAAGTTTATTTATTAAATTCCAATTAATTGTTTTGGATTCGTTCGGGTTTTTACAAAAAAGAATTGAAAAGAGCACTATTGATAACTTTGTGAAGATTTTTATTATTTCGCAATGAAGTTAATATTTCCGGCGAAACAGTCCCTTACTTAAATATTTATTTATATTTATTTATTATTCCATAAAAAATTTTATAATTTTTCGTGAAATTTTTTGAATAAGTAACAGGTGCATTTTATTTGTATATTAAAGCTGAAATTTCGAATTTTGTATACTTTTTCTTGAAAAGTTTTTAATAAGACCGGGTGTATTTTTTATAAATATAAAACCGAGATTTCAAGTTTTCCATAAAAATTTTTTTTAATTTTTTATGAAAATTTTTGAATAAGTCACAAATGTAATTGACTAATATATTAAAGCTAAAATATCTAATTTTGTATACTTTTTCTTAAAAATGTTTAAATAAGCCACAGGTGTAATTTTTATAAAAATAAATGCCGAGATTTCTAATTTTCCATAAACAATTTTATAACTTTTCGTGAAATTTTTTGAATAAGTAACAGGTGCATTTTATTTGTATATTAAAGCTGAAAATTCTAATTTTGTATACTTTTTCTTAAAAATTTTTTAATAAGACCGGGTGTAATTTTTATATGTATTTAAGCCGAGATTTCTAATTTTCCACACAATATTTTTATAATCTTTCTTGAAATTTTTTGAAAAAGTCACTGGTGCATTTTATATATATGTATATTAAAACTGAAATTTCTAATTTTGTATACTTTTTCTTAAAAATTTTTTAATAAGACCGGGTGTTATTTTTATAAATATAAAACTGAGATTTCAAGTTTTCCATAAAAAATTTTTATCATTTTTCATGAAAATTTTTGAATAAGTCACAAATGTAATTTACTTATATATTAAAGCTAAAATATCTAATTTTGTATACTTTTTCTTAAAAATGTTTAAATAAGCCACGGATGTAATTTTTATAAATATAAAAGCCGAGATTTCTAATTTTCCATAAACAATTTTATAACTTTTCGTAAAATTTTTTGAATAAGTAACAGGTTCATTTTATTTGTATATTAAAGCTAAAAATTCTAATTTTGCATAAACAATTTTGAACACTTTTTAACACTTTTTTGAATAAGACCGGGTGTATTTTTTATAAATATAAAAGCCGAGATTTCTAATTTTCCACACAAAATTTTTATAATCTTTCTTGAAATTTTTTGAAAAAGTCACTGGTGCATTTTATATATATGTATATTAAAACTGAAATTTTTAATTTTGTATACTTTTTCTTGAAAATTTTTGAATAAGACACGGGTGTAATTTTTATAAATAAAACTGGTTAAATTGGTTGGTTAAATTTTAAGGGCCGATGTTGATTTTGAATAAAACACAAACTATTTAGCAAATTATTGTAATTTTATTTTATTGTGATGTATTGGTATTACTCAATTATGTATGGAACAAAATATCGGCCAAATGGGCGCCGCGACCTCGGCGGCACACCTCCGTCCGATGGTCCAAATTTTCGATGACGCTGAGGCATAATGGAGGTTCTATGCCGTTAATGTGCCGAATTATCTGATCCTTTAGGTCTTGAATTGTTGCTGGCTTATCGACGTACACCTTTTCTTTCAAATAACCCCAAAGAAAAAAGTCCAACGGTGTCAAATCACATGATCTTGGCGGCCAATTGTCATCGCCATTACGTGAGATAACACGGCCATTGAATTTGTTGCGCAAAAGAGCCATTGTTTCGTTAGCTGTGTGGCAAGTGGCACCGTCCTGCTGAAACCACATATCGTCCACATCCATATCTTCCAATTCGGGCCATAAAAAGTTCGTTATCATCTCACGATAGCGAACACCATTCACAGTAACTGCCTGACCGGCCTCATTTTGGAAAAAATACGGCCCGATGATGCCGCCAGCCCATAAACCGCACCAAACAGTCACTCTTTGTGGGTGCATTGGTTTTTCGACAATCACTCTTGGATTCTCATTCGCCCAAATGCGGCAATTCTGTTTATTGACGAATCCACTGAGGTGAAAATGTGCCTCATCACTGAAGATGATTTTCTTCGAAAATTGATCATCCACTGTTGCCATTTCTTGCCACCATTCTGCCCATTCACGACGTTTGGAATGGTCAAGAGGCTTTAGTTCTTGAGCCAATTGCACCTTGTAAGCGTGTCAATGCAAGTCTTTATGCATAATGTTCATCAACGACGAGCGTGAGAGGTGCAATTGTTGGGAACGACGACGAGTTGAGGTAGACGGCTCTTCAGCCACACTATCGCGAACAGCAGCAATATTTTCTGCAGTACGAGCTGTACGAGCATGCACTGGTGTTCTCACATCTTCTACAGACCCGGTTTGCTCGAATTTTTCCACGATTTTTGCGATTGTACGCACATTTGGACGATGAAATTAACCAAAAAAATTACGAAGTGCACGATATGCATTTTGATTTGAACTCCCATTTTCATAATAAGTCTGGATAACTTTAACACGTTGTTGGATTGTGTATCTCTCCATGGTTCAAATTGAGTAAGTCTGAAATAGAGAAATGTCAAATAAAATTCGGAAAAAAACTTGGCGTTTAGGTGTGGTTCACATTCAACATCGGCCCATACAATTTAACCACCCTTTATAAAAGCCGAGATTTCTAATTTTGCATGAAAAATGTTGATAATTTTGCTTGACATTTTTTGAATAAGTCTAATAAGGTGTATTTTATTTATATAATAAAGCTGAAAATTTTGTACACTTTTTAAAGAAAATTTTTGAATAATTCATAGGTGTTATTTTTATTAATATAAAAGTCGAGTTTTCTAATTTTGCATGAACATTTTTTTATGCTTTTTCTTAAAAATTTTGAATAAGGCTGGGTGTAATTTTTATATATATAAAAGCCGAGATTTCTAATTTTCACACAAAATTTTTATAATCTGTCTTAAAAAATTTTGAATAAGTCACAGGTGCATTTTATATATATATTAAAACTGAAATTTCTAATTTTGTATACTTTTTCTTGAAAATTTTTTAATAAGATACGGGTGTAATTTTTATAAATATAAAAGCCGACATTTCCAATTTTCCACAACAAATTTCTATAATCTTTCTTGAAATTTTTTTAAAAGGTCACAGGTGTATGTTATTTATATATTAAAACTGAAATTTCTAATTTTGTATACTTTTTCTTGAAAATTTTTTAATAAGACACGGATGTAATTTTTATAAATATTAAAACCGAAATTTCTAATTTTCCTTAATTATTTTTATAATTTTGCTTGAAGTTTTTTGAGAAGGTCACAGGCGTATTTTATTTGTATATTAAATCTGAAAATTCTAATTTTGCATAAACAATTTTGAACACTTTTTAAAGAAAATTTTTTAATAAGTCACAGGTGTAATTTTTATAAATATAAAGGCCGTGAATTCTAATTTTCCATAAAATATTTTTATAGTCTTTCTTGAAATTTTTTGTAAAGTTAACAGGTATATTTTATTTGTATATTAAAGCTGAAAATTCTAATTTTGCACAAACAATTTTGAACACATTTTAAAGCAAATTTTTTAATAAGTTACAGGTGTAATTTTTATAAATATAAAAGCCGAGTTTTCTAATTTTGCACGAAAAATTTTGTATACTTTTTCTTGAAAATTATTGAATACTACTGGGTGTAATTTTTATAAATATAAAACCGAGATTTCAAGTTTTCCATAAAAAAAATATTATAATTTTTCTTAAAAATTTTTGAATAGGTAACAGGTGCATATTATTTGTATATTAAAGTTGAAATTTCTAATTTTGTATACTTTTTCTTAAAATTTATTTTAAAAGACCAGGTGTAATTTTTATAAATATACAAACCGAGATTTCTAATTTTCCACAAAAAATTTTTATAATCTTTCTTGAAATTTTTTGAAAAGGTTATAGGTGTATTTTATTGGTATATTAAAGCTGAAAATTCTAAATTTGCATAAACAATTTTGTACAATTTTAAAGAAAATTTTTGAATAAGTCATAGGTGTAATTTTGCATTAAAATTTTTGTATACTATTTCTTGAAAATTTTTGAATAATACCGGGTGTTACCGCCACTCACAAATCGCTAATATGACATTACTGTTACCGCCACTCATAAATCGCTAATATGACATTACTGTTACCGCCACTCATAAATCGCTGATATGACATTACTGTTATCGATATGTAGAGAGATGAGCATGGCAAAATGTTCAATTATTCCTTTTAATTTTCCACGCGGTATAATTATGAGGCCATATTTAATCGAGACCACATACATAAGTATATAAAACACCTACATAGATTTAAGATATTCATTCGTTCAGGTCATAAGGATTACGAAGCTTCGCTTGGAGTAGCCATACATAAAAGTTAGTATATCAGCAGTTTAGTATGTAAGTTTGTATAATGAATTTATTTATAATTTTAGGAATTTTAACATATTAAAGCGTAAGAATAAAGAATTAAAGTTTTCTAAAATTCTTACACTTGTGTTTAAAATCCACATTGGCTATCTTGAGCTTGGGCCGCTTTACCCCCAACATTAAAATTCTTTTATTAGTGTCTCATCGAATCGTTTGAAAAGAATCATCTTGGGTGTTAAAACGTAAGTCCTAACAGAATGCAACCTTCCACTCCCTCACAGGGTCAACCACTAAGTCGTCAACGACCAACTCAGTTAAGTCCTGCACTGAACAACTGTCACATTTGCAACAAGTCCACAGACAACGAAAAATTTATAAAATGCAGCAAGTGCCATCTTAATTTTCATTTACCATGTGTCAATCTCAGCAGCAATCAAGACCAACCTACGTGGAGTTGCCAAAATTGTACGGTACAACATCAAATCACGATCGATTCTGCCTCTTCCATTCGTAGTGGCTCTTCGGCCACTTCCCGCTCCCGCCGACAAGCTCTTGAGCTACGACGTCTAGAAGAAGAGATACAACTTGAAAGAGATTTCATTAAAAAGAAATACCAAATTCTCGAACAAGCAGTAGATGACTTCGAGGACGCACAATCAGTTAATAAACACTCAGCTGTCAGATCTGTACATGAGTGGTTAAATAATCAAATCCAACTCCCTACTTCGGCTATTGCAACCGCACACCAAAATATAGTTTCCGCAGCTCGTCAGTTTGAAACGCCACCTTACACATTTGTACCACAAGCCACAACAACGCAAGAAATGCCTAACACTACTAAACCATATTGCCAAAACGTAAGTAATGACTTAGTTTATACGACAAAAACAATAACTCCGCCCGTATGTACAACTACGTCATTCGTTAATAACATGTCTTCATTTATTAATGACCCAACAACGAACCGTCAGCAGCCGACAACTGCAAATTTATGTAATAATTCAGACAACGTAAATGGAGAAAATCACATATTAGAGACACCTGTACAATTTGGTTACATGGATTCAACGTTTTCCATGAACCCATCAAACCTCCAACCTGTTATATTACCTTCTCACAGGCTTTCGCAACAACAAATAAGCACGCGGCAGTCAGTACCAAAAGAGCTTCCAATTTTTACCGGCACTCCTGAAGAATGGCCCTTGTTTAGTGCCACATATGACTGGTCGACAGCAGTCTGTGGTTTTACAGACGCTGAAAATCTTGTCAGGCTTCAAAGTTCTCTAAAGGGGGAAGCACTTCGATCTGTTAAACATATTTTGATCCATCCATCGGGTGTACCATGTGCTCTATCTACACTAAAATTGCTTTTCGGACAACCGGAAAAAATATTAAACTCACTAAAAAATAGAATAAGATCACTACCAGCACTGAACACAAATAAATTGAGCACAATTACCTCTTTCGCCGTGGAAGTAAAGGGCCTAGAAACAACAATTAAAGCCAGTGGTTTAATAAATGAACTGACCAATTCATCTTTATTACATGAATTAATAATGAAAATGCCATCACATTTTCAACTTAACTGGGGTGAACAAAAAATAAAACTAGCAAAAAATAACAAAAGAGTTAGTTTGACTGAATTCGCTAACTGGATATATGAAGTCGGTGTCTCAGCAAGCAGCATAAATATAGACAGTGACAGCAGCGCATCAAAGTCAATAGAGCAGTATTCGCGTAAGCCAAAAAACGTTTATGTGCATGCTCATGAAGAACAAAACAAAAAGATCTGTTTAGTGTGTTCTGGCAACTGCAATAGCGTTGAGAAGTGTAAAAAATTCTTGGCTGCGAATAGAAGCGAGCGATGGAACTTAGTAGGAATGTACAATCTATGTAAACTGTGCCTGCGACGTCACTACGGTATTTGCAGTAGCAGCATCGTTTGCAGAGAAAATAATTGTCAAATAAAACATAATACATTGCTGCATAAATCCATGACTGAAGATAGAGAAACAAACGCTACCAGAGAAACTGAAAATAAAAGCAAAAGAGATAATTTACATGCAGCCCATAGGAATGAATGCAATGAAATCTTATTTAAAATTATACCCATAACAATATACGGAAACAATAATAAACGTTTTAATACTTTTGCATTTATAGACGAGGGTTCGTCTGTAAGTCTGGTAAATGAACAATTAATTAATAAACTAGATTTAAATGGTGAGTCACAACCTCTATGCTTGAAATGGACAGGTGAAATAGGTCGCAACGAAGAAGACTCAAAAATAGTCTCAATGAAAATTTCAGGTATGAATAAAACTGAATTTTCTATTTCTGTTCGTACGGTTAAACAACTATCGCTTCCGAGTCAGAGCTTTAATTATAAAAAGTTATGTAAAAAATTTCCGCACCTTAAAGGGCTACCCATCGCCGATTTTGAAAATGCTGTACCAGATGTACTTTTAGGATTAAATAACTTGAAATTATGTGTGCCCACTCGTGTTAAAGAAGGCAAGAAAAACGAACCCGTCGCTTTACATACTCGCCTCGGCTGGCTAATATGTGGCAACTCCAGTGTTGGAGAAAAGGCCCAAATTCAATATAATTTTTACTCTTGCGAGTGTAAAGGTGAAAACGACCAAATTCTTACTCACTTACTCAAACAGTTTTATACAACTGAGTTAGCAGGGATAAGTAACTATACTCCAGCTCTTGGAAAAGATGACCAAAGGGCATTAAGTTTGCTAGAAACATATACGAAGCAAAGATGCGATGGCCATTACGAGACAGCTTTGCTGTGGCGATATGACAATATTACACTTCCACAAAGCTTTGATATGGCGAAGAGACGACTGATTTGTCTCGAAAAAACTCTAAGAAAAAATAAAGAGTTGTTTGAACATTTCGAAAAAACAATTTCTGAATATTTTGAAAGAAATTACATAGCCAAAGTAAACAATGAAGATGATAAACAAAATGTATGGTATTTACCAATGTTTCCGGTATTTAACAAAAACAAACCGAATAAAACAAGAATAGTTTGGGATGCGGCCGCGAAGGCAAATGGTATTTCACTTAACTCTATGCTGCTCAAAGGGCCAGATTTGCTGTCTTCTCTTGCAGCTATTCTTTTTCGTTTTCGGCAAAGGCAAATTGCAATCTGTGGTGACATCGAACAAATGTTCCATCAGATTTATATACGCGATGAAGACTGCCATGCGCAAAGATTTTTATGGCGCAGCTGCGACGACAACAAAGAACCCGAAGTGTACGTAATGAAGGTTATGATATTCGGTGCCTCCTGCGCTCCGTGCATATCTCAGTATGTTAAAAACCTCAACGCATCAAAATTTGAAGCCAAGTATCCCTTAGCCGCTGCTGCCATCAAAGACAACCACTACGTAGATGATTTTCTTGCTTCTTCGGATACTCCTGCAGAAGCCGCCGAACTGGCTAAAACTGTGCGATTCATTCATAGTGAGGGAGGATTCAAAATTAGAAACTGGTGTTCGAATAATGATAGCGTTTTGAAAGAATTGAACTCTTCTAACCCTTTGACCAATATTTGCCTAAACGTTAGTGTAGGCGAAGTAACAGAAAAGGTACTTGGCATATTTTGGAACCCTGGGGAAGACAATATAACCTTTAAACTGTCGCAGTCTGTCTTAAACAGCGAACTTCTTCTCGGAAACAAAATTCCCACCAAACGTGAAATTTTAAGAACTCTAATGAGCATTTATGACCCTTTAGGGCTTGTAGGAAATTTCCTTATGTATTTGAAAATAGTTCTCCAAGAAGTTTGGAGAAGCAATATCGACTGGGACGAACATATTCTAGTAAATCAACAATTAAGGTGGGAAAACTGGCTAGCGCTTTTACCAGATTTAAAAAATGTAAATATACCTCGTTGTTATCTTAAAACATTGAAAAACTATAATAACCTAGATGTTCAATTGCATATATTTGTGGATGCAAGCGAAAACGGTTATGCCGCCGTAGCGTATTTTAGGATGTGCTGTGGGGACGAAATCGCTATTTCACTTATTGGATCAAAAACTAGGGTGGCGCCACTAAAGGTTTTATCGATACCACGTTTAGAGCTGATGGCAGCTGTTATTGGTGCTCGGTTTGCTAAATATATTGAAAAACATCATACCGTTAAGATAAATCGAAAAACACTCTGGTCAGATTCACGAACAGTTTTAAGCTGGATACGCTCCGACCACCGAAAATATCACCAGTTCGTTGCAGTTCGTGTAAGTGAAATTCTCGATATTTCAGAGGTGGACGAGTGGTCCTGGATATCAGGAAAAACGAATGTAGCTGACGAAGCAACACGATGCACAAATAAACCTAATCTATCGAATACAGGGCGCTGGTTTAGCGGCCCTGATTTTTTAAAGTTGCCAGAGAAAGAATGGCGGGAACCCAATACACAACTTTTGGAAACAAAGCTCGAGTTGAAAGAGTGCCATTTAACGGCACGAAGTATAGAACAACTTATAAACTTACAAAGATTTTCTCAGTGGTGCAGAGCATTAAGGGCAACTGCATACGTAATTCGTTTTTGCTACTGCCGTAGAAACAGAGATATCACGCCTTCCTGTGGAAAGGAACTAACTCAAATTGAGTTGCTCAAAGCAGAACTGACTCTTATCAAAGATACGCAGAAAGTATATTTCCAAAATGAAATAAATTGTCTATCACAAAAGAATAAATTAACAAAAACAAATTTTTTGTATAAATTGTTCCCGTATTTGGATCATAAAGGTGTCTTGAGAGTAGGTGGCCGAATTGATTATGCTGATGTTCCGGAGGAACTGAAGCATCCAGCCGTTTTGCCTAAACATTGCCGCCTAACAACCCTTTTAATATTACATTACCATAATCTGTACCGTCATAGTAGCCTTGAGACAGTGGTGAATGAATTGCGGCAAAAATACTATATTCCTAAATTGAGAACCGTTTGTAAATCAACCATTAAGCAGTGTCAAATGTGTAAAATTAAAACTGCGATGCCGGAGATTCCGCAGATGGCAAAATTACCTCGGGCTCGACTGGGTTCGTATCTCTCACCATTCACATTCACGGGTCTTGACTTTTTTGGTCCCATGCTTGTCACTGTTAACCGACATAAAGAAAAGAGATACGGTGCGCTATTTACATGTTTAACGGTACGTGCGGTTCATATTGAAATCGTCTATTCGCTTAATACAAGTTCGTGTATCATGGCAATACGTAAGTTTATTTCGCGAAGAGGCAGCCCAAGAGAATTTTTCAGCGACAATGGTACTAATTTTATCGCTGCTGATCGAGAGTTGCGTGAAGCCTTAAGAGAGGTGGACAAGAACGAGCTAATACGAAGTTTTACAACGTCCTACACCAAATGGAACTTTAACCCACCTTCTGCTCCTCATATGGGAGGAGCATGGGAACGATTAGTTCGATCCGTAAAAACTGTACTCTACAATATTAAAACAGAACGGTTTCCAAGCGATGAAATGCTGCAAAGCATGATGGCTGAAGTCGAAAGTATTATAAATTCCCGTCCTCTTACATATGTCCCAATAGAAAGCGAAAATCAAGAAGCGATCACACCAAATCATATTTTGCTTGGCAACTCCAGTGGCTTAAAACCCCTTGCATCGTACGACGACGAAGGTCTTGTACTTAAAGAAAGTTGGTTGCGTTCACAACAATATGCACAAATCTTTTGGAAGAGATGGGTGACAGAGTACCTGCCTACTTTGACGTGTAGGACGAAGTGGTTTCAAAAGGCCAAACCCATATCTGTGGGAGATTTAGTGATAGTGGTTGATCCAAATAACCCGAGAAACGTGTGGCCAAAAGGAAAGGTCATCGAAGTTGCCAAATCCGAAGATGGACAAGTACGAAAGGCAAAAGTTTTGACAGTTTGTGGCGTTTTAGAAAGACCTGCTGCAAAATTAGCGGTTTTAGACGTGGCTGAAAGAAAGTAGAGTAAGTCTTCGAAATCTCGCCATACTGTGGGGGAGTGTTACCGCCACTCATAAATCGCTAATATGACATTACTGTTACCGCCACTCATAAATCGCTAATATGACATTACTGTTACCGCCACTCATAAATCGCTGATATGACATTACTGTTATCGATATGTAGAGAGATGAGCATGGCAAAATGTTCAATTATTCCTTTTAATTTTCCACGCGGTATAATTATGAGGCCATATTTAATCGAGACCACATACATAAGTATATAAAACACCTACATAGATTTAAGATATTCATTCGTTCAGGTCATAAGGATTACGAAGCTTCGCTTGGAGTAGCCATACATAAAAGTTAGTATATCAGCAGTTTAGTATGTAAGTTTGTATAATGAATTTATTTATAATTTTAGGAATTTTAACATATTAAAGCGTAAGAATAAAGAATTAAAGTTTTCTAAAATTCTTACACTTGTGTTTAAAATCCACATTGGCTATCTTGAGCTTGGGCCGCTTTACCCGCAACACCGGGTGTAATCTTTATAAATATAAAAGCCGAGATTTTTAATTTTCCATAAAATATATTTATAATTTTGTTTGAAATTTTTTTAAATAAGTCACAGGTATATTTTATTTATATATTAAAGTTGAAATTCCTAATTTTGCATGACCAATCAAAACTTTTTCTTTAAAATGTAAGAAAAGTCACGGGTGTAGTTTTTATATTTATAAAAATCAGATTTCTAATTTTCCACAAAAAATTTTTTATACTTTTTCTTGAAAATTTTTGAATAAGACACGGGTGTAATTTTTATATGTATTTAATTCGAGATTTCTAATTTTCCACAAAAAATTTGTAAAATCTTTCTTGAAATTTTTTGAAAAGGTAACAGGTGTATTTTATTGGTATATTAAAGCTGAAAATTCTTAATTTGCCTTAACAATTTTGTATATTTTTTAAAGAAAATTTTGGAATAAGTCGTAGGTGTAATTTTTATAAATATAAAAACCCAATTTTCTAATTTTGCATCAAAATTTTTGTATACATTTTCTTAAAAATTTTTCAATAAGACCGGGTGTAATTTTTATAAATATAAAAGCCGAGATTTCTAATTTTGCACGAAAAATTTTGTATACTTTTTCTTGAAAGTTATTGAATAAGACCGGGTGTAATTTTTATATATATAAAAGCGGAGATTTCTAATTTTCCATAAAATATTTTTATAATCTTTCTTAAATTTTTTGAAAAGATCACAGGTGTATTTGATTTGTATATTAAAGCTGAAAATTCTAATTTGGCATTAACAATTTTGAGCATTTTTAAAGAAACATTTTGACTAAGTCACAGGTGTAATTTTTATAAATTTAAAAGCTGAGTTATCTAGCTTTGCATGAAAAATGTTGTATACTTTTTCTTGAAAATTATTGAATAAGACTGGGTGTAATTTTTATAAATATAAAATCCGAGATTTCTAATTTTCCATAAAAAAATATTATAATTTTTCTTAAAAATTTTTGAATAGGTAGCAGGTGCGTTTTATTTATATATTAAAGCTGAAATTTTTTAATTGTAACACTTTTTCTTCAAAATGTTTGAATTATTCACGGGTGTAATTTTTATAAAAATAAAAGCCAAAATTTCAAATTTGCTATAAAAACTTTTTATAATTTTTAGTGAAATTTTTTTAATAAGTCACTGGTGCATTTTATATATATATTAAAACTAAAATTTCTAATTTTGTATACTTTTTCTTGAAAATTTTTTAATAAGACCGGGTGTAATTTTTACAAATATAAAACCGAGATTTCTAGTTTTCCATAAAAAATTTTTATAATTTTTCTTGAAAATTATTGAATAAGTCACAAATGTAATTTATTTATATATTAAAGCTAAAATATCTAATTTTTGTATACTTTTTCTTGAAAAAATTTCAATAAGCCACGGATGTAATTTTTATAAATATAAAAGCCGAGATTTCTAATTTTCCATAAAATATTTTTATAATTTTGCTTGAAATTTTTTGAATAAGTCACTGGTGTATTTTATTAATAAATTAAAGTTGAAAATGCTAATTTTGATGACCAATCAAAATTTTTTCTTTAAAATGTTAGAATAAGTTTCGGGTGTAGTTTTTATATTTATAAAACCCAGATTTCTAATTTTCCACAAAAAATTTGTAAAATCTTTCTTGAAATTTTTTGAAAAGGTAACAGGTATATTTTATTGGTATATTAAAGCTGAAAATTCTATATTTGCCTTAACAATTTTGTACACTTTTTAAAGAAAATTTTGGAATAAGTCGTAGGTGTAATTTTTATAAATATAAAAACCCAATTTTCTAATTTTGCATCAAAATTTTTGTATACATTTTCTTAAAAATTTTTCAATAAGACCGGGTGTAATTTTTATAAATATAAAAGCCGAGATATCTAATTTTGCACGAAAAATTTTGTATACTTTTTCTTGAAAGTTATTGAATAAGACCGGGTGTAATTTTTATATATATAACAGCGGAGATTTCTAATTTTCCATAAAATATTTTTATAATCTTTCTTAAATTTTTTGAAAAGATCACAGGTGTATTTGATTTGTATATTAAAACTGAAAATTCTAATTTTGCATTAACAATTTTGAACATTTTTAAAGAAACATTTTGAATAAGTCACAGGTGTAATTTTTATAAATTTAAAAGCTGAGTTATCTAATTTTGCATGAAAAATGTTGTATACGTTATCTTGAAAATTATTGAATAAGACTGGGTGTAATTTTTATAAATATAAAAGCCGAGATTTCTAATTTTCCATAAAAAAATATTATAATTTTTTTTAAAAATTTTTGAATAGGTAACAGGTGCGTTTTATTTATATATTAAAGCTGAAATTTCTAATTGTAACACTTTTTCTTCAAAATGTTTGAATTATTCACGGGTGTAATTTTTATAAAAATAAAAGCCAAAATTTCAAATTTGCTATAAAAACTTTTTATAATTTTTAGTGAAATTTTTTGAATAAGTAACAGGTGCATTTTATTTATATTTATTTAAGCTGAAATTTCTAATTTTGCATGAGACATTTTTTACACTTTTTCTTGAAAATGTTTGAATAAGTCACAGGTGTAATTTTTATAAATATATAAGCCGAGATTTCTAATATTCGCAAAAAATTTTTATAATCTTTCTTGAAATTTTTTTAATAAGTCACTGGTGCATTTTATATATATATTAAAACTAAAATTTCTAATTTTGTATACTTTTTCTTGAAAATTTTTTAATAAGACCGGGTGTAATTTTTACAAATATAAAACCGAGATTTCTAGTTTTCCATAAAAAATTTTTATAATTTTTCTTGAAAATTATTGAAAAAGTCACAAATGTAATTTATTTATATATTAAAGCTAAAATATCTAATTTTTGTATACTTTTTCTTGAAAAAATTTCAATAAGCCACGGATGTAATTTTTATAAATATAAAAGCCGAGATTTCTAATTTTCCATAAAATATTTTTATAATTTTGCTTGAAATTTTTTGAATAAGTCTAATAAGGTGTATTTTATTTATATATTAAAGTTGAAACTTCTAATTTTAACACTTTTTCTTTGAAATGTTAGAATAAGTCACGGGTGTAATTTTTATATAGATAAAACCTAGATTTCTAATTTTTCACAAAAAATTTGGTATACTTTTTCTTAAAAATGTTTAAATAAGTGACGGAAGTAATATTTGTAAATAAAAAAAAGCCGAGACTTCTAATTTTCCATAAAATATTTTTATAATTTTGCTTGAAATTTTTTGAATAAGTCACTGGTGTATTTTATTAATAAATTAAAGTTGAAAATGCTAATTTTGATGACCAATCAAAATTTTTTCTTTAAAATGTTAGAATAAGTTTCGGGTGTAGTTTTTATATTTATAAAACCCAGATTTCTAATTTTCCACAAAAAATTTTTATACTTTTTCTTGAAAATTTTTTAATAAGACACGGGTGTAATTTTTATATGTATTTAATTCGAGATTTCTAATTTTCCACAAAAAATTTGTAAAATCTTTCTTGAAATTTTTTGAAAAGGTGTATTTTATTTGTATATTAAGGCTGAAAATTCTAAATTGGCATAAACAATTTTGTACACTTTTTAAAGAAAATATTTGAATAAGTCATAGGTGTAATTTTTATAAATATAAAAGCCGAGTTTTCTAATTTTGCATGAAAATTTTTGTATACTTTTTCTTGCAAATTTTTTAATAAGACCGGGTGTAATTTTTATAAATATAAAAGCCGAGATTTCTAATTTTCCATAAAATATTTTTATAACTTTTCCTGAAAATTATTGAATAAGTCACTGGTGCATTTTATATACATATTAAAACTGAAATTTCTAATTTTGCATAAACAATTTTGAACACTTTTTAACACTTTTTTGAATAAGACCGGGTGTATTTTTTATAAATATAAAAGCCGAGATTTCTAATTTTCCACACAAAATTTTTATAATCTTTCTTGAAATTTTTCGAAAAAGTCACTGGTGCATTTTATATATATGTATATTAAAACTGAAATTTCTAATTTTGTATACTTTTTCTTGAAAATTTTTGAATTAGACCGGGTGTAATTTTTATAAATATAAAACCCGAGATTTCTTATTTTCCACAAATAATTTGTATAATCTTTCTTGAAATTTTTTGAATAAGTCACTGGTGCATTTTATATACATATTAAAACTGAAATTTCTAATTTTGCATAAACAATTTTGAACACTTTTTAACACTTTTTTGAATAAGACCGGGTGTATTTTTTATAAATATAAAAGCCGAGATTTCTAATTTTCCACACAAAATTTTTATAATCTTTCTTGAAATTTTTTGAAAAAGTCACTGGTGCATTTTATATATATGTATATTAAAACTGAAATTTCTAATTTTGTATACTTTTTCTTGAAAATCTTTTAATAAGACCGGGTGTAATTTTTACAAATATAAAACCGAGATTTCTAGTTTTCCATAAAAAATTTTTATAATTTTTCCTGAAAATTATTGAATAAGTCACAAATATAATTTATTTATATATTAAAGCTAAAATATCTAATTTTTGTATACTTTTTTTGAAAAATTTTCAATAAGCCACGGATGTAATTTTTATAAATATAAAAGCCGAGATTTCTAATTTTCCATAAAATATTTTTATAATTTTGCTTGAAATTTTTTGAATAAGTCTAATAAGGTGTATTTTATTTATATATTAAAGTTGAAACTTCTAATTTTAACACTTTTTCTTTGAAATGTTAGAATAAGTCACGGGTGTAATGTTTATATAGATAAAACATAGATTTCTAATTTTTCACAAAAAATTTGGTATACTTTTTCTTAAAAATGTTTAAATAAGTGACGGAAGTAATATTTATAAATATATAAGCCGAGATTTCTAATTTTACATAAAAAATTTTTATAATTTTTCTTAAAAATTTTTGAATAAATATCAGGTGCATTTTATTTATATATTTAAACTGAAATTTCTAATTTTGTATAATTATTCTTGAAAATTTTTTAATAAGACTGGGTGTAATTTTTATAAATATAAAAGCCGAGATTTCTAATTTTTCACAACAAATTTGTATAATCTTTCTTGAAATTTTTGGAAAAGGGCACAGGTGTATTTTATTTATATATTAAAGCTGACAATTTTGTTCACTTTTTAAAGAAAATTTTGGAATAAGTCATAGGTGTAATTTTTATAAATATAAAAAGACAGTTTTCTAATTTTGCATGAAAATTTTTGTATACTTTTTCTTGAAAATTTTTCAATAAGGCCGGGTGTAATTTTTATAAATATAAAAGCCGAGATTTCTAATTTTGCATTAAAAATTTTGTAAACTTTTTCTTAAAAATTATTGAAAAAGACCGGGTGTAATTTTTATAAATATAAAAACGGAGATTTCTAATTTTCAATAAAATATTTTTATAATTTTGCTTAAAGTTTTTTGAAAAGGTCACAGGTGTATTTAATTTGTATATTAAAGCTGAAAATTCTAATTTTGCATAAACAATTTTGAACACTTTTTAAAGAAAATTTTTGAATAAGTTATAGGTATAATTTTTATACATATAAAACCCAGATTTCTAATTTTCCACAAAAAATTTTGTATACTTTTTTTTGAAAATGTTTGAATTAGACACGGGTGTAATTTTTATATAAATAAAAACGAGATTTCTAGTTTTCCATAAAAATTTTTTATAATTTTTCTTGAAAATGTTTGAATAAGTCACAAATGTAATTTACTTATATATTAAAACTAAAATATCTAATTTTGTATACTTTTTCTTAAAAATGTTTAAATAAGTTACGGTAGTAATATTTATAAATATAAAAGCCGAGATTTCTAATTTTCAATATAATATTTTTATAATTTTGCTTGAAAATTTTTGAATAGGTAACAGGTGCGTTTTATTTATATATTAAAGCTGAAATATCTAATTTTAACACTTTTTCTTCAAAATGTTTTAATAAGTCACGGATAAAATTTTTATAAATATAAAAACCGTGATTTCTAATTTTCTACACAAAATTTTTATAATCTTTCTTGAAATTTTTTGAATAAATCACTGATGTATTATATATATATATATATATTAAAACTGATATTTCTAATTTTGTATACTTTTTCTTGAAAATTTTTAATTAAGGCCGCGTGTAATTTTTATAAATATAAAAGCCAAGATTTCTAATTTTCCACAAAAAATTTGTATAATCTTTCTTGAAATTTTTTGAAAAGGTCACAGGTGTATTTTATTTGTAAATTAAAGCTGAAAATTCTAAATTGGCATAAACAATTTTGTACACTTTTTAAAGAAAATATTTGAATAAGTCATAGGTGTAATTTTTATTAATATAAAAGTCGAGTTTTCTAATTTTGCATGAAAGTTTTGTTATGCTTTTTCTTAAAAATTTTGAATAAGACTGGGTGTAATTTTTATATATATATTAAAGCCGAGATTTCTAATTTTCCACAACAAATTTGTATAAACTTTCTTGAAATTTTTTGGAAAGGGCACAGGTGTATATTATTTATATATTAGAGCTGACAATTTTGTACACTTTTTAAAGAAAATTTTGGAATAAGTCATAGGTGTAATTTTTATTAATATAAAAGTCGAGTTTTCTAATTTTGCATGAAAGTTTTGGTATGCTTTTTCTTAAAAATTTTGAATAAGACTGGGTGTAATTTTTATATATATTAAAGCCGAGATTTCTAATTTTCCACAACAAATTTGTATAAACTTTCTTGAAATTTTTTGAAAAGGGCACAGGTGTATTTTATTTATATATTAAAGCTGACAATTTTGTACCCTTTTTAAAGAAAATTTTTGAATAAGTCATAGGTGTAATTTTTATTAATATAAAAGTCGAGTTTTCTAATTTTGCATGAAAGTTTTGGTATGCTTTTTCTTAAAAATTTTGAATAAGACTGGGTGTAATTTTTATATATATTAAAGCCGAGATTTCTAATTTTCCACAACAAATTTGTATAAACTTTCTTGAAATTTTTTGAAAAGGGCACAGGTGTATTTTATTTATATATTAAAGCTGACAATTTTGTACCCTTTTTAAAGAAAATATTTGAATAAGCCATAGGTGTAATTTTTATAAATATAAAAGCCGAGTTTTTTAATTTTGCATGAAAATATTTGTATACTTTTTCTTGAAAACTTTTGAATCAGGCCGGGTGTAATTTTTATAAATATAAAAGCCGAGATTTCTAATTTTCCATAAAATATTTTTATAATTTATTGAAATTTTTTTAAATAAGACACACGTATACTTTATTTATATATTAAAGTTGAAATTGCTAATTTTGCATGACCAATCAAAACTTTTTCTTTAAAATGTTAGAAAAGTCACGGGTGTAATTTTTATATTTATAAAACCCAGATTTTTAATTTTCCACAAATATGTTGTATACTTATTCTTGAAAATTTTTGAATAAGACACGGGTGTAATTTTTATAAATATAAAAGCCGAGATTTCTAATTTTCCACAAAAAATTTGTATAATCTTTCTTGAAATTTTTTGATAAGGTCACAGGTTTATTTTATTTATATTAAAGCTGAAAATTTTGTACACTTTTTAAAGAAAATTTTTGATTAAGTCATAGGTGTAATTTTTATTAATATAAAAGTCGAGTTTTCTAATTTTGCATGAAAGTTTTGGTATGCTTTTTCTTAAAAATTTTGAATAAGACTGGGTGTAATTTTTATATATATTAAAGCCGAGATTTCTAATTTTCCACAACAAATTTGTATAAACTTTCTTGAAATTTTTTGAAAAGGGCACAGGTGTATTTTATTTATATATTAAAGCTGACAATTTTGTACCCTTTTTAAAGAAAATTTTTGAATAAGTCATAGGTGTAATTTTTATATATATAAAAGCCGAGATTTCTAATTTTCCATAAAATATTTTTACAATTTTGCTTAAAATTTTTTTAAATAAGACACAGGTATATTTTATTTATATATTAAAGTTGAAATTGCTAATTTTGCATGACCAATCAAAACTTTTTCTTTAAAATGTTAGAAAAGTCACGGTTGTAGTTTTTATATTTATAAAATCCAGATTTCTAATTTTCCACAAATATGTTGTATAGTTTTTCTTGAAAAATTTTGAATAAGACACGTGTGTAATTTTTATAAATATAAAAACCGAGATTTCTAATTTTCCACAAAAAATTTGTATAATCTTTCTTGAAATTTTTTGAAAAGGTCACAGGTGTATTTTATTTGTAAATTAAAGCTGAAAATTCTAAATTGGCATAAAGAATTTTGTACACTTTTTAAAGAAAATATTTGAATAAGCCATAGGTGTAATTTTTATAAATATAAAAGCCGAGTTTTTTAATTTTGCATGAAAATATTTGTATACTTTTTCTTGAAAATTTTTGAATCAGGCCGGGTGTAATTTTTATAAATATAAAAGCCGAGATTTCTAATTTTCCATAAAATATTTTTATAATTTATTGAAATTTTTTTAAATAAGACACACGTATACTTTATTTATATATTAAAGTTGAAATTGCTAATTTTGCATGACCAATCAAAACTTTTTCTTTAAAATGTTAGAAAAGTCACGGGTGTAATTTTTATATTTATAAAACCCAGATTTTTAATTTTCCACAAATATGTTGTATACTTATTCTTGAAAATTTTTGAATAAGACACGGGTGTAATTTTTATAAATATAAAAGCCGAGATTTCTAATTTTCCACAAGAAATTTGTATAAACTTTCTTGAAATTTTTTGAAAAGGGCACAGGTGTATTTTATTTATATATTAAAGCTGACAATTTTGTACACTTTTTAAAGAAAATTTTGGAATAAGTCATAGGTGTAATTTTTATAAATATAAAAAGCCCAGTTTTCTAATTTTGCATGAAAATTTTTGTATAGTTTTACTTGAAAAATTTTCAATAAGACCGGGTGTAATTTTTATAAATATAAAAGCCGAGATTTTTAATTTTGCATGAAAAATTTTGTATACTTTTTCTTGAAAATTATTGAATAAGACCGGGTGTAATTTTTATAAATATAAAAGCAGAGATATCTAATTTTCCATAAAATATTTTTATAATCTTTCTTAAATTTTTTGAAAAGGTCACAGGTTTATTTTATTTATATATTAAAGCTGACAATTTTGAACACTTTTTAAAGAAAATTTTTGAATAAGTCATAGGTGTAATTTTTATTAATATAAAAGTCGAGTTTTCTAATTTTCTTATTTTCCATAAAAAATATTATAATTTTTCTTAAAAAATTTTGAATAGGTAACAGGTGCGTTTTATTTATATATTAAAGCTGATATATCTTATCTTAACACTTTTTCTTCAAAATGTTTGAATAAGTCACGGGTGTAATTTTTATATAAATAAAAGCCGAGATTTTAATTTTCCACAAAAAATTTTGTATACTTTTTCTTGAAAATGTTGAAATTAGACACGGGTGTAATATTTATATAAATAAAACCGAGATTTCTAGTTTTCCATAAAAAATGTTTATAATTTTTCTTGAAAATTTTTGAATAAGTCACAAATGTAATTTACTTATATATTAAAGCTAAAATATCTAATTTTGTATATTTTTTCTTGAAAATGTTTGAATAAGTCACTGGTGCATTATATATATATATATATATATATATATATATATATATATATATATATAGGGTGTTTTTTTTAGAGGTATAGAACTTCGAATTGAAATAAAACACAAGAAAATCGTTTTAATGTCCATCAATTTGGCTTTATTGGAAGGATAATTTTATGCCATTAATGTTTAAATATGATTTCGGGCATGTGGCCGCCGCGGCTGGCTCGAATAATGCCAATTCTACAGGTCCAATTTTTGATGGACAAAAGTTGATGGACAAAGCTCCAATTGCTGTGCACGGTGGCGAATCGATTCATTCGGGTCCTCTTTAACACTTTGCTCTACAGCGGCAATTGTTTCTTCGGTGCGCACTGTTCGACGTCTCTGCGGATGCGTATTATCACATAGAGTAAACGTAGTGCGAAAACGATCCATGGTTAACCGAATTAATTGCTCTGATGGACGATTATGTCGACCATAAAATGGACGGAGCTTGCGGTAAACTTCGCGAACTGAACCATTATTTTCGAAATAAATTTGCACGATTTGCAAGCGTTGTTCTTTTGTCAACCTGTTCATGATGAAATGGCAAACCAAACTAAATATTAATCACTTGACAGCTGACAAAATGGCCGCCAGTTAAAAAAGTGATGCCAACTTAAAGTTCTATACCTCAATAAAAAACACCCAATATATATATGTATATATATTAAATTTGAAATTTCTAATTTTGAATACTTTTTCTTGAAAATTTTTTAATAAGGCCGCGTGTAATTTTTATAAATATAAAACCCGAGATTTCTAATTTTCCACAAAAAATTTGTATAATCTTCCTTGAAATTTTTTGAAAAGGTCACAGGTGTATTTTATTTGTAAATTAAAGCTGAAAATTCTAAATTGGCATAAACAATTTTGTACACTTTTTAAAGAAAATATTTGAATAAGTCATAGAAGTAATTTTTATTAATATAAAAGTCGAGTTTTTAAATTTTGCATGAAAGTTTTGTTATGCTTTTTCTTAAAAATTTTGAATAAGACTGGGTATAATTTTTATATATATATTAAAGCCGAGATTTCTAATTTTCCACAACAAATTTGTATATACTTTCTTGAAATTTTTTGGAAAGGGCACAGGTGTATTTTATTTATATATTAAAGCTGACAATTTTGTACCCTTTTTAAAGAAAATTTTTGAATAAGTCATAGGTGTAATTTTTATATATATAAAAGCCGAGATTTCTAATTTTCCATAAAATATTTTTATAATTTTGCTTAAAATTTTTTTAAATAAGACACAGGTATATTTTATTTATATATTAAAGTTGAAATTGCTAATTTTGCATGACCAATCAAAACTTTTTCTTTAAAATGTTAGAAAAGTCACGGGTGTAGTTTTTATATTTATAAAATCCAGATTTCTAATTTTCCACAAATATGTTGTTTACTTTTTCTTGAAAATTTTTAAATAAGACACGTGTGTAATTTTTATAAATATAAAAGCCGAGATTTCTAATTTTCCACAAAAAATTTGTATAGTCTTTCTTGAAATTTTTTGAAAAGGTCACAGGTTTATTTTATTTATATATTAAAGCTCAAAATTTTGTACACTTTTTAAAGAAAATTTTGGAATAAGTCATAGGTGTTATTTTTATAAATATAAAAAGCCCAGTTTTCTAATTTTGCATGAAAATTTTTGTATGCTTTTTCTTAAAAATTTTGAATAAGACTGGGTGTAATTTTTATATATATTAAAGCCAAGATTTCTAATTTTCCACAACAAATTTGTATAATCTTTCTTGAAATTTTTTGAAAAGGGCACAGGTGTATTTTATTTATATATTAAAGCTGACAATTTTGTACACTTTTTAAAGAAAATTTTGGAATAAGACCGGGTGTAATTTTTATAAATATAAAAGCCGAGATTTCTAATTTTGCATGAAAAATCTTGTATACTTTTTCTTGAAAAGTATTGAATAAGACCGGGTGTAATTTTTATAAATATAAAAGCCGAGATTTTTAATTTTGCATGAAAAATTTTGTATACTTTTTCTTGAAAATTATTGAATAAGACCGGGTGTAATTTTTATAAATATAAAAGCAGAGATATCTAATTTTCCATAAAATATTTTTATAATTTTACTTGAAATTTTTTTAAATAAGACACAGGTATATTTTATTTATATATTAAAGTTGAAATTGCCAATTTTGCATGACCAATCAAAACTTTTTCTTAAAAATGTTAGAAAAGTCACGGGTGTAGTTTTTATATTTATAAAACCCAGATTTCTAATTTCCCACAAATATGTTGTATACTTTTTCTTGAAAATTTTTGTATAAGGCCGGGTGTATTTTTTATAAATATAAAACCCAAGATTTCTAATTTTCCACAAAAAATTTGTATAATCTTTCTTGAAATTTTTTGAAAAGGTCACAGGTGTATTTTATTTGTAAATTAAAGCTGAAAATTCTAAATTGGCATAAACAATTTTGTACACTTTTTAAAGAAAATATTTGAATAAGTCATAGGTGTAATTTTTATTAATATAAAAGTCGAGTTTTCTAATTTTGCATGAACGTTTTGTTATGCTTTTTCTTAAAAATTTTGAATAAGACTGGGTGTAATTTTTATATATATTAAAGCCGAGATTTCTAATTTTCCACAACAAATTTGTATAAACTTTCTTGAAATTTTTTGAAAAGGGCACAGGTGTATATTATTTATATATTAAAGTTGCCAATTTTGTACACTTTTTAAAGAAAATTTTGGAATAAGTCATAGGTGTAATTTTTATTAATATAAAAGTCGAGTTTTCTAATTTTGCATGAAAGTTTTGGTATGCTTTTTCTTAAAAATTTTGAATAAGACTGGGTGTAATTTTTATATATATTAAAGCCGAGATTTCTAATTTTCCACAACAAATTTGTATAAACTTTCTTGAAATTTTTTGAGAAGGGCACAGGTGTATTTTATTTATATATTAAAGCTGACAATTTTGTACCCTTTTTAAAGAAAATTTTTGAATAAGTCATAGGTGTAATTTTTATATATATAAAAGCCGAGATTTCTAATTTTCCATAAAATATTTTTATAATTTTGCTTAAAATTTTTTTAAATAAGACACAGGTATATTTTATTTATATATTAAAGTTGAAATTGCTAATTTTGCATGACCAATCAAAACTTTTTCTTTAAAATGTTAGAAAAGTCACGGGTGTAGTTTTTATATTTATAAAATCCAGATTTCTAATTTTCCACAAATATGTTGTTTACTTTTTCTTGAAAATTTTTAAATAAGACACGTGTGTAATTTTTATAAATATAAAAGCCGAGATTTCTAATTTTCCACAAAAAATTTGTATAATCTTTCTTGAAATTTTTTGAAAAGTGCACAGGTGTATTTTATTTATATATTAAAGCTGACAATTTTGTACACTTTTTAAAGAAAATTTTGGAATAAGACCGGGTGTAATTTTTATAAATATAAAAGCCGAGATTTCTAATTTTGCATGAAAAATCTTGTATACTTTTTCTTGAAAAGTATTGAATAAGACCGGGTGTAATTTTTATAAATATAAAAGCCGAGATTTTTAATTTTGCATGAAAAATTTTGTATACTTTCTCTTGAAAATTATTGAATAAGACCGGGTGTAATTTTTATAAATATAAAACCCAGATTTCTAATTTTCCATAAAATATTTTTATAATTTTGCTTGAAATTTTTTTAAATAAGACACACGTATACTTTATTTATATATTAAAGTTGAAATTGCTAATTTTGCATGACCAATCAAAACTTTTTCTTTAAAATGTTAGAAAAGTCACGGGTGTAGTTTTTATATTTATAAAATCCAGATTTCTAATTTTCCACAAATATGTTGTATACTTTTTCTTGAAAATTTTTAAATAAGACACGTGTGTAATTTTTATAAATATAAAAGCCGAGATTTCTAATTTTCCACAAAAAATTTGTATAATCTTTCTTGAAATTTTTTGAAAAGGTCACAGGATTATTTTATTTATATATTAAAGCCGATAATTTTGTACACTTTTTAAAGAATATTTTTGAATAAGTCATAGGTGTAATTTTTATTAATATAAAAGTCGAATTTTCTAATTTTGCATGAAAGTTTTGGTATGCTTTTTCTTAAAAATTTTGAATAAGACTGGGTGTAATTTTTATATATATTAAAGCCGAGATTTCTAATTTTCCACAACAAATTTGTATAAACTTTCTTGAAATTTTTTGAAAAAGGCACAGGTGTATTTTATTTATATATTAAAGCTGACAATTTTGTACACTTTTTAAAGAAAATTTTGGAATAAGTCATAGGTGTAATTTTTATAAATATAAAAAGCCCAGTTTTCTAATTTTGCATGAAAATTTTTGTATACTTTTTCTTGAAAAATTTTCAATAAGACCGGGTGTAATTTTTATAAATATAAAAGCGGAGATTTCTAATTTTCCATAAAATATTTTTATAATCTTTCTTAAATTTTTTGAAAAGGTCACAGGTGTATTTTATTTGTATATTAAGGCTGAAAATTCTAAATTGGCATAAACAATTTTGTACACTTTTTAAAGAAAATATTTGAATAAGTCATAGGTGTAATTTTTATAAATATAAAAGCCGAGTTTTCTAATTTTGCATGAAAATTTTTGTATACTTTTTCTTGCAAATTTTTTAATAAGACCGGGTGTAATTTTTATAAATATAAAAGCCGAGATTTCTTATTTTTCATAAAATATTTTTATAATTTATTGAAATTTTTTTAAATAAGACACACGTATACTTTATTTATATATTAAAGTTGAAATTGCTAATTTTGCATGACCAATCAAAACTTTTTCTTTAAAATGTTAGAAAAGTCACGGGTGTAGTTTTTATATTTATAAAACCCAGATTTCTAATTTTCCACATATATGTTGTATACTTATTCTTGAAAATTTTTGAATAAGACACGGGTGTAATTTTTATAAATATAAAAGCCGAGATTTCTAATTTTCCACAAAAAATTTGTATAATCTTTCTGGAAATTTTTTGATAAGGTCACAGGTTTATTTTATTTATATATTAAAGCTGAAAATTTTGTACACTTTTTAAAGAAAATTTTTGAATAAGTCATAGGTGTAATTTTTATAAATATAAAAAGCCCAGTTTTCTAATATTGCATGAAAATTTTTGTATACTTTTATTTGAAAAATTTTCAATAAGACCGGGTTTAATTTTTATAAATATAAAAGCCGAGATTTCTAATTTTCCACAAGAAATTTGTATAAACTTTCTTGAAATTTTTTGAAAAGGGCACAGGTGTATTTTATTTATATATTAAAGCTGACAATTTTGTACACTTTTTAAAGAAAATTTTGGAATAAGTCATAGGTGTAATTTTTATAAATATAAAAAGCCCAGTTTTCTAATATTGCATGAAAATTTTTGTATACTTTTACTTGAAAAATTTTCAATAAGACCGGGTTTAATTTTTATATATATAAAAGCCGAGATTTTTAATTTTGCATGAAAAATTTTGCATACTTTTTCTTGAAAATTATTGAATAAGACCGGGTGTAATTTTTATAAATATAAAAGCAGAGATTTCTAATTTTCCATAAAATATTTTTATAATCTTTTTTAAATTTTTTGAAAAGGTCACAGGTGTATTTTATTTGTATATTAAAGCTGAAAATTCTAATTTTGCATAAACAATTTTGAACACTTTTTAAAGAAAATTTTTGAATAAGTCATAGGTGTAATTTTTATACATATAAAACCTAGATTTCTAATTTTCCACAAAAAGCTTTGTATACTTTTTCTTAAAAATGTTTTAGTTAGACACCGGTGTAATTTTTATATAAATAAAACCGAGATTTCTAGTTTTCCATAAAAAATGTTTATAATTTTTGTTGAAAATGTTTAAATATGTCACAAATGTAATTTACTTATATATTAAAACTAAAATATCTAATTTTGTATATTTTTTCTTAAAAATGTTTAAATAAGTCACGGTAGTAATATTTATAAATATAAAAGCCGAGATTTCAAATTTTCAATAAAATATTTTTATAATTTTGCTTGAAATTTTTTGAATCAGTCAAAGGTGTATTTTATTTATATATTAAAGCTGAAATATCTAATTTTAACATTTTTTCTTCAAAATGTTTGAATAAGTCACGGGTGTAATTTTAATATAAATAAAACCGCGATTTCTAGTTTTCCATAAAAAAATTTTTATAATTTTTCTTGAAAATGATTGAATAAGTCACAAATGTAATTTACTTATATATTAACACTAAAATATCTAATTTTGTATACTTTTTCTTAAAAATGTTTAAATAAGTCACGGTAGTAATATTTATAAATATAAAAGCCGAGATTTCTAATTTTCAATATAATATTTTTATAATTTTGCTTGAAAATTTTTGAATAGGTAACAGGTGCGTTTTATTTATATATTAAAGCTGAAATATCTAATTTTAACACTTTTTCTTCAAAATGTTTTAATAAGTCACGGATAAAATTTTTATAAATATAAAAACCGTGATTTCTAATTTTCTGCACAAAATTTGTATAATCTTTCTTGAAATTTTTTGAATAAATCACTGGTGCATTATATATATATAAGTGACATACACGCTACCACCCGCGACTCACATGTACACACGATAGACACCAACATACCCTAAAACCAACCACCAGTTCTTTTAGCGATATCTTAAACTAACATAAGATAAGAAAAACATTTTAGTTAAGAAACTAAACAAATAGCATCTTAAATAAATATAGGGATAAGAAATATATTTTAGTTTGGAATATTAAACAAACACACTAGTGATAAGAAAGAATCTTGATAATCCTAGATTAGTTTAAGATATTCATGTTTAGCACTTAAGGTGAATATTTAAAATAAAAATCAGTTTATGAACAAAACTCAAGGAAAAAACATACTTTTGTTTCTTTATTTCACTGGCGCAGTCGGTAGGATCTACGAAAAAGATCCTTAAACGAACCTACGAATAAATTAGTAGAATTTTTTTTTTTTTTTTAATAAAATAAATACAGTTTATTCCTTCAAAGTCCAAAGGAAAATAAAATATATACACAACCCAGTTTAGTTTATGCAAAAAATTATCTCAGACTTAAAACAATTATCAATCAACGCCAACATGAACAACAACACTCACAACGCAGAACAACAGCAAATTGAAAACCTGCTATTACAAAAACGCTTCGGAATGGACAACCTGAAATTAATCCATCCGTTTTCTGGACAAAAGGAGGAATTAGCGATGTATATTGGAGCTATAGAAAACATGGTGCCAAACATAGCTGCCCTACCATCAGAGGACCGCATTCTATTTTTTAATTGCATACTAAGGAAGCTTTAAATGTAATCACAAGGGAACAGCCGGAAAACTGGAGCAGCCTAAAAGTAGTATTAATAGCGGAGTATGGTGAGCAGAAACCAATTTCGACATTAATTTTTAATTTAAGTAATATTAGATTTAAGGGTAGTGTTAAAAAGTTGTGTCAAGTAATTAATGGGAGAGGATGTTTAACTTAGAAGAAGTAGATAGTAGGAATAATACGAATAACAACGATTTAAATTCATTATTTAGGTTAAATCATTTAAACGAAGAGGAAAGTAAAGAAATTAAAACATTATTAAAAAAATATAAAAATATTCTTCACAAAGAGAACGAAAATCTCAGCTTTACGCATAAAATAAACATAAGATAAGTACTACACATGAAGATCCCATCTAAGTATGTGGAATCCTATAGATAACCAAAGGTACATAGAGAAGAGGTTGATAGGCAAATAAAAGAGATGTTAGAGCAAAACATCATCTGCCATAGTAAATCAACTTATTCAGCACCTAATGGTATACCCAATACAATTGATAGACGAAATCTTGGACAAGTTGGGTAGGTCCACTTACTTTACGACACTTGATCTTACAAAAAGGTTTTACCAGGTAGAGGTTGAACCTAAAGACAGGCATAAAACGGCATTTTCGACACGAAATGGGCATTATGAATTTCTGCGAATGCCCTTCGGATTAAAAAATGCACCAGCTACGTTCCAGAGACTGATGAATACAGTACTGGACGAGCTAATTGGGAAATGATTAATTACGTATCAAATGGCAATACAATTAGCTATGTTAGGGATTATTAATCCGAAAATAATAGACTTACAGACTGTGATGAGTTTACAGACTGTGATGAGTTTAAAAACTTTAGAATTTGAAAATATAAAAACCTCAGTTTGGTTAAAAAAAGGAATAATTTGTTTCATTTTATCAATTCCAACTCAATTTGACACATACAAAAAAGTAGTAATCATTACTATGCCGGACAAAAATAATAATGAACTTCATTTAGATGGAAATAAGAATTATGTAACAATAAATAACACTATATATCAAAAAATAGATCATAAGATAATACCTAAAGAAAATGTATGCACCATAAATTTAATAAATAGTAAGAAAACAAACTGTCAATATAAAAAATATGTATTTCCCGTTATAATTTTTATAGAACCGAATATAATTGTAACTAAAAATTTAAATAATACAAAAGTAGAGCAAGATTGTAACAAACTCGATATATATATAAAAAGTAATAACATTATCCGCTTTAGTAATTGTAAAATAAATATACATAAATGACTTTGAAATATCTGTGAAACAAAATATAAAAGAATCTAATATTCTACCACCTGCAAAAAATGTTGAAAACTAAAAAACACGTAGAAAATTTCGCAACTAAAACAGAAAGTTATTCGCTAAGTTTGTTAATAATTATTAAAATAATAGTGTTAATAATTATAGGATTTGCTATTAAATTAAAGAAACAATTTGCAAATAAAATAATTAATATTAAAACCGTCAACGAGGACATTGAATTATCTAAAGGAGGGAGGAGTGACATACACGCTACCACCCGCGACTCACATGTACACACGATAGACACCAACATACCCTAAAACCAACCACCAGTTCTTTTAGCGATATCTTAAACTAACATAAGATAAGAAAAACATTTTAGTTAAGAAACTAAACAAATAGCATCTTAAATAAATATAGGGATAAGAAATATATTTTAGTTTGGAATATTAAACAAACACACTAGTGATAAGAAAGAATCTTGATAATCCTAGATTAGTTTAAGATATTCATGTTTAGAACTTAAGGTGAATATTTAAAATAAAAATCAGTTTATGAACAAAACTCAAGGAAAAAACATACTTTTGTTTCTTTATTTCACTTATATATATATTAAAACTGAAATTTCTAATTTTGTATACTTTTTCTTGAAAATTTTTTAATAAGACCGGGTGTAATTTTTATAAATATAAAACCCGAGATTTCTAATTTTCCGCAAAATAATTTGTATAATCTTTCTTGAAATTTTTTGAAAAGGTCACAGGTGTATTTTATTTGTATATTAAAGCTGAAAATTCTAAATTTGCATAAACAATTTTGTACACTTTTTAAAGAAAATATTTGAATAAGTCATAGAAGTAATTTTTATAAATATAAAAGCCGAGTTTTCAAATTTTGCATGAATATTTTTGTATACTTTGTCTTGAAAATTGTTGAATAAAGCCGGGTGTACTTTTTTTTTAAATATAAAAGCTAAGATTTCTAATTTTCCATAAAATATTTGTATAATTTTGATTGAAATTTTTTTAAATAAGACACAGGTATATTTTATTTATATATTAAAGTTGAAATTGCTAAATTTGCATGACCAATCAAAACTTTTTCTTTAAAATGTTAGAAAAGTCACGAGTGTAGTTTTTATATTTATAAAACCCAGATTTATAATTTTCCACAAATATGTTGTATACTTTTTCATGAAAATTTTTGAATAAGCCACGTGTGTAATTTTCATAAATATAAAATCAGAGTATTCTAATTTTCCACAAAAAATTTGTATAATCTTTCTTGAAATTTTTTGAAAAGGGCACAGGTGTATTTTATTTATATATTAAAGCTGACAATTTGTACACTTTTTGAAGAAAATTTTGAAATAAGTCATAGGTGTAATTTTTATAAATATAAAAAGCCCAGTTTTCTAATTTTGCATGAAAATTTTTGTATACGTTTTCTTAAAAATTTTTCAATAAGACCGGGTGTAATTTTTATAAATATAAAATCTAAGATTTTTAATTTTGCATGAAAAATTTTGTATACTTTTTCTTGAAAATTATTGAATAAGACTTGGTGTAATTTTTATAAATATAAAACCTGAGATTTCTAATTTTCCATAAAATATTTTTATAATCTTTCTTAAATTTTTTGAAAAGGTCACAGGTGTATTTTATTTGTATATTAAAGCTGAAAATTCTAATTTTCCATAAACAATTTTGAACACTTTTTAAAGAAAATTTTTGAATAAGTCATAGGTGTAATTTTTATGCATATAAAACCCAGATTTCTAATTTTCCACAAAAAATTTTGTATACTTTTTCTGAAAAATGTTTGAATTAGACACCGGTGTAATTTTTATATAAATAAAACCGAGATTTCTAGTTTTCCATAAAAATTTTTTTATAATTTTTCATGAAAATGATTGAATAAGTCACAAATGTAATTTACTTATATATTAAAACTAAAATATCTAATTTTGTATACTTTTTCTTAAAAATGTTTAAATAAGTTACGGTAGTAATATTTATAAATATAAAAGCCGAGATTTCTAATTTTCAATATAATATTTTTATAATTTTGCTTGAAAATTTTTGAATAGGTAACAGGTGCGTTTTATTTATATATTAAAGCTGATATATCTTATCTTAACACTTTTTCTTCAAAATTTTTGAATAAGTCACGGGTGTAATTTTTATATAAATAAAAGCCGAGATTTTAATTTTCCACAAAAAATTTTGTATACTTTTTCTTGAAAATGTTGAAATTAGACACGGGTGTAATATTTATATAAATAAAACCGAGATTTCTAGTTTTCCATAAAAAATGTTTATAATTTTTCTTGAAAATTTTTGAATAAGTCACAAATGTAATTTACTTATATATTAAAGCTAAAATATCTAATTTTGTATATTTTTTCTTGAAAATGTTTGAATAAGTCACTGGTCCATTATATATATATATATATATATTAAATTTGAAATTTCTAATTTTGAATACTTTTTCTTGAAAATTTTTTAATAAGACCGGGTGTAATTTTTATAAATATAAAACCCGAGATTTCTAATTTTCCACAAAAAATTTGTATAATCTTTCTTGAAATTTTTTGGAAAGGTCACAGGTGTATTTTATTTGTAAATTAAAGCTGAAAATTCTAAATTGGCATAAACAATTTTGTACACTTTTTAAAGAAAATTTTTGAATAAGTCATAGGTGTAATTTTTATTAATATAAAAGTCGAGTTTTCTAATTTTGCATGAAAGTTTTGTTATGCTTTTTCTTAAAAATTTTGAATAAGACTGGGTGTAATTTTTATATATATATTAAAGCCGAGATTTCTAATTTTCCACAACAAATTTGTATAAACTTTCTTGAAATTTTTTGGAAAGGGCACAGGTGTATATTATTTATATATTAAAGCTGACAATTTTGTACACTTTTTAAAGGAAATTTTGGAATAAGACATAGGTGTAATTTTTATTAATATAAAAGTCGAGTTTTCTAATTTTGCATGAAAGTTTTGGTATGCTTTTTCTTAAAAATTTTGAATAAGACTGGGTGTAATTTTTATATATATTAAAGCCGAGATTTCTAATTTTCCACAACAAATTTGTATAATCTTTCTTGAAATTTTTTGAAAAGGGCACAGGTGTATTTTATTTATATATTAAAGCTGACAATTTTGTACCCTTTTTAAAGAAAATTTTTGAATAAGTCATAGGTGTAATTTTTATATATATAAAAGCCGAGATTTCTAATTTTCCATAAAATATTTTTACAATTTTGCTTAAAATTTTTTTAAATAAGACACAGGTATATTTTATTTATATATTAAAGTTGAAATTGCTAATTTTGCATGACCAATCAAAACTTTTTCTTTAAAATGTTAGAAAAGTCACGGTTGTAGTTTTTATATTTATAAAATCCAGATTTCTAATTTTCCACAAATATGTTGTATAGTTTTTCTTGAAAAATTTTGAATAAGACACGTGTGTAATTTTTATAAATATAAAAGCAGTGATTTCTAATTTTCCACAAAAAATTTGTATAATCTTTCTTGAAATTTTTTGAAAAGGTCACAGGTTTATTTTATTTATATATTAAAGCTCAAAATTTTGTACACTTTTTAAAGAAAATTTTGGAATAAGTCATAGGTGTTATTTTTATAAATATAAAAAGCCCAGTTTTCTAATTTTGCATGAAAATTTTTGTATGCTTTTTCTTAAAAATTTTGAATAAGACTGGGTGTAATTTTTATATATATTAAAGCCGAGATTTCTAATTTTCCACAACAAATTTGTATAATCTTTCTTGAAATTTTTTGAAAAGGGCACAGGTGTATTTTATTTATATATTAAAGCTGACAATTTTGTACACTTTTTAAAGAAAATTTTGGAATAAGACCGGGTGTAATTTTTATAAATTTAAAAGCCGAGATTTCTAATTTTGCATGAAAAATCTTGTATACTTTTTCTTGAAAAGTATTGAATAAGACCGGGTGTAATTTTTATAAATATAAAAGCCGAGATTTTTAATTTTGCATGAAAAATTTTGTATACTTTTTCTTGAAAATTATTGAATAAGACCGGGTGTAATTTTTATAAATATAAAAGCAGAGATTTCTAATTTTCCATAAAATATTTTTATAATTTTAATTGAAATTTTTTTAAATAAGACACACGTATACTTTATTTATATATTAAAGTTGAAATTGCTAATTTTGCATGACCAATCAAAACTTTTTCTTAAAAATGTTAGAAAAGTCACGGGTGTAGTTTTTATATTTATAAAACCCAGATTTCTAATTTTCCACAAATATGTTGTATACTTTTTCTTGAAAATTTTTGTATAAGGCCGGGTGTAATTTTTATAAATATAAAAGCCAAGATTTCTAATTTTCCACAAAAAATTTGTATAATCTTTCTTGAAATTTTTTGAAAAGGTCACAGGTGTATTTTATTTGTAAATTAAAGCTGAAAATTCTAAATTGGCATAAACAATTTTGTACACTTTTTAAAGAAAATATTTGAATAAGTCATAGGTGTAATTTTTATTAATATAAAAGTCGAGTTTTCTAATTTTGCATGAAAGTTTTGTTATGCTTTTTCTTAAAAATTTTGAATAAGACTGGGTGTAATTTTTATATATATATTAAAGCCGAGATTTCTAATTTTCCACAACAAATTTGTATAAACTTTCTTGAAATTTTTTGGAAAGGGCACAGGTGTATATTATTTATATATTAAAGCTGACAATTTTGTACACTTTTTAAAGAAAATTTTGGAATAAGTCATAGGTGTAATTTTTATTAATATAAAAGTCGAGTTTTCTAATTTTGCATGAAAGTTTTGGTATGCTTTTTCTTAAAAATTTTGAATTAGACTGGGTGTAATTTTTATATATATTAAAGCCGAGATTTCTAATTTTCCACAACAAATTTGTATAAACTTTCTTGAAATTTTTTGAAAAGGGCACAGGTGTATTTTATTTATATATTAAAGCTGACAATTTTGTACCCTTTTTAAAGAAAATTTTTGAATAAGTCATAGGTGTAATTTTTATATATATAAAAGCAGAGATTTCTAATTTTCCATAAAATATTTTTACAATTTTGCTTAAAATTTTTTTAAATAAGACACAGGTATATTTTATTTATATATTAAATTTGAAATTGCTAATTTTGCATGACCAATAAAAACTTTTTCTTTAAAATGTTAGAAAAGTCACGGGTGTAGTTTTTATATTTATAAAATCCAGATTTCTAATTTTCCACAAATATGTTGTTTACTTTTTCTTGAAAATTTTTAAAAAGACACGGGTGTAATTTTTATAAATATAAAAGCCGAGATTTCTAATTTTCCATAAAAAAAATTATAATTATTCTTAAAAATGTTTAAATAAGTCACGGTAGTAATATTTATAAATATAAAAGCCAAGATTTCTAATTTTCTAAAAAATTACACCCGAAACTTATTCTAACATTTTAAAGAAAAAATTTTGATTGGTCATGCAAAATTAGCAATTTCATCTTTAATATATAAATAAAATACACCAGTGACTTACTGAAAAAATTTCAACTAAAATTATAAAAATATTTTATGGAAAATTAGAAATGTCGGCTTTTATATTTATAAAAATTACACCCGTGTCTTATTAAAAAATTTTCAAGAAAAAGTATACAAAATTTGAAATTTTAGTTTTAATATATATATAAAATGCGCCTGTGACTTATTCAAAAAATTTTAAGAAAGATTATAAAAATTTTGTGTGGAAAATTAGAAATCTCGGCTTTTATATTTATAAAAATTACACCTGTGACTTATTCAAACATTTTCAAGAAAAAGTGTAAAAAATGTCTTATGCAAAATTAGAAATTTCAGCTTTAATATACAAATAAAATGCACCTGTTACTTATTCAAAAAGTTTCACTAAAAATTATAAAAAGTTTTTATAGCAAATTTGAAATTTTGGCTTTTATTTTTATAAAAATTACACCCGTGAATAATTCAAACATTTTGAAGAAAAAGTGTTACAATTAGAAATTTCAGCTTTAATATATAAATAAAACGCACCTGTTACCTATTCAAAAATTTTTAAGAAAAATTATAATATTTTTTTATGGAAAATTAGAAATCTCGGCTTTTATATTTATAAAAATTACACCCAGTCTTATTCCATAATTTTCGAGAAAACGTATACAACATTTTTCATGCAAAATTAGATAACTCAGCTTTTAAATTTATAAGAATTACACCTGTGACTTATTCAAAATGTTTCTTTAAAAATGTTCAAAATTGTTAATGCAAAATTAGAATTTTCAGTTTTAATATACAAATCAAATACACCTGTGATCTTTTCAAAAAATTTAAGAAAGATTATAAAAATATTTTATGAAAAATTAGAAATCTCCGCTGTTATATATATAAAAATTACACCCGGTCTTATTCAATAACTTTCAAGAAAAAGTATACAAAATTTTTCGTGCAAAATTAGATATCTCGGCTTTTATATTTATAAAAATTACACCCGGTCTTATTGAAAAATTTTTAAGAAAATGTAAACAAAAATTTTGATGCAAAATTAGAAAATTGGGTTTTTATATTTATAAAAATTACACCTACGACTTATTCCAAAATTTTCTTTAAAAAGTGTACAAAATTGTTAAGGCAAATATAGAATTTTCAGCTTTAATATACCAATAAAATATACCTGTTACCTTTTCAAAAAATTTCAAGAAAGATTTTACAAATTTTTTGTGGAAAATTAGAAATCTCGAATTAAATACATATAAAAATTACACACGTGTCTTATTCAAAAATTTTCAAGAAAAAGTATAAAAATTTTTTGTGGAAAATTAGAAATCTGAGTTTTATAAATATAAAAACTACACCCGTGACTTTTCTAACATTTTAAAGAAAAAGTTTTGATTGGTCATGCAAAGTTAGCAATTTCAACTTTAATATATAAATAAAATACACCAGTGACTTATTCAAAAAATTTCAAGCAAAATTATAAAAATATTTTATCGAAAATTAGAAATCTCGGCTTTTATATCGATAAAAATTACATTCGTGGCTTATTCAAACAATTTGAAGAAAAAGTGTCAAAAATTAGAAATTTCAGCTTTAATATATATATAAAAATTACACCCGTGGTTTATTCAAAAATTTTCAAGAAAAAGTATACAAAAGTTTTTGTGGAAAATTAGAAATCTAGGTTTTATAAATATAAAAACTACACCCGTGACTTTTCTAACATTTTAAAGAAGAAGTTTTGATTGGTCATGCAAAATTAGCAATTTCAACTTTAATAAATAAAGAAAATACACCAGTGACTTATTAAAAAAATTTCAACTAAAATTATAAAAATATTTTATGGAAAACTGGAAATCTCGGCTTTTATATTTATAAAAATTAAACCCGTGTCTTATTTAAAATCTTTCAAGAAAAATTATACAAAAATTTTCATGCAAAATTAAAAAACTCGGCTTTTATAATTATAAAAATTACACCTATGACTTATTCAAATATTTTCTTTAAAAAGTGTTCAAAATTTTCAGCTTTAATATACAAATAAAATACACCTGTGACCTTTTCAAAAAATTTCAAGAAAGATTATACAAATTATTTGTGGAAAATTAGAAATCTCGAGTTTTATATTTATAAAAATTACACCCGGTCTTTTTAAAAAATTTTCAAGAAAAAATATACAAAATTAGATATTTTAGCTTTAATACAAAAATAAATTACGTTTGTGACTTATTCAAAAATTTTCAAGAAAAATTATAAACATTTTTTATGGAAAACTAGAAATCTCGGTTTTATTTTTATATAAAAACTACACCCGCTTCTAATTCAAACATTTTCAAGAAAAAGTATACAAAATTTTTTGTGGAAAATTAGAAATCTGGGTTTTATATATATAAAAATTAAACCCGTGTCTTATTCAAAAATTTTCAAGAAAAAGTATACAAAATTTTTTGTGGAAAATTAGAAATATGGGTTTTATAAATATAAAAACTACACCCGTGACTTTTCTAACATTTTAAAGAAAAAGTTTTGATTGGTCATGCAAAATTAGCAATTTCAACTTTAATAAATAAATAAAATACACCTTTGACTTATTCAAATATTTTCAAGAAAAATTATAAAAATTTTTTATGTTAAACTAGAAATCTCGGTTTTATTTTTATATAAAAACTACACCCGCTTCTAATTCAAACATTTTCAAGAAAAAGTATACAATATTTTTTGTGGAAATTAGAAATCTGGGTTTTATATATATAAATATTAAACCCGTGTCTGATTCAAAAATTTTCAAGAAAAAGTATACAAAATTTTTTGTGGAAAATTAGAAATATGGGTTTTATAAATATAAAAACTACACCCGTGACTTTTCTAACATTTTAAAGAAAAAGTTTTGATTGGTCATGCAAAATTAGCAATTTCAACTTTAATATATAAATAAAATACACCAGTGACTTATTCAAAAAATTTCAAGCAAAATTAT
The DNA here is from genome assembly GCA_932526305.1 of Epicampocera succincta. Lineage (NCBI taxonomy): Eukaryota > Metazoa > Arthropoda > Insecta > Diptera > Tachinidae > Epicampocera > Epicampocera succincta. Next base: position 26,761,676 of record OW052037.1, read on the forward strand.
AAAAATATTTTATGGAAAATTAGAAATCTCGGCTTTTATATTTATAAATATTACTACCGTGACTTATTCAAACAATTTGAAGAAAAAAAGTAAAAAAATAGAAATTTCAGCTTTAATATATAAATAAAATACACCTTTGACTTATTAAAAAAATTTCAAGCAAAATTATAAAAATATTTTATGGAAAATTAGAAATCTCGGCTTTTATAATTATAAAAATTACATCCGTGGCTGATTCAAATAATTTGAAGAAAAAGTGTCAAAAATTAGAAATTTCAGCTTTAATATATGAATAAAATACACCTTTGACTTATTCAAAAAATTTCAAGTAAAGTTATAATATTTTTTTATGGAAATTTAGAAATTTCGGCTTTTATATTTATAAATATTACATCCGTGGCTTATTCAAACAATTTGAAGAAAAAGTGTAAAAAATTAGAAATTTCAGCTTTAATATATAAATAAAATACACCTTTGACTTATTCAAAAAATTCAAGAAAAATTAAAATATTTTTTTATGGAAATTTAGAAATATCGGCTTTTATATTTATAAAAATTACACCTATGACTTATTCAAAAATTTTCTTTAAAAATTATACAAAAATATTCATGCAAAATTAGGAAACTGGCCTTTTTATATTTATAAAAATTATACCTATGACTTACTCCAAAATTTTCTTTAAAAAGTGTACAAAATTGTCAGCTTTAATATATTAATCAAATACACCTGTGAGCTTTTCAAACAATTTCAAGAAAGATTATACAAATTTTTTGTGGAAAATTAGAAATCACGGCTTTTATATTTATAAAAATTACACCCGTGTCTTATTAAAAAATTTTCAAGAAAAAGTATACAAAATTAGAAATTTCAGTTTTAATATATATACAAAATGCACCTGTGACTTATTCAAAAAATTTTAAGAAAGATTATAAAAATTTTGTGTGAAAAATTAGAAATCTCCGCTTTTATATTTCTAAAAATTACACGTGTGACTTATTCAAACATTTTCAAGAAAAAAAAGTAAAAAATGTCTCATGCAAAATTAGAAATTTCAGCTTTAATATACAAATAAAATGCACCTGTTACTTATTCAAAAAATTTCACGAAAAATTATAAAATTTTTTATGGAAAATTAGAAATCTCGGCTTTTATATTTATAAATATTACTACCGTGACTTATTCAAATAATTTGAAGAAAAAGTGTCAAAAATTAGAAATTTCAGCTTTAATATATAAATAAAATAAACCTTTGACTTATTCAAAAAATTTCAAGAAAAATTATAATAATTTTTTATGGAAAATTAGAAATCTCGGTTTTTATTCAAACATTTTGAAGAAAAAGTGTAAAAATTAGAAATGTCAGCTTTAATATTTAATATATAAATAAAACGCACCTGTTACCTATTCAAAAATTTTTAAAAAAAATTATATTTTTTATGGAAAATTAGAAATTTCGGCTTTTATATTTAAAAAATTACACCTGTGACTTATTCAAACATTTTCAAGAAAAAAAGTAAAAAATGTCTCATGCAAAATAAGAAATTTCAGCTTTAATATACAAATAAAATGCACCTGTTACTTATTCAAAAAATTTCACGAAAAATTATAAAATTATTTATGGAAAATTAGAAATCTCGGCTTTTATATTTATAAATATTACTACCGTGACTTATTCAAACAACTTGAAGAAAAAGTGTAAAAAAATAGAAATTTCAGCTTTAATATATAAATAAAATACACCTTTGACTTATTCAAAAATTTTCAAGAAAAAGTATACAAAAGTTTTTGTGGAAAATTAGAAATCTGGGTTTTATAAATATAAAACCTACACTCGTGACTTTTCTAACATTTTAAAGAAGAAGTTTTGATTGGTCATGCAAAATTAGCAATTTCAACTTTAATATATAAATAAAATACATCAGTGACTTATTAAAAAAATTTCAAACAAAATTATAAAAATATTTTATGGAAAATTAGAAATCTCGGCTTTTATTTATAAAAATTACATCCGTGGCTTATTAAAATAATTTGAAGAAAAAGTGTAAAAAATTAGAAATTTCAGCTTTAATATATAAATAAAATACACCTTTGACTTATTCAAAAAATTTAAAGAAAAATTATAATAATTTTTTATGGAAAATTAGAAATCACGGTTTTTATATTTATAAAAATTTTATCCGTGACTTATTAAAACATTTTGAAGAAAAAGTGTTAAAATTAGATATTTCAGCTTTAATATATAAATAAAATACACCTTTGACTTATTCAAAAAATTTAAAGAAAAATTATAATAATTTTTTATGGAAAATTAGAAATCTCGGTTTTTATTCAAACATTTTGAAGAAAAAGTGTAAAAATTAGATATGTCAGCTTTAATATTTAATATATAAACAAAACGCACCTGTTACCTATTCAAAAATTTTTAAAAAAAATTATAATATTTTTTTATGGGATATTAGAAATTTTGGCTTTTATATTTCTAAAAATTACATGTGTGACTATTCAAACATTTTCAAGAAAAAAAGTAAAAAATGTCTCATGCAAAATTAGAAATTTCATCTTTAATATACAAATAAAATGCACCTGTTACTTATTCAAAAAATTTCACGAAAAATTATAAAATTATTTATGGAAAATTAGAAATCTCGGCTTTTATATTTATAAATATTACTACCGTGACTTATTCAAACAATTTGAAGAAAAAGTGTAAAAAAATAGAAATTTCAGCTTTAATATATTAATAAAAAACACCTTTGACTTATTCAAAAAATTTCAAGCAAAATTATAAAAATATTTTATGGAAAATTAGAAATCTCGGCTTTTATATTTATAAAAATTACATCCGTGGCTTATTCAAATAATTTAAAGAAAAAGTGTAAAAATCTAGAAATTTCAGCTTTAATATATAAATAAAATACACCTTTGACTTATTCAAAAATTTTCAAGAAAAAGTATACAAAAGTTTTTGTGGAAAATTAGAAATCTGGGTTTTATAAATATAAAAACTACACTCGTGACTTTTCTAACATTTTGAAGAAGAAGTTTTGATTGGTCATGCAAAATTAGCAATTTCAACTTTAATATATAAATAAAATACACCAGTGACTTATTAAAAAAATTTCAAGCAAAATTATAAAAATATTTTATGGAAAATTAGAAATCTCGGCTTTTATATTTATAAAAATTACATCCGTGGCTTATTCAAATAATTTGAAGAAAAAGTGTCAAAAATTAAAAATTTCAGCTTTAATATATAAATAAAATACACCTTTGACTTATTCAAAAAATTTCAAGAAAAATTATAATATTTTTTTATGGAAATTTAGAAATTTCGGATTTTATATTTATAAATATTACATCCTTGGCTTATTCAAACAATTTAAAGAAAAAGTGTCAAAAATTAGAAATTTCAGCTTTAATATATAAATAAAATACACCTTTGACTTATTCAAAAAATTTCAAGAAAAATTATAATATTTTTTTATGGACATTTGGAAATCTTGGCTTTTATATTTATAAATATTACTACCGTGACTTATTCAAACAATTTGAAGAAGAAGTGTTCAAAATTAGAAATTTCAGCTTTAATATATAAATAAAATACACCTTTGACTTATTCAAAAATTTCAAGCAAAATTATAAAATTTTTTAATGGAAAACTAGAAATCTCGGTTTTATTTACATAAAAAATAAACCCGTGTCTAATTCAAACGTTTTCAAGAAAAAGTATACAAAATTTTTTGTGGAAAATTAGAAATCTGGGTTTTATATATATAAAAGTTACACTCGCAACTTATTCTAACATTTTAAAGAAAAAATTTTGATTGGTCATCAAAATTAGAAATTTCAACTTTAATATATTAATAAAATACACCAGTGACTTATTCAAAAAATGTCAAGCAAAATTATAAAAATATTTTATGGAAAATTAGAAATCTCGGCTTTTATACTTATAAATATTACTACCGTGACTTATTCAAATAATTTGAAGAAAAAGTGTCAAAAATTAGACATTTCAGCTCTAATATATAAATAAAATACACCTTTGACTTATTCAAAAAATTTCAAAAAAAATTATAATATTTTTTTATGGAAATTTAGAAATTTCGGATTTTATATTTATAAATATTACATCCGTGGCTTATTCAAACAATTTGAAGAAAAAGTGTCAAAAATTAGAAATTTCAGCTTTAATATATAAATAAAATACACCTTTGACTTATTAAAAAAATTTCAAGAAAAATTATAATATTTTTTAATAGAAAATTAGAAATTTCGGCTTTTATTTTTTTAAAAATTACACCCGTGACTTATTCAAACAATTTGAAGAAAAAGTGTCAAAAATTAGAAATTTCAGCTTTAATATATAAATAAAATACACCTTTGACTTATTCAAAAAATTTCAAGAAAAATTATAATATTTTTTTATGGAAATTTAGAAATCTTGGCTTTTATATTTATAAAAATTACACCTATGACTTATTCAAAATTTTTTTTTAAAAAGTATACAAAAATGTTCATGCAAAATTAGAAAACTGGCCTTTTTATATTTATAAAAATTATACCTATGACTTATTCCAAAATTTTCTTTAAAAAGTGTACAAAATTGTCAGCTTTAATATATAAATCAAATACACCTGTGAGCTTTTCAAACAATTTCAAGAAAGATTATACAAATTTTTTGTGGAAAATTAGAAATCTCGGCTTTTATATTTATAAAAATTACACCCGTGTCTTATTAAAAAATTTTCAAAAAAAAGTATTTAAAATTAGAAATTTCAGTTTTAATATATATACAAAATGCACCTGTGACTTATTCAAAAAATTTTAAGAAAGATTATAAAAATTTTGTATGAAAAATTAGAAATCTCCGCTTTTATATTTCTAAAAATTACACCTGTGACTTATTCAAACATTTTCAAGAAAAGAAGTAAAAAATGTCTCTTGCAAAATAAGAAATTTCAGCTTTAATATACAAATAAAATGCACCTAGGACCTTTTCAAAAAATTAAAGAAAGATTATAAAATTTTTTATGGAAAATTAGAAATCTCGGTTTTTATTCAAACATTTTGAAGAAAAAGTGTTAAAATTAGAAATGTCAGCTTTAATATTTAATATATAAATAAAACGCATCTGTTACCTATTCAAAATTTTTAAAAAAAATTATAATATTTTTTTATGGAAAATTAGAAATCTCGGCTTTCATATTTCTAAAAATTACACCTGTGACTTATTCAAACATTTTCAAGAAAAAAAGTAAAAAATGTCTCATGCAAAATTAGAAATATCAGCTTTAATATACAAATAAAATGCACCTGGGACCTTTTCAAATATATTAAAAAAAGATTGTAAAAATATTTTATGGAAAATTAGAAATCTCCGCTTTTATATTTATAAAAAATATACCCGGTCTAATTTAATTATTTTCAAGAAAAAGTATACAAAAATTTTTTATGCAAAATTAGATAACTCGGCTTTTATATTTATAAAAATTACACATGGGACTTATTCAAAAATTTGCTTTAAAATCTGTTCAAAATTGTTTATGCAAAATTAGAATTTTCAGCTTTAATATACAAAATATACAATAAAAATATTTTATAAAAATATTTTATGGAAAATTAGAAATCTCGGCTTTTATATTTATAAATATTACTACCGTGATTTATTCAAACAATTTGAAGAAAAAGTGTCAAAAATTAGAAATTTCAGCTTTAATATTTAATATATAAATAAAACGCACCTGTTACCTATTCAAAAATTTTTAAGAAAAATTATAATATTTTTTAATAGAAAATTAGAAATTTCGGCTTTTATTTTTTTAAAAATTACACCCGTGACTTATTTAAACAATTTGAAGAAGAAGTGTTCAAAATTAGAAATTTCAACTTTAATATATAAATAAAATACACCTTTGACTTATTCAAAAATTTCAAAAAAAAATTATAAAATTTTTTAATGGAAAACTAGAAATCTCGGTTTTATTTATATAAAAATTACACCCGTGTCTAATTCAAACATTTCAAGAAAAAGTATACAACATTTTTTGTGGAAAATTAGAAATCTGGGTTCTATATATATAAAAATTACACCCGCAACTTATTCTAACATTTTAAAGAAAAAATTTTGATTGGTCATCAAAATTAGAAATTTCAGCTTTAATATATAAATAAAATACACCTTTGACTTATTCAAAAAATTTCAAGCAAAATTATAAAAATATTTTATGGAAATTTAGAAATTTCGGCTTTTATATTTATAAATATTACATCCGTGGCTTATTCAAACAATTTGAAGAAAAAGTGTCAAAAATTAGAAATTTCAGCTTTAATATATAAATAAAATACACCAGTGACTTATTCAAAAAATTTCAAGCAAAATTAAGACAACTGGTGCGCTGGAATGGCACATGTGTCCACTATAAAATATTAAAAATCCTTAGACGCACATACTACCATTTCGGTTTTATAGCTAAAAACTTTTTTCGCGCCTTTTCTTCTAAAAAAAGTTTGTTGGGTGTGTATCTCATCCCCTAGGGCGAACCAGGAAGTGGCAACTGGTGCGCTAGAAATGTACATATGTCCAATACAAAATATCAAAAATTGTTAGACGCACGTATTACGATTTCGGTTTTATAGCCAAAATCTTATTTGGCTAATACATAATTTTTCACTACAAAAAACTTGCTGGGTATGTATTTCATCCCGAGGGCTGAACCAAGCAGTGACAACTGGTGCGCTGGAATGGTAAATGGTTCCACTATAAAATGTCAAAAATTCTTAGCCGCACATATTAACATTTCGGTTTTATAGCTAAAAACTTTTTTCGCGCCTTTTTTTCTAAAAAAAGTTTGCTGGGTGTGTATCTCATCCTATAGACCGATTCAGGAAGTGACAACTGGTGCCCTACAATTGTACATATATCCAATACAAAATATCAAAAATTCTTAGACGCACATATTACCATTGCGGTTTTATAGCCAAAATCTTATTTGGCTAATACATAATTTTTCACTACAAAAAATTTGCTGGGTGTGTATCTCATCCCTTAGGGCGAACCAGGAAGTGACAACTGGTGCGCTAGATTGGTACATATGTCTTAAACAAAATATCAAAAATCCTGAGACGCACATATAACTATTTCGGTTTTAGAGCCAAAAACTTTTTTCGCGCCTTTTTCACTACATAAAGTTTGCTGGGTGTGTATCTCATCCCCTAGGCCGAACAAGGAAGTGACAACTGGTGCGCTGGAATGTTCATATGTCCAGTAAAAAATATCAAAAATCCTAAGACGCACATATTACAATTTCGGTTTTATAGCCCCACACTTTTTTAGCGCCTTTTACTTTAAAAAAAGTTTGCTGGGTGTGTATCTCATCCCCAGGGCCGAACCAGGAAGTGACAACTGTTGAGCTGGAATTGTACATGTGTCCGCTATAAAATATTAGAAATCCTTAGACGCAAATATTACTATTTCGGTTATATAGCCAAAAACTTATTTGTTTAATACATAATTTTTCACTAAAAAAAAGTTTGCTGGGTGTGTATTTTATCCCGAGGGCCGAACCAAGCAGTGACAACTGGTGCGCTAGAATTGTACATATGTCTTAAACAAAATATCAAAAATCCTGAGACGCACATATAACTATTTCGGTTTTAGAGCCAAAAACTTTTTTCGCGCCTTTTTCACTACATAAAGTTTGCTGGGTGTGTATCTCATCCCCTAGGCCGAACAAGGAAGTGACAACTGGTGCGCTGGAATGTTCATATGTCCAGTATAAAATATCAAAAATCCTAAGACGCACATATTACAATTTCGGTTTTATAGCCACAAACTTTTTTCGCGCCTCTTACTTTAAAAAAAGTTTGCTGAGTGTGTGTCTCATCCCCGAGACCGAATTAAAAAGTGACAACTGGTGCGCTAGATTGGTACACATGTCCAATACAAAATATCAAAAATCCTTAGACGCACATATTACCACTTCGGTTATATAGCCAAAAACTTTTTTCGCGCATTTTTCACTACATAAAGTTTGCTGGGTGTGTATCTCATCCCCTAGGCCGAACCAGGAAGCGACAACTAGTGCGTTGGAATGTTCATATGTTCAATATAAAACATCAAAAATCCTAAGACGCACATATTACAATTTCGGTTTTATAGCCACAAACTTTGTTCGCGCCTTTCACTTTAAAAGAAGTTTGCTGGGTGTGTATCTCATCCCCAGGGCCGAACCAGGAAGTGACAACTGTTGCGCTGGAATTGTACATGTGTCCGCCATAAAATATCAAAAATCCTTTGACGAAAATATTACTATTTCGGTTATATAGCCAAAAACTTATTTGGCTAATACATAATTTTTCACTAAAAAAAAGTTTGCTGGGTGTGTATTTTATCCCGAGGGCCGAACCAAGCAGTCACAACTGGTCCGCTGGAATGGTACATGTGTCCACTATAAAATATCAAAAATTCTTAGCCGCTTTATTACCATTTCAGTTTTATGGCCAAAAACTTTGTTCGCACCTTTTACTTTAAAAAAAGTTTGCTGGGTGTGTATCTCATCCCCAGAGCAGAACCAGCAAGTGACCACCAGTGCGCTGGAACGGTACATATGTCCACTGTAAAATAACGTACATATTATCCATTCAGTTTAACGGCCAAAAACTTTTTTCGCGCCTTTTTCACTACAAAAATTTTTCTGGGTTTGTATATTGTCCACACGGCCGAACCAGGAAGTGAACTCTGGTGCGCTGGAATGGTACATGTGTCCACTATAAGATATAAAAAATTTTTAGACGAACCTATTACTATTTCAGTTTTATGGCCAAACATTTTTTTCGCGCCTTTTTTACTTCAAAAAGGCTGCTAGGTGTGTATTTCGTCACCAAGGACGAACCAGTAAGTGGACCCTGGTGCGGTGGAATTGAACATTTGTCCATAATAAAATATTAAAAAGCTTTAAACGCACATATTACAATTTCAGTTTTATAGCCAAAAACTTATTTGGCTATTGCATAATTTTTCACTAAAAAAATTTGCTGGGTGTGGATCTCATCCCGAGGGCTGAATCAGGAAGTGACAACTGGTCCGCTGGAATGTACATATGTCCAATATAAAATATCAAAACTCCTAAGACGCACATATTACAATTTCGGTTTTATAGCCACAAACTTTTTCGCGCCTTTTACTTTAAAAAAAGTTTCCTGGAAGTGTATCTCATCCCCAGGGCCGAACAAGAAGTGCCAACTGGTGTACTGGAATGGTACATGTGTCCGCTATAAAAAATTAAAAATTCTTAGACGAAAATATTACTATTTCGGTTATATAGCCAAAAACTTATTTGGCTAATACATAATTTTTCACTAAAAAAAAGTTTGCTGGGTGTGTATTTTATCCCGAGGGCCGAACCAAGCAGTCACAACTGGTGCGCTGGAATGGTACATGTGTCAACTATAAAACATCAAAAATCCTTGGACGCACATATTACCATTTCGGTCTTATAACTAAAAATTTATTCCGCACCATTTACTTTAAAACAAGTTTGCTGGGTGTGTATCTCATCCCCTAGACCGAACCAGGAAGTGACAACTGGTGCGCTAGAATGGTTCATATGTCCAATGCAAAATATCACAAATCCTAAGACGCACATATGACTATTTCGGTTTTATAGCTAAAAACTTTTTTCCGCCATTTACTTTAAAAAAAGTTTGCTGGGTGTGTATCTAATCTCCAGGGCCGAACCAGGAAGTGACCACTGGTGCGCTGGAATGGAACATGTGTCCACAATAAAATATCAAAAATACTTAGACGCACATATTACCATTTCGGTTATATAGCCAAAAACTCATTTGGCTAATACATAATTTTTCACTACAAAAAATTTGCTGGGTGTGTATTTCCTTCCCAGGGTCGAACCAGAAAGTGGCAACTGGTGGCCTGGAATGGTACACGTGTCCACTATAAAATGTCAAAAATCCTAAAACGCACATATTACAATTTCGGTTTTATAGCCACAAACTTTTTTCGCGCCTTTTTCACTACATAAAGTTTGCTGTGTGTGTATCTCATCCCCTAGTGCGAACCAGGAAGTGACATCTGGTGCGCTGGAATGTTCATATGTCCAATATAAAATATCAAAAATCCTAAGACGCATATATTACAATTTCGGTTTTATAGCCACAAACTTTTTTCGCGCCTTTTACTTTAAAAAAAGTTTGCTGGGTGTGTATCTCATCCCCAGGGCCGAACCAGGAAGTGACCACTGGTGGCCTAGAATGGTACATGTGTCCACTATAAAATATCAAAAATCCTTAGACGCACATATTACTATTTCAGTTATATAGATAAAAACTTATTTGGCTAATACATAATTTTTTACTAAAAAAAAGTTTGCTGGCTGTGTATTTTATCCCGACGGCCGAACCAAGCAGTGACAACTGATGCGCTGGAATGGTACGTGTGTCCACTATAAAATATCAAAAATCCTTAGACGCACATATTACCATTTCGGTTTTATAGCTAAAAATTTATTCCACGCCATTTACTTTAAAAAAAGTTTGCTGGGTGTGTATCTCATCCCCTAGACCGAACCAGGAAGTGACAACTGGTGCTCTAGAATGATACATATGTCCAATGCAAAATATCAAAAATCCTAAGACGCACATATAACTATTTCGGTTTTATAGCGAAAAACTTTTTTCGCGCCATTTACTTTAAAAAAAGTTTGCTGGGTGTGTATCTTATCCCCAGGGCCGAACCAGGAAGTGACTACATGTGCGCTGGAATGGAACATGTGTCCACAATAAAATATCAAAAATCTTTAGACGCACATATTATCATTTCGGTTATATAGCCAAAAACTCATTTGGCTAATACATAATTTTTCACTAAAAAAAAGCTTGCTGGGTTTGTATTTTGTCCCCAGGGCCGAACCCAGCAGAGGCAACTGGTGCGCTGGAATGGAACATGTGTCCACTATAAAATATCAAAAATCTTTAGACGAACATATTACCATTTCGGTTTTATAGCTAAAAACTTTGTTCGCACCTATTTCACTACAAAAATTTGTTGGGTGTGTATCTCATCCCCTAGGCTGAACCAGAAAGTTACAACTGGTGCGCTAGAATAATACATATGTCCAATACAAAATATCAAAAATCCTCAGACGACTATATTACCATTTCGGTTTTATAGCCAAAAACTTATTTGGCTAATACATAATTTTTCACTACAAAAAGTTTGCTGGGTGTGTATTTCATTCCGAGGGCCCAACCAAGTAGTGACCACTGGTGTGCTGGAATGGATCATGTATCCACTATAAAATATCAAAAATCCTTAGACGCACATATTACAATTTCGGTTTTATATTTAAAAACTTTTTTCTCGCCTTTTCTTCTAAAAAAAAGTTTGCTGGGTGTGTATCTCATCCCCGAGACCGAATCAGGAAGTGACAACTGGTGGGCTATATTGGTACATATGTCTAATACAAAATATCAAAAATCCTTAGACGAACATATTACCGTTTCAGTTTTATGGCTCTTTACAAAAAGGTTGCTGGGATTGTATTTCGTCCCCAGGGCCGAACCCAGCAGAGGCAACTGGTGCGCTGGAATGGAACATGTGTCCACTATAAAATATCAAAAATCTTTAGACGAACATATTACCATTTCGGTTTTATAGCTAAAAACTTTGTTCGCACCTATTTCACTACAAAAAGTTTGTTGGGTGTGTATCTCATCCCCTAGGCTGAACCAGAAAGTTACAACTGGTGCGCTAGAATAATACATATGTCCAATACAAAATATCAAAAATCCTCAGACGACTATATTACCATTTCGGTTTTATAGCCAAAAACTTATTTGGCTAATACATAATTTTTCACTACAAAAAGTTTGCTGGGTGTGTATTTCATTCCGAGGGCCCAACCAAGTAGTGACAACTGGTGTGCTGGAATGGAACATGTGTTCACTATAAAATATCAAAAATCCTTAGACGAACATATTACCATTTCAGTTTTATGGCCAAAAACTTTGTTCGCACCTTTTTCACTACAAAAAATTTGCTGGGTGTGTGTCTCATCCTCTAGGGTGGAATAGGAACTGACAACAGTTGCGCTAGAATGGTACATGTGTCCGCTATAAAATATTAAAAATCCTTAGACGAACATATTACCATTTCAGTTTTATGGCCAAAAACTTTGTTCGCACCTTTTACTTTAAAAAAAGTTTGCTGGGTGTGTATCTCATCCCCAGAGCAGAACCAGCAAGTGACCACCAGTGCGCTGGAACGGTACATGTGTCCACTGTAAAACAACGTACATATTACCCATTCAGTTTAACGGCCAAAAACTTTTTTCGCGCCTTTTTCACTACAAAAAATTTTCTGGGTTTGTATTTTGTCCACACGGCCGAACCAGGAAGTGAACTCTGGTGCGCTGGAATGGTACATGAGTCCACTATAAAATATAAAAAAATTTTTAGACGAACCTATTATTATTTCAGTTTTATGGCCAAACAATTTTTTCGCGCCTTTTTTACTTAAAAAAGGCTGCTAGGCGATGGAATTGAACATTTGTCCATAATAAAATATTAAAAAGCTTTAAACGCACATATTACAATTTCAGTTTTATAGCCAAAAACTTATTTGGCTATTGCATAATTTTCACTAAAAAAATTTGCTGGCTGTGTATCTCATCCCGAGGGCTGAATCAGGAAGTGACAACTGGTCCGCTGGAATGTACATATGTCCAATATAAAATATCAAAACTCCTAAGACGCACATATTACAATTTTGGTTTTATAGCCACAAACTTTTTCGCGCCTTTTACTTTAAAAAAAGTTTCCTGGAAGTGTATCTCATCCCCAGGGCCGAACCAGGAAGTGACAACTGGTGTACTGGAATGGTACATGTGTCCACTATAAAATATCACAAATCCTTTGACGCACATATTACCATTTAAGTTTTATGGCCAAAAACTTTTTTCGCGCCTTTTTCACTACAAAAAGTTTGCTAGGTGTGTATTTCGTCCCCTGGGCCGAACCAGGAAGTGACAAATGGTACGCTTAAATGGTTCATGTGTCCACTATAACATATCACAAATCCTTAGACGCACATATTACCATTTAAGTTTTATGGCCAAAAACTTTTTCGCGCCTTTTTCACTACAACAAGTTTGCTAGGTGTGTATTTCGTCCCCTGGGCCGAACCAGGAAGTGACAACTGGGGCGCTAGAGTGGTACATATGTCGAATACAAAATATCAAAAATCCTTAGACGCACATACTACCACTTCGGTTATATAGCCAAAAACTTATTTGGCTAATACATAATTTTTCACTAAAAAAAAGTTTGCTGGGTGTGTATTTTATCCCGAGGGCCGAACCAAGCAGTGACAACTGGTGTGGTGGAATGGTACATGTGTCCACTATAAAATATCAAAAATCCTTAGACGCACATATTACTATTTCGGTTTTATAGCTAAAAACTTTTTTCGCACCTTTTCTTATAAAAAGAGTTTGCTGGGTGTGTATCTCATCCCCAGGGCCAAACCAGGAAATGACAACAGATGCGCTGCAATGGTACATGTGTCCACTATAAAATATTAAAAATCTTTAGACGAACATACTACCATTTCAGTTTAATGGCCAAACTCTTTTTTCGTGCCTTTTTCACTACAAAAAATTTGCTGGGTTTGTATTTTGTCCCCACGGCTAAACCAGGAAGTGGCAACTGGTGCGCTGGAATTAAACATATGTCCAATACAAAACATCAAAAATCTTAAGACGCACATAATACAATTTCGGTTTTATAGCCAAAAACTTTTCTCCCGTCTTTTACTTTAAACAAAGTTTGCTGGGTTTGTATTTCATCCCCAGGGCCGAAGCAGAAAGTGAGCACCGTCGCGCTGGACTGGTTTATGTGTCCACTATAAAATAACGCACATATTACCATTTCAGTTTAATGGCCAAAAACTTTTTTCGTGCCTTTTTCACTACAAAAAATTTGCTGGGTTTGTATTTCATCCCGAGGGCCGAATCAAGCAGTGACAACTGGTGCGCTGAAATGGTATATGTGTCCACTATAAAATATTAAAAATCCTTAGACGCAAATATTACTATTTCGGTTATATAGCCAAAAACTTATTTGGCTAATACATAGTTTTTCACTATAAAAAAGTTTGCTGGGTGTGTATTTTATCCCGAGGACCGAACCAAGCAGTGACAACTGGTGCGCTGTAATGGTCCGTATGTCTAATACAAAATATCGAAAATCCTTAGACGCACAAATTACCACTTCGGTTAAATAGCCAAAAACTTATTTGGCTAATACATAGTTTTTTACTATAAAAAAGGTTGCTGGGTGTGTATTTTATCCCGAGGACGGAACCAAGCAGTCACAACGGGTGCGCTGGAATGGTACATATGTATGTCCAATACAAAATATCAAAAATCCCTGGACGCACATATTACCACTTCGGTTATATAGCCAAAAACTTATTTGGCTAATACATAGTTTTTCACTATAAAAAAGTTTGCTGGGTGTTTATTTTATCCCGAGGACCGAACCAAGCAGTGACAACTGGTGCGCTGGAATTGTACATGTGTCCGCTATAAAATATCAAGAATCCTTAGACGAACATATTACCGTTTTCAGTTTTATGGCCAAAAACTTTGTTCGCACCTTTTACTTTTAGAAAAGTTTGCTGGGTGTATCTCATCCCCAGGGCCGAACCACGAAGTGACAACTGGTGCGCTGGAATGGTACATGTTTCCACTATAAAATAACGCACATATTACCTTTTCAGTTTAATGGCCAAAAACTTTTTTCGCGCCTTTTTCACTACAAAAAATTTTCTGGGTTTGTATTTTGTCCCCACGGCTGAACCAGGAAGTGACAACTGGTGCGCTGGAATGGTACATGTTTCCACTATAAAATATACAAAATTTTTAGACGAACCTATTACCATTTCAGTTTTATGTCCAAAAATGTTTTTCGCACCTTTTTTACTTCAAAAAGGTTGCTATGTGTGTATTTCGTCCCCAAGGACGAACCAGTAAGTGGAAACTGGTGCGGTGGAATTTAACATTTGTCCATAATAAAATATTAAAAAGCTTTAGACGCACACAGTACAATTTCAGTTTTATAGTCAAAAACTTATTTGGCTATTGCATAATTTTTCACTAAAAAAAGTTTGCTGGGTGTGTACCTCATCCCCAACGCCGAAACAGGAAGTGACAACTAGTGCGCTGGAATGGTACATGTGTCCGCTATAAAATATTAAAAATTTTAGACGCAAATATTACTATTTCGGTTATATAGCCAAAATTTATTTGGCTAATACATAGTTTTTCACTATAAAAAAGTTTGCTGGTTGTGTATTTCATCCCGAGGGCCGAACCAAGCAGTGACAACTGGTGTGTGGGAATGGTACATGTGTCCACTATAAAATATCAACAATCCTTAGACGCATATATTACTATTTCGGGTTTATAGCTAAAAACTTTTTTCGCGCCTTTTCTTCTAAAAAAAAGTTTGCTGGGTGTGTATCTCATCCCCAGAGCCGAACTAGGAAGTGACCAGCGGTGCGCTGGAATGGTACATGTGTCCACTATAAAATATAAAAAATCCTTAGACGAACATATTACCATTTCAGTTTTATGGCCAAAAACTTTGTTCGCACCTTTTTGATTACAAAAAATTTGCAGGGTGTGTATCTCATCCCCTAGGGCGAACCAGGAAGTGACAATTGGTGCGCTAGAGTGGTACATATGTCCAATACCAAATATCAAAAATCCTTAGACGCACATATTTCCACTTCGGTTATATAGCCAAAAACTTATTTGGCTAATACATAATTTTTCACTAAAAAAAAGTTTGCTGGGTGTGTGTTTTATCCCGAGGGCCGAACCAAGCAGTGACAACTGGTGTGGTGGAATGGTACATGTGTCCACTATAAAATGTCAAAAATCCTTAGACGCACATATTACTATTTCGGTTTTATAGCTAAAAACTTTTTTCGCACCTTTTCTTCTAAAAAAAAGTTTGCTGCGTGTATCTCATACCCAGGGCCGAACCAGGAAATGACAACTGGTGCGCTGGAATGGTACATGTGTCCACTATAAAATATAAAAAATCCTTAGACGAACATATTACCATTTCAGTTTTATGGCCAAAAACTTTGTTCGCACCTTTTTGATTACAAAAAATTTGCAGGGTGTGTATCTCATCCCCTAGGGCGAACCAGAAAGTGACAATTGGTGCGCTAGAGTGGTACATATGTCCAATACTAAATATCAAAAATCCTTAGACCCACATATTTTCACTTCGGTTATATAGCCAAAAACTTATTTGGCTAATACATAGTTTTTCACTATAAAAAAGTTTGCTGGGTGGGTATTTCATCCCGAGGGCCGAACCAAGCAGTGACAACTAATGCGCTGGAATGGTACATAGGTCCACTATAAAATATTAAAAATTCTTAGCCGCTTATATTACCATTTCAGTTTTATGGCCAAAAACTTTATTCGCACCTTTTTCTTTCCAAAAAATTCGCTGGGTGTGTATCTCGTCCCCTAGGCCGAACCAAGAAGTGACAACTGGTGCGCTAGAATGGTACATATGTCCAATACAAAATATCAAAAATCTTAAGACGCACATATTACAATTTCGGTTTTATAGCCAAAAACTTTTCTCGCGCCTTTTACATTAAACAAAGTTTGCTGGGTGTATATCTCATCCCCAGGGGCGAAGCAGAAAGTGAGCACGGGTCGCTGGAATGGTATATGTGTCCACTATAAAATAACGCACATATTACCATTTCAGTTTAATGGCCAAAAACTTTTTTCGTGCCTTTTTCACTACAAAAAATTTGCTGGGTTTGTATTTCATCCCGAGGGCCGAATCAAGCAGTGACAACTGGTGCGCTGAAATGGTACATGTGTCCACTATAAAATATTAAAAATCCTTAGACGCACATAATACTACTTCGGTTATATAGCCAAAAACTTATTTGGCTAATACATAATTTTTCACTATAAAAAAGTTTGCTGGGTGTGTTTTTTATCCCGAGGACCGAACCAAGCAGTGACAACTGGTGCGCTGAAATGGTACATGTGTCCACTATAAAATATTAAAAATCCTTAGACGCACATAATACTACTTCGGTTATATAGCCAAAAACTTATTTGGCTAATACATAATTTTTCACTATAAAAAAGTTTGCTGGGTGTGTTTTTTATCCCGAGGACCAAACCAAGCAGTGACAACGGGTGCGCTGGAATGGTACATATGTCCAATACAAAATATCAAAAATCCTTGGACGCACATATTACCACTTCGGTTATATAGCCAAAAACTTATTTGGCTAATACATAGTTTTTCATTATAAAAAAGTTTGCTAGGTGTGTATTTTATCCCGACGGCCGAAACAGGAAGTGACAACTAGTGCGCTGGAATTGTACATGTGTCCGCTATAAAATATCAAGAATCCTTAGACGAACATAGTACAATTTCAGTTATATGGCCAAAAGCTTTGTTCGCACCTTTTACTTTTAGAAAAGTTTGCTGGGTGTGTATCTCATCCCAAGGGCCGAACTAGGAAGTGACCACAGGTGCGCTGGAATGGTACAATGTGTCCACTATAAAATAACGCACATATTACTATTTCAGTTTAATGACCAAAAACTTTTTTCGTGCCTTTTTCACTACAAAAAATTTGCTGGGTTTGTATTATGTCCCCACGGCTGAACCAGGAAGTGACAACTGGTGCGCTGGAATGATACATGTTTCCACTATAAAATAAAAAAAAATTTAGACCAACCTATTACCATTTCAGTTTTATGTCCAAAATTTTTTTTCGCGCCTTTTTTACTTAAAAAAGGTTGCTAGGTGTGTATTTCTTCCCCAACGCCGAAACAGGAAGTGACAACTGGTGCGGTGGAATGGTACATGTGTCCGCTATAAAATATTAAAAATTTTAGACGCAAATATTACTATTTCGGTTATATAGCCAAAAACTTATTTGGCTAATACATAGTTTTTCACTATAAAAAAGTTTGCTGGGTGTGTATTTCATACCGAGGGCCGAACCAGGAAGTGACAACTGGTGCGCTGAAATGGTACATGTGTCCACTATAAAAACATATTACCATTTCAGTTTTATGGCAAAAAACTTTGTTCGCACCTTTTTCTTTACAAAAAATTTTCAGGGTGTGTATCTCATCCCCGAGGGCGAACCAGGAAGTGACAATTGGTGCGCTAGAGCGGTACATATGTCCAATACAAAATATCAAAAATCCTTAGACGCACATATTACCACTTCGGTTATATAGCCAAAAACTTATTTGGCTAATACATAGTTTTTCACTATAAAAAGTTTGCTGGGTGTGTATTTCATTTCGAAGGCCGAACCAATCAGTGACAACTAGTGCGCTGGAATGGTACATGTGTCCACTATAAAATAACGCACATATTACCATTTCAGTTTAATGGCCAAAAACTTTTTTTGTGCCTTTTTCACTACAAAAAATTTTCTGGGTTTGTATTTTGTCCCCACGGCTGAACCAGGAAGTGACAACTGGTGCGCTGGAATTGAACATTTGTCCATAAAAAATATTAAAAAGCTTTAAACGCACATAGTACAATTTCGGTTTTATAGGCAAAAATTTTTTTCGCGCCTTTTACTTTAAAAAAAGATTGCTGGGTGTGTATCTCATCCCCAACGCCGAACCAGGAAGTGACAACTGGCGCGCTGGAATGATACATGTTTCCACTATAAAATAAAAAAAATTTTTAGACGAACCTATTACCATTTCAGTTTTATGTTCAAAATTTTTTTTCGCGCCTTTTTTACTTCAAAAAGGTTGCTAGGTGTGTATTTCTTCCCCAACGCCGAAACAGGAAGTGACAACTGGTGCGGTGGAATGGTACATATGTCCACTATAAAATATCAAAAATCCTTAGACGAACATATTACCATTTCAGTTTTATGGCAAAAAACTTTGTTCGCACCTTTTTCTTTACAAAAAATTTGCAGGGTGTGTATCTCATCCCCGAGGGCGAACCAGGAAGTGACAATTGGTGCGCTAGAGTGGTACATATGTCCAACACAAAATATCAAAAATCCTTAGACGCACATATTACCACTTCGGTTATATAGCCAAAAACTTATTTGGCTAATACATAGTTTTTCACTATAAAAAAGATTGCTGGGTGTGTATCTCATCCCCAACGCCGAACCAGGAAGTGACAACTGGCGCGCTGGAATGGTACATATGTCCACTATAAAATATCAAAAATCCTTAGACGAACATATTACCATTTCAGTTTTATGGCCAAAAACTTTGTTCGCACCTTTTTCTTTACAAAAAATTTGCAGGGTGTGTATCTCATCCCCTAGGGCGAACCAGAAAGTGACAATTGGTGCGCTAGGGTGGTACATATGTCCAATACAAAATATCAAAAATCCTTAGACGCACATATTACCACTTGGGTTATATAGCCAAAAACTTATTTGGCTAATACATAGTTTTTCACTATAAAAAAGTTTGCTGGGTGTGTATTTCATCCCGAGGGCCGAACCAAGCAGTGACAACTAGTGCGCTGGAATGGGACATGTGTCCACTATAAAATATCAAAAATTCTTAGCCGCTTTATTACCATTTCAGTTTTATGGCCAAAAACTTTGTTCGCACCTTTTTCACTACAAAAAGTTTGTTGGGTGTGTATCTCATCCCCTAGGCCGAACCAGGAAGTGAAAACTAGGGCGCTAGATTAGTACATATGTCCAATACAAAATATCCAAAATCCTCAGACGCACAGGTTACCATTTCGGTTCTATAGCCAAAAACTTATTTGGCTAATACATAATTTTTCCCTACAAAAAGTTTGCTGGGTGTTTATTTCATCCCGAGGGCCGAATCAAGCAGTGACAGCTGGTGCGCTGGAATGGTACATGTGTCCACTATAAAATATCAAAAATTCTTAGCCGCACATATTACCATTTCAGTTTTATGGCCAAAAACTTTGTTCGCACCTTTTTCACTACAAAAAGTTTGTTGGGTATGTATCTCATCCTCCAAAAACTTATTTGGCTAACAAATAGTTTTTCACTACAAAAAAGTTTGCTGGGTGTGTATTTTATCCCGAGGACCGAACCAAGCAGTGACAACTGGTGCGCTAGACTGGTACATTTGTCCAATACAAAATATCAAAAATCCTTAGACGCACATATTACCACTTCGGTTATATAGCCAAAAACTTATTTGGCTAATACATAGTTTTTCACTATAAAAAAGGTTGCTGGGTGTGTATTTTATCCCGAGGACCGAACCAAGCAGTGACAACTGGTGCGCTGGAATGGTACGTATGTCCAATACAAAATATCAAAAATCCTTAGACGCACATATTACCACTTCGGTTATATAGCCAAAAACTTATTTGGCTAATACATAGTTTTTCACTATAAAAAAAGTTGCTGGGTGTGTATTTTATTCCGAGGACCGAACTAAACAGTGACAACTGGCGCTCTGGAATTGTACATGTGTCCGCTATAAAATATCAAGATTCCTTAGACGCACATGTTACTATTTCAGTTTTATGGCCAAAAACTTTGTTCGCGCTATTTCTTCTAAAAAAAAGTTTGCTGGGTGTGCATCTCATCCCCAGGGCCGAACCAGGAAGTAACAAGTAATGCGCTGAAATCGTACATGTGTCCGCTATAAAATATCAAGAATCCTTAGACGAACATGTTACCATTTCAGTTTCATGGCCAAAAACTTTGTTCGCGCTATTTCTTCTAAAAAAAGTTTTCTTGGTGTGCATCTCATCCTCAGGGCCAAAGCAGGAAGTGAAAACTAGTGCGCTGAAATGGTACATGTTTTCGCTATAAAATATCAAGAATCCTTAGACGAACATGTTACCATTTCAGTTTTATGGCCAAAAACTTTGTTCGCACCTTTTACTTTTAAAAAAGTTTGCTGGGTGTGTACCTCATCCCCAGGGCAGAACCAGGAAGTGACAACCGATGTGCTGGAATGGTACATGTGTCCACTATAAAATATGGCACATATAACCATTTCAGTTTAATGGCCAAAAACTTTTTTCGCGCCTTTTTCACTATATAAAGTTTGCTGGGTGTGTATCTCATCCCCTAGGGCGAACCAGGAAGTGACAACTGGTGCGCTAGACTGGTACATATGTCCAATACAAAATATCAAAAATCCTTAGACGCACATATTACCATTTCGGTTTTATAGCAAAAAACTTATTTGGCTAATACATAATTTTTCACTACAAAAAGTTTGCCCTAGGCCGAAACAGGAAGTGACAACTGGTGCGCTAGAATGGTTGGTTGGTTGGTTATATGTTCAATACAAAATATCAAAAATCCTAAGACGCACATAATACTACTTCGGTTATATAGCCAAAAATTTATTTGGCTAATACATAGTTTTTCACTATAAAAAAGTTTGCTGGGTGTGTATTTTATCCCGAGGACCGAACCAAGCAGTGACAACTGGTGCGCTAGAACGGTACATGTGTCACTATAAAATATAAAAAAAATCTTAGACGCCCATATTACCATTTCAGTTTTATGGCCAAAAACTTTGTTCGCACCTTTTTCACTACATAAAGTTTGCTGGGTGTGTATCTCATCCCCTAGGCCGAACCAGGAAGTGACAACTGGTGCGCTAGACTGGTACATATGTCCAATACAAAATATCAAAAATCCTTAGACGCACATATTACCATTTCGGTTTTATAGCAAAAATCTTATTTGGCTAATACATAATTTTTCACTACAAAAAGTTTGCCCTAGGGCGAACCAGGAAGTGACAACTGGTGCGCTAGACTGGTACATATGTCCAATACAAAATATCAAAAATCCTAAGACGCACATAATACTACTTCGGTTATATAGCCAAAAATTTATTTGGCTAATAAATAGTTTTTCACTATAAAAAAGTTTGCTGGGTGTGTATTTTATCCCGAGGACCGAACCAAGCAGTGACAACTGGTGCGCTACAACGGTACATGTGTCACTATAAAATATAAAAAAAATCTTAGACGCCCATATTACCATTTCAGTTTTATGGCCAAAAACTTTGTTCGCACCTTTTTCACTACATAAAGTTTGCTGGGTGTGTATCTCATCCCCTAGGCTGAACCAGGTAGTGACAACTTGTGCGCTAAAATGGTACATGTGTCCGCTATAAAATATCAAAAATCCTTAGACGAACATATTACCATTTCAGTTTTATGGCCAAAAATTTTGTTCGCACCTTTTACTTTTAAAAAAGTTTGCTGGGTGTGTATCTCACCCCCAGGGCCGAAGCAGGAAGTTACAACTGGTGCGCTAGACTGGTACATATGTCCAATACAAAATATCAAAAATCCTTAGACGCACATATTACCATTTCGGTTTTATAGCAAAAAACTTATTTGGCTAATACATAATTTTTCACTACAAAAAGTTTGCCCTAGGCCTAAACAGGAAGTGACAACTGGTGCGCTAGAATGGTACATATGTTCAATACAAAATATCAAAAATCCTAACACGCACATAATACTAATTCGGTTACATAGCCAAAAATTTATTTGGCTAATACATAGTTTTTCACTATAAAAAAATTTTCTGGGTGTGTATTTTATCCCGAGGACCGAACCAAGCAGTGACAACTGGTGCGCTGGAACGGTACATGTGTCACTATAAAATATAAAAAAAATCTAAGACGCACATATTACCATTTCAGTTTTATGGCCAAAAACTTTGTTCGCACCTTTTTCACTACATAAAGTTTGCTGGGTGTGTATCTCATCCCCTAGGCCGAACCAGGAAGTGACAACTGGTGCGCTAGACTGGTACATATGTCCAATACAAAATATCAAAAATCCTCAGACGCACATATTACCATTTCGGTTTTATAGCAAAAATCTTATTTGGCTAATACATAATTTTTCACTACAAAAAGTTTGCCCTAGGCCGAAACAGGAAGTGACAACTGGTGCGCTAGAATGGTACATAAGTTCAATATAAATTATCAAAAATCCTAAGACGCACATAATACTACTTCGGTTATATAGCCAAAAATTTATTTGGCTAATAAATATTTTTTCACTATAAAAAAGTTTGCTGGGTGTGTATTTTATCCCGAGGACCGAACCAAGCAGTGACAACTGGTGCGCTACAACGGTACATGTGTCACTATAAAATATAAAAAAAATCTTAGACGCCCATATTACCATTTCAGTTTTATGGCCAAAAACTTTGTTCGCACCTTTTTCACTACATAAAGTTTGCTGGGTGTGTATCTCATCCCCTAGGCTGAACCAGGTAGTGACAACTTGTGCGCTAAAATGGTACATGTGTCCGCTATAAAATATCAAAAATCCTTAGACGAACATATTACCATTTCAGTTTTATGGCCAAAAACTTTGTTCGCACCTTTTACTTTTAAAAAAGTTTGCTGGGTGTGTATCTCACCCCCAGGGCCGAAGCAGGAAGTTACAACTGGTGCGCTAGACTGGTACATATGTCCAATACAAAATATCAAAAATCCTTAGACGCACATATTACCATTTCGGTTTTATAGCAAAAAACTTATTTGGCTAATACATAATTTTTCACTACAAAAAGTTTGCCCTAGGCCTAAACAGGAAGTGACAACTGGTGCGCTAGAATGGTACATATGTTCAATACAAAATATCAAAAATCCTAACACGCACATAATACTACTTCGGTTACATAGCCAAAAATTTATTTGGCTAATACATAGTTTTTCACTATAAAAAAATTTTCTGGGTGTGTATTTTATCCCGAGGACCGAACCAAGCAATGACAACTGGTGCGCTGGAACGGTACATGTGTCACTATAAAATATAAAAAAAATCTAAGACGCACATATTACCATTTCAGTTTTATGGCCAACAACTTTGTTCGCACCTTTTTCACTACATAAAGTTTGCTGGGTGTGTATCTCATCCCCTAGGGCGAACCAGGAAGTGACAACTGGTGCGCTAGACTGGTACATATGTCCAATACAAAATATCAAAAATCCTTAGACGCACATAATACTACTTCGGTTATATAGCCAAAAATTTATTTGGCTAATACATAGTTTTTCACTATAAAAAAGTTTTCTGGGTGTGTATTTTATCCCGAGGACCGAACCAAGCAGTGACAACTGGTGCGCTGGAACGGTAGTTGTGTCACTATAAAATATAAAAAAAATCTTAGACGCACATATTACCATTTCAGTTTTATGGCCAAAAACTTTTTTCGCGCTTTTTCTTTACAAAAAATTTTCTTGGTGTGTATCTCATTCCCTAGACCGAATCAGGAAGTGACAACTGGTCCGCTAGATTGGTACATATGTCCAATATAAATTATCAAAAATCCTTAGACGCACATATTACCACTTCGGTTATATAGCCAAAAACTTATTTGGCTTATACATAGTTTTTCACTATAAAAAAGTTTGCTGGGTGTGTATTTTATACCGAGGGCCGAACCAAGCAGTGACAACTTATGCGCTAGAATGGTACGTATGTCCAATACAAAATATCAAAAATCCTTAGACGCACATATTACCATTTCAGTTTTATAGCCAAAAACTTATTTGGCTAATACATAATTTATCACTACATAAAGTTTGCTGGGCATGTATCTCATCCCGTAGGCCGAACCATGAAGTGACAACTAGTGCGCGAAAAGGGTACATGTGTGCGCTATAAAATATCAAGAATTCTGAAAAGAAAAACTATTACCATTTCAGTTTTATGCCCAAAAACTTTGTTCGCACCTTTTACTTTTAAAAAAGTTTGCTGGGTGTGTATCTCACCCCCAAGGCCGAACCAGGAAGTGACCACCGATGCGGTGGAATGGTACATGTGTCCACTTTAAAATAACGCACATATATTACCATTTCAGTTTTATGGCCAAAAACTTTGTTTGCACCTTTTTCACTACAAAAAATTTTCTGAGTGTGTATCTCATCCCCTAGGGTGAACCAGGAAGTGAAAACTGGTGCGCTAGAATGGTACATATGTCCAATACAAAATATTAAAAATCCTTAGACGCACATTTACCATTTCGGTTTTATAGCCAAAAACTTATTTGGCTAATATATACATAATTTTTCACTACAAAAAGTTTGCTGGGTGTGTATTTCATCCCGAGGGCCGAACCAAGAAGTGACAACTGGTGCGCTGAAATTGTACATGTGTCCGCTATAAAATATCAAGAATCCTTAGACGAACATATTACCATTTCAGTTTTATGACCAAAAACTTTGTTCGCACCTTTTACTTTTTAAAAAGTTTGCTGGGTGTTATTCTCATCCCCAGGGCCGAACCAGGAAGTGCCAACTGGTGCGCTAGACTGGTACATATGTCCAATACAAAATATCAAAAATCCTTAGACGCACATATTACCACTTCGGTTATATAGCCAAAAACTTATTTGGCTAATACATAGTTTTTCACTATAAAAAAGTTTGCTGGGTGTGTATTTTATCCCGAGGACCGAACCAAGCAGTGACAACTGGTGCGCTGGAACGGTACATGTGTCACTATAAAATATAAAAAAATCTTAGACGCACATATTACCATTTCAGTTTTATGGACAAAAACTTTGTTCGCACCTTTTTCACTACAAAAAATTTTCGGGGTGTGTATCTCATCCCCTAGGGTGAACCAGGAAGTGACAACTGGTGCGCTACAATGGTACATATATCCAATACAAAATATCAAAAATCCTTAGACGCACATATTTCCATTTCTGTTTTATAGCCAAAAACTTATTTGGCTTTTACATAATTTTTCACTACAAAAAGTTTGCTGGGTGTGTATCTCATCCCCAACGCCGAACCAGGAAGTGACAACTGGCGCGCTGGAATGGTACATATGTCCACTATAAAATATCAAAAATCCTTAGACGAACATATTACCATTTCAGTTTTATAGCCAAAAACTTTGTTCGCACCTTTTTCTTTACAAAAAATTTGCAGGGTGTGTATCTCATCCCCTAGGGCGAACCAGGAAGTGACAACTGGTGCGCTAGACTGGTACATATGTCCAATACAAAATATCAAAAATCCTTAGACGCACATATTACCATTTCGGTTTTATAGCAAAAAACTTATTTGGCTAATACATAATTTTTCACTACAAAAAGTTTGCCCTAGGCCGAAACAGGAAGTGACAACTGGTGCGCTAGAATGGTATGGAATGGTTCAATACAAAATATCAAAAATCCTAAGACGCACATAATACTACTTCGGTTATATAGCCAAAATATTATTTGGCTAATACATAGTTTTTCACTATAAAAAAGTTTTCTGGGTGTGTATTTTATCCCGAGGACCGAACCAAGCAGTGACAACTGGTGCGCTAGAACGGTACATGTGTCACTATAAAATATAAAAAAAATCTTAGACGCCCATATTACCATTTCAGTTTTATGGCCAAAAACTTTGTTCGAACCTTTTTCACTACATAAAGTTTGCTGGGTGTGTATCTCATCCCCTAGGCCGAACCAGGTAGTGGCAACTTGTGCGCTAGACTGGTACATGTGTCCGCTATAAAATATCAAAAATCCTTAGACGAACATATTACCATTTCAGTTTTATGGCCAAAAACTTTGTTCGCACCTTTTACTTTTAAAAAAGTTTGCTGGGTGTGTATCTCACCCCCAGGGCCGAAGCAGGAAGTTACAACTGGTGCGCTAGACTGGTACATATGTCCAATACAAAATATCAAAAATCCTTAGACGCACATATTACCATTTCGGTTTTATAGCAAACAACTTATTTGGCTAATACATAATTTTTCACTACAAAAAGTTTGCCCTAGGCCTAAACAGGAAGTGACAACTGGTGCGCTAGAATGGTACATATGTTCAATACAAAATATCAAAAATCCTAAGACGCACATAATACTACTTCGGTTACATAGCCAAAAATTTATTTGGCTAATACATAGTTTTTCACTATAAAAAAATTTTCTGGGTGTGTATTTTATCCCGAGGACCGAACCAAGCAGTGACAACTGGTGCGCTGGAACGGTACATGTGTCACTATAAAATATAAAAAAAATCTAAGACGCACATATTACCATTTCAGTTTTATGGCCAAAAACTTTGTTCGCACCTTTTTCACTACATAAAGTTTGCTGGGTGTGTATCTCATCCCCTAGGGCGAACCAGGAACTGACAACCGGTGCGCTAGACTGGTACATATGTCCAATACAAAATATCAAAAATCCTTAGACGCACATATTACCATTTCGGTTTTATAGCAAAAAACTTATTTGGCTAATACATAATTTTTCACTACAAAAAGTTTGCCCTAGGCCTAAACAGGAAGTGACAACTGGTGCGCTAGAATGGTACATATGTTCAATACAAAATATCAAAAATCCTAACACGCACATAATACTACTTCGGTTACATAGCCAAAAATTTATTTGGCTAATACATAGTTTTTCACTATAAAAAAGTTTGCTGGGTGTGTATTTTATCCCGAGGACCGAACCAAGCAGTGACAACTGGTGCGCTAGAACGGTACATGTGTCACTATAAAATATAAAAAAAATCTTAGACGCCCATATTACCAATTTAGTTTTATGGCCAAAAACTTTGTTCGCACCTTTTTCACTACATAAAGTTTGCTGGGTGTGTATCTCATCCCCTAGGCTGAACCAGGTAGTGACAACTTGTGCGCTAAAATAGTACATGTGTCCGCTATAAAATATCAAAAATCCTTAGACGAACATATTACCATTTCAGTTTTATGGCCAAAAACTTTGTTCGCACCTTTTACTTTTAAAAAAGTTTGCTGGGTGTGTATCTCACCCCCAGGGCCGAAGCAGGAAGTGACAACTGGTGCGCTAGAATGGTACATATGTCCAATACAAAATATCAAAAATCCTTAGACGCACATATTACCATTTCGGTTTTATAGCAAAAAACTTATTTGGCTAATACATAATTTTTCACTACAAAAAGTTTGCCCTAGGCCTAAACAGGAAGTGACAACTGGTGCGCTAGAATGGTACATATGTTCAATACAAAATATCAAAAATCCTAACACGCACATAATACTACTTCGGTTACATAGCCAAAATATTATTTGGCTAATACATAGTTTTTCACTATAAAAAATTTTCTGGGTGTGTATTTTATCCCGAGGACCGAACCAAGCAGTGACAACTGGTGCGCTGGAACGGTAGTTGTGTCACTATAAAATATAAAAAAAATCTTAGACGCACATATTACCATTTCAGTTTTATGGCCAAAAACTTTGTTTGCACCTTTTTCACTACAAAAAATTTTCTGAGTGTGTATCTCATCCCCTAGGGTGAACCAGGAAGTGAAAACTGGTGCGCTAGAATGGTACATATGTCCAATACAAAATATCAAAAATCCTTAGACGCACATTTACCATTTCGGTTTTATAGCCAAAAACTTATTTGGCTAATATATACATAATTTTTCACTACAAAAAGTTTGCTGGGTGTGTATTTCATCCCGAGGGCCGAACCAAGAAGTGACAACTGGTGCTCTGCAATGGTACATGTGTCGACTATAAAATATCAAAAATCCTTAGACGAACATATTACCATTTCAGTTTTATGCCCAAAAACTTTGTTCGCACCTTTTACTTTTAAAAAAGTTTGCTGGGTGTGTATCTCACCCCCAAGGCCGAACCAGGAAGTGATGACCGATGCGGTGGAATGGTACATGTGTCCACTTTAAAATAACGCACATATATTACCATTTCAGTTTTATGGCCAAAAACTTTGTTCGCACCTTTTTCACTACATATAGTTTGCTGGGTGTGTATCTCATCCCCTAGGCCGAACCAGGAAGTGGCAACTAGTGCGCTGAAATTGTACATGTGTCCGCTATAAAATATCAAGAATCCTTAGACGAACATATTACCATTTCAGTTTTATGACTAAAAACTTTGTTCGCACCTTTTACTTTTTAAAAAGTTTGCTGGGTGTGTATCTCATCCCCAGGGCCGAACCAGGAAGTGCCAACTGGTGCGCTAGACTGGTACATATGTCCAATACAAAATATCAAAAATCCTTAGACGCACATATTACCACTTCGGTTATATAGCCAAAAACTTATTTGGCTAATACATAGTTTTTCACTATAAAAAAGTTTGCTGGGTGTGTATTTTATCCCGAGGACCGAACCAAGCAGTGACAACTGGTGCGCTGGAACGGTACATGTGTCACTATAAAATATAAAAAAATCTTAGACGCACATATTACCATTTCAGTTTTATGGCCAAAAACTTTGTTCGCACCTTTTTCACTACAAAAAATTTTCGGGGTGTGTATCTCATCCCCTAGGGTGAACCAGGAAGTGACAACTGGTGCGCTACAATGGTACATATATCCAATACAAAATATCAAAAATCCTTAGACGTACATATTACCATTTCAGTTTTATGACTAAAAACTTTGTTCGCACCTTTTACTTTTTAAAAAGTTTGCTGGGTGTGTATCTCATCCCCAGGGCCGAACTAGGAAGTGACAACTGGTGCGCTACAATGGTACATATATCCAATACAAAATATAAAAAATCCTTAGACGTACATATTACCACTTCGGTTATATAGCCAAAAACTTATTTGGCTAATACATAGTTTTTCACTGTAAAAAAGGTTGCTGGGTGTGTATTTTATCCCCAGAACCGAACCAAGCAGTGACAACTGGTGCGCTGGAATGGTTTATGTGCCCACTATAAAATATTAAAAATCCTTAGACGCACATATTACCATTTCGGTTTTATGGCCAAAAACTTTTTTCGCGCCTTTTTCACAAAAAAAAGTTTGCTGGGTGTGTATCTCGTCCCCAGGGATGAACCAGGAAGTGACAACTGGTGCGCTACAATGGTACATATATCCAATACAAAATATCAAAAATCCTTAGACGCACATATTTCCATTTCTGTGTTATAGCAAAAAACTTATTTGGCTATTACATAATTTTTCACTACAAAAAGTTTGCCCTAGGCCGAAACAGGAAGTGACAACTGGTGCGCTAGAATGGTACATATGTTGAATACAAAATATCAAAAATCCTAAGACGCACATAATACTACTTCGGTTATATAGCCAAAAATTTATTTGGCTAATACATAGTTTTTCACTATAAAAAAGTTTGCTGGGTGTGTATTTTATCCCGAGGACCGAACCAAGCAGTGACAACTGGTGCGCTAGAACGGTACATGTACCACTATAAAATATAAAAAAAATCTTAGACGCCCATATTACCATTTCAGTTTTATGGCCAAAAACTTTGTTCGCACCTTTTTCACTACATAAAGTTTGCTGGGTGTGTATCTCATCCCCTAGGGTGAACCAGGAAGTGACAACTGGTGTGCTACAATGGTACATATATCCAATACAAAATATCAAAAATCCTTAGACGCACATATTTCCATTTCTGTTTTATAGCCAAAAACTTATTTGGCTATTACATAATTTTTCACTACAAAAAGTTTGCTGGGTGTGTACTTCATCCCGAGGGTCGAACCAAGAAGTAACAAATGGTGCTCTGGAATGGTACATGTGTCGACTATAAAATATCAAAAATTCTTAGCCGCACATATTACCTTTTCAGTTTTATGGCCTTAAACTTTGTTCGCACCTTTTTCACTACAAAAAATTTTCTGGGTGTGTATCTCATCCCCTAGGGTGAACCAGGAAGTGACAACTGGTGCGCTACAATGGTACATATTTCCAATACAAAATATCAAAAATCCTTAGACGCACATATTTCCATTTCTGTTTTATAGCCAAAAACTTATTTGGCTTTTACATAATTTTTCACTACAAAAAGTTTGCTGGGTGTGTATATCATCCCCTAGGCCGAAACAGGAAGTGACAACTGGTCCGCTAGAATGGTACATGTGTCCACTATAAAATAACAAAAATCCTTAGATGCACATATTACCACTTCGGTTATATAGCCGACTTTGCTCCTTTTTCCGAAAATGGTAGAAGATAGAAGAAAAAGAATTATTGGAGAATATTTTCAGGCCATTTCTATGAATGTCCAATATTCAAAAGTCTTAACAGTGTGTTTTTTTGAAAATAGGCGACATTTTTCCAAATTTCAACTTTTGAAATGTTAAAAAGGACTTTGCTCCTTTTTTTTAAAATGGCAGGAGATGGGAGAAAAAACATTATTATGGAACACTCTTCCGGCCATTTCTATGAATGTCCAATATTCAAAAGTCGCCACAGTGTGTTTTTTTGAAAATACGCGACATTTTTCCAAATTTGGACTTTTGAAATATTAAAAAGGACTTTGCTCCTTTTTCCGAAAATGGTAGAAAATTTGCGAAAAAAAATTATTGGGGAGCACTATTCCGGCCATCCCTAGGAATGTCCAATATTCAAAAGTCGCAACAGTGTGTTTTTTTGAAAATAGGCTAAATTTTTCCAAATTTGGACTTTTGAAATGTTAAAAAGGACTTTGCTCCTTTTTCCGAATATGGTAGGAGATGGGAAAAACCAAAATATTTGGCTGGAAGGCCATCCTTATGAATGTCCAATATTCAAAAGTGTGTTTTTTTGGCAATAGGCGACATTTTTCCAAATTTCGACTTTTGAAATTTTAAAAAGGACTTTGCTCCTTTTTCGAAAATGGCAGGAGATGGGAAAAAAACATTATTTGGGAACACTCTTCCGGCCATTTCTATGAATGTCCAATATTCAAAAGTCGCAAAAGTGTGTTTTTTTTTAAAATAGGCGACATTTTTTCAAATTTCGACTTTGAAATTTTAAAAAAGGACTTTGCTCCTTTTTTCGAAAATGGTAGGATATGGGCAAAAAAAAAAATTATTGGAGAACACTCCTCAGTCCATTTCTATGAGTGTCCAATATTCAAAAGTCGCAACAGAGTGTTTTTTGACAATAGGCGACATTTTTCCAAATTTCGACTTTTGAAATTTTCAAAAGGACTTTGCTCCTTTTTTTGAAAATGGTAGGAGATGGGCGAAAAAACATTATTGGCAAACACTCTTCCGGCCAATTCTATGAATGTCCAATATTCAAAAGTCGCAAAAGTGTGTTTTTTTGAAAATAGGCGACATTTCTCCAAATTTCGACTTTTGAAATTTTAAAAAGGAATTTGCTCCTTTTTCCGAAAATGGTAGAAAATTTGCAAAAAAAATTATTGGGGAGCACTATTCCGGCCATCCCTATGAATGTCCAATAATCAAAAGTGTGTTTTTTTGACAATAGGCGACATTTTTCCAAATTTGGACTTTTGAAATTTTAAAAAGGACTTTGCTCCTTTTTCGAAAATGGCAGGAGGTAAGAAAAAAAACATTATTGGGGAACACTCTTCCGGCCATTTCTATGAATGTCCAATATTCAAAAGTCGCAAAAGTGTGTTTTTTTGAAAATAGGCGACATTTTTCCGAATTTCGACTTTTGAAATTTTAAAAAGGACTTTGCTCCTTTTTTCGAAAATGGTAGGAGATGGGGGAAAAAGCATTATTGGGGAACACTCTTCCGGCCATCCCTATGAATGTCCAATATTCAAAAGTGTGTTTTTTTGACAATAGGCGACATTTTTCCAAATTTGGACTTTTGAAATTTTAAAAAGGACTTTGCTCCTTTTTCGAAAATGGCAGGAGGTGAGAAAAAAAACATTATTGGGGAACACTCTTCCGGCCATTTCTATGAATGTCCAATATTCAACAGTCGCAAAAGTGTGTTTTTTTTGAAAATAGGCGACATTTTTCCAAATTTCGACTTTTGAAATTTTAAAAAAGACTGCTCCTTTTTCCAAAAATGGTAGAAGATACAAGAAAAAGAATTATTGGAGAATACTTTCAGGCCATTTCTATGAATGTCCAATATTCAAAAGTCGCAGCAGTGTCTTTTTTTGAAAATAGGCGACATTTTTCCAAATTTGGACTTTTGAAATTTTAAAAAGGACTTTGCTCGATTTTTCGAAAATGGTAGGAGATGGGCAAAAACCATTATTGGTGAACACTCTTCCGGCCATTTCTATGAATTTGCAATATTCAAAAGTCGCAAAAGTGTGTTTTTTTTTAAAATAGGCGACATTTTTTCAAATTTCGACTTTGAAATTTTAAAAAAGGACTTTGCTCCTTTTTTCGAAAATGGTAGGATATGGGCAAAAAAAAAAATTATTGGAGAACACTCCTCAGTCCATTTCTATGAGTGTCCAATATTCAAAAGTCGCAACAGAGTGTTTTTTGACAATAGGCGACATTTTTCCAAATTTCGACTTTTGAAATTTTCAAAAGGACTTTGCTCCTTTTTTTGAAAATGGTAGGAGATGGGCGAAAAAACATTATTGGCAAACACTCTTCCGGCCAATTCTATGAATGTCCAATATTCAAAAGTCGCAAAAGTGTGTTTTTTTGAAAATAGGCGACATTTCTCCAAATTTCGACTTTTGAAATTTTAAAAAGGAATTTGCTCCTTTTTCCGAAAATGGTAGAAAATTTGCAAAAAAAATTATTGGGGAGCACTATTCCGGCCATCCCTATGAATGTCCAATAATCAAAAGTGTGTTTTTTTGACAATAGGCGACATTTTTCCAAATTTCGACTTTTGAAATTTTCAAAAGGACTTTGCTCCTTTTTCCGAAAATGGTAGAAAATTTGCGAAAAAAAATTATTGGGGAACACTATTCCGGCCATCCCTATGAATGTCCAATATTCAAGAGTGTGTTTTTTTGACAATAGGCGACATTTTTCCAAATTTGGACTTTTGAAATTTTAAAAAAGACTTTGCTCCTTATTTTGAAAATGGTAGGAGATGGCGGAAAAAACATTATTGGGGAACACTATTCCGGCCATTTCTATAAATGTCCAATATTCAAAAGTCGCAAAAGTGTGTTTTTTTGAAAATAGGCGATATTTTTCAAAATTTGGACTTTTGAAATTTTAAAAAGGACTTTTCTCCTTTGTTTTGAAAATGGTAGGAGATGGGCAAAAAACATTATTTGGGAACATTCTTTCGGCCATTTCTATGAATGTCCAATATTCAAAAGTCGCAGCAGTGTGTTTTTTTGAAAATAGGCGAAATTTTTCCTAATTTCGACTTTTGATATTTTAAAAAGGACTTTGCTCCTTTTTCCGAAAATGTTAGAAAATTTGCGAAAAAAATGATTGGGGAACACTATTCCGGCCATCCCTATGATTGTCCAATATTCAAAAGTCGCAACAGTGTGTTTTTTTGAAAATAGGCGACATTTTTACAAATTTGGACTTTTGAAATGTTAAAAAGGACTTTGCTCCTTTTTTCGAAAATGGTAGAAGATAGGAGAAAAAGAATTATTGGAGAATACTTTCAGGCCATTTCTATGAATGTCCAATATTCAAAAGTCGCAGCAGTGTCTTTTTTTGAAAATAGGCGACATTTTTCCAAATTTGGACTTTTGAAATTTTAAAAAGGAATTTGCTCCTTTTTCCGAAAATGGTAGAAAATTTGCGAAAAAAAATAATTGGGGAACACTATTCCGGCCATCCCTATGAATGTCCAATATTTAAAAGTCGCAACAGTGTGTTTTTTTGAAAATAGGCTACATTTTTACAAATTTGGACTTTTGAAATGTTAAAAAGCACTTTGCGCCTTTTTCCGAAAATGGTAGAAGGAACAAGAAAAAAAATTATTGGGGAGCACTATTCCGGCCATCCCTATGAATGTCCAATATTCAAAAGTCTTAACAGTGTGTTTTTTGAAAATAGGCGACATTTTTCCAAATTTCAACTTTTGAAATGTTAAAAAGGACTTTGCTCGATTTTTCGAAAATGGTAGGAGATGGGCAAAAACCATTATTGGTGAACACTCTTCCGGCCATTTCTATGAATTTTCAATATTCAAAAGTCGCAACAGTGTGTTTTTTTGAAAATAGGCGACATTTTTCCGAATTTCGACTTTTGAAATTTTAAAAAGGACTTTGCTCCTTTTTCCGAAAATGGTAGAAAATTTACGAAAAAAAATTATTGGGGAACACTATTCCGGCCATCCCTATGAATGTCCAATATTCAAGAGTGTGTTTTTTTGACAATAGGCGACATTTTTCCAAATTTGGACTTTTGAAATTTTAAAAAGGACTTTGCTCCTTTTTCGAAAATGGCAGGAGGTAAGAAAAAAAACATTATTGGGGAACACTCTTCTTGCCATTTCTATGAATGTCCAATATTCAAAAGTCGCAAAAGTGTGTTTTTTTGAAAATAGGCGACATTTTTCCGAATTTCGACTTTTGAAATTTTAAAAAGGACTTTGCTCCTTTTTTCGAAAATGGTAGGAGATGGGGGAAAAAGCATTATTGGGGAACACTCTTCCGGCCATCCCTATGAATGTCCAATATTCAAAAGTGTGTTTTTTTGACAATAGGCGACATTTTTCCGAATTTCGACTTTTGAAATTTTAAAAAGGACTTTGCTCCTTTTTTCGAAAATGGTAGGAGATGGGGGAAAAAGCATTATTGGGGAACACTCTTCCGGCCATCCCTATGAATGTCCAATATTCAAAAGTGTGTTTTTTTGACAATAGGCGACATTTTTCCAAATTTCGACTTTTGAAATTTTAAAAAGGACTTTGCTCCTTTTTTTTTAAAATGGTAGGAGATGGGAGAAAAAACATTATTATGGAACACTCTTCCGGCCATTTCTATGAATGTCCAATATTCAAAAGTCGCAAAAGTGTGTTTTTTTGAAAATAGGCGACATTTTTCCGAATTTCGACTTTTGAAATTTTAAAAAGGACTTTGCTCCTTTTTTCGAAAATGGTAGGAGATGGGGGAAAAAGCATTATTGGGGAACACTCTTCCGGCCATCCCTATGAATGTCCAATATTTAAAAGTGTGTTTTTTTGACAATAGGCGACATTTTTCCAAATTTCGGCTTTTGAAATTTTCAAAAGGACTTTGCTCCTTTTTCCGAAAATGGTAGAAAATTTGCGAAAAAAAATTATTGGGGAACACTATTCCGGCCATCCCTATGAATGTCCAATATTCAAGAGTGTGTTTTTTTGACAATAGGCGACATTTTTCCAAATTTGGACTTTTGAAATTTTAAAAAAGACTTTGCTCCTTATTTTGAAAATGGTAGGAGATGGGGGAAAAACATTATTGGGGAACACTATTCCGGCCATTTCTATAAATGTCCAATATTCAAAAGTCGCAAAAGTGTGTTTTTTTGAAAATAGGCGATATTTTTCAAAATTTGGACTTTTGAAATTTTAAAAAGGACTTTTCTCCTTTGTTTTGAAAATGGTAGGAGATGGGCAAAAAACATTATTTGGGAACATTCTTTCGGCCATTTCTATGAATGTCCAATATTCAAAAGTCGCAGCAGTGTGTTTTTTTGAAAATAGGCGAAATTTTTCCTAATTTCGACTTTTGATATTTTAAAAAGGACTTTGCTCCTTTTTCCGAAAATGTTAGAAAATTTGCGAAAAAAAATGATTGGGGAACACTATTCCGGCCATCCCTATGATTGTCCAATATTCAAAAGTCGCAACAGTGTGTTTTTTTGAAAATAGGCGACATTTTTACAAATTTGGACTTTTGAAATGTTAAAAAGGACTTTGCTCCTTTTTTCGAAAATGGTAGAAGATAGGAGAAAAAGAATTATTGGAGAATACTTTCAGGCCATTTCTATGAATGTCCAATATTCAAAAGTCGCAGCAGTGTCTTTTTTTGAAAATAGGCGACATTTTTCCAAATTTGGACTTTTGAAATTTTAAAAAGGAATTTGCTCCTTTTTCCGAAAATGGTAGAAAATTTGCGAAAAAAAATAATTGGGGAACACTATTCCGGCCATCCCTATGAATGTCCAATATTTAAAAGTCGCAACAGTGTGTTTTTTTGAAAATAGGCTACATTTTTACAAATTTGGACTTTTGAAATGTTAAAAAGCACTTTGCGCCTTTTTCCGAAAATGGTAGGAGATGGGAAAAAACAAATTATTTGGCCGGAAGGCCCTCCTTATGAATGTCCAATATTCAAAAGTGTTTTTTTTTGACAATAGGCGACATTTTTCCAAATTTCGACTTTTGAAATTTTAAAAAGGACTTTGCTCCTTTTTTTTTTAAATGGCAGGAGATGGGAGAAAAAACATTATTATGGAACACTCTTCCGGCCATTTCTATGAATGTCCAATATTCAAAAGTCGCAAAAGTGCGTTTTTATGAAAATAGGCGACATTTTTCCAAATTTCGACTTTGAAATTTTAAAAAGGACTTTGCCCCTTTTTTCGAAAATGGTAGGAGATGGGCGAAAAAAAATTATTGGAGAACACTCCTCAGGCCATCCCTATGGATGTCCAATATTCAAAAGTGTGTTTTTTTGACAATAGGCGACATTTTTCCAAATTTGGACTTTTGAAATTTTAAAAAGGACTTTGCTCCTTTTTTTGAAAATGGTAGAAGATGGGCCAAGAAACATTATTGGAAAACACTCTTCCGGCCAATTCTATGAATGTCCAATATTCAAAAGTCGCAAAAGTGTGTTTTTTTGAAAATAGGCGACATTTTTCCAAATTTCGACTTTTGAAATTTTAAAAAAGACTGCTCCTTTTTCCAAAAATGGTAGAAGATACAAGAAAAAAAATTATTGGGGAGCACTATTCCGGCCATCCCTATGAATGTCCAATATTCAAAAGTCTTAACAGTGTGTTTTTTGAAAATAGGCGACATTTTTCCAAATTTCAACTTTTGAAATGTTAAAAAGGACTTTGCTCGATTTTTCGAAAATGGTAGGAGATGGGCAAAACCCATTATTGGTGAACACTCTTCCGGCCATTTCTATGAATTTTCAATATTCAAAAGTCGCAACAGTGTGTTTTTTTGAAAATAGGCGACATTTTTCCGAATTTCGACTTTTGAAATTTTAAAAAGGACTTTGCTCCTTTTTCCGAAAATGGTAGAAAATTTACGAAAAAAAATTATTGGGGAACACTATTCCGGCCATCCCTATGAATGTCCAATATTCAAGAGTGTGTTTTTTTGACAATAGGCGACATTTTTCCAAATTTGGACTTTTGAAATTTTAAAAAGGACTTTGCTCCTTTTTCGAAAATGGCAGGAG
This sequence comes from Epicampocera succincta, assembly GCA_932526305.1. Lineage (NCBI taxonomy): Eukaryota > Metazoa > Arthropoda > Insecta > Diptera > Tachinidae > Epicampocera > Epicampocera succincta. The sequence continues at coordinate 26,799,771 of OW052037.1, forward strand.
GTAAGAAAAAAAACATTATTGGGGAACACTCTTCTTGCCATTTCTATGAATGTCCAATATTCAAAAGTCGCAAAAGTGTGTTTTTTTGAAAATAGGCGACATTTTTCCGAATTTCGACTTTTGAAATTTTAAAAAGGACTTTGCTCCTTTTTTCGAAAATGGTAGGAGATGGGGGAAAAAGCATTATTGGGGAACACTCTTCCGGCCATCCCTATGAATGTCCAATATTCAAAAGTGTTTTTTTTTTGACAATAGGCGACATTTTTCCAAATTTCGACTTTTGAAATTTTAAAAAGGACTTTGCTCCTTTTTTTTTAAAATGGCAGGAGATGGGAGAAAAAACATTATTATGGAACACTCTTCCGGCCATTTCTATGAATGTCCAATATTCAAAAGTCGCAAAAGTGCGTTTTTTTTAAAATAGGCGACATTTTTCCAAATTTCGACTTTGAAATTTTAAAAAGGACTTTGCCCCTTTTTTCGAAAATGGTAGGAGATGGGCGAAAAAAAATTATTGGGGAACACTATTCCGGCCATTCCTATGAATGTCCAATATTCAAAAGTGTGCTTTTTTGACAATAGGCGACATTCTTCCAAATTTCGACTTTTGAAATTTTAAAAAGGACTTTGCTCCTTTTTCCGAAAATGGTAGAAAACTTGCGAAAAAAAATTATTGGGGAACACTATTCCGGCCATTCCTATGAATGTCCAATATTCAAAAGTGTGTTTTTTTTACAATAGGCGACATCTTCCAATTTTCGACTTTTGAAATTTTAAAAAGGACTTTGCTCCTTTTTCCGAAAATGGTAGAAAATTTGCGAAAAAAAATTATTGGGGAACACTATTCCGGCCATTTCTATGAGTGTCCAATATTCAAAAGTGTGTTTTTTTGCCAATAGGCGACATTCTTCCAAATTTCGACTTTTGAAATTTTAAAAAGGACTTTGCTCCTTTTTCCGAAAATTTTAGGAGATGGGCGAAAAAACATTATTGGGGAACACTATTCCGGCCATTTTTATGAATGTCCAATATTCAAAAGTCGCAAAAGTGTGTTTTTTTGAAAATAGGCGACATTTTTCCAAATTTCGACTTTTGAAATTTTAAAAAAGACTGCTCCTTTTTCCAAAAATGGTAGAAGATACAAGAAAAAGAATTATTGGAGAATACTTTCAGGCCATTTCTATGAATGTCCAATATTCAAAAGTCTTAACAGTGTGGTTTTTGAAAATAGGCGACATTTTTCCAAATTTCAACTTTTGAAATGTTAAAAAGGACTTTGCTCGATTTTTCGAAAATGGTAGGAGATGGGCAAAACCCATTATTGGTGAACACTCTTCCGGCCATTTCTATGAATTTTCAATATTCAAAAGTCGCAACAGTGTGTTTTTTTGAAAAAAAGGCGACATTTTTCCGAATTTCGACTTTTGAAATTTTAAAAAGGACTTTGCTCCTTTTTCCGAAAATGGTAGAAAATTTGCGAAAAAAAATTATTGGGGAACACTATTCCGGCCATCCCTATGAATGTCCAATATTCAAGAGTGTGTTTTTTTGACAATAGGCGACATTTTTCCAAATTTGGACTTTTGAAATTTTAAAAAGGACTTTGCTCCTTTTTCGAAAATGGCAGGAGGTAAGAAAAAAAACATTATTGGGGACCACTCTTCTGGCCATTTCTATGAATGTCCAATATTCAAAAGTCGCAAAAGTGTGTTTTTTTGAAAATAGGCGACATTTTTCCGAATTTCGACTTTTGAAATTTTAAAAAGGACTTTGCTCCTTTTTTCGAAAATGGTAGGAGATGGGGGAAAAAACATTATTGGGGAACACTCTTCCGGCCATTCCTATGAATGTCCAATATTCAAAAGTGTGTTTTTTTGACAATAGGCGACATTTTTCCAAATTTGGACTTTTGAAATTTTAAAAAGGACTTTGCTCCTTTTTCGAAAATGGCAGGAGGTGAGAAAAAAAAACATTATTGGGGAACACTCTTCCGGCCATTTCTATGAATGTCCAATATTCAACAGTCGCAAAAGTGTGTTTTTTTTGAAAATAGGCGACATTTTTCCAAATTTCGACTTTTGAAATTTTAAAAAAGACTGCTCCTTTTTCCAAAAATGGTAGAAGATACAAGAAAAAGAATTATTGGAGAATACTTTCAGTCCATTTCTATGAATGTCCAATATTCAAAAGTCTTAACAGTGTGTTTTTTGAAAATAGGCGACATTTTTCCAAATTTCAACTTTTGAAATGTTAAAAAGGACTTTGCTCGATTTTTCGAAAATGGTAGGAGATGGGCAAAAACCATTATTGGTGAACACTCTTCCGGCCATTTCTATGAATTTTCAATATTCAAAAGTCGCAACAGTGTGTTTTTTTGAAAATAGGCGACATTTTTCCGAATTTCGACTTTTGAAATTTTAAAAAGGACTTTGCTCCTTTTTCCGAAAATGGTAGAAAATTTGCGAAAAAAATTATTGGGGAACACTATTCCGGCCATCCCTATGAATGTCCAATATTCAAGAGTGTGTTTTTTTTGACAATAGGCGACATTTTTCCAAATTGGACTTTTGAAATTTTAAAAAGGACTTTGCTCCTTTTTCGAAAATGGCAGGAGGTAAGAAAAAAAACATTATTGGGGACCACTCTTCTGGCCATTTCTATGAATGTCCAATATTCAAAAGTCGCAAAAGTGTGTTTTTTTGAAAATAGGCGACATTTTTCCGAATTTCGACTTTTGAAATTTTAAAAAGGACTTTGCTCCTTTTTTCGAAAATGGTAGGAGATGGGGGAAAAACATTATTGGGGAACACTCTTCCGGCCATCCCTATGAATGTCCAAAATTCAAAAGTGTGTTTTTTTGACAATAGGCGACATTTTTCCAAATTTGGACTTTTGAAATTTTAAAAAGGACTTTGCTCCTTTTTCGAAAATGGCAGGAGGTGAGAAAAAAAACAATATTGGGGAACACTCTTCCGGCCATTTCTATGAATGTCCAATATTCAACAGTCGCAAAAGTGTGTTTTTTTTGAAAATAGGCGACATTTTTCCAAATTTCGACTTTTGAAATTTTAAAAAAGACTGCTCCTTTTTCCAAAAATGGTAGAAGATACAAGAAAAAGAATTATTGGAGAATACTTTCAGTCCATTTCTATGAATGTCCAATATTCAAAAGTCTTAACAGTGTGTTTTTTGAAAATAGGCGACATTTTTCCAAATTTCAACTTTTGAAATGTTAAAAAGGACTTTGCTCGATTTTTCGAAAATGGTAGGAGATGGGCAAAAACCATTATTGGTGAACACTCTTCCGGCCATTTCTATGAATTTTCAATATTCAAAAGTCGCAACAGTGTGTTTTTTTGAAAATAGGCGACATTTTTCCGAATTTCGACTTTTGAAATTTTAAAAAGGACTTTGCTCCTTTTTCCGAAAATGGTAGAAAATTTGCGAAAAAAAATTATTGGGGAACACTATTCCGGCCATCCCTATGAATGTCCAATATTCAAGAGTGTGTTTTTTTTGACAATAGGCGACATTTTTCCAAATTGGACTTTTGAAATTTTAAAAAGGACTTTGCTCCTTTTTCGAAAATGGCAGGAGGTAAGAAAAAAAACATTATTGGGGACCACTCTTCTGGCCATTTCTATGAATGTCCAATATTCAAAAGTCGCAAAAGTGTGTTTTTTTGAAAATAGGCGACATTTTTCCGAATTTCGACTTTTGAAATTTTAAAAAGGACTTTGCTCCTTTTTTCGAAAATGGTAGGAGATGGGGGAAAAACATTATTGGGGAACACTCTTCCGGCCATCCCTATGAATGTCCAATATTCAAAAGTGTGTTTTTTTGACAATAGGCGACATTTTTCCAAATTTCGACTTTTGAAATTTTAAAAAGGACTTTGCTCCTTTTTCGAAAATGGCAGGAGGTGAGAAAAAAAACATTATTGGGGAACACTCTTCCGGCCATTTCTATGAATGTCCAATATTCAACAGTCGCAAAAGTGTGTTTTTTTTTGAAAATAGGCGACATTTTTCCAAATTTCGACTTTTGAAATTTTAAAAAAGACTGCTCCTTTTTCCAAAAATGGTAGAAGATACAAGAAAAAGAATTATTGGAGAATACTTTCAGGCCATTTCTATGAATGTCCAATATTCAAAAGTCTTAACAGTGTGTTTTTTGAAAATAGGCGACATTTTTCCAAATTTCAACTTTTGAAATGTTAAAAAGGACTTTGCTCCTTTTTCCGAAAATGGTAGAAAATTTGCGAAAAAAAATTATTGGGGAACACTATTCCGGCCATCTCTATGAATGTCCAATATTCAAAAGTGTGTTTTTTTGACAATAGGCGACATTTTTCCAAATTTCGACTTTTGAAATTTTCAAAAGGACTTTGCTCCTTTTTCCGAAAATGGTAGAAAATTTGCGAAAAAAAATTATTGGGGAACACTATTCCGGCCATCCCTATGAATGTCCAATATTCAAAAGTGTGTTTTTTTGACAATAGGCGACATTTTTCCAAATTTCGACTTTTGAAATTTTCAAAAGGACTTTGCTCCTTTTTCCGAAAATGGTAGAAAATTTGCGAAAAAAAATTATTGGGGAACACTATTCCGGCCATCCCTATGAATGTCCAATATTCAAGAGTGTGTTTTTTTGACAATAGGCGACATTTTTCCAAATTTGGACTTTTGAAATTTTAAAAAAGACTTTGCTCCTTATTTTGAAAATGGTAGGAGATGGGGGAAAAAACATTATTGGGGAACACTATTCCGGCCATTTCTATAAATGTCCAATATTCAAAAGTCGCAAAAGTGTGTTTTTTTGAAAATAGGCGACATTTTTCCGAATTTCGACTTTTGAAATTTTAGAAAGGACTTTGGTCCTTTTTTCGAAAATGGTAGGAGATGGACGAAAAACATTATTGGAGAACACTCCTCAGGCCATTTCTATGAATGTCCAATATTCAAAAGTCGCAACAGTGTGATTTTTTTAAAATAGGCGAAATTTTTGCTAATTCGACTTTTGAAATTTTAAAAAGGACTTTGCTCCTTTTTCCGAAAATGTTAGAAAATTTGCGAAAAAAAATGATTTGGGGAACACTATTCCGGCCATCCCTATGATTGTCCAATATTCAAAAGTCGCAACAGTGTGTTTTTTTGAAAATAGGCGACATTTTTACAAATTTGGACTTTTGAAATGTTAAAAAGGACTTTGCTCCTTTTTTCGAAAATGGTAGAAGATAGGAGAAAAAGAATTATTGGAGAATACTTTCAGGCCATTTCTATGAATGTCCAATATTCAAAAGTCGCAGCAGTGTGTTTTTTTGAAAATAGGCGACATTTTTCCAAATTTGGACTTTTGAAATTTTAAAAAGGAATTTGCTCCTTTTTCCGAAAATGGTAGAAAGTTTGCAAAAAAAAATAATTGGGGAACACTATTCTGGCCATCCCTATGAATGTCCAATATTTAAAAGTCGCAACAGGGTGTTTTTTTGAAAATAGGCTACATTTTTACAAATTTGGACTTTTGAAATGTTAAAAAGGACTTTGCTCCTTTTTCCGAAAATGGTAGGAGATGGGAAAAAACAAATTATTTGGCCGGAAGGCCCTCTTTATGAATGTCCAATATTCAAAAGTGTTTTTTTTGACAATAGGCGACATTTTTCCAAATTTCGACTTTTGAAATTTTAAAAAGGTCTTTGCTCCTTTTTTTTAAAATGGCAGGAGATGGGAGAAAAAATATTATTATGGAACACTCTTCCGTTCATTTCTTTGAATGTCCAATATTCAAAAGTCGCAAAAGTGCGTTTTTTTGAAAATAGGCGACATTTTTCCAAATTTCGACTTTGAAATTTTAAAAAGGACTTTGCTCCTTTTTTCGAAAATGGTAGGAGATGGGCGAAAAAAAATTATTGGAGAACACTCCTCAGGCCATCCCTATGGATGTCTAATATTTAAAAGTGTGTTTTTTTGACAATAGGCGACATTTTTCCAAATTTGGACTTTTGAAATTTTAAAAAGGACTTTGCTCCTTTTTTTGAAAATGGTAGGAGATGGGCCAAAAAACATTATTGAAAAACCCTCTTCCGGTCAATTCTATGAATGTCCAATATTCAAAAGTCGCAAAAGTGTGTTTTTTTGAAAATAGGCGACATTTTTCCAAATTTGGACTTTTGAAATTTTAAAAAGGAATTTGCTCCTTTTTCCGAAAATGGTAGAAAATTTGGGAAAAAAAATTATTGGGGAGCACTATTCCGGCCATCCCTATGAATGTCCAATATTCAAAAGTGTGTTTTTTTGACAATAGGCGACATTTTTCCAAATTTCGACTTTTGAAATTTTCAAAAGGACTTTGCTCCTTTTTCCGAAAATGGTAGAAAATTTGCGAAAAAAAATGATTGGGGAACACTATTCCGGCCATCCCTATGAATGTCCAATATTCAAAAGTGTGTTTTTTTGACAATAGGCGACATTTTTACAAATTTGGACTTTTGAAATGTTAAAAAGGACTTTGCTCCTTTTTTCGAAAATGGTAGAAGATAGGAGAAAAAGAATTATTGGAGAATACTTTGAGGCCATTTCTATGAATATCCAATATTCAAAAGTCGCAAAAGTGCGTTTTTTTGAAAATAGGCGACATTTTTCCAAATTTCGACTTTGAAATTTTAAAAAGGACTTTGCTTCTTTTTTCGAAAATGGTAGGAGATGGGCGAAAAAAAATTATTGGGGAACACTCTTCAGTCCATTTCTATGAGTGTCCAATATTCAAAAGTGTGTTTTTTTGACAATAGGCGACATTTTTCCAAATTTGGACTTTTGAAATTTTAAAAAGGACTTTGCTCCTTTTTTTGGAAATGGGAGGAGATGGGCCAAAAAACATTATTGGAAAACACTCTTACGGCCAATTCTATGAATGTCCAATATTCAAAAGTCGCAAAAGTGTGTTTTTTTGAAAATAGGCGACATTTTTCCAAATTTCGACTTTTGAAATTTTAAAAAGGAATTTGCTCCTTTTTCCGAAAATGGTAGAAAATTTGCGAAAAAAAATTATTGGGGAGCACTATTCCGGCCATCCCTATGAATGTCCAATATTCAAAAGTCACAACAGTGTGTTTTTTTTGAAAATAGGCGACATTTTTCCAAATTTCGACTTTTGAAAGTTTAAAAAGGACTTTGCTCCTTTTTCCGAAAATGTTAGAAAATTTACAAAAAAAAATTACTGGGGAACACTATTCCGGCCATCCCTATGAATGTCCAATATTCAAAAGTCGCAACAGTGTGTTTTTTTGAAAATAGGCGACATTTTTCCGAATTTCGACTTTGAAATTTTAAAAAGGACTTTGTTCCTTTTTCCGAAAATGGTAGAAAATTTTGGAAAACAAATTTTTGGGGAACACTATTCCGACCATGCCTATGAATGTCCAATATTCATAAGTCGCAACAGTGTGTTTTTTTGAAAATAGGCTACATTTTTCCAAATTTTTTCCGAAAATGGTAGGAGATGGTAAAAAACAAATTATTTAGCCGGAAGGCCATCCCTATGAATGTCCAATATTCAAAAGTGTGTTTTTTTTTTGACAATAGGCGACATTTTTCCAAATTTCGACTTTTGAAATTTTAAAAAGGACTTTGATCCTTTTTTCGAAAATGGCAGGAGATGGGAGAAAAAACATTATTGGGGAACACTCTTCCGGCCATTTCTATGAATGTCCAATATTCAAAAGTCGCAAAATTGCGTTTTTTTAAAAATAGGCGACATTTTTCCAAATTTCGACTTTTGAAATTTTAAAAAAGACTGCTCCTTTTTCCGAAAATGGTAGAAGATAGGAGAAAAAGAATTGTTGGAGAATACTTTCAGGCCATTTCTATGAATCTCCGATATTCAAAAGTCGCAACAGTGTGTTTTTTTGAAAATAGGCGACATTTTTCCGAATTTCGACTTTTGAAATTTTAAAAAGGACTTTGCTCCTTTTTCCGAAAATGGTAGAAAATTTTGGAAAACAAATTTTTGGGGAACACTATTCCGACCATGCCTATGAATGTCCAATATTCATAAGTCTCAACAGTGTGTTTTTTTGAAAATAGGCTACATTTTTCCAAATTTTTTCCGAAAATGGTAGGAGATGGTAAAAAACAAATTATTTAGCCAGAAGGCCATCCCTATGAATGCCCAATATTCAAAAGTGTGTTTTTTTTGACAATAGGCGACATTTTTCCAAATTTCGACTTTTGAAATTTTAAAAAGGACTTTGATCCTTTTTTCGAAAATGGCAGGAGATGGGAGAAAAAACATTATTGGGGAACACTCTTCCGGCCATTTCTATGAATGTCCAATATTCAAAAGTCACAAAAGTGCTTTTTTTTGAAAATAGGCGACATTTTTCCAAATTTCGACTTTTGAAATTTTAAAAAAGACTGCTCCTTTTTCCGAAAATGGTAGAAGATAGGAGAAAAAGAATTGTTGGAGAATACTTTCAGGCCATCCCTATGATTGTCCAATATTCAAAAGTCGCAACAGTGTGTTTTTTTGAAAATAGGCGACATTTTTACAAATTTGGACTTTTGAAATGTTAAAAAGGACTTTGCTCCTTTTTTCGAAAATGGTAGAAGATAGGAGAAAAAGAATTATTGGAGAATACTTTCAGGCCATTTCTATGAATATCCAATATTCAAAAGTCGCAGCAGTGTGTTTTTTTGAAAATAGGCGACATTTTTCCAAATTTGGACTTTTGAAATTTTAAAAAGGAATTTGCTCCTTTTTCCGAAAATGGTAGAAAGTTTGCAAAAAAAAATAATTGGGGAACACTATTCCGGCCATCCCTATGAATGTCCAATATTTAAAAGTCGCAACAGTGTGTTTTTTTGAAAATAGGCTACATTTTTACAAATTTGGACTTTTGAAATGTTAAAAAGGACTTTGCGCCTTTTTCCGAAAATGGTAGGAGATGGGAAAAAACAAATTATTTGGCCGGAAGGCCCTCTTTATGAATGTCCAATATTCAAAAGTGTTTTTTTTTGACAATAGGCGACATTTTTCCAAATTTCGACTTTTGAAATTTTAAAAAGGTCTTTGCTCCTTTTTTTTAAAATGGCAGGAGATGGGAGAAAAAATATTATTATGGAACACTCTTCCGGCCATTTCTTTGAATGTCCAATATTCAAAAGTCGCAAAAGTGTGTTTTTTTTAAAATAGGCGACATTTTTCCAATTTTCGACTTTGAAATTTTAAAAAAGGACTTTGCTCCTTTTTTCGAAAATGGTAGGATATGGGCAAAAAAAAAAAATTATTGGGGAACACTCTTCAGTCCATTTCTATGAGTGTCCAATATTCAAAAGTCGCAACAGTGTGTTTTTTTTTTTAAATAGGCGAAATTTTTCCGAATTTCGACTTTTGAAATTTTAAAAAGGACTTTGCTCCTTTTTCAGAAAATGTTAGAAAATTTACGAAAAAAAATATTGGGGAACACTATTCCGGCCATCCCTATGAATGTCCAATATTCAAAAGTCGCAAAAGTGTGTTTTTTTGAAAATAGGCGACATTTTTCAAAATTTGGACTTTTGAAATTTTAAAAAGGACTTTTCTCCTTTGTTTTGAAAATGGTAGGAGATGGGCAAAAAACATTATTTGGGAACATTCTTTCGGCCATTTCTATGAATGTCCAATATTCAAAAGTCGCAGCAGTGTGTTTTTTTGAAAAAAGGCGACATTTTTCCGAATTTCGACTTTTGAAATTTTAGAAAGGACTTTAATCCTTTTTTCGAAAATGGTAGGAGATGGGCGAAAAAAATTATTGGAGAACACTCCTCAGGCCATTTCTATGAATGTCCAATATTCAAAAGTCGCAACAGTGTGATTTTTTTAAAATAGGCGAAATTTTTCCTAATTTCGACTTTTGAAATTTTAAAAAGGACTTTGCTCCTTTTTCCGAAAATGTTAGAAAATTTGCGAAAAAAAAATGATTGGGGAACACTATTCCGGCCATCCCTATGATTGTCCAATATTCAAAAGTCGCAACAGTGTTTTTTTTTTGAAAATAGGCGACATTTTTACAAATTTGGACTTTTGAAATGTTAAAAAGGACTTTGCTCCTTTTTTCGAAAGAATTATTGGAGAATACTTTCAGGCCATTTCTATGAATGTCCAATATTTAAAAGTCGCAACAGTGTGTTTTTTTGAAAATAGGCTACATTTTTACAAATTTGGACTTTTGAAATGTTAAAAAGGACTTTGCTCCTTTTTCCGAAAATGGTAGGAGATGGGAAAAAACAAATTATTTGGCCGGAAGGCCCTCTTTATGAATGTCCAATATTCAAAAGTGTTTTTTTTGACAATAGGCGACATTTTTCCAAATTTCGACTTTTGAAATTTTAAAAAGGTCTTTGCTCCTTTTTTTTAAAATGGCAGGAGATGGGAGAAAAAATATTATTATGGAACACTCTTCCGTTCATTTCTTTGAATGTCCAATATTCAAAAGTCGCAAAAGTGCGTTTTTTTGAAAATAGGCGACATTTTTCCAAATTTCGACTTTGAAATTTTAAAAAGGACTTTGCTCCTTTTTTCGAAAATGGTAGGAGATGGGCGAAAAAAAATTATTGGAGAACACTCCTCAGGCCATCCCTATGGATGTCTAATATTTAAAAGTGTGTTTTTTTGACAATAGGCGACATTTTTCCAAATTTGGACTTTTGAAATTTTAAAAAGGACTTTGCTCCTTTTTTTGAAAATGGTAGGAGATGGGCCAAAAAACATTATTGAAAAACCCTCTTCCGGTCAATTCTATGAATGTCCAATATTCAAAAGTCGCAAAAGTGTGTTTTTTTGAAAATAGGCGACATTTTTCCAAATTTGGACTTTTGAAATTTTAAAAAGGAATTTGCTCCTTTTTCCGAAAATGGTAGAAAATTTGGGAAAAAAAATTATTGGGGAGCACTATTCCGGCCATCCCTATGAATGTCCAATATTCAAAAGTGTGTTTTTTTGACAATAGGCGACATTTTTCCAAATTTCGACTTTTGAAATTTTCAAAAGGACTTTGCTCCTTTTTCCGAAAATGGTAGAAAATTTGCGAAAAAAAATGATTGGGGAACACTATTCCGGCCATCCCTATGAATGTCCAATATTCAAAAGTGTGTTTTTTTGACAATAGGCGACATTTTTACAAATTTGGACTTTTGAAATGTTAAAAAGGACTTTGCTCCTTTTTTCGAAAATGGTAGAAGATAGGAGAAAAAGAATTATTGGAGAATACTTTGAGGCCATTTCTATGAATATCCAATATTCAAAAGTCGCAAAAGTGCGTTTTTTTGAAAATAGGCGACATTTTTCCAAATTTCGACTTTGAAATTTTAAAAAGGACTTTGCTTCTTTTTTCGAAAATGGTAGGAGATGGGCGAAAAAAAATTATTGGGGAACACTCTTCAGTCCATTTCTATGAGTGTCCAATATTCAAAAGTGTGTTTTTTTGACAATAGGCGACATTTTTCCAAATTTGGACTTTTGAAATTTTAAAAAGGACTTTGCTCCTTTTTTTGGAAATGGGAGGAGATGGGCCAAAAAACATTATTGGAAAACACTCTTACGGCCAATTCTATGAATGTCCAATATTCAAAAGTCGCAAAAGTGTGTTTTTTTGAAAATAGGCGACATTTTTCCAAATTTCGACTTTTGAAATTTTAAAAAGGAATTTGCTCCTTTTTCCGAAAATGGTAGAAAATTTGCGAAAAAAAATTATTGGGGAGCACTATTCCGGCCATCCCTATGAATGTCCAATATTCAAAAGTCACAACAGTGTGTTTTTTTTGAAAATAGGCGACATTTTTCCAAATTTCGACTTTTGAAAGTTTAAAAAGGACTTTGCTCCTTTTTCCGAAAATGTTAGAAAATTTACAAAAAAAAATTACTGGGGAACACTATTCCGGCCATCCCTATGAATGTCCAATATTCAAAAGTCGCAACAGTGTGTTTTTTTGAAAATAGGCGACATTTTTCCGAATTTCGACTTTGAAATTTTAAAAAGGACTTTGTTCCTTTTTCCGAAAATGGTAGAAAATTTTGGAAAACAAATTTTTGGGGAACACTATTCCGACCATGCCTATGAATGTCCAATATTCATAAGTCGCAACAGTGTGTTTTTTTGAAAATAGGCTACATTTTTCCAAATTTTTTCCGAAAATGGTAGGAGATGGTAAAAAACAAATTATTTAGCCGGAAGGCCATCCCTATGAATGTCCAATATTCAAAAGTGTGTTTTTTTTTTGACAATAGGCGACATTTTTCCAAATTTCGACTTTTGAAATTTTAAAAAGGACTTTGATCCTTTTTTCGAAAATGGCAGGAGATGGGAGAAAAAACATTATTGGGGAACACTCTTCCGGCCATTTCTATGAATGTCCAATATTCAAAAGTCGCAAAATTGCGTTTTTTTAAAAATAGGCGACATTTTTCCAAATTTCGACTTTTGAAATTTTAAAAAAGACTGCTCCTTTTTCCGAAAATGGTAGAAGATAGGAGAAAAAGAATTGTTGGAGAATACTTTCAGGCCATTTCTATGAATCTCCGATATTCAAAAGTCGCAACAGTGTGTTTTTTTGAAAATAGGCGACATTTTTCCGAATTTCGACTTTTGAAATTTTAAAAAGGACTTTGCTCCTTTTTCCGAAAATGGTAGAAAATTTTGGAAAACAAATTTTTGGGGAACACTATTCCGACCATGCCTATGAATGTCCAATATTCATAAGTCTCAACAGTGTGTTTTTTTGAAAATAGGCTACATTTTTCCAAATTTTTTCCGAAAATGGTAGGAGATGGTAAAAAACAAATTATTTAGCCAGAAGGCCATCCCTATGAATGCCCAATATTCAAAAGTGTGTTTTTTTTGACAATAGGCGACATTTTTCCAAATTTCGACTTTTGAAATTTTAAAAAGGACTTTGATCCTTTTTTCGAAAATGGCAGGAGATGGGAGAAAAAACATTATTGGGGAACACTCTTCCGGCCATTTCTATGAATGTCCAATATTCAAAAGTCACAAAAGTGCTTTTTTTTGAAAATAGGCGACATTTTTCCAAATTTCGACTTTTGAAATTTTAAAAAAGACTGCTCCTTTTTCCGAAAATGGTAGAAGATAGGAGAAAAAGAATTGTTGGAGAATACTTTCAGGCCATCCCTATGATTGTCCAATATTCAAAAGTCGCAACAGTGTGTTTTTTTGAAAATAGGCGACATTTTTACAAATTTGGACTTTTGAAATGTTAAAAAGGACTTTGCTCCTTTTTTCGAAAATGGTAGAAGATAGGAGAAAAAGAATTATTGGAGAATACTTTCAGGCCATTTCTATGAATATCCAATATTCAAAAGTCGCAGCAGTGTGTTTTTTTGAAAATAGGCGACATTTTTCCAAATTTGGACTTTTGAAATTTTAAAAAGGAATTTGCTCCTTTTTCCGAAAATGGTAGAAAGTTTGCAAAAAAAAATAATTGGGGAACACTATTCCGGCCATCCCTATGAATGTCCAATATTTAAAAGTCGCAACAGTGTGTTTTTTTGAAAATAGGCTACATTTTTACAAATTTGGACTTTTGAAATGTTAAAAAGGACTTTGCGCCTTTTTCCGAAAATGGTAGGAGATGGGAAAAAACAAATTATTTGGCCGGAAGGCCCTCTTTATGAATGTCCAATATTCAAAAGTGTTTTTTTTTGACAATAGGCGACATTTTTCCAAATTTCGACTTTTGAAATTTTAAAAAGGTCTTTGCTCCTTTTTTTTAAAATGGCAGGAGATGGGAGAAAAAATATTATTATGGAACACTCTTCCGGCCATTTCTTTGAATGTCCAATATTCAAAAGTCGCAAAAGTGTGTTTTTTTTAAAATAGGCGACATTTTTCCAATTTTCGACTTTGAAATTTTAAAAAAGGACTTTGCTCCTTTTTTCGAAAATGGTAGGATATGGGCAAAAAAAAAAAATTATTGGGGAACACTCTTCAGTCCATTTCTATGAGTGTCCAATATTCAAAAGTCGCAACAGTGTGTTTTTTTTTTTAAATAGGCGAAATTTTTCCGAATTTCGACTTTTGAAATTTTAAAAAGGACTTTGCTCCTTTTTCAGAAAATGTTAGAAAATTTACGAAAAAAAATATTGGGGAACACTATTCCGGCCATCCCTATGAATGTCCAATATTCAAAAGTCGCAAAAGTGTGTTTTTTTGAAAATAGGCGACATTTTTCAAAATTTGGACTTTTGAAATTTTAAAAAGGACTTTTCTCCTTTGTTTTGAAAATGGTAGGAGATGGGCAAAAAACATTATTTGGGAACATTCTTTCGGCCATTTCTATGAATGTCCAATATTCAAAAGTCGCAGCAGTGTGTTTTTTTGAAAAAAGGCGACATTTTTCCGAATTTCGACTTTTGAAATTTTAGAAAGGACTTTAATCCTTTTTTCGAAAATGGTAGGAGATGGGCGAAAAAAATTATTGGAGAACACTCCTCAGGCCATTTCTATGAATGTCCAATATTCAAAAGTCGCAACAGTGTGATTTTTTTAAAATAGGCGAAATTTTTCCTAATTTCGACTTTTGAAATTTTAAAAAGGACTTTGCTCCTTTTTCCGAAAATGTTAGAAAATTTGCGAAAAAAAAATGATTGGGGAACACTATTCCGGCCATCCCTATGATTGTCCAATATTCAAAAGTCGCAACAGTGTTTTTTTTTTGAAAATAGGCGACATTTTTACAAATTTGGACTTTTGAAATGTTAAAAAGGACTTTGCTCCTTTTTTCGAAAGAATTATTGGAGAATACTTTCAGGCCATTTCTATGAATGTCCAATATTTAAAAGTCGCAACAGTGTGTTTTTTTGAAAATAGGCTACATTTTTACAAATTTGGACTTTTGAAATGTTAAAAAGGACTTTGCGCCTTTTTCCGAAAATGGTAGGAGATGGGAAAAAACAAATTATTTGGCCGGAAGGCCCTCCTTATGAATGTCCAATATTCAAAAGTCACAACAATGTGTTTTTTTGAAAATAGGCGACATTTTTCCAAATTTCGACTTTTGAAAGTTTAAAAAGGACTTTGCTCCTTTTTCCGAAAATGTTAGAAAATTTACAAAAAAAAATTACTGGGGAAGATTATTCCGGCCATCCCTATGAATGTCGAATATTCAAAAGTCGCAACAGTGCGTTTTTTTGAAAATAGGCGACATTTTTCCAAATTTCGACTTTGAAATTTTAAAAAGGACTTTGCTCCTTTTTTCGAAAATGGTAGGAGATGGGCGAAAAAAATTATTGGAGAACACTCCTCAGGCCATTTCTATGAATGTCTAATATTCAAAAGTCGCAAAAGTGCGTTTTTTTGAAAATAGGCGACATTTTTCCAAATTTCGACTTTGAAATTTTAAAAAGGACTTTGCTCCTTTTTTCGAAAATGGTAGGAGATGGGCGAAAAAAAATTATTGGAGAACACTCCTCAGGCCATCCCTATGGATGTCCAATATTCAAAAGTGTGTTTTTTTGACAATAGGCGACATTTTTCCAAATTTGGACTTTTGAAATTTTAAAAAGGACTTTGCTCCTTTTTTTGAAAATGGGAGGAGATGGGCCAAAAAACATTATTGGAAAACACTCTTACGGCCAATTCTATGAATGTCCAATATTCAAAAGTCGCAAAAGTGTGTTTTTTTGAAAATAGGCGACATTTTTCCAAATTTCGACTTTTGAAATTTTAAAAAGGAATTTGCTCCTTTTTCCGAAAATGGTAGAAAATTTGCGAAAAAAAATTATTGGAGAGCACTATTCCGGCCATCCCTATGAATGTCCAATATTCAAAAGTCACAACAGTGTGTTTTTTTTGAAAATAGGCGACATTTTTCCAAATTTCGACTTTTGAAAGTTTAAAAAGGACTTTGCTCCTTTTTCCGAAAATGTTAGAAAATTTACAAAAAAAAATTACTGGGGAACACTATTCCGGCCATCCCTATGAATGTCCAATATTCAAAAGT
Source organism: Epicampocera succincta (assembly GCA_932526305.1). Lineage (NCBI taxonomy): Eukaryota > Metazoa > Arthropoda > Insecta > Diptera > Tachinidae > Epicampocera > Epicampocera succincta. The sequence continues at coordinate 26,815,763 of OW052037.1, forward strand.
CGCAACAGTGTGTTTTTTTGAAAATAGGCGACATTTTTCCGAATTTCGACTTTGAAATTTTAAAAAGGACTTTGTTCCTTTTTCCGAAAATGGTAGAAAATTTTGGAAAACAAATTTTTGGGGAACACTATTCCGACCATGCCTATGAATGTCCAATATTCATAAGTCGCAACAGTGTGTTTTTTTGAAAATAGGCTACATTTTTCCAAATTTTTTCCGAAAATGGTAGGAGATGGTAAAAAACAAATTATTTAGCCGGAAGGCCATCCCTATGAATGTCCAATATTCAAAAGTGTGTTTTTTTTTTGACAATAGGCGACATTTTTCCAAATTTCGACTTTTGAAATTTTAAAAAGGACTTTGATCCTTTTTTCGAAAATGGCAGGAGATGGGAGAAAAAACATTATTGGGGAACACTCTTCCGGCCATTTCTATGAATGTCCAATATTCAAAAGTCGCAAAAGTGCGTTTTTTTGAAAATAGGCGACATTTTTCCAAATTTCGACTTTTGAAATTTTAAAAAAGACTGCTCCTTTTTCCGAAAATGGTAGAAGATAGGAGAAAAAGAATTGTTGGAGAATACTTTCAGGCCATTTCTATGAATCTCCGATATTCAAAAGTCGCAACAGTGTGTTTTTTTGAAAATAGGCGACATTTTTCCGAATTTCGACTTTTGAAATTTTAAAAAGGACTTTGCTCCTTTTTCCGAAAATGGTAGAAAATTTTGGAAAACAAATTTTTGGGGAACACTATTCCGACCATGCCTATGAATGTCCAATATTCATAAGTCGCAACAGTGTGTTTTTTTGAAAATAGGCTACATTTTTCCAAATTTTTTCCGAAAATGGTAGGAGATGGTAAAAAACAAATTATTTAGCCAGAAGGCCATCCCTATGAATGTCCAATATTCAAAAGTGTGTTTTTTTTTGACAATAGGCGACATTTTTCCAAATTTCGACTTTTGAAATTTTAAAAAGGACTTTGATCCTTTTTTCGAAAATGGCAGGAGATGGGAGAAAAAACATTATTGGGGAACACTCTTCCGGCCATTTCTATGAATGTCCAATATTCAAAAGTCACAAAAGTGCTTTTTTTTGAAAATAGGCGACATTTTTCCAAATTTCGACTTTTGAAATTTTAAAAAAGACTGCTCCTTTTTCCGAAAATGGTAGAAGATAGGAGAAAAAGAATTGTTGGAGAATACTTTCAGGCCATTTCTATGAATGTCCAATATTCAAAAGTTTTAACAGTGTGTTTTTTTGAAAATAGGCTACATTTTTCCAAATTTTTTCCGAAAATGGTAGGAGATGGTAAAAAACAAATTATTTAGCCAGAAGGCCATCCCTATGAATGTCCAATATTCAAAAGTGTGTTTTTTTTTGACAATAGGCGACATTTTTCCAAATTTCGACTTTTGAAATTTTAAAAAAGACTGCTCCTTTTTCCGAAAATGGTAGGTGATGGGCGAAAAAATTTATTGGAGAACACTCCTCAGGCCATTTCTATGAATGTCCAATATTCAAAAGTCGCAACAGGGTGTTTTTTGAAAATATGCGTTATTTTTCCAAATTTCGACTTTTGAAATTTTAAAAAGGACTTTGCTCCTTTTTCCGAAAATGGTAGGAGATGGGCGAAAAAACATTATTTTTAATAATTTAATATATGAATAAAATACACTTTTTTACTTATTCAAAAATTTCAAGCAGGAGAATAAAATTTTTTTATGGAAAACTAGAAATCTCGGTTTTATTTATATAAAAATTACACCTGTGTCTAATTCAAACATTTTTAAGAAAAAGTATACAAAATTTTTTATGGCAAATTAGAAATCTGGGTTTTATATATAATAAAAAATTACACCCGCAACTTATTCTAACATTTTAAAGAAAAAGTTTTGATTGGTCATGCAAACTTAGCAATTTCAACTTTAATATATAAATAAAATACACCAGTGACTTATTCAAAAAATTTCAAGCAAAATTATAAAAATATTTTATGGAAAATTAGAAATCTCGGCTTTTATATTTATAAATATGAATACCGTGACTTATTTAAAAATTTTTAAGAAAAAGTATACAAAATTAGATATTTTAGTTTTAATATCTAAGTAATTTACATATGTGACTTATTCAAATATTTTCAAGAAAAATTATAAAAATTTTAAATGCAAAATTAGAAATCTCGACTTTTATATTAATAAAAATTACACCTATGACTTATTCTAAAATTTTCTTTAAAAAGTGTACAAAATTGTTAGCTTTAATATATAAATAAAATACACCTGTGACCTTTTCAAAAAATTTCAAAAAAGGTTATAAAAATTTGTTGTGGAAAATTAGAAATCTCGGCTTTTATATTTATAAAAATTACACACGTGTCTTATTAAAAAAATTTCAAATAAAAGTATACAAAATTATAAATTTCAGCTTTAATATACAAATAAAATGCACCTGTTACTTATTCAAAAAATTTCACGAAAAATTATAAAAATTTTTATGGAAAATTAGAAATCTCGGTTTTTATTTTTTTAAAAATTACACCCGTGACTTATTCAAACATTTTGAAGAAAAAGTTTTAAAATTAGAAATTTTAGCTTTAATATTTAATATATATATAAAACGCACCTGTTACTTATTCAAAAATTTTTAAGAAAAATTATAATATTTTTTTATGGAAAATTAGAAATTTCGGCTTTTATATTTATAAAAATTACATCCGTGGCTTATTCAAACAATTTGAAGAAAAAGTGTTAAAAATTAGATATTTCAGCTTTAATATATAAATAAAATACACCTTTGACTTATTCAAAAATTTCAAGCAAAATTATAAAATTTTTTTATGGAAAACTAGAAATCTCGGTTTTATTTATATAAAAATTACACCCGTGTCTAATTCAAACATTTTCAAGAAAAAGTATATAATATTTTGTTATGGAAAATTAGAAATTTCGGCTTTTATATCGATAAAAATTACATCCATGGCTTATTCAAACAATTTGAAGAAAAAGTGTTAAAAATTAGAAATTTCAGCTTTAATATATAAATAAAATACATCGTTGACTTATTAAAAAATTTCAAGCAAAATTATAAAATTTTTTAATGGAAAACTAGAAATCTCGGTTTTGTTTATATAAAAATTACACCCGTGTCTAATTCAAACATTTTCAAGAAAAAGTATACAAAAGTTTTTGTGGAAAATTAGAAATATACTTTTCAAGAAAAAGTATACAAAATTTTTCATGCAAAATTAGATAACTCGACTTTTATATTTATAAAAATTACACCTGGGACTTAAACAAAAATTTGCTTTAAAATGTGTTCAAAATTGTTTATGCAAAATTAGAATTTTCAGCTTTAATATATAAATAAAATACACCTGTGACCTTTTTAAAAAATGTCAAGAAAGATTATAAAAATTTGTTGTGGAAAATTAGAAATCTCGGCTTTTATATTTAAAACAATTACACCCGTGTCTTATATTTATAGTGAACACATGTACCTATCCAGCGCACCAGTTGTCACTTCCTGGTTCGGCCCTGGGGACGAGATACACACCCAGCAAACTTTTTGTAGTGAAAAAGGCGCGAAAAAAGTTTCTGGCTAAAAAACTGAAATGGTAATATCTGCGTCTGAGGTTTTTAGATATGATGATTTTATAGTGCATACATGTACCATTTCAGTGTACTAGTGGTCACTTCCTGGTTCAGCCCTGGAGATGAGATACACGCCCAGCAATTTTTGTTTAGTGAAAAATTATATATTAGTTAAACAAATTTTTATCTATAAAACTGAAATGGTAATATGTGCGTCTAAATATTTTTGATTTTTTATAGTTTACACATGTACCATTCCAGCGCACTAATTGTCACTTTCTAGTTCAGCCCTGGGAACGAAACACACACCGAGCAAACTTTTTGTAGTGAAAAAGGCGCGAAAAAAGTTTTTGGTTATAAAACCGAAATGGTAATATGTGCGTCTTAGAATTTTAATATTTTATTGTGGACACATGTACCGTATCACCGCACCAGTTTTCACTTCCTGATTCGGCCCACCGAACGAAATACACACCCAGAAAACTTTTTTTAAGAGTAAAATGCGAGCAAAAAGTTTTTGGCTACAAAACAGATATGGTAATATGTGCGTCTAAAGATTTTTGATATTTGATAGTTTACACATGTACCATTCCAGCGCACCAATTGTCACTTTCTGGTTCAGCCCTGGGAACGAAACACACACCGAGCAAACTTTTTTAAGAGTAAAAGGCGCGAAAAAAGTTTTTGGCCATAAAACCGAAATGGTAATATCTGCGTCTCAGGATTTTTGATGTTTTATAGGGGACACATGTACCATTTCAGCGTACTAGTGGTCACTTCCTGGTTCGGCCCTGGAGATGAGATACACGCCCAGCAATTTTTGTTTAGTGAAAAATTATATATTAGTTAAATAAGTTTTTGGCTATAAAACTGAAATGGTAATATGTGCGTCTAAATATTTTGGATTTTTTATATTAGACCCATGTACCATATAAGCGCACCAGTTCCACTTACTGGTGTGTCCCTGGGGACGAAATACACACCCAGCAAACTTTTTGTAGTGAAAAAGGCGCGAAAAAAGTTACTGGCTATAAAACTGAAATGGTAATACCTGCGTCCAAGGATTTTTGATATTTGATAGTGAACACATGTACCATCCCAGTGCACCAGTTGTCACTTTCTGGTTCCGCCCTGGGGACGCGATAAACACCCAGCAAACTTTTTGTAGTGAAAAAGGCGCGAAAAAAGTTTTTGGCCATAAGACTTTAATGGTAATATGTGCGCTAAAGGATTTCTAATATCTTATAGTGGACACATGTACTATTCCAGCGCACCACTTGTCACTTTCTGGTTCAGCCCTGGGAACGAAACACACACCGAGCAAACTTTTTTAAGAGTAAAAGGCGCGAAAAAAGTTTTTGGCTCTAAAACTGAAATGGTAATATGTTCGTCTAAGGATTTTTGATATTCTATAGCGGACACATGTACCATTTTAGCGCACAAGTTGTCACTACCTGGTTCAGCCCTGGGGACGAAATACACACCTAGCAAACTTTTTGTAGTGAAAAAGGCGCGAAAAAAGTTTTTGGTCATAAGACTTAAATGGTAATATGTGCGTCTAAAAATTTTTTATATATTATAGTCGACACATTTACCATTTCAGCGTACTAGTGGTCACATTATGGGTCGGCCCTGGCGACGAGATACACACCCAGCTTTTTTTTTTTCAGTGAAAAATTATGTATTAGCTATACAAGTTTTTGGCTATAAAACTGAAATGGTAATATGTGCGTCTAAGGATTTATGATATTTTATAGTGAACACAGGTACAATTTTAGCGCACCAGTTTTCACTTCCTGGTTCGGCCCTGGGGACGAGATACACACCCAGCAAACTTTTTGTAGTGAAAAAGGCGCGAAAAAAGTTTTTGGCCATAAAACTGAAGTGGTAATATTTGCGTCTTAGAATTTTTGATATTTCATAGTGGACACACGAATCACTCTAGCGTACTAGTTATTACTTCCTGGTTCGACCCTGGAGATGAGATACACACCCAGCTATTTTTTTTTAGTGAAAAATTATGTATTAGCTAAACAAGTTTTTGGCTATAAAACTGAAATGGTAATATGTGCGTCTAAGGATTTATGATATTTTATAGTGAACACATGTACAATTTTAGCGCACCAGTTTTCACTTCCTGGTTCGGCCCTGGGGACGAGATACACACCTAGCAAACTTTTTGTAGTGAAAAAAGCACGAAAAAAGTTTCTGGCCATACAACTGAAATGGTAATATCTGCGTCTGAGGATTTTTGATATTTTATAGTGGACACATGTACATTTCAGCGTACAAGTGGTCAAGTCCTGGTTCGGCCCTGGGAATGATATACACACCCAGAAAATTTTTTTTTGAGTAAAAGGCGCGAAAAAAGTTCTTGGCTCTAAAACCGAAATGGTAATATGTGCGTCTGAGGATTTTTGATATTTTATTGTGGACTCATGTACCGTTTCACGGCACCAGTTGTCACTTCCTGGTTCGGCCCTGCGGACGAGATAAGCACCCATCAAACTTTTTGTAGTGAAAAGGGCGCCAATAAAGTTTTTGGTTATAAAACCGAAATGGTAATACCTGAGTCCAAGGATTTTTGATATTTTATAGTGAACACATGTACCATTCCAGCGCACCATTTGTCACTTCCTGGTTCGGCCCTGGGGACGACATACACACCCAGAAAACTTTTTGTATTGAAAAAGGCGCAAAAAAGTTTCTGGCTACAAAACTGAAATGGTAATACCTGCGTCCAAGGATTTTTAATATTTTATAGTGAATACATGTACCATTCCAGCGCACCAGTTGTCACTTCCTGGTTCGGCCCTTTGGACGAAATTCACACCTAGCAAACTTTTTGTAGTCAAAAAGGCGCGAAAAAAGTTTTTGGCCATAAAACTGAAGTGGTAATATTTGCGTCTTAGAATTTTTGATATTTCATAGTGGACATACGAATCACTCTAGTGTACTAGTGGTCACTTCCTGGTTCGACCCTGGAGATGAGATACACACCCAGCTATTTTTTTTTAGTGAAAAATTATGTATTAGCTAAACAAGTTTTTGGCTATAAAACTGAAATGGTAATATGTGCGTCTAAGGATTTATGATATTTTATAGTGAACACATGTACAATTTTAGCGCACCAGTTTTCACTTCCTGGTTCGGCCCTGGGGACGAGATACACACCCAGCAAACTTTTTGTAGTCAAAAAGGCGCGAAAAAAGTTTCTGGCTATAAAACTGAAATGGTAATATGTTCGTCTAAGGATTTGTGATATTTAATAGTGGAGACATAAACCATTCTAGCGCACCATTTTTCATTTCCTGGTTCGGCCCTTTGGACGAAATTCACACCTAGCAAACTTTTTGTAGTCAAAAAGGCGCGAAAAAAGTTTTTGGCCATAAAACTGAAGTGGTAATATTTGCGTCTTAGAATTTTTGATATTTCATAGTGGACATACGAATCACTCTAGCGTACTAGTGGTCACTTCCTGGTTCGACCCTGGAGATGAGATACACACCCAGCTATTTTTTTTAGTGAAAAATTATGTATTAGCTAAACAAGTTTTTGGCTATAAAACTGAAATGGTAATATGTGCGTCTAAGGATTTATGATATTTTATAGTGAACACATGTACAATTTTAGCGCACCAGTTTTCACTTCCTGGTTCGGCCCTGGGGACGAGATACACACCCAGCAAACTTTTTGTAGTGAAAAAGGCGCGAAAAAAGTTTCTGGCCATAAAACTGAAATGGCAATATGTGCGTCTAAGGATTTTTAATTTGCTCTAGCGAACACATGTACAATTCCAGCTAACTAGTTTTTATTTTCTGGTTCGGCCCTGGGGACGAAATACACACCCAGCAAACTTTTTGTAGTGAAAAAGGCGCGAAAAAAGTTTTTGGCCATAAAACTTAAATGGTATTATGTGCGTCTAAGGATTTGTAATATTTTGTAGTAAACACATTAACCATTCCAGCACACCAGTTGTCACTTCCTGGTTCGCTTCTGGGAACAAAATACACACCAAGCAAACTTTTTGCAGTGAAAAAGGCGCGAAAAAATTTTATGGCTATAAAACTGAAGTAGTAATATTTGCGTCTTAGAATTTTTAATATTTTATAGCGGACACACAAATCATTCTACCGCACCAGTTGTCACTTTCAGTTTCGGCCCTGCGAACGAATTACACACCCAGCAAACTTTTTGTAGTTAAAAAGGCGCGAAAAAAGTTTTTAGCCAAAAAACCGAAATGGTAATATCTGCGTCTGAGGATTTTATAGGGAACACACGTACCATTCCAGGGCACCAGTTGTCATATCCTGGTTCGGCCCTGGGGACGAGATACACACCCAGCAAACTTTTTGTAGTGAAAAAGGCGCGAAAAAAGTTTCTGGCTATAAAACTGAAATGGTAATACCTGCGTCTAAGGATTTGTGATATTTTATAGTGGACACACGAATCATTCCAGCGCACCATTTGTCACTTCCTGATTCGGCCCTGGGGACGAAATAAACACCCAGCAAACTTTTTGTAATGAAAAAATCGCAAAAAAAGTTTTTGACCATAAGACTTAAATGGTTATATGTGCGCCTAAGGATTTTTAATATTTTATAGTGGACACATTTACCATTCCAATGCACTATTTGTCTATTCCTGGTTTGGCCCAGGGAACGAAATACACCCCCAGCAAACTTTTTGAAGTGAAAAAAGCGCGCAAGAAGTTTTTGGCTATAAAACCGAAATGGTAATATGTGCGTCTAAGGATTGGTGATATTTTTTAGTGGACACATGTACCATTCCAGCGCACTATTTGTCACTTCCTGATTCGGCCCTGGGGACGAGATAAACACCCAGACAACTTTTTATAGTAAAAAAGGCGCGAAAAAAGTTTTTGCCATAAGACTTAAATGGTAATATGTGCGCCTAAAGATTTTTAATATGTTATAGTGGACACAAGTACCATTCCAGCGCACAATTTGTCACTTCCTGGTTCGGCCCAGGCGACGAAATACACACCTGGCAAACTTTTTGTAGTGAAAAAGGCGCCAAAAAAAGTTTCTGGCTATAAAACTGAAATGGTAATACTTGCGTCTAAGGATTTTATAGTGAACACACGTACTATTTTAGCGCACCAGTTGCCACTTCCTGGTTCGACCCTGGGGACGAAATAAACACCTAGCAAACTTTTTGTAGTGAAAAAAGCGCAAAAAAAGTTTTTGGCCATAAGAATTAAATGGTAATATGTGCGCCTAAGGATTTTTAATCTTTTATAGTGGACACATTTACCATTCCACTGCACTATTTGTCACTTCCTGGTTCGGCCCAGGGGACGAAATACACACCTAGCAAACTTTTTCTAGTGAAAAAGGCGCGAAAAAAGTTTTTGGCCATAAAAATGAAGTGGTAATATTTGCGTCTTAGAGTTTTTGATATTTCATAGAGGACACACGAATCATCCCAGCGCACCAGTTGTCACTTTCGGTTTCGGCCCTGGGAACGAAATACACACCCAGCAAACTTAAATGGTAATATGTGCGTCTAAGGATTGGTGATATTTTTTAGTGGACACAAGTACCATTCCAGCGCACAATTTGTCACTTCCTGGTTCGACCCTGGGGACGAAATAAACACCCAGCAAACTTTTTGTAGTAAAAAAAGCGCAAAAAAAGTTTTTGGCCATAAGACATAAATGGTAATATGTGCGCCTAAGGATTTTTAATCTTTTATAGTGGACACATTTACCATTCCAATGCACTATTTGTCACTTCCTGGTTCGGCCCAGGGGACGAAATACACACCTAGCAAACTTTTTCTAGTGAAAAAGGCGCGAAAAAAGTTCTTGGCCATAAAAATGAAGTGGTAATATTTGCGTCTTAGAGTTTTTGATATTTCATAGAGGACACACGAATCATTCCAGCGCACCAGTTGTCACTCTCGGTTTCGGCCCTGGGAACGAAATACACACCTAGCAAACTTTTTGTAGAGAAAAAGGCGCGAAAAAAGTTTTTGGCCATAAAACTTAAATGGTAATATGTTCTTCTAAGGATTTGTGATATTTAATAGTGGAGACATAACCGATTCTAGCGCACCATTTTTCATTTCCTGGTTCGGCCCAGGGGACGAAATACACACCTAGCAAACCTTTTGTAGTGAAAAAGGCGCCAAAAAAGTTTTTGACCATAAAACTTAAATGGTAATATGTGCGCCTAAGGATTTGTGATATTTTATAGTGGAGACATGAACCATTCTAGCGCACCATTTGTCACTTCCTGGTTCGGCCCAGGGGACGAAATACACACCTAGCAAACTTTTTGTAGTGAAAAAGGCGCGAAAAAAGTTTTTGGCCGTAAGACTTAAATGATAATATGTGCGCCTAAGGATTTTTAATATGTTATAGTGGACACAAGTACAATTCCAGCGCACAATTTGTCATTTCCTGGTTCGGCCCAGGGGACGAAATACACACCTAGCAAACTTTTTGTAGTGAAAAAGGCGCGATAAAAATTTTTGGCCATAAAACTTAAATGGTAACATTTGCGTCTAAGGATTTGTGACATTTTATAGTGGACACATTTACCATTCCGCTGCACTATTTATCATTTCCTGGTTCGGCCCAGGGGACGAAATACACACCTAGCAAACTTTTTCTAGTGAAAAAGGCGCCAAAAAAAGTTTCTGGCTATAAAACTGTAATGGTAATACTTGCGTCTAAGGATTTTATAGTGATCACACGTACTATTTTAGCGCACCAGTTGCCACTTCCTGGTTTGATCCTGGGGACGAAATAAACACCCAGCAAACTTTTTGTAGTGAAAAAAGCGCAAAAAAAGTTTTTGGCCATAAGACTTAAATGGTAATATGTGCGCCTAAGGATTTTTAATCTTATATAGTGGACACATTTACCATTCCACTGCACTACTTGTCACTTCCTGGTTCGGCCAAGGGGACGAAATACACAGCAAGCAAACTTTTTCTAGTGAAAAAGGCGCGAAAAAAGTTTTTGGCCATAAAACGGAAGTGGTAATATTTGCGTCTTAGAGTTTTCGATATTTCATAGAGGACACACGAATCATTCCAGCGCACCAGTTGTCACTCTCGGTTTCGGCCCTGGGAACGAAATACACACCTAGCAAACTTTTTGTAGTGAAAAAGGCGCGAAAAAAGTTTTTGGCCATAAAACTTAAATTGTAACATTTGCGTCTAAGGATTTGTGATATTTTTTAGTGGACACATGTACTATTCCAGCGCACCATTTGTCAATTCTTGGTTCAGCCCTGGGGACGGGATAAACAACCAGATAACTTTTTGTAGTAAAAAAGGCGCGAAAAAAGTTTTTGCCATAAGACTTAAATGGTAATATGTGCGCCTAAGGATTTTTAATATGTTATAGTGGACACAAGTACCATTCCAGCGCACTATTTATCACTTCCTGGTTCGGCCCAGGGGACGAAATACACACCCAGCAAACTTTTTGAAGTAAAAAAGGCGCGAAAAAAGTTTCTGGCTATAAAACCGAAATGGTAATATGTGCGTCTAAGGATTGGTGATATTTTTTAGTGGACACATGTACTATTCCAGCGCACCATTTGTCAATTCCTGGTTCGGCCCTGGGGACGGGATAAACAACCAGATAACTTTTTGTAGTAAAAAAGGCGCGAAAAAAGTTTTTGCCATAAGACTTAAATCGTAATATGTGCGCCTAAGGCTTTTTAATCTTTTATAGTGGACACATTTACCATTCCACTGCACTATTTGTCACTTTCGGTTTCGGCCCGGGAACGAAATACACACCCAGCAAACTTTTTGCAGTGAAAAAAGCGCGAAAGAAGTTCTTGGAAATAAAACCGAAATGGTAATATGTGCGTCTAAGCGCCACCACCATTTGTTACTTCTAAGGAAGGTTAAGGATTTTTAATCTTTTATAGTGGACACATGGACCATTCCACTGCACTATTTGTCACTTCCTGGTTTGGCCCAGGGGACGAAACACACACCTAGCAAACTTTTTCTAGTGAAAAAGGCGCGAAAAAAGTTTTTGGCCATAAAAATGAAGTGGTAATATTTGCGTCTTAGTATTTTTGATATTTCATAGAGGACACACGAATCATTCCAACGCACCAGTTGCCACTTTCGGTTTCGGCCCTGAGAACGAAATACACACCCAGCAAACTTTTTGAAGTGAAGAAAGCGCGAAAGAAGTTCTTGGCTATAAAACCGAAATGGTAATATGTGCGTCTAAGGATTGGTGATATTTTTTAGTGGACACATAAACCATTCCACTGCACTATTTGTCACTTCCTGGTTTGGCCCAGGGGACGAAATACACACCCAGCAAACTTTTTGTAGTGAAAAAGGCGCGAAAAAAGTTTTTTGCCATAAGACTTAAATGGTAATATGTGCGCCTAAGGATTTTTAATATGTTATAGTGGACACAAGTACCATTCCACTGCACTATTTGTCACTTCCTGTTTCGCCCCAGGGGACGAAAAACACACCTAGCAAACTTTTTGTAGTGAAAAAGGCGCCAAAAAAAGTTTCTGGCTATAAAACTTAAATGGTAATATGTGCGTCTAAGGATTTTATAGTGAACACACGTACTATTTTAGCGCACCATTTGTCACTTCCTGGTTCGGCCCTGGGGACGAGATAAACACTTAGATAATTTTTTGTAGTAAAAAAGGCGCGAAAAAAGTTTTTGCCATAAGACTTAAATGGTAATATGTGCGCCTAAGGATTTTTAATATGTTATAGTGGACACAAGAACCATTCCAGCGCACAAGCTGTCACTGCCTGGTTCGGTCCAGGGGACGAAATACACACCTAGCAAACTTTTTGTAGTGAAAAAGGCGCGAAAAAAGTTTTTGGCCATAAAACTTAAATGGTAATATGTGCGTCTAAGGATTTGTGATATTTTATAGTGGAGACATGAACCATTCTAGCGCACCATTTGTCACTTCCTGGTTCGGCCCAGGGGACGAAATACAGACCTAGCAAACTTTTTGTAGTGAAAAAGGCGCCAAAAAAAGTTTCTGGCTATAAAACTGAAATGGTAATACTTGCGTCTAAGGATTTTATAGTGAACACACGTACTATTTTAGCGCACCAGTTGCCACTTCCTGGTTCGACCCTGGGGACGAAATAAACACCCAGCAAACTTTTTGCAGTAAAAAAAGCACGAAAAAAGTTTTTGGCCATAAGACTTAAATGGTAATATGTGCGTCTAAGGATTTTTGATATTGTATAGTGGACACATGAACCATTCTAGCGCACTATTTGTCACTTCCTGGTTCGGCCCAGGAAAGAAATACACACCTAGAAGACTTTTTGTAGTGAAAAAGGCACGAAAAAAGTTTCTGGCCATAAAACTGAAATGGTATTATGTGCGTCTTACAATTTTTAACATTTTATTGTGAACACATGTACCATTTCAGCGCACTAGTTACCAGTTACTGGTTTGTCCCTGGTAACGAAATACACACCAAGCAAGATATGTGTAGTGAAAAAGGCACGAAAAAAGTTTTTGGCCATAAGACTTAAATATGTGCGGCTAAGAATTTTTTTTATTTTATAGTGGACACATGTACCATTCCAGTGCACAAGTTTCCACTTTCTAGTTCGGCCCTGGGGACGAGATAAACACCCAGCAAACTTTTTGTAGTGAAAAAAGCGCGAAAAAAGTTTTTGGCCATAAAACTTAAATGGTAATATGTGCGTCTAGGGATTGGTGATATTTTTTAGTGGACACATAAACCATTCCAGCGCACCATTTGTCACTTCCTGGTTCGGCCCTGGGGACGAGATAAACACCCAGATAATTTTTTGTAGTAAAAAAGGCGCGAAAAAAGTTTTTGGCCATAAGACGTAAATGGTAATATGTGCGCCTAAGGATTTTTAGTCTTTTATAGTGGAGGCATATACCATTCCAGTGCACAAGTTTCCACTTTCTAGTTCGGCCCTGGGGACGAAATACACACCTAGTAAACTTTTTCTAGTGAAAAAGGTGCGAAAAAAGTTTTTGGCCATAAAAATGAAGTGGTAATATTTGCGTCTTAGAGTTTTTGATATTTCATAGAGGACACACGAATCATTCCAACGCACCAGTTGCCACTTTCGGTTTCGGCCCTGGGAACTAAATACACACCCAGCAAACTTTTTGCAGTGAAAAAAGCGCGAAAGAAGTTCTTGGCCATAAAACCGAAATGGTAATATGTGCGTCTAAGGATTGGTAATATTTTTTAGGGAACACAAGTACCATTCCAGCGCACCATTTGTCACTTCCTGGTTCGGCCCTGGGGACGAGATAAACACCCAGAAAACTTTTTGTAGTGAAAAGAGGCGCGAAAAAAGTTTTTGGCCATAAGACTTAAATGGTAATATTTGCGTCTAAGGATTTTTGATATTTTATAGTGGACACACCAATCATTCCAGCGCACCAGTTGCCACTTTCGGTTTCGGCCCTGGGAACGAATACATACCCAGAAAACTTTTTGTAGTGAAAAAAGCGCGAAAAAAGTTTTTGGCCATAAAACTTAAATGGTAATATGTGCGTCTAAGGATTTGTGATATTGTATAGTGGACACATGAACCATTCTAGCGCACCATTTGTCATTTCCTGGTTCGGCCCAGGGGACGAAATACACACCTAGCAAACTTTTTGTAGTGAAAAAGGCGCGAAAAAAGTTTCTGGCTATAAAACTGAAATGGTTATATTTGCGTCTCAGAATTTTTGATATTTTATAGTGGACACACCAATCATTCCAGCGCACCAGTTGTCATTTTCGGTTTCGGCCCTGGGAACGAATACATACCCAGAAAACTTTTTGTAGTGAAAAAAGCGCGAAAAAAGTTTTTGGCCATAAAACTTAAATGGTAATACGTACGTCTAAGGATTTTTATTATTTTATAGTGAACACATGAACCATTCCAGTGCACCTGTTTTCATTTGCTGGTTCGGCCCTGGTGGCGAAATACACACCCAGCAAACTTTTTGCAGTAAATAAAGCGTGAAAAAAGTTTTTGGCCATAAAACTGAAATGGTTATATTTGCGTCTAAGGATTTTTGATATTTTATAGTGGACACACCAATCATTCCAGCGCACCAGTTGTCACTTTCGGTTTCGGCCCTAGGAACGAATACATACCCAGAAAACTTTTTGTAGTGAAAAAAGGCGCAATAAAAGTTTTTGGCCATAAGACTTAAATGGTAATATGTGCGCCTAAGGATTTTTAATATGTTATAGTGGACACATGTACAATTCCACCGCACCATTTGTCACTTCCTGGTTCGGCCCAGGGGACGAAATACACACCTAGCAAACTTTTTGTAGTGAAAAAAGCGCGAAAAAAGTTTTTGGCCATAAGACTTAAATGGTAATATGTGCGTCTAAGGATTTTTGATATTGTATAGTGGACACATGAACCATTCTAGCGCACCATTTGTCACTTCCTGGTTCGGCCCTGGGGAGAAATACACACCTAGAAGACTTTTTGTAGTGAAAAAAGCACGAAAAAAGTTTCTGGCCATTAAACTTAAATGGTAATATGTGCGACTAAGGATTTGTGATATTTTATAGTGGGCACATGAACCTATCCAGCACACCAGTTGTCACTTCCTGGTTCGGCACTGGGAACGAAACACACAACCAGCAAACTTTTTGAAGTAAAAAAGGCGCGAAAAAAGTTTCTGGCTATAAAACCGAAATGGTAATATGTGCGTCTAAGGATTGGTGATATTTTTTAGTGGACACATGTACTATTCCAGCGCACAAAATGTCACTTCCTGGTTCGGCCCAGGGGACGAAATACACACCCAGCAAACTTTTTGTAGTTAAAAAGGCGCGAAAAAAGTTTTTTGCCATAAGACTTAAATGGTAATATGTGCGCCTAAGGATTTTTAATCTTATATAGTGGACACATTTACCATTCCACTGCACTACTTGTCACTTCCTGGTTCGGCCAAGGGGACGAAATACACACCAAGCAAACTTTTTCTAGTGAAAAAGGCGCGAAAAAAGTTTTTGGCCATAAAAATGAAGTGGTAATATTTGCGTCTTAGTATTTTTGATATTTCATAGAGGACACACGAATCATTCCAGCGCACCAGTTGTCACTCTCGGTTTCGGCCCTGGGAACGAAATACACACCTAGCAAACTTTTTGTAGTGAAAAAGGCGCGAAAAAAGTTTTTGGCCATAAAACTTAAATTGTAACATTTGCGTCTAAGGATTTGTGATATTTTTTAGTGGACACATGTACTATTCCAGCGCACTATTTGTCAATTCCTGGTTTAGCCCTGGGGACGGGATAAACAACCAGATAACTTTTTGTAGTAAAAAAGGCGCGAAAAAAGTTTTTGCCATAAGACTTAAATGGTGATATGTGCGCCTAAGGATTTTTAATATGTTATAGTGGACACAAGTACCATTCCAGCGCACAAAATGTCACTTCCTGGTTCGGCCCAGGGGACGAAATACACACCCAGCAAACTTTTTGTAGTAAAAAAGGCGCGAAAAAAGTTTTTTGCCATAAGACTTAAATGGTAATATGTGCGCCTAAGGATTTGTGATATTTTATAGTGGACACAAGTACCATTCCAGCGCACTATTTATCACTTCCTGGTTCGGCCCAGGGGACGAAATACACACCCAGAAAACTTTTTGAAGTAAAAAAGGCGCGAAAAAAGTTTCTGGCTATAAAACCGAAATGGTAATATGTGCGTCTAAAGATTGGTGATATTTTTTAGTGGACACATGTACTATTCCAGCGCACCATTTGTCAATTCCTGGTTCGGCCCTGGGGACGGGATAAACAACCAGATAACTTTTTGTAGTAAAAAAGGCGCGAAAAAAGTGTTTGCCATAAGACTTAAATGGTAATATGTGCGCCTAAGGCTTTTTAATCTTTTATAGTGGACACATTTACCATTCCACTGCACTATTTGTCACTTTCGGTTTCGGCCCGGGAACGAAATACACACCCAGCAAACTTTTTGCAGTGAAAAAAGCGCGAAAGAAGTTCTTGGCCATAAAACCGAAATGGTAATATGTGCGTCTAAGCGCCACCACCATTTGTTACTTCTAAGGAAGGTTAAGGATTTTTAATCTTTTATAGTGGACACATGGACCATTCCACTGCACTATTTGTCACTTCCTGGTTTGGCCCAGGGGACGAAACACACACCTAGCAAACTTTTTCTAGTGAAAAAAGCGCGAAAAAAGTTTTTGGCCATAAAAATGAAGTGGTAATATTTGCGTCTTAGTATTTTTGATATTTCATAGAGGACACACGAATAATTCCAGCGCACCAGCTGTCACTTTCGGTTTCGGCCCTGACAACGAAATACACACCCAGCAAACTTTTTGAAGTGAAGAAAGCGCGAAAGAAGTTCTTGGCTATAAAACCGAAATGGTAATATGTGCGTCTAAGGATTGGTGATATTTTTTAGTGGACACATAAACCATTCCACTGCACTATTTGTCACTTCCTGGTTTGGCCCAGGGGACGAAATACACACCCAGCAAACTTTTTGTAGTGAAAAAGGCGCGAAAAAAGTTTTTTGCCATAAGACTTAAATGGTAATATGTGCGCCTAAGGATTTTTAATATGTTATAGTGGACACACTTACCATTCCACTGCACTATTTGTCACTTCCTGTTTCGGCCCTGGGGACGAGATAAACACCCAGATAATTTTTTGTAGTAAAAAAGGCGCGAAAAAAGTTTTTGCCATAAGACTTAAATGGTAATATGTGCGCCTAAGGATTTTTAATATGTTATAGTGGACACAAGTACCATTCCAGCGCACAAGCTGTCACTGCCTGGTTCGGTCCAGGGGACGAAATACACACCTAGCAAACTTTTTGTAGTGAAAAAGGCGCGAAAAAAGTTTTTGGCCATAAAACTTAAATGGTAATATGTGCGTCTAAGGATTTGTGATATTTTATAGTGGAGACATGAACCATTCTAGCGCACCATTTGTCACTTCCTGGTTCGGCCCAGGGGACGAAATACAGACCTAGCAAACTTTTTGTAGTGAAAAAGGCGCCAAAAAAAGTTTCTGGCTATAAAACTGAAATGGTAATACTTGCGTCTAAGGATTTTATAGTGAACACACGTACTATTTTAGCGCACCAGTTGCCACTTCCTGGTTCGACCCTGGGGACGAAATAAACACCCAGCAAACTTTTTGCAGTAAAAAAAGCACGAAAAAAGTTTTTGGCCATAAGACTTAAATGGTAATATGTGCGTCTAAGGATTTTTGATATTGTATAGTGGACACATGAACCATTCTAGCGCACTATTTGTCACTTCCTGGTTCGGCCCAGGAAAGAAATACACACCTAGAAGACTTTTTGTAGTGAAAAAAGCACGAAAAAAGTTTCTGGCCATAAAACTGAAATGGTATTATGTGCGTCTTACAATTTTTAACATTTTATTGTGAACACATGTACCATTTCAGCGCACTAGTTACCAGTTACTGGTTTGTCCCTGGTAACGAAATACACACCAAGCAAGATATGTGTAGTGAAAAAGGCACGAAAAAAGTTTTTGGCCATAAGACTTAAATATGTGCGGCTAAGAATTTTTTTTATTTTATAGTGGACACATGTACCATTCCAGTGCACAAGTTTCCACTTTCTAGTTCGGCCCTGGGGACGAGATAAACACCCAGCAAACTTTTTGTAGTGAAAAAAGCGCGAAAAAAGTTTTTGGCCATAAAACTTAAATGGTAATATGTGCGTCTAAGGATTGGTGATATTTTTTAGTGGACACATAAACCATTCCAGCGCACCATTTGTCACTTCCTGGTTCGGCCCTGGGGACGAGATAAACACCCAGATAATTTTTTGTAGTAAAAAAGGCGCGAAAAAAGTTTTTGGCCATAAGACGTAAATGGTAATATGTGCGCCTAAGGATTTTTAGTCTTTTATAGTGGAGGCATGTACCATTCCACTGCACTATTTGTCACTTCCTGGTTTGCCCAGGGGACGAAATACACACCTAGTAAACTTTTTCTAGTGAAAAAAGCGCGAAAAAAGTTTTTGGCCATAAAAATGAAGTGGTAATATTTGCGTCTTAGAGTTTTTGATATTTCATAGAGGACACACGAATCATTCCAACGCACCAGTTGCCACTTTCGGTTTCGGCCCTGGGAACTAAATACACACCCAGCAAACTTTTTGCAGTGAAAAAAGCGCGAAAGAAGTTCTTGGCCATAAAACCGAAATGGTAATATGTGCGTCTAAGGATTGGTAATATTTTTTAGGGAACACATGTACCATTCCAGCGCACCATTTGTCACTTCCTGGTTCGGCCCTGGGGACGAGATAAACACCCAGAAAACTTTTTGTAGTGAAAAGAGGCGCGAAAAAAGTTTTTGGCCATAAGACTTAAATGGTAATATTTGCGTCTAAGAATTTTTGATATTTTATAGTGGACACACCAATCATTCCAGCGCACCAGTTGTCACTTTCGGTTTCGGCCCTGGGAACGAATACATACCCAGAAAACTTTTTGTAGTGAAAAAAGCGCGAAAAAAGTTTTTGGCCATAAAACTTAAATGGTAATATGTGCGTCTAAGAATTTGTGATATTGTATAGTGGACACATGAACCATTCCAGTGCACCTGTTTTCACTTGCTGGTTCGGCCCTGGGGGCGAAATACACACCCAGCAAACTTTTTGCAGTAAATAAAGCGTGAAAAAAGTTTTTGGCCATAAAACTGAAATGGTTATATTTGCGTCTAAGGATTTTTGATATTTTATAGTGGACACACCAATCATTCCAGCGCACCAGTTGTCACTTTCGGTTTCGGCCCTGGGAACGAATACATACCCAGAAAACTTTTTGTAGTGAAAAAAGGCGCAATAAAAGTTTTTGGCCATAAGACTTAAATGGTAATATGTGCGCCTAAGGATTTTTAATATGTTATAGTGGACACATGTACAATTCCACCGCACCATTTGTCACTTCCTAGTTCGGCCCAGGGGACGAAATACACACCTAGAAAACTTTTTGTAGTGAAAAAAGCGCGAAAAAAGTTTTTGGCCATAAGACTTAAATGGTAATATGTGCGTCTAAGGATTTTTGAAATTGTATAGTGGACACATGAACCATTCTAGCGCACCATTTGTCACTTCCTGGTTCGGCCCTGGGGAGAAATACACACCTAGAAGACTTTTTGTAGTGAAAAAAGCACGAAAAAAGTTTCTGGCCATTAAACTTAAATGGTAATATTTGCGACTAAGGATTTGTGTTATTTTATAGTGGGCACATGAACCTATCCAGCACACCAGTTGTCACTTCCTGGTTCGGCACTGGGAACGAAACACACAACCAGCAAACTTTTTGTAGGGAAAAAGGCGCGAAAAAAGTTTTTAGCCTTAAAACATAAATGGTAATATGTGCGTCTAAGAAATTTTGATATTTTATAGTGGACACATGCACCATTCCAGTGCACCAGTTGCCACTTCCTGGTTCGGCCCTGGGGACGAGACAAACACCCAGCAAAATTTTTGTAGTGAAAAAGGCGCGAAAAAAGTTTTTGACCATAAGACTTAAATGGTAATATGTGCGCTTAACGATTTTTAATATTTTATAGTGGACACATGTACCATTCCAGCGCAACATTTGTCACTTCCTGGTTCGGCCCTGGGGACGAGATAAGCACCCAGCAAACTTTTTGTAGTGAAAAAGGCGCAAAAAAAGTTTTTGGCCATAAGACTTAAATGGTAATATGTGCGTCTAAGGATTTTTAATATTTTATAGTGGACACATGTACCATTCCAGCGCAACATTTGTCACTTCCTGGTTCGGCCCTGGGGACGAGATAAGCACCCAGCAAACTTTTTGTAGTGAAAAAGGCGCAAAAAAAGTTTTTGGCCATAAGACTTAAATGGTAATATGTGCGTCTAAGGATTTGTGATATTTTATAGTGGACACATGAACCATTTTAGCGTACCATTTGTCACTTCCTGGTTCGGCCCAGGGGACGAAATACACACCTAGCAAACTTTTTGTAGTGAAAAAGGCGCGAAAAAAGTTTTTGGCCATAAAA
Source organism: Epicampocera succincta (assembly GCA_932526305.1). Taxonomy (NCBI): domain Eukaryota; kingdom Metazoa; phylum Arthropoda; class Insecta; order Diptera; family Tachinidae; genus Epicampocera; species Epicampocera succincta. The sequence goes on from OW052037.1 coordinate 26,836,400, forward strand.
CTTAAATGGTAATATGTGCGTCTAAGGATTTATGATATGTTATAGTGGACACATGAACCATTTAAGCGTACCATTTGTCACTTCCTGGTTCGGCCCAGGGGACGAAATACACACCTAGCAAACTTTTTGTAGTGAAAAAGGCGCGAAAAAAGTTTTTGGCCATAAAACTTAAATGGTAATATGTGCGTCTAAGGATTTGTGATATGTTATAGTGGACACATGAACCATTTTAGCGTACCATTTGTCACTTCCTGGTTCGGCCCAGGGGACGAAATACACACCTAGCAAACTTTTTGTAGTGAAAAAGGCGCGAAAAAAGTTTTTGGCCATAAAACTTAAATGGTAATATGTGCGTCTAAGGATTTGTGATATTTTATAGTGGACACATGAACCATTTAAGCGTACCATTTGTCACTTCCTGGTTCGGCCCAGGGGACGAAATACACACCTAGCAAACTTTTTGTAGTGAAAAAGGCGCCAAAGAAAGTTTCTGGCTATAAAACTTAAATGGTAATATGTGCGTCTAAGGATTTGTGATATTTTATAGTGGACACATGAACCATTTTAGCGTATCATTTGTCACTTCCTGGTTCGGCCCAGGGGACGAAATACACACCTAGCAAACTTTTTGTAGTGAAAAAGGCGCCAAAAAAAGTTTCTGGCTATAAAACTGAAATGGTAATACCTGCGTCTAAGGATTTTATAGTAAACACACCTACCATTTTAGCGCACCAGTTGCCACTTCCTGGTTCGGCCCTGGGGACTAGATAAACACCCAGAAACCTTTTTTTTAGTGAAAAAAGCCCAAAAAAAGTTTTTGGCCATAAGACTTAAATGGTAGTATGTGCGCCTAAGGATTTTTAATATTTTATAGTGGACACATTTACCATTCCACCGCACCATTTGTCACTTACTGGTTCGGCCCTGGGGACGAAATAAACACCCAGAAAACTTTTTGTAGTGAAAAAAGCGCAAAAAAAGTTTTTGGCCATAAGACTTAAATGGTTATATGTGCGCCTAAGGATTTTTAATATGTTATAGTGGACACATTTACTATTCCACCGCACCATTTGTCACTTCCTGGTTCGCCCCAGGGGATGAAATACACACCTAGCAAACTTTTTCTAGTGAAAAAAGGCGCGAAAAAAGTTTTTGGCTATAAAACTGAAATGGTAATACGTGCGTCTAAGGATTTTATAGTGAACACACGTATGATTTAAGTGCACCATTTGTCACTTCCTGGTTCGGCCCTGGGGACGAAATAAACACCCAGAAAACTTTTTGTAGTGAAAAAAGGCGCGAAAAAAGTTTTTGGCCATAAAACTGAAATGGTAATATGTGCGTCTTACAATTTTTAACATTTTATAGTGAACACATTTACAATTTCAGCGCACCATTTGTCACTTCCTGGTTTGTCCCTGGGGACGAAATACACACCTAGCAAGATATTTGTAGTGAAAAAGGTGCGAAAAAGTTTTTGGCCATAAGACTTAAATGGTAATATGTGCGTCTAAGGATTTGTGATATTTTATAGTGGACACATGAACCATTTTAGCGTACCATTTGTCACTTCCTGGTTCGGCCCAGGGGACGAAATACACACCTAGCAAACTTTTTGTAGTGAAAAAGGCGCAAAAAAAGTTTTTGGCCATAAGACTTAAATGGTAATATGTGCGTCTAAGGATTTGTGATATTTTATAGTGGACACATGAACCATTTTAGCGTACCATTTGTCACTTCCTGGTTTGTCCCTGGGGACGAAATACACACCTAGCAAGATATTTGTAGTGAAAAAGGTGCGAAAAAGTTTTTGGCCATAAGACTTAAATGGTAATATGCGCGTCTAAGGATTTGTGATATTTTATAGTGGACACATAACCCATTTTAGCGTACCATTTGTCACTTCCTGGTTCGGCCCTGGGGACGAGATAAGCACCCAGCAAACTTTTTGTAGTGAAAAAGGCGCAAAAAAAGTTTTTGGCCATAAGACTTAAATGGTAATATGTGCGTCTAAGGATTTGTGATATTTTATAGTGAACACACGTACCATTCCAGTGCACCAGTTGCCACTTCCTGGTTTGGCCCTGGGGACGAGATAAACACCCAGCAATATTTTTGTAGTGAAAAAGGCGCGAAAAAAGTTTTTGGCCATAAGACTTAAATGGTAATATGTGCGCCTAAGGATTTTTTATATTTTATAGTGGACACATGTACCAATCCAGAGCGCCATTTGACACTTCCTGGTTCGGCCATGGGACGAAATACACACCTAGCAAACTTTTTGTAGTGAAAAAAGCACGAAAAAAGTTTCTGGCCATAAAACTGAAATGGTAATATATGCGTCTAAGGATTTTTGATTTGTTATAGCGAGCACACGTACAATTCCAGCGAACTAGTTTTCATTTCCTGATTCCTTCCATGGAAGGAAATACACACCCAGCAAACTTTTTGTAGTGCAAAAGGCGCGAAAAATTTTTTGACCATAAAACTGAAATGGTAATATGTGCGTCTAACAATTTATAACATTTTATAGTGAACACATGTACCATTTCAGCGCACCAGTTGCCACTTACCGGTTTGTCCCTGGGGACGAAATACACACCTAGCAAGATATTTGTAGTGAAAAAGGCACGAAAAAAGTTTCTGGCCATAAAACTGAAGTGGTAATATGTGCGTCTAAGGATTTTTGATTTGTTATAGCGAACACATGTACAATTCCAGCGAACTAGTTTTTATTTCCTGGTTCGGCCCTGGGAACGAAATACACACCTAGCAAACTCTTTGTAGTAAAAAGGCGCGAAAAAAGTTTTTGGCCATAAAACTTAAATGGTAATATGTGCGTCTAAGAATTTGTGATATTTTATAGTGCACACATGAACCGATCCAGCACACCAGTTGTCACTTCCTGGTTCGGCTCTGGGAACGAAACACACACCCAGCAAAATTTTTTTAGTTTAAAAGGCGCGAAAAAAGTTTTTGGACATAAAACTGAAATGGTAATATGTGTGTCTCAGAATTTTTGATATTTTATAGTGGACACATTTACCATTCCACCGCACCATTTGTCACTTCCTGGTTCGGCCCAGGGGACGAAATACACACCTGGCAAACTTTTTCTAGTGAAAAAGGCGCGAAAAAAGTTTCTGGCCATTAAACTTAAATGGTAATATTTGCGTCTAAGAGTTTTTGATATTTCATAAAGGACACACGAATCATTCCAGCGCACCAGTTGTCACTTTCGGTTTCGTCCCTGGGAACGAAATACACACCCAGCAAACTTTTGGCAGTGAAAAAAGCGCGAAAGATGTTCTTGGCCATAAAACCGAAATGGTAATATGTGCGTCTAAGGATTGGTAATATTTTTTACTGAACAAATGTACCATTCCAGCGCAACAGTTGTCACTTCCTGGTTCGGCCCTGGGGACGAGATAAACACCCAGTAAACTTTTTCTAGTGAAAAAAGGCACGAAAAAAGTTTTTGGCCATAAGACTTAAATGGTAATATGTGCGCCTAAGGATTTTTAATATTTTATAGTGGACACATGTACCATTCCACCGCACCATTTGTCACTTCCTGGTTCGGCCCAGGGGATGAAATACACACCTAGCAAACTTTTTCTAGTGAAAAAGGCGCGAAAAAAGTTTCTGGCTATAAAACTGAAATGGTAATACGTGCGTCTAAGGATTTTATAGTGAACACACGTACGATTTAAGCGCACCATTTGTCACTTCCTGGTTCGTCCCTGGGGACGAAATAAACACCCAGAAAACTTTTTGTAGTGAAAAAAGGCGCGAAAAAAGTTTTTGGCCATAAAACTGAAATGGTAATATGTGCGTCTTACAATTTTTAACATTTTATAGTGAACACATGTTCAATTTCAGCGCACCATTTGTCACTTCCTGGTTTGTCCCTGGGGACGAAATACACACCTAGCAAGATATTTGTAGTGAAAAAGGTGCGAAAAAGTTTTTGGCCATAAAACCGAAATGGTAATATCTGCGTCTGAGGATTTTATAGTGAACACACATACCATTCCAGGGCACCAGGGTTCATATCCTGGTTCGGCCCTGGGGACGAGACACACACCCAGCAAACTTTTTGTAGTAAAAAAGGCGTGAAAAAAGTTTCTGGCTATAAAACTGCAATGGTAATACCTGCGTCTAAGGATTTTAAAGTGAACACACGTACCATTCCAGTGCACCAGTTGCCACTTCCTGGTTTGGCCCTGGGGACGAGATAAACACCCAGCAATATTTTTGTAGTGAAAAAGGCGCGAAAAAAGTTTTTGGCCATAAGACTTAAATGGTAATATGTGCGCCTAAGGATTTTTAATATTTTATAGTGGACACATGTACCATTCCAGCGCACCATTTGTCACTTCCTGGTTCGGCCAAGGGATGAAATACACACCTAGCAAACTTTTTGTAGTGAAAAAAGCACGAAAAAAGTTTCTGGCCATAAAACTGAAATGGTAATATATGCGTCTAAGCATTTTTGATTTGTTATAGCGAGCACACGTACAATTCCAGCGAACTAGTTTTCATTTCCTGATTCCTTCCATGGAAGGAAATACACACCCAGCAAACTTTTTGTAGTGCAAAAGGCGCGAAAAACTTTTTGACCATAAAACTGAAATGGTAATATGTGCGTCTAACAATTTATAACATTTTATAGTGAACACATGTACCATTTCAGCGCACCAGTTGCCACTTACCGGTTTGTCCCTGGGGACGAAATACACACCTAGCAAGATATTTGTAGTGAAAAAGGCACGAAAAAAGTTTCTGGCCATAAAACTGAAGTGGTAATATGTGCGTCTAAGGATTTTTAATATTTTATAGTGAACACACGTACCATTCTAGTGCACCAGTTGCTATTTCCTGGTTTGGCCCTGGGGACGAGATAAACACCCAGCAAACTTTTTGTAGTGAAAAAGGCGCGAAAAAAGTTTTTGGCCATAAGACTTAAATGGTAATATGTGCGCCTAAGGATTTTTAATATTTTATAGTGAACACATGTACCAATCCAGCGCACCATTTGTCACTTCCTGGTTCGGCCAAGGGACGAAATACACACCTAGCAAACTTTTTGTAGTTAAAAAAGGACGAAAAAAGTTTCTGGCCATAAAACTGAAATGTTAATATGTGCGTCTAAGGATTTTTGATTTGTTATAGCGAGCACACGTACAATTCCAGCGAATTAGTTTTCATTTCCTGGTTCGTTCCTGGGAAGGAAATACACAACCAGCAATCTTTTTGTAGTGAAAAAGGCGCGAAAAAAGTTTTTGGCTGTAAAACTTAAATGGTAATATGTGCGTCTAAGGATTTGTGATATTTTATACTGGCGACATGAACCATTCTAGCGCACCATTTTTCACTTCCTGGTTCGGCTCAGGGGACGAAATACACACCTAGCAAACTTTTTGTAGTGAAAAAGGCGCCAAAAAAAGTTTCTATGTTTAAAACTGAAATGGTAATACCTGCGTCTAAGGATTTTATAGTGAACACACGTACTATTTTAGCGCACCAGTTGCTTTTCCTGGTTCGGCCGAGGGGACGAAATACACACCTAGCAAACTTTTTGTAGTGAAAAAGGCGCCAAAAAAAGTTTCTATGTTTAAAACTGAAATGGTAATACCTGCGTCTAAGGATTTTATAGTGAACACACGTACTATTTTAGCGCACCAGTTGCTTTTCCTGGTTTGACCCTGGGGACGAAATACACACCTAGCAAACTTTTTGTAGTGAAAAAAGCGCAAAAAAAGTTTTTGGCCATAAGACTTAAATGGTAATATGTGCGCCTAAGGATTTTTAGTCTTTTATAGTGGAGGCATGTACCATTCCACTGCACTATTTGTGACTTCCTGGTTTGGCCCAGGGGACGAAATACACACCTCGCAAACTTTTTCTAGTGAAAAAGGCGCGAAAAAAGTTTTTGGCCATTAAAATGAAGTGGTAATATTTGCGTCTTAGAGTTTTTGATATTTCATAGAGGACACACGAATAATTCCAGCGCACCAGTTGCCACTTTCGGTTTCGGCCCTGGGAACTAAATACACACCCAGCAAACTTTTTGCAGTGAAAAAATCGCGAAAGAAGTTCTTGGAAATAAAACCGAAATGGTAATATGTGCGTCTAAGGATTGGTTATAATTTTTAGGAAACACATGTAGCATTCCAGCGCACCATTTGTCACTTCCTGGTTCGGCCCTGGAGACGAGATAAACACCCAGAAAACTTTTTGTAGTGAAAAAAGGCAAGAAAAATTTTTGGGCCATAAGACTTAAATGGTAACATGTGCGCCTAAGGATTTTTAATATTTTATAGTGGACACATGTACCATTCTAGTGCACCAGTTGCCACTTCCTGGTTTGGCCCTGGAGACGAGATAAACACCCAGCAAACTTTTTGTAGTGAAAAAGGCGCGAAAAAAGTTTTTGGCCATTAAACTGAAATTGTAATATGTGCGTCTTACAATTTTTAACATTAAATAGTGAACACATGTACCATTTCAGCGCACCAGTTGCCACTTATTGGTTTGTCCCTGGGGACGAAATACACACCTAGCAAGATATTTGTAGTGAAAAAGGCACGAAAAAAGTTTTAGGCCATAAAATTGAAATGGTAATACGTGCGTCTAAGGATTTTTAATATTTTATAGTGAACACACGTACAATCCTAGTGCACCAGTTGCCATTTCCTGGTTTGGGCCTGGGGACGAGATAAACACCCAGCAAACTTTTTGTAGTGAAAAAGGCGCGAAAAAAGTTTTTGGCCATAAGACTTAAATGGTAATATGTGCGCCTAAGGATTTTTAATATTTTATAGTGAACACATGTACCAATCCAGCGCACCATTTGTCACTTCCTGGTTCGGCCAAGGGACGAAATACACACCTAGCAAACTTTTTGTAGTTAAAAAAGGACGAAAAAAGTTTCTGGCCATAAAACTGAAATGTTAATATGTGCGTCTAAGGATTTTTGATTTGTTATAGCGAGCACACGTACAATTCCAGCGAACTAGTTTTCATTTCCTGGTTCGTTCCTGGGAAGGAAATACACATCCAGCAATCTTTTTGTAGTGAAAAAGGCGCGAAAAAAGTTTTTGGCCATAAAACTTAAATGGTAATATGTCCGTCTAAGGATTTGTGATATTTTATAGTGGCGACATGAACCATTCTAGCGCACCATTTTTCACTTCCTGGTTCGGCTCTGGGGACGAAATACACACCTAGCAAACTTTTTGTAGTGAAAAAGGCGCCAAAAAAAGTTTCTATGTTTAAAACTGAAATGGTAATACCTGCGTCTAAGGATTTTATAGTGAACACACGTACTATTTTAGCGCACCAGTTGCTTTTCCTGGTTCGGCCCAGGGGATGAAATACACACCTAGCAAACTTTTTGTAGTGAAAAAGGCGCCAAAAAAAGTTTCTATGTTTAAAACTGAAATGGTAATACCTGCGTCTAAGGATTTTATAGTGAACACACGTACTATTTTAGCGCACCAGTTGCTTTTCCTGGTTTGACCCTGGGGACGAAATACACACCTAGCAAACTTTTTGTAGTGAAAAAAGCGCAAAAAAAGTTTTTGGCCATAAGACTTAAATGGTAATATGTGCGCCTAAGGATTTTTAGTCTTTTATAGTGGAGGCATGTACCATTCCACTGCACTATTTGTCTATTCCTGGTTTGGCCCAGGGGACGAAATACACACCTAGCAAATTTTTCTAGTGAAAAAGGCGCGAAAAAAGTTTTTGGCCATAAAAATGAAGTGGTAATATTTGCGTCTTAGAGTTTTTGATATTTCATAGAGGACACACGAATCATTCCAGCGCACCAGTTGCCACTTTCGGTTTCGGCCCTGGGAACTAAATACACACTCAGCAAACTTTTTGCAGTGAAAAAAGCGCGAAAGAAGTTCTTGGCCATAATACCGAAATGGTAATATGTGCGTCTAAGGATTGGTAATATTTTTTAGGGAACACATGTACCATTCCAGCGCACCATTTGTCACTTCCTGGTTCGGCCCTGGGGACGAGATAAACACCCAGAAAACTTTTTGTAGTGAAAAGAGGCGCGAAAAAAGTTTTTGGCCATAAGACTTAAATGGTAATATTTGCGTCTAAGGATTTTTGATATTTTATAGTGGACACACCAATCATTCCAGCGCACCAGTTGTCACTTTCGGTTTCGGCCCTGGGAACGAATACATACCCAGAAAACTTTTTGTAGTGAAAAAAGCGTGAAAAAAGTTTTTGGCCATAAAACTTAAATGGTAATATGTGCGTCTAAGGATTTGTGATATTGTATAGTGGACACATAAACCATTCTAGCGCACCATTTGTCATTTCCTGGTTCGGCCCTGGGGACGAAATACACACCTAGCAAACTTCTTCTAGTGAAAAAGGCGCGAAAAAAGTTTTTGGCCATAAGACTTAAATGGTAACATGTGCGCCTAAGGATTTTTAATATTTTATAGTGGACACATGTACCATTCTAGCGCACCATTTGTCACTTCCTGGTTCGGCCCAGGGGACGAAATACACACCTAGCAAACTTCTTCTAGTGAAAAAGGCGCGAAAAAAGTTTTTGGCCATAAAAATGAAGTGGTAATATTTGCGTCTTAGAGTTTTTGATATTTCATAGAGGACACACGAATCATTCCAGCGCACCAGTTGTCATTTTCAGTTTCGGCCCTGGGAACAAATACGTACCCAGAAAACTTTTTGTAGTGAAAAAAGCGCGAAAAAAGTTTTTGGCCATAAAACTTAAATGGTAATATGTGCGTTTAAGGATTTGTGATATTGTATAGTGGACACATGTACAATTTTAGCGCACCATTTGTCACTTCCTTGTTCGGCCCAGGGGACGAAATACACACCTAGCAAACTTTTTCTAGTGAAAAAGGCGCGAAAAAAGTTTCTGGCTATAAAACTGAAATCGTAATACGTGCGTCTAAGGATTTTTATTATTTTATAGTGAAATCATGTACCATTCCAGGGCACCTGTTTTCACTTCCTGGTTCGGCCCTGGGGGCGAAATACACACCCAGCAATCTTTTTGCAGTGATAAAAGCGTGAAAAAAGTTTTTGGCCATAAAACTGAAATGGTAATATTTGCGTCTAAGGATTTTTGATATTTTATAGTGGACACACCAATCATTCCAGCGCACCAGTTGTCACTTTCGGTTTCGGCCCTGAGAACGAATACATACCCAGAAAACTTTTTGTAGTGAAAAAAGGCGCGAAAAAAGTTTTTGGCCATAAGACTTAAATGGTAATATGTGCGGCTAAGGAATTTTAATATGTTATAGTGGACACATGTACAATTCCACCGCACCATTTGTCACTTCCTGGTTCGGCCCAGGGGACGAAATACACACCTAGCAAACTTTTTGTAGTGAAAAAAGCGCGAAAAAAGTTTTTGGCCATAAGACTTAAATGGTAATATGTGCGCCTAAGGATTTCTCATATGTTATAGTGGACACATGTACGATTCCACCGCACCATTTGTCACTTCCTGGTTCGGCCCAGGGGACGAAATACACACCTAGCAAACTTTTTGTAGTGAAAAAAGCGCGAAAAAAGTTTTTGGCCATAAGACTTAAATGGTAATATGTGCGTCTAAGGATTTTTGATATTGTATAGTGGACACATGAACCATTCTAGCGCACCATTTGTCACTTCCTGGTTCGGCCCAGGGGATAAATACACACCTAGAAGACTTTTTGTAGTGAAAAAAGCACGAAAAAAGTTTTTGGCCATAAAACTGAAATGGTAATATTTGCGTCTAAGGATTTTTGATATTTTATAGTGGACACACCAATCATTCCAGCGCACCAGTTGTCACTTTCGGTTTCGGCCCTGAGAACGAATACATACCCAGAAAACTTTTTGTAGTGAAAAAAGGCGCGAAAAAAGTTTTTGGCCATAAGACTTAAATGGTAATATGTGCGCCTAAGGATTTTTAATATGTTATAGTGGGCACATGTACAATTCCAGTGCACCAGTTGCCACTTCCTGGTTCGGCCCTGGGGACGAGACAAACACCCAGCAAAATTTTTGTAGTGAAAAAAGCGCAAAAAAGGTTTTGGTCATAAGACTTAAATGGTTATATGTGCGCCTAAGGATTTTTAATATTTTATAGTGGACACATTTATCATTCCACCGCACCATTTGTCACTTCCTGGTTCGGCCCAGGGGACGAAATACACACCTAGCAAACTTTTTGTAGTGAAAAAAGCGTGAAAAGAGTTTTTGGTCATAAGACTTAAATAGTAATATGTGCGTTTAAGGATTTGTGATATTTTATAGTGGACACATGAACCATTCTTGCGCACCATTTGTCACTTCCTGATTCGGCCCAGGGGACTAAATAAACACCCAGCAAACTTTTTGTAGTGAAAAAGGCGCGAAAAAAGTTTCTGGCCTTAAAACTGAAATGGTAATACGTGCGTCTAAGGATTTTTATTATTTTATATTGGACACATTTACCATTGCAGCTCACCTGTTGTCATTTCCTAGTTCGGCCCTGGAGACGAAATACACACCTAGCAAACTTTTTGTAGTGAAAAAAGCGTGAAAAGAGTTTTTGGTCATAAGACTTAAATAGTAATATGTGCGTTTAAGGATTTGTGATATTTTATAGTGGACACATGAACCATTCTTGCGCACCATTTGTCACTTCCTGGTTCGGCCCAGGGGACGAAATAAACACCCAGCAAACTTTTTGTAGTGAAAAAGGCGCGAAAAAAGTTTCTGGCCATAAAACTGAAATGGTAATATGTGCGTCTAAGAAATTTTGATATTTTATAGTGGACACATGCACCATTCCAGTGCACCAGTTGCCACTTCCTGGTTCGGCCCTGGGGACAAGACAAACACCCAGCAAAATTTTTGTAGTGAAAAAAGCGCAAAAAAGGTTTTGGTCATAAGACTTAAATGGTTATATGTGCGCCTAAGGATTTTTAATATTTTATAGTGGACACATTTATCATTCCACCGCACCATTTGTCACTTCCTGGTTCGGCCCAGGGGACGAAATACACACCTAGCAAATTTTTTGTAGTGAAAAAAGCGTGAAAAGAGTTTTTGGTCATAAGACTTAAATAAAAATATGTGCGTTTAAGGATTTGTGATATTTTATAGTGGACACATGAACCATTCTTGCGCACCATTTGTCACTTCCTGGTTCGGCCCAGGGGACGAAATAAACACCCAGCAAACTTTTTGTAGTGAAAAAGGCGCGAAAAAAGTTTCTGGCCTTAAAACTGAAATGGTAATACGTGCGTCTAAGGATTTTTATTATTTTATATTGGACACATTTACCATTGCAGCTCACCTGTTGTCATTTCCTAGTTCGGCCCTGGAGACGAAATACACACCTAGCAAACTTTTTGTAGTGAAAAAAGCGCGAAAAGAGTTTTTGGTCATAAGACTTAAATAGTAATATGTGCGTTTAAGGATTTGTGATATTTTATAGTGGACACATGAACCATTCTTGCGCACCATTTGTCACTTCCTGGTTCGGCCCAGGGGACGAAATAAACACCCAGCAAACTTTTTCTAGTGAAAAAGGCGCGAAAAAAGTTTTTGGCCATAAAAATGAAGTGGTAATATTTGCGTCTTAGAGTTTTTGATATTTCATAGAGGACACACGAATCATTCCAGCGCACCAGTTGCCACTTTCGGTTTCGGCCCTGGGAACTAAATACACACCCAGCAAACTTTTTGCAGTGAAAAAAGCGCGAAAGAAGTTCTTGGCCATAAAACCGAAATGGTAATATGTGCGTCTAAGGATTGGTTATAATTTTTAGGGAACACATGTAGCATTCCAGCGCACCATTTGTCACTTCCTGGTTCGGCCCTGGGGACGAGATAAACACCCAGAAAACTTTTTGTAGTAAAAAAAGGCGCGAAAAAAGTTTTTGGCCATAAGACTTAAATGGTAACATGTGCGCCTAAGGATTTTTAATATTTTATAGTGGACACATGTACCATTCTAGCGCACCATTTGTCACTTCCTGGTTCGGCCCAGGGGACGAAATACACACCTAGCAAACTTTTTCTAGTGAAAAAGACGCGAAAAAAGTTTTTGGCCATAAAAATGAAGTGGTAATATTTGCGTCTTAGAGTTTTTGATATTTCATAGAGGACACACGAATCATTCCAGCGCACCAGTTGCCACTTTCGGTTTCGGCCCTGGGAACTAAATACACACCCAGCAAACTTTTTGCAGTGAAAAAAGCGCGAAAGAAGTTCTTGGCCATAAAACCGAAATGGTAATATGTGCGTCTAAGGATTGGTTATAATTTTTAGGGAACACATGTAGCATTCTAGCGCACCATTTGTCACTTCCTGGTTCGGCCCTGGGGACGAGATAAACACCCAGAAAACTTTTTGTAGTGAAAAAAGCGCGAAAAAAGTTTTTGGCCATAAAACTTAAATGGTAATATGTGCGTTTAAGGATTTGTGATATTGTATAGTGGACACATGTACAATTTTAGCGCACCATTTGTCACTTCCTTGTTCGGCCCAGGGGACGAAATACACACCTAGCAAACTTTTTCTAGTGAAAAAGGCGCGAAAAAAGTTTCTGGCTATAAAACTGAAATCGTAATACGTACGTCTAAGGATTTTTATTATTTTATAGTGAACACATGTACCATTCCAGGGCACCTGTTTTCACTTCCTGGTTCGGCCCTGGGGGCGAAATACACACCCAGCAATCTTTTTGCAGTGATAAAAGCGTGAAAAAAGTTTTTGGCCATAAAACTGAAATGGTAATATATGCGTCTAAGGATTTTTGATATTTTATAGTGGACACACCAATCATTCCAGCGCACCAGTTGTCACTTTCGGTTTCGGCCCTGAGAACGAATACATACCCAGAAAACTTTTTGTAGTGAAAAAAGGCGCGAAAAAAGTTTTTGGCCATAAGACTTAAATGGTAATATGTGCGCCTAAGGATTTTTAATATGTTATAGTGGACACATGTACAATTCCACCGCACCATTTGTCACTTCCTGGTTCGGCCCAGGGGACGAAATACACACCTAGCAAACTTTTTGTAGTGAAAAAAGCGCGAAAAAAGTTTTTGGCCATAAGACTTAAATGGTAATATGTGCGCCTAAGGATTTTTCATATGTTATAGTGGACACATGTACGATTCCACCGCACCATTTGTCACTTCCTGGTTCGGCCCAGGGGACGAAATACACACCTAGCAAACTTTTTGTAGTGAAAAAAGCGCGAAAAAAGTTTTTGGCCATAAGACTTAAATGGTAATATGTGCGTCTAAGGATTTTTGATATTGTATAGTGGACACATAAACCATTCTAGGGCACCATTTGTCACTTCCTGGTTCGGCCCAGGGGAGAAATACACACCTAGAAGACTTTTTGTAGTGAAAAAAGCACGAAAAAAGTTTTTGGCCATAAAACTGAAATGGTAATATTTGCGTCTAAGGATTTTTGATATTTTATAGTGGACACACCAATCATTCCAGCGCACCAGTTGTCACTTTCGGTTTCGGCCCTGAGAACGAATACATACCCAGAAAACTTTTTGTAGTGAAAAAAGGCGCGAAAAAAGTTTTTGGCCATAAGACTTAAATGGTAATATGTGCGCCTAAGGATTTTTAATATGTTATAGTGTTCACATGTACAATTCCACAGCACCATTTGTCACTTCCTGGTTCGGCCCAGGGGAGAAATACACACCTAGCAAACTTTTTGTAGTGAAAAAAGCGCGAAAAAAGTTTTTGGTCATAAGACTTAAATAGTAATATGTGCGTTTAAGGATTTGTGATATTTTATAGTGGACACATGAACCATTCTTGCGCACCATTTGTCACTTCCTGGTTCGGCCCAGGGGACGAAATACACACCCAGCAAACTTTTTGTAGTGAAAAAGGCGCGAAAAAAGTTTCTGGCCTTAAAACTGAAATGGTAATACGTGCGTCTAAGGATTTTTATTATTTTATATTGGACACATTTACCATTGCAGCTCACCTGTTGACATTTCCTAGTTCGGCCCTGGAGACGAAATACACACCCAGCAAACTTTTTGTAGTGAAAAAAGCGTGAAAAAAGTTTTTGGCCATAAAACTTAAATGGTAATATTTGCGTCTAAGGATTTGTGATATTTTATAACGGACACATGTACCATTTAAGCGCACCAGTTGCCACTTCCTGGTTCGGCCCTGGGGACGAGACAAACACCCAGCAAAATTTTTGTAGTGAAAAAGGCGCGTAAAAGTTTTTGATTATAAGACTTAAATGGTAATATGTGCGCTTAAGGATTTTTGATATTTTATAGTGAACACACGTACCATTCCAGTGCACCAGTTGCCACTTCCTGGTTTGGCCCTGGGGACGAGATAAACACCAAGCAAACTTTTTGTAGTGAAAAAGGCGCGAAAAAAGTTTTTGGCCATAAGACTTAAATGGTAATATGTGCGCCTAAGGATTTTTAATATTTTATAGTGGACACATGTACCAATCCAGCGCACCATTTGTCACTTCCTGGTTTGGCCAAGGGACGAAATACACACCTAGCAAACTTTTTGTAGTGAAAAAAGCACGAAAAAAGTTTCTGGCCATAAAACTGAAATGGTAATATATGCCTCTAAGGATTTTTGATTTGTTATAGCTAGCACACGTACAATTCCAGCGAACTAGTTTTCATTTCCTGATTCCTTCCATGGAAGGAAATACACACCCAGCAAACTTTTTGTAGTAAAAAAGGCGCGAAAAAATTTTTGACCATAAAACTTAAATGGTAATATGTGCGTCGAAGAATTTTTGATATTTTATAGTGGACACATGTACCAATCCAGCGCACCATTTGTCACTTCCTGGTTCGGCCCAGGGGACGATATACACACCCAGAAAACTTTTTGTTGTGAAAAAGGCGCCAAAAAAAGTTTCTGGCTATAAAACTAAAATGGTAATACCAGCGTCTAAGGATTTTATAGCGAACACACGTACCATTTTAGCGCACCAGTTGCGACTTCCTGGTTCGGCCCTGGGGACGAAATAAACACCCAGCAAAATTTTTGTAGTGAAAAAAGCGCAAAAAAGGTTTTGGCCATAAGACTTAAATGGTTATATGTGCGCCTAAGGATTTTTAATATTTTATAGTGGACACATTTATCATTCCACCGCACCATTTGTCACTTCCTGGTTTGGCCAAGGGACGAAATACACACCTAGCAAACTTTTTGTAGTGAAAAAAGCACGAAAAAAGTTTCTGGCCATAAAACTGAAATGGTAATATGTGCGTTTAAGGATTTGTGATATTTTATAGTGGACACATGTACCAATCCAGCGCACCATTTGTCACTTCCTGGTTCGGCCCAGGGGACGAAATAAACACCTAGCAAACTTTTTGTAGTGAAAAAGGCGCGAAAAAAGTTTCTGGCTATAAAACTGAAATGGTAATACGTGCGTCTAAGGATTTTTATTATTTTATAGTGGACACATATACCATTGCAGCGCACCAGTTGCCACTTCCTGGTTCGGCTCTGAAAACGAAACACACACCCAGCAAAAATTTTTTAGTGAAAAAGGCGCGAAAAAAGTTTTTGGCCATAAAACTTAAATGGTAATATGTGCGTCGAAGAATTTTTGATATTTTATAGTGGTCACACGTAAAATTTTAGCGCAGTATTTGTCACTTCCTGGTTCGGCCCAGGGGACGATATACACACCCAGAAAACTTTTTGTAGTGAAAAAGGCGCCAAAAAAAGTTTCTGGCTATAAAACTAAAAGGGTAATACCAGCGTCTAAGGATTTTATAGCGAACACACGTACCATTTAAGCGCACCAGTTGCCACTTCCTGGTTCGGCTCTGGGAACGAAACACACACCCAACAAACTTTTTGTGTGGTGAAAAAGGCGCGAATAAAGTTTCTGCCTATAAAACTGAAATGGTAATACGTGCGTCTAAGAATTTTTAATATTTTATAGTGAACAAACGTACCATTCTAGTGCACCAGCTGCCACTTCCTGGTTTGGCTCTGGGGACGAAATACACACCTAGCAAACTTTTTCTAGTGAAAAAGGCGCGAAAAAAGTTTTTGGCCATAAAACTGAAATGGTAATACGTGCGTCTAAGGATTTTTATTATTTTATAGTGGACACATTTACCATTGCAGCGCACCTGTTGTCACATCCTAGTTCGGCCCTGGGAACGAAATACACACCCAGCAAACTTTTTGCAGTGAAAAAAGCGCGAAAGAAGTTCTTGGCCATAAAACCGAAATGGTAATATGTGCGTCTAAGGATTGGTATTATTTTTTAGTGAACACATGTACCATTCCAACGCTTCATTTTTTACTTCCTGGTTCGGCCCAGGGGACGAGATAAACACCCAGCAAACTTTTTGTAGTGAAAAAGGCGCGAAAAAAGTTTTTGGCCATAAGACTTAAATGGTAATATGTGCGCCTAAGGATTTTTAATATTTTATAGTGGACTTACCAATCATTCCAGCGCACCAGTTGTCAGTTTCGATTTCGGCCCTGGAAACGAATACACACCTAGCACGGTTTTTGTAGTGAAAAAGGCACGAACAAAGTTTCTGGCCATAAAACTGAAATGTTAATATGTGCGTCTAAGGATTTTTGATTTGTTATAGCGAGCACACGTACAATTTTAGCGAACTAGTTTTCATTTCCTTGTTCGTTCCTGGGAAGGAAATACACAACCAGCAAACTTTTTGTAGTGAAAAAGGCGCGAAAAAAGTTTTTGGCCATAAAACTTAAATGGTAATATGTGCGTCTAAGGATTTGTGATATTTTATAGTAGACACATGAACCATTCCAGCACACCAGTTGTCACTTCCTGGTTTGGCTCTGGGAACGAAAGACACACCCAGCAAACTTTTTGTAATGAACAAGGCGCGAAAAAAGTTTTTGCCATAAGACTTAAATGGTAATATGTGCGCCTAAGGATTTTTAATATTTTATAGTGGACACATGAATCATTCCAGTTCACCAGTTGTCACTTTCGGTTTCGGCCCTGGGAACGAAATACACACCCAGAAAACTTTTTGCAGTGAAAAAAGCGCGAAAGAAGTTCTTGGCCATAAAACCGAAATGGTGATATGTGCGTCTAAGGATTAGTATTATTTTTCAGTGAACACATCTACCATTCCAGCGCACCATTTTTCACTTCCTGGTTCGGCTCTGGGGACGAGATAAATACCCAGCAAACTTTTTGTAGTGAAAAAAGGCGCGAAAAAAGTTTTGGCCATAAGACTTAAATGGTAATATGTGCGCCTAAGGATTTTTAATATGTTATAGTGGACACATGTACAATTCCACCGCACCATTTGTCATTTCCTGGTTCGGCCCAGGGGACGAAATACACACCTAGCAAACTTTTTGTAGTGAAAAAAAGCGCGAAAAGAGTTTTTGGTCATAAGACTTAAATAGTAATATGTGCGTTTAAGGACTTTTGATATTTTTTAGTGGACACATGAACCATTCTAGCGCACCATTTGTCACTTCCTGGTTCGGCCTTGGAGACGAAATACACACCCAGTGTTACCGCCACTCATAAATCGCTAATATGACATTACTGGTATTGATATGTAGAGAGATGAGCATGTCAAAATGTTAAATTATTCCTTTTAATTTTCCACGCGGTATAAGTATGAGGCCATATTTAATCGAGACCACATACATATGTATATAAAAACACCTACATAGATTTAAGATATTCATTCGTTCAGGTCATAAGGATTACGAAGCTTCGCTTGGAGTAGCCATACATAAAAGTTAGTATATCAGCAGTTTAGTATGAAAGTTTGTATATTGAATTTATTTATAATTTTAGGAATTTTAACATATTGAAGCATAAGAATAAAGAATTAAAGTTTCCTAAAATTTATACATTTGTGTTTAAAATCCACATTGGCTATCTTGAGCTTGGGCCGCTTTACCCCCAACATTAAAATTCTTTTATTAGTGTCTCATCGAATCGTTTGAAAAGAATCATCTTGGGTGTTAAAACGTAAGTCCTAACAGAATGCAACCTTCCACTCCCTCACAGGGTCAACCACTAAGTCGTCAACGACCAACTCAGTTAAGTCCTGCACTGAACAACTGTCACATTTGCAACAAGTCCACAGAAAACGAAAAATTTATAAAATGCAGCAAGTGCCATCTTAATTTTCATTTACCATGTGTCAATCTCAACAGCAATCGAGACCAACCTACTTGGAGTTGCCAAAACTGTACGGTACAACATTAAATCACAATCGATTCTGCCTCTTCCATTCGTAGTGGCTCTTCGGCCGCTTCCCGCTCCCGCCGACAAGCTCTTGAGCTACAACGTCGAGAAGAAGAGACACAACTTGAAAGAGATTTCATTAAAAAGAAATACCAAATTCTCGAACAAGCAGTAGATGACTTCGAGGACGCACAATCAGTTAATAAACAATCAGCTGTCAGATCTGTACATGAGTGGTTAGATAATCAAATCCAACCCCCTACTTCGGCTATTGAAACCGCACACCAAAATATAGTTTCCGCAGCTCGTCAGTTTGAAACGCCACCTTACACATTTGTACCACAACAACGCAAGAACTGCCTAACACTACTGAACCATATTGCCAAAACGTAAGTAATAACTTAGTTTATACGACAAAAACAATAACTCCGCCCGTATGTACAACTACGTCATTCGTTAATAACATGTCTTCATTTATTAATGACCCAACAACGAACCGTCAGCAGCCGACAACTGCAAATTTATGTAATAATTCAGACAACGTAAATGCAGAAAATCACATATTAGAGACACCTGTACAATTTGGTTACATGGATTCAACGTTTTTCATGAACCCATCAAACCTCCAACCTGTTATATTACCTTCTCACAGGCTTTCGCAACAACAAATAAGCGCGCGGCAGTCAGTACCAAAAGAGCTTCCAATTTTTACCGGCACTCCTGAAGAATGGCCCTTGTTTAGTGCCACATATGACTGGTCGACAGCAGTCTGTGGTTTTACAGACGCTGAAAATCTTGTCAGGCTTCAAAGTTCTCTAAAGGGGGAAGCACTTCGATCTGTTAAACATATTTTGATCCATCCATCGGGTGTACCATGTGCTCTATCTACACTAAAATTGCTTTTCGGACAACCGGAAAAAATATTAAACTCACTAAAAAATAGAATAAGATCACTACCAGCACTGAACACAAATAAATTGAGCACAATTACCTCTTTCGCCGTGGAAGTAAAGGGCCTAGAAACAACAATTAAAGCCAGTGGTTTAATAAATGAACTGACCAATTCATCTTTATTACATGAATTAATAATGAAAATGCCATCACATTTTCAACTTAACTGGGGTGAACAAAAAATAAAACTAGCAAAAAATAACAAAAGAGTAAGTTTGACTGAATTCGCTAACTGGATATATGAAGTCGGTGTCTCAGCAAGCAGCATATATATAGAAAGTGACAGCAGCGCATCAAAGTCAATAGAGCAGTATTCGCGTAAGCCAAAAAACGTTTATGTGCATGCTCATGAAGAACAAAACAAAAAGATCTGTTTAGTGTGTTCTGGCAACTGCAATTGTGTTGAGAAGTGTAAAAAATTCTTGGCTGCGAATAGAAGCGAGCGATGGAACTTAGTAAGAATGTACAATCTATGTAAACTGTGCCTTCGACGTCACTACGGTATTTGCAGTAGCAGCATCGTTTGCAGAGAAAATAATTGTCAAATAAAACATAATACATTGCTGCATAAATCCATGACTGAAGATAGAGAAACAAACGCTACGAGAGAAACTGAAAATAAAAGCAAAAGAGATAATTTACATGCAGCCCATAGGAATGAATGCAATGAAATCTTATTTAAAATTATACCCATAACAATATACGGAAACAATAATAAACGTTTTAATACTTTTGCATTTATAGACGAGGGTTCGTCTGTAAGTCTGGTAAATGAACAATTAATTAATAAACTAGATTTAAATGGTGAGTCACAACCTCTATGCTTGAAATGGACAGGTGAAATAGGTCGCAACGAAGAAGACTGAAAAATAGTCTCAATGAAAATTTCAGGTATGAATAAAACTGAATTTTCTATTTCTGTTCGTACGGTTAAACAACTATCGCTTCCGAGTCAGAGCTTTAATTATAAAAAGTTATGTAAAAAATTTCCGCACCTTAAAGGGCTACCCATCGCCGATTTTGAAAATGCTGTACCAGATGTACTTTTAGGATTAAATAACTTGAAATTATGTGTGCCCACTCGTGTTAAAGAAGGCAAGAAAAACGAACCCGTCGCTTTACATACTCGCCTCGGCTGGCTAATATGTGGCAACTCCAGTGTTGGAGAAAAGGCCCAAATTCAATATAATTTTTACTCTTGCGAGTGTAAAGGTGAAAACGACCAAATTCTTACTCACTTACTCAAACAGTTTTATACAACTGAGTTAGCAGGGATAAGTAACTATACTCCAGCTCTTGGAAAAGATGACCAAAGGGCATTAAGTTTGCTAGAAACATATACGAAACAAAGATGCGATGGCCATTACGAGACAGCTTTGCTGTGGCGATATGACAATATTACACTTCCACAAAGCTTTGATATGGCGAAGAGACGACTGATTTGTCTCGAAAAAACTCTAAGAAAAAATAAAGAGTTATTTGAACATTTCGAAAAAACAATTTCTGAATATTTTGAAAGAAATTACATAGCCAAAGTAAACAATGAAGATGATAAACAAAATGTATGGTATTTACCAATGTTTCCGATATTTAACAAAAACAAACCGAGTAAAACAATAATAGTTTGGGATGCGGCCGCGAAGGCAAAT
The DNA here is from genome assembly GCA_932526305.1 of Epicampocera succincta. Taxonomy (NCBI): domain Eukaryota; kingdom Metazoa; phylum Arthropoda; class Insecta; order Diptera; family Tachinidae; genus Epicampocera; species Epicampocera succincta. The sequence goes on from OW052037.1 coordinate 26,857,233, forward strand.
GGTATTTCACTTAACTCTATGCTGCTCAAAGGGCCAGATTTGCTGTCTTCTCTTGCAGCTATTCTTTTTCGTTTTCGGCAAAGGCAATTTGCAATCTGTGGTGACATCGAACAAATGTTCCATCAGATTTATATACGCGATGAAGACTGCCATGCGCAAAGATTTTTATGGCGCAGCTGCGACGACAACAAAGAACCCGAAGTGTACGTAATGAAGGTTATGATATTCGGTGCCTCCTGCGCTCCGTGCATATCTCAGTATGTTAAAAACCTCAACGCATCAAAGACAACCACTACGTAGATGATTTTCTTGCTTCTTCGGATACTCCTGCAGAAGCCGCCGAACTGGCTAAAACTGTGCGATTCATTCATAGTGAGGGAGGATTCAAAATTAGAAACTGGTGTTCGAATAATGATAGCGTTTTGAAAGAATTGAACTCTTCTAACCCTTTGACCAATATTTGCCTAAACGTTAGTGTAGCCGAAGTAACAGAAAAGGTACTTGGCATATTTTGGAACCCTGGGGAAGACAATATAACCTTTAAACTGTCGCAGTCTGTCTTAAACAGCGAACTTCTTCTCGGAAACAAAATTCCCACCAAACGTGAAATTTTAAGAACTCTAATGAGCATTTATGACCCTTTAGGGCTTGTAGGAAATTTCCTTATGTATTTGAAAATAGTTCTCCAAGAAGTTTGGAGAAGCAATATCGACTGGGACGAACATATTCTAGTAAATCAACAATTAAGGTGGGAAAACTGGCTAGCGCTTTTACCAGATTTAAAAAATATGTTCAATTGCATGTATTTGTGGATGCAAGCGAAAACGGTTATGCCACCGTAGCGTATTTTAGGATGTGCTGTGGGGACGAAATCGCTATTTCACTTATTGGATCAAAAACTAGGGTGGCGCCACTAAAGGTTTTATCGATACCACGTTTAGAGCTGATGGCAGCTGTTATTGGTGCTCGGTTTGCTAAATATATTGAAAAACATCATACCGTTAAGATAAATCGAAAAACACTCTGGTCAGATTCACGAACAGTTTTAAGCTGGATACGCTCCGACCACCGAAAATATCACCAGTTCGTTGCAGTTCGTGTAAGTGAAATTCTCGATATTTCAGAGGTGGACGAGTGGTCCTGGATATCAGGAAAAACGAATGTAGCTGACGAAGCAACACGATGCACAAATAAACCTAATCTATCGAATACAGGGCGCTGGTTTAGCGGCCCTGATTTTTTAAAGTTGCCAGAGAAAGAATGGCGGGAACCCAATACACAACTTTTGGAAACAAAGCTCGAGTTGAAAGAGTGCCATTTAACGGCACGAAGTATAGAACAACTTATAAACTTACAAAGATTTTCTCGGTGGTGCAGAGCATTAAGGGCAACTGCATTCGTAATTCGTTTTTGCTACTGCCGTAGAAACAGAGATATCACGCCTTCCTGTGGAAAGGAACTAACTCAAATTGAGTTGCTCAAAGCAGAACTGACTCTTATCAAAGATACGCAGAAAGTATATTTCCAAAATGAAATAAATTGTCTATCACAAAAGAATAAATTAACAAAAACAAATTTTTTGTATAAATTGTTCCCGTATTTGGATCATAAAGGTGTCTTGAGAGTAGGTGGCCGAATTGATTATGCTGATGTTCCGGAGGAACTGAAGCATCCAGCCGTTTTGCCTAAACATTGCCGCCTAACAACCCTTTTAATATTACATTACCATAATCTGTACCGTCATAGTAGCCTTGAGACAGTGGTGAATGAATTGCGGCAAAAATACTATATTCCTAAATTGAGAACCGTTTGTAAATCAACCATTAAGCAGTGTCAAATGTGTAAAATTAAAACTGCGATGCCGGAGATTCCGCAGATGGCAAAATTACCTCGGGCTCGACTGGGTTCGTATCTCTCACCATTCACATTCACGGGTCTTGACTTTTTTGGTCCCATGCTTGTCACTGTTAACCGACATAAAGAAAAGAGATACGGTGCGCTATTTACATGTTTAACGGTACGTGCGGTTCATATTGAAATCGTCTATTCGCTTAATACAAGTTCGTGTATCATGGCAATACGTAAGTTTATTTCGCGAAGAGGCAGCCCAAGAGAATTTTTCAGCGACAATGGTACTAATTTTATCGGTGCTGATCGAGAGTTGCGTGAAGCCTTAAGAGAGGTGGACAAGAACGAGCTAATACGGAGTTTTACAACGTCCTACACCAAATGGAACTTTAACCCACCTTCTGCTCCTCATATGGGAGGGGCATGGGAACGATTAGTTCGATCCGTAAAAACTGTACTCTACAATATTAAAACAGAACGGTTTCCAAGCGATGAAATGTTGCAAAGCATGATGGCTGAAGTCGAAAGTATTATAAATTCCCGTCCTTTTACATATGTCCCAATAGAAAGCGAAAATCAAGAAGCGATCACACCAAATCATATTTTGCTTGGCAACTCCAGTGGCTTAAAACCCCTTGCATCGTACGACGACGAAGGTCTTGTACTTAAAGAAAGTTGGTTGCGTTCACAACAATATGCACAAATCTTTTGGAAGAGATGGGTGACAGAGTACCTGCCTACTTTGACGTGTAGGACAAAGTGGTTTCAAAAAGCCAAACCCATATCTGTGGGAGATTTAGTGATAGTGGTTGATCCAAATAACCCGAGAAACGTGTGGCCAAAAGGAAAGGTCATCGAAGTTGCCAAATCCGAAGATGGACAAGTACGAAAGGCAAAAGTTTTGACAGTTTGTGGCGTTTTAGAAAGCCCTGCTGCAAAATTAGCGGTTTTAGACGTGGCTGAAAGAAAGTAGAGTAAGTCTTCGAAATCTCGCCATACTGTGGGGGAGTGTTACCGCCACTCATAAATCGCTAATATGACATTACTGTTATCGATGTAGAGAGATGAGCATGTCAAAATGTTAAATTATTCCTTTTAATTTTCCACGCGGTATAAGTATGAGGCCATATTTAATCGAGACCACATACATATGTATATAAAAACACCTACATAGATTTAAGATATTCATTCGTTCAGGTCATAAGGATTACGAAGCTTCGCTTGGAGTAGCCATACATAAAAGTTAGTATATCAGCAGTTTAGTATGTAAGTTTGTATAATGAATTTATTTATAATTTTAGGAATTTTAACATATTAAAGCGTAAGAATAAAGAATTAAAGTTTTCTAAAATTGTTACACTTGTGTTTAAAATCCACATTGGCTATCTTGAGCTTGGGCCGCTTTACCCGCAACACCCAGCAAACTTTTTTTAGTGAAAAAAGCGTGAAAAAAGTTTTTGGCCATAAAACTGAAATGGTAATATTTGCGTCTAAGAATTTTTGATATTTTATAGTGGACACAGCAATCATTCCAGCGCACTAGTTGCCACTTTTGATTTCGGCCCTGGGAACGAATACACACCCAGCAATTTTTTTGTAGTAAAAAAAGCGCGAAAAAAGTTTTTGGCCATAAAACTGAAATGGTAATATGTGCGTCTTACAATTTTTAACATTTAATAGTGAACACATGTACCATTTCAGCGCACCAGTTGTCACTTATTGGTTTGTCCCTGGGGACGAAATACACACCTAGAAAGATATTTGTAGTGAAAAAGGCACGAAAAAAGTTTTAGGCCATAAAATTTAAATGGTAATATGTGCGTCTAAGGATTTTTGATTTGTTATAGCGAACACATGTACAATTCCAGCGAACTAGTTTCTATTTCCTGGTTCGGCCCTGGGAACGAAATACACACCCAGCAAACTTTTTGTAGTGAAAAAGGCGCGAAAAAAGTTTTTGGCCATAAAACTTAAATGGTAATATGTGCGTTTAAGGATTTGTGATATTTTATAGTGGACACATGAACCGATCCAGCGCACCAAATTTCACTTACTGGTTTGTCCCTGGAGACGAAATACACACCCAGCAAACTTTTTTTAGTGAAAAAAGCGTGAAAAAAGTTTTTGGCCTTAAACTGAAATGGTAATATTTGCGTCCAAGAATTTTTGATATTTTATAGTGGACACAGCAATCATTCCAGCGCACCAGTTGTCACTTTTGACTTCGGCCCTGGGAACGAAATACACACCCAGCAAAAATTTTTTAGAGAAAAAGGCGCGAAAAAAGTTTTTGGCCATAAAACTTAAATGGTAATATGTGCGCCGAAGAATTTTTGATATTTTATAGTGGACACATAAATCATTCCAGCGCACCAGTTGTCACTTCCTGGTTCGGCTCTGGGGACGAGATAAACACCCAGCAAACTTTTTGTAGTGAAAAAAGGCGCGAAAAAAGTTTTTGGCCATAAGACTTAAATGGTAATATGTGCGTCTAAGGATTTTTAATATGTTATAGTGGACGCATGTACAATTCCACCGCACCATTTGTCATTTCCTGGTTCGGCCCAGGGTACGAAATACACACCTAGCAAACTTTTTGTAGTGAAAAAAGCGCGAAAAGAGTTTTTAGTCATAAGACTTAAATAGTAATATGTGCGTTTAAGGATTTGTGATATTTTTTAGTGGACACATGAACCATTCTAGTGCACCAGTTGCCACTTCCTGGTTTGGTCCAGGGGACGAAATACACACCTAGAAAACTTTTTGTAGTGAAAAAAGCGCGAGAAAAGGTTTTGGCTATAAAAATGAAGTGGTAATATTTGCGTCTTAGAGTTTTTGATATTTCATAGAGGACACACGAATCATTCCAGCGCACCAGTTGTCACTTTTGGTTTCGGCCCTGGGAACGAAATACACACCCAGCAAACTTTTTGCAGTGAAAAAAGCGCGAAAGAAGTTCTTGGCCATAAAACCGAAATGGTAATATGTGCGTCTAAGGATTGGTATTATTTTTTAGTGAACACATGTACCATTCCAGCGCACAATTTTTCACTTCCTGGTTCGGCTCTGGGGACGAGATAAACACCCAGCAAACTTTTTGTAGTTAAAAAGGCGCGAAAAAAGTTTTTGGCCATAAGAGTTAAATGGTAATATGTGCGCCTAAGGATTTTTAATATTTTATAGTGGATACATGTACCAATTTAGCGCACCATTTGTCACTTCCTGGTTCGGCCAAGGGACGAAATACACACCTAGCAAACTTTTTGTAGTGAAAAAAGCACGAAAAAAGTTTCTGGCCATAAAACTGAAATGTTAATATGTGCGTCTAAGGATTTTTGATTTGTTATAGCGAGCACACGTACAATTCCTGCGAACTAGTTTTCATTTCCTGGTTCGTTCCTGGGAAGTAAATACACATCCAGCAAACTTTTTGTAGTGAAAAAGGCGCGAAAAAAGTTTTTGGCCATAAAACTTAAATGGTAATATGTGCGTCTATGGATTTGTGATATTTTATAGTAGACACATGAACCATTCCAGCACACCAGTTGTCACTTCCTGGTTCGGCTCTGGGAACGAAACATACACCCAGCAAACTTTTTATAATGAACAAGGCGCGAAAAAAGTTTTTGCCATAAGACTTAAATGGTAATATGTGCGCCTAAGAATTTTTAATATTTTATAGTGGACACATAAATCATTCCAGCGCACCAGTTGTCACTTCCTGGTTCGGCTCTGGGGACGAGATAAACACCCAGCAAACTTTTTGTAGTGAAAAAAGGCGCGAAAAAAGTTTTTGGCCATAAGACTTAAATGGTAATATGTGCGTCTAAGGATTTTTAATATGTTATAGTGGACGCATGTACAATTCCACCGCACCATTTGTCATTTCCTGGTTCGGCCCAGGGGACGAAATACACACCTAGCAAACTTTTTGTAGTGAAAAAAGCGCGAAAAGAGTTTTTAGTCATAAGACTTAAATAGTAATATGTGCGTTTAAGGATTTGTGATATTTTTTAGTGGACACATGAACCATTCTAGCGCACCATTTGTCACTTCCTGGTTCGGCCCAGGGGACGTAATAAACACCTAGCAAACTTTTTGTAGTGAAAAAGGCGCGAAAAAAGTTTCTGGCTAGAAAACTGAAATGGTAATACTTGCGTCTAAGGATTTTTATTTTTTATAGTGAACCCATGTACCATTCCAGGGCACCTGTTGTCAATTCCTAGTTCGGCCCTGGAGACGAAATATACACCCAGCAAACTTTTTGTAGTGAAAAAAGCGTGAAAAATGTTTTTGGCCATAAAACTGAAACGGTAATATTTGCGTATAAGAATTTTTGATATTTTATAGTGAACACAGCAATCATTCCAGCGCACCAGTTGTCACTTTTGATTTCGGCCCTGGGAACGAATACACACCTAGCAAACTTTTTGTAGTGAAAAAAGCGCGAAAAAAGTTTTTGGCCATAAAAATGAAGTGGTAATATTTGCGTCTAAGAGTTTTTGATATTTCATAGAGGACACACGAATCATTCCAGCGCACCAGTTGTCACTTTCGGTTTCGGCCCTGGGAACGAAATACACACCCAGCAAACTTTTTGCAGTGAAAAAAGCGCGAAAGAAGTTCTTGGCCATAAAACCGAAATGGTAATATGTGCGTCTAAGGATTGGTATTATTTTTTAGTGAACACATGTACCATTCCAGCGCACCATTTTTCACTTCCTGGTTCGGCTCTGGGGACGAGATAAACACCCAGCAAACTTTTTGTAGTGAAAAAGGCGCGAAAAAAGTTTTTGGCCATAAGACTTAAATGGTAATATGTGCGCCTAAGGATTTTTAATATTTTATAGTGGACACATGTACCAATCCAGCGCACCATTTGTCACTTCCTGGTTCGGCCAAGGGACGAAATACACACCTAGCAAACTTTTTGTAGTAAAAAAAGCACGAAAAAAGTTTTTGGCCATAAAACTGAAATGTTAATATGTGCGTGTAAGGATTTTTGATTTGTTATAGCGAGCACACGTACAATTTCAGCGAACTAGTTTTCATTTCCTGGTTCGTTCCTGGGAAGTAAATACACACCCAGCAAACTTTTTGTAGTGAAAAAGGCGCGAAAAAAGTTTTTGGCCATAAAACTTAAATGGTAATATGTGCGTCTAAGGATTTGTGATATTTTATAGTAGACACATGAACCATTCCAGCACACCAGTTGTCACTTCCTGGTTCGGCTCTGGGAACGAAACACACACCCAGCAAACTTCTTCTAGTGAAAAAGGCGCGAAAAAAGTTTTTGGCCATAAGACTTAAATGGTAATATGTGCGCCTAAGGATTTTTAATATTTTATAGTGGACATATGAATCATTCCAGCGCACCAGTTGTCACTTTCGGTTTCGGCCCTGGGAACGAAATACACACCCAGCAAACTCTTTGCAGTGAAAAAAGCGTGAAAGAAGTTCTTGGCCATAAAACCGAAATGGTAATATGTGCGCCTAAGGATTGGTATTATTTTTTAGTGAACACATGTACCATTCCAGCGCACCATTTTTCACTTCCTGGTTCGGCTCTGGGGACGAGATAAACACCCAGCAAACTTTTTGTAGTAAAAAAGGCGCGAAAAAAGTTTTTGGCCATAAGACTTAAATGGTAATATGTGCGCCTAAGGATTTTTAATATTTTATAGTAGACACATGTACCAATCCAGCGCACCATTTGTTACTTCTTGGTTCGGCCAAGGGACGAAATACACACCTAGCAAACTCTTTGCAGTGAAAAAAGCGCGAAAGAAGTTCTTGGCCATAAAACCGAAATGGTAATATGTGCGTCTAAGGATTATTATTATTTTTTAGTGAACACATGTACCATTCCAGCGCACCATTTTTCACTTCCTGGTTCGGCTCTGGGGACGAGATAAACACCTAGCAAACTTTTTGTAGTGAAAAAGGCGCGAAAAAAGTTTTTGGCCATAAGACTTAAATGGTAATATGTGCGCCTAAGGATTTTTAATATTTTATAGTGGACACATGTACCAATCCAGCGCACCATTTGTCACTTCCTGGTTCGGCCAAGGGACGAAATACACACCTAGCAAACTTTTTGTAGTGAAAAAAGCACGAAAAAAGTTTCTGGCCATAAAACTGAAATGTTAATATGTGCGTCTAAGGATTTTTGATTTGTTATAGCGAGCACACGTAGAATTCCAGCGAACTAGTTTTCATTTCCTGGTTCGTTCCTGGGAAGTAAATACACACCCAGCAAACTTTTTGTAGTGAAAAAGGCGCGAAAAAAGTTTTTGGCCATAAAACTTAAATGGTAATATGTGCGTCTAAGGATTTGTGATATTTTATACTAGACACATGAACCATTCCAGCACACCAGTTGTCACTTCCTGGTTCGGCTCTGGGAACGAAACACACAACCAGCAAACTTTTTATAATGAACAAGGCGCGAAAAAAGTTTTTGCCATAAGACTTAAATGGTAATATGTGCGCCTAAGGATTTTTAATATTTTATAGTGGACATATGAATCATTCCAGCGCACCAGTTGTCACTTTCGGTTTCGGCCCTGGGAACGAAATACACACCCAGCAAACTCTTTGCAGTGAAAAAAGCGCGAAAGAAGTTCTTGGCCATAAAACCGAAATGGTAATATGTGCGCCTAAGGATTGGTATTATTTTTTAGTGAACACATGTACCATTCCAGCGCACCATTTTTCACTTCCTGGTTCGGCTCTGGGGACGCGATAAATACCCAGCAAACTTTTTGTAGTGAAAAAAGGCGTGAAAAAAGTTTTTGGCCATAAGACTAAAATGGTAATATGTGCGTCTAAGGATTATTATTATTTTTTAGTGAACACATAAACCATTCCAGCATACCAGTTGTCACTTCCTGGTTCGGCTCTGGGAACGAAACACACACCCAGCAAACTTTTTATAATGAACAAGGCGCGAAAAAAGTTTTTGCCATAAGACTTAATTGGTAATATGTGCGCCTAAGGATTTTTAATATTTTATAGTGGACATATGAATCATTCCAGCGCACCAGTTGTCACTTTCGGTTTCGGCCCTGGGAACGAAATACACACCCAGCAAACTCTTTGCAGTGAAAAAAGCGCGAAAGAAGTTCTTGGCCATAAAACCGAAATGGTAATATGTGCGCCTAAGGATTGATATTATTTTTTAGTGCACACATGTACCATTCCAGCGCACCATTTTTCACTTCCTGGTTCGGCTCTGGGGACGAGATAAACACCCAGCAAACTTTTTGTAGTGAAAAAGGCGCGAAAAAAGTTTTTGGCCATAAGACTTAAATGGTAATATGTGCGCCTAAGGATTTTTAATATTTTATAGTAGACACATGTACCAATCCAACGCACCATTTGTCACTTCCTGGTTCGGCCAAGGGACGAAATACACACCTAGCAAACTCTTTGCAGTGAAAAAAGCGCGAAAGAAGTTCTTGGCCATAAAACCGAAATGGTAATATGTGCGTCTAAGGATTATTATTATTTTTTAGTGAACACATGTACCATTCCAGCGCACCATTTTTCACTTCCTGGTTCGGCTCTGGGGACGAGATAAACACCTAGCAAACTTTTTGTAGTGAAAAAGGCGCGAAAAAAGTTTTTGGCCATAAGACTTAAATGGTAATATGTGCGCCTAAGGATTTTTAATATTTTATAGTGGACACATGTACCAATCCAGCGCACCATTTGTCACTTCCTGGTTCGGGCAAGGGACGAAATACACACCTAGCAAACTTTTTGTAGTGAAAAAAGCACGAAAAAAGTTTCTGGCCATAAAACTGAAATGTTAATATGTGCGTCTAAGGATTTTTGATTTGTTATAGCGAGCACACGTAGAATTCCAGCGAACTAGTTTTTATTTCCTGGTTCGTTCCTGGGAAGTAAATACACACCCAGCAAACTTTTTGTAGTGAAAAAGGCGCGAAAAAAGTTTTTGGCCATAAAACTTAAATGGTAATATGTGCGTCTAAGGATTTGTGATATTTTATACTAGACACATGAACCATTCCAGCACACCAGTTGTCACTTCCTGGTTCGGCTCTGGGAACGAAACACACAACCAGCAAACTTTTTATAATGAACAAGGCGCGAAAAAAGTTTTTGCCATAAGACTTAAATGGTAATATGTGCGCCTAAGGATTTTTAATATTTTATAGTGGACATATGAATCATTCCAGCGCACCAGTTGTCAATTTCGGTTTCGGCCCTGGGAACGAAATACACACCCAGCAAACTCTTTGCAGTGAAAAAAGCGCGAAAGAAGTTCTTGGCCATAAAACCGAAATGGTAATATGTGCGCCTAAGGATTGGTATTATTTTTTAGTGAACACATGTATTATTCCAGCGCACCATTTTTCACTTCCTGGTTCGGCTCTGGGGACGAGATAAACACCCAGCAAACTTTTTGTAGTGAAAAAAGGCGTGAAAAAAGTTTTTGGCCATAAGACTTAAATGGTAATATGTGCGTCTAAGGATTTTTAATATGTTATAGTGGACACATGTACAATTCCACCGCACCATTTGTCATTTCCTGGTTCGGCCCAGGGGACGAAATACACACCTAGCAAACTTTTTATAATGAACAAGGCGCGAAAAAAGTTTTTGCCATAAGACTTAAATGGTAATATGTGCGCCTAAGGATTTTTAATATTTTATAGTGGATATATGAATCATTCCAGCGCACCAGTTGTCACTTTCGCTTTCGGCCCTGGGAACGAAATACACACCCAGCAAACTCTTTGCAGTGAAAAAAGCGCGAAAGAAGTTCTTGGCCATAAAACCGAAATGGTAATATGTGCGCCTAAGGATTGGTATTACTTTTTAGTGAACACATGTACCATTCCAGCGCACCATTTTTCACTTCCTGGTTCGGCTCTGGGGACGAGATAAACACCCAGCAAACTTTTTGTAGTGAAAAAAGGCGCGAAAAAAGTTTTTGGCCATAAGACTTAAATGGTAATATGTGCGTCTAAGGATTTTTAATATGTTATAGTGGACACATGTACAATTCCACCGCACCATTTGTCATTTCCTGGTTCGGCCCAGGGGACGAAATACACACCTAGCAAACTTTTTGTAGTGAAAAAAGCGCGAAAAGAGTTTTTAGTCATAAGACTTAAATAGTAATATGTGCGTCTTACAATTTTTAACATTTAGTAGTGAACACATGTACCATTTTAGCGCCACAGTTGTCACTTATTGGTTTGTCCCTGGGGACGAAATACACACCTAATAAGATATTTGTAGTGAAAAAGACACGAAAAAAGTTTCTGGCCATAAAATTGAAATGGTAATTTGTGCGTCTAAGGATTTTTGATTTGTTATAGCGATCACATGTACAATTCCAGCGAACTAGTTTTTATTTCCTGGTTCGGCCCTGGGAACGAAATACACACCCAGCAAACTTTTTGTAGTAAAAAAGGCGCGAAAAAAGTTTCTGGCTATAAAACTGAAATGGTAATACGTGCGTCGCAGGATTTTTATTATTTTATAGTGATCACACCAATCATTCCAGCGCACCAGTTGTCACTTTCGATTTCGGCCCTGGGAACGAATACACACCCAGCAATTTTTTTGTAGTGACAAAAGCGCGAAAAAAGTTTTTGGCCATAAAACTTAAATGGTAATATGTGCGTCTTACAATTTTTAACATTTAATAGTGAACACAAGTACCATTTCAGCACACCAGTTGCCACTTACTGGTTTCTCCCTGGGGACGAAATACACACCCAGCAAACTTTTTGTAGTGAAAAAGGAACGAAAAAAGTTTCTGGCCATAAAATTGAAATGGTAACATGTGCGCCTAAGGATTTTTGATATTTTATAGTGGACACATGTACCATTTTAGCGCACCAGTTGCCACTTCCTGGTTTGTCCCTGGGGAAGAAATACACACCCAGCAAACTTTTTATAGTGAAAAAGGCGCGAAAAAAGTTTCTGGCTATAAAACTGAAATGGTAATACGTGCGTCTAAGGATTTTTGATTTGTTATAGCGAACACATGTACAATTCCAGCGAACTAGTTTTTATTTCCTGGTTCGGCCTTGGGAACGAAATACACAACCAGCAAAATTTTTGTAGTGAAAAAGGTGCGAAAAAAGTTTTTGGAAATAAAACTTAAATGGTAATATGTGCGCCTAAGGATTTGTGATATTTTATAGTGGACACATGAACCATTCCAGCACACCAGTTGTCATTTCCTGGTTCGGCTCTGGGAACGAAACACACACCCAGCAAAATTTTTGTAGTGAAAAAGGCGCAAAAAAAAGTTTTTAGCTATAAACTAAAACGGTAATACGTGCGTCTAAGAATTTTTAATATTTTATAGTGAACACACGTACCATTCCAGTGCACTAGTTGCCACTTCCTGGTTTGGCCCTGGGGACGAGATAAACACCCAGCAAACTTTTTGTAGTGAAAAAGGCGCGAAAAAAGTTTTTGGCCATAAAACCGAAATGGTAATATGTGCGCCAAAGGATTTTTAATATTTTATAGTGGACACATGTACAAATCCAGCGCACCAGTTGCCACTTACTGGTTTGTCCCTGGGGACGAAATACACACCTAGCAAACTTTTTGTAGTGAAAAAAGCGCGAAAAAAGTTTCTGGCTATAAAACTTAAATGGTAATATGTGCGTCTAAGGATTTGTGATATTTTATAGTGGACACATGAACCGATCCAGCACACCAGTCGTCACTTCCTGGTTAAGCTCTGGGAACGAAACACACACCCAGCAAAATTTTTTTTGTGAAAAAGGCGCGAAAAAAGTTTTTAGCCATAAAACTGAAATGGTAATATTTGCGTCTAAGAATTTTTGATATTTTATAGTGGACACACTAATCATTTCAGCGCACCAGTTGTCACTTTCGATTTCGGCCCTGGGAATGAATACACACCCAGCAATTTTTTTGTAGTGAAAAAAGCGCGAAAAAAGTTTTTGGACATAAACTGAAAGGGTAATATGTGCGTCTTACAATTTGCAACATTTTATAGTGAACACATGTACCATTTCAGCGCACCAGTTGCCACTTACTGGTTTGTCCCTGAGGACGAAATACACACCTAGCAAGATATTTGTAGTGAAAAAGGCACGAAAAAAGTGTCTGGCCATAAAACTGTAATGGTAATATGTGCGTCTAAGGATTTTTGGTTTGTTATAGCGAACACATGTACAATTCCAGCGAACTAGTTTTTATTTCCTGGTTCGGCCCTGGGAACGAAATACACACCCAGCAAACTTTTTGTAGTGAAAAAGGCGTGAAAAAAGTTTTTGGCCATAAAACTTAAATGGTAATATGTGTGTCTAAGAATTTTTGATATTTTATAGTGGACACATGTACCATTTTAGCGCACCATTTGTCACCTCCTGGTTCGGCCCTGGGGACGAAATAAACACCTAGCGAACTTTTTGTAGTGAAAAAGGCGCGAAAAAAGTTTCTGGCTATAAAACTGAAATGGTAATACGTGCGTCTTAGGATTTTTATTATTTTATAGTGAACACATGTACCATTCAAGAGCACCTGTTGTCACTTCCTAGTTCGGCCTTGGGGACGAAATACACACCCAGCAAACTTTTTGTAGTGAAAAAAGCGTGAAAAAAGTTTTTGGCCATAAAACTGAAATGGTAATATTTGCGTCTAAGAATTTTTGATATTTTATAGTGGACACATGAACCGACCCAGCAGACCAGGTTCACTTCCTGGTTCGGCTCTGGGAACAAAATACACACCTAGCAAACTTTTTGTAGTGAAAAAAGCGCGAAAAAAGTTTTTGGCCATAAAACTGAATTGGTAATACCTGCATCTAAGGATTTGTGATATTTTATAGTAGACACATGAACCATTCCAGCACACCAGTTGTCACTTCCTGGTTCGGCTCTGGGAACGAAACACACACCCAGCAAACTTTTTATAATGAACAAGGCGCGAAAAAAGTTTTTGGCCAGAAAACTGAAATGGTAATATGTGCGTCTTACAATTTTTAACATTTAATAGTGAACACATGTACCATTTCAGCGCACCAGTTGCCACTTACTGGTTTGCCCCTGGGGACGAAATACACACCTAGCAAGATATTTGTAGTGAAAAAGGGGAGAAAAAAGTTTCTGGCCATAAAATTGAAATGGTAATATGTGCGTCTAAGGATTTTTGATTTGTTATAGCGAACACATGTACAATTCCAGCGAACTAGTTTTTATTTCCTGGTTCGGCCCTGGGAACGAAATACACACCCAGCAACCTTTTTGTACGGAAAAAGGCGCGAAAAAAGTTTTTGGCCATAAAACTTAAATGGTAATATGTGCGTTTAAGGATTTGTGATATTTAATAGTGGACACATGAACCATTCTAGCGCGCCAGTTGTTACTTCCTGGTTTACCCAGGGGACGAAACACACACCCAGCAAACTTTTTGTAGTGAAAAAGGCGCGAAAAAAGTTTCTGGCTATAAAACTGAAATGGTAATACGTGCGTCTAAGCATTTTTATTATTTTATAGTGAACACACCAATCATTTTAGCGCACCAGTTGTCACTTTCAATTTCGGCCCTGGGAACGAATACACACCCAGCAATTTTATTGTAGTGAAAAAAGCGCGAAAAAAGTTTTTGGCCATAAAACTGAAATGGTAATATGTGCGTCTTACAATTTTTAACATTTTATAGTGAACACATGTACTATTTCAGCACAGCAGTTGCCACTTACTGGTTTGTCCCTGGGGACGAAATACACACCTAGCAAGATATTTGTAGTCAAAAAGGCACGAAAAAAGTTTCTGGCCATAAAATTGAAATGGTAATATGTGCGTCTAAGGATTTTTGATTTGTTATAACGAACACATGTACAATTCCAGCGAACTAGTTTTTATTTCCTGGTTCGGCCCTGGGAACGAAATACACAACCAGCAAACTTTTTGTAGTGAAAAAGGCGCGAAAAAAGTTTTTGACCATAAAACTTAAATGGTAATATTTGCGTCTAAGGACTTTTTATATTTTATAGTGGAGATATGAACCATTCTAGCGCACCAACTGCCACTTCCTGGTTTGTCCCAGATGACGAAATACACACCCAGCAAACTTTTTGTAGTGAAAAAAGGCGCGAAAAAAGTTTCTGGCCATAAAACTGAAATGGTAATATGTGCGTCTTACAATTTTTAACATTTTATAGTGAACACATGTACCATTTCAGCGCACCAGTTGCCACTTACTGGTTTGTCCCTGGGGACGAAATACACACCTAGCAAGATATTTGTAGTGCAAAAGGCACGAAAAAAGTTTCTGGCCATAAAACTGAAATGGTAATATGTGCGTCTAAGAATTTTTGATTTGTTATAGCGAACACATGTACAATTCCAGCGAACTAGTTTTTATTTCCTGGTTCGGCGCTGGGAACGAAATACACACCCAGCAAACTTTTTGTAGTGAAAAAGGCGCGAAAAAATTTTTGGGCCATAAAACTTAAATGGTAATATGTGCGTCTAAGAACTTTTTATATTTTATAGTGGAGACATGAACCATTCTAGCGCACCAGTTGCGACTTCCTGGTTCGGCCCTGGGGACGAAATAAACACCTAGCAAACTTTTTGTAGTGAAAAAGGCGCGAAAAAAGTTTCTGGCTATAAAACTGAAATGGTAATACGTGCGTTTAAGGATTTTTATTATTTTATAGAGAATACACCAATCATTCCAGCGCACTAGTTGTCACTTTCGATTTCGGCCCTGGGAACGAATACACACCCAGCAATTTTTTTGTAGTGAAAAAAGCGCGAAAAAAGTTTTTGGGCATAAAACTGAAATGGTAATATGTGCGTCTAAGAACTTTTTATATTTTATAGTGGAGACATGAACCATTACAGCACACCAGTTGTCACTTCCTGGTTCGGCCCTGGGGACGAGATAAACACCCAGCAAACTTTTTGTAGTGAAAAAGGCGCAAAAAAAGGTTTTGGCCATAAAACTTAAATGGTAATATGTGCGTCTAAGAACTTCTTAAATTTTATAGTGGAGACATAAACCATTCTAGCGCACCAGTTGCGACTCCCTGGTTCGGCCCTGGGGACGAAATAAACACCTAGCAAACTTTTTGTAGTGAAAAAAGCGCGAAAAAAGTTTTTTGCCATAAAACTGAATTGGTAATACCTGCGTCTAAGGATTTGTGATATTTTATAGTAGACACATGAACCATTCCAGCACACCAGTTGTCACTTCCTGGTTCGGCTCTGGGAACGAAACACACACCCAGCAAACTTTTTATAATGAACAAGGCGCGAAAAAAGTTTTTGGCCAGAAAACTGAAATGGTAATATGTGCGTCTTACAATTTTTAACATTTAATAGTGAACACATGTACCATTTCAGCGCACCAGTTGCCACTTACTGGATTGCCCCTGGGGACGAAATACACACCTAGCAAGATATTTGTAGTGAAAAAGGGGAGAAAAAAGTTTCTGGCCATAAAATTGAAATGGTAATATGTGCGTCTAAGGATTTTTGATTTGTTATAGCGAACACATGTACAATTCCAGCGAACTAGTTTTCATTTCCTGGTTCGCCTCTGGGAACGAAACACACACCCAGCAAACTTTTTGTAGTGAAAAAGGCGCGAAAAAAGTTTCTGGCTATAAAACTTAAATGGTAATACGTGCGTCTAAAATTTTTTAATATTTTATAGTGAGCACACGTACCCTTCCAGCGCACCAGTTGCCACTTCCTGGTTCGGCCCTGGGGACGAGATAAACACCCAGCAAACTTTTTGTAGTGAAAAAGGCGCGAAAAAAGTTTTTGGCCATAAAACTTAAATGGTAATATGTGCGTCTAAGAACTTTTTATATTTTATAGTGGAGACATAAACCATTCTAGCGCACCAGTTGCGACTCCCTGGTTCGGCCCTGGGGACGAAATAAACACCTAGCAAACTTTTTGTAGTGAAAAAGGCGCGAAAAAAGTTTCTGGCTATAAAACTGAAATGGTAATCCGTGCGTCTAAGGATTTTTATTATTTTATAGTGAACACACCAATCATTCCAGCGCACTAGTTGTCACTTTCAATTTCGGCCCTGGGAACAAATACACACCCAGCAATTTTTTTGTAGTGAAAAAAGCGCGAAAAAAGTTTTTGGCCATAAAACTGAAATGGTAATATGTGCTCTTACAATTTTTAACATTTTATAGTGAACACATGTACCATTTCAGCACACCAGTTGCCATTTACTGGTTTGTCCCTGGGGACGAAATACACACCTGGCAAGATATTTGTAGTGAAAAAGGCACGAAAAAATTTCTGGCCATAAAATTGAAATGGTAATATGTGCGTCTAAGGATTTTTGATTTGTTATATCGAACACATGTACAATTCCAGCGAACTAGTTTTTATTTCCTGGTTCGGCCCTGGGAACGAAATACACAACCAGCAAACTTTTTGTAGTGAAAAAGGCGCGAAAAAAGTTTTTGACCATAAAACTTAAATGGTAATATTTGCGTCTAAGAACTTTTTATATTTTATAGTGGAGATATGAACCATTCTAGCGCACCAACTGCCACTTCCTGGTTTGTCCCAGATGACGAAATACACACCCAGCAAACTTTTTGTAGTTAAAAAGGCGCGAAAAAAGTTTTTAGCAATAAAACTTAAATTGTAATATGTGCGTCAAAAGTTTTTGATATTTTATAGTGGGCACATGTACCGTTTTAGCGCACCAGTTGCCACTTCCTGGTTTGTCCCTGGGGACGAAATAAACACCTAGCAAACTTTTTGTAGTGAAAAAGGCGCGAAAAAAGTTTCTGGCTATAAAACTGAAATGGTAATATGTGCGTCTAAGGATTTTATAGTGAACACACGTACCATTTTAGCGCACCAGTTGCGACTTCCTGGTTCGGCCCTGGGGACGAAATAAACACCTAGCAAACTTTTTGTAGTGAAAAAGGCGCGAAAAAAGTTTCTGGCTATAAAACTGAAATGGTAATACGTGCGTCTAAGGATTTTTATTATTTTATAGTGAACACATGTACCATTCCAGCGCACCTGTTGTCACTTCCTGGTTCGGCCCTGGGGACGAAATACACACCCAGCAAACTTTTTGTAGTGAAAAAGGCGCGAAAAAAGTTTTTGGCCATAAAACTTAAATGGTAATATGTGCGTCTAAGAACTTTTTATATTTTATAGTGGAGACATAAACCATTCTAGCGCACCAGTTGCGACTCCCTGGTTCGGCCCTGGGGACGAAATAAACACCTAGCAAACTTTTTGTAGTGAAAAAGGCGCGAAAAAAGTTTCTGGCTATAAAACTGAAATGGTAATCCGTGCGTCTAAGGATTTTTATTATTTTATAGTGAACACACCAATCATTCCAGCGCACTAGTTGTCACTTTCAATTTCGGCCCTGGGAACAAATACACACCCAGCAATTTTTTTGTAGTGAAAAAAGCGCGAAAAAAGTTTTTGGCCATAAAACTGAAATGGTAATATGTGCTCTTACAATTTTTAACATTTTATAGTGAACACATGTACCATTTCAGCACACCAGTTGCCACTTACTGGTTTGTCCCTGGGGACGAAATACACACCTGGCAAGATATTTGTAGTGAAAAAGGCACGAAAAAATTTCTGGCCATAAAATTGAAATGGTAATATGTGCGTCTAAGGATTTTTGATTTGTTATATCGAACACATGTACAATTCCAGCGAACTAGTTTTTATTTCCTGGTTCGGCCCTGGGAACGAAATACACAACCAGCAAACTTTTTGTAGTGAAAAAGGCGCGAAAAAAGTTTTTGACCATAAAACTTAAATGGTAATATTTGCGTCTAAGAACTTTTTATATTTTATAGTGGAGATATGAACCATTCTAGCGCACCAACTGCCACTTCCTGGTTTGTCCCAGATGACGAAATACACACCCAGCAAACTTTTTGTAGTTAAAAAGGCGCGAAAAAAGTTTTTAGCAATAAAACTTAAATTGTAATATGTGCGTCAAAAGTTTTTGATATTTTATAGTGGGCACATGTACCGTTTTAGCGCACCAGTTGCCACTTCCTGGTTTGTCCCTGGGGACGAAATAAACACCTAGCAAACTTTTTGTAGTGAAAAAGGCGCGAAAAAAGTTTCTGGCTATAAAACTGAAATGGTAATATGTGCGTCTAAGGATTTTATAGTGAACACACGTACCATTTTAGCGCACCAGTTGCGACTTCCTGGTTCGGCCCTGGGGACGAAATAAACACCTAGCAAACTTTTTGTAGTGAAAAAGGCGCGAAAAAAGTTTCTGGCTATAAAACTGAAATGGTAATACGTGCGTCTAAGGATTTTTATTATTTTATAGTGAACACATGTACCATTCCAGCGCACCTGTTGTCACTTCCTGGTTCGGCCCTGGGGACGAAATACACACCCAGCAAACTTTTTGTAGAAAAAAAGCGTGAAAAAAGTTTTTGGCCATAAAACTGAAATGGTAATATTTGCGTCTAAGAATTTTTGATATTTGATAGTGGACACACCAATCATTCCAGCGCACTAGTTGTCATTTTCGATTTCGGCCCTGGGAACGAATACACACCCAGCAATTTTTTTGTAGTGAAAAAAGCGCGAAAAAATTTTTGGCCATAAAACTGAAATGGTAATATGTGCGTCTTACAATTTTGTATGTCAATTAATTAAGTAATTTTAAATATTGTATAAAAGATGAATAATAACACAAATAAATGGCATTGATTCTACAGTCTTCATACAAAAATCACGTGTCCTTATTTTATAGTCTTTCAGTTCAAGTACTAGAAAGGCATAGGAAAAATAAAATAGTGTAAATTCTGACGAAACGTTTGAATTTAATTCCACTAGATTTCCTATTTGTTCATTGGTGACCCCGACGGGATCTGTGTAGGAAGGCACGATCAATTTCAAGTTAAACAAATTGCGATTCGAGTAAGCGAACCAGCAGTTATCAGAATAAGCTTTCTGGCCTTTCGCATCCACTTTTCGCCACCGTCTACAACAACATGTCTTCAGTGGAAGAATTGATTAGCCTACAGAGTATTTTAGTTGAAAACATTCAGCAGATCATCCGGAACTTCAAGAAGGATTCTGCTGATAGAAAAAATAAGGTTTCCTATTTTGAGGAACGCCGTCGTCGCCTTTCCGACAAATGGAACAAATTTATTGAGGTTGACGAAAAATTGCGTGTAATTATTGAAGACCAGTCTGAAGTAGATTACTTCAAAACCAATTATTTTGAGCAGATTCGGGCATTGGCGGAAGAACATATTGGCCTATTTCAATCTGAATCAGTACGCTTGAGAAAGGAAGAACTCAAGAACCTGCAGGCAACTCCACATGAACACAATGTGCAGGCATCAGCGGGGATTACACAAACACCTGGCAGCAAAGAATATGGATCAGAAGACGATTCTTCATATAATTTAATTGGAAAGTTTAACGCTCGGATGTCAGCATTGCAGAGGTTATTGGTTGGAATGTCAAGACTGAGTAGCGATGAACCTCAACAGTTCTACAACACTAGAATTGAGACCATTAAAAAACTATGGAACCAAATAGCAGAACTATATGATCAAATATGAGATCGATGCTTAAACCCCCTAGCCAATGGTCTGGATCAAAATGCTTATGAAAACCTGAGTGGAATGGTCATTGATGGTTTGACAAAGTTATAGGTGATGTCAGATCATTCATCAAACACAAGTTCGGTAGGCCAACATACAGTCATGGCAACATCATTGCCGCTGCCGAAGATCTCAATTCCAAAGTTTGATGGGGATTATGCAAAATGGACCCAATTTTATGACATGTTTCTCCATATGGTCCATCAACAACCGATACCTGATGTCCAAAAGATGTGGTATCTGAAATCCAATCTTACAGGAGAAGCAGAAAAATTTGTAAGCCATCTATTAACGACAGAGGGCAACTATGATTCAGCATGGACTATGTTGCAAGAACGATACAACAACAAACGGGTTCTTGTAACAACACTGGTCGAGAAAATCATAAACCAACCATTATGCACTTCAAATTCTGCTACCATTAAAAAATTGCACGACACAACTCGTGAATGTCTTTTGGCACTAAATAACATTGGGATTGAGACAAAGGGCTGGAACCCTCTCCTTTTCCAAATATTGATTAAAAAGCTAGATCGTAGCACGCACATGAGGTTCGAACAGTCTCTTAGCAAGCCGAAGGAGTTACCAACAGTTGAAGACCTGTTATCTTTTCTGGAATTCCAGTTCCAAACCATCGAATCCATCACGTACAGGGAGAAATTGACGCATACTTCAAATAAAACAGCAGCAACTATGGTGAAGAGAGCAACTATGTAGATGCAATTTCTGTAATAATGGAAATCATGCTTTATATCTCTGTGGAAGGTTCTTAAATTTATCAGCTATAGAAAGGCTAAGATTTGTACAATCACAAAAACTTTGCTTCAACTGCTTCAAAAGAGACCACTCTTCAAAAGACTGTTCATCAGGCTCGTGTAAAAAATGTAGCAAGAAACATAACACATTGTTACATATTGAATCGAAACGTCGAAAAGTCCACAACTGAAGCAGACTTTAATTTCCGCCCCGAACATTGAAGTTCAATACTTCCAACGCAGCGGTGACATCTGCTTCTGCAGACGCCTCATCATCAGAGAGGGATTATGTAATACTTGCAACAGCAAGAGTAAAAATAACAGCATCTAACGGAAATTCAGCAGAGTTTCCCGCTGTTCTTGATTCTGGTTCACAGGTGAACCTCATTTCCGAGCAAGTGATCAAAAAATTGGGTGTTTCAACTTCAGCAGCATCATTATGTATTGATGGTGTGGGAAATGGCAAGAAACGAGTTACAAAAAGGGTAAATTTAAAGCTACAATCGAGAAATAATAAGTTTGAAACAAACTTAGAAGCATTTGTCATCCCGACAATTATTCCCCCGCAACCATGTCAGCATATAAATATTTCTAAATGGCCAATTCCAAGCTTAGATTTAGCCGACCCATACTTCAATATACCGGGGAGAGTAGACATTCTGTTGGGTGCTGAATATTATTTTAGTTTGATACAAAGAGAAAAGATAGAATTGTCAAGCAATCTTCCAATCTTGTTAAACACATCACTTGGATGGATTATCAGTGGAAAATTATCTTCAAGCCAAGATGCAAATAACGCTGCAACTTGTGCAGTTTTCACCAATAATCCAGAAAATTTTGACGACGAGTTACTAAGTACCGTCATTGAACGGTTGTGGAGAATGGAAGACGATGGATCTACTGAAAAGGGCTTTTCGAAACATGGACAACAATGTGAATCACTATTTGTTCAAAATACCCAAAGCAAACGATGAAGGGCGTTTTGTTGTCAAGATACCCTTCCGTGAAAATCCTTCTGTATTAGGGGATTCTAAGGCAACAGCCTACAAACGATTTCTTAGTCTTGAACGACGCTTGATGAAAGATCCATTGACCAGAAATCAGTACATAAGTTTTATGAATGACTATGAACAAATGAAACACATGACAGAAATAGATATCAACTCAATACCAACTCCCAACTATTTTATTCCACATCACTGTTGTATAAAACCAGATAGCACCACCACTAAACTTCGTGCTGTTTTTGACGCTTCTGCTAAAACATCGTTCTGTTATTCACTTAATGACTTAATGTACACTGGTCCAGTTGTTCAAAGTGATCTATTTTCGATACTCATCCGTTTCCGTTTACCAAGATTTGTATTTACTACAGACATTGAAAAGATGTACCGACAAATCTTGATGCATCCAGATGACAGGAGATACCAGATTATCCTCTGGAGGAATGATCCTTCTGCTCCAATAAAATATTATCAGCTCAACACCGTCACATACGGCACAAGAGCTGCCCATATTTGGCAACAAGATGTCTTCAACAGATTGCTTTCGATAATGAGAGAGATTATCCACTAGGTGCTCAAATGCTAAGGGAAAATTTCTATGTAGATGATGGTCTTGGAGGATCAAACAGTTTAAGTACTGCAATCGAAACACAACAACAGCTTGATTACATTTTAAAACAACATGGCTTCAACTGTCGTAAATGGAGTGCTAATAATAAGCAACTACTTCAGAACATTCCACAAGATGACCGCGAAGTAAATCTTGATTTTAACAGCACACAGAAGGAATCTATTAAAACTCTGGGTCTAATATGGCTGCCTAAAGTAGACCACCTTTGCATAAAGGTAAAGGTGGAACCTGTAAATATGATTACTAAACGCACAGTTAGTTCCGATTTGGCAAAACTTTTTGATCCACTTGGACTGTTGGCACCAATTATTGTGAAAGCAAAGATATTTATTCAACATTTATGGCAGATGAAATTGACATGGGACGAAGCACTACCTGAAGATCTAAGCTCAACATGGTCAAATTTTCGTGAAAGTCTAAACTCATTAAACAACCTTCAAATAACACGACACGTGTTCAAGGATAACATCCCATTAACTACTCAGCTTCATATCTTTGCGGATGCATCCGAGAGAGCGTTTGGTGCAGCAGCTTACATTCGATCAACGTTTAAAGGTGACAGAATAATAACAAAGTTACTCTGTGCAAAATCTCGCGTATCACCAATCAAAAAACAAACCTTACCACGATTAGAACTTTGTGCAGCACTTTTGGCTGCAGAATTAGCTCAACGCCTTCGAAAGGTTATGCAAGTGAAGAGTTTACCAATTTTCTTATGGACAGACTCTGAGATTGTGTTGTCATGGATACAATCAAAATCATCATCTTTCCACACATTTGTGAGTAATAGGATATCAAAAATTCAAACATTGAGTCTTCCAGAACAATGGCGACACGTTTCATCAAAGGATAATCCAGCAGACATTCTCTCAAGAGGTTTGACAGCAAAGGCACTTTCAGATTGTCATTTATGGTTTTTAGGACCATTATTTTTACACAGAAGACAAGAATGCTGGCCTGCAGAGTTTCTTCGCCCACAGTTACAAATTACCTCTGATATAGAAAGAAAGACTCAACGATTGTTTTATCAACTGTAAACAACTACAGTATTGTATACAATATTGATCATAAAGGTTCATTTAAGAAGTTACAGCGAATAATATCATATGTCCACCGCTTCGTTAAAAACACCTCTGAAAAATATTCACCGAGGTCACAACTGAATGCCTTAAGTACAAAAGAACTTGAGACATCACTAAGAACAATTGTACGTGCCATTCAAAGTTATGATTTTTCCAATGAAATCAAGCAATTAAATAAACAACAAGAAGCCGCTAAAACAATTCTCAGTTTAACTCCATTTATTGATAAAGAAGGCATTTTGCGAGTGGGAGGACGATTGGAAGAGTCAGCCTTATCCTACGATTCAAAACATCGAATTATTCTTCCATACAATGATACACTAGTGAAACTTTTATTTAAATCAATGCACGCAGAAAACAAGCACTGCAGTCCGCAAGCTTTATTAGGAATCGTGAGGCAACGGTTTTGGGCGATCAAAGGAAAGTCCATTGCAAGATCAACCGTGCAAAAATGCATACAGTGTTGCAGGGCCCGTGCAAAGCTATGTCAACAATTAATGGGAAACCTTCCACGGGACATAGTTACTCCTGCACGGCGATTCATTAATACAGGTGTTGATTGCTTTGGACCGATATGGATCCATTACAGAATAAGAGGAAAAAGGCCAACAAAGGCATATGTGGCTGTATTTTGTTGCTTTGCGACAAAGGCAGTTCATTTTGAACTGGTTAGCGACTTATCAACTGATGCTTACATCGGTGCCTTGAAACGTTTTATTTGTAGAAGATGACGTTGCCAAAATATCTATAGTGATAACGCAACAAATTTCATGGGAGCCAACAATAAACTTACTGAACTCTCAGAATCAATATTCTCTGATAATGGGAAAGAATTAATTGCTTCAACATGTAGCTCAAAAGGAATACAATTCCATTTTATTCCACCGAGATCTCCCCATTTTGGAGGACTTTGGGAAGCAGCGGTAAAATCAGCTAAAAATCTTCTTGTACAGAGCTTAAGTACAACTTCATTGACTTACGAAGAATTGGAAACGGTTATCATAGACACTTTTATCGCGATGGGAACTAGTCTCAAAAATAAAACATGAGTTTTGGAAAAGATGGTCAACTGAGTATCTGCATGAGCTTCAACAGCGTCATAAGTGGAAAACTCTAAGTCCTAACATCAAACCAGGAGATATGGTTATCATTAAAGAAGATAATACAGTGCCGATGAAATGGCCGCTAGGAAGAATATTGAAGGTTTATCCTGCAAATGATGGATCCATTCGGGTTGCTGATGTCAAGATCGCATCTGGAATATGTAAAAGGCCTATACATCGTCTCGCGTTGCTTCCTGTTGAAGAGAATGCACAGCCAAACTCAACAAAACCGGATTCAAATGCAACAAATACAGACACGAGAGCAGAAGATCAAAATAGCGAACCCAAGGGCAAGAGAATAAGACTACCATCCAATAATATATGCATTACTCTGCTGTCTTTACTACTTATTTTGCCAGTGATTTTGGGAACGCCAATCAATAACAAGCCATTTGGATCTCAGCTCGGAGTTCATTTTAAAGAAATAGGATCGACGTATATATCTACAAGTCAATGGAATCTTATGGTGTATTATGATCTATCGGCATACTGGACTGATACATCATTTTTAGCAAATGGCACAAAATCACTTAAACAGATTTGTAAGAAAATGGAGTCCAATACATCGTGTATCAATATAATAGAACATTTGCAGCATATTGAAAGCGACTTAAGTCTCGATAACAGACTGCTATACAAATCTCGACAAAAAAGAGGTGCTATTGATCTTGTCGGAAATATTGCACATTCACTTTTTGGTGTACTTGATTCTGAATATGCAGAGAAAATGTCATCAACCATCACGAAATTACAAGAAGAGGACTCATTCATGCTAAAACTCATAAAAGAACAAACTTCAGTTGTAAACTCAACTATGAATATCGTTAAACAAGGTCTTACTGCAGCAAAGTTCAAATTTGACAGTCTTCAATCAACCATAAATGAATTAGTGAAAAACGAAGAATCTCGCAATGAAGGATTGTACCAATTCTAGCTTGCTCATCTGTTCAACATAGGCTTTATGCAGCTATCACTTATTGCAAACAATCTACAAAAAACGCAAGCATGTATCTTGGACACATTAACTGACACCCATCATGGAAAAATCAACCCCTTACTGTTAACCCCATTGCAGCTAGAAGTCGAGATACATCAAATCAAAACGCATATGCCTGAATCGGTGATGTTACCAGTATCTGAAAATGACTTGTTAGAGTTTTATAAGTTAATGAAGGTAAAGGGTGGACTTACTCAGGAACACGTGGTATTCAGTATAACGCTACCATTAATAGAGCAGGATAAATTTAAATTGTATAATTTAATTCCTGTCCCTAATGCAGTTAACAACACAATGCTAGCGATAGAAACATGTAGTCCTATCTTAGCGGTAGACACAAACCGAAGACATTACTTTCCGGTATCATCAGATCAACTTAAGTCATGTAACATCATCAGAAAGGACATATTCATATGCTATAATATTCAACTGGAATATAACTTCGGAGCAGAGAGGTGTTCATGTGAAATTAACTTATTTTACAACATTACTACTCCAAATTGCAACCTACAGAAGCTCTCGGCCAGTGTAACGTGGACACCATTAAATCATAAAAACCAATGGATATATTCATCATCATCAACCACACAAGTAACAACAGTTTGTGGGAAAGAAATTGCAACCTTTTATCTTGAAGGATCTGGATTGTTAATTATTAGTCCAGATTGCATCCTTAAACATGATCATATCCATATTACCGGACAACAATCGCTATCAACAATTACTGGGTCATCATACACAAGCCTTGCAAACATTTCAGAACTTTCATATCAAGATCTTGCAAATGGTAGCAATATTAAAAGAGCCAATTACACACAGACCAGATTTCGCTACAACTCAATAAAATAAAGGGCTTGCAACAAAGGTTAGAAACAATAAACAACTCAAATTTTCAACATCACTCAACTTCAGAACATGGTGTTACAATTGCATATTCTGCATTAATCGTCAGCATAATAGGTATAATACTGGCTTCAGTTATAGCTGCAATACGTCGGAAATCTAGTACCATTGAACCAAAGAAAGTGACACATCCATCTTATTCTACTCCGCAACCATCCAACGATAAGTCAACACCCTCACCACATCCACGCCAGAATTTCACAATTCAAGTTTAAATTTAATGTATTTTTTAATTGACTCCTCGTCAATGCCGGAGAGAATGTACTTATTTTTATCTTATTAATTTTTTCGTCACTGTATTATTTAAAAATTACGAAACATTCATTGTACTTAAATTATGTCAACTTAAATTAAAACTGCAACGCATGCATTGTTTTTAAATAAAATATTACAAAATACATACATTTAAATAATGAAAATTCCATTTTCATTAATTTGCACTTTTTCAACTTCTTAACTATTTTTGATGATAAGTTTATATATATTTCCGCATTATAAAGTATGTCAATTAATTAAGTAATTTTAAATATTGTATAAAAGATGAATAATAACACAAATAAATGGCATTGATTATACAGTCTTCATACACAATTCACGTCTCCTTATTTTATAGTCTTTCAGTTCAAGTACTAGAAAGGCATAGGAAAAATAAAATAGTGTAAATTCTGCCGAAACGTTTGAATTTAATTCCACTAAATTTCCTATTTGTTCAGGCGCGAAAAAAGTTTTTAGCCATAAAACTGAAATGGTAATATGTGCGTCTAAGAATTTTTTATATTTTATAGTGGACACATGTACCATTTCAGCATACTAGCGGTTACTTCCTGGTTTGTCCCTGGGGACGAAATACACACCCAGCAAACTTTTTATAGTGAAAAAGGCGCGAAAAAAGTTTTTGGCCATAAGACTGAAGTAGTAATATTTGCGTCTTAGAATTTTTAATATTTTATAGTGCACACATGTACCATTCCAGCGCACTATTTGTAATTTCCTGGTTCAGCCCAGGATGCGAAATACAAACCCAGCAAACTTTTTGTAGTGAAAAAAGCGCGAAAAAAGTTTTTGACCATAAGACTTAAATGGTAATATGTGCGCCTAAGAATTTGTGATATTTTATAGTGGACACATGAACCATTCCAGCGCACCATTTGTCACTTCCTGGTTCGGCCCAGGGGACGAAGTACACACCTAGCAAACTTTTTGTAGTGAAAAAGGGTCGAAAAATGTTTCTGGCTATAAAACTGAAATAGTAATACGTGCGTCTAAGGATTTTTGATATTTTATAGTGGACACATGTACCATTCCAGCGCACCAGTTGTCACTTCCTGGTTCGGCCCTGGGGACGAAATACACACCCAGCAAACTTTTTGTAGTGAAAAAAGTTTTTGGCCATAAAACTGAAGTGGTAATATTTGCGTCTAAGAATTTTTGATATTTTATAGTGGCCTTACCAATCATTCCAGCGCACCAGTTGTCACTTTCGGTTTCGGCCCTGGAAACGAATACACACCTAGCAAGATTTTTGTAGTGAAAAAGGCACGAAAAAAGTTTCTGGCCATAAAACTTAAATGGTAATATGTGCGGCTAAGAATTTGTTATATTTTATAGTGGACACATGTACCATTCCAGCGCACCAGTTGTCACTTCCTGGTTCGGCCCTGTGGACGAGATAAAGACCCAGCAAAATTTTTGTAGTGAAAAAGGCGCGAAAAAAGTTTTTGGCCATAAGACTTAAATGGTAAATGTGCGCCTAAAGATTTTTAATATTTTATAGTGGACACATGTACCATTTCAGCGCACCATTTGTCACTTCCTGGTTCGGCCCTGGGGACGAAATACACACCCAGCAAACTTTTTGTAGTGAAAAAAGCGCGAAAAAAGTTTTTGGCCACAAGATTTAAATGGTAATATGTGCGCCGAAGGATTTGTGATATTGTATAGTGGACACATGTACCATTCCACCACACCATTTGTTATTTCCTGGTTCGGCCCAGGGACCGAAATACACACAAACAAACTTTTTGTAGTGAAAAAAGCACGAAAAAAGTTTCTGGCCATAAAACTTAAATGGTAATATCTACGTCTGAGGATTTTCGATATTTTATAGTGGACACACGAATCATTCCAGCGCATCAGTTGTCACTTTCAGTTTCGGCCCTGGAAACGAAATAAACACCCAGCAAACTTTTTGTAGTGAAAAAGGCGCGAAAAAAGTTTTTGGACATAAAACCGAAATGGTAATATGTGCGTCTAAGGATTTGTGATATTTTATAGCGGACACATGTACCATTTCAGCGCACCATTTGTCACTTCCTGATTCGGCCCTGGGGACGAGATACACACCCAGCAAACTTTTTGTATTGAAAAAAGCACGAAAAAAGTTTCTGGCCATAAAACTTAAATGGTAATACGTGCGTCTAAGGATTTTTGATATTTTCTAGTGAACACATGTACCATTCCAGCGCACCACTTGTCATTTCCTGGTTCGGCCCTGGGGACGAAATACACACCCAGCAAACTTTTTGTAGTGAAAAAAGTTTTTGGCCATAAAACTGAAGTGGTAATATTTGCGTCTAAGCATTTTTGATATTTTATAGTGGCCTTACCAATCATTCCAGCGCACCATTTGTCACTTTCGGTTTCGGCCCTGGAAACGAATACACACCTAGCAAGATTTTTGTAGTGAAAAAGGCACGAAAAAAGTTTCTGGCCATAAAACTTAAATGGTAATATGTGCGTCTAAGATTTCTGATATTTTATAGAGGACACATGTACCATTTTAGCGCACCAGTTGCCACTTCCTGGTTGTGCTCTGGGAACGAAACACACACTCAGCAAACTTTTTGTAGTGAGAAAGGCCCGAAAAAAGTTTTTGGCCATAAAACTTAAATGGTAATATTTGCGTCTTAGAATTTTTAATATTTTATAGTGAACACATGTACCATTCCAGCGCACCGTTTGTCACTTCCTGTTTCAGCCCAGGGGACGAAATACACACCCAGCAAACTTTTTGTAGTGAAAAAAGCACGAAAAAAGTTTCTGGCCACAAGACTGAAATGGTAATATGTGCGTCTAAGGATTTGTGATATTTTATAGTGGACACATGAACCATTACAGCACACCATTTGTCACTTCCTGGTTCGGCTCTGGGTACGAAAAAGACACCCAGCAAACTTTTTGTAGTGAAAAAAGCACGAAAAAAGTTTCTGGCCATAAAACTTAAATGGTAATATTTGCGTCTTAGAATTTTTAATATTTTATAGTGAACACATGTACCATTCCAGCGCACCGTTTGTCACTTCCTGTTTCAGCCCAGGGGACGAAATACACACCCAGCAAACTTTTTGTAGTGAAAAAAGCACGAAAAAAGTTTCTGGCCATAAAACTTAAATGGTAATATTTGCGTCTTAGAATTTTTAATATTTTATAGTGGACACATGTACCATTCCAGCGCACTATTTGTCACTTCCTGGTTCAGCCCAGGGGACGAAGTACACACCCAGCAAACTTTTTGTAGTGAAAAAAGCACGAAAAAAGTTTCTGGCCATAAGACTGAAATGGTAATATGTGCGTCTAAGGATTTGTGATATTTTATAGTGGACACATAAACCATTACAGCACACCAGTTGTCACTTCCTGGTTCGGCCCTGTGAACGAAATACACACCCAGGAAACTTTTTGTAGTGAGAAAGGCCCGAAAAAAGGTTTTGGCCATAAAACTTAAATGGTAATATGTGCGTCTAAGGATTTGTGATATTTTATAGTGGACACATGAACCATTACAGCACACCAGTTGTCACTTCCTGGTTCGGCCCTGTGAACGAAATACACACCCAGGAAACTTTTTGTAGTGAAAAAATCGCGAAAAAAGTTTTTGGCCATAAGACTTAAATGGTAATATGTGCGCCTAAGGATTTGTGATATTTTATAGTGGACGCATGAACCATTCCAGCGCACCATTTGTCACTTCCTGGTTCGCCCCAGGGGACGAAGTACACACCTAGCAAACTTTTTGTAGTGAAAAACGCGCGAAAAAAGTTTCTGGCTATAAAACTGAAATAGTAATATGTGCGTCTAAGGATTTTTGATATTTTATAGTGAACACATGTACCATTCCAGCGCACCAGTTGCCACTTACTGGTTTGTCTATGGGGACGAAATACACACCTAGCAAGATATTTGTAGTGAAAAAGGCACGAAAAAAGTTTCTGGCCATAAAACTTAAATGGTAATATGTGCGTCTAAGGAATTTTTTATATTTTATAGTGGACACATGTACCATTCCAGCGCACCATTTGTCACTTCCTGGTTCGGCCCTGGGGACGAAATACACACCCAGCAAACTTTTTGTAGTGAAAAAAGTTTTTGGCCATAAAACTGAAGTGGTAATATTGGCGTCTAAGAATTTTTGATATTTTATAGTGGACTTACCGATCATTCCAGCGCACCAGTTGTCAGTTTCGATTTCGGCCCTGGAAACGAATACACACCTAGCAAGGTTTTTGTAGTGAAAAAGGCACGAACAAAGTTTCTGGCCATAAAACTGAAATGGTAATATGTGCGTGTAAGGATTTTTGATTTGTTATAGCGAACACATGTACATTTCCAGCGAACTAGTTTTCATTTACTGGTTCGGCCCTGGGAACGAAATACACACCCAGCAAACTTTTTGTAGTGAAAAAGGCGCGAAAAACGTTTCTGGCTGTAAAACTGAAATAGTAATACGTGCGTCTAAGGATTTTTTATATTATATAGTGAACACATGTACCATTCCAGCGCACCAGTTGTCACTTCCTGGTTCGGCCATGGGGACGAAATACATACCCAGCAAACTTTTTGTAGTGAAAAAAGCGTGAAAAAAGTTTTTGGCCATAAAACTGAAGTGGTAATATTTGCGTTTAAGAATTTTTGATATTTTATAGTGGACACACCAATCATTCCAGTGCACCAGTTGTCACTTTCGGTTTCGGCCCGGGAAACGAATACACACCTAGCAAGATATTTGTAGTAAAAAAGGCACGAAAAAAGTTTCTGGCCATAAAACTGAAATGGTTATATGTGCGTCTAAGGATTTTTGATTTGTTATAGCGAACACATGTATAATTCCAGCGAATTAGTTTTCATTTCCTGGTTCGGCCCTGGGAACGAAATACACACCCAGGAAACTTTATGTAGTGAGAAAGGCGCGAAAAAAGTTTTTAGCCATAAAACTGAAATGGTAATATGTGCGTCTAAGGATTTGTTATATTTTATAGTGGACACACGAGTCATTCCAGCGCATCAGTTGTCACTTTCAGTTTCGGCCCTGGAAACGAAATAAACACCCAGCAAACTTTTTGTAGTGAAAAAGGCGCGAAAAAAGTTTCTGGCTATAAAACTGAAATAGTAATACGTGCGTCTAAGGATTTTTGATATTTTATAGCGAACACATGTACCATTCCAGCGCACCATTTGTCACTTCCTGGTTCAGCCCAGGCGACGAAATACACACCCAGCAAACTTTTTGTAGTGAAAAAAGTACGAAAAAAGTTTCTGGCCATAAAACTTAAATGGTATATGTGCGGCTAAGGATTTGTGATATTTTATAGTGGACACACAAGTCATTCCAGCGCATTAGTTGTCACTTTCAGTTTCAGCCCTTTAAACGAAATAAACACCCAGCAAACTTTTTGTAGTGAAAAAGGCGCGAAAAAAGTTTTTGGCCATAAAACCGAAATGGTAATATGCGCGTCTAAGAACTTTTTATATTTTATAGTGGACACATGTACCATTTCAGCGTACTAGCGGTTACTTCCTGGTTTGTCCCTGGGGACAAAATACACACCCAGCAAACTTTTTATAGTGAAAAAGGCGCGAAAAAAGTTTTTGGCCATAAAACTGAAGTGGTAATATTGGCGTCTTAGAATTTTTAATATTTTATAGTGGACACATGTACCTTCCAGCGCACTATTTGTAATTTCCTGGTTTAGCCCAGGGGACGAAATACACACCCAGCAATCTTTTTGTAGTGAAAAAAGCGCGAAAAAAGTTTTTGGCCACAAGATTTAAATGGTAATATGTGCGCCGAAGGATTTGTGATATTTAATAGTGGACACATGTACCATTCCACCACACCATTTGTCATTTCCTGGTTCGGCCCAGGGACCGAAATACACACAAACAAACTTTTTGTAGTGAAAAAAGCACGAAAAAAGTTTCTGGCCATAAAACTTAAATGGTAATATCTGCGTCTGAGGATTTTCGATATTTTATAGTGGACACACGAATCATTCCAGCGCATCAGTTGTCACTTTCAGTTTCGGCCCTGGAAACGAAATAAACACCCAGCAAACTTTTTGTAGTGAAAAAGGCGCGAAAAAAGTTTTTGGCCATAAAACCGAAATGGTAATATGTGCGTCTAAGGATTTGTGATATTTTATAGCGGACACATGTACCATTTCAGCGCACCATTTGCCACTTCCTGGTTCGGCCCTGGGGACGAGATACACACTCAGCAAACTTTTTGTATTGAAAAAAGCACGAAAAAAGTTTCTGGCCATAAAACTTAAATGGTAATACGTGCGTCTAAGGATTTTTGATATTTTCTAGTGAACACATGTACCATTCCAGCGCACCACTTGTCACTTCCTGGTTCGGCCCTGGGGACGAAATACACACCCAGCAAACTTTTTGTAGTGAAAAAAGTTTTTGGCCATAAAACTGAAGTGGTAATATTTGCGTCTAAGAATTTTTGATATTTTATAGTGGCCTTACCAATCATTCCAGCGCACCAGTTGTCACTTTCGGTTTCGGCCCTGGAAACGAATACACACCTAGCAAGATTTTTGTAGTGAAAAAGGCACGAAAAAAGTTTCTGGCCATACAACTGAAATGGTAATATGTGCGTCTAAGGATTTTTGATTTGTTATAGCGAACACATGTACATTTCCAGCGAACTAGTTTTCATTTCCTGGTTCGGCCCTGGGAACGAAATACACACCCAAGAAACTTTTTGTAGTGAGAAAGGCCCGAAAAAAGTTTTTGGCCATAAAACTTAAATGGTAATATGTGCGTCTAAGGATTTGTGATATTTTATAGTGGACACATGTACCATTTTAGCGCACCAGTTGCCACTTCCTGGTTTGTCCCTGGGGACGAAGTACACACCCAGCAAACTTTTTGTAGTGAAAAAAGCACGCCAAAAGTTTCTGGCCATAAGACTGAAATGGTAATATGTGCGTCTAAGGATTTTTGACTTGTTATAGCGAACACATGTACAATTCCAGCGAACTAGTTTTCATTTCCTGGTACGGCCCTGGGAACGAAATGCACACCCAAGAAACTTTTTGTAGTGAGAAAGGCCCGAAAAAAGTTTTTGGCCATAAAACTTAAATGGTAATATGTGCGTCTAAGGATTTGTGATATTTTATAGTGGACACATGTACCATTTTAGCGCACCAGTTGCCACTTCCTGGTTTGTCCCTGGGGACGAAGTAAACATCCAGCAAACTTTTTGTAGTGAAAAAAGCACGAAAAAAGTTTTTGGCCATAAGACTGAAATGGTAATATATGCGTCTAAGGATTTTTGATTTGTTATAGCGAACACATGTACAATTCCAGCGAACTAGTTTTCATTTCCTGGTTCGGCCCTGGGAACGAAATACACTCAGGAAACTTTTTGTAGTGAGAAAGGCCCGAAAAAAGTTTTTGGCCATAAAACATAAATGGTAATATGTGCGTCTAGGGATTTGTGATATTTTATAGTGGACACATGAACCATTACAGCACACCAGTTGTCACTTCCTGGTTGTGCTCTGGGAACGAAATACACACTCAGCAAACTTTTTGTAGTGAAAAAGGCGCCAAAAAAGTTTTTGGCCATAAAACTTAAATGGTAATATGTGCGTCTAAGGATTTGTGATATTTTATAGTGGACACATGAACCATTACAGCACACCAGTTGTCACTTCCTGGTTCGGCTCTGGGAACGAAACACACACCCAGCAAACTTTTTGTAGTGAAAAAGGCGCGAAAAAAGTTTTTAGCCATAAAACTGAAATGGTAATATGTGCGTATAAGAATTTTTTATATTTTATAGTGGACACATGTACCATTTTAGCGTACTAGTAGTCACTTCCTGGTTTGTCCCTGGGTCGAAATACACACCCAGCAATCTTTTTATAGTGAAAAGGCGCGAAAAAAGTGTTTAGCCATAAAACTGAAATGGTAATATGTGCGCCCGAAGATTTTTAATATTTTATAGTGAACACATGTACCATTCCAGCGCACCACTTGTCACTTTCTGGTTCGGCCATGGGGACGAAATACACACTCAGCAAACTTTTTGTAGTGAAAAAGGCGCGAAAAAAGTTTCTGGCCATAAAACTTAAATGGTAATATGTGCGTCTAAGGATTTGTGATATTTTATAGTGGACACACGAATCATTCCAGCGCATCAGTTGTTACTTTCAGTTTCGGCCCTGGGAACGAAATAAACACCCAGCAAACTTTTTGTAGTGAAAAAGGCGCGAAAAAAGTTTTTGGCCATTAAACCGAAATGGTAATATGTGCGTCTAAGAACTTTTTTTATTTTATAGTGGACACATGTACCATTTCAGCGTACTAGTAGTCACTTCCTGGTTTGTCCCTGGGTCGAAATACACACCCAGCAATCTTTTTATAGTGAAAAAGGTGCGAAAAAAGTGTTTAGCCATAAAACTGAAATGGTAATATGTGCGCCCGAAGATTTTTAATATTTTATAGTGAACACATGTACCATTCCAGCGCACCACTTGTCATTTTTTGGTTCGGCCATGGGGACGAAATACACACCCAGCAAATTTTTGTAGTGAAAAAAGCGTAAAAAAATTTTTTGCCCATAAAACTGAAGTGGTAATATTTGCGTCTAAGGCTTTTTGATATTTTATAGTGGACACAAGTCATTCCAGCGCACCAGTTGTCACTTTCGGTTTCGGCCCTGGAAACGAATACACACCCAGCAAACTTTTTGTAGTGAAAAAAGTTTTTGGCCATAAAACTGAAGTGGTTATATTTGCGTCTAAGAATTTTTAATATTTCATAGAGGACTTACCAATCATTCCAGCGCACCAGTTGTCACTTTCGGTTTCGGCCCTGGAAACGAATACACACCTAGCAAGATTTTTGTAGTGAAAAAGGCACGAAAAAAGTTTCTGGCCATAAAACTGAAATGGTTATATGTGCGTCTAAGGATTTTTGATTTGTTATAGCGAACACAAGTACAATTCCAGCGAACTAGTTTTCATTTCCTGGTTCGGCCCTGGGAACGAAATACACACCCAGGAAACTTTATGTAGTGAGAAAGGCCCGAAAAAAGTTTTTGGCCATAAAACTTAAATGGTAATATGTGCGTCTAAGGATTTGTGATATTTTATAGTGGACACATGAACCATTACAGCACACCAGTTGTCACTTCCTGGTTCGGCTCTGGGAACGAAACACACTCAGCAAACTTTTTGTAGTGAAAAAGGCGCGAAAAAAGTTTTTGGCCATAAGACTTAAATGGTAAAATGTGCGTCTAAGGGTTTGTGATATTTTATAGTGGACACATGAACCAATCCAGCGCACCAGTTGTCACTTCCTGGTTCGGCTCTGGGAACGAAACACACTCAGCAAACTTTTTGTAGTGAAAAAGGCGCGAAAAAAGTTTTTGGCCATAAAACTTAAATGGTAATATGTGCGTCTAAGGGTTTGTGATATTTTATAGTGGACACATGAACCAATCCAGCGCACCATTTGTCACTTCCTTGTTCGGCCCAGGGGACGAAGTACACACCTAGCAAACTTTTTGTACTGAAAAAGGCGCGAAAAAAGTTTCTGGCTATAAAACTGAAATAGTAATACGTGCGTCTAAGGATTTGTGATATTTGATAGTGGATACACGAATCATTCCAGCGCACCAGTTGTCACTTTCGGTTTCGGCCCTGGAAACGAATACACACCTAGCAAGATTTTTGTAGTGAAAAAGGCACGAAAAAAGTTTCTGGCCATAAAACTGAAATGGTAATATGTGTGGCTAAGGATTTTTGATTTGTTATAGCGAACACAAGTACAATTCCAGCGAACTAGTTTTCATTTCCTGGTTCGGCCCTGGGAACGAAATACACACCCAGGAAACTTTATGTAGTGAGAAAGGCCCGAAAAAAGTTTTTGGCCATAAAACTTAAATGGTAATATGTGCGTCTAAGGATTTGGGATATTTTATAGTGGACACATGAACCATTACAGCACACCAGTTGTCACTTCCTGGTTCGGCTCTGGGAACGAAACGCACTCAGCAAACTTTTTGTAGTGAAAAAGGCGCGAAAAAAGTTTTTAGCCATAAAACTGAAATGGTAAAATGTGCGTCTAAGAACTTTTTATATTTTATAGTGGACACATGTACCATTCCAGCGCACCATTTGTCACTTCCTGGTTCAGCCCAGGGGACGAAATACACACCCAGCAAACTTTTCGTAGTGAAAAAAGTACGAAAAAAGTTTTTGGCCATAAAACTTAAATGGTAATATGTGCGTCTAAGGATTTGTGATATTTGATAGTGGACACACGAATCATTCCAGCGCATCAGTTGTCACTTTCAGTTTCGGCCCTGGAAACGAAATAAACACCCAGCAAACTTTTTGTAGTGAAAAAGGCGCGAAAAAAGTTTTTGGCCATAAGACTTAAATGGTAATATGTGCGTCTAAGGATTTGTGATATTTTATAGTGGACACATGAACCAATCCAGCGCACCATTTGTCACTTCCTGGTTCGGCCCAGGGGACGAAGTACACACCTAGCAAACTTTTTGTACTGAAAAAGGCGCGAAAAAAGTTTCTGGCTATAAAACTGAAATAGTAATACGTGCGTC
The DNA here is from genome assembly GCA_932526305.1 of Epicampocera succincta. Classification (NCBI taxonomy): domain Eukaryota; kingdom Metazoa; phylum Arthropoda; class Insecta; order Diptera; family Tachinidae; genus Epicampocera; species Epicampocera succincta. The sequence continues at coordinate 26,895,054 of OW052037.1, forward strand.
TAAGGATTTGTGATATTTGATAGTGGACACACGAATCGTTCCAGCGCACCAGTTGTCACTTTCGGTTTCGGCCCTGGAAACGAATGCACACCTAGCAAGATTTTTGTAGTGAAAAAGGCACGAAAAAAGTTTCTGGCCATAAAACTGAAATGGTTATATGTGCGTCTAAGGATTTTTGATTTGTTATAGCGAACACATGTACAATTCCAGCGAACTAGTTTTCATTTCCTGGTTCGGCCCTGGGAACGAAATACCCACAGGAAACTTTATGTAGTGAGAAAGGCCCGAAAAAAGTTTTTGGCCATAAAACTTAAATGGTAATATGTGCGTCTAAGGATTTGGGATATTTTATAGTGAACACACGAACCATTACAGCACACCAGTTTTCACTTCCTGGTTCGGCTCTGGGAACGAAACACACTCAGCAAACTTTATGTAGTGAGAAAGGCCCGAAAAAAGTTTCTGGCTATAAAACTGAAATAGTAATACGTGCGTCTAAGGATTTGTGATATTTGATAGTGGACACACGAATCATTCCAGCGCACCAGTTGTCACTTTCGGTTTCGGCCCTGGAAACGAATACACACCTAGCAAGATTTCTGTAGTGAAAAAGGCACGAAAAAAGTTTCTGGCCATAAAACTGAAATGGTAATATGTGCGGCTAAGAATTTATTATATTTTATAGCGAACACATGTACAATTCCAGCGAACTAGTTTTCATTTCCTGGTTCGGCCCTGGGAACGAAATACACACCCAGGAAACTTTATGTAGTGAGAAAGACCCGAAAAAAGTTTTTGGCCATAAAACTTAAATGGTAATATGTGCGTCTAAGGATTTGGGATATTTTATAGTGGACACATGAACCATTACAGCACACCAGTTGTCACTTCCTGGTTCGGCTCTGGGAACGAAACACACTCAGCAAACTTTTTGTAGTGAAAAAGGCGCGAAAAAAGTTTTTAGCCATAAAACTGAAATGGTAATATGTGCGTCTAAGAACTTTTTATATTTTATAGTGGACACATGTACCATTCCAGCGCACCAGTTGTCACTTCCTGGTTCGGCCCTGGGGACGAAATACACACCCAGAAAACTTTTTGTAGAGAAAAAAGTTTTTGGCCATAAAACTGAAGTGGTTATATTTGCGTCTAAGAATTTTTGATCTTTTATAGAGGACTTACCAATCATTCCAGCGCACCAGTTGTCACTTTCGATTTCGGCCCTGGAAACGAATACACACCTAGCAAGATTTTTGTAGTGAAAAAGGCACGAAAAAAGTTTCTGGCCATAAAACTGAAATGGTAATATGTGCGGCTAAGGATTTTTGATTTGTTATAGCGAACACAAGTACAACTCCAGCGAACTAGTTATCATTTCCTGGTTCGGCCCTGGGAACGAAATACACACCCAGGAAACTTTATGTAGTGAGAAAGGCCCGAAAAAAGTTTTTGGCCATAAAACTTAAATGGTAATATGTGCGTCTAAGGATTTGGGATATTTTATAGTGGACACATGAACCATTACAGCACACCAGTTCTCACTTCCTGGTTCGGCTCTGGGAACGAAACGCACTCAGCAAACTTTTTGTAGTGAAAAAGGCGCGAAAAAAGTTTTTAGCCATAAAACTGAAATGGTAAAATGTGCGTCTAAGAACTTTTTATATTTTATAGTGGACACATGTACCATTCCAGCGCACCATTTGTCACTTCCTGGTTCAGCCCAGGGGACGAAATACACACCCAGCAAACTTTTCGTAGTGAAAAAAGTACGAAAAAAGTTTTTGGCCATAAAACTTAAATGGTAATATGTGCGTCTAAGGATTTGTGATATTTGATAGTGGACACACGAATCATTCCAGCGCATCAGTTGTCACTTTCAGTTTCGGCCCTGGAAACGAAATAAACACCCAGCAAACTTTTTGTAGTGAAAAAGGCGCGAAAAAAGTTTTTGGCCATAAGACTTAAATGGTAATATGTGCGTCTAAGGATTTGTGATATTTTATAGTGGACACATGAACCAATCCAGCGCACCATTTGTCACTTCCTGGTTCGGCCCAGGGGACGAAGTACACACCTAGCAAACTTTTTGTACTGAAAAAGGCGCGAAAAAAGTTTCTGGCTATAAAACTGAAATAGTAATACGTGCGTCTAAGGATTTGTGATATTTGATAGTGGACACACGAATCATTCCAGCGCACCAGTTGTCACTTTCGGTTTCGGCCCTGGAAACGAATACACACCTAGCAAGATTTTTGTAGTGAAAAAGGCACGAAAAAAGTTTCTGGCCATAAAACTGAAATGGTTATATGTGCGTCTAAGGATTTTTGATTTGTTATAGCGAACACATGTACAATTCCAGCGAACTAGTTTTCATTTCCTGGTTCGGCCCTGGGAACGAAATACCCACAGGAAACTTTATGTAGTGAGAAAGGCCCAAAAAAAGTTTTTGGCCATAAAACTTAAATGGTAATATGTACGTCTAAGGATTTGGGATATTTTATAGTGAACACATGAACCATTACAGCACACCAGTTTTCACTTCCTGGTTCGGCTCTGGGAACGAAACACACTCAGCAAACTTTTTGTAGTGAGAAAGGCCCGAAAAAAGTTTCTGGCTATAAAACTGAAATAGTAATACGTGCGTCTAAGGATTTGTGATATTTGATAGTGGACACACGAATCATTCCAGCGCACCAGTTGTCACTTTCGGTTTCGGCCCTGGAAACGAATACACACCTAGCAAGATTTTTGTAGTGAAAAAGGCACGAAAAAAGTTTCTGGCCATAAAACTGAAATGGTAATATGTGCGGCTAAGAATTTATTATATTTTATAGCGAACACATGTACAATTCCAGCGAACTAGTTTTCATTTCCTGGTTCCGCCCTGGGAACGAAATACACACCCAGGAAACTTTATGTAGTGAGAAAGACCCGAAAAAAGTTTTTGGCCATAAAACTTAAATGGTAATATGTGCGTCTAAGGATTTGGGATATTTTATAGTGGACACATGAACCATTACAGCACACCAGTTGTCACTTCCTGGTTCGGCTCTGGGAACGAAACACACTCAGCAAACTTTTTGTAGTGAAAAAGGCGCGAACAAATTTTTAGCCATAAAACTGAAATGGTAATATGTGCGTCTAAGAACTTTTTATATTTTATAGTGGACACATGTAACATTCCAGCGCACCAGTTGTCACTTCCTGGTTCGGCCCTGGGGACGAAATACACACCCAGAAAACTTTTTGTAGAGGAAAAGTTTTTGGCCATAAAACTGAAGTGGTTATATTTGCGTCTAAGAATTTTTGATCTTTTATAGAGGACTTACCAATCATTCCAGCGCACCAGTTGTCACTTTCGGTTTCGGCCCTGGAAACGAATACACACCTAGCAAGGTTTTTGTAGTGAAAAAGGCACGAAAATAGTTTTTAGCCATAAAACTTAAATGGTAATATGTGCGTCGAAGGATTTATGATATTTTATAGTGGAAACATGAACCATTACAGCACACCAGTTGTCACTTCCTGGTTCGGCTCTTGGAACGAAACACACACCCAGCAAACTTTTTGTAGTGAAAAAGGCGCGAAAAAAGTTTTTAGCCATAAAACTGAAATGGTAATATTTGCGTCTAAGAACTTTTTATATTTTATAGTGGACTTATGTACCATTCCAGCGCACCATTTGTCACTTCCTTGTTCAGCCCAGGGGACGCAATACACACCCAGCAAACTTTTTGTAGTGAAAAAGGCGCGAAAAAAGTTCCTGGCTATAAAACTGAAATAGTAATACGTGCGTCTAAGGATTTTTGATATTTTATAGTGAACACATGTACCATTCCAGCGCATCAGTTGTCACTTCCTTGTTCGGCCCTGGAAACGAAATAAACACCCAGCAAACTTTTTGTAGTAAAAAAGGCGCGAAAAAAGTTTTTAGCCGTAAAACTGAAATGGTAATATGTGCGTCTAAGAACATTTTATATTTTATAGTGGACTTATGTACCATTCCAGCGCTCCATTTGTCACTTCCTTGTTCAGCCCAGGGGACGAAATACACACCCAGCAAACTTTTTGTAGTGAAAAAAGCACGAAAAAAGTTTCTGGCTATAAAACTGAAATAGTAATACGTGCGTCTAAGGATTTGTGATATTTTATAGTGGACACACGAATCATTCCAGCGCATCAGTTGTCACTTCCTTGTTCGGCCCTGGAGACGAAATACACACCCAGCAAACTTTTTGTAGTGAAAAAAGTTTTTGGCCATAAAACTGAAGTGGTTATATTTGCGTCTAAGAATTTTTGATATTTTATAGAGGACTTACCAATCATTCCAGCGCACCAGTTGTCACTTTTTATTTCGGCCCTGGAAACGAATACACACCTAGCAAGATTTTTGTAGTGAAAAAGGCACGAAAAAAGTTTCTGGCCATAAAACTGAAATGGTAATATGTGCGTCTCAGGATTTTTGATTTGTTATAGCGAACACATGTACATTTCCAGCGAACTAGTTTTCATTTCCTGGTTCGGCCCTGGGAACGAAATACACACCCCAGAAACTTTTTGTAGTGAGAAAGGCCCGAAAAAAGTTTTTGGCCATAAAACTTAAATGTTAATATGTGCGTCTAAGGATTTGTGATATTTTATAGTGGAGACATGAACCATTACAGCACACCAGTTGTCACTTCCTGGTTCGGCTCTGGGAACGAAACACACACTCAGCAAAGTTTTTGTAGTGAAAAAGGCGCGAAAAAAGTTTCTGGCCATAAAACTGAAATGGTAATATGTGCGTCTCAGGATTTTTGATTTGTTATAGCGAACACATGTATATTTCCAGCGAACTAGTTGTCACTTCCTGGTTCGGCTCTGGGAACGAAACACACACTCAGCAAACTTTTTGTAGTGAAAAAGGCGCGAAAAAAGTTTTTAGCCATAAAACTGAAATGGTAATATGTGCGTCTAAGATTTCTGATATTTTATAGTGGACACATGTACCATTTTAGCGCACCAGTTGCCACTTCCTGGTTTGTCCCTGGGGACGAAGTACACACCCAGCAAACTTTTTGTAGTGAAAAAAGCACGAAAAAAGTTTCTGGCCATAAGACTGAAATGGTAATATTTGCGTCTAAGGATTTTTGATTTGTTATAGCGAACACATGTACACTTCCAGCGAACTAGTTTTCATTTCCTGGTTCGGCCCTGGGAACGAAATACACACCCAGGAAACTTTTTGTAGTGAGAAAGGCCCGAAAAAAGTTTTTGGCCATAAAACTTAAATGGTAACATGTGCGGGTAAGAATTTATTATATTTTATAGTGGACACATGTACCATTCCACCGCACCATTTGTCATTTCCTGGTTGGGCCCAGGGATCGAAATACACACCTAGCAAACTTTTTGTAGTGAAAAAAGCACGAAAAAAGTTTCTGGCCATAAAATTTAAATGGTAATATGTGCGTCTAAGGATTTTTTATATTTTATAGCTGTTGCGGGTGAAGCGGCCCAAGCTCAAGATAGCCAATGTGGATTTTAAACACAACAAGTGTAAGAATTTTAGAAAACTTTAATTCTTTATTCTTACGCTTTAATATGTTAAAATTCCTAAAATTATAAATAAATTTACAATTTATATACAAACTTATACAAACTTACATACTAAACTGCTGATATACTAACTTTTATGTATGGCTACTCCAAGCGAAGCTTCGTAATCCTTATGACCTGAACGAATGAATATCTTCAATCTATGTAGGTGTTTTATATACCTATGTATGTGGTCTCGATTAAATATGGCCTCATAATTATACCGCGTGGAAAATTAAAAGGAATAATTGAACATTTGCCATGCTCATCTCTCTACATATCGATAACAGTAATGTCATATTAGCGATTTATGAGTGGCGGTAACAGTAATGTCATATTAGCTATTTATGAGTGGCGGTAACAGTAATGTCATATTAGCTATTTATGAGTGGCGGTAACAGTAATGTCATATTAGCGATTTATGAGTGGCGGTAACACTCCCCCACAGTATGGCGAGATTTCGAAGACTTACTCTACTTTCTTTCAGCCACGTCTAAAACCGCTAATTTTGCAGCAGGTCTTTCTAAAACGCCACAAACTGTCAAACTTTTGCCTTTCGTACTTGTCCATCTTCGGATTTGGCAACTTCGATGACCTTTCCTTTTGGCCACACGTTTCTCGGGTTATTTGGATCGTCGCAGCTGCGCCATAAAAATCTTTGCGCATGGCAGTCTTCATCGCGTATATAAATCTGATGGAACATTTGTTCGATGTCACCACAGATTGCAATTTGCCTTTGCCGAAAACGAAAAAGAATAGCTGCAAGAGAAGACAGCAAATCTGGCCCTTTGAGCAGCATAGAGTTAAGTGAAATACCATTTGCCTTCGCGGCCGCATCCCAAACTATTCTTGTTTTATTCGGTTTGTTTTTGTTAAATACCGGAAACATTGGTAAATACCATACATTTTGTTTATCATCTTCATTGTTTACTTTGGCTATGTAATTTCTTTCAAAATATTCAGAAATTGTTTTTTCGAAATGTTCAAACAACTCTTTATTTTTTCTTAGAGTTTTTTCGAGACAAATCATTCGTCTCTTCGCCATATCAAAGCTTTGTGGAAGTGTAATATTGTCATATCGCCACAGCAAAGCTGTCTCGTAATGGCCCTCGCATCTTTGTTTCGTATATGTTTCTAGCAAACTTAATGCCCTTTGGTCATCTTTTCCAAGAGCTGGAGTATAGTTACTTATCCCTGCTAACTCAGTTGTATAAAACTGTTTGAGTAAGTGAGTAAGAATTTGGTCGTTTTCACCTTTACACTCGCAAGAGTAAAAATTATATTGAATTTGGGCCTTTTCTCCAACACTGGAGTTGCCACATATTAGCCAGCCGAGGCGAGTATGTAAAGCGACGGGTTCGTTTTTCTTGCCTTCTTTAACACGAGTTGGCACACATAATTTCAAGTTATTTAATCCTAAAAGTACATCTGGTACAGCATTTTCAAAATCGGCGATGGGTAGCCCTTTAAGGTGCGGACATTTTTTATTTATTTTTTTATAATTAAAGCTCTGACTCGGAAGCGATAGTTGTTTAACCGTACGAACAAGAAATAGAAAATTCAGTTTTATTCATACCTGAAATTTTCATTGAGACTATTTTTGAGTCTTCTTCGTTGCGACCTATTTCACCTGTCCATTCAAGCATAGAGGTTGTGACTCACCATTTAAATCTAGTTTATTAATTAATTGTTCATTTACCAGACTTACAGACGAACCCTCGTCTATAAATGCAAAAGTATTAAAACAGACTGCTGTCGACCAGTCATATGTGGCACTAAACAAGGGCCATTCTTCAGGAGTGCCGGTAAAAATTGGAAGCTCTTTTGGTACTGACTGCCGCGTGCTTATTTGTTGTTGCGAAAGCCTGTGAGAAGGTAATATAACAGGTTGGAGGTTTGATGGGTTCATGGAAAACGTTGAATCCATGTAACCAAATTGTACAGGTGTCTCTAATGTGTGATTTTCTGCATTTACGTTGTCTGAATTATTACATAAATTTGCCGTTGTCGGGTTTTGGCAATATGGTTTAGTAGTGTTAGGCATTTCTTGCGTTGTTGTGGCTTGTGGTACAAATGTGTAAGGTGGCGTTTCAAACTGACGAGCTGCGGAAACTATATTTTGGTGTGCGGTTGCAATAGCCGAAGTAGGGAGTTGGATTTGATTATCTAACCACTCATGTACAGATCTGACAGCTGAGTGTTTATTAACTGATTGTGCGTCCTCGAAGTCATCTACTGCTTGTTCGAGAATTTGGTATTTCTTTTTAATGAAATCTCTTTCAAGTTGTGTCTCTTCTTCTAGACGTCGTAGCTCAAGAGCTTGTCGGCGGGAGCGGGAAGCGGCCGAAGAGCCACTACGAATGGAAGAGGCAGAATCGATCGTGATTTGATGTTGTACCGTACAATTTTGGCAACTCCATGTAGGTTGGTCTTGATTGCTGCTGAGATTGACACATGGTAAATGAAAATTAAGATGGCACTTGCTGCATTTTATAAATTTTTCGTTGTCTGTGGACTTGTTGCAAATGTTACAGTTGTTCGGTGCAGGACTTAACTGAGTTGGTCGTTGACGACTTAGTGGTTGACCCTGTGAGGGAGTGGAAGGTTGCATTCTGTTAGGACTTACGTTTTAACAGCCAAGATGATTCCTTCAAACGATCCGATGAGGCACATAAAAGAATTTTAATTTTTACTCTTGCGAGTGTAAAGGTGAAAACGACCAAATTCTTACTCACTTACTCAAACAGTTTTATACAACTGAGTTAGCAGGGATAAGTAACTATACTCCAGCTCTTGGAAAAGATGACCAAAGGGCATTAAGTTTGCTAGAAACATATACGAAACAAAGATGCGAGGGCCATTACGAGACAGCTTTGCTGTGGCGATATGACAATATTACACTTCCACAAAGCTTTGATATGGCGAAGAGACGACTGATTTGTCTCGAAAAAACTCTAAGAAAAAATAAAGAGTTGTTTGAACATTTCGAAAAAACAATTTCTGAATATTTTGAAAGAAATTACATAGCCAAAGTAAACAATGAAGATGATAAACAAAATGTATGGTATTTACCAATGTTTCCGGTATTTAACAAAAACAAACCGAATAAAACAAGAATAGTTTGGGATGCGGCCGCGAAGGCAAATGGTATTTCACTTAACTCTATGCTGCTCAAAGGGCCAGATTTGCTGTCTTCTCTTGCAGCTATTCTTTTTCGTTTTCGGCAAAGGCAAATTGCAATCTGTGGTGACATCGAACAAATGTTCCATCAGATTTATATACGCGATGAAGACTGCCATGCGCAAAGATTTTTATGGCGCAGCTGCGACGATCCAAATAACCCGAGAAACGTGTGGCCAAAAGGAAAGGTCATCGAAGTTGCCAAATCCGAAGATGGACAAGTACGAAAGGCAAAAGTTTGACAGTTTGTGGCGTTTTAGAAAGACCTGCTGCAAAATTAGCGGTTTTAGACGTGGCTGAAAGAAAGTAGAGTAAGTCTTCGAAATCTCGCCATACTGTGGGGGAGTGTTACCGCCACTCATAAATCGCTAATATGACATTACTGTTACCGCCACTCATAAATCGCTAATATGACATTACTGTTACCGCCACTCATAAATCGCTGATATGACATTACTGTTATCGATATGTAGAGAGATGAGCATGGCAAAATGTTCAATTATTCCTTTTAATTTTCCACGCGGTATAATTATGAGGCCATATTTAATCGAGACCACATACATAGGTATATAAAACACCTACATAGATTGAAGATATTCATTCGTTCAGGTCATAAGGATTACGAAGCTTCGCTTGGAGTAGCCATACATAAAAGTTAGTATATCAGCAGTTTAGTATGTAAGTTTGTATAAGTTTGTATATAAATTGTAAATTTATTTATAATTTTAGGAATTTTAACATATTAAAGAGTAAGAATAAAGAATTAAAGTTTTCTAAAATTCTTACACTTGTTGTGTTTATAATCTACATTGGCTATCTTGAGCTTGGGCCGCTTCACCCGCAACATTAAAATTCTTTTATGTATGGCTACTCCAAGCGAAGCTTCGTAATCCTTATGACTTGAACGAATGAATATCTTCAATCTATGTAGGTGTTTTATATACCTATGTATGTGGTCTCGATTAAATATGGCCTCATAATTATACCGCGTGGAAAATTAAAAGGAATAATTGAACATTTGCCATGCTCATCTCTCTACATATCGATAACAGTAATGTCATATTAGCGATTTATGAGTGGCGGTAACAGTAATGTCATATTAGCTATTTATGAGTGGCGGTAACAGTAATGTCATATTAGCTATTTATGAGTGGCGGTAACAGTAATGTCATATTAGCGATTTATGAGTGGCGGTAACAATAGCTGACACACGAATCATTCCAGCGCATCAGTTGTCACTTTCAGTTTCGGCCCTGGGAACGAAATAAACACTTAGCAAACTTTTTGTAGTGAAAAAAGCACGAAAAAAGTTTCTGGCCATAAAATTTAAATGGTAATATGTGCGTCTAAGAATTTTTTTAATTTTATAGTGGACACATGTACCATTCCACCGCACCATTTGTCATTTCCTGGTTGGGCCCAGGGATCGAAATACACACCTAGCAAACATTTTGTAGTGAAAAAAGCACGAAAAAAGTTTCTGGCCATAAAATTTAAATGGTAATATGTGCGTCTAAGGATTTTTTATATTTTATAGTTGACATATGAACCATTCCAGCACACGAGTTATCACTTCTTGGTTCGGCTCTGGGAACGAAACACACACTCAGCAAACTTTTTGTAGTGAAAAAGGCGCGAAAAAAGTTTTTAGCCATAAAACTGAAATGGTAATATGTGCGTCTAAGATTTCTGATATTTTATAGTGGACACATGTACCATTTTAGCGCACTAGTTGCCACTTACTGCTTTGTCCCTGGGGACGCAGTACACACCGAGCAAACTTTTTGTAGTGAAAAAGGCGCGAAAAAAGTTTCTGGCCATAAAACTGAAATGGTAATACGTGCGTCTAAGAATTTTTAATATTTTATAGTGGACACATGTACCATTCCACCGCACCATTTGTCATTTCCTGGTTGGGCCCAGGGATCGAAATACACACCTAGCAAACTTTTTGTAGTGAAAAAAGCACGAAAAAAGTTTCTGGCCATAAAATTTAAATGGTAATATGTGCGTCTAAGGATTTTTTATATTTTATAGTTGACATATGAACCATTCCAGCACATGAGTTATCACTTCCTGGTTCGGCTCTGAGAACGAAACACACACCCAGCAAACTTTTCGTAGTGAAAAAGGTACGAAAAAAGTTTTTGGCCATAAAACTTAAATGGTAATATGTGCGTCTAAGGATTTGGGATATTTTATAGTGGACACATGAACCATTACAGCACACCAGTTGTCACTTCCTGGTTCGGCTCTGGGAACGAAACACACTCAGCAAACTTTTTGTAGTGAAAAAGGCGCGAAAAAAGTTTTTAGCCATAAAACTGAAATGGTAATATGTGCGTCTAAGAACTTTTTATATTTTATAGTGGACACATGTACCATTTCAGCGTACTAGTAGTCACTTTCTGGTTTGCCTCTGGGGACCATAAAACTGAAGTGGTAATATTTGCGTCTTAGAATTTTTAATATTTTATAGTGGACACACAAATCATTCCAGCGCATCAGTTGTCACTTTCAGTTTCGGGCCTGGGAACGAAATACACACCCAGCAAACTTTTTGTAGTGAACAAGGCGCGAAAAAAGTTTTTAGCCATAAAACTGAAATAGTAACATGTGCGGCTAAGAATTTTTAAATATTTTATAGTGGACACATGTACCATTCCACCCCACCAGTTGCCATTTCCTGGTTCGGCCCAGGGGACGAAATAAACACCCAGTAAACTTATTGTAGTGAAAAAGGCGCGAAAAAAGTTTTTGGCCATTAGATTTAAATGGTAACATGTGCGCCTAAGGATTTTTTATATTTTATAGTGGACACATGTACCATTCCACCGCACCATTTGTCACTTTCTGGTTCAGCCCAGGGGACAAAATACACACCTAACAAACTTTTTGTAGTGAAAAAAGCACGAAAAAAGTTTCTGGCCATAAAACTGAAATGGTAATATGTGCGTCTGAGAATTTTTGATTTGTTATAGCGAACACATGTACAATTCCAGCGAACTAGTTTTCATTTCCTGGTTCGGCTCTGGGAACGAAACACACACCCAGCAAACTTTTTGTAGTGAAAAAGGCGCGAAAAAAGTTTGTGGCTATAAAACTTAAATGGTAATACGTGCGTCTAAAATTTTTTAATATTTTATAGTGAGCACACGTACCCTTCCAGCGCACCAGTTGCCACTTCCTGGTTCGGCCCTGGGGACGAGATAAACACCCAAAAAACTTTTTGTATTGAAAAAGGCGCGAAAAAAGTTTTTGCCCATAAAACCGAAATGGTAATATCTGCGTCTGAGGATTTTTGATATTTTATAGTGGACACATGTACCAAATTAGCGCACCAGTGGCCACTTCCTGGTTTTCCCTGGGGACGCAACACACCCACAAAACATTTTGTAGTGAAAAAGGCGCGAAAAAAGTTCCTGGCTATAAAACTGAAATGGTAATACGTGCGGCTAAGAATTTTTAATATTTTATAGCGAACACACGTACCATTCTAGTGCACCAGTTGCCATTTCCTGGTTCGGCCCTGGGGACGAGATAAACACCCAGTAAACTTATTGTAGTGAAAAAGGCGCGAAAAAAGTTTTTGCCCATAAAACCGAAATGGTAATATCTGCGTCTGAGGATTTTTGATATTTTATAGTGGACACATGTACCAAATTAGCGCACCAGTGGCCACTTCCTGGTTTTCCCTGGGGACGCAATACACACCCAGAAAACATTTTGTAGTGAAAAAGGCGCGAAAAAAATTTTTGGCCATTAGACTTAAATGGTAACATGTGCGCCTAAGGATTTTTTATATTTTATAGTGGACACATGTACCATATTAGCGCACCAGTTGCCACTTCCTGGTTTGTCCCTGGCGACGAAACACACACCCAGCAAACTTTTTGTAGTGAAAAAGGCGCGAAAAAAGTTTTTGGCCATAAAACTGAAATGGTAATATGTGCGGCAAGAATATTTTATATTTTATAGTGGACACATGTACCATATTAGCGCACCAGTGGCCACTTCCTGGTTTTCCCTGGGGACGCAATACACACCAAGAAAACTTTTTGTAGTGAAAAAGGCGCGAAAAAAGTTTTTGGCCATAAGACTTAAATGGTAACATGTGCGCCTTAAGATTCTTAATATTTTATAGTGGACACATGTACCATTCCACCACACCATTTGTCACTTTCTGGTTCAGCCCAGGGGACAAAATACACACCTAACAAACTTTTTGTAGTGAAAAAAGCACGAAAAAAGTTTCTGGCCATAAAACTGAAATGGTAATATGTGCGTCTGAGAATTTTTGATTTGTTATAGCGAACACATGTACAATTCCAGCGAACTAGTTTTTATTTCCTGGTTCGGCTCTGGGAACGAAACACACACCCAGCAAACTTTTTGTAGTGAAAAAGGCGCGAAAAAAGTTTTTGCCATAAAACTGAAATGGTAACATGTGCGGCTAAGAATTTATTATATTTTATAGTGGACACATGTACCATATTAGCGCACCAGTTGCCACTTACTGGTTTGTCCCTGGGGACGCAGTACACACCGAGCAAACTTTTTGTAGTGAAAAAGGCGCGAAAAAAGTTTCTGGCTATAAAACTGAAATGGTAATACGTGCGTCTAAGAATTTTTAAAATTTTATAGTGGACACATTTACCATTCCACCGCACCATTTGTCATTTCCTGGTTGGGCCCAGGGATCGAAATACACACCTAGCAAACTTTTTGTAGTGAAAAAAGCACGAAAAAAGTTTCTGGCCATAAAATTTAAATGGTAATATGTGCGTCTAAGGATTTTTGATATTTTATAGTTGACATATAAACCATTCCAGCACACGAGTTGTCACTTCCTGGTTCGGCTCTGAGAACGAAACACACACCCAGCAAACTTTTTGTAGTGAACAAGGCGCGAAAAAAGTTTTTAGCCATAAAACTGAAATGGTAATATGTGCGTCTTAGAATTTTTAATATTTTATAAAGGACACAAGTCATTCCAGCGCATCAGTTGTCACTTTCAGTTTCGGCCCTGGGAACGAAACACACTCCCAGCAAACTTTTTGTAGTGAACAAGGCGCGAAACAAGTTTTTAGCCATAAAACTGAAATGGTAATATGTGCGTCTTAGAATTTTTTATATTTTATAGTGGACACATGTACCATATTAGCGCACCAGTTGCCACTTCCTGGTTTGTCCCTGGCGACGAAACACACACCCAGCAAACTTTTTGTAGTGAAAAAGGCGCGAAAAAAGTTTTTGGCCATAAGACTTAAATGGTAACATGTGCGCCTTAAAATTCTTAATATTTTATAGTGGACACATGTACCATTCCAGTGCACCAGTTGCCACTTCCTGGTTCGGCCCTAAGGACGAGATAAACACCCAGCAAACTTTTTGTAGTGAAAAAGGCGCGAAAAAAGTGGTTGGCCATAAGAATTAAATGGTAACATGTGTGCCTAAGGATTTTTAATATTTTATAGCGGACACATGTACCATTCCACCGCACCATTTGTCACTTCCTAGTTCGGCCCAGTGGACGAAATACACACCTAGCAAACTTTTTGTAGTGAAAAAAGCACGAAAAAAGTTTCTGGCCATAAAACTGAAATGGTAATATGTGCGGCATGAATTTTTTATATTTTATAGTGGACACATGTACCATATTAGCGCACCAGTGGCCACTTCCTGGTTTTCTTTGGGGACGCAATACACACCCAGAAAACTTTTTGTAGTGAAAAAGGCGCGAAAAAAGTTTTTGGCCATAAGACTTAAATGGTAACATGTGCGCCTTAAGATTCTTAATATTTTATAGTGGACACATGTACCATTCCAGTGCATCAGTTGCCACTTCCTGGTTCGGCCCTAAGGACGAGATAAACACCCAGCAAACTTTTTGTAGTGAAAAAGGCGCGAAAAAAGTTCCTGGCCATAAAACTGAAATGGTAATACGTGCCTCTAAGGATTTTTAATATTTTATAGCGAACACACGTACCATTCCAGTGCACCAGTTGCCATTTCCTGGTTCGGCCCAGGGGACGAAACATACACCCAGAAAACTTTTTGTAGTGAAAAAGGCGCGAAAAAAGTTTTTAGCCATAAAACTGAAATGGTAATATGTGCGTCTTAGAATTTTTTATATTTTATAGTGGACACACAAATCATTACAGCGCATCAGTTGTCACTTTCAGTTTCAGCCCTGGGAACGAAATACACACCCAGAAAACTTTTTGTAGTGAAAAAGGCGCGAAAAAAGTTTTTAGCCATAAAACTGAAATGGTAATACGTGCATCTAAGAATTTTAATTATATTTTATAGTGAACACACGTACCATTCCAGTGCACCAGTTGCCACTTCCTGGTTCGGCCCTGGGGACGAGATAAACACCAAGCAAAATTTTTGTAGTGAAAAAGGCGCGAACAAAGTTTTTGGCCATAAGACTTAAATGGTAACATGTGCGCCTAAGGATTTTTAATATTTTATAGTGGACACATGTACCATTCCACCGCACCATTTGTCACTTCCTGTTTCGGCCCAGGGGACGAAATACACACCTAGCAAACTTTTTGTAGTGAAAAAAGCACGAAAAAAGTTTCTTGCCATAAAACTGAAATGGTAATATGTGCGTCTGAGGATTTTTGATTTGTTATTGCGAACACATGTACAATTCCAGCGAACTAGTTTTCATTTCCTTGTTCGGCTCTGGGAACGAAACACACACCCAGCAATCTTTTTGTAGTGAACAAGGCGCGAAAAAAGTTTTTAGCCATAAAACTGAAATGGTAATATGTGCGGCTAAGAATTTTTTATATTTTATAGTGGACACATGTACCATTCCACCGCACCATTTGTCACTTCCTGGTTCGGCCCAGGGGACGAAATACACACCAAGCAAACTTTTTGTAGCGAAAAAAGCACGAAAAAAGTTTCTTGCCATAAAACTGAAATGGTAATATGTGCGTCTGAGGATTTTTGATTTGTTATTGCGAACACATGTACAATTCCAGCGCACTAGTTTTCATTTCCTTGTTCGGCTCTGGGAACGAAACACACACCCAGCAATCTTTTTGTAGTGAACAAGGCGCGAAAAAAGTTTTTAGCCATAAAACTGAAATGGTAATATGTGCGGCTAAGAATTTATTATATTTTATAGTGGACACATGTACCATATTAGCGCACCAGTTGCCACTTCCTGGTTTGTCCCTGGGGACGAAATACACACCCAGCAAACTTTTTGTAGTGAAAAAGGCGCGAAAAAAGTTTTTGGCCATAAGACTTAAATGGTAACATGTGCGGCTAAGAATTTTTAAATATTTTATAGTGGACACATGTACCATTCCACCGCACCATTTGTCACTTCCTGGTTCGGCCCAGGGGACGAAATACACACCAAGCAAACTTTTTGTAGCGAAAAAAGCACGAAAAAAGTTTCTTGCCATAAAACTGAAATGGTAATATGTGCGTCTGAGGATTTTTGATTTGTTATTGCGAACACATGTACAATTCCAGCGCACTAGTTTTCATTTCCTTGTTCGGCTCTGGGAACGAAACACACACCCAGCAATCTTTTTGTAGTGAACAAGGCGCGAAAAAAGTTTTTAGCCATAAAACTGAAATGGTAATATGTGCGGCTAAGAATTTTTTATATTTTATAGTGGACACATGTACCATATTAGCGCACCAGTTGCCACTTCCTGGTTTGTCTCTGGGGACGAAATATACACCCAGCAAACTTTTTGTAGTAAAAAAGGCGCGAAAAAGTTTCTGGCTATAAAACTGAAATGGTAATACGTGCCTCTAAGAATTTTTAATATTTTATAGTGAACACTTCCATTCCAGTACACCAGTTGCCACCTCCTGGTTCGGCCCTGGGGACGAGATAAACACCCAGCAAACTTTTTGTAGTGAAAAAGGCGCGAAAAAAGTTTTTGGCCATAAGACTTAAATGGTAACATGTGCGCCTAAAGATTTTTAAATATTTTATAGTGGACACATGTAGCATTCCACCGCACCATTTGTCACTTCCTGGTTCGGCCCAGGGGACGAAATACACACCAAGCAAACTTTTTGTAGTGAAAAAAGCACGAAAAAAGTTTCTGGCCATAAAACTGAAATGGTAATATGTGCGTCTGAGGATTTTTGATTTGTTATTGCGAACACATGTACAATTCCACCGAACTAGTTTTCATTTCCTTGTTCGGCTCTGGGAACGAAACACACACCCAGCAAACTTTTTGTAGTGAACAAGGCGCGAAAAAAGTTTTTAGCCACAAAACTGAAATGGTAATACGTGCGGCTAAGAATTTTTTATATTTTATAGTGGACACATGTACCATATTAGCGCACTAGTTGCCACTTCCTGGTTTGTCCCTGGGGACGAAATATACACCCAGCAAACTTTTTGTAGTGAAAAAGGCGCGAAAAAAGTTTTTAGCCACAAAACTGAAATGGTAATACGTGCCTCTAAGAATTTTTAATGTTTTATAGTGAACACTTCAATTCCAGTGCACCAGTTGCCACTTCCTGGTTCGGCCCTGGGGACGAGATAAACACCCAGCAAACTTTTTGTAGTGAAAAAGGCGCGAAAAAAGTTTTTGGCCATAAGACTTAAATGGTAACATGTGCGCCTAAGGATTTTTAATATTTTATAGTGGACACATGTACCATTCCACCGCTCCATTTGTCACTTCCTGGTTCAGCCCAGGCGACGAAATACACACCTAGCAAACTTTTTGTAGTGAAAAAAGCACGAAAAAAGTTTCTGGCCATAAAACTGAAATGGTAATATGTGCGTCTTAAGATTTTTGATTTGTTATAGCGAACACATGTACAATTCCAGCGAACTAGTTTTCATTTCCTGGTTCGGCCCTGGGAACGAAATACACACCCAGCAAGCTTTTTGTAGTGAAATAGGCGCGAAAAAAGTTTTTGGCCATAAAACTTAAATGGTAATATGTGCGTCTAAGGAATTTTGATATTTTACAGTGAACACATGAACCTATCCAGCACACCAGTTGTCACTTCGCGGTTCGGCTCTGGGAACGAAACACACACCCAGCAAACTTTTTGTAGTGAACAAGGCGCGAAAAAAGTTTTTAGCCGTAAAACGGAAATGGTAATATGTGCGTCTTAGAATTTTTTACATTTTATAGTATACACACAAATCATTCCAGCGCATCAGTTGTCACTTTCAGTTTCAGCCCTGGGAACAAAATACACACCCAGCAAACTTTTTGTAGTGAAAAAGGCGCGAAAAAAGTTTTTAGCCATAAAACTGAAATGGTAATATGTGCAGCTAAGAATTTTTTATATTTTATAGTGGACACATGTACCATATTAGCGCACCAGTTGCCACTTCCTGGTTTGTCCCTGGGGACGAAATACACACCCAGCAAACTTTTTGTAGTGAAAAAGGCGCGAAAAAGTTTCTGGCTATAAAACTGAAATGGTAATACGTGCATCTAAGAATTTTAATTATATTTTATAGTGAACACACGTACCATTCCAGTGCACCAGTTGCCACTTCCTGGTTCGGCCCTGGGGACGAGATAAACACCAAGCAAAATTTTTGTAGTGAAAAAGGCGCGAACAAAGTTTTTGGCCATAAGACTTAAATGGTAACATGTGCGCCTAAGGATTTTTAATATTTTATAGTGGACACATGTACCATTCCACCGCACCATTTGTCACTTCCTGTTTCGGCCCAGGGGACGAAATACACACCTAGCAAACTTTTTGTAGTGAAAAAAGCACAATAGAAGTTTCTGGCCATAAAACTGAAATGGTAATATATGCGTCTGAGGATTTTTTATTTGTTTAAGCAAACACATGTACAATTCCAGCGAACTAGTTTTCATTTCCTGGTTCGGCCCTGGGAACGAAATACACACCCAGCAAGCTTTTTGTAGTGAAATAGGCGCGAAAAAAGTTTTTGGCCATAAAACTTAAATGGTAATATGTGCGTCTAAGGATTTTTAATATTTTATAGTGGACACATGTACCATTTCAGCGCACTATTTGTCACTTCCTGGTTTGGCCCTGGGGACGAGATACACACCCAGCAAACTTTTTGTATTGAAAAAAGCACGAAAAAAGTTTCTGGCCATAAAACTTAAATGGTAATACGTGCGTCTAAGGTTTTTTGATATTTTCTAGTGAACACATGTAACATTCCAGCGCACCACTTGTCATTTCCTGGTTCGGCCCTGGGGACGAAATACACACCCAGCAAACTTTTTGTAGTGAAAAAAGTTTTGGCCATAAAACTGAAGTGGTAATATTTGCGTCTAAGCATTTTTGATATTTTATAGTGGCGTTACCAATCATTCCAGCGCACCATTTGTCACTTTCGGTTTCGGCCCTGGAAACGAATACACACCTAGCAAGATTTTTGTAGTGAAAAAGGCGCGAAAAAAGTTTTTGGCCATAAAACTTAAATGGTAATATGTGCGTCTAAGGATTTTTAATATTTTATAGTGGACATATGTACCAATTCAGCGTACTAGTACTCACTTCCTAGTTCAGCCTAGGCGACGAAATACACACCTAGAAAACTTTTTGTAGTGAAAAAAGCACGAAAAAAGTTTCTGGCCATAAAACTGAAATGGTAATATGTGCGTCTGAGGATTTTTAATATTTTATACTGGACACATGTACCATTCCACCGCACCATTTGTCGCTTCCTGGTTCAGCCCAGGCGACGAAATACACACCTAGCAAACTTTTTGTAGTGAAATAGGCGCGAAAAAAGTTTTTGGCCATAAAACTGAAATGGTAATATGTGCGTCTAAGGATTTTTAATATTTTATAGTGGACATATGTACCAATTTAGCGTACTAGTACTCACTTCCTGGTTCAGCCTAGGCGACGAAATACACACCTAGAAAACTTTTTGTAGTGAAAAAAGCACGAAAAAAGTTTCTGGCCATAAAACTGAAATGGTAATATGTGCGTCTGAGGATTTTTAATATTTTATAGTGGACACATGTACCATTCCACCGCACCATTTGTCGCTTCCTGGTTCAGCCCAGGCGACGAAATACACACCTAGCAAACTTTTTGTAGTGAAATAGGCGCGAAAAAAGTTTTTGGCCATAAAACTTAAATGGTAATATGTGCGTCTAAGGATTTTTAATATTTTATAGTGGACACATGTACCATTCCACCGCACCATTTGTCGCTTCCTGGTTCAGCCCAGGCGACGAAATACACACCTAGCAAACTTTTTGTAGTGAAAAAAGCACAATAGAAGTTTCTGGCCATAAAACTGAAATGGTAATATATGCGTCTGAGGATTTTTTATTTGTTTAAGCAAACACATGTACAATTCCAGCGAACTAGTTTTCATTTCCTGGTTCGGCCCTGGGAACGAAATACACACACAGCAAACTTTTTGTAGTGAAATAGGCGCGAAAAAGTTTCTGGCTATAAAACTGAAATGGTAATACGTGCCTCTAAGAATTTTTAATGTTTTATAGTGAACACTTCAATTCCAGTGCACCAGTTGCCACTTCCTGGTTCGGCCCTGGGGACGAGATAAACACCCAGCAAACTTTTTGTAGTGAAAAAGGCGCGAAAAAATTTTTGGCCATAAGACTTAAATGGTAACATGTGCGCCTAAGAATTTTTAATATTTTATAGTGGACACATGTACCATTCCACCGCACCATTTGTCACTTCCTGGTTCAGCCCAGGCGACGAAATACACACCTAGCAAACTTTTTGTAGTGAAAAAAGCACGAAAAAAGTTTCTGGCCATAAAACTGAAATGGTAATATGTGCGTCTGAGGATTTTTGATTTGTTATAGCGAACACATGTACAATTCCAGCACACCAGTTGTCACTTCCCGGTTCGGCTCTGGGAACGAAACACACACCCAGCAAACTTTTTGTAGTGAACAAGGCGCGAAAAAAGTTTAGCCGTAAAACGGAAATGGTAATATGTGCGTCTTAGAATTTTTTACATTTTATAGTATACACACAAATCATTCCAGCGCATCAGTTGTCACTTTCAGTTTCAGCCCTGGGAACAAAATACACACCCAGCAAACTGTTTGTAGTGAAAAAGGCGCGAAAAAAGTTTTTAGCCATAAAACTGAAATGGTAATATGTGCAGCTAAGAATTTTTTATATTTTATAGTGGACACATGTACCATATTAGCGCACCAGTTGCCACTTCCTGGTTTGTCCCTGGGGACGAAATACACACCCAACAAACTTTTTGTAGTGAAAAAGGCGCGAAAAAGTTTCTGGCTATAAAACTGAAATGGTAATACGTGCATCTAAGAATTTTAATTATATTTTATAGTGAACACACGTACCATTCCAGCACACCAGTTGCCACTTTCTGGTTCGGCCCTGAGGACGAGATAAACACCCAGCAAACTTTTTGTAGTGAAAAAGGCGCGAAAAAAATTGTTGGCCATAAGACTTAAATGGTAATATGTGCGGCTAAGGATTTTTTATATTTTATAGTGGATACATTTACCATATTAGCGCACCTTTTGTCACTTCCTGGTTCGGCCCAGGGGACGAAATACACACCAAGCAAACTTTTTGTAGTGAAAAAAGCACGAAAAAAGTTTCTGGCCATAAAACTGAAATGGTAATATGTGCGTCAAAGGATTTTTGATTTGTTATAGCGAACACATGTACAATTCTAGCGAACTAGTTGTCATTTCCTGGTTCGGCCGTGGGAACGAAATACACACCCAGGAAACTTTTTGTAGTGAGAAAGGCCCGAAAAAAGTTTTTGCCCATAAAACCGAAATGGTAATATCTGCGTCTAAGGATTTTTAATATTTTATAGTGGACATATGTACCAATTCAGCGTACTAGTACTCACTTCCTGGTTCGGCTCTGGAAACGAAACACACACCCAGCAACCTTTTTGTAGTGAAAAAAGGCGCGAAAAAAGTTGTTGGCCATAAAACTTAAATGGTAATATGTGCGGCTAAGAATTTGTTATATTTTATAGTGGACACATGTACCATTCCAGCGCACCAGTTGTCACTTCCTGGTTCGGCCCTGTGGGCGAGATAAACCCCCAGCAAAATTTTTGTAGTGAAAAAGGCGCGAAAAAAGTTTTTGGCCATAAGACTTAAATGGTAACATGTGCGCCTAAGGATTTTTAATATTTTATAGTGGACACATGTACCATTCCACCGCACCATTAGTCACTTCCTGGTTCAGCCCAGGCGACGAAATGTAATGGCAACTCCTTTATGTCTTAATATAAATTACTTTTAAATACAACCCTAGTAATATTTTATATTTACTACTTTATTAGCAATACTGTAATGTATAATTATACTGGAATATACATGTATAAATAAGAATAGAAATAATAAAGCGACACAGTTTTGATTATAACCACAGATTGTGTCGGGTCTTTTATTGTTGGCTTCGGCGTTGAACCACATGGCGATCCTGCCATAGTTAAACTCTTTAAAAAATGTCAAAACCTAAAAAAAAAAAAAAAAAAACAAATTTTGAAAAAAAAAAGAGTAAAGTCAATTGCCTCTCCTTTAAACTAAACTGAACGCTGGTGAAAAAGCCGTTTATAAAATGTTGAAATTTTAAGTAAAAAAAAAAATAAAAAACGTTTTTCAGAAATAAAGTTAAAAATTTGTTTTTACGGTGTTGATTTTAAATTGAACTTGTGGCTATTCTTAAGAGATTTTAAACAGCAAAAAACAACCATAAAAAATTGTCCTTTATAGGATGTTTAATAATGTTTGAATTTTATTCCATATTCAATGTTTTCATTCATGTACCTATAATGAGGATTGTTCTACAAGTATAACGGTTCTTAAAAATAACTGTACATACTAAAAATAATAAAAAGTTAAAACCAAAAGGAAAGCGTTATTCAAAGACATTTTCATAAAGTACAAAATATACATACATATTCCAACATTCCAAAATCCAAAGGAAACCGTTAATCAAAGACATCTTCATAAAGTATAACGTATACATACATATTCCCACATTCCAAAATCAAAGAGTAAATAGATGAAAAACGAAACAAAATACAATGTAAAAATTAAAAACGCAAAAAAAAACAATCAAAAAGCACATATCAACATTAAAGGGTCTAAAATAAACAGTTGCAGAAAGATGAGCATGCACCGAAATTATAATAAGTTGTTTTATATTTATTTTCAACAATAAATAAAATTAAAGTAATTTTTAATATTTATATATCTTTCATTATTTTTTTCACAATTTATGAAAAATAATCAAGATGTGAAAGAAAATATAAATACCTATTTACAAAAATAATAATATGAAAATAATATATAATACCTACATATGTACCTACGTAAGTAATTGGTTATAGTTATTATAGATATTTAGCAAATAATGCAAACATTTTATTAGAAAAAAAAAACAAAACAAGAAAAAAAAAAATAATAAAATAAATTAAAAAATAACCTTCCAACATATTTGTATGGGAAAAGTTAATAGAAATTGTTTTCTTTGGAGTTTAAGTATTTTTGAAAATACTAAAGCGTTAAATGTCTACAAATGAATTTCAAATAGCAGTTTTTAAAGAATTAGTTTCAGCTTTTTATAAAATAAAAAAGAGGATTTTGCAAAACAGACCAATTTCAAACAAAGAAGAGAAAATATCGGAATATATAAATTTACTTATTTCATCTTTCAATGACATAATAATATACGCAAAACAATTTGTAAATGAAATATCTGATAATAATCGACAAGAAATACAATATAGAATTCAAAATTGTAGAGAAATATTATTTAAATGTTTTTGTAAACTTAATAGCAAAGTCAAAGTTCCTTTTGGTGTAGATTTATTTGAGATAGTTCGCAAAGAAATTCTAATAGAAGACGTGTCCGATACTGATATAAGTGAAAGCAATTCCGAATCTGATTTTAAAGAACAAAATAAGCCATTTTTACCTACTGAAAGCACTCAAAATTTCAAAATGGCTTCGGTAGAAGAAAAAAACAAATTTATTTCAATGTGTTCTGGCATAATCCGAGAAAACTATGAAGGTAATCCACTTAAACTTAATTCCTTTTTAGACAAAATAAATCTGATTGAAGAACTTACTACAGACAACCTACAATCGTGTTTTATTTCATTTATTAAGTCGAAACTGGACGGAAAAGCAAGAGAGGTTTTGCCAGAAAACATCACTAGCATAGAACAAATAAAGAGTGTATTAAAAGACAGAATAAAACCGGATAGCTCTAAGGTTGTGGCTGGTAGAATAACTGCATTGCATATTGAACAAAACAATTATACAGATTTTGCCAGAAATGTCGAAGATTTGGCAGATGCTCTAGAACGCTCGCTGGTGGTAGAAGGCATTACAAAAGAAAAAGCGCATGAAATGGCCATAGAGCAAACAGTTAGTGTTTGCAGAAGTAATGCGAAGTCAGATATGATTAAAGCGATCTTAGCATCTACTTCTTTTAAAGAACCAAAGGACGTCGTAGCTAAATTAATGGTAGAAGAGGCCAACACTGATAAGCAAGGGCAGATTTTGACATTGAATTCATATAAAAATAGGTCTAATTTTCAACAAAATCAATTTAGATCAAATAATTGTACCAGAAACCAACAGCACTACAATAGCAATTACTACAGAACTCGAACAAACAATAACAACAATAATCAGGCAAGATACATACCTCCGCACAATTATGGCAATCGTGGAAGATATAATAATAGGTCGAATCGCGGTCATAATTTCAGACATAATTTTTCAAGACAACATGCTTCCGTACGAACTTTAAACTGCGAAGTCCCTCAGCAGGGCTTGTTGGGGGAGGAAGATCAATAAATATTGCTGATAAGATAGTTACCAAATCCGTCTACAGCTTCAATTTGCACTACTCCGATTTTATTAATTTACGCTCCAATATTTCTGACAAAACTAGTACGTTTCTAGCCGACTCACAAGCTGATATATCTGTGATAAAATATTACTGTTTGAAAGACAATATCACAATAAATGAACGGAACATCATCAATATTGTAGGGGTAACAACAAACGTAACGGAATCCTTAGGAACAATTAACGCTAAGCTGTTATTTCCAAATTGTACAATATCGCAAGTTTTTCATGTCGTGGCTAATGATTTTAATATCCCATCAGATGGTATTTTAGGGAAAGACTTTTTAAAAGCTAATAAATGTCAAATTGACTACGACACTATGAATATATCAGTCCATGCATATGGCAGAAAGGTCATCATTCCAATTTCTCATGGCTTATTCAAAAATTCTTACTTCTTCCCACCAAGTATTTAGAACATTCTGTTTGAATAATGTTACTAATGCTGTTTTTGTTGACTCTCAAGAAATTTGCGAAGGTGTTTTTATTAGCAAATGTATTGTTAATTCCAAAAACCCAGTTTTACGTGTTCTGAACACAACTAGTGAAACAAAATTTATACAAAATTATGAGGTTAAGACAGAGGAACTTTCAAATTTTTTCATTTATTCTATGAACAACAATATTGTCCGTGGGGATCGTATCGAGAAATTAAGACCTATTTTAAAAGAAAGAATGCCTAGTTATATTCAGGAAGATTTGTTGCCACTCTGTGAAGAATATGCCGACATATTTACCCTCAAAGACGACAAAATGACAGTAAATAATTTTTATGAACAAAAATTAAGGCTAAGCGATAATACGCCAGTGTACATAAAAAATTATCGGTTACCTTACGCATACAGAGGCGAAATAAAACGTCAAGTCCAAAATCTACTCGATAATGATTTAATTGAGCCCAGCACTTCTAACTACAACAGTCCCTTACTCCTTGTTCCAAAGAAAAGTACAGATGACAGAAAGTCTTACAGAATGTGCGTAGATTTCAGGGCAATTAATAAAAAACTTATTGCGGATAAATTTCCTTTACCAAGGATTGATGACATCCTTGATAACTTGGGAAGAGCCAAACATTTCTCTGTAATAGATCTTTTTTCTGGTTTCCATCAAATACCTTTACATAAGAATTCGAGATATATTACATCATTTAGCACTGACCAAGGCGCATTCCGATGGAAGGTGCTACCGTTTGGGTTAAATATAGCCCCGAATTCGTTTTCAAGAATGATGAATATCGCATTTTCAGGTTTAGAACCGAATAAAGCTTTTCTTTATATCGATGATATCATAGTTATTGGATGCAACAAAGAACATCATTTAGATAATTTGACTAAAGTTTTTGGAATATTGAGGAAGTTCAATTTGAAAATAAATCCCTATAAATGTAATTTTTTTAGGCCTGAAGTAACATTTCTAGGTCACAAATGCACCGCAACTGGTCTTTTGCCAGATATTGCAAAAACTGAACTTATTAAGAATTACCCAGTTCCTACAGACAAGGATGCTGTCAAACGTTTTGTCGCATTTGCGAACTATTATAGGAGATTCATTTCCAACTTTGCTTCACTTGCAGCACCTCTTAACCACCTAACGAGAAAAAAAGTAAATTTTGAGTGGGATGAAAATTGCCAAAAAGCATTTGACCTCATTAAATTTGAATTGATTTCACCGAAAGTTCTCCAGTTCCCAGATTTTACTAAACAGTTCACGATTACAGTAGATGCGTCGAAAATTGGTTGTGGAGCAATTTTAAGCCAAAATCATAAGGGACATGACTTACCAGTGCAGTATGCATCGAAAGCTTTCAGCAAAACCGAACAAAAGAAACCAACAATAGAACAAGAACTTATTGCAATTTATTTTGCCATAAACCAATTCCGACCTTATGTTTACGGTACAAAATTCGTTGTGCGAACTGACCATAGACCGTTAATATATTTATTCAATATGAAGAATCCTTCATCAAAACTTACAGAAATTCGTCTTAAATTATCAGAATACAATTTTTCAATAGAGCATATTAAAGGGAAAGATAATGTTGGTGCCGACGCATTATCTCGAATTAATGTTGAAGATTTGAAGAATAATTCCCACAACGAAACGATTCTCGCAATAACCCGAGCAATGTCTAAACAAAATCATAAAAATGAACCGAATGCGAAAACTCACGAAAATATAAAACTACAAGTTTATGATAAATTTTCCCGAAATTTCAGCAAAAAAGTTTCGAAAATTAAGTCAAGCCTTTATTTCGAAAACTCTAAATTAACTAACATAAAATTAAAAATTTACAACAGATTCAAATTTATATTTCTTATAAACGTAAAAATTGTTAACGAAGCATTGAATTACGATGAAATGCTTTTGATGCTTGAGAAAGAAGCAAACAATAATAACGTTTATTGCATAGAATGGGCAAAAGACGATTCTTTTTTTACTGCTTACAGTATACAAGACTTGAAAATCCATGGTAACAGAGTTCTAAAAACTCTTCAAATTATGTTAGTAGAACCCATAGAAGTAGTGTTTGACAAAGATAAACGGCAAAAGCTGTTAGAAATTTATCATAATGATCCCTTGATGGGCGGACATTGTGGAAGAAAAAGACTTTATGCCAAACTTAAGACGAAGTACTATTGGAAAGGAATGACTAGGGATATAGCGTTATTTATAAAACAATGTAGTGAATGCAATCTGAATAAAGTGAGGAAAGGAAATAAGGAAAACCTTGTATTAACACCTACTCCTATAAAACCATTTGATATTGTAGTGATAGACACAATCGGTCCTTTGCCAACATCGAACAATGGAAATAGGTACGCTGTTACACTAATATGCGATTTCACAAAATATCTTGTGACTGTGTCTATACCAGACAAAAGTGCAAAAACCGTGGCACAGGCAATATTTGAAAACTTTATTTTAGTCTACGGGAAAATTATATCTATTAAAACTGATCTTGGGACAGAATTCAAGAATGAAATATTATCCGAGCTATGCAAACTTTTAGAAATCGACCAAAACTTTTCAACACCTTACCATCACCAATCAGTAGGGACAGTTGAAAGGAATCACCGTGTTTTCAACGAGTACATAAGAGCGTATATAAATGAAAATATAACCGACTGGGACGTTTACCTTAAATATTTCACTTTCTTTCACAACACAACGACTAGCTCCACATTCGATAATAAATATACACCATATGAACTGATTTTCGGCAAAGAAGCAAATATGCCAAAAGATTTGAATCTTAACAAAATAGATCCCATTTACAACGTAGATAACTATATAAAAGAAGTTAAATTTAGATTGCAAAAGTCACATATTTTGACAAAGCAACTAATTGAAAAACACAAAGCCAGAAACAAAAAAATTTATGATGTTTCCACTAAACCAAGCAACTTTAGCATTAATGATTACGTGTTTATTAAAAAAGAACCCTACGACAAATTTAAACACATTTATGATGGTCCGTATATAATAAAAAAGATAGATGGAGTAAATGTAACTTTATACAATGAAAAATCAAAAAAAGCAAAAACTGTGCACAAAAACAGATTAAGAAAAAGCTGAACTCTTTCGCAAAAACCAAAATGTATGATAAATACTTAATTTTATTAATTTTTCTTAAATTCTTAAATTCAAAAACAGAATTTGATTATTGAATAAAAAGAAATATAAAGAAGAAAAAAAAAACAAATAAGAAAAGAAGGTAAATTAATAGTTTAATTTTAATAAAAACGTTTTGTTTCAATAATATGATTGTCCAAACATTATAAAATACATAAAATATTTTATTGATTTATTCACATAGGTATGAAATTAAAGAAAATAAGTAACACATATATAAGTACACATAATACAGAAAATACAGAAAAATATTATTGATACTATTTATGTACATATATTTATTGGTTTTTTGAAAAATGTTAAATCAAAACAGCCTGATCAACTGCTTTGATTCAACATTTTTCCCCCGGAAAGGAGGTGTAATGGCAACTCCTTTATGTCTTAATATAAATTACTTTTAAATACAACCCTAGTAATATTTTATATTTACTACTTTATTAGCAATACTGTAATGTATAATTATACTGGAATATACATGTATAAATAAGAATAGAAATAATAAAGCGACACAGTTTTGATTATAACCACAGATTGTGTCAGGTCTTTTATTGTTGGCTTCGGCGTTGAACCACAGAAATACACACCTAGCAAACTTTTTGTAGTGAAAAGAGCACGAAAAAAGTTTCTGGCCATAAAACTGAAATGGTAATATGTGCGTCTGAGGATTTTTGATTTGTTATAGCGAACACATGTACAATTCCAGCGAACTAGTTTTCATTTCCTGGTTCGGCCCTGGGAACGAAATACACACCCAGCAAGCTTTTTGTAGTGAAATAGGCGCGAAAAAAGTTTTTGGCCATAAAACTTAAATGGTAATATGTGCGTCTAAGGATTTTTGATATTTTACAGTGAACACATGTACCATTCCACCGCACCATTTGTCACTTCCTGTTTCGGCCCAGGGGACGAAATACACACCTAGCAAACTTTTTGTAGTGAAAAAAGCACGAAAAAAGTTTCTGGCCATAAAACTGAAATGGTAATATGTGCGTCTGAGGATTTTTGATTTGTTATTGCGAACACATGTACAATTCCAGCACACCAGTTGTCACTTCCCGGTTCGGCTCTGGGAACGAAACACACACCCAGCAAACTTTTTGTAGTGAACAAGGCGCGAAAAAAGTTTTTAGCCGTAAAACGGAAATGGTAATATGTGCGTCTTAGAATTTTTTTACATTTTATAGTATACACACAAATCATTCCAGCGCATCAGTTGTCACTTTCAGTTTCAGCGCTGGGAACAAAATACACACCCAGCAAACTTTTTGTAGTGAAAAAGGCGCGAAAAAAGTTTTTAGCCATAAAACTGAAATGGTAATATGTGCAGCTAAGAATTTTTTATATTTTATAGTGGACACATGTACCATATTAGCGCACCAGTTGCCACTTCCTGGTTTGTCCCTGGGGACGAAATACACACCCAGCAAACTTTTTGTAGTGAAAAAGGCGCGAAAAAGTTTCTGGCTATAAAACTGAAATGGTAATACGTGCATCTAAGAATTTTAATTATATTTTATAGTGAACACACGTACCATTCCAGCACACCAGTTGCCACTTTCTGGTTCGGCCCTGAGGACGAGATAAACACCCAGCAAACTTTTTGTAGTGAAAAAGGCGCGAAAAAAATTGTTGGCCATAAGACTTAAATGGTAATATGTGCGGCTAAGAATTTTTTATATTTTATAGTGGATACATGTACCATATTAGCGCACCTTTTGTCACTTCCTGGTTCGGCCCAGGGGACGAAATACACACCAAGCAAACTTTTTGTAGTGAAAAAAGCACGAAAAAAGTTTCTGGCCATAAAACTGAAATGGTAATATGTGCGTCAAAGGATTTTTGATTTGTTATAGCGAACACATGTACAATTCTAGCGAACTAGTTGTCATTTCCTGGTTCGGCCCTGGGAACGAAATACACACCCAGGAACCTTTTTGTAGTGAGAAAGGCCCGAAAAAAGTTTTTGCCCATAAAACCGAAATGGTAATATCTGCGTCTAAGGATTTTTAATATTTTATAGTGGACATATGTACCAATTCAGCGTACTAGTACTCACTTCCTGGTTCGGCTCTGGAAACGAAACACACACCCAGCAACCTTTTTGTAGTGAAAAAGGCGCGAAAAAAGTTGTTGGCCATAAAACTTAAATGGTAATATGTGCGGCTAAGAATTTGTTATATTTTATAGTGGACACATGTACCATTCCAGCGCACCAGTTGTCACTTCCTGGTTCGGCCCTGTGGGCGAGATAAAGACCCAGCAAAATTTTTGTAGTGAAAAAGGCGCGAAAAAAGTTTTTGGCCATAAGACTTAAATGGTAACATGTGCGCCTAAGGATTTTTAATATTTTATAGTTCACACATGTACCATATTAGAGGACCAGTTGCCATTTCCTGGTTTGTCCCTGGGGACGAGATAAACACCCAGAAAACTTTTTGTATTGAAAAAGGCGCGAAAAAAGTTTTTCCCCATAAAACCGAAATGGTAATATCTGCGTCTAAGGATTTTTGATATTTTATAGTAGACATATGTACCAATTGAGCGTACTAGTACTCACTTGCTGGTTCGGCTCTGGAAACGAAAAACACACCCAGCAAACTTTTTGTAGTGAAAAAGGCGCGAAAAAGTTGTTGGCCATAAAACTTAAATGGTAATATGTGCGGCTAAGAATTTGTTATATTTTATAGTGGACACATGTACCATTCCAGCGCACCAGTTGTCACTTCCTGGTTCGGCCCTGGGGACGAGATAAACACCCAGCAAACTTTTTGTAGTGAAAAAGGCGCGAAAAAAGTTTTTGGCCATAAGACTTAAATGGTAATATGTGCGCCTAAGGATTTTTAATATTTTATAGTGGACACATGTACCATGTTAGAGGACCAGTTGCCATTTCCTGGTTTGTCCCTGGGGACGAAATACACACGCAGCAAACTTTTTGTAGTGAACAAGGCGCGAAAAAAGTTTTTAGCTATAAAACTGAAATGGTAATATGTGCGTCTTAGAATTTTTTATATTTTATAGTGGACACACGAATCATTTACTATTTTTTGCTTTTTATTATGTTCTATTAATTGATTAAGTCCTGCCTTTATTTCGATTAAGTCATCAGGGTCCGGTGTACCGGTGACGAATTTTAACATTGAACCTAGAAAGTTTAGTGATATTTTTTCACGGTGTGTATTCGGTATTAGCTGTGTTTTCAATGATTCGATTCTATTTATATTTTATATTGGACACATGTAGCATATTAGCGCACCAGTTGCCACTTCCTGGTTTGTCCCTGGGGACGAAATACACACCCAGCAAACTTTTTGTAGTGAAAAAGTCGCGAAAAAAGTTCCTGGCTATAAAACTGAAATGGTAATACGTGCGGCTAAGTATTTTTAATATTTTATAGCGAACACACGTACCATTCCAGTGCACCAGTTGCCATTTCCTGGTTCGGCCCTGGGGACGAGATAAACACCCAGTAAACTTATTGTAGTGAAAAAGGCGCGAAAAAAGTTTTTGGCCATTAGACTTAAATGGTAACATGTGCGCCTAAGGATTTTTTATATTTTATAGTGGACACATGTACCATTCCACCACACCATTTGTCACTTTCTGGTTCAGCCCAGGGGTCAAAATACACACCTAACAAACTTTTTGTAGTGAAAAAAGCACGAAAAAAGTTTCTTGCCATAAAACTGAAATGGTAATATATGCGTCTGAGAATTTTTGATTTGTTATAGCGAACACATGTACAATTCCAGCGAACTAGTTTTCATTTCCTGGTTCGGCTCTGGGAACGAAACACACACCCAGCAAACTTTTTGTAGTGAAAAAGGCGCGAAAAAAGTTTTTAGCCACAAAACTGAAATGGTAATATGTGCGGCTAAGAATTTATTATATTTTATAGTGGACACATGTACCATATTAGCGCACCGGTTGCCACTTACTGGTTTGTCCCTGGGGACGCAGTACACACCTAGCAAACTTTTTGTAGTGAAAAAGGCGCGAAAAAAGTTTCTGGCTATAAAACTGAAATGGTAATACGTGCGTCTAAGAATTTTTAATATTTTATAGTGGACACATGTACCATTCCACCGCACCATTTGTCATTTCCTGGTTGGGCCCAGGGATCGAAATACACACCTAGCAAACTTTTTGTAGTGAAAAAAGCACGAAAAAAGTTTCTGGCCATAAAACTGAAATTGTAATATGTGCGTCTGAGAATTTTTGATTTGTTATAGCGAACACATGTACAATTCCAGCGAACTAGTTTTCATTTCCTGGTTCGGCTCTGGGAACGAAACACACACCCAGCAAACTTTTTGTAGTGAACAAGGCGCGAAAAAAGTTTTTAGCCATAAAACTGAAATGGTAATATGTGCGGCTAAGAATTTATTATATTTTATAGTGGACACATGTACCATATTAGCGCACCAGTTGCCACTTACTGGTTTGTCCCTGGGGACGCAGTACACACCTAGCAAACTTTTTGTAGTGGAAAAGGCGCGAAAAAAGTTTCTGGCTATAAAACTGAAATGGTAATACGTGCGTCTAAGAATTTTTAATATTTTATAGTGGACACATGTACCATTCCACCGCACCATTTGTCATTTCCTGGTTGGGCCCAGGGATCGAAATACACACCTAGCAAACTTTTTGTAGTGAAAAAAGCACGAAAAAAGTTTCTGGCCATAAAACTGAAATGGTAATATGTGCGTCTGAGAATTTTTGATTTGTTATAGCGAACACATGTACAATTCCAGCGAACTAGTTTTCATTTCCTGGTTCGGCTCTGGGAACGAAACACACACCCAGCAAACTTTTTGTAGTGAACAAGGCGCGAAAAAAGTTTTTAGCCATAAAACTGAAATGGTAATATGTGCGACTTAGAATTTTTGAAATTATATAGTGGATACACGAATCATTCCAGCGCATCAGTTGCCACTTTCAGTTTCGGCCCTGGGAACGAAATAAACACCCAGCAAACTTTTTGTAGTGAAAAAAGCACGAAAAAAGTTTTTGGCCATAAAACTGAAATGGTAATATGTGCGTCTAAGAACTTTTTATATTTTATAGTGGACACATGTACCATTTCAGCGCACCATTTGTCACTTCCTGGTTCGGCCCTGGGGACGAAATACACACCCAGCAAACTTTTTATAGTAAAAAAGGCGCGAAAAAAGTTTTTGGCCATAAAACTGAAGTGAAGTCTTAGAATTTTTAATATATTATAGTGGACACACAAATCATTCCAGCGCATCACTTGTCACTTTCAGTTTCGGCCCTGGGAACGAAACAAACACCCAGCAAACTTTTTGTAGTGAACAAGGCGCGAAACAAGTTTTTAGCCATAAAACTGAAATGGTAATATGTTCGTTTTAGAATTTTTTATATTTTATAGTGAACACATGTACCATATTAGCGCACCAGTTGCCACTTCCTGGTTTGTCCCTGGCGACGAAACACACACCCAGCAAACTTTTTGTAGTGAAAAAGGCGCGAAAAAAGTTTTTGGCCATAAGACTTAAATGGTAACATGTGCGGCTAAGAATTTTTAAATATTTTATAGTGGACACATGTACCATTCCACCGCACCATTTGTCGCTTCCTGGTTCGGCCCAGGGGAAGAAATACACACCTAGCAAACTTTTTGTAGTGAAAAAAGCACAATAGAAGTTTCTGGCCATAAAACTGAAATGGTAATAAATGCGTCTGAGGATTTTTTATTTGTTTAAGCAAACACATGTACAATTCCAGCGAACTAGTTTTCATTTCCTGGTTCGGCCCTGGGAACGAAATACACACCCAGCAAGCTTTTTGTAGTGAAAAAGGCGCGAAAAAATTTTTGGCGGCCATAAAACTTAAATGGTAATATGTGCGTCTAAGGATTTTTGATATTTTATAGTGGACACATGACCCATTCCAGCACACCTTTTGTCACTTAACGGTTCGGCTCTGGGAACGAAACACGCACCCAGCAAACTTTTTGTAGTAAACAAGGCGCGAAAAAAGTTTTTAGCCCTAAAACGGAAATGGTAATATGTGCGGCTAAGAATTTTTTATATTTTATAGTGGACACATGTACCATATTAGCGCACCAGTTGCCACTTCCTGGTTTGTCCCTGGGGACGAAATACACACCCAGCAAACTTTTTGTAGTGAACAAGGCGCGAAAAAAGTTTTTGCCCATAAAACCGAAATGGTAATATCTGCGGCTAAGGATTTTTGATATTTTATAGTGGACATATGTACCAATTCAGCGTACTAGTACTCACTTCCTGTTTCGGCTCTGGAAACGAAACACACACCCAGCAACCTTTTTGTAGTGAAAAAGGCGCGAAAAAAGTTTTTAGCCATAAAACTGAAATGGTAATATGTGCGGCTAAGAATTTTTTATATTTTATAGTGGACACATGTACCATATTAGCGAACCAGTTGCCACTTCCTGGTTTGTCCCTGGGGACGAAATACACACCCAGCAAACTTTTTGTAGTGAAAAAGGCGCGAAAAAAGTTTTTAGCCATAAAACTGAAATGGTAATATGTGCGGCTAAGAATTTTTTTTATTTTATAGTGGACACATGTACCATATTAGCGCACCAGTTGCCACTTCCTGGTTTGTCCCTGGGGACGAAATACACACCCAGCAAACTTTTTGTAGTGAACAAGGCGCGAAAAAAGTTTTTGCCCATAAAACCGAAATGGTAATATCTGCGTCTAAGGATTTTTGATATTTTATAGTGGACATATGTACCAATTCAGCGTACTAGTACCCACTTCCTGTTTCGGCTCTGGAAACAAAACACACACCCAGCAACCTTTTTGTAGTGAAAAAGGCGCGAAAAAAGTTGTTGGCCATAAAATTTAAATGGTAATATGTGCGGCTAAGAATTTTTTGTATTTTATAATGGACACATGTACCATATTAGCGCACCAGTTGCCATTTCCTGGTTTGTCCCTGGGGACGAGATAAACACCCAGAAAACTTTTTGTATTGAAAAAGGCGCGAAAAAAGTTTTTGCCCATTAAACCGAAATGGTAATATCTGCGTCTAAGGATTTTTGATATTTTATAGTAGACATATGTACCAATTCAGCGTACTAGTACTCACTTCCTGGTTCGGCTCTGGAAACGAAACACACACCCAGCAACCTTTTTGTAGTGAAAAAGGCGCGAAAAAAGTTGTTGGCCATAAAACTTAAATGGTAATATGTGCGGCTAAAAATTTGTTATATTTTATAGTGGACACATGTACCATTCCAGCGCACCAGTTATCACTCCCTCGTTCGGCCCTGTGGACGAGATAAAGACCCAGCAAAATTTTTGTAGTGAAAAAGGCGCGAAAAAAGTTTTTGGCCATAAGACTTAAATGGTAACATGTGCGCCTAAAAATTTTGAATATTTTATAGTGGACACATGTACCATTCCACCGCACCATTTGTCACTTCCTTGTTTGTCCCAGGGGACGAAATACACACCTAGCAAACTTTTTGTAGTGAAAAAGGCGCGAATAAGTTTCTGGCTATAAAACTGAAATGGTAATACGTGCATCTAAGAATTTTAATTATATTTTATAGTGAACACACGTACCATTCCAGTGCACCAGTTGCCATTTCCTGGTTCGGCCTTGGGGACGAAATACACACCTAGCAAACTTTTTGTAGTGAAAAAAGCGCGAAAAAAGTTTTTGGCCATAAGACTTAAATGGTAACATGTGCCCCTAAGGACTTTTAATATTTTATAGTGGACACATGTACCATTCCACCGCACCATTTGTCACTTCCTGGTTC
Source organism: Epicampocera succincta (assembly GCA_932526305.1). Taxonomy (NCBI): domain Eukaryota; kingdom Metazoa; phylum Arthropoda; class Insecta; order Diptera; family Tachinidae; genus Epicampocera; species Epicampocera succincta. The sequence continues at coordinate 26,931,090 of OW052037.1, forward strand.
GGACCAGGGGCGAAATACACACCTAGCAAACATTTTGTAGTGAAAAAAGCACAATAGAAGTTTCTGGCCATAAAACTGAAATGGTAATATATGCGTCTGAGGATTTTTTATTTGTTTAAGCAAACACATGTACAATTCCAGCGAACTAGTTTTCATTTCCTGGTTCGGCTCTGGCAACGAAACACATACCCAGCAAACTTTTTGTAGTGAAAAAGGCGCGAAAAAAGTTTTTAGCCATAAAACTGAAATGGTAATATGTGCGGCTAAGAATTTTTTGTATTTTATAATGGACACATGTACCATATTAGCGCACCAGTTGCCATTTCCTGGTTTATCCCTGGGGACGAGATAAACACCCAGAAAGCTTTTTGTATTGAAAAAGGCGCGAAAAAAGTTTTTGCCCATAAAACCGAAATGGTAATATCTGCGTCTAAGGATTTTTGATATTTTATAGTGGACATATGTACCAATTCAGCGTACTAGTACTCACTTCCTGGTTCGGCTCTGGAAACGAAACACACACCCAGCAACCTTTTTGTAGTGAAAAAGGCGCGAAAGAAGTTGTTGGCCATAAAACTTAAATGGTAATATGTGCAGCAAACTTTTTGTAGTGAAAAAGGCGCGAAAAAAGTTTCTGGCTATAAAACTGAAATAGTAATACGTGCATCTAAGGATTTTTAATATTTTATAGTGAACACACGTACCATTCCAGCACACCAGTTGCCACTTTCTGGTTCGGCCCTGAGGACGAGATAAACACCTAGCAAACTTTTTGTAGTGAAAAAAGCATGAAAAAAGTTTCTGACCATAAAACTTAAATGGTAATATGTGCGTCTAAGGATTTGTGATATTTTATAGTGGACACACGTACCATTCCAGTGCACCAGTTGCCATTTCCTGGTTCGGCCCTGGGGACGAAATACACACCTAGCAAACTTTTTGTAGTGAAAAAAGCGCGAAAAAAGTTTTTGGCCATAAGACTTAAATGGTAACATGTGCCCCTAAGGATTTTTAATATTTTATAGTGGACACATGTACCATTCCACCGCACCATTTGTCACTTCCTGGTTCGGCTCAGGGGACGAAATACACACCTAGCAAACTTTTTGTAGTGAAAAAAGCACAGATGAAGTTTCTGGCCATAAAACTGAAATGGTAATATATGCGTCTGAGGATTTTTTATTTGTTTAAGCAAACACATGTACAATTCCAGCGAACTAGTTTTCATTTCCTGGTTCGGCTCTGGCAACGAAACACATACCCAGCAAACTTTTTGTAGTGAAAAAGGCGCGAAAAAAGTTTTTAGCCATAAAACTGAAATGGTAATATGTGCGGCTAAGAATTTTTTGTATTTTATAATGGACACATGTACCATATTAGCGCACCAGTTGCCATTTCCTGGTTTGTCCCTGGGGACGAGATAAACACCCAGAAAACTTTTTGTATTGAAAAAGGCGCGAAAAAAGTTTTTGCCCGTAAAACCGAAATGGTAATATCTGCGTCTAAGGATTTTTGATATTTTATAGTGGACATATGTACCAATTCAGAGTACTAGTACTCACTTCCTGGTTCGGCTCTGGAAACGAAACACACACCCAGCAACCTTTTTGTAGTGAAAAAGGCGCGAAAGAAGTTGTTGGCCATAAAACTTAAATGGTAATATGTGCAGCAAACTTTTTGTAGTGAAAAAGGCGCGAAAAAAGTTTCTGGCTATAAAACTGAAATGGTAATACGTGGATCTAAGGATTTTTAATATTTTATAGTGAACACACGTACCATTCCAGCACACCAGTTGCCACTTTCTGGTTCGGCCCTGAGGACGAGATAAACACCTAGCAAACTTTTTGTAGTGAAAAAAGCATGAAAAATATTTCTGACCATAAAACTTAAATGGTAATATGTGCGTCTAAGGATTTGTGATATTTTATAGTGGACACATGAACAATTCCAGCACACCACTTGTCACTTCCTGGTTCGGCTCTGGGAACGAAACACACACCCAACAAACTTTTTGTAGTGAACAAGGCGCGAAAAAAGTTTTTAGCCCTAAAACTGAAATGGTAATATGTGTGTCTTAGAATTTTTTATATTTTATAGTGGACACACGAATCATTTACTATTTTTTGCTTTTTATTATGTTCTATTAATTGATTAAGTCCTGCCTTTATTTCGATTAAGTCATCAGGGTCCGGTGTACCGGTGACGAATTTTAACATTGAACCTAGAAAGTTTAGTGATATTTTTTCACGGTGTGTATTCGGTATTAGCTGTGTTTTCAATGATTCGATTCTATTTATTAATAATAATCTGCAGTACGAGCTGTACGAGCATGCACTGGTGTTCTCACATCTTCTACAGACCCGGTTTGCTCGAATTTTTCCACGATTTTTGCGATTGTACGCACATTTGGACGATGAAATTGACCAAAAAAATTACGAAGTGCACGATATGCATTTTGATTTGAACTCCCATTTTCATAATAAGTCTGGATAACTTTAACACGTTGTTGGATTGTGTATCTCTCCATGGTTCAAATTGAGTAAGTCTGAAATAGAGAAATGTCAAATAAAATTCGGAAAAAAACTTGGCGTTTAGGTGTGGTTCACATTCAACATCGGCCCTTAAAATTTAACCACCCTTTATTTGTTCCTCTTGGCTTCGTTCTGTACTGTACAAACTTTGCATTCTATTTTCGTATGTTCTTAGTATCTTTGTCAAATTAACTACGTGATATAAATATGATGTGTCTTCAAATAAATAAACTGGATCTGTTTCTATAATTACATATTTTTTATCTGCCAAATCAATTATGTTATCGCCAAAAGTAAATGCGAAAAATATAATCAAGTCCTGTTGACTTGTACATTGTGTAGCTTGACTGCGTATATTGTCCTTGTAAATAATCTTACCCTTCGCTGTTAAGATTGTGTCCCCACGATCTTCTTTTACCTTGTTTTGTGAGTATTTGATATTATTTTTATTGCGTCGGTGTGTTTTGGCGTATATTAAATCTCCTTCTTTATAATTTATTGGGTGTCTATTTTTGTTGTGATAATTGAGCAATTTCTCCTGTTTATGTTCAAGAGTTCCTTTAATGTCAGGGTATTTCTCTCTCTTGAAAAAAACGTCTTCGGGCCTATATCCTGTTGTAGAATGAATCGTTTTGTTATATTGTTTTGTTGCATTAAATAGTTCGTCTCTTGGTGAAGAGTTATACTGATGTGCCAATGCTGTTGATACTTCAATTAGAGTGCCGTGAATACGTTCAACTTGACTGTTTGTTGTCGAATGATGGATTGGCGTTGTTATGTGCTGTATTTCTACACGTTCATAAATACTCTTTGCCACTACACTAGTGAATACGTTTTCATTATCAGTCATTAAATGTTTAGTGTTTGGGTATATTTGTGTAAGAATTTCTTCAATATACTCATGGAAATTTGTTTTACTATCGATCCGACGTATGTAACAGTACTTACTATATTTATGAATTGTACTAATATGCATTTGGTTATTCATATAAAATATATCTGTATATATTCTCCTACTCTTGTGGGTATTGGTGTTTTTCCTATTGGCTGCTTATTTGGTCTACGTTCGTATTTATTTTGTAAGTAAATATTACAATCTATACATTCTTGTTTACACATTTCTTTAATTTTTGGCCAATAGTATGATAATAGTATCTCTTCAGCATTGTTTATGTAGTTTCTATGTGCTCTCATATGTGTGTTGATTATTATTTCTTTCTGTTTGTCTAAATCAGTTACGTCTTCTAGTTGTGTTTGTGCTATAACAAATAAATTAGCTGGGAAAGTAGCGATAATGTTATCGTGCAAATGAAATAATGTTTCTTCATTAAATTTTAGTGCATTTTGGACTTTGCGATTTGCTATTTTCTTTAATCTATCTATTAGTTCGTCGTACATGTATCTATTTCAATCATTTTATTTGCATCAAATATTGGTATTATTTGATTCCTAAAAGCATTCAGGGGTTGTTTTACTCTTTTAATACCCTCTAAAGGTGAACTTTGTCATGATAAAGCATCTGCAACAACATTCTGATGTCCAGGTTTATACACTAATTTTGCTCCATATTCTTCTACAGGGTGTTTTTTTTAGCGGTATAGAGCTTCGAATTGAAATAAAACACAAGAAAATCGTTTTAATGTCCATCAATTTGGCTTTATTGGAAGGATAATTTTATGCCATTAATGTTTAAATATGATTTCGGGCATGTGGCCGCCGCGGCTGGCTCGAATAAAGCCAATCCTACAGGTCCAATTTTCAACCACTTTTTCGAGCATATGGGGCCGTATGTTGGCCCAATGACTCCACCAGCCCATAGAGCACACCAAACAGTCAGTTTTTGTCGATGTAATGGCGTCTCAAGGGTCTCATGTGTATTCTCTTCACTCCAAATGCGGCAATTTTGCTTGTTGACGTAGCCATTCAACCAAAAATGAGCCTCATCACTGAACAAAATTTTGCGATGAAAATCAGCATCTAAGTATCTAGGTAAACTTCGCGAACTGAACCATTATTTTCGAAATAAATTTGCACGATTTGCAAGCGTTGTTCTTTTGTCAACCTGTTCATGATGAAATGGCAAACCAAACTAAATATTAATCACTTGACAGCTGACAAAATGGCCGCCAGTTAAAAAAGTGATGCCAACTTAAAGTTCTATACCTCAATAATAATAAAAAAATTTTCCACCTTTTAGGTTTTGTGTTAGGATTTTTGTCCGAAATGGAAAAGATTAATGATTGATGGTCAGTATATATTGTTAGATCAGCGATGCCGTAAAGATAGTTTCTCAATTTTTGCTATTGTTTCACCAAACAATAGCTAATAATTCTTTCTCATTGGTGCTATAATTTTGCTCTGTTTTATTTAAAGTTCGTGAAATGAATGCAATAGGTTTTTTTTATTCTGGGAAAGAACTACGCCGATAGCAAAATTGCTTGCGTCAGTAGTTAATTCAAATGGTTCAGTAAATTCCGGATCGAAATAATTCGACTTGCGCTTGAAGAGCGTCTTTTACTTTATTTAATGCGTCTAATGCTGCTTGGTCAAGACTAATTTTTACTTTTGCACTTTGATTTTTATTGATTCCACCATTTTCTCCTCTCAGGTGCACGGTGAGTGGTTTTACTATAGCTGCGAAATTTTGAATAAATTTTTTATAATAACTTGCCAAACCTAAGAATGCTCTAAGTTCTTTCAAATTTGTAGGAATGGGATAATTCTTTATTGCTTCTACTTTATTAGGATCCACTGTTATTTTATTATGTTTAATTATATGTCCTAAATATTCGACAGAGTCCTGAAAGAAATGTGATTTTTCGTCAGATATTTTCATGTTTGCTGTGTGGAGTGCATTTACTATAGTACGGATGTGTTCTAAGTGTTCCTCAGGTGAGGAAGAGTATATTAATACATCGTCTATATAGACATGCGCAAATTTTCCTATATATGGACGGAGAATGTCATCAACGCATCGTTATATAATAGGAGCGTTTTTAAGTCCAAATGACATCCTTAAGAATTCATACTTTGCGCCATTCACGCTGAATGCTGTTTTTTCTCTATCCGATTCTTTTTTAAGGATTTAATGAAATCCTGACTCTAAATCTAACGTAGTAAATACTTTTGCTTTGCCTAAGTTCTGGATTGTCATTCCAACATCAGGAATTGGGTAGCGGTCAGTGATTGTCTGAGCATTTAGCTTCTGAAAATCTACTACCATTCGTCTTTTGGATTTACCTTGATCATCAGTGCCCTTTTTTGCGACTGTCCAAATGGGGGAATTGTACGGACTCCTACTTGGCTGTATGATTTCGTTATCTCGTAACTTTTGTATTTCGTTGTTAATGAACTCATTATCTGACATTAGATAAGGGTATTGCTTAACATAAATAGGATCTTGTGACTTTGTCCTAATTGATGCCTGAATCGTTATAGTGAATGGCAATATTTCATTAGTTGTATTGTTTCTTTCCATAATTTTTTCAATATCTTCCCTATACGTTTCATTACTTAATGTATAATTTATTTTCTGTTCATTTTTTATCATTTGCGTTTTGTATTTATATTTTAAGCTATATTCAAATAGATTAATTTCTGCTTTGGCTGTTCGTAAGCCCTGTTCTCCGAGAAGCATATCGAATTCTTGCAGCGCTTCTGTTTCGTAAAAAGTTAAGTGGTGATTTAAAACAGTAATTATTTTTTTGGAGTATATTATGGAATATCCATGAAGTGTTTTGACTTTTATAGGTTTGATTTTAATAGATTTCCCTATCTTACAATTAGTACTTATATAATTATTTGTGGCCCCTGTATCAATTAGAATATTTAATGATTTAATGGTTTCCCTGCAAGTGCGTTGTAAACACGGTAAACCATTCACGCGCCTAAAAAAGCACTTCCAGTTTAAAATCGTCGTTGCTGTGTTGAAATTGAAACGACTGGAGATCCTCGTCTTGTGTTTGGTGTATATGTTGTACCTTATTAGCATTGTAGTTGTAGGATGAGTGATTTCTTCCTTTCTTTTCAGGTATCTGGTTGTTGGTGCGGAATGGATTATGGTGAGTAGAGTTGTTCCGTGAAGAATTATGGAAAAATGAAGGTGGGTAAATATGATGTCTTTGTTGCACTTGGTATGATGGTTTCAACTGGCGGTTCTCATTATTTTGGTAATGTCGCTGTTCATTGCGATGTTCTTGTCGCCTTATGGGTCGTTTTCGAAATGAGTGTCCTGGTTATCGTGGTATATTGTGCAAGCAATGGCATATGCTTCCCCAAGACTTTTAGGGTTGTTCGCGTATAATATTCCCTTAGTATAGTTGCTGCCATGACGAAAACACGGATAGCGTCGTTGTTGGCTCTCATGTTGTCTTCCATGGTTTCTATTTTCTGCTGGATTAGTGTTAGAACTTGAGGAATCTTGTCATGAAACTCGGTTAGAGTTTTATTCCCTTGTCTAATTCTTGATATTCCGTCTTTTAGCACATATAAGGGACGTTTGTCAGAATATGTGTAGTCTAATCGACTAATTATGGCATAGAAATCTGTTCCGTTAACCGATAGAACTCTAGATGCAGCTCCGATAATTTTTGCATGGATTATGCATACACAGTTATAATACTCAGGACTATTTATAAACTGTTTAATATTTTCCATATGAGTCCATACCTGGTTTCTTCATGGGTTGTAGTCGCTTTCTGTGCCGCTGAACGTTGGCAAACATTTGAAAATTTCTGTATTTATTTGGTTTGCCAGTGTTATGTTCGGTCGGAGTGCTGGCATGGTGGGAACTGTGGCTACCTGAATGGTGTCTGGTTTTTCATCGTTTCCATTTCTGTTTTTTGTGATTTTAGTTGCACAGTTAGCACTTGAATATGAGCTTGGAGAGTTGCGGCTTCAGTCATGTTGATATCTTCCTCTAATTTCCGGAACGAATTAAATAATTGATAACGTTTTTTGCGGGAATCCAGTTTTTTTCCTTTTGTAAAGGTTCGAATTTTTTCACTTATATTTTACTTTTAATTAATAAAACACTCCAGTACATAAGAATTCAGCTAATAGCTATGTTAGTGGAATTCGATTTTAAACGTTTAATTTGGTTCCAATTTTTCAGGACCTTTTTTATTTTTCCAATGTTTCAGGAATTTTTTATTTTTCCAACATATCAGGAAATTTTTTATTTTTCCAATATTTCAGGATTTTTTATTTTTGTATCCTTCTTCAGGATCGTTGAACTTTGCCTGGACACAAGATTATTTCACTTCAATCCCGGATGGGCCCCCAGTTAAACTTCTTTCTTCAAGAACCAGTAAAAAAAATATCTTTGCAGCAAACGATATGCTGTTATTTATTCAATATTGTTAAGACTAACTCTAATATTTTCTTACAGGCTATTTATATTGTTTGTTTAGGATGCATACTAAGACTAATATGTGTTTGTTTAGGATGCATACCAAAACTAACATGTGTTTGTTTAGTGTGATAATTGTTTTATGGTTGGGATAATTTATGTGGTAGAGTTTTTAGATAATGTTTTTAAAGATATGTTTGTCTATTTAATATAATTGCCTGTGCTTACTTAATTTAATTTTAATGATCTTATAAACTATATTTAATTTGTTTTTAATGATCTGTATGCACAGATATACAACTTATACTTATATCAGTATTAACTCGTGGGTGAAATATTTCATGTCAGTCGTTTCCAGTTTTCCAAGAGCACATTCATAATCACGCATGGAGTTAACAGTGTCTTTTGTTGCAATTGACATCCTCTTATATTTACAACTTTCTCCTAGTAGTTTGAACACTGAAGTAAAGCTTTCGTAACTTTAAGTTTTAGGTAACTGCCCCAAAATCTTTTCGGTTTTGAAGCCGTTTAGGTTTAACTTTTTATTTTATTTAAATGCACAATGCAAAAATTTATACATATATTATTTTGTTTGTAGAAAAGAACAACTCTTCAAAATATATTCTTTAACACTCCTTAATATAAAACTTTCCGAAGTTACTTTTCCTTCGGAGCGAAGCTCAACTTTCTCTAAAAAAAAAAATTTGAAATTGAACATTATTTGCTTCATCTGCATAAGTTCCTGATAATGCTCCATCTAGTGTAACCCAAACTCTTCGTATTTGATATCTTCGTTTAATTCAATATTTTATATTTTTAATAGCTTAATACATATGTGTACTGTGAAACGAAATAGTGTTTCTCTGCAAACAAAGTTTTTAACATTTTTATTATTTTTAAACATTAACACTATTTGTGTACAAGTGATTTTTTTATATTTTGAAGTATTTACCTGCAAATAAAGAAAAGAAATTTAAAGTTTACTTATACAGTATAAATTCCTATTTATCAGAAGTTTTTTAATATATTTTAATTCTTTTTAAGAAATCGTATGCACATGTCTTATCAAACATCTGTTTCATCTATTGCAATATATTTCAGATGTTTAAGTACGTGCTTTCTTTTTATAAGACAAATGTTTATCTAAGAGAATAAATTTTCCTTCCATATATATATAGCATGTGTATTATTATATGTGACCCAGGATAAAAAACATCGGGCATGTAAAAACAAGTTTTTGAGTAAAATAAGATATGTAAGATTGTATATCTATCTGTATACTCAGGCAAAATATTATTATTTAACTTTTATTCTGGGATTATCGCTATCTTGAAATTTCTTACTTTGTCTGATATTGTTTTTGTAATACTTGTGCCCTGTCTTAACGTTCTCGACGTGGTCGCCATCGATTTTCTTACTATCTATCTTCCTATATCTCCTATGGTTTTTACTTCCTCTAATCTCTTTGATATAATTTGAACCATTCTCTATTGCCACATCTGTCCTGTCTTTATTCAATTTGCCTATGTATTCCTCTTTTTTCTTAGTCATTAAATCATGAATATCTGTATATTTCCCCTAATTAATTTTTCCATTCAGGAAATCAATAGGTCTGATCTTCGTTGTGCTATGAATTGTTTTGTTGTAGTATCCTATTATCCGCAGAATTTTTTCCTCTGTTGTTTGTTCTTTATTCTTTTCATCGTGCCTTAAAAGCCTTATATGCTCATTTATGGTATTGTGTAGATGTTCTACGTCTGCATTGGAAGTGTGGTTACTGCTTGAGGTAAAGTGTATATTAATTTTTTTCTTTATTGAGGAATTCGCGCATTGGTATGGCTTTAAACCCTAGCTCATTATCTGCAACTATTTTTCCTATCTTACCAAATGTATTTATGTATTGTAGTAGTTTAATTTTAAATTCTGTCCAAGTTCTACTATTTATGTTATATGCGACTTGTCTTGTCTTGTCTTGTAATTTTGACTATTATTTTCATAAAAAGTTCCTTTTTCAAAGTGTAGAATACGTCTATATGAGCTATCTCTTGTGGTTTGAGTGGGGTTTCACTGACTCTAAATGGTATTTTATCATATTTTTCAGTGGTACATACTTCACAATTGTTAATGAATTGTGTTATTCTTAATTTTAGGTAGGGGTTGTATATTTTGTTTTTTAGTTCCCCGTGGACAGCCTCTATTCCCCGGTGATTCTTACTTAAATGTTCTTTTTCTATAGCATTCGTCAGTTCTTCTTCGTCTTTGATGTCTCTAAGAAACTTGGTACATCTTATTATCCTAAATTTGTCATTATCTGAAAAAAGTTCCATATATACGTTCTCCAGGGTGTTAAAAAATTCGTTCTCTATATAAATTGCATTCAGTTGGTTTGGGTTGAAATGATTTTTCAAAAGAGAGATTGAAGTTTCCCTGTCGAGTTTCTTAATTCCTATTACTTTTCTATTATTCCTGAAGACGTTCTCATTCTTTATCCTGGCTGCATCTGAAGAAATTTTCTTAATGATGATTTGGTTCTTAAACATGTTGGTGGGGGATTCCGTTTCGTTTTCTGATTCCAATGTATTGACGTTAGCAAGTTCGGATTCTATTCTCGATAATGCGCCGGCGTTGTTGTTTTGTATCCCTTTTTTTAAAAGCGATTTTATAATCGAATTCAGAAAGTTTAAGCCTCCATCTTACCAATTTGGAATTTGGCTCCTTAATTGAAAATAGCCATGTGAGAGGTTTGTGGTCTATTTCTATTTTAAACTGTCTTCCAAAGAGGTATGGGCGGAAATATTTGGTAGCCCAGATGATGGCCCGAAGTTCCTTTTCGATGGTGCTGTAATTGCACTCGTGCTCGTTAAGAGTACGACTCGCGTAGCAAATGGGGTTTCTATGTATTCTGGGTCAGCAATGTTCATTTTAGTGTCCTTCTTCAAGTATTTGGTCATAGGCTTTGCTATCCTGGAATAATCTTTTATAAATTTTCTGTAGTATCCTGTTAGTCCAAGGAACTATTTTATTTGTTTGGGAGTTTTAGGCATTGGGAAATTTTTGACGCAATCTATCTTCTTAAGGTTAGCTTTTATTCCAAGAGGTGTCACTATATGTCCGAGAAATTCAGTCTCCCATTTAAAAAAACTCTGATTTATATAATTGTATTTTAAGATTGGCTTCTTATAAGTGTTGAAAAATTAAATTACCTGAATTAATGTGTTTTTGTATGGAGGTGGAAAAGATGATTATATCATCTAAATAAACCAGGCAAATTATGTTAATATAGTCTTTAAGAACATTATTCATTAGCCTTTGGAATGTCGCTGGGACTGTTTTCAACCCGAACGGCATTCTAATGAATTCATAGTGTCCTCCTTCGATCTGATGGAATCCTTTGGCCAAATCTAATGTGGTGAAATACTGGCATCTTTCCAGTTTATCAAGGATTTCATCGATGTTAGGAATTGGGTACTTGTCGTCTATGGTAACTTCATTGAGTTTCCGATAGTCTACGACGAGCCGTCATTTGGTTTTCCCACTTGCGTCGGCCTTCTTCGCCACGATTCAAATGGTTGCGGAATAGGGAGAGTTACTGTGTTCGATAATTTTGTTGTCAAGCATTTCCTGTATTTGTGCTTCTACTTCGTTCTTATGTATGTAGGGATAGCGATATGATTTGGTATGTTGTTTGTGCTTCTGATCTCATGTTTTATAGCGAATGTGAATGTTAATTCAGTACCGTCCCGATAAAATATGTTTGAGTATCTCTTTATTATTTTAAAACTTGTACTGAAACCATCGTAGTCTACCTTCTGCGTAGTCAAACGATCGTTCTCCGGTAAGTTGATTATTTCTCTCCTGTCTTCTATTCTAAAAATTTCTGCTGCTATGATTTTTTCGTTATCCTCTTCAAAACACATTACGTCGTTGTTGAATTTACTATCTTCAAAAATCATTGGCAATGTTCTATGTTAGCGTTTAATGGTTTTAGGATATCATTGCCTATTAAACCATCATAGAAATCATGGAATTTTATTTTGAAAAATTCAAGTGTGCCTATTGCTCCTAATTCTACCAAAGTGGGTATTATAGCTTTTTTATTAACACAAAGTTGGTGTTGTAATGTTTTTATCAATAGAGGGTTTGTTAAGTGAATTCTTTTGGGATGACAAATCCCAGGGTTTAAGATTGAATTCGTTGCTCCTGTGTCTATAATTAATCGTATGTATCCCAACTTAGTCTTGAATACTATAGATGGTAGCTTGCCCCCGAGGCTGGAGCCCGAAAATTTTCTGATAGTTCCATTTAGTCTATGTCCATAGGTCCCTGTGCGTGTCTGAAGTTCTGCCTGTTTGGAATGAAAGGTGGGTTCGATGGGGTCTGATTGTGTAGATTCCGATGTGGTTGTTAGGGGTATCTGTATTGTCCCTGAAACGTTCGAGGAAAATTTGTTCGTTGGTCATTAAAAAGTTGTTGGTTATTCAAAGGTTGTTGTTGGTTATGTCTGAATTGTGTGTTGTTCATGGGTTGTTTCTGGAAATGTCTTCGCTTGTTATTAAAATCTAGACGTTTGTTTGCTTGCGAGTTGTTTCTTTGGTGTAACTTATTATTGTCCGTCGAATAAGCATACCTGGCTTGGAACAGTATGTCAATGGCCCCTTCTAAATTCAGTGGGTTTCTGCAAAATAGTACTGATTTCATCGGCTCGGGCAGTTTGCTTTTGAAAATGTTTAATGCGGTGTGCATGTTATTGATTGCACTTTGTCTGGCGGCTTCATTTTCTCCTAATATGACTTCTATTTTGTTATTTAGCCTCTGTAGTTTATTTTTTATATCTTGATAAAATTCCACTGTTTTTGTTTTAAAGATTACACTCCTTAACTCATCAAAAAGCTCCTCGCAGGATCGCCTATCCCCAAAGTTGTTTTGCAAAATATTCTTTATCTCTGGCCAAGAGACGGCGTGGCAGTTGATTTCGATAGTCTGCCTGGCTTTTCCTTTAAGTTTCGACTTGATTATGTCCGAAAATAGTAGTTGTGATATTTCGTCAAACGTGTGCAGATGTGGGTGTACCCTATCTATAAGTATAGTGAAGGTTTGTAGGTTCCTATGGTCCCCATTAAACTCTGCTAAACTGTTCAAGTATTTTAATGGGTTTATTGTTAGTCTGTTAGCTTGCTCTTCTACCTGGTCTACAATTTTTGTAATTATTGCCTTTCCTACACCCCAATATGTTTTATTTTTCTCTTCTTAACTAAATATTTCTTTCGTGCAATTTTCTTTATTAATGTTATCTGTTGAGAGTATCTTTCCAGGATTTCAATATCCTCTTCTTTTGGAGTATACAAAATAATTCTCTCTATTTCCAATTCTATTGTAAATTTCTCCCTTATACTCATTTAACACTTACAAGATATTAATTTTTAATTATAATTGGTATTGTATATGTATATGTTCTTCTTTACACAAATTAAAAAAAAAATCTTACTCTTAATGTTGATTTGGTGTGAACTGGCATCGAGGACTTCTGATTCCTTTGAGTTATGGTTGTTCTTTGGATGTGTTGTTACTTGGGGTATGAAGAAAAAAATTTGTATTTCTCCTTGAAGAGTGTTGTCACTTGATGGTTTAATTTTGGTGAAGCAAAGGCAATTTTTTTTTTACTTGTTGGATATTGGTACTTCTATTATCCAGAGGTTCTTAGTGAGGCAGAAACTTTTCACTTGTTGAATTAAGAATGTTGTTTATTTTGCAAAGGTTCTTAGTGAGACAGAATATTTTTATAAAACTTTTCACTTAAGAATAGTGTTATTTTTATTACCAAAAAATTTTGGAGTGTTTACCAACGGATTTTTGATATCCTATGTATGTTCATCTACGATCTTTCGTGGGATGAATACAAACTTGGATTTGTTCACGGGTTTGTGCACAGATACCGCACTAGAAATTGAAATTTCGAGTTCTACCGCGTGGATGAAGAAATCTTTTGTTTTTTCTTATCCTTAAAAAATTAAAAATTTTTTTCACTTTTTGAAACTTTATTTTTATTTATGTTGGGTAGGACTTGCGGTATCATACCGACTGCGCCACTTTTAAGTTCAAGTTATGAACTCTTTAAAAAAACACGATTGTTTTAGTGAGTTGATCAAAATATAACTAACTTTATTTTTCATAATTTTTGTTCTTATATGCTAATTACAAATTTATATTTTATTGAGTTGTATTTTTATTTAACAAGTAAGCAATTCTCCGGAAAAAGTTAAGTTTGCAATTCTTTGTTTTAGTAATTGTTATTCTTTAGTAATGTATTAATTTTGTATTTTTTAACTTTATTGCATTTTCGTTCATTTATATGGGAACGGAGAAGAAAACAATTCCCAAGAAAAAGTTTGGATTTAATAATTTGTTATGTTTTAAATAAGTCTTAGGAAAATTAATTGTTAGGTTTGTATATGTTTGTTTAGTGTTTCTTTAATTTTTGGTAATTTATCGATTTTGCATTTTTGTTCACATGGGAACGGGAATGCGAATTAACTTTAGGTTATGTTATTGATATGGTTTAGGGGAGTGATGGGGAACATAAAACCTCTTCAGCATATTGCACCATGTTGGCATGTTGGTAATATGTTCTGCCCTTTCAAAAGTAATCGAAAACATGGGTAATTTCCATCTTATGAAGTATTTAGCAACAAATGACATATTAAGGGATCGCCCGTATGTATTTCGTAATGGTCGCTGTACGGCTGACATGCAGCTAAATCTGTACATCATTTTAGCGAAAGTAAAGTGGTTGTTCTATATTTTTCTAAGGCGTATGACAGAGCGTGTCATGGTGCCCTCTCATCAAAACTTATTGCTTTTGGTGTAGGTGATGATTTCTACCGTTTTAAATCGAGTTTTCTTTGAAATCGTACTGTAAGTGTTGTTATAGATGGGGTTTCATCAAATAAAATGTTCTTCTGAGTCAAACTTTTAACCCTATCCAATTTTTTTCTTCAGCCGCACTGTGCGCTTATGGAATAAAATTCCTGCAGTAGTCTTTCCCGACACTTTCAATGTCCGAAGGTTCGAAACCGAATGTAAAAAAACACTACTCCCTCCTTGCCCTCCCCATAACCTATTTTCTAGTTCTAGCTTAATGCGTCACCCATTACATGAATAGTTGCAATACCCTCAGTGCTAGTCCTAATAAAAAAAATTGCAAAAAACGCTCCATTTCGACTAGGGTTCTGTTGGCCCTTACAACAACACCATTTTGTTGTCGGGAATAACTTACAGCTGTTTGGAGTATAATATCTCTTTCAAGAAAAAGTAATTTGAATTTAGAA
This sequence comes from Epicampocera succincta, assembly GCA_932526305.1. Classification (NCBI taxonomy): domain Eukaryota; kingdom Metazoa; phylum Arthropoda; class Insecta; order Diptera; family Tachinidae; genus Epicampocera; species Epicampocera succincta. Next base: position 26,946,296 of record OW052037.1, read on the forward strand.
TTGATAAACTGTTTTTATCGTGCTTGTCCACAGTCGCAGCAAAATTGGCATCACTTTTATTTTTGAGAAAATATACTGATATGTATTGGGAGTACCGGGACACTTATTGCATAACAGCAATTTGTATGCACAGTTTCTAATACGTCTTTTGTTTGAATACTTGAATAATTGTTAAACGACTTGAAATTTAAACCTTTTACCATATATTTACTTAACAGTTTATTTAGATCATTTATATGCACTGCAACTTTTTCACCATAATATATTCTTTAATATTATTTTATTTTTCAATTTCATTCACTTCCGCTGATAAAATATTTTCGTTCCATTTATTTTTTTCTAACGCTTTTTTATTTTGGAAATTAACAGAATGACCAGATTGTTGTTCATACTGTTAAACTTCTTATTTCTTTTGTATTCGTCACTAGAATTTGGTTATCAATGTGAGTATTTGGGAAATAATTTTTCATGAAGTGGCAATTCATCTCTGCTTTCTATGGTAATAACAAAGTTTTCCATACGATTGGGTAACCTGCAAAGCAACAACAAAGCAATACTAATTTTTGTAAGCTCATCAACAATAATATTAAACTCGTTTAATTATGTGTGGAAACTTTTGATTACTGTTAAACTTAAATCGAACCAATCTTTTAATACCTAAATCGGACTGACAATTAATATATATGGTCTCCAGAGCTTTGGAATCATCTACATCCCATTTGCTTTTTAAATGGCCCATTGCCAACATTCTACAAATCTAACGTACCGAGCAAAATTTTGACTTGAGTGCACCATGTACCGTAGTTTTCGCTTGTTTTTATATCGGTTAAAACAATTAAAACATTCAACATGTTCTGTGAGTCGTGTATAACATCAATTTTGTTTATTAAGTGAGTATCTGGGCCCATAATCTTTGTTGTACTTATGAACTAGAATTAGACGTGATTCTCATAAATGGCAGTTATTGAAATAAAAGATTCTAGTCACTTATTTGCTCAATTAAATAAATTTAATTCAGGATAAAAATGTCTTGTTACATCGAGTAATAGGAAAAAGTGAAGGAAGAAAAAGCGAAATAAAAATTTTAGAGCTATAATTCTTAGCACAGTTGTTGTAAGCATTTTGGCTGTAAGAATGGTTGCATTTGCTTTCATACTTATATATGTATATATGTATATGTATATATGTATATATATAGTATATGTACTGCTATGTATGTATATATATATACTAGCTTAACCTGGTGTGCGTTGGTGCATTGTCATTGCAAACGTTAACCGAATAGGAAACTGACATCTTTTGAAATAAAATGGCAAATCGTTTGGTATCAGGGGTGTTGGGAAGGCTATCGGCCGAGCCAGCAATTTCCACGGGATTTGAATATATTATAAATACGTAATAAAAGGCTTGATTTATTACGCAATAATTTTTATTAAAATTCCTTTATAATAAAATAATATATAAGAAATTCACATATTCAATATTAGCTTAAGTTATTTTACATACTTTTTGGTATGGAAATTCCTGGAAAATTCTATTATAGAATTTAAGGACAATCACGTCTGAACCGCTTCACAGTTAAGCTTCTACAAAATGGCGAAGGCGGTAATACGCTTCTAGACAGTAAATTCGTTAAATAAATATACATGTCGGAATTATTATTCGTTATTCTTTCGAAATTGAATTAGTGCTACCAGATGGCAAAAGAATCATGAGGATTTTTCCATCTTTAGCCAATCTCACTTCTAGTACCTTACCACGAGGCCATACGTTTATGGGAAGAGAAGGGTTTTATTTTTTCATGCCATTTTGTCCTACAGGTCAAAGTCGGCAAATATTCAGATAACCACTTCTTCCAGAATATATTTGCGTACTTCTGAGAAATTAACCAGTTTTGTCTCAATACCGTCCCATCAAGAAATGGTTTGGAGTTATAGCCTCTGCCGTATCTGTTTCAATGGGAACATATGCCAACGGTCTGGAATTTATAATATTTTCAATTTCAACAATCATGCTTAACAGGAGTTCATCAGTTGGATGCCTTAATGGCATAATTTTGTATAAAATTGTCTTTACCGAGCGATTTAAACGCTCCCATGCGCCACCCATGTGGGGTGAAACCGGTGGATTGAAACTCCATTTAGTTGTTGATGTTGTAAAAGTTTTTACTAATTCATTGTGGTCAATATCTGCTAAAGCTTCTCGTAGCTCCATTGTTTGTTCCATTATCGCTAAAAAAAAATCAAATTGAATTCCTCTTCGCCCCATAAAATTACGAATAGCCAAAATACAGGAACTTGTTGTTAAAGAATGTGTTATTTCAATATGAACCGCTCAAATTGTTAAACACGTAAACAAACAGCCATATCTTTTCTCCCTGTGGCGGTTTACAGTTACTAATATTGGGCCAAAGAAATCAATCCCGGTATATGTAAACAGTACACTATACGATGCAACACGTGCGCGTGGCAGTTTAGCCATTTGAGGGATCTGTGGAGTAGCTCTAGTAATTTTACACATTTGTCAACATCGAATAATTGACTTGTATGTAGCACGAAGTCTTGATATACAATATTTTAGTCTTAACTCATTGAGAGCTGTCTCATGATTTCCATGGTAAAGTTTTTCATGATAGTGTAGGCATATAAGCTTGGTTAAATTATTTTTTCTTGTCAGTGTTACTGGACGTTTCTGCCACATCGATTCTTCCATCGACGCACAAAATTCCGTCTTCTAAATAGGGTGATTTAGAATAAATTTCACTGAATTTTTTGATAGACTTTTTAGATTTAAGTGCAGAAATCTCTAAATAATATGATTCATATTGCACTTGTTTATATAATGCAAGTTCAGCATTGTTTAACTCTTCTTGCGTTAATTCACCTTTCTCTTTCATTCTACTTCCATATATGAATCGCAAAACATATGCCATTGTTCTAACCAAGCGGTTGTATTTTGAAAATCGAAATATATTTATAACAGCCTCACGTTTTGTTATCTGGTGTACATTCTGTTTTCGCTCTTCTTCTCTTCGTGAAAATGGTTCTGCTTGTGGCCATTGCTCTTTAGGTTTGTATAAAAATTCGGGGCCTTTAAACCAACGATTAGATTTGAATGCGTTTTTTATCTTAGTACATTTTATTGCCTCATCTGCAACATTTTGTCTACTTAGCACCCAATTCCATTCTGTAAGAGATGTTAACTCTAAAATTTCTGTAACTCTAAAGGCTACGAACTGGCTGTATTTTCGGTGATCGGAATTGATCCAGCTCAACACGGGTTTTGAATCACACCAAAAATATTTGTCGGTTATTTTAATTTCATGGTTTTCTGCTATGAATTTGGCTAGACGAGCTCCAATTAGGGCAGCCATAAGTTGAAGTCTGGGAATAGAAACTATTTTCATCGGTGCTACCCTGGTTTTGGCACTAACCAATTAACATATAACTACGTTGTTTCTGCTAAATCTAAAATAAGATGCTGCTGCGTAACCGTCAGCACCAGCATCAACAAATGTGTGCAGTTGTATTAACACGTTTTTATAATCTTGTAATGATTGCAAGTAGCATCTTTGTATTTTAATGTTTTGTAAATGTGGTAAGCTTGTTACCCATTGAGACCATTTATTTATTAGCTCCGGGGAAATTGGCTCATCCCAATATACTTTACTTCGCCATACATCTTGCATCAGTATTTTAACAAACATTGTTATATGCGAAATGAAAGTGGATCATAAATTGACATAATAAGTCTCAACATTTCTCTCTTAGTGGGAGATTTTCTTAGTAAAAATTAATCACTTTCGAAAGGCCGAAGGTAGGCAGTTTTGAAGGTAATAGTGTCCTCCTTATATTCCCAGAAGACTCCTAAGACCTTTTCTACTTAATTGTTATCCTTAAAATTAATGCACGTTGCGTCATTTGAGTTCCTTGTTGAGAATTCCTGTCTAACAAGCTCACTATTTGACACACAGTTTCTTATGTTGAAACCGGCCTGGCGGTGTATGTAGGATACGTCTGAGATTAGTTTGATTGCATCCTCTGACGTATTAACCGAACCTAATAAATCATCCACATAAGGGTTTTCTCTAATAGATTTGACAGCGCATGGAAATTAATTTTTAAATTTATCTGCATTTATTTTCTTTATATATTGAGATATGGTTGGAGCACAGGTGGCTCCAAATATCATAACATCCATAACATAAACATCAGGTGTTTTGTCCTGTTATAAATTTTGGGTCAATGAAAGAAGAAGAAGCACCAGTGTCTGTTAGAAATTTTAATTGTCTGCCAAATGGAGAGTTAATGTTAATATACGGTAGTACACTACCATGCTTATTACAATGTATATATCTTGTTTGTTATTTAAGGCTGATTACCAAAAATCCTGGTTGTCATCAATATTACAATTTACATATTGGTCCAGATTTGTATGATTAAAGTATGGAGCTTGATCTTCGTTTCGAGGGCTCCTAAATTCATTGACATTGTTCATTTCGTTTCTGCCTGTTACCTACTAAACCGAGTGCTTGGGCTTGTTTTAAATTTATTGGTACCCCTTTCAAATTTTGAAAACCCACTGTTGGTTTCCATTGGTTCTGGTGGCGGCTGTGATTGTCCCCAATTTGCTGGCTGAGAAAAGTTATCAGAATGATGGTTGGAAGGAAAAATTGCGATTGTAATGCTTAGATGCGGCTCAGAATTATTATTATTATTATTATTAGTATAGTAAGGTCTTGCAGAATAATTAAAACTTCGTTGGGGTTGCTAATAATTTAACTGTCTTGGTACGGTATTTGAGTAATTGTGCGAATATCTCTGGTATGGAGTATATTAGTTGTTTTGTCTCCATTGAGGATTTGTTCAAATTGGACCTTATATAGTGAATGTTTTGTTCCCTAATACAGTAGTCCAGAGCTGTTAGCAATGATTCTGGTCTCATCGCTCTAATAGTTGAACCCATAGGTTCTCGTAGACCTGATAGAAATGCATTTAGACACATTTCAGCGAAGAGATCTCTTTTTGCTTTGATTACGTTATCTTCAGATTCATGAATTGATAGGTTATTTGATAAAGCCGATTGAATTTCCATGACTGTAGAATTTTTCGATTGGTTTGCTGTACTGTTTTAAAGAATGGAGGTCTCTTATTAGGGAAGGTTCTGTCCGTTTGTCCGAGTAGTGTGATATTAAATTTCCCCGGATCTCATCCCAGTTAAGGAATGTACCATATATGTTTAAGACTTCATTGGCTGGGCCATTTATCTGCATTTATATTCTTTATATATTAAGATATGGTTGGAGCAGAGGTGGCTCCAAATATTATAACATCCATAACATAAATATGAGGTGTTTTGTCCTGATCACAATCGTGCCATAGAAACCTTTGAACATCGCGATCTTCTGGCCGCATATGAATTTGAAGAAACATCTCTTCGATGTCACCACACAGCCACCGAGTTTTGCCTAAAAATTAGTTTAAAGATAAACCATCAGACTTTGCTGCTGCATCCCACACCACTCGCGATTTTCCCGGCTTATTTTTATTGAACACAGCAAATATAGGCAGACATTAAACTTTTCCGTCATTACGGTTAATTTTTTTATTATTTAGTTTTCGAATATAACCTTTGTTCATATAACTTTCTATTGTATTTTTAAATATTTGAAATTGTGCGTCATCACGCATTAATTTCCTTTATAAGCATATAAGTCGTTTAAGAGCCATATTAAAACTGTCTGGCAATTTAAAATTGTCGTGTCTCCATAGCAATGGAACCTCGTAATGTCCATTTTCTTTCCATACTGTGAAATTGTTTAGCAAACTTAATGCTCGAATTTCATTATCTGAGACGAGGGAGTCTTTGGTGCAAATTCCTACACTTTCTAATGTATAGAAACTGCTAACTAATTCCTCTAACTTTCTATCAGTTTCAGCGCAATTGCAAATATGAAAATTGAAATTCTTACTTGTGTGTTTATTTGCAGCTGTTAATCCATAGATGAGCCAACCAAGTTTTGTCTGTACTGCGACAGGCTCATGTGGAGCACATTCACGGGTTTTGTTTGAAATTCCTAGGTTGAGGTGGTTTAATCCTATGAGTATCTTCGGTATAGCGTCCACATAGCTCTTGATAGGTAAATTTCGCACACACACACATTTTTGTGTAATTCAATGATTGGGTTGGAAAATTTAAAGACTCCACTGTACTTACGTTCAGCTTTATTAGATTATTATTTGCCCCTGAAACGTCAATTATTAATTTTACTGAATTTGTTTCGTTTCTTTGCATACCTCCCGTCCACCTTAAATATAATGGAATAGATACACCACTTACACCCAGTTCATTTGCAATTGTTTCATCCATAAGGCTGATAGAGGACCCTTCATCAATAAATGCAAAGGTATCAATTATTTTTTCATTATCATTAATTTTAACTGGTATTATTTTAAACAAAATTTCATCATCTTCATCACTGTGTGTATTACACACAGATGCATATTTTATGCATTTGACGTTTCTTTATTATTTTCAATATTTTTCGCTGAAGAAACCCGATGTAAAGACGGATGATGATAATAATTACAGTTTTCTTCACAACACTGTTTTTTCTTTTGCATTCACCATTATGATAAGACAAGCAGAATTTAAATAAATTATTCTCTCTTATTATTTTCCACTTCTCTTTACGATCCAATGAGTGATAAGTTTTGCACTCACTTACAGTTTTACATCCATAGCTTTTACAAACAACACATCTACGTTCACCACTGTGAGAATTACCAAACGATCTTGTTGTTTGTTTGTTAAAACCTAAATTGTTACGTGTGGTGTGTGGATTTTGTTTGTTTATTGTTTTGTTGGATTGTGCTGTTAATCCGATGTTAAATAACCAGCTTTCAAATTCAACTAAATTTGGCTTTTTGTTTTGATGAATTAATTTTAGTTTTAAAGAAGCCCATTGCATTTTGTAAGTAGTCGGTAATTTTTCTAATAATTGTTGCAATAAAAAAGAATTATTTACTTCATCTAATAGGTTGCTGGCATTGATAGTGAATATTAAGCTGCGGACATTAACAGCAAAGGAAGTAAGGCTTTGTAAGTTATTTTCGTCAACTTTTGGGGATGAACTTATTTTATTTTTAATAACATTTAAAATTTTTTCAGGTTGTCCATACAACATTCGAAGTATGTTTATGACTTTAGCTACATTTGAGGACGAGCTTGTGTTGTACGCTTTGGAGAGCATCACCTTTTATAGATTTTTGTAGACGAATGAGATTTTCGGTGTCCGAAAAGCAGCATGTGGCTGATGACCATTCGAAGGTGGATACAAATAAAGGCCAATCTTCGGGGTTACCGGAAAATATAGGCAACTCTTTCGGAACAGATTGTCGTGCGTTAAAAGTGCCTTGCATGTTACTAATATTTTGTGTTGTGTACAATGAATTATTAGTGTAATTAAATGATGAATATGGGGGGTTGTTTGGGAGTGATCTGGGAAAAGTTGTGCTGCGCGGAAGTGTTGTTCCTAAATTAAAATCATTATTTGGCATCGCAGTATGAAAGTAATCGGATGCAGGTAAATGTGAGAATGTCACATTGGTTGGCTGGTGGGAAAAACCTTGCGTACTAGAAAGGAGTTCATGTCTCCGTTTGCCACCACTAGTGGCAGTGGCCGTTGCACAAACTGGTGCGACGTGTTCATTACGAAAGCGAGCTAGTAGTGTAATGTTGAGAAGTTGTCGGAATAATATCCACCGATTCTTTATTTTTCTCCGCTTGCACATTTTGTGCCAATTTTGAGGCATTGTCATTCTTTGAATTTATAACTGATTGACCGTGAATATTCTGATTACACGGTAGGTTTGCTATGGACATTTCGTCAATCCAGTTTTGAATCGCTTGGGATTTATTGGAGGAAACATCAAGAACTTGTTCAGCTTCTTCTAGAAGTTCATGTTTTTTGTCTAAATATTCACGGCGTAATTTAACTTGGTATAATTTTAATACTATGGTCAGGAGAAATTGATCTACCTGTATGACATTGCGGACATATAGGGTCTTCTGATGTGCTAATAACATTTTTTTCATATTTCTTGCTGCATTTGATACATGTCGCTGCGCTATCAATTTCGAGGTTATATGGCAGTGAACCGTAGTTATAATTTTCTTGTTGAACCTTTTCTATTTCGCTATTCATAGTACTTACTGTGGGATTGGCTTTGTGAAGTGACTTAGGTGACAGGACGGACTGCAAGCCACAAAAAGAATTTTAAGATTGTCGGGAAGGCTATCGGCCGAGCCAGCAATTTCCACGGGATTTTGAATAAATTATAAATACGTAATAAAAGGTTTGATTTATTACGCAATAACTTTTATTAAAATTCCTTTATAATAAAATAATATATAAGAAATTCACATATTCAATATTAGCTTAAACTATTTTACATACTTTTTGGTATGGAAATTCCTGGAAAATTCTATTATAAAATTTAAGGACAATCACGTCTGAACCGCTTCACAGTTAAGCTCCTGCAAAATGGCAAAGGTGGTAAGACGCTTCTAGACAATAAATTCGTCAAATAAATATACATGTCGGAATTATTATTCGTTATTCTTTCGGAATTGAATTAGTGCTACCAGATGGCAAAAGAATCATGAGGATTTTGGGAGTCGCGTTAACAAGGGGATTGCAAGGCTACAACAAATTTATTCCTTTATATTTACCCGTTATAATAGTAACTTCGATTAAATAGCTTCACATTTTTTTTACTGCAAGTTGTGCGGTAAAATAATGGGAACTCCAGTTTTGAGCTTCAGCACATGTAGAGGAAGTAATGGGACAATAAGTGAGCTTAAAAACTCAACGTAATTGACAGCAGCCTCATATCTCATCACTTTTTTTTACGTCGGCGACATTACTATTGTCTAATCTAATCCTACTCAAGGCATCCGCATTACTATTAAATTTTCCTTTTTTATATACATATGATTTCGTAATCATATTCTTCTAACTTTAAACGCCACCTAACTAAGTTAGGTTCCTTAAGGCTCATTACCCACGTAAGTGGCCTGTGGTCTGTAACTATTTCAAACTTTCGACGAAATAAATAGGGGCGAAAATATTTAGTTGCCCATACTATTCCTAGGAGCTCCTTTTCAATTGTGGAGTAATTGAAATCACTTTCGGATTCTACTTGCGTAGCAAATTGGTTTATCGGTACCAATATGTCCCTGAGAGAGGATTGCTCCTAGTGCAATCTTACTTGCAGCAGTTGTGAGAAGAAATGGCTTTGGAAAGTCGGGGAATTGCAATATTGGATCATTCATCAGAATGTTCTTGCAGGTTTCAAAAGCTTTTACATATCTGTCGTCCAACGTTATTCTTCTGCCTTTCTTCAAACACTCCGTCATTGGCTTTGTGAGTTAACTAGGTCGGGGATAAATTTTCTGTAGTAGCTCAGTAGACCTATAAATGACTTTATTTCACGGTTAGTACGTGGTATTGGGAATTTTTTAATATCCTAGATTTTTGTAGCATTAGGGTTTATGCCTTCCGTTGTAATTATATGCCCTAAAAAAGCTATTTCTTTTCGAAGAAACTCCTGATTTATCAAGTTGAATTTTAAAATTTAAAGATCTCAATTATAAAAAGACCTTTTCAAAATGTTCAATGTGTTCTTGGAGGGATGTCGAGAATATGATTATATCATCTAAATAAACTAAACAGATTTTCCCTACCAGATCTCTCAAGACATTATCCATAATCCTCTGGAAAGTTAAGGGTGTATTTTTTAAGTCAAAGGGCATCACGTATTCATAGTGGCCCCCTTCTACAGTAAAGGCCGTTTTTTGAATATCTTGTGGACTCATCTCGATTTGATGGAAGCCACTAGCTAAATCCAGCGTAGAGAAGTACAGACACTTGCCCAGTTTATCCAAGATTTCGGAAATATTTGGGAGTGGGTATCTGTCTGAGATAGCTTTTTCATTCAACCTTCTGTAATCAATAACAAGGCTCTACTTTAGCTTTCCTGGTGCATCATTTTTCCTTGGAACACTCCATACTGGAGAGCTCCACGGGGAAAAGCTTGGCCTAATAATTTCCTGTTCTAACATATCTGATATTTGTTCTCTCACTTCTTCTTTATGAACAAAGGGATATCTGTATGATTTTGAATGGATAGGAATATCGTCTGTTGTCTGAATTTTGTGTTTTATTTCGTTTGTGAACGTTAAATTTTTTGCCTCTCTATAAAAGATGTCATCATATTTAGTACATAACTTTAAAAGTTTCTGTTTTTCTTCATTATTAAGATGTTCTGTGCGGAGCAGTTCAGGTAAATTTTTAATTCTGTCGTTGATTTGGTTTTAGTTAATGTTGGAGTTATTCAATTCAATGAAGTTTTCTGAGTTATACGCATTTGTCTTAATAGGTTGTTCTAAGAAATGTGATTAATCACTTCCAGTGGGGTTAACTACTTTTATTATGCTAAGCCAATTTTTGCATTATAGATGCCTGGAGAAATAAGCAGACCATTATACAGGATTATTGCATTTACAATTATTTTATTTTATTAATATATTTTGTAGAAGAAAAATTTGGTTTCATTTCCAGGAGTATTGTCACACTCTTGGTGCTTAGCATTTTGTTTTCTAAATCGATGTTTGCTCCAATTTTAGTAAAAGAATCTAAACCTAACAGCCCGTCGAAATAACCGTGGAATTTGAAAACTAGGAATGTAAAAGTTCCTGTTCTCGGAATTTCCTTGAAGATAGGGAATGTCACCGTCTCTTCAATATTGTATTTACTTAAAATTGTGGATATGGTTATTGGGGTACATATTTCGATGGATTTATAAATTTTGGGTCAATGAAAGAAGAAGAAGCACCAGTGTCTGTTAGAAATTTTAATTGTCTGCCAAATGGAGAGTTAATGTTAATATACGGTAGTACACTACCATGCTTATTACAATGTATATATCTTGTTTGTTATTTAAGGCTGATTACCAAAAATCCCGGTTGTCATCAATATTACAATTTACATATTGGTCCAGATTTGTATGATTAAAGTATGGAGCTTGATCTTCGTTTCGAGGGCTCCTAAATTCATTGACATTGTTCATTTCGTTTCTGCCTGTTACCTACTAAACCGAGTGCTTGGGCTTGTTTTAAATTTATTGGTACCCCTTTCAAATTTTGAAAACCCACTGTTGGTTTCCATTGGTTCTGGTGGCGGCTGTGATTGTCCCCAATTTGCTGGCTGAGAAAAGTTATCAGAATGATGGTTGGAAGGAAAAATTGCGATTGTAATGCTTAGATGCGGCTCAGAATTATTATTATTATTATTATTAGTATAGTAAGGTCTTGCAGAATAATTAAAACTTCGTTGGGGTTGCTAATAATTTAACTGTCTTGGTACGGTATTTGAGTAATTGTGCGAATATCTCTGGTATGGAGTATATTAGTTGTTTTGTCTCCATTGAGGATTTGTTCAAATTGGACCTTATATAGTGAATGTTTTGTTCCCTAATACAGTAGTCCAGAGCTGTTAGCAATGATTCTGGTCTCATCGCTCTAATAGTTGAACCCATAGGTTCTCGTAGACCTGATAGAAATGCATTTAGACACATTTCAGCGAAGAGATCTCTTTTTGCTTTGATTACGTTATCTTCAGATTCATGAATTGATAGGTTATTTGATAAAGCCGATTGAATTTCCATGACTGTAGAATTTTTCGATTGGTTTGCTGTACTGTTTTAAAGAATGGAGGTCTCTTATTAGGGAAGGTTCTGTCCGTTTGTCCGAGTAGTGTGATATTAAATTTCCCCGGATCTCATCCCAGTTAAGGAATGTACCATATATGTTTAAGACTTCATTGGCTGGGCCATTTATCTGCATTTATATTCTTTATATATTAAGATATGGTTGGAGCACAGGTGGCTCCAAATATTATAACATCCATAACATAAATATGAGGTGTTTTGTCCTGATCACAATCGTGCCATAGAAATCTTTGAACATCGCGATCTTCTGGCCGCATATGAATTTGAAGAAACATCTCTTCGATGTCACCACACAGCCATCGAGTTTTGCCTGAACTTAAAAAGGATTGCAGGCAGAGAGGCCAACATATTAGGGCCTTTTAGTAAAAATTTGTTTAAAGATAAACCATCAGACTTTGCTGCTGCATCCCACACCACTCGCGATTTTCCCGGCTTATTTTTATTGAACACAGCAAATATAGGCAGATATTAAACTTTTCCGTCATTACGGTTAATTTTTTTATTATTTAGTTTTCGAATATAACCTTTGTTCATATAACTTTCTATTGTATTTTTAAATATTTGAAATTGTGCGTCATCACGCATTAATTTCCTTTATAAGCATATAAGTCGTTTAAGAGCCATATTAAAACTGTCTGGCAATTTAAAATTGTCGTGTCTCCATAGCAATGGAACCTCGTAATGTCCATTTTCTTTCCATACTGTGAAATTGTTTAGCAAACTTAATGCTCGAATTTCATTATCTGAGACGAGGGAGTCTTTGGTGCAAATTCCTACACTTTCTAATGTATAGAAACTGCTAACTAATTCCTCTAACTTTCTATCAGTTTCAGCGCAATTGCAAATATGAAAATTGAAATTCTTACTTGTGTGTTTATTTGTAGCTGTTGATCCATAGATGAGCCAACCAAGTTTTGTCTGTACTGCGACAGGCTCATGTGGAGCACATTCACGGGTTTTGTTTGAAATTCCTAGGTTGAGGTGGTTTAATCCTTTGAGTATCTTCGGTATAGCGTCCACATAGCTCTTGATAGGTAAATTTCGCACACACACACATTTTTGTTTTGTTTGAAATTCCTAGGTTGAGGTGGTTTAATCCTATGAGTATCTTCGGTATAGCGTCCACATAGCTCTTGATAGGTAAATTTCGCACACACACACATTTTTGTGTAATTCAATGATTGGGTTGGAAAATTTAAAGACTCCACTGTACTTACGTTCAGCTTTATTAGATTATTATTTGCCCCTGAAACGTCAATTATTAATTTTACTGAATTTGTTTCGTTTCTTTGCATACCTCCCGTCCACCTTAAATATAATGGAATAGATACACCACTTACACCCAGTTCATTTGCAATTGTTTCATCCATAAGGCTGATAGAGGACCCTTCATCAATAAATGCAAAGGTATCAATTATTTTTTCATTATCATTAATTTTAACTGGTATTATTTTAAACAAAATTTCATCATCTTCATCACTGTGTGTATTACACACAGATGCATATTTTATGCATTTGACGTTTCTTTATTATTTTCAATATTTTTCGCTGAAGAAACCCGATGTAAAGACGGATGATGATAATAATTACAGTTTTCTTCACAACACTGTTTTTTCTTTTGCATTCACCATTATGATAAGACAAGCAGAATTTACATAAATTATTCTCTCTTATTATTTTCCACTTCTCTTTACGATCCAATGAGTGATAAGTTTTGCACTCACTTACAGTTTTACATCCATAGCTTTTACAAACAACACATCTACGTTCACCACTGTGAGAATTACCAAACGATCTTGTTGTTTGTTTGTTAAAACCTAAATTGTTACGTGTGGTGTGTGGATTTTGTTTGTTTATTGTTTTGTTGGATTGTGCTCGCTGTTAATCCGATGTTAAATAAGCAGATTTCAAATTCAACTAAATTTTTTGTTTTGATGAATTAATTTTAGTTTTAAAGAAGCCCATTGCATTTTGTAAGTAGTCGGTAATTTTTCTAATAATTGTTGCAATAAAAAAGAATTATTTACTTCATCTAATAGGTTGCTGGCATTGATAGTGAATATTAAGCTGCGGACATTAACAGCAAAGGAAGTAAGGCTTTGTAAGTTATTTTCGTCAACTTTTGGGGATGAACTTATCCTATTTTTAATAACATTTAAAATTTTTTCAGGTTGTCCATACAACATTCGAAGTATGTTTATGACTTTAGCTACATTTGAGGACGAGCTTGTGTTGTACGCTTTGGAGAGCATCACCTTTTATAGATTTTTGTAGACGAATGAGAATTTCGGTGTCCGAAAAGCAGCATGTGGCTGATGACCATTCGAAGGTGGATACAAATAAAGGCCAATCTTCGGGGTTACCGGAAAATATAGGCAACTCTTTCGGAACAGATTGTCGTGCGTTAAAAGTGCTTTGCATGTTACTAATATTTTGTGTTGTGTACAATGGATTATTAGTGTAATTAAATGATGAATTTGGGGGGTTGTTTGGGAGTGATCTGGGAAAAGTTGTGCTGCGCGGAAGTGTTGTTCCTAAATTAAAATCATTATTTAGCATCGCAGTATGAAAGTAATCGGATGCAGGTAAATGTGAGAATGTCACATTGGTTGGCTGGTGGGAAAAACCTTGCGTACTAGAAAGGAGTTCATGTCTCCCTTTGCCTCCACTAGTGGCAGTGGCCGTTGCACGTGACGTGTTCATTACGAAAGCGAGCTAGTAGTGTAATGTTGAGAAGTTGTCGGAATAATATCCACCGATTCTTTATTTTTCTCCGCTTGCACATTTTGTGCCAATTTTGAGGCATTGTCATTCTTTGAATTTATAACTGATTGACCGTGAATATTCTGATTACACGGTAGGTTTGCTATGGACATTTCGTCAATCCAGTTTTGAATCGCTTGGGATTTATTGGAGGAAACATCAAGAACTTGTTCAGCTTCTTCTAGAAGTTCATGTTTTTTGTCTAAATATTCACGGCGTAATTTAACTTGGTATAATTTTAATACTATGGTCAGGAGAAATTGATCTACCTGTATGACATTGCGGACATATAGGGTCTTCTGATGTGCTAATAACATTTTTTTCATATTTCTTGCTGCATTTGATACATGTCGCTGCGCTATCAATTTCGAGGTTATATGGCAGTGAACCGTAGTTATAATTTTCTTGTTGAACCTTTTCTATTTCGCTATTCATAGTACTTACTGTGGGATTGGCTTTGTGAAGTGACTTAGGTGACAGGACGGACTGCAAGCCACAAAAAGAATTTTAAGATTGTCGGGAAGGCTATCGGCCGAGCCAGCAATTTCCACGGGATTTTGAATAAATTATAAATACGTAATAAAAGGTTTGATTTATTACGCAATAACTTTTATTAAAATTCCTTTATAATAAAATAATATATAAGAAATTCACATATTCAATATTAGCTTAAACTATTTTACATACTTTTTGGTATGGAAATTCCTGGAAAATTCTATTATAAAATTTAAGGACAATCACGTCTGAACCGCTTCACAGTTAAGCTCCTGCAAAATGGCAAAGGTGGTAAGACGCTTCTAGACAATAAATTCGTCAAATAAATATACATGTCGGAATTATTATTCGTTATTCTTTCGGAATTGAATTAGTGCTACCAGATGGCAAAAGAATCATGAGGATTTTGGGAGTCGCGTTAACAAGGGGATTGCAAGGCTACAACAAATTTATTCCTTTATATTTACCCGTTATAATAGTAACTTCGATTAAATGGCTTCACATTTTTTTTACTGCAAGTTGTGCGGTAAAATAATGGGAACTCCAGTTTTGAGTTTCAGCACATGTAGAGGAAGTAATGGGACAATAAGTGAGCTTAAAAACTCAACGTAATTGACAGCAGCCTCATATCTCATCACTTTTTTTTACGTCGGCGACATTACTATTGTCTAATCTAATCCTACTCAAGGCATCCGCATTACTATTAAATTTTCCTTTTTTATATACATATGATTTCGTAATCATATTCTTCTAACTTTAAACGCCACCTAACTAAGTTAGGTTCCTTAAGGCTCATTACCCACGTAAGTGGCCTGTGGTCTGTAACTATTTCAAACTTTCGACGAAATAAATAGGGGCGAAAATATTTAGTTGCCCATACTATTCCTAGGAGCTCCTTTTCAATTGTGGAGTAATTGAAATCACTTTCGGATTCTACTTGCGTAGCAAATTGGTTTATCGGTACCAATATGTCCCTGAGAGAGGATTGCTCCTAGTGCAATCTTACTTGCAGCAGTTGTGAGAAGAAATGGCTTTGGAAAGTCGGGGAATTGCAATATTGGATCATTCATCAGAATGTTCTTGCAGGTTTCAAAAGCTTTTACATATCTGTCGTCCAACGTTATTCTTCTGCCTTTCTTCAAACACTCCGTCATTGGCTTTGTGAGTTAACTAGGTCGGGGATAAATTTTCTGTAGTAGCTCAGTAGACCTATAAATGACTTTATTTCACGGTTAGTACGTGGTATTGGGAATTTTTTAATATCCTAGATTTTTGTAGCATTAGGGTTTATGCCTTCCGTTGTAATTATATGCCCTAAAAAAGCTATTTCTTTTCGAAGAAACTCCTGATTTATTAAGTTGAATTTTAAAATTTAAAGATCTCAATTATAAAAAGACCTTTTCAAAATGTTCAATGTGTTCTTGGAGGGATGTCGAGAATATGATTATATCATCTAAATAAACTAAACAGATTTTCCCTACCAGATCTCTCAAGACATTATCCATAATCCTCTGGAAAGTTAAGGGTGTATTTTTTAAGTCAAAGGGCATCACGTATTCATAGTGGCCCCCTTCTACAGTAAAGGCCGTTTTTTGAATATCTTGTGGACTCATCTCGATTTGATGGAAGCCACTAGCTAAATCCAGCGTAGAGAAGTACAGACACTTGCCCAGTTTATCCAAGATTTTGGAAATATTTGGGAGTGGGTATCTGTCTGAGATAGCTTTTTCTTTCAACCTTCTGTAATCAATAACAAGGCTCTACTTTAGCTTTCCTGGTGCATCATTTTTCCTTGGAACACTCCATACTGGAGAGCTCCACGGGGAAAAGCTTGGCCTAATAATTTCCTGTTCTAACATATCTGATATTTGTTCTCTCACTTCTTCTTTATGAACAAAGGGATATCTGTATGATTTTGAATGGATAGGAATATCGTCTGTTGTCTGAATTTTGTGTTTTATTTCGTTTGTGAACGTTAAATTTTTTGCCTCTCTATAAAAGATGTCATCATATTTAGTACATAACTTTAAAAGTTTCTGTTTTTCTTCATTATTAAGATGTTCTGTGCGGAGTAGTTCAGGTAAATTTTTAATTCTGTCGTTGATTTGGTTTTAGTTAATGTTGGAGTTATTCAATTCAATGAAGTTTTCTGAGTTATACGCATTTGTCTTAATAGGTTGTTCTAAGAAATGTGATTAATCACTTCCAGTGGGGTTAACTACTTTTATTATGCTAAGCCAATTTTTGCATTATAGATGCCTGGAGAAATAAGCAGACCATTATACAGGATTATTGCATTTACAATTATTTTCTTTTATTAATATATTTTGTAGAAGAAAAATTTGGTTTCATTTCCAGGAGTATTGTCACACTCTTGGTGCTTAGCATTTTGTTTTCTAAACCGATGTTTGCTCCAATTTTAGTAAAAGAATCTAAACCTAACAGCCCGTCGAAATAACCGTGGAATTTGAAAACTAGGAATGTAAAAGTTCCTGTTCTCGGAATTTCCTTGAAGATAGGGAATGTCACCGTCTCTTCAATATTGTATTTACTTAAAATTGTGGATATGGTTATTGGGGTACATATTTCGATGGATTTATAAATTTTGGGTCAATGAAAGAAGAAGAAGCACCAGTGTCTGTTAGAAATTTTAATTGTCTGCCAAATGGAGAGTTAATGTTAATATACGGTAGTACACTACCATGCTTATTACAATGTATATATCTTGTTTGTTATTTAAGGCTGATTACCAAAAATCCTGGTTGTCATCAATATTACAATTTACATATTGGTCCAGATTTGTATGATTAAAGTATGGAGCTTGATCTTCGTTTCGAGGGCTCCTAAATTCATTGACATTGTTCATTTCGTTTCTGCCTGTTACCTACTAAACCGAGTGCTTGGGCTTGTTTTAAATTTATTGGTACCCCTTTCAAATTTTGAAAACCCACTGTTGGTTTCCATTGGTTCTGGTGGCGGCTGTGATTGTCCCCAATTTGCTGGCTGAGAAAAGTTATCAGAATGATGGTTGGAAGGAAAAATTGCGATTGTAATGCTTAGATGCGGCTCAGAATTATTATTATTATTATTATTAGTATAGTAAGGTCTTGCAGAATAATTAAAACTTCGTTGGGGTTGCTAATAATTTAACTGTCTTGGTACGGTATTTGAGTAATTGTGCGAATATCTCTGGTATGGAGTATATTAGTTGTTTTGTCTCCATTGAGGATTTGTTCAAATTGGACCTTATATAGTGAATGTTTTGTTCCCTAATACAGTAGTCCAGAGCTGTTAGCAATGATTCTGGTCTCATCGCTCTAATAGTTGAACCCATAGGTTCTCGTAGACCTGATAGAAATGCATTTAGACACATTTCAGCGAAGAGATCTCTTTTTGCTTTGATTACGTTATCTTCAGATTCATGAATTGATAGGTTATTTGATAAAGCCGATTGAATTTCCATGACTGTAGAATTTTTCGATTGGTTTGCTGTACTGTTTTAAAGAATGGAGGTCTCTTATTAGGGAAGTTTCTGTCCGTTTGTCCGAGTAGTGTGATATTAAATTTCCCCGGATCTCATCCCAGTTAAGGAATGTACCATATATGTTTAAGACTTCATTGGCTGGGCCATTTATCTGCATTTATATTCTTTATATATTAAGATATGGTTGGAGCACAGGTGGCTCCAAATATCATAACATCCATAATATAAACATGAGGTGTTTTGTCCTGATCACAATCGTGCCATAGAAACCTTTGAACATCGCGATCTTCTGGCCGCATATGAATTTGAAGAAACATCTCTTCGATGTCACCACACAGCCACCGAGTTTTGCCTAAAAATTAGTTTAAAGATAAACCATCAGACTTTGCTGCTGCATCCCACACCACTCGCGATTTTCCCGGCTTATTTTTATTGAACACAGCAAATATAGGCAGATATTAAACTTTTCCGTCATTACGGTTAATTTTTTTATTATTTAGTTTTCGAATATAACCTTTGTTCATATAACTTTCTATTGTATTTTTAAATATTTGAAATTGTGCGTCATCACGCATTAATTTCCTTTATAAGCATATAAGTCGTTTAAGAGCCATATTAAAACTGTCTGGCAATTTAAAATTGTCGTGTCTCCATAGCAATGGAACCTCGTAATGTCCATTTTCTTTCCATACTGTGAAATTGTTTAGGAAACTTAATGCTCGAATTTCATTATCTGAGACGAGGGAGTCTTTGGTGCAAATTCCTACACTTTCTAATGTATAGAAACTGCTAACTAATTCCTCTAACTTTCTATCAGTTTCAGCGCAATTGCAAATATGAAAATTGAAATTCTTACTTGTGTGTTTATTTGCAGCTGTTAATCCATAGATGAGCCAACCAAGTTTTGTCTGTACTGCGACAGGCTCATGTGGAGCACATTCACGGGTTTTGTTTGAAATTCCTAGGTTGAGGTGGTTTAATCCTATGAGTATCTTCGGTATAGCGTCCACATAGCTCTTGATAGGTAAATTTCGCACACACACACATTTTTGTGTAATTCAATGATTGGGTTGGAAAATTTAAAGACTCCACTGTACTTACGTTCAGCTTTATTAGATTATTATTTGCCCCTGAAACGTCAATTATTAATTTTACTGAATTTGTTTCGTTTCTTTGCATACCTCCCGTCCACCTTAAATATAATGGAATAGATACACCACTTACACCCAGTTCATTTGCAATTGTTTCATCCATAAGGCTGATAGAGGACCCTTCATCAATAAATGCAAAGGTATCAATTATTTTTTCATTATCATTAATTTTAACTGGTATTATTTTAAACAAAATTTCATCATCTTCATCACTGTGTGTATTACACACAGATGCATATTTTATGCATTTGACGTTTCTTTATTATTTTCAATATTTTTCGCTGAAGAAACCCGATGTAAAGACGGATGATGATAATAATTACAGTTTTCTTCACAACACTGTTTTTTCTTTTGCATTCACCATTATGATAAGACAAGCAGAATTTAAATAAATTATTCTCTCTTATTATTTTCCACTTCTCTTTACGATCCAATGAGTGATAAGTTTTGCACTCACTTACAGTTTTACATCCATAGCTTTTACAAACAACACATCTACGTTCACCACTGTGAGAATTACCAAACGATCTTGTTGTTTGTTTGTTAAAACCTAAATTGTTACGTGTGGTGTGTGGATTTTGTTTGTTTATTGTTTTGTTGGATTGTGCTGTTAATCCGATGTTAAATAACCAGCTTTCAAATTCAACTAAATTTGGCTTTTTGTTTTGATGAATTAATTTTAGTTTTAAAGAAGCCCATTGCATTTTGTAAGTAGTCGGTAATTTTTCTAATAATTGTTGCAATAAAAAAGAATTATTTACTTCATCTAATAGGTTGCTGGCATTGATAGTGAATATTAAGCTGCGGACATTAACAGCAAAGGAAGTAAGGCTTTGTAAGTTATTTTCGTCAACTTTTGGGGATGAACTTATTTTATTTTTAATAACATTTAAAATTTTTTCAGGTTGTCCATACAACATTCGAAGTATGTTTATGACTTTAGCTACATTTGAGGACGAGCTTGTGTTGTACGCTTTGGAGAGCATCACCTTTTATAGATTTTTGTAGACGAATGAGATTTTCGGTGTCCGAAAAGCAGCATGTGGCTGATGACCATTCGAAGGTGGATACAAATAAAGGCCAATCTTCGGGGTTACCGGAAAATATAGGCAACTCTTTCGGAACAGATTGTCGTGCGTTAAAAGTGCCTTGCATGTTACTAATATTTTGTGTTGTGTACAATGAATTATTAGTGTAATTAAATGATGAATATGGGGGGTTGTTTGGGAGTGATCTGGGAAAAGTTGTGCTGCGCGGAAGTGTTGTTCCTAAATTAAAATCATTATTTGGCATCGCAGTATGAAAGTAATCGGATGCAGGTAAATGTGAGAATGTCACATTGGTTGGCTGGTGGGAAAAACCTTGCGTACTAGAAAGGAGTTCATGTCTCCGTTTGCCACCACTAGTGGCAGTGGCCGTTGCACAAACTGGTGCGACGTGTTCATTACGAAAGCGAGCTAGTAGTGTAATGTTGAGAAGTTGTCGGAATAATATCCACCGATTCTTTATTTTTCTCCGCTTGCACATTTTGTGCCAATTTTGAGGCATTGTCATTCTTTGAATTTATAACTGATTGACCGTGAATATTCTGATTACACGGTAGGTTTGCTATGGACATTTCGTCAATCCAGTTTTGAATCGCTTGGGATTTATTGGAGGAAACATCAAGAACTTGTTCAGCTTCTTCTAGAAGTTCATGTTTTTTGTCTAAATATTCACGGCGTAATTTAACTTGGTATAATTTTAATACTATGGTCAGGAGAAATTGATCTACCTGTATGACATTGCGGACATATAGGGTCTTCTGATGTGCTAATAACATTTTTTTCATATTTCTTGCTGCATTTGATACATGTCGCTGCGCTATCAATTTCGAGGTTATATGGCAGTGAACCGTAGTTATCATTTTCTTGTTGAACCTTTTCTATTTCGCTATTCATAGTACTTACTGTGGGATTGGCTTTGTGAAGTGACTTAGGTGACAGGACGGACTGCAAGCCACAAAAAGAATTTTAAGATTGTCGGGAAGGCTATCGGCCGAGCCAGCAATTTCCACGGGATTTTGAATAAATTATAAATACGCAATAAAAGGCTTGATTTATTACACAGTAACTTTTATTAAAATTCCTTTATAATAAAATAATATATAAGAAATTCACATATTCAATATTAGCTTAAACTATTTTACATACTTTTTGGTATGGAAATTCCTGGAAAATTCTATTATAGAATTTAAGGACAATCACGTCTGAACCGCTTCACAGTTAAGCTCCTGCAAAATGGCGAAGGTGGTAAGACGCTTCTAGACAATAAGTTCGTCAAATAAATATACATGTCGGAATTATTATTCGTTATTCTTTCGGAATTGAATTAGTGCTACCAGATGGCAAAAGAATCATGAGGATTTTGGGAGTCGCGTTAACAAGGGGATTGCAAGGCTACAACAAATTTATTCCTTTATATTTACCCGTTATAATAGTAACTTCGATAAAATAGCTTCACATTTTTTTTACTGCAAGTTGTGCGGTAAAATAATGGGAACTCCAGTTTTGAGTTTCAGCACATGTAGAGGAAGTAATGGGACAATAAGTGAGCTTAAAAACTCAACGTAATTGACAGCAGCCTCATATCTCATCACTTTTTTTTACGTCGGCGACATTACTATTGTCTAATCTAATCCTACTCAAGGCATCCGCATTACTATTAAATTTTCCTTTTTTATATACATATGATTTCGTAATC
Source organism: Epicampocera succincta (assembly GCA_932526305.1). Classification (NCBI taxonomy): domain Eukaryota; kingdom Metazoa; phylum Arthropoda; class Insecta; order Diptera; family Tachinidae; genus Epicampocera; species Epicampocera succincta. The sequence goes on from OW052037.1 coordinate 26,968,723, forward strand.
ATATTCTTCTAACTTTAAACGCCACCTAACTAAGTTAGGTTCCTTAAGGCTCATTACCCACGTAAGTGGCCTGTGGTCTGTAACTATTTCAAACTTTCGACGAAATAAATAGGGGCGAAAATATTTAGTTGCCCATACTATTCCTAGGAGCTCCTTTTCAATTGTGGAGTAATTGAAATCACTTTCGGAAAGGATTCTACTTGCGTAGCAAATTGGTTTATCGGTACCAATATGTCCCTGAGAGAGGATTGCTCCTAGTGCAATCTTACTTGCAGCAGTTGTGAGAAGAAATGGCTTTGAAAAATCGGGGAATTGCAATATTGGATCATTCATCAGAATGTTCTTGCAGGTTTCAAAAGCTTTTACATATCTGTCGTCCAACGTTATTCTTCTGCCTTTTTTCAAACACTCCGTCATTGGCTTTGTGAGTTTTGCTAGGTCGGGGATAAATTTTCTGTAGTAGCTCAGTAGACCTATAAATGACTTTTATATATATATATTTTTTAATATCCTAGATTTTTGAAGCATTAGGTTTATGCCTTCCGTTGTAATTATATGCCCTAAAAAAGCTATTTCTTTTCGAAGAAACTCCTGATTTATCAAGTTGAATTTTAAAATTTAAGGATCTCAATTATAAAAAGACCTTTTCAAAATGTTCAATGTGTTCTTGGAGGGATGTCGAGAATATGATTATATCATCTAAATAAACTAAACAGATTTTCCCTACCAGATCTCTCAAGACATTATCCATAATCCTCTGGAAAGTTGAGGGTGTATTTTTTAAGTCAAAGGGCATCACGTATTCATAGTGGCCCCCTTCTACAGTAAAGGCCGTTTTTTGAATATCTTGTGGCCTCATCTCGATTTGATGGAAGCCACTAGCTAAATCCAGCGTAGAGAAGTACAGACACTTGCCCAGTTTATCCAAGATTTCGGAAATATTTGGGAGTGGGTATCTGTCTGAGATAGCTTTTTCATTCAACCTTCTGTAATCAATAACAAGGCTCTACTTTAGCTTTCCTGGTGCATCATTTTTCCTTGGAACACTCCATACTGGAGAGCTCCACGGGGAAAAGCTTGGCCTAATAATTTCCTGTTCTAACATATCTGATATTTGTTCTCTCACTTCTTCTTTATGAACAAAGGGATATCTGTATGATTTTGAATGGATAGGAATATCGTCTGTTGTCTGAATTTTGTGTTTTATTTCGTTTGTGAACGTTAAATTTTTTGCCTCTCTATAAAAGATGTCATCATATTTAGTACATAACTTTAAAAGTTTCTGTTTTTCTTCATTATTAAGATGTTCTGTGCGGAGCAGTTCAGGTAAATTTTTAATTCTGTCGTTGATTTGGTTTTAGTTAATGTTGGAGTTATTCAATTCAATGAAGTTTTCTGAGTTATACGCATTTGTCTTAATAGGTTGTTCTAAGAAATGTGATTAATCACTTCCAGTGGGGTTAACTACTTTTATTATGCTAAGCCAATTTTTGCATTATAGATGCCTGGAGAAATAAGCAGACCATTATACAGGATTATTGCATTTACAATTATTTTCTTTTATTAATATATTTTGTAGAAGAAAAATTTGGTTTCATTTCCAGGAGTATTGTCACACTCTTGGTGCTTAGCATTTTGTTTACTAAATCGATGTTTGCTCCAATTTTAGTAAAAGAATCTAAACCTAACAGCCCGTCGAAATAACCGTGGAATTTGAAAACTAGGAATGTAAAAGTTCCTGTTCTCGGAATTTCCTTGAAGATAGGGAATGTCACCGTCTCTTCAATATTGTATTTACTTAAAATTGTGGATATGGTTATTGGGGTACATATTTCGATGGATTTATAAATTTTGGGTCAATGAAAGAAGAAGAAGCACCAGTGTCTGTTAGAAATTTTAATTGTCTGCCAAATGGAGAGTTAATGTTAATATACGGTAGTACACTACCATGCTTATTACAATGTATATATCTTGTTTGTTATTTAAGGCTGATTACCAAAAATCCTGGTTGTCATCAATATTACAATTTACATATTGGTCCAGATTTGTATGATTAAAGTATGGAGCTTGATCTTCGTTTCGAGGGCTCCTAAATTCATTGACATTGTTCATTTCGTTTCTGCCTGTTACCTACTAAACCGAGTGCTTGGGCTTGTTTTAAATTTATTGGTACCCCTTTCAAATTTTGAAAACCCACTGTTGGTTTCCATTGGTTCTGGTGGCGGCTGTGATTGTCCCCAATTTGCTGGCTGAGAAAAGTTATCAGAATGATGGTTGGAAGGAAAAATTGCGATTGTAATGCTTAGATGCGGCTCAGAATTATTATTATTATTATTATTAGTATAGTAAGGTCTTGCAGAATAATTAAAACTTCGTTGGGGTTGCTAATAATTTAACTGTCTTGGTACGGTATTTGAGTAATTGTGCGAATATCTCTGGTATGGAGTATATTAGTTGTTTTGTCTCCATTGAGGATTTGTTCAAATTGGACCTTATATAGTGAATGTTTTGTTCCCTAATACAGTAGTCCAGAGCTGTTAGCAATGATTCTGGTCTCATCGCTCTAATAGTTGAACCCATAGGTTCTCGTAGACCTGATAGAAATGCATTTAGACACATTTCAGCGAAGAGATCTCTTTTTGCTTTGATTACGTTATCTTCAGATTCATGAATTGATAGGTTATTTGATAAAGCCGATTGAATTTCCATGACTGTAGAATTTTTCGATTGGTTTGCTGTACTGTTTTAAAGAATGGAGGTCTCTTATTAGGGAAGGTTCTGTCCGTTTGTCCGAGTAGTGTGATATTAAATTTCCCCGGATCTCATCCCAGTTAAGGAATGTACCATATATGTTTAAGACTTCATTGGCTGGGCCATTTATCTGCATTTATATTCTTTATATATTAAGATATGGTTGGAGCACAGGTGGCTCCAAATATTATAACATCCATAACATAAATATGAGGTGTTTTGTCCTGATCACAATCGTGCCATAGAAATCTTTGAACATCGCGATCTTCTGGCCGCATATGAATTTGAAGAAACATCTCTTCGATGTCACCACACAGCCATCGAGTTTTGCCTGAACTTAAAAAGGATTGCAGGCAGAGAGGCCAACATATTAGGGCCTTTTAGTAAAAATTTGTTTAAAGATAAACCATCAGACTTTGCTGCTGCATCCCACACCACTCGCGATTTTCCCGGCTTATTTTTATTGAACACAGCAAATATAGGCAGATATTAAACTTTTCCGTCATTACGGTTAATTTTTTTATTATTTAGTTTTCGAATATAACCTTTGTTCATATAACTTTCTATTGTATTTTTAAATATTTGAAATTGTGCGTCATCACGCATTAATTTCCTTTATAAGCATATAAGTCGTTTAAGAGCCATATTAAAACTGTCTGGCAATTTAAAATTGTCGTGTCTCCATAGCAATGGAACCTCGTAATGTCCATTTTCTTTCCATACTGTGAAATTGTTTAGCAAACTTAATGCTCGAATTTCATTATCTGAGACGAGGGAGTCTTTGGTGCAAATTCCTACACTTTCTAATGTATAGAAACTGCTAACTAATTCCTCTAACTTTCTATCAGTTTCAGCGCAATTGCAAATATGAAAATTGAAATTCTTACTTGTGTGTTTATTTGTAGCTGTTGATCCATAGATGAGCCAACCAAGTTTTGTCTGTACTGCGACAGGCTCATGTGGAGCACATTCACGGGTTTTGTTTGAAATTCCTAGGTTGAGGTGGTTTAATCCTATGAGTATCTTCGGTATAGCGTCCACATAGCTCTTGATAGGTAAATTTCGCACACACACACATTTTTGTTTTGTTTGAAATTCCTAGGTTGAGGTGGTTTAATCCTATGAGTATCTTCGGTATAGCGTCCACATAGCTCTTGATAGGTAAATTTCGCACACACACACATTTTTGTGTAATTCAATGATTGGGTTGGAAAATTTAAAGACTCCACTGTACTTACGTTCAGCTTTATTAGATTATTATTTGCCCCTGAAACGTCAATTATTAATTTTACTGAATTTGTTTCGTTTCTTTGCATACCTCCCGTCCACCTTAAATATAATGGAATAGATACACCACTTACACCCAGTTCATTTGCAATTGTTTCATCCATAAGGCTGATAGAGGACCCTTCACCAATAAATGCAAAGGTATCAATTATTTTTTCATTATCATTAATTTTAACTGGTATTATTTTAAACAAAATTTCATCATCTTCATCACTGTGTGTATTACACACAGATGCATATTTTATGCATTTGACGTTTCTTTATTATTTTCAATATTTTTCGCTGAAGAAACCCGATGTAAAGACGGATGATGATAATAATTACAGTTTTCTTCACAACACTGTTTTTTCTTTTGCATTCACCATTATGATAAGACAAGCAGAATTTACATAAATTATTCTCTCTTATTATTTTCCACTTCTCTTTACGATCCAATGAGTGATAAGTTTTGCACTCACTTACAGTTTTACATCCATAGCTTTTACAAACAACACATCTACGTTCACCACTGTGAGAATTACCAAACGATCTTGTTGTTTGTTTGTTAAAACCTAAATTGTTACGTGTGGTGTGTGGATTTTGTTTGTTTATTGTTTTGTTGGATTGTGCTCGCTGTTAATCCGATGTTAAATAAGCAGATTTCAAATTCAACTAAATTTTTTGTTTTGATGAATTAATTTTAGTTTTAAAGAAGCCCATTGCATTTTGTAAGTAGTCGGTAATTTTTCTAATAATTGTTGCAATAAAAAAGAATTATTTACTTCATCTAATAGGTTGCTGGCATTGATAGTGAATATTAAGCTGCGGACATTAACAGCAAAGGAAGTAAGGCTTTGTAAGTTATTTTCGTCAACTTTTGGGGATGAACTTATCCTATTTTTAATAACATTTAAAATTTTTTCAGGTTGTCCATACAACATTCGAAGTATGTTTATGACTTTAGCTACATTTGAGGACGAGCTTGTGTTGTACGCTTTGGAGAGCATCACCTTTTATAGATTTTTGTAGACGAATGAGATTTTCGGTGTCCGAAAAGCAGCATGTGGCTGATGACCATTCGAAGGTGGATACAAATAAAGGCCAATCTTCGGGGTTACCGGAAAATATAGGCAACTCTTTCGGAACAGATTGTCGTGCGTTAAAAGTGCTTTGCATGTTACTAATATTTTGTGTTGTGTACAATGGATTATTAGTGTAATTAAATGATGAATTTGGGGGGTTGTTTGGGAGTGATCTGGGAAAAGTTGTGCTGCGCGGAAGTGTTGTTCCTAAATTAAAATCATTATTTAGCATCGCAGTATGAAAGTAATCGGATGCAGGTAAATGTGAGAATGTCACATTGGTTGGCTGGTGGGAAAAACCTTGCGTACTAGAAAGGAGTTCATGTCTCCCTTTGCCTCCACTAGTGGCAGTGGCCGTTGCATGTGACGTGTTCATTACGAAAGCGAGCTAGTAGTGTAATGTTGAGAAGTTGTCGGAATAATATCCACCGATTCTTTATTTTTCTCCGCTTGCACATTTTGTGCCAATTTTGAGGCATTGTCATTCTTTGAATTTATAACTGATTGACCGTGAATATTCTGATTACACGGTAGGTTTGCTATGGACATTTCGTCAATCCAGTTTTGAATCGCTTGGGATTTATTGGAGGAAACATCAAGAACTTGTTCAGCTTCTTCTAGAAGTTCATGTTTTTTGTCTAAATATTCACGGCGTAATTTAACTTGGTATAATTTTAATACTACGGTCAGGAGAAATTGATCTACCTGTATGACATTGCGGACATATACGGTCTTCTGATGTGCTAATAACATTTTTTTCATATTTCTTGCTGCATTTGATACATGTCGCTGCGCTATCAATTTCGAGGTTATATGGCAGTGAACCGTAGTTATCATTTTCTTGGTCACCCTTTTCTATTTCGCTATTCATAGTACTTACTGTGGGATTGGCTTTGTGAAGTGACTTAGGTGACAGGACGGACTGCAAGCCACAAAAAGAATTTTAAGATTGTCGGGAAGGCTATCGGCCGAGCCAGCAATTTCCACGGGATTTTGAATAAATTATAAATACGCAATAAAAGGCTTGATTTATTACGCAATAACTTTTATTAAAATTCCTTTATAATAAAATAATATATAAGAAATTCACATATTCAATATTAGCTTAAACTATTTTACATACTTTTTGGTATGGAAATTCCTGGAAAATTCTATTATAGAATTTAAGGACAATCACGTCTGAACCGCTTCACAGTTAAGCTCCTGCAAAATGGCGAAGGTGGTAAGACGCTTCTAGACAATAAATTCGTCAAATAAATATACATGTCGGAATTATTATTCGTTATTCTTTCGGAATTGAATTAGTGCTACCAGATGGCAAAAGAATCATGAGGATTTTGGGATTCGCGTTAACAAGGGGATTGCAAGGCTACAACAAATTTATTCCTTTATATTTACCCGTTATAATAGTAACTTCGATAAAATAGCTTCACATTTTTTTACTGCAAGTTGTGCGGTAAAATAATGGGAACTCCAGTTTTGAGTTTCAGCACATGTAGAGGAAGTAATTATATATTTATATAATATATATATATATATATAATAATATTATATAATAATTTTATTAAAATATTATATTTTTTCTTAAATTTGTATACTTTTTTTTAATAGCACACAACACAGTACTTACAGAGCCCCTATGATGATGGTCCGCACGTGAGTGTGGTTCTTTTTCCAGCAATTTAAGCATTGAGATCCTCTCAGTTGATTGTGGTCTCCTCGGTTGCTTATGTTGACCTGGTATCGATATGGCGCAAACACCGCCACCAAACGTATCAACTGGCACTCCAGCATGTCGATTGGTTTTAGTTCTGTGACTGTGTGTATAGTATTATTTGATTCTCTAATTGTTTTATAAATTTCTTCGGTTATTGTTGTTTAGTTCTGAATTTTAAATATTCTGGATAATTGAAATGATGGGAAGAACACCGGCTTCTCAAAAAGAAGAAGAAAGAGCACGAGAAGCGCGCGATCGAGGAACTGGAGAGGTGTTACGGCAGGAATAATATCCGAAAGTTTTACCAACGGGTAAAACAACTATCCAATTCATATAAGCTTCGGACAGAAGCCTGTCGGGACGAAGAGGGACAAATCGTAGTAGAGCCGCAATCGATGCTGAGAATCTGGAAGGATCACTTCTGCAGACAGTTTAACGGCGAAAAAAACACCGATTTCATCGCCAGGCAGAATATTCCACAACAGATAACGGACGATGATGGTAGAGAAGTCCGTCCCCCGACCTGAATGAAGTCAAGATAGCAATATCGAGATTGAAATCAAACAAAGCTGCAGGAGCGGACGCACTGTCCGCGGAACTATTTAAGGCAGCCGGAGATGACTTGGTTGGGCGCATGCACCAGCTCATCTGTAAGATATGGTCGGAGGAAAGCATGCCCGACGAGTGGAGTTTCAGCATCGTTTGCCCGATCCACAAAAAAGGAGACCCCTTCAACTGTGCCAACTACCGAGGAATAAGTCTCCTGAACATCACCTACAAGATCTTCTCTGCCGTTTTGTGTGAGCGCATGAAACCATTCGTGAACAGTCTGATAGGTCCTTATCAGTGTGGTTTCAGGCCGGGGAAGTCCACCATCGACCAAATTTTCACACTACGGCAGATCCTGGAAAAGACCCAAGAGATGCAAATCGACACCCACCACCTATTCGTCGATTTTAAGGCCGCATATGACAGTGTGTATAGGGACGAGCTATACGAAGCCATGTCTAGTTTTGACATTCCTACTAAACTCGTCAGGCTGTGTAGGATGACGATGGAGAACTCTCGCTGCTCCATCAAGGTCGGTAACGAATTCACCGAGACCTTCAATGTCAGAAGGGGATTTAGACAAGGCGACGCACTGTCATGTGACTTTTTTAACATAATTCTTGAGAAGATCGTGCAAAACTCACACGCCAACAACAGAGGCACGATCATCCAAAAGTCCGTGCAACTGATAGCATACGCTGACGACATTGACGTGATCGAACACAGCGAGCCGTCAATGAAGTGTTTGCTGGTATTTCAACGGAGGCGGCCAAAATGGGTCTAGCGGTGAACGAGGGCAAAACGAAGTATATGCTGTCATCGCGAAAGGACGCACAACATCGACGACTGGGCCGGAACGTCACCATAGGCAGCTACAACTTCGAGGTAGTGAAGGACTTCGTCTACCTTGGCTCCCAAGTCAACAGTATGAACAACAACAGTACCGAGATCAAACGCAGAATAACTCTTGCCAATCGCTGTTTCTTTGGGCTCAAGAGGCAATTGAGTAGTAAGGCCCTTTCTCGAAAAACCAAGTTGACACTATATACCACTTTGATAATCCCTGTACTTCTCTATGGCGCAGAAGCATGGACGGTGTCGAAGGCGGATGAGGAAGTCCTTGGTATTTTCGAGAGAAAAGTTCTGCGTTCAATCTTCGGCCCTGTTTGCGTTGATGGTTTCTGGAGAAGAAGATTCAATCATGAACTGTACGGGTTGTACAGCGACATGAGCCTAACCAGGCGCCTACGTAGAGCGCATGGAGAATACTGCTCCGACCCGTAGAATCTTCGATTCCGAACCTGTGGGACAACGCAGTAGAGGACGCCCACGGAACCGATGGCGCACACAAGTTGAGAGGGACCTCAACCAACTTGGTGTGCAAAATTGGCGAACGCTGGCTAAAGACCGTGCCAGCTGGAAAACTTTGTTGGTTGAGGTACAGGTTCACCACGGACTGTAGCGCCAAAAGAAGAAGAAGAAGAATAATTGTGTTGTGAGCTCATTCCACTTTTGCGTCTGAAGTCGATCTATAAACTGGCGTTTTATTTTTGTGATACTGTATTTTATATATATCTTTTATACTGCATTTTATACATTTTTCGTTATCTTAGAGTTATATATTTTGAGCACTTGTCGATAGGAGTTAGAAGTGTTTTGTTATCATTAAAATATATATCCATATGCATATACATTGCTGGTTCTGTTGGTATGTCGGATTCTCCTAGTGGCTCTTTCGTGGGGTTATGGTTATACGCCTTGCATTGTTGCTTCATCTCTGGCTAGTAGTTGCTTTCGAGTATTTCTTGCATATTATTTCTATAGCTTCTGTGTGCTCTATTATGCGTGTTTTCTACTAATTCAATTTGTTCAATTGTGTGTTTTCTTGAACATAATAATAGGAGTGTATACTAATTTCATGCTGCCGAAAGTAATTTTTATGATGGGGCTTAATGCATAAATTTTTTCTCTTGTAGTATGTATTGCAGTCATTTTATTTGGTTGTAGTATTTTGTTTTAACTCTGTAATCAAGTTATGTTCGGTTGTGAAATTAATTGTGTGTTGAACTCTGTTTGGAAATATTGTACGTTGTTCGTATTTTATTTAACTTTTTATTTCGAATGAGTTCTAGTTATATAGGGTATGAGTTTAATGGTTGTCTCACTTGTTTTATAGTTTCTATACACACGCTTTCGGCTGAATGAACCGTGTCAACAGTCAATATATGACTACATCGTCAATGTAAGCATATGCAAACTTGCAAATATACTTTCTTAAGATGTCATCAACACATCTTTTGAATATTGAAGGGGCGTTCTTTAGCCCGAACGGGATACGCACAAATTCGTATTTGCCACCGTGTATACAGACGGCAGTTTTTTTTCTATCTTCTTTTTTAATCTTAATCTGGTGGAAACCAGATTCTAAATCTAGAGTCATGAAATATTTTGCTTTTCCTAAATTCTGTATGGTCATATTTACATATATAGGGAATAATATATCTATCTGCTATTGTGTTTGAACGTTCCATGCATAGATATCACCGTCATGGGACTTATTTTTCTTGCATTTCAATGATTTTTTAATGTAGTTATGAGTTGCTCTGGTATCTATTAATACATCGTAAGTTCTATCCTCATCCATCATCTTTCAGTTTTAAATCCTTACTAACTAATTTATTGACTATACTTGTTTCTACGGCCAAATTGCTATTGTTGCCTTCTTCTGTAGTGTTGTGATTGTTTCGCATGAATTTAGTTTGCTGGAAATTACCACTGGGCTTTCTTTGTCGCTTCCATGGTTGATTATGATAATGGTTTTGTTGAGTTTTGAAATATGATGATTGATGCTGGTTAGTGTTGCCGGAGCTGGTGTCCATTGGTTCTGGATATGTTTGGGGGTTGTTATACCTTGATGTAAATTCTCTTGGTTGTGGTTGATACCTTCAAGTTGGTTGGAAATGATGTTTCTGAAATCGAGTATCGTTTGCTTGTACCCTATGTGGCTGTCGAATTTAATAGGAAAGTTGTAAGTTTTGGTGTCAGCTATCGTCTTCTATTGTACGGGCAATAGTATAGGCATGTTCCAAATCCTGCGAAACATTCGCATAAAGTATCGGTTTTATAAAGGTGTTATTTACTCCTGCTATGAATAATCGGACCGAGTCTTGTTTGACATGGTCTCTAATGGCATTTACAGCATCTCTTCCATACACAGACATTGATATTATTGTTATAATCCGGTTTATACATTTATTAATTTCATCATGGAACTCTGCTAATGTCTTCCTTCCTTGATAGCATCGCTTTATCTCTTCTTGTAACACATATAACGGAGGTGTGTCGGGATACGTTTAAGCCTAGCTCTGATGGCGTCGAAATTAAAATGAGCGGCTGCTCCCTATATTTTTATCTTTACTATCTGCAAAGCCTGAGAGTAAAGGCTAGTATGTTTTAGTGATTCGACACTATCCATCATCCATGATGTATCTTCCCTCCATACTCGGATATCCCCATCAAATGTAGGAAGGGATTTTAATTATGATCTAATTTATCTTTATTGGCATTTTTTATGGTTATTGAAATTATCTCCAAGGGTGCAGGTCGTGGATGGCTCACTAAGGGATTTATTCTGACTTGTTCTAGCTGTGCCTTAAGTTCATTTACCTCAGCTGTGTAACTTACTGTGCGTTGTTGAATCATGACTTGTAATGCTGCCATCTGTTGTGTCAGAATGCCTATTTCAATGTTGTTGGCCATGTTTATGATAGATTCTTCTCTAGTATCGTCAAGTGGACGTGCTTGATCAAATTTGTGTTTTTTCTTATTGGTGTCCATAAAATCTTGTCATATGTAGATTTAGTATGCTTCTATGAAAGGTTTTTCAAATTTTTCTTCCTATGAAGAATTTTTAGAAATTTTTCTTTGAAGAATTTTTTGTGTCCTTGCTGCGACAATGTCTGATGTACTGAAGTAATGAAACAAAAGAAAACCTACATACTAAGACTAATAAGAAATATTAGTCTAGTGAAATGTAAAAGCAGTACTTCATTCAGTTTTTAAAAACACTACCATAATACGTAAATTAAAAACAATATGTTTAAAAAAATTAGGTATACAATTGTAGAAAACACAATATAAAACCTTTTTTATCATGACTACTATCATTAATCTACAGACAAGATAATGAGCTTTGCGGCTTAGAATAATAACCTTCCTATTACAATTTATAATTAATTTGGACACTATATACAACAACAAATAAAAAAATAAAAGGAGCGTATTCCAAATATACATACATATATGCAGTTAAAGTGTAGTTAGTTATAGCCTAGTTAGTTATAGCTTTTATTAAGAGGTTTAAGCTGTCAAAAACACATAAAAGTGAAAAATAAGTATTGAAAAATTAATTTTGAAAATAAATTAATAACTGGATTAGTCGTTGCTTTGCAAGAGCAAAATCAAATTTCAATGCAGTACAGCGAAATACTGAAGGCCATTCTGGAAGAAGATGATGGTGAAGAATTTTTGGTGGACATGAGCATGAACGTTTCTCAAATGTTTGTAAGTCAAAATATGTACATTAAATTGTAATTATGTACATACAAATAACATCTATGCATACATATCTATATTTTAAGAATCGCTAGGGATCATATTATAATATTTATAACATTTTTACAAATTCATGGATTTTTCATGGAAATCATCATAAGATTTTGCTCAGTAGAAAAATGCTATATGTAAGTGTGAAATTTAAAGTTGTGCCAAAGCAAATATTACACGATCATTAAAAAAAATAACGTTGTTTCCAACCGTTTCCAAATATTTTAAGTTTAAAATTTGTTAATATGTTGATAATATACACAAGTTATGTATGCCTACGTTTTCAGGGATTCCTTCGCTCTTTGTTCTAAAAACGGCATAGAAAATCAGCAATGTAAAGAAGCCTGCCAGAGATAAGTATATATTAAATACCATCGTATTCAATTACAGCCGTTGTAATCTTTACGGAGAATTGTTATTTTAATATTTTTTCTTCATAGTTTACCTAACGGCTAACAAATTTTTATAAAATTCTGTAAGGTCCGAGCCTTTGGAATTAATTGGCTTATTTTCTTTCTCATAAACACTTCCCATTCATAAATAACTCCTTGTTTTCAAAATTCCCTAAATGGCTGCCATGCTGGTTGGCCATTCTAAAATCATTTCCCTTGCAGCAATTAATATGTTATCGTGTAATTAGGAATATTAGTAATTGGCAAAATAGTTTCAAACAAGTTTTTCTTTTTAAGTCAATTTTCAAAAGCCAAAAATATTCCTTTTCGCCCAGCTTGCTGATATCGTCTCAAATGCAGTTATTGTGTAATTTTTCTACAAAAGATAAGAATTTACATCTTACGGATCAATATACATACATAAATTGACAACTGCTCGTTTTTCTTTACTGCTGTTACCATGTTTGAAGTACTATCTAACTGAGAATCTACAGATTTTTTTTTACACATATCCTTTAATCATTTTATTTTTAATACAATAAGATTACAATGCGAGTGCTTTCCTAAATAGTTTAAATCAGAATCATCATAACTTTATAGTGGTATTCCACCTTTTTGCAGATTCACATCTTTGATATATTTTAAATATCTGAGCGGAAGGACGTTCACGTCCGCACAAGTGCCAAAATTACTTTTATACAACAATTGTTTATCCAAATAAAATCATACCATTTTACTGCTCCATTAATAAAGGGTGGTTAAATTGTATGGGCCGATGTTGAATGTGAACCACACCTAAACGCCAAGTTTTTTTCCGAATTTTATTTGACATTTCTCTATTTCAGACTTACTCAATTTGAACCATGGAGAGATACACAATCCAACAACGTGTTAAAGTTATCCAGACTTATTATGAAAATGGGAGTTCAAATCAAAATGCATATCGTGCACTTCGTAATTTTTTTGGTCAATTTCATCGTCCAAATGTGCGTACAATCGCAAAAATCGTGGAAAAATTCGAGCAAACCGGGTCTGTAGAAGATGTGAGAACACCAGTGCATGCTCGTACAGCTCGTACTGCAGAAAATATTGCTGCTGTTCGCGATAGTGTGGCTGAAGAGCCGTCCACCTCAACTCGTCGTCGTTCCCAACAATTGCACCTCTCACGCTCGTCGTTGATGAACATTATGCATAAAGACTTGCATTTACACGCTTACAAGGCGCAATTGGCTCAAGAACTAAAACCTCTTGACCATTCCAAACGTCGTAAATGGGCAGAATGGTGGCAAGAAATGGCAACAGTGGATGATCAATTTTCGAAGAAAATCATCTTCAGTGATGAGGCACATTTTCACCTCAGTGGATTCGTCAATAAACAGAATTGCCGCATTTGGGCGAATGAGAATCCAAGAGTGATTGTCGAAAAACCAATGCACCCACAAAGAGTGACTGTTTGGTGCGGTTTATGGGCTGGCGGCATCATCGGGCCGTATTTTTTCCAAAATGAGGCCGGTCAGGCAGTTACTGTGAATTGTGTCGCTATCGTGAGATTATAACGAACTTTTTATGGCCCGAATTGGAAGATATGGATGTGGACGATATGTGGTTTCAGCAGGACGGTGCCACTTGCCACACAGCTAACGAAACAATGGCTCTTTTGCGCAACAAATTCAATGGCCGTGTTATCTCACGTAATGGCGATGTCAATTGGCCGCCAAGATCATGGGATTTGACACCGTTGGACTTTTTTCTTTGGGGTTATTTGAAAGAAAAGGTGTACGTCGATAAGCCAGCAACAATTCAAAACCTAAAGGATCAGTTAATTCGGCACATTAACGGCATAGAACATCCATTATGCCTCAGCGTCATCGAAAATTTGGACCATCGGATGGAGGTGTGCCGGCGACGTCGCGGCGCCCATTTGGCCGATATTTTGTTTCATACATAATTGAGTAATACCAATACATCATAATAAAATAAAATTACAATAATTTCCTAAATAGTTTGTGTTTTATTCAAAATCAACATCGGCCCTTGAAATTTAACCACCCTTTATTATATACATTTAATCAAGAAACACCTTTTCTTTCTTCAGGTTGTCTAATTTCATTAACTCTAGAAGCAAAACATACAACACGAAAATAGTTCAACTGACTCCTTCAATTTTATATATAATATAAAATTAGCAAAAAATGGTTTTTAGTAAATGTAACAGAAAGGTCTAGTTATGTGTTAATTCCCACCAGAAAAATAAATATGTCAAAGCAATAATTGTTTTTTAAGCAAGAAGATTGTACAAAAATATAATCCTCCATAGAAATTGACAGTAATAACTCCAAAGCATTCTTATGTATATACAAAATTGTACAGAACAAACAAACCATATAACACTTAATTGGTATAAAAAAGGTTTTAGAATTTGCAAGAATAATAAATTCTAATGCAACGCAACCAACAAATCGGATAATAAAGGGAGCAAGAAACTCATCACCAAAGTTCTTAAAGCAGCCAACAATTTCAGATAGACAATATTGTCGCAATTACCAATAAAGAATAAAAATTGTTTACAATATTCTTGTTACAAACATTCTTTTATTTCAAATAATACAAATTTAACATTTATAGTGAGGTAAAAATATAATTAAATACATATAATACATTTTTTATAGTTTAATATTCTTAATATATTAAAGATTAGTACAGAAATAAAAACAAAATAAAATTTTTGTTTGTTTTAATTACATTGTATTCCCCATTAGCTTATAAAAATCACAGTTTATACAATATATGTATAATAATTAAAACATTGGATGAATAGTACAATACAAAAAAGCAAAACAATAAAACAATTGATAACTTCGAAAAAGTTAATTCTTTTACACAAACAGAACGAATTTTTTTTTATGTTGTTATATATAATTCAGAGTTGCATTTTGATGTATGTAAGAAATACTTAAATTGTTAGTTCAACAATCAAACTAAAAAAAATATTAAGTCACAACTTTAATAAGGTCGTTCACACAAAGAATGCTTATATTTAGTTATCTGAGAGCAGCATCCTTTCAATAAGACTTTCAGCGCATGCGTTAAAATTTTTCAGCATCCGTCAAAAAATAAGGAAATGATAGAAATTCATATACAAATATAAGCAATAATTCGATTTAAAAATTACCTAGAATCAGAAGCCGGAACATTTAAGTTATAATACACATATATATCAACAAAAAGAACATTTTAACTAAAAAATGTATTCCTACCTTTATAAAAATGCGTTTGTTTATTAAACGAAAAAGTGAAAATGGTGAACTCAACTTGAGTTTTGAGTACGTTTAACTTTATTTCATTTATTTCATGTTTGTATATACTCGTACACACATATATGGGCATTTTTCAGTTTTATTTTGTCAATAATGGTTATTCATGGATGCAGTTAAATTTTTAACATATTGTGGGAAGCCTATTTAAGATATTAATAATTATAAGTGGGAAAAAATTAACTTTTTTGTACCATAGAATCGTATTCAATTTAAATGTGTGAAATTTATACCACAAAAAACCTAGTCTTTAACACATTAACCTCCGAATTGACAAATCCTGCAACTGACATATGTGTGTAGCTACATCCCCATGCATAGAGCTTATTTTAACATATTTTAAAATGGAAAGTAGTAACCAGAATTAAAAAAATTTAATTAAGTAGTTCATGTTCATAGGAAGCTATGCCTATTTAAATAATTTATCAACCGACGGTCCAAACAGAGCACGATTGTTTGGCAAAGACGTTTCTTTTTTACAAACACGAAGAATTTCCTTTTTTTTAAGTCGAAAAAGAAAATAAGAAAAAATAAGCACGAGTATTAATGTTTCTTTTCTCCAACTGAATATTTATTAATTCCGCCGCGTTGGAAGCTTCCTGTGTTTGCAATACTATTACAGATCCACTTCGGCTCAATGGAATGAAATTTTTTTTTATTTGCGAGCTAACTCCAACAATCAAATAAAATATCTATACCAGTTCCTTGTACTAAGCAATGCTTAAAGAAGTTTTCATAAATTTGTGCTTAGCTTTACGACGTCATTTATCTACGAGTATAACAAATGTTTGCTTTCGTCGCATATATTTTTAACATCTCATTTTAATTGCAAAAATCATTTATTTTGTGTGCAAAAATTTGTTATGATAAAAAAAGTAAATAAGGAAGGAAAATTAAAGTAAGATATACAACATAAATCATTAGTTGTTTTTATCGGTTTTAAAGTACTCGTACTTACATCGTTTTTCAAAGCTACATTTTTGTTCTTTTTTTAGAAATGGATATACATATGTTATTTGGTAACTCAAACTGCACAGTCAAACATCAATTAACCCAATATCCCCAACATTACGTACTATGTTGTATTTATATAAATTTTGATTGTTGAGCTTTTTGCTTGTTTGGATTTGTGTATTGTGTGATTTTGTTATTGGCTTTTAGTTGACAAAATTTTGGCTACTATATTTTTCACCAGAGTCTTTGGTAGGAATCGAAACTACGACCCTGGACTATTGGTCTAATATTCTACCAACTCATCCATTGAGGCACTTGAAAAATGTGGAACGCTTTACAATTTTGGGTGTCATCCTATACGAGAATGCCGCTCTCATTAGACCTTACAGAACTAAAACCAAATGCTTCAAAACTTCATGAAATGAATTCGTGTGTGTATAACACTGCAGTGTTATACAACCACTGTGCTGAGGTGTCTCGGAGATATAACTACTCTTTAATTATCTTCGTGTGTTGCGGTTATTTCCTGTTTCGATAAATAAAATTACGAAATACTATGGTCATACTTACTTACATAAATATAATTTTTTTATTTAAAACTTTAACTTGATTATAAAATATTTTTCTTGTTTGCAGAGGGAAATATCTTTTCGATCCGAGCTATATGACTAAACGTGATGCAAGGATTTATTATCGCTATTTTAATATGACGAAGAAACGCAAAGATATACGGAAGATAGTAATCATGTTTCTGAGCATCTGCTTTTTAGCTTATATTTTCATCGATTTCAATTTGAAAACAAAAATAATAAATTTAAAAAACCACTTTGAGTTTATTGGTCGTACTGACGCAGACTACAACATTACCAAGGCTTATTTTATTGATTTGCCTGGCTGCCGAATGCCTTACTTTCCTGTTACCGATGACAATATTATTCAGTTCATGTATAAGCCGAAAAACTTTTCATGTAAAAAGCCTCTAATACGTACGAGTAATGATGGAACCTCCGTTCTTATGTTAAACATCAAAGAGAAAGAGATTTATGATTTATATGATATACGAAACTTAACGGATTTATATTGCAACTATACAGGAATACGTCGTCTAAATGATCAACATAATCAATACTTAGAACCAGTTTCTTTTAAAATAGACTATAACAATAATATTTCTATTAAAGCCGACATTGAGTTTCTAATGGTCGAATGCTGGCCAAAAAATTATGAAAATAATATTGTTTATAGGGACTTTCATTTTTTTATTCCGAAAGATGTTCACAATAATGTTTTGTCGTACAAGTTAAAGGAAAAAGGAGGTCGATTGTTTGAAGATGACTCTCGAAGTTCAAAAATAACAAAAGCATCTTTGAAAAAAAATGACAATGATACAGCAAATCAGAACAATAGTCGTCTTTCGGTTATGATATTAGGTATGGACAGTGTATCTCATTTGAATTTCTTACGACAAATGCGTTTAACCGCTTCGTATATACACCATAACCTGAATCACATTGAATTTTGGGGGTACAACAAAGTTGGCGATAACACTTATCCCAACCTGATGCCAGTTTTAACCGGTTTTGATGAAGACGAAGTGGCGCTGTCTTGCCTCGGGCCTCCTAAAAAATTTTCAAGCAGTGTTTATGATAATTGTTCTCTTATATGGAAACGATACAAGGAAGCCGGGTTTAAGACAATCTATGCTGAAGATGTAGGGGCTTTAAGCCTTTTTAACTGGAGGCATTCTGGATTTAAAAAATCTCCCACAGACTATTACCTTCGTCCCTTACTCCTTGAAATGGAACGACATATAAGTTATGAGAAGCGTTTGAATATCGCTCTTTGTTTAGGTGGACGAAGAACAGCCGACGTGTTGCTCGAATATATTAGCAAATTGGTACCAGTGATGAAAAAGGAAAATTTTTTTGCATTTTTTTGGACGGTTGCCATGACTCATGATTTATTCAATATGCCTATGTTATTTGATAAAGACATTAAATATTTATTGGAAAAGCTTAATTCAAATGGAGTACTTAGTCATACGATTATATTTCTAATGAGTGATCACGGTATAAGATGGGGTTCATTTCGCAGAACATATCAGGGCATGATGGAGGAGCGTTTGCCACTACTAATAGCTTTGTTTCCATCGTGGTTAAAAGAAAAATATCCAGAGGCAATGCAAAATTTTGAAACCAATGCAAAACGCCTCTCAACGCCGTATGATCTTCATGCGACATTACTAGACCTACTTGACTTAAATCATTTAAGCTCCCAACAGTTGACAAAACGAACGACCGAACTGAATGATCCTGATACGATCATGCCAAGAAGCATTAGTCTTTTTTTGCCACTTCCGAAAATCCGTACATGTGACAATGCATACATTGCTTCACATTGGTGTAGCTGCCATCAATACCAAGAATTACCCACAAATGATGGCAGAGTTCAACGAGCTGCCCGTTATATTGTCAAATTAATAAATGATCGTTTGAAAAATTATTCACAGTGCCGTATTTTATACTTAAATTCAATTGCAGATGCTAAACTAGCATCTCCTCACCACAAAATTGTCAAAGAATTAGATTCAAATGACTATTCAATTGATATTACATTACGTTTACGGACAAAGCCTGGACTTGGATTATTCGAGTCAACTGTAAGAATGTCGAGCTTTAACACTGCTCTCACAGGCACTATTAGTCGTATAAATCTTTACAGTAGTCAAAGCTATTGCATTGATGATTATGCATTAAAAATGTTTTGCTACTGTCATAGATAAATTCTGGAAACCAGAATCAATCTGGTATATATTACTTTATACAAATTGCGTTTAATAATCTAAATCATTGCGTGTATATTAATATATGTATATTTATTTTAACTTATTTATTTATTAGCATCAATATTTTTTTCATTTCATTATTTTTAAATAAAACAGGCCAGTGTTACGCGATTGTAATTCCAATCTCATGCTCCCAAGCTTAAACTATAAATACGAGTTTCATAAATAGTACTTTAATTAATTTCACAAATATTTAAGCCTGCTGTCAAATAAGTCAGTAAGAAATTTATCATAAGTGTTACAAAGAATCAAAAATATTTCCTGAATTATATCTTGCAAATACACCTTGTTTAAAAAAGTAAATAAGGAAAACAGAGTGTGAGACTTTTTGAAAATATAAATATATATTTTTGTTTAATTTTTAAATTTTTTTTGTCGTAAAAATAGAGCCTTCAATGTTATGTTAACAAAATCTAAAAAAATGTAATGTCTTAATAAAGGGTGGTTAAATTTCAAGGGCCGATGTTGATTTTGAATAAAACACAAACTATTTAGGAAATTATTGTAATTTTATTTTATTATGATGTATTGGTATTACTCAATTATGTATGAAACAAAATATCGGCCAAATGGGCGCCGCGACGTCGCCGGCACACCTCCATCCGATGGTCCAAATTTTCGATGACGCTGAGGCATAATGGATGTTCTATGCCGTTAATGTGCCGAATTATCTGATCCTTTAGGTTTTGAATTGTTGCTGGCTTATCGACGTACACCTTTTCTTTCAAATAACCCCAAAGAAAAAAGTCCAACGGTGTCAAATCCCATGATCTTGGCGGCCAATTGACATCGCCATTACGTGAGATAACACGGCCATTGAATTTGTTGCGCAAAAGAGCCATTGTTTCGTTAGCTGTGTGGCAAGTGGCACCGTCCTGCTGAAACCACATATCGTCCACATCCATATCTTCCAATTCGGGCCATAAAAAGTTCGTTATAATCTCACGATAGCGACACAATTCACAGTAACTGCCTGACCGGCCTTATTCTGGAAAAAATACGGCCCGATGATGCCGCCAGCCCATAAACCGCACCAAACAGTCACTCTTTGTGGGTGCATTGGTTTTTCGACAATTCTGTTTATTGACGAATCCACTGAGGTGAAAATGTGCCTCATCACTGAAGATGATTTTCTTCGAAAATTGATCATCCACTGTTGCCATTTCTTGCCACCATTCTGCCCATTCACGACGTTTGGAATGGTCAAGAGGCTTTAGTTCTTGAGCCAATTGCACCTTGTAAGCGTTAAATGCAAGTCTTTATGCATAATGTTCATCAACGACGAGCGTGAGAGGTGCAATTGTTGGGAACGACGACGAGTTGAGGTGGACGGCTCTTCAGCCACACTATCGCGAACAGCAGCAATATTTTCTGCAGTACGAGCTGTACGAGCATGCACTGGTGTTCTCACATCTTCTACAGACCCGGTTTGCTCGAATTTTTCCACGATTTTTGCGATTGTACGCACATTTGGACGATGAAATTAACCAAAAAAATTACGAAGTGCACGATATGCATTTTGATTTGAACTCCCATTTTCATAATAAGTCTGGATAACTTTAACACGTTGTTGGATTGTGTATCTCTCCATGGTTCAAATTGAGTAAGTCTGAAATAGAGAAATGTCAAATAAAATTCGGAAAAAAACTTGGCGTTTAGGTGTGGTTCACATTCAACATCGGCCCATACAATTTGACCACCCTTTAGTAGGTTTAGTTTTTGTCTTATGTATGTAAATATGTGCTCATATGTACACTTCACCACTTCACTAAAATTTACACTTGTATCAACCAAACAAATATTAACAAATTGAAACATAGGGAATAATCTGCGGGTAGAAGGAACACATTAGTACTCTTCTTCGTTCTTAATTTCATCTGTTATGAAATTGGCTTGATTAAACAGTAGCAGCGGAATAATCTCAATTAATGATTTCTGTTTTTAAGTCAGTACGTCTTTAAAATATAAAATTACCTTTTTACATATTTTATCGCAGCCACGAATAAAAGAAAACTTCATTTGAAGATGAATACTTTTAAGTTTATTTAATATTATGTATGCACATTGTACAATATGTATGTATGTATGTACGAATACATATTATTTATAATAAAATATGTGTGTTTTTAATACACTCAGATATATGTATATCTTGCTGTTTTAACTTACATTTTAGTGGAAAGAAAAGTTTACCTTTAAATAAAAGTTAAAAAAATTAGATTTAATCAAAAGCGTTTTCATATACATACTCGTATTTCCAGTAACAATTATCCACACTCTCTAAACTAACCGCGCTTTGCTCGTCAAATACTTCTAATTATAAATGAAATATATTACTTTCAGTTTATGCCATTATTGTTCCCAGTTCATCCTTTCATTAACAAAATTGGTCGATAGATAGAACTTTTGAACTATGCAAGATAATTTAGTTTTTTTTGGTATTGTTTTTAATATGAAAATGCACCCTTTAAATTAAATGTATATTGTGTTTTTTTTAAGAAAATGGCAAAGGTAATTTTTTGGGGGTCTGGAGTTCAAAGGTCCATATCTGAAAAAGTATATATTTTAAAATTCTTAAAAAAATATATGTCAAGTACTAGACCCTCTTCTACATTTGCAGAAAATTTAAAGGTAGAAACTCGATTAGTGTCACATTTATAGACCAGAACGTGATCCTAAGTATGTTTTGTGTTCATACTCAATTCCACATATCAAACTTTATGGCACGTGAAGTGAAAAAACTTGTCGATGAAAAAGGTATATTAAGTACCCCGAATGAAAAGCTGGGCAAATCTTTACCGAGTGAAATTGCTGATACAGTTAAAGAGTTTTATAAATGCGATGACATCAGCTGGTGTATGCCCGGAATTAAAGATTTGTATAAAAGTTCGTAAAACAAAAAGGCTTTTGCTAGAGGAACATACGGGAAATGTATGCCTTGTTTCGAGAACGACATGGGGAACACAAAAATAGGTCTATCTAATTTTGTGAGCTCAGACCAAAAAACGTAGTGCTCGTCAACGCATGTGGCACCTATAATGTATTCGTCTGCATAAAACACCAGAACGTTAAATTAATGCTTCACTCTATTAATTAAAAAAAATTAACAAAAAAACTTAAAAGATTATGAAATGGAATCATACAAAGAAAAATGTGTGCTCTTCAGAATCTTCATACTGCTATATTGGAAAGTGCAAATTTTATCCTGGAACAGATATTTTAATAAATACACTTCGTCAATTATTCGAAGAAAATAACATTGATGAAAAAAAGTATAAACAATGGATAAGTAATGATAGAGACCAACCGATAATTTTTTAAATTTACTCTCTCAAAAACTAAAAAAATTACTTCCACATTCTTTTATATTAAAACAACAGAAAGCGTTTTTAACATAAAAAAAATCATCTTTAAAAGAAAATGAATATGTCGTTGTTTCTGATTTTTCTGAAAACGTGTCATTTAATATTCAAGATTCTATCCAAGGACTTCATTGGAACAAGCAGCACAAGCAGCATTGTATCCAATTGTGATTTATTATAAATCCGATGGAATACTGAAAAACACAAATTTTATAATTATATCGAGCTGTCTTCTACATAATACTGTAGCGGTCCATTTATTCCACAAACACCTTCATATATTTTTAAAAAATAACTTTAAAAAAGATCCACAAAAAATAATATATTTCTCGGATGGATGTGCAGAACAATTTAAAAATAAAAAATATTTTGTAAATTTGTACTATCATAAGGCAGATTTTGGATGCGATGCTGAATGGCACTTTTTCGCTACTAGCCATGGAAAAGGCCCTAGTGACGGCCTTGGAGGCACAGTCAAAAGAAAGGTAAGTAAAGTTAGCTTACAACGACCACTAGACAACCAGATCACAACGCCACAACTCTTGTTCGATTGGTGCCAAACAAAGCTTAAGAATTGCAATTTCATATATCTTTCTGATGATGATCATACAAAACAAGATGAAATATCATTATTTCATTCCTGAAGGAGAAAATAAGTTAAGAGTAAAAATTTTTTTAAAAGATTGCGAATTTTTAATTGAAAATGTTCCTTACTAATTTATGTTTTACTGTCTGAATAAATGTTATATTTAACTCAACATTTTAAAGGTTTAAACACAATTTTTGTAATAAATTTTAAAAATTTAAAACACAAATGATCAATTAAAAGCTTTAAATAGTATTATATGTAATAAATTTAATACAAACAAAATAACATGAATTATATTATTGTTTTGTTCAATACTTACTATTTTTGTACTACATTTTAAATTTACATAACAAATTTCAACTGAAAGCTTTAAACAGTATTATTTAAAAAAATTAATTGAATTATTTTAATGTTTTGTTGAATATTTTGTAATAAAAAAATAAATGAAAACTATAATATCTTCTTCAATTATACAATATAAATAATTCGCATGGGAAATACATTTAGAATAATAAGCCTTAATGTCATATTAAAAATCCAACATAAAAAGTTTGTCTTGTATGAACACAAAACATACTTAGGATCATGTTCTGGGCTATAACTCTGACACCAATCGAGTCTCCACCTTTAAATTTTCTGCAAATGTAGAAGAGGGTCTAATACTTGGCATATATTTTTTTTAAATAATTTTAAAATATGGACCTTTTAAGTCAAGACCCCAAAAAATTACCTTTGACCTTTTCTTAAAAAAAACAAAATATGCATATAATTGAAAGAGTACACTTTTACCTTTAAAACAATACCAAAAAAACTAAATTATCTTGCATAGTTCAAAAGTTCTATCCCCTTTTGTAAGGAGACTTTTGGGATTTTTAAAAATTTTTTACAACTTTTATGACATCATATTTTGGAACCCGAAAGAATCTGGGTCAAATTGATTTTGTTTAATTATACTCTTATAGTGTATGATATTTGTGTTGAATTTCATTGAAATCGGAGGTGATGATGCCGAAAATTTTTTCGTGATGGTTTGACGTGTTTTAACTCATGTAGTTCTTTCTGACAATAGTAAAGTTTGATCATTGCTTCCCAAAATTTTTGTTAACTTTTTTCGGCATTTTTCGGAAAATATCGGATTCAAAAATTTTAAACGTTTTATAAAATTTGTTTTCAAAATGGAAAATAAACATTCATCATAAATGCCGCAATTTTAAAAACGTTACCATCTATTATTTTGACTATCATCAATGCAAAAGCTCTTTGATGTAAAACTTTATTACCATTTCTATGATTTTTAAATACATTCAATACGATTCCTAACACAAAAGTAAATAAAAACGAATAACAAAACAGGCAAAAAAATAGGAGAAAATGCCAAAAATATGCTAATAAAAATATGCGACAAATATTAAATTTAGCCGAAATACTAAACTGGTCACGCTAGTGTTTATAAATAATCATTGGGAACTTCCGTGACCGTGTTTAGGAAGACCCAATACTTGTACTCATTCTAGGCTTGTAATACGATTGGCAACTGTACATACTTGTACACGTTGGCACATATGTACATATATACATATATGTTGTACAAACCATGAAAATAGAAAAATATCAGAAACAAATCATATATATTTCTTATCTAGAAAAAATTTCGAAAACGCCGAAAAAAACTCAGTTCTCGTGATTAAAATGATTGTTAACATGACTCTTATACCATAACTAGGCTAAACTAATAATCTATACTAGTAAAAGGTATCATCAATGCATGTGGCACAAAGTGGCACAACTAATTCCGCAGCACAATGAAGTCAAATTCCTCGGTGTTCACGTCGACCGTAGACCGTCATAGAAGCCTCAAAACACAAAACTAATTGAAATAAATTGCCAGCAATGCACCTTAGTTAGCTAATCGGCAGAAATTCTACCTTACAGCTGGATTGTTTTGCTGCAACCCCAACGCAAAGCAAATAATATTATCAATATAACACTCGTAACTTTTTGACTAGCACTAAGTGGACTTAAAATATATGTAATTTTGCATTTGCATATTTACTGTTACTTAACATTTTAAGATTCCATAACTAATGACATGGAAAAAATTTTTTTTTTTCAGATCAAATATGTTCGTGTTAACTCATGTATATAGCTTATAAGTTTATAGATCAACACGGCCAACGCGTCATTATCTTCTCAAAAAAATACTAGCAAAAAAAAAAACATATATTTGTTGCGGCTGTTTGTCGATTGCTCGATTAGATTAGCATATTAGTTTGGTTGCGACAGTCTTGTGTTGCAAATGATAATGAAAAATATTAATCAGAAAAAACAGTTGTTTATGCCATTAAAACAATAAAACCCAATATTTTGCATAAAGTTCTTTAATAAATTGAAATATGCCAAGTATAAAAAAATTCAAAATTGAAAACAGTTTTTAAAAACCTTAAATTTGGTTTACGCCGTTTCCATAAACTGTATGCCTGTGTTACAATCGTGATCTCTATCAATCTCTATTTAAGCCGAATTATGGGATGATGCTAATCGAGCGTTTATTATCCCACATATACATATCCGTGAAATTCTACTACTTCAAAGCAAATAATTTTTCAAAAAACTCCTCTCTATTTCAGGTTCCAGTTATTTATTATTAGTCTCAGGCCAACCATTTTCCCAAGCCGGAAGCATTTTTTTTTGGAAGATCCATGGCGTTAAGTTCTTATGCTAGATCCCTCTATAGCTAATCTCCCACAGCCATATTAACTCTATAATATCCATTGTCTGCTTCTGCTCCGCATTTTTGTGTTCACCTCTTAAAACAGAAATAAAATCACGATAAAAAAGTTTGTATAAAACTTTACATATTTACTTACATACATATATTTCTTTATTTTGTCAACAATTTTATGAAATTTAGCTTGGTAAGTCTTATTTTAATAAAATGTATTTACTTTCATGCGTCTGTTAGACTTTGATTTCTTTTTATGTAGTATAAATGATTTGTAGAACATAACAATTCCTGTTGAAACCAACTGAGAATGGAATCCCGTTTTTAAATTTAAGTATAATTTTCACCTTCATTTCATTTTACGAATATTGTAAACAGACGATAATTTATTCTAGAACTACAGAAGAAAAACGGAGACAGTAAAATTCGCCAAACATTCTGTAGATACATGCAAAGAAACAAAAACTAGGTCTATGAAATTACTTATTAATTAAGATGTAATTACAAGTAAGTTGGTAAACCTAGTGATTAATATAGCTCACACAGACAACAAATAAGTTATAATCGAAGGTAATAAAGTTTATTTATACGTTATTAATACTGCCATATGAAAAGGTTATAAAAACAAAATTTAGAACTGGGAATATTGATAAAAAAAGATTAAAAATATAAAAACTCCGCTAATAAAAATTATATAATAAAAATAATAATAACTGCAAAGGATAATAACTATTATTAAAGTACATTAGACTTGCGGGAAATAGAAACTATTATAAAGAATGAAATAATAACAATTCCAATAAATAACATATTAGAATATGCTGACGTACACATTTGTGAATTAAATCTAGCTATTATTATCATTCTCTAATTACTAAACAGATTGTAAACATCTAATTACTAAAATATCTAATTACTAAACAGATTGTAAACATTGTAAGATTTATCCACTAGCAAACAAGTTCGAAAAACTATTACAGGACGATAAGAATTCCGTATGCAAAAATAATTACAAAAGAATAACTAAATGTGAAAATACTATAGGTTTATACATAAGTATGCTAAACTGAACTTAAAGATAATTGAATGAAGAATTAAATATACTGCATAATGAACCAGCTCAATGCAAGACACAACACGAAAACAACCCAAACTTTGAAGACTTGGAAACGAAAATATATTTGTAGATAACAACCTTATCTGATATAATTCACTAAAGCTTTTCTCTTTGACAATCATATATATGTATATATATTTGAATCATAAACGATATAAAGAAAATCTTAGCATAATCGAAATTTTGTATACAATCTCCGAAAACAAATTTACGAATGTACAGGAAATCCCTAGAACTTTACTATTTATAAGATTCGCTGCATTCATAATAATAACCTATATATGACTGCAGTTATGTATGTAAGAATTATTTATAAAATTTGAATTAATGAGACTTCTTCTCCAAGTCGGAAACGATGACGTTTCAAAATCAAGCGCGGAAGGAATTAACGCATACAGGTATGAACTCAAGCAAACTACTCCAATTGGACGCAACTGTACTAAGTATTTCACGACACTAGGACACCATGATATTCTAGTGATAACAAATACAAAGCATACTATAACCAGGACTTATAAACCAAACCAAACTGCACAAACAGCGTACAATTACTTCGTAATACAGTTAACCATATTCACAATAAACCTACTTCACGACAGAGATAAATATTTAAGGTAGTTCTCAATAACTTAGTTACTGTAGTGCATAAATCTTTTAATTGACTGTTACATTCATTATTATCCAATATTAAACAAAGAAAAGCTTCCAGACATGAGCGTTGCTTGAGTTCTGATTAACAAAATATTTTTTTTAATATTATTTATTTAAAAGATAATAATTAATAACTAGCACAATATTAAAATATTTAAAGAAATGCTTTTGAAACTCAATTAAGAAGCCAACAACAACAACGTCTATGGGCCCCACTTCCAATTTTTGCCTTTCAGCACTTTTTCAATTTGCAATACGTTCACATTGTTTACTAACCCAAACACACTTTTAAATTGACTACTAGATTGCTTTCCATTTTACCTTTCCATGAGGTTGGCAATTTTTGGTTCAATTTTAATTTAAACAGTTAATGGTAGAAAAAACTTATAATAAGTCCCAAAAATATGTACAAGGTTTGACTTATTCAATAAGATTGTGTTTATAAAAAGCTTGCGATTATTAAATATAAAAAATTAATAAAAATATGGATGTTTTGCGATTCAAAGAATTATATAAGAACAACGAAGTGCTATGGTACATGAATGTGTCAACATATCGACGAAATGATTTAAAATAATAGCTTACAAATAATTTTATTCTGAAATGAAAATGTTCAGTAAAAAAAAAGATTAAGTCTCTTCGCACAGCTTATAGTTCAGAAAAATTAAAGCTGGAAATGAGTAAAAAATCTGGTTGCTACCAGTATTTTGACTTTTTTTGCTTGAATATTGAATATTGATATTGAAAATTGCAATTGGTACCTTAGCGCCAATAAGCACAAGTCTCGTGGCAAACTAAACTACAAATAAGAGTAAACAATAAGTGTATATTTTTTACATTTCATATATGAGGCTCTCAGCGCCAAAACGGCCTAAGCCCAATGGTTCTGAGAAAAACGAAGTTAAAAGAAAATAAGTTTTTAAAATATATTTATTATTTTTTTTATTAATCATAAATAAATATTAGTTGTAATATTTGTTTTAGGTTAATCATTAGGTCTTAATTAACTTAGATAAAGACTGTTTTAAACAGTTAATACAAAAATTAAAGTGGCTTAGGCCATTTTGGCTCCATTTATTAAAACATACAAAATTTCTTCAGATAAATAATAAAATAATTTTTAGCGTTTTAATATATACAAATTAATAATAATAATTATTCATCTTCTTCCTGAATATCTTCTTCTTCGGCTCTCGAATTTGTTTTTAAATTATTATAAAATGCATGCTTTATAGGAGGTATGAACTCTTTGAGTTCCTGTAAATCCTTAAATTTTGCAGCTTCAACGAATCGTCCTCCAGGATAAAGCGGTTCCAATTAAAAATTTACAAACTTGCTTAAGTTCCTCTTTGAAATATCAACTTCTT
The DNA here is from genome assembly GCA_932526305.1 of Epicampocera succincta. Taxonomy (NCBI): domain Eukaryota; kingdom Metazoa; phylum Arthropoda; class Insecta; order Diptera; family Tachinidae; genus Epicampocera; species Epicampocera succincta. The sequence goes on from OW052037.1 coordinate 26,998,006, forward strand.
CAAATAAAACATCTATGCTATTTGAATATTTGTATTGAATTATAAATGACTTCACATTTTGGAATCGAAGCCACAGAATCTTAAGCCATTCAACTTTTGAAGTCTTGTCTGCGGACATTTTTTTGTTTGTCAGTAGTTTCTCAATTAAGGATATGCTTTTAATATCATCTGCCGTCATCTTTACCAAGTGAAATGGTTCCCTTTTTTGCCGTGATGATTACACGATCCCAATCATCAGGCGTAAAAATGTCCTTTTTATTTTGTTTCCTTTTCAATGAGACCAAAATCTTGATCGCATGGTAGGAATGAGTGGCCAGATACTAAAAATTTGTGGTGTATCTGTTCTACTGGGAAGGTCGAATTATTGACCATATATGTGCAAATAGTGCTCATTCTTATGTTCCGGGTTTGGCCACCATATTGATCGCTATACACTATTAACTTCTTACATTTGACATTGGCTTTCACGTAATGCATAATGCAAGTGGGCCACGTAAAGCTATTCCCTCATTCCAGGTATACATGAATGGCTTGTTCGTGATAAGGTAATGAGTACCAAGACAATATGTCTATAGCTGTCTTTTGCAGTAAGCTACCCCTGTGGAAATGACTGGTGTTGGCAGAGTTTTCATAAGATCGAATGCTATAACTGCATATTCTTCCTTGTTAACTTGCGAGTCCAATTGCATCCCAGTTGTAGCTGATTCAGCTTTTCGGTGATGTAAATCTCTTTCGCTCGTAATCCTTTCCTTTTCAGAAGGATCACCTGCGGCTTTGATTTTTACTTTAAAAGAATCAAATTTTTTGCAGCTGTCGAAAATTGGAGCTCGAAATGAAAATTAAAGTTTTCTGAAAAGATTTTGGTGAAAACGAATTTAGATACAACTTTGTCCATTTCCACGATATAGCTTGTACATAATCGATATGTTTAAGGTAGCTGCGAGAAATTCTTTTTGAATATTCTTACTTCTTGAATAGTGAGAGCTATAACTCGGAAATTTATTGATAAATTTTTTCACGATTTCTTTAACTGCAACGCTGGTCTTATTATGAAGTGGTTGTCTTCCTCTTTGGTCCAATTTTGGTGTAGTTGTGACACTTCCAGGTGCTCTATGGTTTTTACTTACTAAAAAGAAAGTTGATTTTTAAAAATTTTAAACGTAACATGCGTTTTTGGCATAACCCACACATATTTTTTATTTCTAGGATTCGATTTGGCCGAAGTGGCTTAGGCCATTATGGCATCCACATTTTTTTGAACTTTGCATAGAGGAAAAACAGTTTTCAGCAGGTAGTATAACCTAGTGTTATACTATGCAATAGGGAGTTTTTTAGTATTTATTTTAAAAGGTTCCGGTTAGATCAGCATAGTCAAGTTGTTTTTTTTTTTTTGAAAATGAGGGTTAGGCCGTTTTGGCACTGAGCGCCTCATATATGGAGGAGATGGTAATTAAATTAAATATTAAATAGTAATTAAATCAAATATATACATAAATTTTAAATAAGAAGTCTTGTTTCTTCTTATGTTCTGTTTAATCTGACAACTTTATTCAAAATCAACTTAATTAAACTTAAACTATTGAAATTATTTGTTTACAATAACTGAGCTTTACTGATAAAATTAAGATTTGTTTATACCTACTGGTGTGGTCTTTTTAGAATATTTTGTTTACAATAATCACAGAATAGAAAAGAACAAAGAAAATCAGAATCTACTCTTTTTACTATGTGATATTTGTAATAAGTAATTGAATTGCTACGTTCGCAAAAACTGGAACGAAGGAATTCAAAGAATGTGTTTATACTACTATTGGATATTTTTAATAAGTAATTGAATTGCTACGTTCGCAAAAACTGGAACAAAGGTATTCAAAAAATGTGTTTATATTACTATTGGATATTTTTGTAAGGCAATTATTGGATTCTTGTCGTTCGCTAAAACTGGTAAGCTGGTAAGTTGAATTTTTTAGAGACAGATTTTCTTCTAGATTAACTTGTATTTCTTTAGAGGAACTTGAAATTATTAAATTATTTTCATAAAATTTTCTGTCATACCATTTATCAAATATCTTTATTTTACATGAATTTATTTTTATTGAAAAGTGACCAGTAAGTATTATGGGTATATTATTACAGGTTTGATTTACCTCTACATTATTCATGTTAATGGCAAATATTAAATCTGAACTGACTTCTACAAATGATGTAGTTGGATTTTTCCTATAGTCACAATACATTGTTTTATTGTTATATTTATATTTTCAATACAATTTTCTTTTAATACAGAAAGATTTTTCTTAAAATTAGTTTCAAAATATACCTTATTTTCTTTTGAAATATACTTATGTCTATCTTCACTTAATTCTAAATTATTATTGTTTGGGATTGGTTGGATGTGTATCAAGCCATAGGATTCTTGGGTTAGTTGAGGTATTTGAATTACTAATAGGATATTTCTGTCCTTGGTTGCTATAGTCGTCTTTATTTCTTGTAGTTTTTCGAAAGTTATGTTGTATTTTGTTACTTCGTCGTCAGTCAATATGTTTTGACTTAATAGTCCTAGTCTCGATGTCAATATTATTCCTTCAATTTTGTCTATTATCCCTCTAGTCAATGTCCTGACTATTTGTCATGTGGACCACAAATGTCAATATCACTATCCAAAACATATTCAGTGTGATTATCCGTTGGGTCAAGCAGAACTTCCAAAGACCTAGAAATATTCTTACTTCGCATTAATTGATCCTTATAGACTCTTTGCTTTTTATTTTTATAGTTTTTGTCATGAATTTTTTGAAGTGTAACTTTTTCTTGTCTCGTATCTGTTTTATGTGCCCTAAAGTCCTTCTTAAAATGTTCGTTAACTTCTTCGTCCCTACGATTTCTGTTTAGGTATGCAAGATTTTTCTCTTTTTTATCTTCGATCACTTGCCTAATTCTTTGATTTTCTAATGGATTATTATTAAAATTTATTTCTATCGGTTTTTTACGCGTTACGTTGTTAAATGGAAAGTTTTATTATAAATAAAATTTGCTTGTATAGGAAAATCTATGCTATATGCGATATCTGATGTTTCTTCTCTTTTTTTCAATATTCTAATATTCTCATTTAAGTTACTATGAAGCCTTTCTATGTCGGAATTTCCTGTGTGTCTGTCAGGGATTGTGAAATGAAATTCTATATCATTCCAAAAAATCTTAAAAAGAGATGAAGAAAATCCTGGTTCGTTGTCCAAAATAAACATTTTGGGACTCTTCATCAAATTAAACAGTATTGTGAAATACTTTATAAAACTCAATGGTGTTCTGTTTTCAATTTTTTGGATTAAGGCATATTTGGAAAATTTATCTATCATTGATATGTATGAGTTTTTTGTGTCCATATGCCAAATGTCTGCGTGATAAATTTCATGTGGGAATGATGGGGTTTCCGTTTTTTCGAATGGTAATTTTAAAGGTCTTCTTTCTATTTTAGTTGCATATTTCGCACTTATTTATTACTTTAGTTATTTCCTTTTTTAAATTAGGATAATAATTTTTCTGTTTAAGTTCCAAAAATGTTTTATCAATAGCTGGATTATTGTTTTCATATTTATGGTGTCCTTTAATTATTTCCAACAAATTTTGCTTTTCGACATTTTCTAACAAGTTATATGTTCTATATATTTTAAATCTTTTAACATTTCTTAATTTAATTACTTCCTTCTGGATCATGAGGAATAAATCCTCAATGTCACAGAAGATAACCAAATTTTCCTCTTTTTTTATTAAGCCCATTATTTTTGGTAAAACGTCTTTATAATCATTTGTGCCTACAGAAAATTTTCATATATAATTTTTTATTAAATTGGGTTTTTTCTTCATAAGAGTCTTCATCTTGTTTCTCAATCAATATTTGTTTATTTGCAAATTGTAAAGGACTTTCTATAACTGGTATGTGATCCATTCCATCATCCTGAGCACTATGCACAGTCGGGGTGATCCCATTATTTTTCGGGTTAAAATTTTTGACTCTGTATCTTTGTATATATCTCTATCTATTATTTTAAAATTTAATTTTTCACCTTTGTGAATACGCAAGAAATGTCTTTTTACACCTACCTTGCTTTCAAAATTTCTTTTACATAAACAAAATTGAAGAACTTTTCCTCCATGTTTTTGTTGAATATGTTGCTCCAAAACAACCTTTCTTTTATAAATCTTTTGGCACACACTGCATTCAAAAAAGTTTATTTCTGCAGATTCTATATTTACTCTAGAAAGAGCATCGGCCACTTTGTTTTCTTTTCCTTGTACATGTTGGATATCAAACTCATATTCATTGAGTTTTATTTTCCAGCGAACCAATTTTGAATTAGGTTCTTTTAGTGAAGACAGCCATACTAATGGTCAGTGGTCAGTTTGCAATCGAAACTTTCTACCATAAAGATAGTGTCGGTATTGCTTACAAGCCCAAACTATAGCCAACAATTCTTTTTCAATTGTACTATAGTTTATTTCATGCTGGTTTAAAGTTTTAGAAGCGAAAGCTAGTGGACCATTGTCCTGGGATAAAACAGCACCAAGCGCAAAATTGCTTGCTTCAGTGGTCAGTGTAAATTCTTTATTGAAATTCGGATACCTTAAAACCATTTCCGACGATAGTATTTTTCTCATTTTGCCAAAAGCTTCTTTATAGTCGGGGTCATTTTCATTGATCTTCCCGTCTTTTTTGAGCCTCAGCGTAAGGGGTTTTGCAATTTTGGCATAATTAAGTACAAATTTCCTGTAATACCCACTCATACCCAAGAATGATTGCAGTTCCTTAACCGTTTTTGGTTATATAATGTATAAATTTTTTATACATTCTATTTTATTTGGGTCTGGTTTTATGCCATTAGTTGTCACTATGTGACCGAGAAAATTTGTTTCCTTTTGTAGAAAGTCACATTTATTCAAAGAAACTTTTAGATTAGCCTCTTGCAAAGTATAAAATATTTTAGACAAGTTATCCAAATGCTCCTGAAGAGAAGTTCCGAACACTAATATGTCGTCCATATAAATGACGCATATTTTATTTATGTATTGTCTTAATACATTATTAAGCATTCTTTGAAAAGTGGCTGGAGCATTTTTTTGCCGAATGGCATACGTTTGAATTCGTAATGGCCATCGCTGGTTGAAAATGCAGTTTTTTCCTGGTCGTCTTCATCGACCTCAATTTGATAAAAACCCTTTGTCAAATCCAGGGTAGAGAACTAATTTGCTCCACCAGTTTATCAAGAACATCTTCTATTACTGGTATCGGATATTTGTCCTCCCTAGTCACAGCATTAAGTTTTCTGTAGTCGATGACAATATGCCATTCTTTATTTCCTACTTTATCTTCTTTTTTCGGTACGACCCAAACGGAGAATTATAGGGTGAATTACTTGGTACAATGATGCCTTGTTCTAGCATTTCGTCCATTTGTTTTTGGACTTCCTCCCTATGTACCTCGGGATATCTATAAGATCTTGAATAGATAGGTTGATCATTATTAGTTGGGATTGTGTGTTTAACTTCATTTGTGAAAGTTAAATTATCTCCCTTTTTGTAGAAAACCCTCGAAAATCTTCCAATAATTTTCTTAAGCAATTGTTCCTCCTCATTATTAAGGTGTCCTGTTCTCAACTGGTCTACTACTCCTAATTCATCTAAATTATATAGTTCGGGTAAATATTCTATTCCTTTTAAGTGATTGAGTGGATGTTCGCTTTCATCCTGACCTTCAAGATATAAAGGTAGTTCCTGACCATTGATTATTATAGATTTTGTTTTGTAATTAATGATTGCGTTATTATTTCTTAACATCCTGGATCCAAATGTTCCGTTAAATATTGGGTGGAATTTAAAAATTTCGTCTTTTTCTAGGCGAATTTGCAAAGAGTCTTTAAGAATTTTTGCCTCCTGGCTTATTACCAGAAAACCTGAAGCTGTTTTGATTGTCTGTGGCATTACTAAAGTAGTTATTAAATTTTGTGGGCAATGATTTTGTTGTAAAATATTTTCTGTTGAACCAGAATCAATTAAGATTCTTGTGGTTTGTGTCCTTCCCTTGAACAGAACATAGGGAAGTTTATATTCGGACTCTTCGGTTGAGTGGCCGTAAATTGAAAATTTTGTAAATGTTGTCCGTTATCTATGTAATGGGTTGGTCTGCGGGTTTGTCCACTGATATCCATCGGTTCTGTGCCGTCTGGTCTCACAATACTTGAAAAATTTTCATTACGATTATTATTTTGAAATCTGGGATTTTAAAATCTATTATGGTTATTTGGGTACCTATTAAAATTTTAAACCCCATGATGAGAAGGGTTTGTATATCTATTTTGTTGGTAATTTGGAGCTCTGTTGAAATTTGGAACCCCATTGTTAGAAGGATTTGTATGTCTATTTGGTTGGGAATTTGGAACTCTATTAAGGGTGTTTGGATTTCTGTTAGGATACTGGAAATTTTGGGATTTTGTTTTTTCGTTTACGATCAGGTTATATTGACCCAATTCATGCAGAGCTTTTTCCAATGAATCTGGTTTAAGTGCACAAAGAATTGTTTTTAAATTTATAGGAAGCTTATTGATAAAAGTTTTTAAAGCTACATTTTTATTATGATTAATATCTGCCATATTGCCATCCAATCTCTGTCTTTGATTGAGAAAGGATAATTTTGTTTGAATGAAATTGTAGAACTGAAGTCCTTCATATTGAGCGCCTCTCCTCTATATTGAGCGCCTCTCAGCTCCTCATACAACTGTTCAGACGATGTCAAACCTTCGAAGTTTAATTCCATCAGAGATTTAACCTCATTCCAAGTTGTCAAATGAGGGTGTATTTCCAGGACTAGTCTTGCTTTCCCAATAATTTCATTTTTAATAATTGATAAAAACATTCTCTGTGCTGTCGGGTTATAATCCGACATGTACGAGACTACATTGTCGATGGCTTCTAAGAAGGTATATAATTCTTCCCTTCTACCATCAAAATTTGTAATTAAACTTAAAAATCTAAGGGGATCCAAATTGTTGTTGTTGGTATTGTTGATGTTGTTCCATACCTTGTTCTTCGTGATCCATGTTGAGCATCCTTCGGTTGCTGTCAAAAATGTTGCTCCTTTTTGATCTGGAATCCACTTTTTTGGCTGCCCAAGCAAATTCGTTGCTTGGTGACACAGTTTAATCAAGAAAAATTTTTGTTCTCTTTTTTTTCTTGTGTTTATTTTTTACGTGTATTCAACTAGTCTATTGGTTATATCCTTTTTCGCAGGATTTCTTATTTATTATATCCTTTTTCGCAGGATTTTTTTATTTATAATAACCTTTTTCGCAGGATTTTTTATTTATTATATCCTTTTTCGCAGAATTTTTTATTTATTATATCCTTTTTCGCAGGATTGATTTCACCGACTGCGCCAATTTTAAATAAGAAGTCTTGTTTCTTCTTACGTTCTGTTTAATCTGACAACTTTATTCAAAATCAACTTAATTTAAACTTAAATTATTGAAATTATTTGTTTACAATAACTGAGCTTTACTGATAAAATTAAGATTTGTTTATACCTACTGGTGTGGTCTTTTTAGAATATTTTGTTTACAATAATCACAGAATAGAAAAGAACAAAGAAAATCAGAATCTACTCTTTTTACTATGGGATATTTGTAATAAGTAATTGAATTGCTACGTTCGCAAAAACTGGAACGAAGGAATTCAAAGAATGTGTTTATATTACTATTGGATATTTTTGGAACGCAATTGGATTCTTGTCGTTCGCTAAAACTCATACATATATACTTATATATGAAAAACATTAATAGACATTAATTCTGTTAATTTTCTTTAAAAAAAAATCTTTAAGTACTACTTTAAATTTTGAAATTATAGAACAAAATATTATTATATTGGTACGATGTTAAATTCTTTAATCCCTGATTTTTCTATGCCTTGGTTTGTACGGCAAAATGCTATTCGCAATTGCTTATTGTTTCGAATATTAAATGAGTTTTTATTTTGTATGAAGCGTATTATGTGATGACCTATATTATGCAGACATTTATGTAAATATGAACAGATTTGTAGGTGCCTCGAATTGGTAAAACTGTAGAATACAAATAGTTTGTTGAGTACGTTATTGGTGGATTTCCCATTGCCGGGATTTTAACACCGTATTTTTTACTAGCATAAATCCATGCTAAGTAATTAATATGCCTTCTTTAGGTTTTCATATATAACCAGTTTTGTGTTGACTTTAAAATATATTTAAACTTCTATAAGAGCCCAATAGCTGATGACATCTTTGACTTGAAGTACTTCACATGCTGATCCCATGATAAGTTTCTGAATGACAGTTGAAACTAAATCTTATAAGTTTTGTTTTTTCATCGTGTTGATAAATAACTTGTTTAATCACATATATTCAAATATTATTCATCATATCATATCATGTTTCATATACGCTTTAATAGGTTCTTCATACTTATATGGCTAAAAAATTAATATATTGTCGGCATATGTAGAAATTTGTCCGATAATGGTAACATTTGCAGTTCTCTTAGGTAAATATTTAACTACAATGGTCCTATTTTGTAAGTGTTTTCAGTGTTTTCTTTTGGTATTGGTATTACTTTATGTATTTTTAAAACATCTGAAAATAATATAAATGCAAACGACAAAAGCCAACGTAACAAGAATAAAAAATCATATTTCGTCTTCAATTTCTCTTGCTGAATGCCGTTTATCTCTAGTCAAAGCTTATTTCAAGTAACTTTGACTATGCAAGCAAACTTTGAAGAACTTAATCTAAAAGATGCAGCCAGCCCTGAGCTCGAAGACTTGTGCATTAAGACAAAACCAAAAACTTTATGATTATTGGTTGACAATTACAAACGTCAAAATCGCTACATATCGTTTGCTGCGCATTTTGCAACACACAGCAATCTCCCAAGCTTGGATTTACCAAAATTCAATTCAATTCAACGCACAAAAGTTTCATATCTTCGTTTAAACAATTTGTCCAAAAATATTTTTCGTTGTCTAATATCGAAAAGTTTAATCACCTTCTACACTATCCTTCAGGTCAAGCTTTTTGTTCCCAAGTTAATTTATTAACAGAAGAATATGAAAATGTTTTAAGTTTACATAAAACCAAGACGCCGGTAAACATTATAGGGGTTGGATCCACGTCAACGAAAATTAAATTCGAAACCAACACAAAAGTACGTTCTCGTTATAACAGCACAGAATATTCAATGAAGTTTTACGTCACAAATCGTGCATCAAGTTATCAACCATACATGGATTTAGACATCAAGAATTGAAACTTACCCAAGAATATAGAACTTGCCGACGAGCAGTTTAATCGGTCTCAACCAATTGATATGTTGATGCCTTTTTAGAAATTCTTGGCAAAGAAAGATTAAACTTCGGCTATCAGGTAGCTATCAAACGTCAAGCATGATTCCCGACGCCGACACCGACGACGAAAATATTAACAAGCAACTACAGGTGTTAGGGTCCTTAGAAAAGGTGTCGTCCTCCAAAGGAAATGTTAAGACTGAACACCAAACCTCACTTTTGTTTACCACACCAATACGTACTAAAACCATCCAGTGTTAGTACTAAATTAACAGTAGGTTTTGATGCGTTATCGAAAATCTCTTCGTGTCCATGATAAGACAATCTCAGAAACTGTCCATAAGAAAATTGGTAAACTCTTCACTTGCATAACATTTCGAATCGTGCACAAAGTTCTAATCGTGGTAAGGTTTGTCTTTTGATTGGTGATACGCGAGACTTTGCACAGAGTAACTTTTTTATTATTCTGTCACCTTTAAACGTTGATTGAATGTATGCTGTTGCACCAAAGGCTCTTTCGGATGCATCCACAAAGATATAAAGCTGAGTAGTTAATGGGATGTTATCCTCGAACACGTGTCATGTTATTTGAAGGTTGTTAATGAGATTAGACTTTCACGGAAATTTTACCATGTTGAACTTAGCTCTTCATCCATGTCAATTTCATCTGCCATAAATGTTGAATAAATATCTTTGCCTTCACAACAATTGGTGCCAACAGTCCAAGTGGATCAAAAAGTTTTGCCAAGTTGGAACTGTGTGCTGTTAAAATCAAAATTTACCTCCCGATCATCTTATGGAATGTTTTGAAGTAGTTGCTTATTATTCGCACTTCAGTTACGACAGTTGAAGCCATATTGTTTTAAAATGTAATCGAGCTGTTGTTGTGTTTCGATTGCAGTACTTAAGCTGTTTACTCTTCCAAGAGCATCATCTACATAGAAATTTTCCCTTAGCATTTGAGCACCTAGTGTATAACCTTTTTAATTATCCAAAGCAATCTGTTGCAGACATCATGTTGTCAAATTTATTTATTTATGTAAAACCATACAACAAGTCTAAGTCTTATAAAGGGTGGTTAAATTTCAAGGGCCGATGTTGATTTTGAATAAAACACAAACTATTTAAGAAATTATTGTAATTTTATTTTATTATGATGTATTGGTATTACTCAATTATGTATGGAAAATGGGCGCCGCGACCTCGGCGGCACACCTCCATCCGATGGTCCAAATTTTCGATGACGCTGAGGCATAATGGAGGTTCTATGCCGTTAATGTGCCGAATTATCTGATCCTTTAGGTTTTGAATTGTTGCTAGCTTATCGACGTACACCTTTTCTTTCAAATAACCCCAAAGAAAAAAGTCCAACGGTGTCAAATCCCATGATCTTGGCGGCCAATTGACATCGCCATTACGTGAGATAACACGGCCATTGAATTTGTTGCGCAAAAGTGCCATTGTTTCGTTAGCTGTGTGGCAAGTGGCACCGTCCTGCTGAAACCACATATCGTCCACATCCATATCTTCCAATTCGGGCCATAAAAAGTTCGTTATAATCTCACGATAGCGAACACAATTCACAGTAACTGCCTGACCGGCCTTATTCTGGAAAAAATACGGCCCGATGATGCCGCCAGCCCATAAACCGCACCAAACAGTCACTCTTTGTGGGTGCATTGGTTTTTCGACAATTCTGTTTATTGACGAATCCACTGAGGTGAAAATGTGCCTCATCACTGAAGATGATTTTCTTCGAAAATTGATCATCCACTGTTGCCATTTCTTGCCACCATTCTGCCCATTCACGACGTTTGGAATGGTCAAGAGGCTTTAGTTCTTGATCCAATTGCACCTTGTAAGCGTGTAAATGCAAGTCTTTATGCATAATGTTCATCAACGACGAGCGTGAGAGGTGCAATTGTTGGGAACGACGACGAGTTGAGGTGGACGGCTCTTCAGCCACACTATCGCGAACAGCAGCAATATTTTCTGCAGTACGAGCTGTACGAGCATGCACTGGTGTTCTCACATCTTCTACAGACCCGGTTTGCTCGAATTTTTCCACGATTTTTGCGATTGTACGCACATTTGGACGATGAAATTGACCAAAAAAATTACGAAGTGCACGATATGCATTTTGATTTGAACTCCCATTTTCATAATAAGTCTGGATAACTTTAACACGTTGTTGGATTGTGTATCTCTCCATGGTTCAAATTGAGTAAGTCTGAAATAGAGAAATGTCAAATAAAATTCGGAAAAAAACTTGGCGTTTAGGTGTGGTTCACTTTCAACATCGGCCCATATAATTTAACCACCCTTTATTACAGCATTGCGTAGAGATTTGACACACATATTTCGGTATTACATTAATATATAAATTATTAAAGGAGAAAAAAAATAGTTTAAAATAGAAATCAAATATAGTCAGAAATAGAAAATAAATGAAGTTTAAAATAAATAGTTAAAATAAATTAAATAAATAAAGTTTGAAATATAACTAACATACAGTCAGAAATAGAAAAATAAATAAAGTTTAAAATAAAATTCCAATATTGTCAGAAATACTCTAATAGAATAAACATAACTATATGGGAAAATATAGAAAAGTTAGAAAATGTTATTAAAACTGTTTATAAAAATTCATAAATTGAAGGTTTAAATTGGCTTGCATTACTAATTAATTGTATAGAAAGAGGAAGTTGGCTCCAAAGACGTACGGAATGTATAAAGAAATGTTGCTCAAAAGCGGCCTTATTATGCTTGGTGCTGTTTATTTTTTTGCCTGTGCTTGATATTGAGAAGGAGAGTTTTTGATATAGATAATTAGGCTGTCTAGTATAAACAATTTTGTGCATCAAAAGAAGAACTCTATATTTTAGTAAATTATCACACGTTATATTATATAACCGTGTCGCGTATCTTGAAATGCCGGAATTTCTTTTAATCCCAAATATGTATCTTGGAATACTATTATATGTTACATTAAGTCTCGTTTGCTCACACTATCACAACTAGCAAAAAGTTCGCAGCCATACATGAGGCGCGGTAGTATGTAGGTCTTAGCTAGCAACATCGGAATATGTGGTGGAGTATAGTGTTGCGACATCCATAGGCTTCTAAACAAAGTACCAACCCCTGTGTTTGAGGCGTAGGTAACTGATTGACTCCGACCACCAAGCTAAAAAGTTATTAGCTTCAAAGCTGTTGCTGAGAATTTACACATGTATTTAAGTTTGAGGCCAAGAATACTGTGTTCAACTGTATCAAAAGCTACTGGTCAAGTAGAATTAGAAAGGATACTATATTACGTTTGTCTATTTGACTCCTGATTTCCTCCGAGACATCAATCAACGTTGATATGCAACTATGTTTCGGCCTAAACCCAGATTGTCTAGCAGTAAGTTAAGAATTTTCATATAAATAGCTTTTTATCTGCACATGGGTAAGCTTTTCGAAGACTTTAGATAAAAAAGGCAAAATAGCTGTGGCCGTTAGCTCTTGCCAGCTTTAGAGATTGGTATAATTTTTGCATATCTCCACATAGAATGATATTTTGATGTTGTAATTATAGTATTAAACAAATATGTAAAATACAACAAGGTATACGGAAGGGTAAGCTTTACAAATTTCGGATGCATTCCATCATGCCCAACAGAGCTAGATTTTATGACACAAAATGATTTAAACACCTCTTCCTGCATGAAGTGACTGAAGTTAAAACACTCATGCTCTTGATTGTTTGAACATCTGTGTAACGATGCACGTGGGTGCTTGACAATATGGCATAACCCCACGGTGATCTTAGCACCCGGTGTATACAATGTGTCTACAAACGCCCCCAAAAAGAACAGACTGTCATGTCTGAGTACCGAATCGATTACATGCCATTTGGAGCATGCTTTCCACCTCGGTTTGGTGCGGAGCCCATCTTAAACTCCTTCCGCTCTATGGGTCACGGCACCCAGTTGCAATGTAACTCGACATTCGAGATCACTCTTCCCGCCATTTGGGTTTCAACCACAACCACCACGTGGTTCCCCAAAAGGCCTCACCATAGCCGGGCAGGAACAAGTCCTGATGCTCCCGTGGTTCCAGAAGTTAGCCTCTGGTTAGACCTCATAGCCCAAAAGGGCTACTACCAGTTTTAGCTCCAAACAGCATCAGGGACTGGTATCCCCCACAACCAGTAGACGACTGCCACCATCGCACCAACATGACCACAACAACACAAAACAGCAACACAGAAAAACAGGTAAAACCAACATTCGTCGAACGCAGGAAAACTGCAACAACACCAAGAACGGGCAAGAACACCAACAGCACGACATACAGGAACAAGGCGCTCATGCAAAGCATGGTCACCAACACTAAACACATCACCGACATCGGTTCACCAACTCACCAACAGACACACACAGCAGCACCTGACTTGGCGGTTCAACATGCAACAGGTCCGCGAACAGCGGCAAAGAAAGTTGCCTTCCCTAACCTGTCCTCAGTCTCCTCCTAAATACTTCGCAGGTAAACGAACTGAAATTGCGAAAAGTCGCTTCCCCCATCACGCACCTACTTACATCCTATCTAACGCCTACCATTGCAACGCCCATACATTTTAAATCCCTAATGTCATCATAAAGATGACATTCAACCAAAAGATGCCACCAGTCCTTAGGACCCTCATCCCATCTGCACAACGCAGTCTCCGACAGGCCTCTGTGATGCTAATACGATAAGTCTGTTGAACGTCAGGGGGACGAATTTGCATATGTATTTTGCATATTTGATATGTTAATTAGGTCGCTCTTTATTAAATTGAATCTTTTATCTAAATTGTCTAAGAGATCATTTTTACATTCTGTAAGTTTCTGTATCATTACAATCTCGATTTGCTCGGTAAGCCGTTCGAATCGCTTATCCATGATATTAATCATTTTAAAAGGTGAGTCTGTATGTGTATAGTCGCACTGAGTACTTTGGAGACTCTTACACGGTTTTGAGCGGGAGTTTCAAGAGATTTAGTTGCTGTATAGTTTAATGGTGTGTTTTTGTCCATGTTTGATGAATTTTGCAAATTGTTGCTTGTATTATTGCCGCTCTTATAATGTATTTTTTTAGTAAGTTTAGAGTTTATTTTCGTTTTCTTTCTTAAATTATACATCAATTTAAATACGAGTATAAATATAGGGTGTTTTTTATTGAGGTATAGAACTTTAAGTTGGCATCACTTTTTTAACTGGCTGCCATTTTGTCAGCTGTCAAGTGATTAATATTTAGTTTGGTTTGCCGTTTCATCATGAACAGGTTGACAAAAGAACAACGCTTGCAAATCGTGCAAATTTATTTCGAAAATAATGGTTCAGTTCGCGAAGTTTACCTAGATACTTAGATGCTGATTTTCATCGCAAAATTTTGTTCAGTGATGAGGCCAATTTTTGGTTGAATGGCTACGTCAACAAGCAAAATTGCCGCATTTGGAGTGAAGAGAATCCACATGAGACCCTTGAGACGCCATTACATCCACAAAAACTGACTGTTTGGTGTGCTCTATGGGCTGGTGGAGTCATTGGGCCAACATACGGCCCCATATGCTCGAAAAAGTGGTTGAAAATTGGACCTGTAGAATTGGCTTTATTCGAGCCAGCCGCGGCGGCCACATGCCCGAAATCATATTTAAACATTAATGGCATAAAATTATCCTTCCAATAAAGCCAAATTGATGGACATTAAAACGATTTTCTTGTGTTTTATTTCAATTCGAAGTTCTATACCTCTAAAAAAAACACCCTGCAAAGATTTTGTTGTAAAATTTTAGTTTAGTTTAATTATATATGTATATTTGTTGTTCTTTTGTTTGGTTATTGTTTTCTTTGTCGACCGTTTTTGTTGTCGTGGGTGTTGTTGTGCTATTGCATTTACAAAATATTTTTGAATTTATTTATTTATTTCTTCAGTTGCTTTTATTACTTCTTTTGTTTAACTTCACTTTTAAGTCGTAAAGAGTATTTGTAGTGTAATTTGTTAATAATTTTGTTTAATTTTATATATATAAATATAAATTACTAATAATAGTGAAAAGTTCGGCTATATTCTTATCAAAGTCGTTGCGATTCTAGTACATAGTTGTTTTTGTTTTGTTATATTTAAAAATTTTATAGTTCGGTGAGACACAATATGCATTTATATATTGTTGTTGTTAAAGATGGCAGTATTTTAAAGAGAGTTTAGTCTATTTAATTAGTTAATGTTTTTGTTGTTAGTTTATATTCTGTTTTGTTTATTTTAGATCAATATGTATTTTGCTTTAATATACACTATATATTTATACATTTGTGTAATATGGTATGGTGAAAAAGAATTAAAAAAATACAAAAATTTCACGGAGCAAATTAAAAAAACGACCGTTCTCTCCAACAGCTATTATATGTATGTGGAGCAGCTCGTGTGCCGTAGTGACTGTTTTGAGCTGATAATATTTTATTGGAGCAGAATGATCATTCCTCCACAGGATAATCTGGTATGTCCTGTCATCTGGATGTATTAATATTTGTCGGTACATCTTTTCAATGTCTGTAGTAAATACACATCTTGGTAAACGAAAACGGATGAATATCGAAAATAGATCACTTTGAACAATTGGACCAGTGTACATTAAGTGAATAATTCTATCTTTTCTCTTTGCATCAAATTAAAATAATATTCAGCACCCAACAGAATGTCTACTGTCCCCGGTAGATTGAAATAGATGTGGGTTGGTTTATCCTAAATTGCGAATTTGCCATTTAGAAATATTAATATGGTGACTTGGTTGCGGGTATGAGGTGGAAACACTCAATTTTCTGATCACTTGCTCGGAAATGAGGTTCCCTTGTGAACCAGAATCAAGGACAGCTGAATTTCCGTTAGATGCTGTTATTTTTACTCTTGCTGTTGCAAGTATTACATAATCCTTCTCAGATGATGAGGCATCTGCAGAAGCAGATGTCACCGCTGCGTTGGAAGTATTGAGTTACTTCATTATTCGATGCGGAAATTGAAGTCTGCTTGGCTTGTGGACTTAGTTTCGATTTAATATGTAACAATGTGTTAAGTTTCTTGCTGTATGATTTCCATTATTTACAGAAATTGCAGTTACTCTTTTCACCATAGTTGCTGATGTTTTATATGTGCGTGATGGATTCGATGGTTTGGAACTGGAATTCCAAAAAAGATAGTAGGTCTTCAACTGTTGGTAGCTCCTTCGGCTTGCCCAGAGACTGATCGAACTTCATATGCAAGCTTCGCTCCAGCTTTATAATCAATATTTGGAAAAGGAGAGGGTTCCAGCCCTTTGTTTCAATCCTAATGTTATTTAGTGCCAAAAGACATTCTCGAGTTTTGTTATGCTGTTTTTTAACGGTAGCAGAATTTGAAGTGCATAATGGTTGGTTAATGATTTTTTCGGCCAGTGTTGTTACAAGAACCCGCTTGTTGTTGTATCGTTCTTGCAACATAGTCCATGCTGAATCATAATTGACCTTTGTCGTTGATTGAATGCTTACAAACTTTTCTGCTCTTCCTATAAGATTGGATTTCAGATACCACATCTTTTGGACATCAGGTATCGGTTGTTGATGGACCATACAGAGAAAAATTTCGTAAAATTGCGTCCATTTTGCATAATTGCCATCAAACTTTGGAATTGAGATTTTCGGCAGCGGCAATGATGTTGCCATGACTGTATGTTGGCTTACCGGACTTTTGTTTGATGATAGATCTGACATCACTTTTTCAGGTGCTCATACTTGTAATATTTTCAGACCATCAATGACCATTCTTCTCAGGTTTTCATAAGCATCTTGATCCAGACCATTGTCTAGGGGGTTTGAACACCGATCCCATATTTAATCACATAGTTCATCTATTTGGTTCCATAGGTTTTTAATTGTCTCATTTCTAATGTTGTAGAACTGTCGCTATTCAATGTTAACAATCCAATCAATAACCTCTGCAATGCTGACATCCGAGCGTTAAAGTTTCCAATTAATCTATGTGAAGAATCGTCTATTAGCCTTTGCTGCCAGGTGTTTCCTGCGGGTTCTTGAGTTCATCTTTTCTCAAGCGCACTAATTCAGATTGAAATAAGTCAATATATTATTGCGCCAATGACCGAATCTGCTCAAAATAGTTGGTTTTGAAGTAATCTATTTCAGACTGGTCTTCAACAATTACACGCAATTTTTCGTCAACCTCATTAAATTCGTTCCATTTGTCGGAAAGGCGATGACGGCGTTCCTCAAAATAGGAAAATTTAATTTTTCTATCAGCAGAATGCTTTTTGAAGTTCCAGATGATCTGCTGAAAGTTTTCACCTAAGATACTCTGTAGGCTAATAAATTCTTTCACTGAAAACATGTTGTTGTAGACGGTGGTAAAAAGGATGTGCAAGGTCAGAAAGCTTATTCTGATAACTGCTGGTTCGCTTACTCGAATCGCAATTTGTTAACGTGAAACTGATCGTTTCTTCCCACACAAATCACGTCGGGGTCACCAAATGTACAATTATTAAATCTAGTGGAATTAAATTCAAACGTTTCGCCAGAGTTTACACTATTTTATGTTTCCTATGTCTTTCATGGTACTTGATTTGAAAAACTATAAAATAAGGAGGCGTGATTTGTGTATAAAGACTGTAGAATGAATACAACTGATTTGTGTTATTATCCATCTTTTATACAATATTTAAAATTATTTAACTGTTTAATATTGGCATACTTTATAACGCAAACACGGAAATATATATAAACTTATCATAAAATATAGGTAAGCAGCTGACCTAAATTAAAATGCAAATTAATGGAAAGAGAATTTTATTACTTAAACTGATTTAAATACATGCATTTTGTATTTTTATTTCTAAAACAATGCATTCATTGCAGTTTAATTTAAGTACAATATATGGTTTGTAATTTTAAATGATACAGTGACAAACAAATAAATAAGATGAAAATAACTTAAAAATAAGTACAAATATATACCATTTTTCATCTTTAAAACTTAATAATATTTTATTTAATAATGTCGTGTATCATTCTTTATACAATTTGGACTTAAATATAAACATATTACCATAATTAATTTTCTTATTGTACAAACAACTTTTATAATCTAATAAACTAAGTTTTTAACATATGTTATTTTTTACACATTTTGCTTCTTACTTCTCTAGCATCATCAGTGCTAAAGCAATACATTTTAGATCTCAAACCTATAAATTCCCTCATGATGAATTTTGTGTACATTATCTATGTCATATTCTGTTATGTCAAGTATTATATCATTATAAAAATCATCAGTTTCAACAGTATAAATGAAAGAATCTGTGTCCATATAATTAAGTTCTACTTTAGATTTGTATTTAGGAAGCATGTAATCATAATGGAAATCATACATTATCCATTTTGAAAGCTCCAAAACACAAAAGCCAATGTAGATAGATTTTTTAACTCAATTACAATCATGTTTTAATCAAAAATGCTTATCGTGCTAAACTCCGGCTTGAATATAAGGAAACGAGCTCTTTGTCTTCAACCCATATTCTCCTAAGAATTAAACATTTTTATAATTTTTTTCTTGTCAACATTTTATATCGTTTTACCATAAATGGCATTATTTAACTTGAAAAAATTCTCTATTCCAAACTTTGTTGTAAAAACGGAAGCCACTTTGAAGTACTCGAGTTATTGGTTACGCAAGTATCTGCTAGCTAGCTAGATTGGGAGATATGAGGAGGGATTTTTTATGTTACCTTGGACAGTTGAAAAAAAAAATATTACGTGCGATTTGGTTGCTTTTTTAGGTTAGAGAAAAACTTAATTATTTGAGAAATATATAGGCAGGACGATACCTGCCTATGGATCATTTTTATTTTTTCCGTTTTTACAAAATAACAGTCCCAAGTTTCCTCCTCCTAGCGTATATGTTAATATGTACGAATTTGTGTAAACAGAGAAATTTCAATGCTGCAAATACATATGTATTTCTGTATACGATATAGAATATATTATGTATTATTTCGAATTGAAAAAACAAGTTATAAAGTAAATTTTTTTTCTCTTCTCTCTTCTTTAACGTGTCGAAAAAAATTTATTAAGAAAAATACGAAGCAAACAATATAGATGAAAAATAGTAAATGAATGTAATAAATAAATTTCCAAGAATTACATGTTACAAAAAAAGGATTTAGGAAAATCACTTACTTACAGGTGTGGGGGTCTTGATTCCATCGATGTTGAAGGCCCTTGGTTTGCACTTGGTGCACCAGATGTATATATACACGCATATATATAAAGGGTGGTTAAATTTCAAGGGCCGATGTTGATTTTGAATAAAACACAAACTATTTAGGAAATTATTCTAATTTTATTTTATTATGATGCATTGGTATTACTCAATTATGTATGGAACAAAATATCGGCCAAATGGGCGCCGCGACCTCGGCGGCACACCTCCATCCGATGGTCCAAATTTTCGATGACGCTGAGGCATAATGGAGGTTCTATGCCGTTAATGTGCCGAATTATCTGATCCTTTAGGTCTTGAATTGTTGCTGGCTTATCGACGTACACCTTTTCTTTCAAATAACCCCAAAGAAAAAAGTCCAACGGTGTCAAATCACATGATCTTGGCGGCCAATTGACATCGCCATTACGTGAGATAACACGGCCATTGAATTTGTTGCGCAAAAGAGCCATTGTTTCGTTAGCTGTGTGGCAAGTGGCACCGTCCTGCTGAAACCACATATCGTCCACATCCATATCTTCCAATTCGGGCCATAAAAAGTTCGTTATCATCTCACGATAGCGAACACCATTCACAGTAACTGCCTGACCGGCCTCATTTTGGAAAAAATACGGCCCGATGATGCCGCCAGCCCATAAACCGCACCAAACAGTCACTCTTTGTGGGTGCATTGGTTTTTCGACAATCACTCTTGGATTCTCATTCACCCAAATGCGGCAATTCTGTTTATTGACGAATCCACTGAGGTGAAAATGTGCCTCATCACTGAAGATGATTTTCTTCGAAAATTGATCATCCACTGTTGCCATTTCTTGCCACCATTCTGCCCATTTACGACGTTTGGAATGGTCAAGAGGTTTTAGTTCTTGAGCCAATTGCGCCTTGTAAGCGTGTAAATGCAAGTCTTTATGCATAATGTTCATCAACGACGAGCGTGAGAGGTGCAATTGTTGGGAACGACGACGAGTTGAGGTGGACGGCTCTTCAGCCACACTATCGCGAACAGCAGCAATATTTTCTGCAGTACGAGCTGTACGAGCATGCACTGGTGTTCTCACATCTTCTACAGACCCGGTTTGCTCGAATTTTTCCACGATTTTTGCGATTGTACGCACATTTGGACGATGAAATTGACCAAAAAAATTACGAAGTGCACGATATGCATTTTGATTTGAACTCCCATTTTCATAATAAGTCTGGATAACTTTAACACGTTGTTGGATTGTGTATCTCTCCATGGTTCAAATTGAGTAAGTCTGAAATAGAGAAATGTCAAATAAAATTCGGAAAAAAACTTGGCGTTTAGGTGTGGTTCACATTCAACATCGGCCCATACAATTTAACCACCCTTTACATACATATATATGTATGTGTATTTCGCTTATATATATTTAGATAGGTTTATATTTTATCGTTAATAATAGGAGCATATCCTAATTTATTTGTATATGGCCTTTTAGGGCAAGTAGTGTAAAATTTTTTAAATACGATTTTAATAAGATTTAATAAATTACATGAAAAAATCTTCAAATGTTATTTCATAATTTTAGAAAGAGGTCAAGAATAAAACTCAAAAATTCTAGTCTTAAACAATGAAGCGCTGCTAATATTTCTAACACTTGGTGAGATTGTATTCCAGAGACGTATGGTAGGTACGAAGAATTGCCAATTCGATATTAATGTTTGATGTCTAATAGGCATTATAGTTCTGTTTCTTTTTGATCTGTTGCAACTGAGGCGCACGCGTATGTCGATTTTGGGATTAGGTATGTTTTCGCTAGTAACAATCTAATTTTGAATGGTGTACTATATTGAGTTAGCCACAAAGTTCGAAGCATTGCAGCAGACAGCTGCCACGTGGTCTGACCATGTTAAGGTATCATTAAAAATTACACCCAAATTTTTTGCTATCCGCACAATTTGAATTTCCTGGTTGTCAATATATATTTTTGGTGCTTCTGTTATCACTTGCAATCTTTTATTAAAAAATATGCATTGTGATTTTTTTGGGTTCAGACTAAGGCCTTGAGCCCAAACAGAGACACTTTCTAAATCTTCATTAACCTTTTTTGAAAGTTAATTTTCCTACTGCTTATATACAACTGAACGTCATCGGCTTACATTCGGACGCTGCAGTGATTGGGTAAGTCATTTGTATAGACGGAAAAAAGAAGAGGTCCGAAAATCGGCGGCACACCCCTGGTGACACAGAGGTAATTTTACGTTCTCGAAGCAGCTTGCACATATTGTTCCCTGCCACTAAGATAACTTTGGATTAACTTAAAAGATGTTGAGGAGAAATGCGTCATATTTTCCAGTTTTTTAATTAAGATGGTATGATCAACAGTATCGAAAACCTTGGAGTGATACAGTAGGACTAATATTGCCATATGGCCGTCATTTGACTCTGTTCTAAGGGCTTCTATCAGTTAGAGCCGTTACACAGCTGTGGTTATTGCGAAAGCCACATTTTTTTGGACTAAGAAGATTATTCTTTTCAAGATATTCGGTTATTTATGCATGAATTAGTTTTTCAAAGACCTTTGATAGGTACGGCAGTATAGCTATTGGTCGGTATTCTAAGCTTGTTTTTGGAATAGGTAAAATTTTTGCTTGCTTCCATCTTTTTGGATAGGTGGTGGTCTTAATAATAAAATTAAAAGAATGTGTTATGATCGGTAATATGTACGGCAGAAGAAGATTTAGAAAGGTTGGGTGAATTCTGTCAACTCCAGTTGCAATAGTTTTGATCGAAAGGCAGCTTTTCATAACATCGTATTCGCTAATACAGTCGAAGCTAAATAATCTAGTAGGTGAATTTTCATGTTTCAACTTTTGATAGAACGTGTGATTTGCAGATGGCATTGGTATATTAATAAAGTTTGAATTAATTTCATTTGGGTCTAAAATTGAGTTATCCGCAATGCGTTTTTGACCAACAATCCCGATGTTCTTTATAGTTTTCCATTTTTGTTTCGTATTAAATGATTTTGCAAATTTACCGCGAATTTTGCGTGCCTGATTACTCTGCGCGTATTCTTCCTAGCTAACGCTAAATTCATATAAGTCCGTTGTCTTGTACTTCTTCCAACGTGCGAAAGCTATATCGCGCCTTTCGATTAAGCATTTAATATTTGGGGTAAACCATGGTTTTTGCTTATTTTCAATTTTATTTGTTTCTAACAGAACAATAATGTTGTACAAGGTGAAAATATTATATTCCAGGAACTTTAGTTGCTCGTCCACCGGTGCTAGGTAGTATGTATTACTCCAATCTATGTTAACAATTTCTTGGTCCAACGTACTTTGGCTTACCCGTTTAAAATTACGAAATATTGTTTCAGCACTAGAACATTGAAACGGCATGTCATATGTTAGGAAGATGAGGTCGTGTTTGGAAAAACATACATAGCTGGCCATACATTAAAACATTAGAATCGTCGGAAACAAAAAATATATCAAGCAGTGTGGAAGAAAGTGATGTGCAATGTAGCTGTGTTTGTAATTCTGAGGCCCACAAATCTCATATTATCAGTTAAACTTGAGTCGGATAGTATATTTGAGTTAAAATCGCCAGCAATGATCACGTCTGAATAAAGACTTGTAAATTTTTCAACAATTGCGTATAAATGGCTAAAGTCAATTCTTTTGTGGGGCCTATAAATGCTATCAATTACAAATTTTTCTCGTTACAGCCTACTTCTAAAAATAGCTGTTGAACCTTAGCATGAAAACATTTGGTGTTCCTACTTTTTATTTTGCAAGCCAGTTCACACTTTTCATAAAGTACCATACCCCCATATCCGTCATCTCTATCATTCTATTTAGTTTTTACCCATTTAGTAAAACCATGGCATCTGGAATCAACTCTTGAAACCAGGTCTCAGAAATTAATATAATATGTACACCTAAGTCTTCAAATATATATCGGAACTCGTCAATTTTACTAAAAAGGCTTTGCGCATATATATGACATATTTTAAACTAATTTTTTTTGTCTACAAAAAATTTTTATCATATTTGCAGTGACGTCTCTGGAAACAGATCTACTATTTCTCAACGAAATGATATATGATATATTTAATATTGCAATTACTGAAAACAACGTTTATCTTAGAAGCAATTATTCTATTCTATCTACTCTATTCTATCACTATCATAATGTTTCATTGAGACAAGTATTAAAGAAAGGAACCAATTAAAATGTTTACAATTCAAAAAGAGAGATAATTTGGTTTCGAAAAAACAGCTGCAGCTCATCTATATATTCTATGTGTGTTGATTCATCGGAGCCAAAATTCTTTACGTATACAAGACCACGAAGAGAGAGCTTCCTGGAAATTTTTGTGGGTTTAAGGTGTTAGATCTTCGTTAATATAAATCGGTACATCACTATCATATCCAGCATGCTTGAGACATATTATTATTGCGTCTGTATGCAGCAATTGTTTTTAGTAAAAGGTTTTTTTCATATAGATAAATTTTACAAAAACTTCAGCATCATTTACATTATTTGTGTTTTGGCCTGTTGTTTTTGTATA
The DNA here is from genome assembly GCA_932526305.1 of Epicampocera succincta. Taxonomy (NCBI): domain Eukaryota; kingdom Metazoa; phylum Arthropoda; class Insecta; order Diptera; family Tachinidae; genus Epicampocera; species Epicampocera succincta. Next base: position 27,022,197 of record OW052037.1, read on the forward strand.
TTTCTTTAAGTCTATAAATGTTGTCTACTTGAGGCGTTGAAATAGTTAAGTTTTTGCAAATTTCTCTGAATATGCCAAGCAAGCTTTCATTATCACAGTAGGATTATCCACGTATACGCACACTACCAGCTACAATAGAGTGCCTTGTAACGTTTTATTTATAGAAGAGGATGTTGCCAAAATATCTATAGTGATAACGCAACAAATTTTGTTGGAGCCAACAATAAACTTACTGTACTCTCAGAATCAATATTCTCTGATAATGGGAAGAATTAATAGTTTCAACATGTAGCTCAAAAGGAATACAATTCTATTTTATTCCACCGAGATGTCCTCATTTTATAGAACTTTGGGAAACAGCGGTAAAATCAGCTAAAAATCGAAAAATAAAACTTTTATCGCGATGGGAACTCGTCTCAAAAATAAAACATGATTTTCCTAAAAGATGGTAAACTTCAGCAGCGTCATAAGTGAAAAACTGTAAGTCCTAAGAAGGAAGATAATACATTGCCGATGAAATGGCCGCTAGGAAGAATATTGAAGGATCCATTCGGCTTGCAAGATCGCATCTGGAATATGTAAAAAGCCTATACATCGTCCCGCATTGCTTCCTGTTGAAGAAAATGCACAGCCAAACCATTCAGTAATATATGCATTATCCTGTTGTCTTTGCTACTTACGACTCATTCATGCTAAAACTCATAGAAAAAACCAACTTCAGTTGTAAACTCAACTATGAACACCGTTAGACAAGGTCTTACTGAAGCAAAGTTCAAATTTGACAGTCTTCAATCAACCATAAATGGATTAATGAAAAACGAAGAATTACGCAACGAAGAATTGTACCAATTCAACCTTGCTCATCTGGTCAACATGGGCTTTATGCAACTATCACTTATTGAAAACAATTTACAAAAAAATGCAAGCGTGTACTTGGACATATTAACAGACACCCATAATGGAAAAATCAAAGCCTTGCTGTTAACTCCACTGCAGCTAGAAATCGAGATACATCAAATTAAAACGCATATGCCAGAATCGTTGATGTTACTAGTATCTGAAAATGACCTGTTAGAGTCTTATAAGTTAATGAAAGTAAAAGGTGGACTTATCCAGGAACATGTGGTATTCAGCATAACGCTGCCATTAATAGAGCAGGATAAATTTAAATTGTATATTTTATTTCCTGTCCCTAATGCAGTTAGCAGCACAATAATAACGATAGAAACATGTAGTCCTATCTTAGCGGTAGACACAAACCGAAGACATTACTTTCCGGTATCATCAGATTAACTTAAGTCATGTAACATCATCAGAAAAGATATATTCATATGCTATAATATTCAACTGGAATATAACTTCGGAACAGAGAGGTATTCATATGAAATTAGCTTATTTTACAACATTACTACTCTAAATTGCAGCGTAAAGAAGGATACCATTAAATAATAAAAACCAATGGATATATTCGTAATCATCAACAACAGAAGTGACAACAGTTTTTGGGAAGAAAATTGCAACTTTTTATTTTGAAGGATCTGGATTGTTAACTATTAGTCCAGATTGCATCCTTAAGCATGGTCACATTCATATGACTGGACAACAATCGCTATCAACAATTACTGGGTCATTATACACAAGCCTTGTAAACGTTTCAGAACTTTCATATCAAGATCTTGCAAATGGGAAATATATTAAAAGAGCCATGTCAGACCAGATTTCGTTACAACTCAATAAAATAAAAGGCTTGCAACAGAGGTTAGAAAAAATAAACAACTCAAATTTTCAACATCATTCAACTTCAGAACATGGTATTACAATTGCATATTATGCATTAATCGTCAGCATAATAGGCATAATACTGGCTTCAGTTATAGCTGCAGTAAGTCGGAAATCTAGTACCATTGAACTAAAGGAAATGACAATTGAACTCCGCAACCATCCAACGATAAGTCAACATCCACGCCAGAATTTCACAATTCAAGCTCAAATTTAATGTATTTAATTGACTTCTCGTCAATGCCCGGGAGAATGTACTTATTTTTAAGTTACTTCCATCTTATTTATTTGTTTGTCACTGTACTATTTAAATTACGAACCATACATTGTACTTAAATTAAACTGCAACGAATGCATTGTTTTAGAAATAAAAATACAAAATGTAAATATATGCATCAATATATGCATCAATCAGTTTAAGTAATAAAATTCCATTTCCATTAATTTGCACTTTAATTTAAATCAGTTTAAGTAATAAAATTCCATTTCCATTAATTTTCAACTTCTTAACTAATTTTTATAATAACTTTATATATATTTCCGGGTTAAAAATATTTTTAAATATTGTATAAAAGACGGATAACAAGACAAAAAAATTTGATTGATTCTACATCACGTCTCCTTATTTTATAGTCTTTCACTTCAAATACCAGAAAGACATAGGAAAAATAAAATAGTCTAAATTCTGACGAAACGTTTGAATTTAATTCCACTAGATTTCCTAATTATACACCAATTAAACACCGTAACTTACGGAATGTCTTCTTCTCCGTACTTGGCAATTTGTAGCTTACATTTTCTTGCATATAAATAACAGCACATCTACGAAATCGGTTCAAATATTGTGAAAACATATTTATCTTGACGACCTGTTGACCTGTGGATGTCGATTTGCTTTGTGAAATTAGAGAAAAAACTACATCTTTGTCAAAACAAGCAGGTTTCGAAGTATTGGCTACAGACCAACAATAGCCAAGTTAAAGATCTGAAACTTACTGAAAACCCCTCCACAAGTGCGCTCGGTGTAAAGTGGAATTTAACTAGGGACCACTTTCTTATTTCGCTCCAACCCAAAAAAAAAATACGCCGCCATAACTAAACGCTCAATTTTGTTATTAGTTTCCTCTATTTATGACCCCATATTAAATCACCCTCTATGTGATTATGACCCAGGGTATATTAAATCACCCTCTAGTCATTCAACCAAGATTCTTACTGCAAGATTTGTGGATCGCCAAAACGAATTGGGATATTGAGGTAGGTCAAAGAACTAAGCATAAATTTGTATCATTTGTAGACGATCTTAAAAATTTGCATTCACTTAAAGTTCCGCGAAATATTCTAAAACAAAGAGAATCGATACACCTGCATTGATTTAGTCATGCATCGATGCGTGCATACGGATGCTGCTTGTATGTTCGATCTGCAGATAAATGCGGACAAGCAAACGTGTATTTAATAGCATCGAAGTACTGAGTGACCCCTACTCGTAAAACTACGATACCGCAATTGGAATTGTGCGCAGCCCATACACTTTCGACACTCTACACTAAATGCTACCAGTATTCAAAAAATTTAACCCTGAAAAGTTTTTATGGACAGACTCCATAGTACTTTAAAAAACGACGTCGTTGATTCAAATGTTTGCAAATCATCGTTTAAATGTCACCTAATTTAAAATTTTATAAATCATACTAGCTCATATAGGAAGATACTGCGTGTAGTAAACTGGATATTTAGAATGCGCTACAAAAGACAACAGCAACACAATTAGTACAGAAAAACTTCATCGCGCGAGTTTAGGTCACATAACATTAAGTATGTTAAAAAAAATAGCAATAGTAGAACCAACAATAAAGAAAACAATAATAACAAACAATAAATGCTTAGATATGTATAACTAACATAAAGAAACATAACATAAGTATGATAACACCAAACAAACATTAGTAAGATAAGCACTATATAAATAAACAACCAGTAAGATTTACATGCATAGGTAGTAACAAATAACATAAGCATAATAAATAAGCACGAACATGTTATCTATCATTAAGAAAAAAACATTTAAATACTAAACAATTAGACTAAGTAAACATTCGAATTAAGTATAATAAAATTGGAAACAAATTGTAAAATCTGATAAGATAAAAAAGATCGAACCCAATATTATAAACATATAACAATATAAACAAACAATATTGTAAACCAAGCATGACATCCGAACAGAATCCTAGTTGTGATAACATCGCTTGGGCTCGAACAAAGAAAAACCTTGTTCCAAAATTAGTATATAAGGAGGTATTTTGTAAACAGCTAGTTAGTTAAAAATATACAGTGTACTCGTAAGTGGACGCATAGTGATATTTTTCATTGTTAAGTAATAAGAAAAATATAATAAAACAAAACGCATACGCGTAATAAAAAATATTTTTTTTAATCTTTATAAAAATAGGAACTTTAATTCGAGCTACTTTGCACTATCAATTCAACAGAATAGTTTTCCAACCGAGATTGACATTTTGATGAAACCCCTACTAGCGTAAGATAGATTGGTGCAGGTACGCGGATTGTAGTAAGGAGGCTATGATGGAATAGCTTTTAAGAGCTTTTAGTGCTTGGTAAAGTGCTGTCGAGAGCTTGCCCTTTGGGAGAGTTACTTCTGCGGCAGGAAGGCTTGCATGGTTGGCGCCAGTGGCACAATTTGGAGAAACGTTGTTCGCGGCTGTCCGCAGGCGTCTATCTGTGGTCGATTTATATAGAACATCATGATGGATTCTCGGTTGAGGCTGCTGAGGCACACGACAAATTCTGTGCAAACACAGACAACCTGCTCATCGTGGCTGAAGGACAGTTTCGATATAATCATAGAGAGAGTGCATGTGTGTGAAAAGGCTGTGACAATGTTGCTGAAAGGCAGGTTGTCGCAGACTCGTCCACTACATATACGTTCAGGCCGCATTAACCTACGGTATGCAAAGTCAAATACCTAGGAATAATGGTTCAGAGGCTGAACTTCTTGGTACACCTCTCATATGTGAAGAACAAGCTGAGCGCTCTAATAGGAAGAGTTAGACGCATCCTAAAGGCGTTGGTAGACGCATTGTATCCACCCGGTGATAATATCACAGTAGATTTGGGCCATACCCACGTATTAAAAACCCGTATAAATACACTTCGTGTTGTGCTTAAAATAAAGAAAATTGCAGGTGCCTCAAGTTTTAAATTGAAGGAGAGCTTAGTATGGAGCTCAAGGACTCCGTTGAGTAAAAAACAGAAAATTAAAAGAAAGGGAAAAAAGAACTACAGAAAGAAAGAAAAAATACAACCATGAAATAAAAGAAAAGAATAATAAATAAAACTGTTTTTGCATTGGATAAATTTTTTTGGACAGTTGAAGACGCGGCTTATTGTGACTGGATTCGATATTGACTACTGTTTAACGATTCGTTGCTGTATTAGTTGTAGGTGAAGTTGCTCTTTTTAAGGGTGGAGCCTTAAATTTTTTGTTTTGTCTGACATGAAACTAGTTGGAATGTGGAATATGTGGAGACCGTGGGAAATTGGTGCCGCTAAGACAAGATCGGAATTGTATTCGACAGAAGAGGTAGTGGGTGATGGTCTTGCTGTTGGTGCTCTAAAGAGCAGTGTTCCTGATAAAGTCACTGATAGTGTAGTGGATGAGGAGGTGTTCGTGTCAGCGGGTGCAGGGGAAGGAGCTGTACCCATTCGGTCTTATAGTGACCACATCGGCTGTATTTCTGGCATTGCCAGGTAGTCGGGGAAGTCGGGCCAGCGTTAGATGTCCAAAAACACTGTGAATCTGTGGATATTATGACCCCAGTGTACAGGAAAAGTGTCCAGTTGGTGTCTGCTGCGTGCTCGGTCTATGCGAGCATTGTTGCGAGAGCAAACGATCATCATTTATCATGGATTCTGCGATAGTAATCCAGTAAAACCTTTATAGGTCATACGTGTGCATGCGCGGGCTGGATCAGGTATTTGCCAATTTGGCCGGAGTTTTGCAGTATTAGTTGACGATATGGAGATGGTTTGTGCAATAGTTAACCGTACTGGGCGGGGTGTATGTGTGAGGTTTGAAGGGATATAGTGAGTTTATCACAGTGTGTCATAACATTGCCTAAAGTCAATAAACTTCAATTTACACCGCAGACAGGAAATGTTATTATAATATATATAGTTTCCAAAAAGACAGCATTGCAGAAATAACTACAACAAAATTCGTACCCAATTCTACTTGTAATAAGAGAAACAATCTAGATATGGCTTCTTAGGAAATTATCCAAGATGGTCAGCTACTGACCATATCTAATCATTATATGGATTAAATATCCATATAATGATTCGAAACGACAAAAACAAACCACAACCATTCTAAGTTAATTGAATACCAGTCATTACTTCAACCTTGTCTCTTCAACTTATCGAGAAAATAAATAATATCAATTTATGGGAAAGTTAACCAGCTCTGTTAATATGCATATATGTATGTGTAGTAATAATAAATTCAAAAAACTACGAACTTAAATCCAGCCATTTACTCTGAATTTAAAAAAAAAATTAACGTGGTAGAATACAATGGATTGAAGACCGTTCCGTAGAGTTTATCTACAAACGGGATATTTACACCTAAGGCGGCAAGTGGGAATAAACTTTTTACTTAATTTTTTTAATTTACATTTCCTTATAACAGTTTGTGCAGTCATTGATCTCATTTCATCAATATTAAAATTAACAACTTCAAATTGCTGACATTTCGTCTGCATTTGGTTCACTTGAACAAAACTAAAAATTGTAAATTAAAACAAATAAATAGCGGTGATCATGCTTATTTTTTACTTGTTGTAATGTGCTTCGTTTCGACAAACAAATAATCACAATTGAAAGCTAAGTTGTATTTTTTATTTTACATGGAAAAGTTAAGTTACATAAAGCCCTATATAAAAACATGATATTTGTAATTGTATTTCAGCTGTTACATGAACTTGAGAAAAATTAACGTCACTCAGTTTTATATTTTTACTATCGTAAAATTCATTAGAAAGACAAAATTCGCCTTATGTTATTATCTTTGCCTTTAAATAAATATTTATATTTAAATAATTTATATTTAAATATTAACTTAAAATGTGACTAAATTTACAACAATTTTTGCGCTCAATTTCTTCCTTAAATATGTGTCTTAAGCCTTTATGACACCACATTTTTTGTTCATTGTTCAATTATTGGAGAACAGTGCAATTATAGTGTAATAGGAAAATTTACGAAGTGCAAAGAGTTTAGATATACTAAGAAAAACTGTCAACAATTTACGAAAGTAATCGATAAAAAATTAAGTTATGTTAGAAAAAAATTAAAAGTTTTCAAATTAACACTTCCAGCTTGAAACAATAACAGTATTGATTAATGCCCGACTTATGGCCCAGTTAAGCACGTTATAAACGAAACGTTGACACCACTTCATAAAATAAGCAAAAACATAATATTTTGCTTAGATTTTTTTAAAGCTTGCTCTTTTTAACATTTATTGTGTCTTTTTATTTAATAATTGAATTAATGAACAAAAAATGTAATGCCATAAGGCATTAGCAGTTAAATAAAAAAGAGATAATTAAAACCTAATAAAGGAATAAAGTTGTTTCAGAAGATTACTGTTGCGGGAATTAGCACAAATGTCTAGTTTTCACAATATTATAAGTCCCAAATAAAACCAAGCTATTAATTCAGTCTTATTTTATTAGGATGTTAAAGTTCCTTAATACATTAAAAATAAAGGATTATAATAATTCAAATAATAATTTTATTTAGTATTAAACTAACTATTAATTAGTATTAATTTAAATAAAATGTCTTAGCTTTAAAATGATTAATTTTGTAAATATGTATAAGGACTGGTGAGTACCACGATCACGATTGAACTTTTTTTTTAAGAAAAAGAACAAATTTCCTTAAGACGTGTGCGCCTTTTTTTCTAGAAATTTCTTTCCTTTTTCCCTCCAATAATTAGTTAGTTACCGCGAATACCCCGTATTCGCGGAAAGTTCCTTATAGAAATATCCGTTAGATGTCATATAAATATTTAATCGACTATGGAGAAAACAATGACGATGCAGCAAACAAGATGAATTAAGACTGTAAACACAGATATGAATCTTTTCCAACTTTTTAAAAAAAAAATTAAATTCTGTCTTCTTTATAAAATGCTGCATTTTAATTTTTATTGCTTTTAATTAAAGTAATAGCGTAGACAGACGACAGCGTTAATTTGCATTAAAAGCTTACTAATGTGAATTAAAATTTTACCCTGACAGACGACAGTTTTTGCATTTATCAAGCATCTGTTTGTTTGTATACAAATTTTTTTTGCATTTAGATCGAGATCAAATGGACAGAAAGCAGAAAATACGACTAGCAGCTATGCTGTTGGTGAAAAATCACTGTTTATTTGAAATAAAGCTAAAATTACTTTTGCTGAAACTGCTCCATAATGTAAAAATTGTACATGCACTAGCAACAATAAGTCTTAACGTGTTGCTACAAGTTGGGATCGCAATAGGATACTATGATATAAGGGAAAGGCATTTGTGGAAATTTGTAGGTTTAATATACATATGTATCTTTTCATAAAGGATATATGTAATTCATATATGGGATTTATTAAAGGACCGCAACAGCACTTTTTGGGAGTGTGACGTGCTGACGATGGAATGCTTTCCAAATCTTAAAATGGAAAAAATGCGTTTCGATTGTAAAATATTTTTTTTATCGCTAAAAACAATTAAAATAACTTACCTTTGCAGAATTTGAATCCATTTTAATTTTACAATAATAAGCAATTTGCCAACAGCTGACTGATTGTTGACTGTGTTGCCATATCGAAATACCTAAATGCAGTATAACTTCACTCTGATTTCTTGCATATACGACAGATCTTATACATATTAGGATGGGGATAATTCACAAGTTAATTTGAATTAAGACTGCTAATGCAAATTAACGCTGTCGTCTGTCTACGCTATAACACGTTATCTTCTGAAATTGGTTTGCATATTTTTCGTATTAAAATTAAAATGAGTTGAAAAAGGAAAAGTACTTACATTTGTTAACCCGAGTTAGCGACGCTCATGCATAAACATGTTAATAAACATATACATGTTATTTCCCTAATATTCTTTTAAGATAACAAGTAAATTTCCATAGATGATAATAGGGTAATTAGTAACTAGACATATCATAAACAACAATTTATGTAAACAAACGTAAACAACCCTAACTAAATATGTAAAATAATCTAAACTACTGAGCAAAGGAATAAGATAAAAAGGGCCAAACAAATATCATAAATATACAAATATTGTAAAGACCATAAAATATCATAAATATACAAATATTGTAAAGATCATAAAATATCATAAATATTGTAAGCATATGTACAAAACATGTTCTTTATCTCTTTGTTCCAAAATATCCATTAAGACAAAGGAAATATTATTTGTAACAAATTAGTATTTAAAAAGATATTTTTGGAATTTGGCAGTTTAGTTAAGATTTAGCATAAGTACTGCACAGAACTCAATTTAAGAAAATATAAATAAAAATTAAAAGTCGCGTAGCCGACCAAAAAATTATATTTTTTTATTTAACGTGAAAACGTAGAATTTAATTCCCGTGGAAAATTGTATTAATTTAATTGTAATGAGTCATATTATTCTTCAGCGGTTTTTCTTTGCGCTAAACTGAGGAAATTTAATCTATTTCTATTTGTGTTATGTGAATATATAATTCCTAATAACTAAACTAATAATTTTATATAATGCTGAAATAGTCTAAAAACAGAAATGCCCTGCGAAGGGATATTTTTATTAAGAGCAATATTGTTTGCCAGTCTTTTAATAGACATTTTCTTAATTGATATTACATACATACATATATGTATGTATCAGAAATAAAAAAACATTATTTGAAAATTTAGTACGCTAAAATTTCCCATATTAGCATATGTTTACTACGTGCAATTTTTATACAGAAGTTAAAGAAAAGTAATTTTTATTCTCGTATTGTACAATCAACACTCCCTACACAACACAACACACATATAATCTATTTTTACAAAGTATAATATTAGCATTTTGAAACTCTTAATAAATAAATGAAAGCAAACGTCCAAGAAACAGTTAACTCTTTATCTATTGCTATATTATAAATGTACATTTTGTGTAGTAAATATACAGTACCCATATTTTTGTGTATGCTTGATTGCATATGTCTACCAAGTATTATTGAATGAATTACTGTTGACGCGCAGTGCGCAAACTTTATCAAAAATTTATGCTGTGCGAATATTCGTATTAAATAAAATATCGTTCACATAATTCATTTTTATATGTATTTATTCATTATAAATTGCTAATTAGTGTGGTTATAATTAATTGTGTAGATGGAATTAAATGGCTGTGTTAATCAAAAAAATATGATGTTTAAAGAAATGGTTATTAGTTTAATAATGTTATTGAAAATCAGGAAACAAAAATGAAAGAAACTAATAGTATCGGTTTTTCCTTTTAAGTATATCTATGAAGAAACTAGTTGTATTTAACGTAAGCATATATAAAAACTTGTTTGTGGATAGATATAAGATATTTGAACTAAATCAAACAAATTTACATATTAATGTATACGTACATATTTATGTGTAACTATATCAGGAATGCGAAAACAATAAATTTTGTGTGGAGATTGTACTAAACAGAGTAAGTGGAAATAAATGTGCGTGTTTTACACTTATCCATGTGAAGTTACATACATACTTGTGTACATTTAAACAAGGGACATCGTCTACTTTATAGAACGTCATGTGTACTCAGACAAGTGATTTTGATAACTATTTTTTAAAAAATTTACATTCTCAAATTTACAAGGTATGCAATAAGATTACATGCATATGCCTTTTACATAAAATAAAAACAAATGTATAAAGCACTTACTGAACAATATAAAATCTATGAGCTACGATTGTTTTTACCATCATAATTTTTAGTGTAAGTGCAACTTATTTAACTTAGAAAAGTACAATATTAACTTTTCTGCTAATATATCTAATTTATACAATTTTGGTGAAAAAGAACCGGGTTTCACTACAAATGCCGTATATGTAAATACAATTTAAAATCAGGTTAATACTATGTTTACTGTGTAATTTACGATCTTAAAATTTTCAAAATTAACCTTATATTATTTCTTCATTGCAAAAAAATTGTTTTCATTAAAATTTCAAGAAATGGATGTTACTTGCACTATGAGTATTTTATATACTTCTAATTGTTTTTGAACATATAATTGTTTTTCGAAAAAGTCATCTAAATTGAATGCTTAATTTTTAAAATATAGTCTTGTCACGATAAGTTAACTTCGAAATATTTCCTTTCGACATTATTTATAATAAATTATGTAAGGATTTGCTGAACAAAATAAAATGACATAATCAACATAACTTGTGAAAATGTGCCTAAGGTGAAAATATAATGTAATTGCAAACATACTTTGAAATAAAGTTTTGCTTACTTTCTAGGCAAAAAGAACTTGTTTCCGAATACAAAAATTAAGAGCAAAAAATTCCACCAGTTGCAAATTTTATATGACAAATATTTATGATGACGAAATTGAGTTCATTATTGGTTTTAAAGTTATATAGTTTATTTATACATTAAATTACTAATTACAGGTGGCTATGAATTGCTTCTTGCATTTTGATCTTATTAGTTTGTCAAAATGTTCAAGAGGTTCTAATGTTTTACAACAAGTACACGTTTTAGTAAGGTACTTAATAGTGAGAAATCATCGAGCGAACCCGACGTAGACCTGATGTTCTTTAATATTTCGAGCTACCGACTTAGGTGCCTAGACCTCCGCAACTGTCGAAGGAATTTTTGACAGTAGGTAAAAGTTATTATAAAATAAAAAACCAATCACTGGCTTGCCTATTTAGTTAGCGACTACGCCACAAAATCAAAACATATAAATACGGTATAATAATACGGTACATGTTTTAAGGAAAATTGGTGATTACTATGAAATAAATATATATAATCGAAAGTAATGCGTTAAAGACATTCGAGACAGCAGACCATGGGTTACAATATGTCAAAGTTAAAACACACACATTCTTATGAAAACGATTAACGACAGCTACAAAACAACATAACCACCGTTGTAGATGTCACCAATTTAAACTTATATATTTCTACTTTTCTCACCTACAAAACAAAAACAAAAGACAATATAACAAAACAAGTATAAATAATTGGTGCTTTGAAATTCTTTGCAAAATTGTTTTGGTTTTAAAATCAGTTATTATATTTATAAATTACAGAATCTTTCAAAAGTGGTTCGATTTTGTTTTCGATTTTTATCACATACCTATATAGTTTGATAAAAAAGTTTTTAAAACTTGACAGAAAATTTGTGGACTAAATTTTTTTAATTTAAAATCTTTTAAGGCTATGATACGCTAGCTCAAGGTGCATGCATCGCTATAAAAACAACTTTTTACTTTAAAATGTCATGCCGAGTACTCACATATATACATAATATTGTATGACCGATTTCCTTTGTTGTTGTTATTGCTTGTCACGTAATGTTAGGTAAACTTTACCAACTAATAATTCATAGCTTTCAATTCGTTACTGTGTTATTTACAGTTCGGAAGATATAATCAATTACATCTTCAACTTTGCAGGCCCGCTCACCCTAAAGTAGGCATGACCGAAAACAAATGTTGTAAATTTTATACTTTAACAGTGGTATTCATAAAAAATCCTTAATAAACATATCAAGCACAAACTAGTTACTAAACGGTTTCGGTTTATTAAGCGTTTAGTAAAAAACGTATTCATAAACAGTTTAGTAACTAAAGGGTGGTTAAATTGTATGGGCCGATGTTGAATGTGAACCACACCTAAACGCCAAGTTTTTTTCCGAATTTTATTTGACATTTCTCTATTTCAGACTTACTCAATTTGAACCATGGAGAGATACACAATCCAACAACGTGTTAAAGTTATCCAGACTTATTATGAAAATGGGAGTTCAAATCAAAATGCATATCGTGCACTTCGTAATTTTTTTGGTCAATTTCATCGTCCAAATGTGCGTACAATCGCAAAAATCTTGGAAAAATTCGAGCAAACCGGGTCTGTAGAAGATGTGAGAACACCAGTGCATGCTCGTACAGCTCGTACTGCAGAAAATATTGCTGCTGTTCGCGATAGTGTGGCTGAAGAGCCGTCCACCTCAACTCGTCGTCGTTCCCAACAATTGCACCTCTCACGCTCGTCGTTGATGAACATTATGCATAAAGACTTGCATTTACACGCTTACAAGGTGCAATTGGCTCAAGAACTAAAGCCTCTTGACCATTCCAAACGTCGTGAATGGGCAGAATGGTGGCAAGAAATGGCAACAGTGGATGATCAATTTTCGAAGAAAATCATCTTCAGTGATGAGGCACATTTTCACCTCAGTGGATTCGTCAATAAACAGAATTGCCGCATTTGGGCGAATGAGAATCCAAGAGTGATTGTCGAAAAACCAATGCACCCACAAAGAGTGACTGTTTGGTGCGGTTTATGGGCTGGCGGCATCATCGGGCCGTATTTTTTCCAAAATGAGGCCGGTCAGGCAGTTACTGTGAATGGTGTTCGCTATCATGAGATGATAACGAACTTTTTATGGCCCGAATTGGAAGATATGGATGTGGACGATATGTGGTTTCAGCAGGACGGTGCCTCTTGCCACACAGCTAACGAAACAATGGCTCTTTTGCGCAACAAATTCAATGGCCGTGTTATCTCACGTAATGGCGATGTCAATTGGCCACCAAGATCATGTGATTTGACACCGTTGGACTTTTTTCTTTGGGGTTATTTGAAAGAAAAGGTGCACGTCGATAAGCCAGCAACAATTCAAGACCTAAAGGATCAGATAATTCGGCACATTAACGGCATAGAACCTCCATTATGCCTCAGCGTCATCGAAAATTTGGACCATCGGATGGAGGTGTGCCGCCGAGGTCGCGGCGCCCATTTGGCCGATATTTTGTTCCATACATAATTGAGTAATACCAATACATCACAATAAAATAAAATTACAATAATTTCCTAAATAGTTTGTGTTTTATTCAAAATCAACATCGGCCCTTGAAATTTAACCACCCTTTAATAAATACTTCATCGAGGTTTTAGGCAAAAGAGTGGCAGCACCTAAATTTTCATTTGTTATTCAACTTTTAATGCTGTATTTATGCCGGTTACCAATTTCTAAATTAAGCATGTCTATCATATTACCTTATGTTATTTTGCTTGTATTAAGAAAAAATATATATATATAACAAACAGATAATACTAAATAAATATGTTTACTTCTTTTAGAATAGCACAAAAATGAATAATTTTAACGTTAAATTCACATTTTTTAACGAGTGAAGTAAAAGTATTTGAATAACGAGTTATGTTTTGTTTGTTTACATATCACTAGGATATTTCTCATAATTTTTTTAGATTTGTATTGCAAAAATAAATAAAGATAAGTTATTCGGTAGAGAAAATGGATCAAACTTCCTTTTATACATTTTAGCTTTTCGTTTTTTCTGGCAAATATTTCTTATATCCTCTTTTTAATAAGAATCAAAATTATAAAAGTTTTTTTTAATAAATTTTGATGTACTTAGTCGTTCTTTTTATTAAATTTAATGCTTCCATATTTCCTATAAAATTTGAAAAACTTGAAAATACACAATGTAAACACAGAAAAATTTAAAAATTCTCCGATAATAAGAGCTTAATTGATGGTCGAGGCAATATTAAAATTTGTCCGGCTTAATAACCGCTTACTATACGTTTTGTAAGTTAATAATCGTTTATGAAAACAGATTTTTCAAATTGAGACTAATAGCTGTTTGTAAGCATGTATTAAGTTTTTATGAATAACACCATTAAGATCTGAGACAAAGGCTTCCTAAACCACACGTAAATCATGAGGAACATTTTCATCCCAACCAACTTTGAGAATCCCTAATTCTTGCATAATAATTTTAGATTTTATTATAATGGTCGATAAGAGACCAAGCGGAACGAAAAGTGAAGACGATAGCGACAGAATTGTTCGTTTAGTTACATTTGTATCAATATTTATTTTAGGCGAAAACGAGAATAGAAATTCATCCCTTTGTTGGTCTCAAGTAGTTCCAAGACCACTTGTTTTTGTTGCGTCATCAATATTTAAATCTTTAATTGTTTTGTCATCGTGAAAATCTTTGTGGTTCGAGTGCCATTTGTCCAATTGGAAACAACCACGAGCGAGAATTTGGTTAACTTCATATTAAATTTGGGTTAATTCATCAATTGATTTAGCGTCACAAAGAAAATCATCGACATAGAATGAAGACCTTATAGATTTTGCACCAATTTCAAATTGTTCTGCATATTGATCTGCGATATACTGGAGGCTTTTTATTGCGAGATACGATGCAGCTGACATTCCATATGTAACCGTATTAAGCTGATATGTACGAATTTGCTCTTCTTCAGAATTTCTCCACAAAATGTATTGGAAATTTCGATCATAAGGAGCAATAAGAACTTGTCGGTACATTTTTACTATATCAGCAAAGCGATAAAGACGAAAGGGAAGCAAAATTGTATAAAGCTCGTCCTGAATTGTGGGCCCTACCATGAGAATGTCATTAAGCGATTTCTGAGATGATGTAGGGCAAGCAACGTCGAATACTACTCGCAGTTCCGTGGAGGTACTACTCGGTTTGAAAACGCAATGATGGGGAATGAAATAATGTGGGACGTTTAACTGTGTTTAACATTTGAGATTGCTGTCACGAGCGAATCGCCTTTCTTGAGCCATAACTATTTTTAAGGCCATGTTTCGGGAATGACCTAAATTGTCAACAGGTTCTTTAAAAGGAAGTCTTACAGCAATCCTGCCAGTAGATTCACGGTACATTGTGTCATTGAAAAATAATTCATATTCCGATTGTTCTGGAGTTAACATATTGCACCCAGGATTAACATTTTCGATTTCCCACAAGCGCTGAAGTTTTTGATAAATTTCTTGTTCGATAGAAAATAAACATGAATCATTTGAATTATGATATGGACTTGAGGAATAACGACCTGTAACAATCCATCCAAATAGTGTCTTATGCAGTTTGTGCAAATTTCGACCAAGTTTAATTTGTCCAACCGACAGTATATAAAAAAATGTTTCGGTGCCAATCAAAAAGTCGATACGTTTTGATTTGAAAAAGTGTTCATCAGCCAGTTTGGTGTTTGGAGATAAATTCCAAGATGAGACATCTAATTCTGCATCAGGTTGATGCGAAATATGTAGTGTGACACAAATTGAAAGCGAAACTTCAAAGTCGGTGAAACGAGATTTGATATTTGCAGAAGATCTGTACATATTTACTTCTGCAGTGAGTATTTCCGATGCTAGCAACTTCAGTTATATGTTTTATGCGAGGCAGGTGTAATTTTTGAGAAAATTCATCAGTTATAAAATTGAATTTTGAGCAAGAATCCAACAAAGCGCATCCCAACTGATAAGAACCAGTAGCATCGCGAACGAGAACCATGGCAGTAGCAAGTAACACGTGTTCCTGCGAAGATTTTTCCAAATGAGTATGGACCAAAGCAGGAGTCTCATTCAATGCGGAGCAAGAATTGGCAGGTTCAGCCGTTGGGGACGTGGCCCTAGAAACAGACTGAGACCGATGGAGAAACCTGTGGTGTAAGCGAGAATAGTGTTTGCTCTTGAATGCAGATGAACAGTTGTTAACATGATGCCCTTTTGACAAGCAATTTAAACATAAACCAAGTCGTTTGATATTTTCGAAACGTTGAATTATATCCATGTCTTTAAATCGAGGGCAACGACTTATTGTGTGATCAGGCTTCGAGCAAAGTACACACGCTCGGTTTGAAACAGAAAATGTGTCGTCAGATTTATAATTCTTAGGTTTGGACTTACCGGAATGATGATTGTCAAGCTTACGAGTGAGTTGATTGTGGCTGCTGTCAACTGATTCCAAAAACTCTCAATGCCTTTCAAGGACCTTAGAACAATCATCCCAAGATGGCATCATTATGGTGTCATCATCAACCTTTTGCATAACAATGTGAATAAGCATAGAGTCAGCTATGTCAGTTTGGGAACCGAGTAGCTATAGGGAGCTATAAAGACCAGAAACATCATCAACAAGGCTGCGTAGTTGCGCGCAGTTATATTTTGACATGGGAAGTTCAAAAACTGTGGCTATATTTTCCATAAAAATTAACGACCTACTGGCGCCTTTCTAGAACCTTTGGATAATTTTCATTGGTGATTTGGAACACTTTGACGGTTTCTAACGCTTGGCCTTGGAGGCAGTTTAACAAGTGGTTAAATTTCTCAATATTTGATAGGCCAAATTCTCGATCAATTACTTGAGTGAACGAAGTAATAAAATTTTTGAACTCACTGTACTTGCCACTAAATGTGGGTAATTTGAGCTGTGGCAGTTTATGGCGTGGGACAGGATAACAAACTGTTGATTCTAACATTGTACCATTTTGAACATCTTCACCGAGCTGCGACTGAATGTTGAGCTTAGCTGAGATGTACAAATCTTCGATGTCGGCCCTTGCATTGTCTTCTGGGTCAAACTTTTCGATTTGAGTTTGATAAGTTAAGATTTGTTTGAAGTAGGACTCCAGAATTCCCAGACGACATTTTAATTCTGCTGACGAAAGCACCTTACCTTCACCCCTTCCATTGGCTTCAATTTGGTTTTTGATGCGGGAAATACTTTTCTTTGTATTTGCCTCTAATGACATCACTTTCGCGTCAGCAAAATTCACAAGAAATTTTACTTTGTTTGAAGGATAAGAATTACAAGTTTCTTTTTTAAATGTTCCCAAAAATTCAGCTTTAATAAGCACAATTCGAAATATTTTTTTTAAGGTACAGTTTTTATTTGCTTTATGTACAGCAATAACGGGAGCAACAAATTCGTACGTGAATTTATAAATTTCCACTATATACTGGAACAGTAAATGTTTTTTTAAGCCCGTTAGTTTTTTTTCTTCTTCAAAATTAGCGGATTTAAAGTCTCCGTTTTTATAATAAAATTTTTTTTATATACTTGAAGAGCCGACAAAAGTTTCACAATAAAGTTTATTATTATTATGCTACAAAATTTTATAAATGTTCTGTTTCTACCACAAATTGTTATGCACTGTCTCTTTAGTCTTAGGCTTTTAATTTTACACCACTCCACTTTACGACCATACTATTAACTTCAGTACATCAACGAAAATTTGCCTCTGTTTTCCACGGAACGCACAACGAAAATTTGGAGAACCGATAAAATCACTTGCCCCACGTTGGGCGCCAAAATGTACGATCAGGAGTTTTCTCAGCGGCAGCACTATAGAGCAATTCGGTATTCCTTGAATTGTTGTCTATAGGCCACTGAAATGTTCGATGGTAAGTGATACTTATGGGCAATGCGAATTGACGTTCGCGAGCAAAATTAAACGGGGTGATCACTTTATCAATTCAACTTTAACAGTGTTTTTCTTTACCTTTACTTCTTGTTTCTTAAACCTAACACAATTATTCTTATATACATATGTATAAGGATAATTGGTGTTGTTGTAATATTTGTTTCTCACTTCCAATGAACCAATGCAATTCAACAATATTAATGTAATAACAAAGTAAAATAAAATTGCGTTATTATTAAGAACAACAAATACAAGCATTAAGAAATTACATGAGAAACAAATCATTGCAAAGGGATTAACTGTTCATAAACAAAATAAAGATACGGTGGGCCTGCATGAACAAAGTTATATCAAATTATAGAAGCAACAAGGGAATAAACAATAGCAAAAGTGTGAGTAAATTTAAATACAATATTTGATTGAAATTAGTTTGAAAATAAATATAAATAAATTTTTAACATGACATTAATGTTATACGATGACCTAACACCATCTTTGCTGTTGTTGAAAGTTTGTAGGTCTCATATACTTTGTTGAGTTGTCGACCTCCATCGGTTCAGGGTGGTTTCGTTGTGGTGCTGGATAGCTGTTGCACTTGGTATGCTGGTCTTAGCTAGTGGTGTTCATTTCTTTGATGGTTTTGTTGTTCGTTACGATGTTCTTGTCGTCTTATGGGTGTATTCTCGAAATGAATGTCCTGGTTGGTGGTATATTGTGCTTGCAAGGCTTGATGAATCTCGTCGTGGAATTCGGTTAAAGAATTTCCTTGCTTGATTCTTATCTGAGTGGGTATAATCTAGTCGATTTATGATTGCACAAAAGTTGAGTTCAGTACCATTAATTGACAGAACTTTTGATGCAGCTCCAACAACTATTGAACGGATTATACATACGCAATTATAGTATTCCGGGCTGTTTACAAATTGCTTGATGTTTTCCATCTGGGTTCACACTTGGTTTCCACATGTCTACCACAAAAAGTTGGTAGACATTTGAATATTTCTGTATTTATTTGGTTAGCATGCGTTAATTGAGGTGTTAGTGCAGGCATTGTTGGCACGGTGGTTACAGGGAATGGAGTCTGAGTTTGTAATATCTCAATGTCTGTTTTCAAAGACATTAATTGCTCAGTCAGCACTTGAATATGGGCTTGTAGTGTTGCAGCTTCGGTCATATTGATGCCTTCTTCTGTTATACGAAGCGAATTAAATGCTTGCTGGCGTCTTGTACGGGAATCCAGTTTTTTTTATTATTTAGTTCTGTTACTTTTAATTTTTCACTTATTAATTTCACTTGAACTTTTTTATGTTGTTTTCCAATTTTTTAGGAACTGTTTTTTGTCCTTCTTCAGGAGTTCTTGGTTTCCAATTTTTCAGGGATTATTTCTCATCCTTCTTTAGGAACGTGGAATTTTTACATATAGCTGGGAGTACAAGATTGTTTCACTTGTATTCCGGTTGAGCCTCCAGTTAAATCCTTTAGTAAGGATTGAGTAAAAAATATATTTTTTCTTGCACCGAAACGTGCACTTTATTTCTCTATATTCTTAAGACTAATTTACAAAATGTAATTTTACAGCTATTTATAGAAGGTGATATCTGCTTGACCTTCAACATCTAGTTTGTGATAGACCATTAGGATATTTGTATTTTTGTTAGCGGTTAGGGATATGTTTGTTCACTTAATATATTTGTTTAGGCTTATTAGTATGGTTTAGTTAGAAATGTATTTGTTTACTTAGTTTATTTATTTAGGCTTATTAGTATGCTTCTTAAATAGTATCACTAACCCCTATTTGCTTGTGATATTTTCTGTTTATTTTCTTATCTATTTCGCTGTTATCAATGTTGTTTGTACAGCTGCACTAAATTGAAAGTATCTCAATATTAACTCGCGCCAGCGACACGCTTAAAATTATATTTCGCCACTTTTACTGCGGCGTCCCAGAGCCTGCCAAAATGTGGAGATCGTGGTGGAATAAATTTCCAATTTCCTTCATTCCAACAACCTTCATTTAGACTACTTTGATGCACTAGGTGTAAATGTGATTTGCTAGTGAACAGTTGTTTTAGCTCTAATAGCTCGTTTTTGGCCCCAGCAAAGATTGTGGCGTTGTCAGACTAAATTGTATAAGGCTTTCCTCTTATGGCAATAAAGCATTTTAAAGCTGCTAAGAATGCCAGCGGGGAAAGCTCTGAGATGAGCTCTAGGTGTGATGTTTTCGTGGCAAAACAAATAAAAATACAAACGTAGCACTTGATTGGCTGGTTTTTCCTTATACTGGTGTTGTAATAAAAAGCCCACAAAAGTCCACGCCAGTTGTGTAAAAGGTTCTGCACTGCGTTACGCGATCGCGCGGTAAATTGCCCATAATATGTTATACGTACTCGGGCCTTAAACGAAAACATTGTAAACATTTGGAAATGACCGAGCTTATAGCTTTTCTTTCTCCAAGGGGCCAATACTGCAATCGGATTGTGACAAGTAAATATTGCGGACCAGCATGCATACGTTTTTTATGAAAACTGATTATCATTGCTCTAGTAAAGGGGTGAAGTTTTGGTAGAACTAATGGATGTTTTGCTTCGAAGCTTAAGTGAGTGTTTTCCAGCAATGTACTTCACATTGATCTGGAAACGAACTTAAAACAGTTTTGACAAGCTCGGCTAATAACAAAGCTGTTGAAAGTTCCAATTTTGGGATTGTGATTGTTTTTAGTGGTGCTACTCGAGATTTTGACCACAATAAGTTAGTTTTAATGGTTCCATCAAGCTCACTACGCACATAAACATATGCCCCAGAAGCTGCCATGCTCGCATCACTAAATGCATGTATTTGCACAATCCCACGTGATATTTGAACAAACCGAGGAAAAACTAAGTTATTTACAGTGACTAATTTTGAAATAAAACCAGTCCATGCTAAATGTAGCAATTGCGGCAAACTTTCATCCCAATTCAAATTATTCTTCCACAATATCTGCATGAATAATTTCGCCTTTGTAGCAATAGGACCAATGAGGCCTAAAGGATCATATATGCTTGCGATTGTGGATAGTATGGAACGTTTAGAGATGGTGCTGCTCCTTTGGAGATAAGCGGAGTGAAAAGATAAAGCTGTCAGATTTTGGGTTCCTCACTAGATCCAGAATTTTCGTTATGTCAGTTCCATCATGAAATTTAACAAACTTTTCACAATTAGCGTCTGAAATGTCCTTTAAAATTGCTGCTTCATTAAGAAAATTGCCCTTTCTTAGCAACTCTGTAATTTGCTCTCGAATATCCTTTGCCTCATCAATCGATTCACCTCCCGAAATCAAGTCATCAACATAAAAGTCTTGTCTGATAATTTTTGCAGCAATTGCAAAATTTTTTCTTTCATCAAATGTCAGCTGATGCATCGCGCGAATGGCTAAAAATGCCGCAGATCTCGTGCCATAAGTATCCGTATTCAATTTATAAGTTTTATTATCCTCATTTGGATTTTCTCTCCACAATATTCACTGCAAGTATTCATCAGGATGAGATACTTTCACACACCGGTACATTTTGCAGATGTTCCCTGTAAGCGCCACTTTAAATAAATGCAAACGCAAAATAGTACTATAGAGAGAGTTTTCAACTGGGAATAAGAGAGTAAGGACATGTGTTGCAAGTCAATGTATTCGTTCATTGAGGCTACATAATGTTTCTTTGTATTCAGAAATTTATTTAATTTTCCTTCCACACTCTTAAAACACTGCAAAGTTAGCTCATATGAACCACCAATTACACTACTAGGTTTAATTTTTGGCAAATTTACGGAGTACTAACCAGAAATTAATCAAACGGTTGTTTGTCTCGCAAAAATTGTCCTTGGCTGCATAAGTGCATGAATCAAAATTGTTTTCTATTTCCCAAAATTTTTTAACGAGATCGCCAACATCTTTCCTTTAGTTAGCAAGATATTCCCCAGTCGTGGCTAATGATGAAACATTTGTTGCATTGAACCCACCGCCAGACACCACCCATCCGAACAAGGTTTTTTGCAAAATTGGCAGATTTTTACCCAGGCGGATTTGTCGAACACACATCAACTCAAAATATAGCCCCAATCAGAATGTGAGTACGACCATGTTTATTAAAAGAGGGATCAGCAAGTTTGACATTTTGGGGAATATTCCAATTGCTTATGTTAGTGCCATTGGGTTCATAATCCGGTATAGAGGGCACAACAACTGCAGAAAAGGAAGTTGAAAATTTCCAATTTGGGACATTACCGTAACATTAACAAATTTATCGACAACGAATGCATTAACGACTATACCAGAAATCGAAATATTCGAATTGTTTGTATGCATTTGAAGAGGTTTTGTGAATCGAGCTGTTATGAAGTATATTTGTGACACGGCAAAAACCAGCCAGGAGAATTTTTTACCGATACAATTGCCGTTGCCAGCAAAACATTGTAGTAAAAAAACTGTAACCTTTTAGCTTCTTTGAACCGAATATCTGGGAGAGATTTTCAAAACCCAAGCATTTTGTTATGAAATAATCTTTCGCTTTACAAACTGCACAAATAACTAATAGCGATGCAGAGGCTACAAGATCATTTAGCACTTGATTCTTATTTTTAAAGTTTTGGTTTGCAGGTCTTTTAGGCAAAGAATTTTCTATAGTTTCTAAAAACGACATCTTTTATCCAAAAAGGCTTCAAGAGAAGCGCAGGTAGGGATCGTATCTGCGGACACCTCTTCCCCCTATTTTGCCTTAGATTTTAAATCAAACTTTGAAGACACCACAAAGATTAAAAACCCTTCCGCTATTTGGTCTCTCGAGGTCATATTTTGCAAGGGTCATATTTTTCCATTCAAACTTATTCAACTGAAAAATTTATCTTATATGCGGTTGGAAAATTATCAACTTGTTGTCGAAACGCCTTTTAAGCGGCCCAATGTCTTTATAATAGTTCGCATCAGTGGACTCCAACGACGATATTGTATCCAAAGCAGCACCCTTTCAGCAAGCGCGTAGCTGCGGAAATTTTTCAACCTTTATAAATTGTCTCTATCCACAACGGTACAAAATATGGAAAAGAAATCATACCATTCTAGGTATAACCCGGCAAAGCTTGATATTATTAGCTTAGGCAAACGGGAGCTACGGTTAGGTGATGATTGCGATGGAGCTTCATAAAAAAAAACTGACGAAAAGTCAAGCTGCGCATAAGCGGCTGCTCTGGATTCTTCTTCTTCTTTTGGCGCTACAGTCTGAGGTGGACCTGGGCCTCAACCAACAAGCTTTTCCAGCTGGTACGGTCTTAAGCGAGCATCCCCCAATTTTGCACACCAAGTTGTATTGCGTTGTTCCACTGGTTCAATGTCGAAGATTCTACCGATCGGAGCAATATTTTCCATGCTCTCTACATGGCCCAACCATCTTAGCCGTTGGATCCGTAGACGTCTGGTTAGGCTCATGTCGCTGTACAACCCGTACACTTTGTGATTGAATCTTCTTCTCCAGAAACCATCAACGGAAACAGGGCCGAAGATTGAACGCAGAACTTTCCTCTCGAAAATACCAATGACTTCCTAATCCGCCTTCGTTACTGTCCATGCTCCCGCGTCATAGAGAAGGACAGGGATTATCAAAGTGGTATATAGTGTCAACTTGGTTTTTCGAGAAAGGGCCTTACTACTCAATTGCCTCTTGAGCCCATGGAAATAGCGATTGGCAAGAGTTATTCTGCGTTTGATCTCGGTACTAATTTTTTTTATATTGTTGACTTGGGAGCCAAGGTAGTCGAAGTCCTTCACTACCTCGAAGTTATAGCTGCCTATGGTGATGTTCTGGCCCAGTCGTCGGTGTTGCGCGTCCTTTTTTGATGACAGCATATACTTCGTTTTACCCTCGTTCACCGCTAGACCCATTTTGGCCGCCTCCGCTGAAATACCAGCAAACGCTTCATTGACGGCTCGCTGTGTTCGACCAATCTCGTCAATGTCGTCAGCGTATGCTAGCAGTTGCACGGACTTTTGCAAGATCGTGCCTCTGTTGTTGGCGTGTGAGTTTTGCACGATCTTCTCAAGAACTATGTAAAAAAGTCACATGACAGTGCGTCGCCTTGTCTATATCCCCTTCTGACATTGAAGGTCTCGGTGAATTCGTTACCGACCTTGATGGAGCAGCGAGAATTCTCCATCGTCATCCTACACAGCCTGACGAGTTTTGTAGGAATGTCAAAACTAGACATGGCTTTGTAGAGCTCATCCCTATGCACACTGTCATATGCGGCCTTAAAATCACCGAATAGGTGGTGGGTGCCGATTTGCATGTCTTGGGTGAAAATTTGGTCAATGGTCAACTTCGCTGCCTAAAACCGCACTGATGAGGACCTATCAAACTGTTCACGAATGGTTTCAGGCGGTCACACAAAACGGCAGAGAAGATCTTGTAGGCAATATTCAGGAGACTTATTCCTTTTTAATTGGCGCAGTTGAGGCAGTCTCCTTCTTTGTGTGCCGGACACGCGATGCTGAGATTCCACTCGTCGGGCATGCTTTCCTCCGACCATATCTTACAGATGAGCTGGTGCATGCACCCAAACAGGTCATCTCCGGCTGGCTTAAACAGTTCTGCGGACAATCCGTCCGCTCCTGCAGCTTTGTTCGATTTTAGTCTCGCCATTGCTGTTCTTACTTCAATTAAGTCGGCGGGATGGAATTCTCTACCATCATCGTCCATTATGTAGGTTGAAATATTCTGCCTGGCACTGGAAATTGTGTTTTTCTCACCGTTAAACAGTCTACAGAAGTGATCTTTCCAGATTCTCGTCATCAAACCATGAGTTTTTCCCGGGTGGCATTTTATAACCCAACACATCAGGGCAGCACCTCTGATGGCGTTTCGCCTTGGACTTTCTGAGAGCTTAAGCTAAAGACTAGATCATCGAATTTCCAAGCGGTCGATTGCGATTGTAGCTTTACGACGTCAAACTGTTGTGGTCGTGCTACTCCGTTGTGCTACTGATATCCGTGATCTTACCTTGGCTACAACAAGGAAGTGATGGGAGTCAATGTTAGCTCCTCGGAACGTTTGGACATCAAGAATACTGGAGGAGTGTCTGCCGTCGATCGCAATATGACGGTTGACTGAGTAGGGGACCGCCAGGTCCGTTGTGAATATTAAGGTGAGGGATTCACGTGCTTGCTACAGTGAGGTTTCGTCCCATCACGAAGTCTAGCAGGCTGAGTCCATTATCGAAGGTGTTGTCATACGGGCTGTGTTTTCCGATGATTCTAACGAAGATATCTTCCTTGCCCAGCTTTGCCCAGATCGTCCTAGGACGATCTTGGTGTCGTAGCTGCGGCATTGATCGTATGTTCTTTCTAAGAGATTATAAAAGTTATCTTTTCTGTCGTCATATTTATCCTCCGTAGGAACATGGGCGCAGATTAGGCTAACGTTGCCAAGTCACGTATTTAAAGCTTAAGACTTTTTGCCCAAGTCTGCCTCGAACAACGAACCTGCCTCCGAACAAGCGCTGCCTTCACTCCTTGTAGCAATCATGGTAGATGTCGCAGTTTCTCATTCTCTTTTTGCCTGGCCATCGGCTGCACGTGGTCTGTTCAGGAACCTGACATTCCACGTGCAGAACCAAAAATCATTATCCTTATTTCGTTGTCCATTGTCGTCAGCCATAGCGTCATCCATATTTATATTTTCTTGTGGTTGTATCGGAACTAATGTGTTTTTACACGGTAGGGAAGTTACCCAAACGCACAACCTACGAACCTGGAGAACCGGGTCCTGGCTTGGACCCCTGGACAGAAGGGATTCGTTGCATACTTCGGTTCACCACTAAATGGGTGCTGTAGGGGCTATCCAGGGGGCGAGAAGGCAGTATGTCAGCTTGACCAACGCATTTTCAGGAATCGCTGCTGGCTTCTCGCCAGGTTGAGAGCAATCAACAACTTTACCCTGAATGCACTGGCCCATCAACCCCCAGCTCTACATTCCTCATGTTTAATTGGCGAGTTAGTTTTGCCTTCACTTCAAAATAAATGCGATTGTATTTTCAGCGGTTGTCACTCTCAACAAAGCTGCTGTTAATTTCCTCTGACGCGGCTTGAGCTTGCTCCAAATCCTTGCGGAGGCTATCGACGAATTCGAGACGAACGCAAAGCTCATCGAAATGATACGCCTTTAATTTTTCTGCGACTAGCTCTATGTTTAAATAAACAAGCTGACGATAAACAACCTTTACCATATTTTGCGCTGCCCATAAGCTTGCGTTGTTATTAGAAACATCCGAGCTACGTTCCATCATAGTACAATATAATGGTACTTCTGGAACCGATATTACTACAAAATTAATATACTGGATCACGTCGGGGTCACCAATGTTTAATCCTGTAAGCCTTTTTACAGGTTAGAAGTGTGTAGAAAAAAAATAATTTTTCTACGTTCGAATGTTTTAGGACGACTATTTAATGGTTTTATAGTTACAAAGTATGATAAAGTAAAATGAAAAGAACCTTATTATAAAACTACAGTTTAAATTGTAACTGTTTGCTGCTTTTAGAATTCTGTTGATATTTTGTGCGCAAATGCACTGAGGTATGTGTACATACATACATAGTTGTTATAAACAAAATTTAAGAGCACCAAATATAAAAGTCAATAAAAACAGCAAACCGCACAATGCAAATCACTCTCTGAAACTGCTGGGACGGACTCGCGGTGAACATCAATAAAAACAGCAAACCGCACAATGCAAAATACTTGTACTTGTTAAGTACAATATACATACATATATGTTGCTTGGAAAATCTACATACCTTCATATTTATATGTTTATGTGCTTAGGAAAAATCGGCATTTAGTTTAAAATTTATATTCTTCAAATAAAACGAACAAGCACAAAACAACTTAAAATAATCATTGAAATATTAAAATTAAATTTTCAAAACGTAAATGTATAAAATTGTTTGGCAAACATACATTCAGGCCTGTAATAATTTTTTCAATTGGAGTGGTGGATAGAGTTGGCATTTTCAACATTTTTTTCTTTTTTAAAATAAAGTTTCTTCGATATTTTATATGCTAATGCTGATTTCGCATAGAAATTCTTTATCCCTACCAAGCGTTTTCATCTGTAATTTGCACTTCTTCTGCTTTACAAACAAAGTAATTCAAATTTAGCAACTAGAACTTTACTAAAGTTTATTTTA
The DNA here is from genome assembly GCA_932526305.1 of Epicampocera succincta. Lineage (NCBI taxonomy): Eukaryota > Metazoa > Arthropoda > Insecta > Diptera > Tachinidae > Epicampocera > Epicampocera succincta. Next base: position 27,049,761 of record OW052037.1, read on the forward strand.
TCCAAGGCATATAATTTTGCTTTGTTTATCGGCATAGGCTTAAGCAATTTGATTAACTGAAGGAGATTGTCGATAATTTTTTTGAATCAAAGATTATTCCGAAGACATGTGCATAACTGTGTCCATATTGGGCTGCTTTTGGTACACAAAGATCACTCTGATCTTCTGAAACTTAAATTAATGCACTTGCCTTTCCGACCACTGTCAGCTTCCATCCACAAGGCCCAACAACTAAAAGTTGGTATACTTGAAATAATTTTATTGTAGCGAGATTATAAACGTTATATACGTCTTTCTTTATACTAAATATTTCTTTATACTAATCTTTCAATTATACTAAAACATAGACGTGTCCCTTTCTGTCTATCGTTGTCTCGATCCGATTTTAAAACGTTGTTTTAAGCTCTGTGCTTTTCATAAAGTATTGTTTCATTTTCTGTCATAACATTTTCCTTATAAAATAGCATGTCGATATAATTTCCTAGTTTTAAATAAGAAATTAAATATTAAGGATATTAAATTCATTATTGAAAATTTGTTGCGAAATATTTACATATGTTTAGTAATTTGGCGGTATAAAGAATAAATTATGCTTAAATCAAAACTGCTGTCAATACATATGTATGTCTTTGAAAATTGTTTCTAATAATGTTAGCGAATGTTGGAGAAACTCGCATGTGAACATGGAGTTCGGATAACTTTTCTATTGGAAATTGAAATTAGAAGTCCAGAGCGGTGTGGAAAATGTTCATAATTTTCTTTTCTGTAGGCCAAGCCACAGACTATCACTGGTTTTGTCGCCTTCAAATATTGCACTTTCTATTGTTTACAAATTCTGTTTTACTAATTGCCTAAGAGTATTATGTTCACCAGCACTGTCAGTGTATTCTGCGAAAATAATTCGCCATGTTGTTGTTATTTTGAGTGTTTGTAACAAATCAATATATATGTTTATATACATATAATATAAATATCAGCGTTTATTAATCTCAATATTTCAAATTTTCAACGGCAACGGTAGCCAAAGATTTTTTGAAATGATTTTAGCATGTTTTGGTTATTAATTTTGTGTCATGAGCTGAATTAGTTGTGGAGTATTTTATACTTATAGTTGTCATATATGTATTTTGAATATCTGTAGTCGTTGTGATATATATTTAAGGTACGTTAATCATTTTAGCGAACAGTATATTAATTGATCGCATTAATTATAATTCTCTTAGGATATTTTGTGGGATCGTAAATGATTCTTACGCTGTGAGATTTGATACCGGTTCTTTTTCAACAGTAAACTTAGTGTATTCCTATTACACTGGCTGAAACAATACAATACTTAGTTTAGTAGTTACATATATGCTGAGTAATTTTTCCCTTACGATGTCAGCCATACTCGGAAATATAAAAAATCCCCTTAGAATCTTTTTATTTTGAGAATATGTTTTGAAATTATATTTACATTAACTTTAGATAGTCTTTCTTATGGTGAAATTTTGTTCCAAAGTTTCTTCAGAAAATACAGTGGTAATATTTCATTCGCCTTAAAATACTTCACATAACAAACAATAACAGCAAATTCTTTACATTATGGTAAACAATACCAACAATACTAAATTATACATACATAAATACAAACACTAAATAACCCAAGAAATGAATCCATATAAATACAACATAGAACAACAAAAGCAATGTTAATGATGTTGAGTTATTTGCTGTTTGACTATCCATTGTCAAAGGCATGCACACACATTGTCAAAAGCATAAAAACCGGAATGCTTTCTCTTTCTTCATCCCGAGAATATAGTCCTGGTACAACGCACTGCAAATAAAGGCGTCGACCCTTGAGTGTGGTCCACAAAAAAATTTAGTTTAACTTTTTTTCTTTCATCACTATCATTATCCCTCTTTCCAAACCCAAATCCCACTAACATCTTTTGTGCCTTGCCAATTTTTCCAATATTTTAAACCTCTCCACAGACGAATGAGAGTCTGTGGAGAGCCTATTGCGAGTTCAACATATTCACATCATATCTAAAGTAATCCTTCAAATGGCAAAAGTGCTACTTGGGTAATAAATACATACCAAACAATTAATATAATTAAATTCTTATTAATAAAATCAATGAAGATTTTATATTTCTTAGTACATATGCATACAAAATGTGCAATGCAATCTAGTTATAATGGATTAAAAATTAAAGAATTTTCTGTGGTTTAAGAAATATTTTCACAGCAGCAACAGTTATTTTCGATTTTATAATTGAAAGTGCTTCTGCATAAGGATTTGAGTTGGTTGATGCTATTCATCACTTTAAATAGCTTGAGTGAAAGCGGACAAAGCAAATGTTTGAGATCACAATAAATATATAGTAAATTATTAAAAAAAATTCAAGGACGACATTAAATTTTTTTAAATCACACACAATGATGACAGTCATAGACATAAGGAAAACTTTTTTATTGTCCCTGAAAACAATCAAGAAGTAAATTGCTCCATTTAATATAAGAAATATGCGTTAGAAATAAATGAGTTCATGACACAAAATAATAGGAGGGGTTTATTACCATGCACAAAAATTATAGTTTCTATAGAAAATATTCGAACTATAACGGAATAATTAAAGTGGACCAAACAATATACTACATGCATACCAAACAATATACTTACATGTAATTTCAACGATGCAGGGTTCTTTAATAAAGAAATTAAAAAATAAGTTACTAACAAGGTGTTATATAAATAAATTTTAGGATTAGACAAGAATGAAAAACCTAAGCATCGAATCGTGGACTTTACTACTTTAGACTTAGAATTTGGTTTTCACCAGATAAAGATGAAAAAGATGATAGGAAAAAGATTTCGGCGTTAAGGGAAGCAAGTAAGAATTTCTAGGTGTGCCTTTTGGTTCAAAAAACGTATCACAAATTTTTCACTGATGAGTGGTGATATTAAATTTCTTTTGCGTCTATCGTTAAATGACATTAAATAACTGAAGAAATGAAATCTGCAAAAATGTTCAATTTTTAAAATACTCAAAGATCAACGTGAGTGTCTGGTGTAACTGTTTATTATGGTATATATTTTTAGACCTAGCGGGATATATATGTATATATATTAGTTCGTTGGCTTAACTTAACTTTAATTTTGTTTTGTAAATTTTAGTGATAAGTATAACATCCAGTATTTAAACTTTATTGTTGAGTGGCAAAAATGTTAGTAAATAATTCATTATGATGTTGGAAATATTTTTGGTTTTTGATAATTCTATGTTCTGTTTTGGGGCTTAAAAAAATTATGCTATATTTAAATTATAGAAGGATTTCCTGTATATCTTGTCTTGATACATCTCAATTAAAACATTTAATACAAAGAAAAATTATAAGAGATTAGTAATATTTTACATAATTTTTAAGGGTCTAAAATATAGGAAAAAACAGAAATAACAGCACAAAATTTAATTTGGATCAAACAGCACTAGCAGTAGATATGATAAAACTAAAAGATAATATTCAATTATTTCGATCTCAATGATTGTCAGACACAGTGCTACTTCCTCATATACAGACACAAGACCACAAATGCAGATGACGAGCCAGGAGAGTTCGATGCTGCTCTTATCAGTATCAGAAAGCACTCTATTATTTCAGCTTTCACTATTTTTGCCTTATTTGGACTTATTGCTTGGGAACACGGATATAACTTTACGATTGATTTGATTTCTTTCAATATTCTACCTATTGACAGCCCTGAATCCTTGTGAGCTTCAATTTTGGATATCTCTTCCACAGTTCGCTATTTTCCCTTACCCATATTAGTGTTAATAGACTACTTGAGCAACAATAAGAACTTGGTTGTAATCTGCGTTCAACTGTTGAAGGTGTGCGCACCTGATGACACGCAGTGTACATGTTTACTATAACGGCAAATCTACATATTTTAATATTCTCTAAATATATGGCTGCTTATGAACTAACTACTAAAGAAAAAGCGCAGAATAAAATACAAGAGGTACTCACCAATGATTTCCCAAAATTCAAACAGCATTTAAGCAAATCTGTATAAAACATTACATAGAAAATGTAGCAAATCAGTACATCGTTTAGCAACAGACCCAATGAACTAACCCAAATATTTACTGTAAAAGCTCATCTACAGTAATATGTGAAATATTGAAAGCTATTAATAAGCTCAAAAATTCTATATACACTGCAATGAGTTACAGACCAAGGAAACTATATTCTGGCGCAACATATTCTAGCAAGAAGGAAATCTTAAGCAAATTAAGCTAAGCTACAAACAAATTGTTAGAAAAATTAAATAGAAACGAGAAACCTTTGAAAAGGTCAAACAGATACCAGTAAAAATTACTGGAATAAGGCAGAGAAAATGAAATCATTGAAGAAAATGAAATCATTGACAGTAGGGCAACGCTGTTTAACGAATATTCTGATAGAAAAAATAAAATTTGATTTTATTGCTTGTAGTGTCGGCTTCACAATAAGCTTAACAACATGATAAAAATGTTAACATATTTAAAAGGATGTCTCTTTCCTGAAGGTTTATGCTCAAGGCGTGGCTTGGAAAAAGTTGAAGAAGAATGCATCTCAAAATATGATACATTAAAATTCAGCGTTGAACCCTTTGATTAAGATAGGAAACAAAACACATGGAGAGCCCATTCTATACAAAATTGAGATGTGTTGGACGGGTTGACTCGCAGTCCAATTTATAAAACTTAATTTTTTGAGTTTTGTGGTTTTTTCTTGAAGTTTTTATAGAAATAATAAACTTCTTTTTGTTTAGTGTGAATTGGGAAGCTTCGGGCTTCCTTTATTGAGTGACTAAAAGTAACTGACTAAACTTGAAAATAAGAAATGCTATTCTGTTTATCCGTTAACTTATGTAAATATATATACATATGTATATAAAATAATACAGTTATTAGAAGAGAGGCTTGTTGTATATAGCTAAGTATATATATATATATATATATATATATATATAAATAAATAATATATAAAAAGAGAGAAACAAATTTACAGTAAAATGAGGAGAAAAATATAAACAATTTATATACAAAAGGGAGGGGAAAACATATATATAAAAATTTATCTAAATTCATATTGTTGAACACTGTTCAACAAAATGTTCAATGAATATTTCTCGGGAAAAATAAAAGATGTGACAGATGTATATATTTGTATTTATTTTTTTTTTCTAATTTTATTAAAGCTTGATTGGAAACCAGACTACGAACCACAAGGGAAAAGTATATAACTGCAACTACTGCTTAGGGAATTTAAACTTCGCAGAGAGACTGAATAAGCATATTCCGGATTGCAGCAAGCGAGTGCCTTATATGTTAAAATCATATAAGTCAATTATTAAATTTAGAAATTATGAAAGAGCAATGGACGTACCTTTTGTAGTCTATGCGGACTCGGAATGTATATTTCAAGATTTAGAAACATGCTTGTCGCTTAAAGGATTAGACGCTCCTAGGTTATTTGCTAATAAACTATATAAAAAAAATATTTTAGTATTTACAAAACGATCTTCAATTTATATTAAAATGAAGCAAAAATAAAAGATCTTCGTCATTTAATCGGAAAATATGGGGAAACAACAGTTCTTATAATCTAAAATTTTAATTAAAAAATTAGATATTGATGGTTCTATCAAACAAAGAATTATAGATATCTTTATCTACAATTATTAGAGTTGAACGAAAATGTCGAAATTAGATTTTTAAATTTATATTTAAAAACGTACGTTTTGCTGTTAACAGATTTTTTTGAGATATTCAGTGTGACTTGTAAAAATATTTATAAGTTATATTCTCATTGCTCAAAATGACAAATATTGAAACTAGAAGCTTTTAGATATTAAAATTCTTACCTTTACATAAAGAAGAATAAGAAGAGGAATTGTCCAATGGTTTTAAAGATGGTAAGAAAGATGGATGGATGCACATTGTACCATGTAGGTGAGTTTCAAAGTGCTGAAAGGTGGTAAAGTTTTGCGCTTTTCAAAGTAATGGAAAGCATGGTTAATTTCCATCCTATGAAGTATTTAGAGACAAACTGCTTACTAAGCGATCGCCAGTATGGATTTCGTAGGAGTCGCTCTACGGGCGACATGCTGGCCTTTCTCTCGGAAAAATAGTGGAAATCTATACACTATTTTGCCGAAAGTAAAGTGGTTGCTCTAGATATTTCTAAGGCGTTTGACAGAGTGCGACATGGAGCACTGTTATTTAGGTCAAAAGTTCTTCCGATTTATATCGAGGTTTCTCAAAAATCGCACTATAAGAATTGTTATAGATGGTGTTTCTTTAACGTATTGAAGATCAATTCAGGGGTACCGCAAGGTGCGTTTTTCCCCCTACTCTATTTCTCATTTTCCTTAACGACTTTTTGAATCAAACCTCCAAACCTATCTACTCTTTTGCAGACGACAGCAGCATATGCCGTTCATATTCATTCATATATAGGCCAAGCCTTTTAGAGAATTGATGATATCAGAAAAAATATGAATGATACATTAAATAACGACATAAATACAATCTCTGAATGGGGTCGTGCCAACAGGGTCGATTACAATGCTGGCTAAAAACAGTGTTGCTTATTGACAAACAGGAACACCACCTCCAATGCTGCTTCGTCTGTTGCCATGGGTGGTATAAGTATTAATGAATCAGGAAGTCTTTATGTTTTCGGCATGGAAATTCAGTGTGATATTCGCCGTCATTTCTCAGAGTCTCGGTTTTTATGAAATGGTGGAAGACTTACTTCACATCATCTGAGCTTCCTACTATTTATAACACTTACATCTGTCCAAATATGGAATACAACTCTCATGTCTGGGCTGGCGCTTCAAAGTCTCTTTTGGGGACTGTAGGGTATCCAACTCTATAGACTCTCTTTCTTTAGCACCGTCGCAGTGTGTGCATTACTTCGTTCTATCGGTACTACAAAGGACCTTGTTCCCGCATATTTTTCGCACAACGGATTTTTAATCGAGACCTCATCCCTTTCTGGTCAATTGGCCAATGAATCGCACAATGCATTACAGGTAAAATTCTTTCTTTAGCTTTCTTCGCTTATGGAATAAAATTCCTGTGAAAGTTTTCCCCAACAGTCTTATGTGGGAAGGTTGAAATCGAATGTACGCAAACATTTCACAGTCTTTCCCTGTCCCCATTACCTATTTTCCAGTTCTGGCACAATGCGACACCTGTCATATGAATAGGGGTCATGCCCTAAGTACTGGTCCGAAGTAACAAAAAAATCTGTGTGGTTGGGCAATCTGTGTTAACCTGAAAGTGACTTTGATTGGGTTCCAAACCTTCACAACTTTTTTCTCAGTGGCATTTTTTGTTGTAAAAATAAAGTACCTCCATATGTCGAAGACTCAAAACTGACTTAAGTAATAAAATTAAATATATTTTTTTTTTATACAAAAGTTTAGAGCAGTGCTTAAACATGATTTAGTATTAAAAAACTCAATCGAGTTCTTAAATTAAAACAATCCGGTTGGCTACAAAATTATATATATTTTAAACACTATTCATAAAACAAAATACGTTTGAAAAAAATCTTTTTGAGTTAATAAATAATGCTATACATATGTACATGAAGAAACGAAAATTTTGAGAATAGAATAATTACAAAAATAGTTAACTCTTTGGAGACTATGGGTAGAAAACAAGGAGCTCTTTCGCTTATACCCAAGACGGAATTTAACTCAAAAAGAATGTTTAATGAAAACATGATTTCAACCGAGCTAAATAGGAATCATGTATTTTAAAATAAACTTTTCTCTATTGGGTTTTGTGTTTTGGAGCTTTCCAAGCGTAAAATGTATGATTTCCATCGTGATTACATACTTCCTGCATATAAAACTAAAGTAGAACTTAATTACAATATATGAATACAGATTCTTGCATTAACACTGTTAAAACATTGGAGAATTGGGTATATGTATATCCAAAACAGAATTTAACTGCTGACAACATAAATGCAATTGAGCTAAATAAAAATCATTCAGTTTACAATAAACCTAGACATATTGAGTTTTGTGTTTTGGAGCTTTCAAAATATAAAATGTATAGTATCCTAATGACTCCGATCACTTCCTTGTTGTAGCCAAGGTAAGATAACGGATATCAGTACCACAACGGAGCAGAGCACGACCATAACAGTTTGACGTCGCAAAGCTACAATCGCAATCGACCGCTGGGAAATTCGCTGATCTAGTCTCTCTTAAGCTCTCAGAGAGTCCAACCCCGCCAGACGAAGCAACCGATGAGGAATGGAACCGTTGCCAAAACGCCATCAGAGATGCTGCCTCTGATGTGTTGGGTTTTAAAATGCCACCCAGGAGAACCCCATGGTTTGACGATGAGTGCAGGCAGGCGCACTCAGCGAAGCTAGCAGCGCATAAGGCGACATTGGAGAGAAGGACGAGAACAGTTCGTGAGCTCTACGAACGTAAAAGAAGAGAAGAACACCAGCTTATCAAAATGAAGAAGAAAGAGCATGAGAAGTGTGCGATCGAGGAACTAGAGAGGTGTTATGGGAGGAATAATATCCGAAAGTTTTACTAAAGGGTAAAACAACTATCCAATGGATATAACCTTCGGACAGAAGCCTGTCGTAACGAAGAGGGACAAATCGTGGTAGAGTCGCAATCGATGCTGAGAATCTGGAAAGATCACTTCTGCAGACTGTTTAACGGCGAGGAAAACACCATTTTTAGTGCCAGGCAGAATATTTCACCCAACATAATGGACTATGATGGTAGAGAATTCTGTCGCCCCAACCTAAATGAAGTCAGAACAGCAATGGCGAGATTAAAATCGAACAAAGCTGCAGGAGCGGACGGATTGTCCGCGGAAATGTTTAAGCCAGCCGGAGATGACCTGTTTGGGTGCATGCACCAGCTCATCTGTAAGATATGGTCGGAGGAAAGCATGCCCGACGAGTGGAATCTCAGCATCGTTTCTCTGGTACACAAAGAAGAAGACCGCCTCGACTGCGCCAATTAAAAAGGAATAAGTCTCCTGAATATTGCCTACAAGATCTTCTCTGCCGTTTTGTGTGACCGACTGAAACCATTCGTGAACAGTTTGATAGATCCTTATCAGTGCGGTTTCAAGCCGGGGAAGTCCACCATTGACCAAATTTTCACCCAAGACATGCAAATCGACACCCACCACCTATTCGTCGATTTTAAGGCCGCATATGCCAGTGTGCATAGGGACGAGATATACAACGCCATGTCTAGTTTTGACATTCCTACCAAACTCGTCAGGTTGTGTAGGATGACGATGGAGAATTCTCGCTGCTCCATCAAGGTAGGTGACGAATTCACCGAGATCTTCAGTGTCAGAAAAGGCTTTAGAGAAGGCGACGCACTGTCAATTGCGTGTCAGTTTTTGCTGGTATTTCAACGGAGGCGGCCAAAATAAGGCTAACGGTGAACGAGAGCAAAACGAAGTATATGCTATCATCGCGAAAGGACGCACAACATCGACGACTGGGCCAGAACGTCATCATAGGCAACTAAAACTTCGAGATAGTGAAGGACTTCGTCTACATTGGCTCCCAAGTGATCAGCACGAACAACATCAGTACCGAGATTAAACGCAGACTAACTCTTGCCAATCGCTGTTTCTTTGGGCTCAAGAGGCAATTGAGTAGTAAGGCCCTTACTCGGAAAACCAAGTTGACACTATATACCACTTTGATAATCCCTGGCCTTCTCTATGACGCGGAAGCATGGACAGTAACGAAGGCGGATGAGGAAGTCATTGGTACTTTCGAGAGGAAAGTTCTGCGTTCAATCTTCGGTCCTGTTTGCGTTGATGGTTTCTGGAGAAGAAGATTCAATCACGAACTGTACGGGTTGTACAGCGACATGAGCCTAACCAGACGTCTACGGATCCAACGGCTAAGGTCGTTGGGCCATGTAGAGCGCATGGAAAATATCGCTCCGATCCGTAGAATCTTCGAGTCTGAACCAGTCGGTTAACGCAATAGAGGACGCCTACGGAACCGATGGCGCACATAAGTGGAGAAGGACAACAGCCAACTTGGTGTGTAAAATTGGAGGATGCTCGCCAAAAACCGTGCCAGCTGGAAAAGCTGGTTGGTTGAGGCCCAGGTCCACCCCGGACTGTAGCTCCAAAAGAAGAAGAAGAAGTATCCTAAAGATAAATAAAAAAACTTGTTATATGGATACCGTTAAGGGCACAAAGGTCTTAACTGATCCGATCGCAAAGCCTTGGTCAGTTGGGTTTTCCGCTTCACTGATACATATACCAAGGCTAGTTTTCGTTGAACGAACTTGACGTTGTATTGTTCTATATGTCCCTTTTTCTTAAAATTACTCGTCAAGTTCGTTCAAGCTGTCGAAAATCGCTACTTCCGATTTCTCTTTTTACTACTTCTATTAATCTTGTTGGACTGTGCGTCACTGAATTTCTGCAGCACAAGAGAAGAACGCGAACTCAAGTCAACCACTTCCGCTCCAGCGCAGATAACTCTACTACTGAGCTTATCAGATACAGAATCATTTATTTACAGGGTTGAAACTGATGATTTTTATAAAGATGTAAAAGCTGGCATTGATAACAGGTTTGATACCTCATAATCTAACATAGATAATGAGTATAACATGAAAACTGTGGTGTCAACATGAGAGAATTTATAGGTTTTCAGATCAAAAATGTATTTCTTTAACACTGATGATGCTGCAGAAGTAAAAAAGCTAAAGGGTGAAAATTAATATCTGTCTAAAACTTAGTTTATCTGATTATAAAAATAATTAATATTAATAGAATAATATTAACAAGAATTAGACACATTCTACGTCATTCATACTTTCTCCCCTTTTTCATTAACAATTTGATTCTCTGTAAATGATTGGGTTGAGAAAGCTGCAATTTCATATTCTTTGTTCCTTTCTACGTACCTTTTCAATTCTTTAATCCAGGGGCCTTGACATTGGTCGAAATAGTTTTTCTAAAGTATTGTCGGAATTAAATTGATTTATTTTAACGTCGTTTAATTTTGCTTTTTAAAATTTCTTCAGTTTTTAGAATATCTTATAATCTGCAAATGAACTGCTATAAAACTGATTTAAATTTGCTATATATCTGGTATCGCGCTGCCTTGCGTGTGGTTTTGAATTGCTATACGTGAGAGCACCATATGCCTTGAATTAAAATTTTTTTATGTTTTTGATATTTATTACATTACAATAAGTTCAGCAAGACCTTTCTAATATCGTACTTTACCCGTTATCCTTACTTATAGTATCAAATCCATATTCATATTTCCATCATTCTCTACATATACATGTTTATAAATTCCTAAATATTACCGTTATATTCATTTCATCTTGTTTATGTAGCGAATAAGATGTTTTGGAAAATTTCCCATTGTCCCCATACAAAATTGTGTCTTGTTTTCCACATTGCATCATCAAATATAATGATCGCATTTAAATGAGGTTTTGACTTGTAAATATTTTAACTTAAAATTCTGTATCATCAAAGTCATCATCAAAAACTACAAATACTGTTTTATGTTCAAATTATTCTTTCTTGCAAGAGTGTCGACATTTTTTGCATGTGCAATTTTTTTTTTTCTCTAAAACTTAAAGATATTTTATTTAGTAATGTCGTGTATAAAGAATGCAAATTTGACTTAAATGTATGTGATCCTGCATAAGAAAACTTACCTAATGTGTCAAATTTCATTAATATTTTTTTGATTTTTATGTGCAAAACCTCAAATTTTCATACGAAAGGAAAGGAAGATAAAATCGCAATTACACATATAAAACAGTAAAAACCCACTTATTACGTGAAAGATTCTCAAAATAATCTCCGATATATGCATAACTATTTATTATTTCCTTCTTTTGATTATTACCAGCAGAATTTATAATAAAGAAAAAAACATTTTAGCATTTTAAACTTTAAATACAAAGTACCAACTATTGAGCAAAACGAAATCAAAACTGGAAAAATGAGAAGAGCCGAATTTGGTTTATCAGCATATGCCCAAAAGTATACATTGGTACTACAGAAACAAAATTAAAGACGAGGTTGGCGTCCCACAAAAGTGGTATTAAAACAATCAATATTTCAACAACACGAATCAAATTTCGTTAGTGTAAATATTTGCAAAGAGAGAATAATTACAAAAGAGATATACTCTGGAAATGCTATACATTATCACTTCAAAAGACATTGAGAGCTGCAAGAGAGCAAATAAGAGTCAATAAATATAGCAACTGGACAACAATCCTGGGAAAATAAAATACGGGATAAATTTGTTATGTACATAGACGAGTTTAAATAGTTTTAGTTTTGACATAAATATTTGGATTTTTTATGTTAATATGGTTAGGTAAGGTTAAATTAAATATATATTAATAGTAACTTGTGTAATTTTTTTTCCTAGATACCATGAAGATAATCAACGACGTTGATCGAAATATTGGTATATAATAATGTGTAATATTTAAGGAAAATAATTTTTTTATTTAATTTTTTTTTAATTATTTGAATTAAAGCCAAATTGAAAAATAAAAAAAATTAAAAAAATATAATGAAAATGAAACACAGAGAGGAAACTTAAATTCCGTTTTACTAAAACGGATGTACGTACTACTATAAAAAATTTTCTTCTTATTTAAGCAATTTTTGTGATCAGATAAACTAAGTTTTAGACAGAAATAAATTTTCACCCGTTTTGCATTATTTACTTATTTAGCATTGCCAGTGCAATAAATTTTAGATCTGAAAACCTATGAATTCCCTCATGATGACAGTTTTTCATTCTCCGTCATTCCTAATACATTTTGTTTTTTTAGGATTATTGACTCATTATCTATGCCATATTCTGAGGTGCCAAACTCGTTATTATTGTCAGCTTTTATAAAAATCATCAGTTTCAACAGTGTAATATTAAGAATCTGTGTTCATATAATTAAGTTCTACTATGTGTAAAGGGTAGTTAAATTTCAAGGGCCGATGTTGATTTTGAATAAAACACAAACTATTTAGGAAATTACTGTAATTTTATTTTATTATGATGTATTGGTATTACTCAATTATGTATGGAACAAAATATCGGCCAAATGGGCGCCGCGACCTCGGCGGCACTCCTCCATCCGATGGTCCAAATTTTCGATGACGCTGAGGCATAATGGAGGTTCTATGCCGTTAATGTGCCGAATTATCTGATCCTTTAGGTCTTGAATTGTTGCTGGCTTATCGACGTGCACCTTTTCTTTCAAATAACTCCAAAGAAAAAAGTCCAACGGTGTCAAATCACATGATCTTGGCGGCCAATTGACATCGCCATTACGTGAGATAACACGGCCATTGAGTTTGTTGCGCAAAAGAGCCATTGTTTCGTTAGCTGTGTGGCAAGTGGCACCGTCCTGCTGAAACCACATATCGTCCACATCCATATCTTCCAATTCGGGCCATAAAAAGTTCGTTATCATCTCACGATAGCGAACACCATTCACAGTAACTGCCTGACCGGCCTCATTTTGGAAAAAATACGGCCCGATGATGCCGCCAGCCCATAAACCGCACCAAACAGTCACTCTTTGTGGGTGCATTGGTTTTTCGACAATCACTCTTGGACTCTCATTCGCCCAAATGCGGCAATTCTGTTTATTGACGAATCCACTGAGGTGAAAATGTGCATGAAAGTGCACGATATGCATTTTGATTTGAACTCCCATTTTCATAATAAGTCTGGATAACTTTAACACGTTGTTGGATTGTGTATCTCTCCATGGTTCAAATTGAGTAAGTCAGAAATAGAGAAATGTCAAATAAAATTCGGAAAAAAACTTGGCGTTTAGGTGTGGTTCACATTCAACATCGACCCATACAATTTAACCACCCTTTATATGTATAGAAATTATTTAATCACGATGGAAAAAAGGTATGATTTTTTCGTTTGGGAAATTCCAAAACACAAAATTTTATTTCTATTTAACTCGGTTGAAATCATGTTTTCATCAAAAATGCTTTTTGAGTTAAACCCCGTCTTAGATATAAGAGAACGAACTTCTTGTCTTCTACCCATATTCTCCCAACACTTAAAAATTTTTTTAATCGGTTTTCTATAGATGTCAACTTTTAGCAACATGAAAAAATTCTTTTCAAACAGATTTTTGGCATTTTTCCTACGAACAATACTTAAAGATATATATTTTTTTAGCCAGTCGGATTGCTTGAATTTAAGAACTCAATGACTTTTGCCCAACCATTCAAATTATTTGCATCCAGATACATTAAGCATTTACATGCGAAATTAATATTGTAGTCTGCCATGCGCATATTGTTGGCCTTGGAATGTCTCTAAAAACATTTAAAGCATTTCAATATCTAACAGCAGTTCTAGTTCAATATTTGTCATTTTGGGCATTTCAGCTCATGAAAACTTTGGAGCTGTGTAATAACAACGAGAATCTAACTTATATATATTTTTACAGGTCCTCCAGAATTTCTCCAAAAAATTTGTTAACAGCTAAACGTAAGTTTTTAAATATAAATTTAAAAATCTAATAGATTATCTACAATTCTTTGTCTAACAGCATAATACTTATTGAACCATCAATATATACCTTTTTAATCAAAAAGAGGCTTTGTATCACACGAAATTGTGAAAAGTTTTAAAAATTTTAAAGAGTTTTAAAATTGAGATTACAAGAACTGTGAGATCATCTGAAGGTACCGTAAGTTTGACGACCGTTATGTAATTAGTAAAGTATTCTTCTATATCTTTAATTAGTTCATTAGCAAATAACTTAGGAGAGTCCTTTAAGCGACTTAAGTCTATTTAAACTTTTACTGAAATTTCACTTAGCATAACAGTAAAAATCATATGGTATTTGCTTAGTAGTCTGGTTCCCAATCAACCTTAATAATATTAGAAAAAGAAAATAAATTTATGAATATATACATATAAATATAATAAAAAAAAAAAAAACTAATGGATACATGCATACTTCTGGACACCAGCAAGCTATGGCGCTCGATGCATATTGTGTAACATTTCACTCAATGCTTAAAATTTTGTATAATTTATTTAGAGAAATATCATCTCACTGATTATCGTCTTTGCGCAATTTTATGATACATCTAAAAAAATAAAATTTTAAATTCTTTACATAATTACTAATCTGAATATTCTGATTCGCCTTTTATATCTACTTTTTAGTATAAGTTTCTATAAACTTTAAATTATAATTTTTCTCTTCAAGTTTTCTTTTATCAACGAAAGGAAAATATGAAATGAAACCACCAATGTTTATAGGAAAAGATAAACAGCGAAAACAAAGCATACATAAGCATTTGTTCAAAAATTACTTTCATTCCTTTGGTAATAATCGTATATAAAATACCAAATCTGACCTGCTTGGGCTAGTTCCCAATATTTTTCACCTGCCCATTCAGCGAAAGGGTCATACAAATAGTTGTGATTGGGAAAGATAGAAAAAAGACATCGTTTTCTACTCCATTTGGAATTTTTGTGCTACGAAATATATATCCAACCTTTCAAACTTGAATACCTCGGTGCTTTTGAAACATATAAATAAACCCTGTTTTGTTTATGTTTATTACTTCTTTAACTGAATATATTAACAACTTCCGGAGCATATATACAACTTTAAGAAAGACAAAACTAAAAATACAGATTCGTAAATGTGAGTTCGTACGAAAGGAAGCATAGTTTTCAGTTCAGCTATTGTTATAGCCAAAGAACTTATAACGAATTCGCCCATATTAAGAAAAACAAATATTAATAAACGTTTTTAAATTGTGGCAGATGTAAGCAATAATGCAAATGAACCCGCGTTAACACAAGATGGTCAACCAGCTCGAAATCAACTCTGCAGCGATTGAAAAAGAATTGTTAGCAATAGTTTGGTGTGTTAAATATTTTAGGCTGTACACGAAAGAATTTTATTTAAAAAGCAGCCACCAGCCACAAAGATATCTTATTGATTTAGGCCAAAATGAATTTAAAGTCGAAACGCCAAATGAAAGTATATTACATTGCCGATATTATATGTGGAATTAACGTTAAGAAAACGAAAAAATACAACAGAACCAATTTAAGAGAATGTTAAACATATGTAACGGGGAAGACCTTGATAAGGATATTGTCGTTAATCGCTTCAAAACTCAGATCATTCTTGTTGAGGAAGAGAAAAGTAGCTTAAAACAATGTTTGATAGTAGACAAATTTGGAATAGACACAAATGGCATTGTCTTATATTTTCAAGAAAGCAATTACGAAAAGAGAGTATTTTTAACTATGTGATTATGTTTATTACAAATTGCAACTACATTGATTACAGAATTTTGTATTAGAGATAAATATAAAATAGTTATGTATATGTATGTATGTTCTTATTTTGCCAGCTATATGGAAAACGACAATAAATTAAATGAAAATAAAGCTCTCTTCCATCAATAGCAAAATGGACTTTCAGGAATGTCAACTAGTTCCACAAAATGTATAACCGAAAAATTTAAAAATATTTGTACACATAGTAATAAATAATTCTCATATCAAGAAAATAAAACCTTAAGAAAACTGATACTAAGCAATCATTGCACTTATCATATTATTCGTATATTTATTTTATTAAAGTTTAATCTTTATTTTACCTTGATAAAGAAACCAAAACAATGCAATGATAGAAAATCTAACTTAGAAGGAAAGTTTTGATGATTTTAGTAATCGTAACATAACAATTCATGATTAAACATTTTCAATCAGAAAAATTATAAGTAATGCAAATTACAATTACAAATTATTGAACATTTTCGGAACATTAAGTAAATGGAAAATAAAATGTCCATAAAAAGTATCTTATGCCATAAGCATTAATAGTTATCATTGAACTGTATTGTTGAGGGGATAGGCCAGTGCATTCAGGGTAAAGTTGTTGATTGCTCTCAACCTGGTGAGAAGGCAGCAGCGATCCCGGAAAATGCGCTGGTCAAGCTGACATACTGCCTCCTCGTGGCGTCCCCTGGATAGCTCCTACAGCACCCGCTTAATGGCGAACCAAATAATGCAGCGAGTCCCCTCTGTCCAAGGGTCTAAACCCGGACCCAGTCCTCCAGGCCGTTTTGTGTGACCGCCTGAAACTATTCGTGAATAGTTTGATAGGTCCTTTTATCAGTGCGGTTTCAGGCCGGGGAAGTCCACCATTGACCAAATTTTCACACTACGGCAGATCCTGGAAAAGACCCAAGAGATGCAAATCGACACCCACCACCTATTCGTCGATTTTAGGGCCACATATGACAGTGTGCATAGGGACGAGATATACAACGCCATGTGTAGTTTTGACATTCCTCCCAAACTCGTCAGGTTGTGTAGGATGACGATGGAGAATTCTCGCTGCTCCATCAAGGTTGGTGACGAATTCACCGAGAACTTCAATGTCAGAAAAGGGGATTTAGACAAGGCAACGCACTGTCATGTGCCTTTTTTACATAGTTCTTGAGAAGATCGTGCAAAACTCACACGCAAACAAAAGAGGCACGATCATCCAAAAGTCCGTGCAACTGATAGCATACGCTGACGACATTGACGTGATCGAACACAGCGAGCCGTCAATGAAGTGTTTGCTGGTATTTCAACGGAGGCGGCCAAAATGGGTCTAGCGGTGAACGAGGGCAAAACGAAGTATATGCTGTCATCGCGAAAGGACGCACAACATCGACGACTGGGCCGGAACGTCACCATAGGCAGCTACAACTTCGAGGTAGTGAAGGACTTCGTGAAGGGAACATCACGAACAACATCAGTACCAAGATTAAACGCAGAATAACTCATGCCAATCGCGTTTTCTTTGGGCTCAAGAGGCAATTGAGTAGTAAGGCCCTTTCTCGAAAAACTAAGTTGACACTATATACCACTTTGATAATCCTGTCCTTCTCTATGGCGCGGAAGCGGATGAGGAAGTCATTGGTATTTTCGAGAGAAATCTTCGAATCTATTTGCGTTGATGGTTTCTGGAGAAGAAGATTCAATCACGAACTGTACGGGTTGTACAGCGACATGAGCCTAACCAGGCGTCTACGGATCCAGCGGCTAAAGTGATTGGGCCATGTAGAGCGCATGGAAAATATTGCTCCGATCCGTAAAATCTTCGACTCTGAATCAGTGGGACAACGCAATAGAGGACGCCCACGGAACCGATGGCGCACACAAGTGGAGAGGGACCTCGGCCAACTTGATATGCAAAATTGGATGATGCTGGCTAAAGACCGTGCCAGCTGGAAAAGCTTGTTGGTTGAGGCCCAGGTCCACCCGGACTGTAGCGCCAAGAGAAGGATAAGTATATAAAACAATAAAAACGCACATGTGTGCGAAATGTTTTTCTATATTTTCTGTGTGTTGGAGCTAATGCATCCGTGTTTTTAATATCACAGCTAAATTAACGAATTTCATTTAGCAGATAGATAACATAAGAGGTTTGGTCAGTTTGCCCATTACGTTAGATTTGTAGCATGCTGTCATTAGCAATGGGTCAATTAAAGAAGAACATAAAAGCAAATGGGATCAGCTACATCCCAAAGTTTTGGCACCCATACATTAAGCATCAGGTGAGGCGACACATATACTTACATGTACAAAGCATATACGGCATCGATGAAGATTAATTTGTTTAAAAGAATGATTCGGTTTAAGTTTACCAGTAATCAAAAGTTTGCCACACGAGTTTAATTCTGTTGTTGATGAACATAAAGAAATTAATATTGGTGTAAATTGTCTATTTTGCTGCTTTGCAGTCTACCCGATGATATGGAAGACTTTGTTATTGCCATCGAAAGAAAAGATAAATTGCCACTTCATAAAAAATTATTTTCCAAATACTCGAAATGATAACCAAATTGATACTGTATTCGCTGCATATTCTAGGAACCAATTCAAAAGAAATAAGAAATTTAACGGTATAAATAAATTCAACAAAAACAATTAGAACACAGCAAACATTATCAACATGAGAAAAAACTGTGGAAAGGGAAATTGTTCGCAACGTAGAGAGAGTGGTACAACAGATTTTGCATTGTCATGAAAATCTAAAAGACTTAACATTTATATCATATTATACAGTGGACCGGCTTCTCATATGTGTAGCACAAAGAATATTTTTCAAAATTGTCAGAATCAAAACAAGATATTGTTCTTGCGTCTCATGACAGCATAAATGCAATAGGGCTTGGTGTTGTTAACGTAAAAACAAAATTCTTTTTATATAATGTTTGGTATATCCCCCAGTTGTATTCCAACTTTATTTCTGTTAATAAAATAATAACAGCAGGACAATCTGTTAATTTCCAAAAAAAAAACTTTAATAAAAAGTAAACGGAATGAAAATATATTTATTTGTTTGCTTTGAAAGTGAAAGAAATTGAAAGATTAAATAATATAAAAAAATATAAACTAAACTAAACTATAAAGGGTGGTTAAATTTCAAGGGCCGATGTTGATTTTGAATAAAACACAAACTATTTAGGAAATTATTGTAATTTTATTTTATTATGATGTATTGGTATTACTCAATTATGTATGAAACAAAATATCGGCCAAATGGGCGCCGCGACGTCGCCGGCACACCTCCATCCGATGGTTCAAATTTTCGATGACGGTGAGGCATAATGGAGGTTCTATGCCGTTAATGTGCCGAATTATCTGATCCTTTAGGTCTTGAATTGTTGCTGGCTTATCGACGTACACCTTTTCTTTCAAATAACCCCAAAGAAAAAAGTCCAACGGTGTCAAATCACATGATCTTGGCGGCCAATTGACATCGCCATTACGTGAGATAACACGGCCATTGAATTTGTTGCGCAAAAGAGCCATTGTTTCGTTAGCTGTGTGGCAAGAGGCACCGTCCTGCTGAAACCACATATCGTCCACATCCATATCTTCTAATTCGGGCCATAAAAAGTTCGTTATCATCTCATGATAGCGAACACCATTCACAGTAACTGCCTGACCGGCCTCATTTTGGAAAAAATACGGCCCGATGATGCCGCCAGCCCATAAACCGCACCAAACAGTCACTCTTTGTGGGTGCATTGGTTTTTCGACAATCACTCTTGGATTCTCATTCGCCCCAAATGCGGCAATTCTGTTTATTGACGAATCCACTGAGGTGAAAATGTGCCTCATCACTGAAGATGATTTTCTTCGAAAATTGATCATCCACTGTTGCCATTTCTTGCCACCATTCTGCCCATTCACGACGTTTGGAATGGTCAAGAGGCCTTAGTTCTTGAGCCAATTGCACCTTGTAAGCGTGTAAATGCAAGTCTTTATGCATAATGTTCATCAACGACGAGCGTGAGAGGTGCAATTGTTGGGAACGACGACGAGTTGAGGTGGACGGCTCTTCAGCCACACTATCGCGAACAGCAGCCATATTTTCTGCAGTACGAGCTGTACGAGCATGCACTGGTGTTCTCACATCTTCTACAGACCCGGTTTGCTCGAATTTTTCCACGATTTTTGCGATTGTACGCACATTTGGACGATGAAATTGACCAAAAAAATTACGAAGTGCACGATATGCATTTTGATTTGAACTCCCATTTTCATAATAAGTCTGGATAACTTTAACACGTTGTTGGATTGTGTATCTCTCCATGGTTCAAATTGAGTAAGTCTGAAATAGAGAAATGTCAAATAAAATTCGGAAAAAAACTTGGCGTTTAGGTGTGGTTCACATTCAACATCGGCCCATACAATTTAACCACCCTTTATAAACTGTTAAGTATGCCACTGGTTTTTCGTCACCATTTTTTGTGGTTGTTCTAAAATTGGTGGTACACCTTTTATACTGGCATCTGTACAAATAATTATTGGTATGTCTTCATCAAAAATTGTGAGCATAGTAATTTTTTTATATTCTTTCTCTTTCACATTCTTTCGACCAAATAAATGTTCTATCTTTTTTTTAGTAAATTATGCAGTGGGTGCACTATAATTGAACTTTTAGGTATAAATTTGTTATAGAAATTTATTTTCATAAAAATTGTCTCATATTTTTGTGAGTTTTGGGAATTGGAAATTCTTTTATTGCCATTAATTTATTTCTCAGAGGGCTTATAAAGTTATTTTTTATTACAGTGATATTTTATAGAGTCTGCCGCAAACTTACATTTGGATATTTTCAGTCTGAGTCCTTCTTTCATTATTGCATTTAATAATTTTTTTAAGCGTTCGATATGTTCTTCAAAAGTTTGCGAAAATATTAACATGTCATCGATGAAATTTACTGTATATTCCGATTTAGGTTTTCTTATTATATTACTTAATATTGCGGATGATGTTTTAAATCCAAATGGAAGCCACTTCCACTGAAAATGGCCTTCGTGAGTTACAATACTAGTTTTTTCCGATCTTGAACTATTTATAAGGTTGTCCAAAAAGTGGAATTTATTTCTAGAGTTCAAAAAACCTTTTGTGTTTCATCAACAAGATCTTCAAAAGGGGAAACGGAAGTGATTGTGGTATAACAGTTGTATTTAACTCTCTAAAGTCAATACAAAAACTGTTTTTTTTTTATTATCCTCTTTCTTGAAGCTCAAACTTACAGGAGCTGCAAACGGACCATAAGACTCTTTTATTAAGTTATTTTTGAGCAGTTTTGAGATTTGTCTGTATTGTCTTCTAGTCCAAAATTTTTCTACTTTTAAGTCAAGGTGAGCTTCATAGTCACTTACAGCGCTCGTATCATATTTATCTTTCGCAAAAATGGATTTATATTTATCAAAAATTATGTTTATATAAGTATAAGTTTTTCTTTTGAGTACTTAACTTCAACTGAACTTTATTTTTCTCTTTATTCTTTCACTACAGAAATTATTAATTATTTCAAACTATTGAAATCAATAAAATCGCCAACAAAGTATTTGTAATTTGAGAAACAACCTCAATGCCAAGCATTTAGTTGTTCCACTTAAATGTGTTGGGATCAATAAACTAACACGAGCCGCAGCGTAAGCAATAAAAAAGCAAGCAATAAAAAATCAAAAAAAAATAAGCCCAATATTAAGAATAAAACAAAATTGTTGTTAACTCTTCCCCCTCCAAATTTGATTGTCCTCAATCAAAAGTATGGTATTTGAGAAATTCTTGCTATTGGTGAATCTCTAGGATTAGAAGTTTTTAAAACGATCTTTTGCATTGGTACTGGAGCAATGCCGCCAGAATGTTGCTCTGTGCGACCGCAGCACATTCTTTTAATGCAGATAAATAACATTATGATGATTATAGAAATTATTAAGACGATATCAATTACATCTCCAATCTTACTCTCGATATTGAGCAATTCGATAGCTTCTGTATTATTAGCATTATTCATTATTAGCATTAGTATTATTCATTTCTCCAATCAGTTCCAAGGTAAGGGATTTTTCCACTTGTGGATTTTTGCTTATTGGCTGTACCACAGCTGGCAATGGCTTAGAAAAAGATATTTCGGAATATGAAAAGGTTTTACCGTTCACCTTGATGGTCTCATTGTGAAATTAATTAAGGTAAGTGCCATTGAGGTCGTAAGTCTCTTGACTTATGAGAATTTTACCATTGAATTGATTCAGTAGAATCGTACCAGGAAATAATTCCTGTACTGTGGGTATATGGAGGTTATTAACCATAGTGTAATTGGAGGGTTTACTGAGTATTAAATTGGGAAGACATTCCGTTTTGGTAATATCTTCGATATTTATTTTTATATATTTTTAGCTTATTAAAACTCTTGCATCGGCCTTTGATACCAAAAAATTTTTCGTCACAAACTAGAATCTCGTCATATTCAACTTTAGTGGCAATTCTATCAATTTTTACAGGTTTTATACTTATTCTATTACATATTTCTATATAAGGATATCTACAATATAAATCAAAAAGTTATTACTAGAGGCTATTCTTATTTCAGCAAAATCAAGAGATTCCTCGACGTTTATGTAATTAATATTTTCTTTGTCAGCTAAAGTTCTAATCGCACCTATCTCATATTCAGACAATATGAATGAGTTTATGACTCCAACTTTAGCCCAATCTATTGCGTATTTTAGATTTAAGATCTCGCTTTTAATAATTTGTAATTTATATTTTAATTCGTCTACCAGAATATTTCTCATTTCTTCATTTGCAAATGATTTCAAAATATAATTTGTTTTCGTGGTTATTTCATTTAATTTTTCTAACGAAATTTTGTTGATTATAATTTGTCTATTATTATTCTGCGAGACATTATTTATTTTTTGTTCGATAATCTGAAAATAGGCGTGATCTGGATTACCCGCGATCCATTTCCACGGATAACCGATAAAATCGAGGGATCTTCTGTTTCTGGGTTTTAAATTATTAATATGGATTTCTAATTGTTTTATTTCGTAATCAAGAAACGAATATACAGGATGGGAAGTGCTCACGTTTGAGTGGATAATGGATTGCAAGTTGTCGAATGTCGTCTCGTAACTTCCTACATCTAGCACGTGTACCAATTTGACTGTGCCGGACTGGACCTTAGCGGATCCAGTGTCGATGGCTACAATTCGTGAATTAGTATAGTCCAATACTTTCACCTCGCACACTATGGCAGATATTGCCGCTCTAAAACAAGGAAAAGAAAAAAACTTTAGCTTCTAATATTATTTTTATGGACCACTCTCCCACTTTCGGTCACTACTGTAGTATGCCTATTTTCCTTAACTACTTCTCTCTTATAGTTTTTACATAATTTAGTTCCTAATCGTTTATTAACCGTAACGTAAATTTCCTGACCTATCTCGTAGTCTTTTTTTCTAGACTTCTTTTTGTTATGAAATTCAATGTCTCTAACTTGTTTTTCTTTTAATTTTTCAATTATTTCTTGTCTGTCTTTTTCAAATTTATCGGGTTCAGTAAATCTATGTTTATAAAGAAATATATCTGACGGTTTTTTTTGTGTTGTAGTGTGAATGGAGTTATTGTACTCATAAAGAGATTTATAAAGAAGTTCCAAGAATAACTGATGACCGTTTTCAGCTCTAAGACATCTCATAATTTCTGTCAATGTTGAGTGAAATCTTTCTATCTGACCGTTTGTTGAGCTAGCATAGGGAGGAGTTTTAAAGACTTTAATATTGAATTGATTTTCTAGCATAAATCTCACAGCTAGAGAATTAAAAGATTTTTCGTTATCCATCACATTAGTTTCTGGCATTCCAAATGTTAAAAGAATTTCTCTTAGCGGTTCCTTTATCCTCCGATGATCTGGACTTCAATAATCTAGCCTGAGCGTATTTAGAGAATTTGTCAATTGCTGTTAAAACAATTTTATTCTCAGTAATGAATATCGATATGGATAATTTGTCCGGGGTATTGTGGATTAGCTGTTTAGAGAATATTTCTTGAGCTTTGCCAAGAATTGCGTCCGTGGTCTTCACGCAATTTGTCACTGAAGGGTTAAGATATTTTTCGAAAATTTGCTCTAGCCTCTCATGAGAAAGATTTGGTTCTAATAGAATGTGTCTATGATACGTCGGAAAAACAATCTGGAACTCATATGAAGAGGTATTATGTAGTTCTATTATAATTTGGTTTTTAAATGCGTTAATCGGAGTTTTTGTATATTGAATAGAGTTTTCAGGTGAACTTTGATTGCTATGTTGAGTGGCAGCTGTTGAGTCCATTTTGCATATCTCTTGTGGAAGTCTGGACAATGCGTGCGCCACCGCGTTTGCTCTTCCTGGCTTATATTGCAGTACGTAGTTGTATTCTTCTAGCGTTGCTTTCCACCTTCTTAACTTGCTATTAGTATTGCTGTTTGACAAAGCTTGTGTTAGTGGTTGATTGTCCGTAAATATTCTTATTCTTGTTGCACCGTAGAGGTAATTTCTCAAACTTTTGAGTGCCCACACTATTGCTAACATTTCCTTTTCGTTCGTAGCATAGTGTTCTTCGGCTTTACTTAGAGTTCTTGATATGAAAGTTATTGGCCTACCTTCCTGTTCTAGTACAGCACCGATTGCGTATTTGGAGGCATCCATTGTTAGCTGAAACTCTTTTTCAAAATTGGGGTATGAAAGCATCACATCGTCAGATGTTAATATTCTCTTTATTTTATTAAACGCTTCTATTTCTTCATCATTAAAGTTTATAATTATTTTTTTAGATTGAGACTTGGACATTTGTTCTCCCTCCCCTCTTAAAAGAGCCGTCAGAGGTTTTGCAACTTTGGCGTAATCTTTCACAAAACGGCGATAAAATCCTGACATACTCAGGAATGATCTCAAGTCTTTCAGAGTTCTTGGTGTGGGCAGACTTCAAATTGCTTCCACTTTTGGTATAATGAATCCCATGATGTTGATATAATGAATCCCAAAAACTCAACGTCTGGTTTAAGGAACTCACATTTATCTAACTGTACTTATGAATATTGTATCTTTGGAATATTGCAGGTGCGTTTCTCAAGCCAAAAGGAAGTCAAGTAAGCTCATATTTTCCGTTGTTAATGGAAAACGCAGTCTTTTCGATATCCTTTTCTCGTAAGGGGATTTGATGAAACCCACTCTTGAGATCCAGTACAGTAAAAAATTTATTTTCTCTCAACTGTGAAAGTACCTAATTTATTTGGGGTATTGGGTATCGATCTGGTACTGTTATATTATTGAGTTTCCTGTAGTCTATGGCCATTCTGAATTTTTTTTATACCCGAAGCATCCATCTTTTTTGGTACAACTCAGACTGGTGAGTTGTATGGTGATTTGGATGGTCTAATAATGCCGTGGTCAAGTAATTCATTGACTTGTTGTTCTACTACGTCCTTGAGATGTGATGGGTAGGGATAGCACCTAGAGTAAACGGGATCATCACTTGTTGTTCTTATTTCACCCTTCACTTTAGTTGTATGAGTTAACCGCTCGTTGGGTACGGTAAAAAGATTTGGAAATTCTGTTGCTAATTTTTTTATTTTTAGTTTTTGTTCATATGTCATATGATTTTGTCTTATTTGCATATTGTTTGTGGCTTGCGAAATATTATTGACATTTTCTGAAACATATTGTTTAAGCTTAATTTTGATGTGGTTATTAACAGTCATTAAGCTTTTACTTGTGTAGATAACAGCAGATAACTCCTTAAGACTGTCATTACCCAATATGGGATCAAAAGATTTGAGATTAGGTAACCCGAAAAATTTGAGTTTTTTAGTTTTTATTCCGAATAAATTTATGAGCGTATGGTGGGTTATGTGGATCTTTCCTCCGGCGGAATTTGCAAAGAAGTTTTTCTCATTAGGAATGGCTATTTTCATTAATGATGTCTGAATATAATTTTTGTTAGAACCCGTATCAACTAAAATTTTGTGGATTTTCCCTTCCTTCGTCTTTGCTTCAAAATATGGCAAAGACGAATTTATTCTAAAAAATGGATATCGGTAAAACCTTGATCATTAATAGCTTCTGGTTCATAGTCTGGATCAGGGAAGTCATTTTGGTTATTGTATTCTTCGAGTGGTTGCAAATTATTTTCAGACTCATATGACTGCATTAACTAATTGTAATGAATCTCTTCCTCTACGTCATCATTTTCTGTTTTAATGTTAAAGTTTCTCTGGAATTTTCGTTGTTGCATTACAGATGATTGCATGGGTCTTTTCCCTATGAATCTGTCATTTGGCCTTGGTCGGTTAATATAATTAACATTTCTGGATTGAATGGACTGGTCAATTTCAATAGGGATGGGTTTTGGTTGTGGTTTTGGTGCGTTAGGTCTTGGTGGAGGTATTTGAAAATTATTGGGGTATTGTCTTTGTGGATTTTGAAATTGTGTTGTGTTTTGTAAATGTGTATTTTGAGGGTGCGTGTATTGGAAAGGATAAGGTTGAGAATAAGGATTTGGATAATGATTTGGATATTGGGTGGAAAACTGGTTTCGATATTGTGCTGTGTGTTGAATGTTTCTTGGGGTAACAGATGTGGGTTGAGGATAAAATGAAGGTTCTGTTTGAGGTCTAAAATGTTCCTTGTGTTTTGCTTAGGATTTTTATTTAAGGCATGGTCTGTTCTGAAGTTCTGATTTTGGAGTTTTAGGCAGAGGTGTAGTGCTTGTGGTAAGCTTCTCTTATGCAAAGGAGTTTTGAAAGGTCGCCTCTTATGAAGGTATCTAAAGCTTTGTCCCTGTATGTTTGTATTAATACGTCCATAGCTTCTTTCCCTATCGTCATGCAACTGATGTTATTGATTATTAATGATAAGTGCGAGTAAACTTCCTGATAGAAGTCTTGCACTGACGAATTTCCTTTTACAAGCGTTGTTAGTTGGTATTCTAAAGTAGTAATGTCTCGTTTGTCTGCA
This sequence comes from Epicampocera succincta, assembly GCA_932526305.1. Lineage (NCBI taxonomy): Eukaryota > Metazoa > Arthropoda > Insecta > Diptera > Tachinidae > Epicampocera > Epicampocera succincta. The sequence continues at coordinate 27,077,180 of OW052037.1, forward strand.
TAATGGATGGTCAGACAACGGGAAATAGCCTCCCAACATAAAGGGGTATTGTAAGACTCAAGTGCTGAGTCTGCAGCTCCAGTTATCTTATTCCTTACTACGTTGAGGATAGCAAAGTACCTTGGTGTACCTCTTTGTTCTTCGTAAATTTTCAGGACACGATCAACACTTTTCCTCCATGAGCTGAACTCCGAAGGGTTACCAGAAAATTCTCTAAGACAACGAACAACATCGGGCACCTTATCTAGCTCATTCAGATTTTCCCCATACTGTTCTTCTATGACCTGATCTTCCACTATAATGTCTGCATTTGGATCTAAAATATTTCCTACTATATTTCTACACTGTTCTTGACATAAACGAGTGACGAGACAAACTAATGCATCCATTTGAGGGTTTTGTTGTGGATTATTGGATGGATTTGGATCATCAATTGGATTAGGAGGTGGGGGGTTATTTAAAATTGAAGGTCTAATTAAGTTGTTAGGGTTAGACATTTTATATTAAATAATTCATGATTTTCTTCAAAAAAAAAATCGATATGAAAGGAAAAACAAAAAATTTAAGAATTCTTAAACTAGAATTTGATTTAAGGATAAAGGTTTAATTTAATATATTTTTAGAATCTTTGCTTTAAGTCAACTAAGCGAAATAAAAACTTTTTATTTGTTTGAAAACAGTTTGAAATAGGATAGTCAAAATACAATGAAATAAGTTCCGAAAGAAGATTGATTAAATTTTATTAATTTTGGTGCTTAATCACTAAATATTAGAAAAATTGTGCTTTTGATTATTTTGAACTTTAATTATTTTTTATGAATGCAAGTTCAATTATTTAACTTTAACTAATTGAGGATTTTGTTAATTTTGTTTTTTTAAATACTCAGAAATTTTAATAATTTCACTTTTCACAAATCTTTTCTTGTTCTTATTTATTTTATTATAAAAATATTATTAACTTACAGTAAATGTATTATAACCTTTGTGTCCATCTTACAGTATAGCGGGCCCCTTGAGAACTTTGCAGATGTCGTCCTTCTTTAGGTATTGCAGGATTGTTGATTCCTGGGCTGTAAAGTTGTCTCGAACCCTTTTTCGGAAGATTTCTGCTGCTAATGTCGTCAAAGGTTGTAGGATTGTTGATTTTCCAGTTGTCAGCAAGGATTATTCAGTTAATTCACTTTTGTAGACAGAGTTTTACTTAAAAAAATTTTCTAAGAACTTCTTTATAATTCTTCTCTTCTTTTTTTATTGTAAAGTCTTTGAAAAATAGTTTAGTTTTTCTTTAAACTATTTAAGGCAATTTCAGCTTGCAGATTAAAAGTCACTAACACTTTGGTGAATATTTATAAGTTTTTGAGAGATGTTTTGTTATTAATTAATTTTACTTAGGAATTTTTATTAATTTTGTCCTTCTCAAAAATTTTTATTTTTATTTAATTTTATCTTACTTAAGGATTTTTTATTGTTATTTAATTTTATCCTACTTAAGGATTTTTATTTTATTTAATTTTATCCTACCTAAGGATTTTTATTTTATTTTTATCCTAATTAAGGATTTTTTATTTAAGTTAATTTTATCCTACTTAAGGATTTTTTATTTTTATTTAATTTTATCCTACTTAAGGATTTTTATTTTATTTTTATCCTACTTAAGGATTTTTATTTTAGTTAATTTTATCCTACTTAAAGATTTTTTATTTTTATTTAATTTTATCCTACTTAAGGATTTTTATTTTATTTTTATCCTACTTAAGGATTTTTATTTTAGTTGGGCGCCAGTAAATACAAATCGTGTGTTTTTCTTTTGAGTACTTAACTTCAACTGAACTTTATTTTTCTCTTTATTCTTTCACTACAGAAATTATTAATTATTTCAAACTATTGAAATCAATAAAATCGCCAACAAAGTATTTGTAATTTGAGAAACAACCTCAATGCCAAGCATTTAGTTGTTCCACTTAAATGTGTTTGGATCAATAAACCAACACGAGTCGCAGCGAAAGCAATAAAAAAGCAAGCAATAAAAAATCAAAAAAAAAATAAGCCCAATATTAAGAAGAAAACAAAATTGTTGTTAACTTATATGTTTGTTGCTCAATACTCAAACTATTCATATACATAAATATAAAATTTGTCTACTTTATAAGGAAACATATATTTTTTAGATTCATCCAAATTTTCTTTTATTTTTTGTTTAATAACTTTTTGTGTTTCATTAAGATTTTCATCTTCAAATGTGAAATGTAAAGCATTTAAGTGTTCTACTTAAAAGTGTTGGGTTCAACAAATTAAAGAAAACAAAGCAAAGTAATGAAAACAATAATAACCAATTTGGAGTTGAGTAATCCAAAGCATATATAGATTGTCGCTTATTGGCTGTATAATGGCTGGTAATGGACTAGAAAAATATATTTCTGAAAATGAGAAGGTTTTACCATTCACTTTGAGTGTCTCGTTATGAAATTTAATGAGGTAAGTGCCATTGAGGTTGTAAGTTTCTTGGCTTATGAGAATTTTACCATTAAATTTTATTATTCAAAAGAATTGTGCCAGGAAGTAATTCCTGTGCCCTGAATATATGGAGATTATTAACCAGTACAATTAGAGGATTTCTGCGTATTAAATCGGGGAGACATTCTGTTTTACTACTGTCTTTAATATTCATTTTTACATATTGTTAGTGTACTAAAGCTTTTGCATTTGCTTTTAACTCCAAAAAACTTTTCGTTACAAACTAAGATTTCATCATATTCAACTCTAGTGGCAATTTTATACATTTTTAAAGGATTGATTCTTATTGTATTGCATTATTCTGTGTAAATTGTACGGATGTTTATGATATAAAATAATGAATTATTACCAGAAGCTACTCTTATTTCACCAAAATCAAAAAGTTCTTCGACATTTAAATAATTTATATTTCCTTTGTCGGCCAAAGTTTTCATCATACTCATTTCATATTCGGATAATATAAATGAGTTTACGACTCCTCCTTTAGCTCAATTAAGATTTAAAATTTCAGCTTTAATAATTTCTAATTTGTATTTTAGTTCATCAACTAAAATATTTTTCATGTCTTCATTTCGGAAAGATTTCAAAATGAAATTTGTTTTTGTGGTTATTTAATTTAATTTTTCTAACAACATTCTATTGATTATAATTTATCTATTATTATTCTCTAAATCTTTATTAATTATTTGTTCAATAATTCCGAAATCAGCGTGATCTGGATTACCCGCGATCCATTTCCACGCAGAACCGTTGAAGTCTAAGAATCTCTTGTTTCTGGGTTTCAAGTTGTTAATGTGAATTTTTAATTGTTTTATTTAGTAGGAAAGGAAGGGGTTCAAAGGATGGGAAGCGCTCACGTTAGAATAGATTATAGATTGTAGACGGTTAATTGTCATTTCGTAGTTTTCTATATCGACTATATGCACCAGTTTGACTGTGCCGGATTGACCCTTGGCGAATACAGTGTCGATTGACACTTTTTGTGAATTAGTATAGTCTAATATTTTTACTTCGCAGACTATAGCAGTTATCACCATCAGAAAATGCAGTGGTGCTAATATCATAGTCATGTTGACCACGTCAGTATCTTGAGCCTATAGTTGTAAAATTTGCTGTGTTGTTGATTTTTCCGTTTGGAGTTATAAAGTTGTTTAGTCTACCCTCTTTCGACTTGAAATAAATACAGTTTCCATAAACAAAGCACTGAGAGATCGTCAAAACCCGGATTATTCAGTATTGACCGTATGATCCAAGTAATAATTCACTTTTTGCAGACAAATTTTTTTACTTTTTATTCGTTTTGAAAAACTTTTTTCATAGTTCTCATTTCACCATAAAAAACAGTTTTCGATTTAAAGGTTATTATACATATGACACAAAGCACCCAAGTGGCAAGGCTTGTGGTGGATCTGCAATTCTTGTTAATAAGGACATAAATCATTACACAATGCCAGAATATAGTACAGACCATATTCAGGCAACGTCTATTAATATTCCATCAAGTGGTTTAACCATATCCGCAATTTACTGTCCTACACACAACACACAATATAGTTAAAGAGCAGTTTCTCGAATACTTCAAAACATTGGGTCCAAAATTCATAACCGCAGGTGATTACAACGCCAAGCACACATTCTGGGGTTCTCGCCTTTTAAGCAATAATGTCCAATAAGATGAATGCAATTTCTACTGGTCACCCCACATATTGGCCTGCAGACCTCAACCAAATTCCAGATGTAATCGATTTTGCGGTAATAAAAAATTTTAAACGTCAACAAATAGAAATGACCCCTTCACTGGACCTTTCATCGGATCACTCTCCAACTTTTCTGTGTCTGTTTGACAGTACGAGTAACGAGAAGGAAAGCAGGTTTTACTGTCCTAATAAGAGAAGAAACTGGCTAAAATATAAAATATACGTTAGTTCGCATTTACCACAAACATTATCTTTGAAGTCTGACAATGAGGTTGATCGGCCGTCAATCTCTTTTCCCGTATAATGACCAATGCTGCAATTTGTTCCACATGCACAGCTCACACATCCCAAAGGAGGCATTTAATCCAGCACGGTGGAATTGAATCTCTTGTGCGAGAGAAGAGAAGATTAAGAAATCAATGGCAGGAAAGTAGATCCCCACATATAAAGGCTGAACTGAACCACTGTCAAAAAAAATTGCGTGACACACTGAAAACACAAAAGGAGTCTAACATCAAAAACTACCTTCAAGGTTTGGACCCAACTGAAAAAACTAATTACAGCTTATGGAAGGTGGTAAGGAAAATGCGAAGCCACACTGCATACGAAGCTCCCTTACGTCTACAAAATGGAGAATGGGCAAAAAATACAAACGAAAAAGTAGAAGAATTCGCAAGGTATTTAGAAAATGTATTTACTCCAAATGATACAGGCTCTAGTGTAACCCCCTTATTTAATAATGGTGCAGGAATACACCCAATCAAATTCGGTTTTTCTAAATTGAAGTCAGTAGTGACAAAATTACGACTACAATGATAAGCAATTTACCAAACTCTGGTATAAGGATAATTTTGTTTATATTTATGCAATGTTGCGAATTGGATACTTCCCTTTATCGTGGAAAGAGTCGGAAATAATCATGATACCCAAACCAGGTAAAGACGCTACGCAAATTTCATCATACCGCCCAATTAGCTTGTTACTAATACTTTCTAAAGTATTTGAGAAATTACTTTTGGAATCGGTGGTGTTTTACATCGATTCTAAGAACATCATAACTCATCACCAATTTGGATTCAGAAAGCAACATAGTACTACTCAACAAGTGCACAGAGTATCTAATGTAATTCGTGGAGCATTTGAGAATAAACAATACTGCTCTGCATTATTTATTGGCATATCGCAAGCATTTGATAAGGTCTGGCATGATGCGCTAACGTACAAAACGTTATCCCCACAAAAGTTCACAATATATTTAAAAGTTATTTATTAGATAGATCTTTTTACATAAGGTCGAAGGAAATTATATCTTCCCGCAAGAAGATATCTGCTGGTGTCCCGCAAGGTAGTATCCTGGGGCCATTGCTTTACTTGTTATACACCGCCGATATGCCAACGAGTACAGTGACTCACATTTCCACTTTTGCAGACGATGCTGCATTTTTGAGCGTTCATAAAAACCCGTAGTAGTAGTTAGTTGCATCCCAACAGCTTCAATATGGCAGAATTGGAAAAATGGTTAAAACTATGGAAAATAAATGTAAATGCTTCTAAGAGTGTTCATCTTACATTCACTTTGAGAAAAGGTAATTGTCCACCAATTACAATAACTGGTTCCGGAAAACCAGAACACAACCATGTAAAATATGTCGGTATACATCCTGATAGACGTCTCACTTGGGTTCAGCACATATCAGCCAAATAACTCAAATAAAAATGAAAACTGCCGAGCTCCATTGGCTCATCGGTTCTCAATCGGCGCTTGGATTAGAACTCAAAGTACTTTTGCATAAGGCAATGATAAAGCCGATATGGTTATATGCCATTCAGCTATGGGGAACAGCTTCGGCGTCTAATATCGAAAAACTGCAAAGAAGACAGTCAAAAATTTTAAGAACGATCACGTGCACATCAAGAATTGTAAAATCCATAGGGACCTAAATATACCCGCCATCCGAGAAGATATTAAAAAGTTGAGCACGAATTATATTACGAAAATCCCTTTTTATCCCAATCCACTTGCGAGAGATTTACTCTTATTTGAGGGTCATCAGCGTCTCAAAAGGACGCACACTTGATTTGGTGAGGTAATCTTCTTTTTGTGAACACTATAAGTTGTATATTGCAGTATAAACACAATAATTTTTAGTTTAAGATCTGAATACTTATTGTTATTGTCCTTAAGACAGATTCAATAAATAAAAATAAAAAAAGTAAGAAGATAGTTCTTTCTCTTTTATTTCTCCATGAATAAACAAAGTTATTTTTTGTTGAGTGTTTGAAGTTTTATTAAAATTGTTAGCAGTTTGAGACCTTTTGGTTCTTTTTATTTAACATTTTTGTTTATAGTCTTTTCAAGAAAACTTCAGTTTATCGCTTTTTATTATTAAAATGCAAAGTCACTAACACTTTAGTAAATGTTTTTTGATTGGAATAAAAATTTCTTTTTTATTTTTATTTTATCCTACTTTAGAATTATTTTTATTAATTTATACTTTTTTCTTCATTTTACTCTACTTGGGGATTCGTTGGACGCCAGTTAAATTAAACGAAGTTTAAGTTCTTGACAGCAACAAATTTTATTTCTTTTTTAAAAGTCGAAAAGACATTTCTAGAAAAACAAATGTTTTTGTTGTTAACTTATGTAAGTCTACTTCTTCTATTTGAAAGATTTTTATTTTTATTCGAATCATACCCTCTGTAATTTATCGCCATTAATTGTTCGGAGATTGGTACTTTTTTATTGATTATAATAATAAATTATAAGAATAATTTTCTTTTAATAATTTTAACTTTACTAAAGGAACAATAGAGCCGGATATATTCCGCCTCCAATCCGTTAATAATAATTTTACTTTTATTAATAATGAGATTATCAGTTTTTTGTTTGTTTATATTATTCTATCAGTAACTGGATCTGGCAGCCCTGAAGCAATTAAATCAGTCAAGGCTTTTGGGTCCATTGATTTATTTATCCCGAGTAAAATGCTCTCCTTTTTTAAAGCGTAATCTAATAGAGATCCATTGAAAGATACTGCATATTTTGTTGAAGATCATCCTTTATCTGTCTAAGTTTCACAAAAACTATCTTTCCATTTGTTTCATTCTGAATTTAATGAAAAGAGCTTGATAAAAAACTTACGTTTAAACATCATATTCTACAAACGTGTGAAAAAGCTGTCCGATGTGGAAGAGCTCTGTTTCCTTTACTAAACCGAAGGTCAACTCTAAATAGGAAAAACAAAATATTGCTGTACAGAATGTGTATACGGCCAATTATGACATATTAATGTCAAGTGATGATGCCAAAACATATTTGAAAAAGCTCCAGGTCATACAAAACAAGAATCTGAAAGTATCGAGACGATACTCAACAAATAGATTACATAGAATATACCAACAGGAAATGTTTGTAACAGTGATCAATAATATCACACAAAGATTTGAAACCCGCAACAGGATTTAAAATTCTGCCTTGATAAAAAAATTTTAATATTATTTTCTTCTCCAATTTTATATCAAGTTGACAAAAGACTTAATGTAAAATTTTCTCTTAATTCCTATTAGGTTTTTTATCTATCTTTTTCCTTATAATGTAAATAAAATCTTTTAAATGTCTATTTTAAGTTAATTCTAAATCATTTATATTTGTTGTAATACTAATATAGTAATAACTCAAAATGTGTGTATAAGAAATTTGTATATATTTTTACCTGTGATGATAATAGATTAAAATAAAATAAAAAAAGATGGCGTACCATATGTTGTTTTGTGATAACTTTCGAAACTGTTCGCGATTATGTTTGCCTTTTTTTTACAATTGTGTACATGTACGTCATCTACCGTTAAGTAGCTCAATGTGTTATTTTTTTCCCTTCATTGCTTTTGTCAGCAACCAAAATTTTTTTCTGCCTATGGCAACTTCTTTATAAACTCATGCCAGCTGTTATTGCTGTCAATGCTGTGGTATTTAGTCTTACATTTTTCTAAAGCATTAATGGCTTCGAAGTAAATATCTAGTAGTCGTTCATTTGACAGATTATCACTCTCCACAGTTTTGTGGCTTGTGCCAGCTATTTTAGCATATGATAATCTGCCAGTATCTTTACCTGGATTTTTCTTTAAAACGGGATTCAGTTCAGGTCTTATCTTATGCAAATCTTCAATCCAAGAAAAAAGATGTATGTATTTGTACATCGTTGCGTTGTTTTATTATTGTTGATGGTCACTTTTTGTCGAATATCCAAAATTTTCTTTTCGTGCAGGACACTGCGGATCATCCGCACGATGATTCACGTTTTTCATGTTTCTCTTGATGCAGTTGAAACACTTGTTGATTACAGGACCTTTTTCAGGAATCTTATTCAGTTGGCATGTTGAGTAGTCGTGTGAGCCACCACATCCTAAGCACACTGCTGATCTGTGGCAATTTGAGGCTCCGTGACCATACATACATTTGGAGCATTGCGAATAGGGGTTTTCCAGTGCACAGCGATACCATTCAAAAATTTAATTTTAATTACCTCTTTTTTAGTAGTCTGCTCACGGTTAAATTCTAGCATGTACAGAGCACCGTCCGGATTTGATCGGCAGGTGTTTATTTCCTTTATGGTAACTGGTTCAATGTTAAAAGTATGTTTAAAATCGTCCTTCATGGTCGCAATCCTTAGTTGAGGTAAACCAAATAACACTAGCTTGAACTTACTATTGTCCTTAATCGCGTGAGTTAAACTTCTTTCTTCAAGAAGGAGTAAAAAAAATATCTTTGCAGCAAACGATATGATGTTCTTTATTCAATATTCTTAAGACTAACTCTAATATTTTCTTACAGGCTATTTATATGAACTACTTTCTTTTGTGCTTGTTTGTTTAGGATGCATACTAAGACTGATATGTGTTTGTTTAGGATGCATACCAAAACTAACATGTGTTTGTTTAGTGTGATAATTGTTTTATGGTTGTGATAATTTATGTGGTAGAGTTTTTAGATAATGTTTTTAAAGATATGTTTGTCTATTTAATATAATTGTCTTTGCTTACTTAATTTAATTTTAATGATCTTATAAACTATATATAATTTGTTTTTAATGATCTGTATGCACAGATATACAACCTATACTTATATCAGTATTAACTCCCCTCCTTCTTAAAATAAAGTGTTCTCACTTTTTACACTGTATTTGTTTCTGTTCTTAATCTTTCTAATTCTATTGCGTAAATGTGTTCAGAAATTTTCTTCTTTTTAATTGTTTTATAGCTTTGTAGTAATCAAGTAATTTTGCTAGAATGTATAAACATGGTATTGCTCCTCAAATTATGAGTATGAAATAAATAGTATGTTGAATGGGATGTTGTTCTATTGGGATTAGATATTTTGACATTTCTTGTATGTTTGAGAATTTGTGGATGGAATCCGATGATAAGATGTGAAGAATTTCATCGTGTTTTTGATGTATGGCTTCTTTTATTACTTTCTGATGGTTGAAGTAAATTTTTCCATCTATGTTTGTAGATATATTAAATTGGATTAATTTAGGACCTTTAATTGTTTGACCATTCCAAATATGTTCGTTGTCGGTGAGTATGTAACCGCTCTCAAGTATTGTGAGTGGTGCATTATTTTCCTGAATTATGTTACATTTAGCTAGTCTATTTTCTAGTATATTTATAGTACAATTATTGTTATTGTTAATTTTACATACATATATTACTTCCTAGATAATTTTTACATTTATTTACTGGAGTGTACTTTTTGTTACAGACAGCAATGTTTTTATCTAATATTAATTTTCCATGCTTATATGCTAGTGGATATATATTGTATAGTTTACACATGTTTCTTAATATAGGGTATTTATAGATTGAAACTATGGCTTGGTTGAATAAGCATATATGAATACCTGAGTATTCTAGAATGTTTATTAATGGTAAATCAAAAGCTTCATTAGATATTATTTCCGTCATATTATTTAAATTCAGTGTTCCTGAATAAAAATGTCCATTTTTTGCAAAATTTATTGTATTTGTTATGGCTTCAAGTTCTCGATATACTTCGTTGATTATCATGTTGTCTGCAATAACTTTTGGATCTAGTGTCTCTAAAATTTGTTCAAACCTTGAGTTTACTATGTTTTGCTTATTATTATTTTCTATTAATTGATTAAATCCTGCCTTTATTTCGATTAAATCATCATTATCCGGTGTACCGGTGACGAATTTTAACATTGAACCTAGAAAGTTTAGTGATCTTTTTTCACAGTGTGTATTCGGTATTAGCTGTGTTTTCAATGATTCGATTCTATTTATTAATACTTGTTCCTCTTGGCTTCGTTCTGTACTGTACAAACTTTGCATTATATTTTCGTATGGTCTTAGTATCTTTGTCAAATTAACTACGTGATATAAATATGATGTGTCTTCAAATAAATAAACTGGATCTGTTTCTATAATTACATATTTTTTATCTGCCAAATCAATTATGTTATCGCCAAAAGTTGTGAGTATTTGAAATTATTTTTATTGCGTCGGTGTGTTTTGGCGTATATTAAATCTCCTTCTTTATAATTTATTGGGTGTCTATTTTTGTTGTGATAATTGAGCAATTTCTCCTGTTTATGTTCAAGAGTTCCTTTAATGTCAGGGTATTTCTCTCTGTTGAAAAAAACGTCTTCGGGCCTATATCCTGTTGTAGAATTAATCGTTTTGTTATATTGTTTTGTTGCATTAAATAGTTCGTCTCTTGGTGACGAGTTATTCTGATGTGCCAATGCTGTTGATACTTCAATTAGAGTGCCGTGAATACGTTCAACTTGACTGTTTGTTGTCGAATGATGGATTGGCGTTGTTGTGTGCTGTATTTCTAAACATTTATAAATACTCTTTGCCACTACACTAGTGAATACGTTTTCATTATCAGTCATTAAATGTTTAGTGTTTGGGTATATTTGTGTAAGAATTTCTTCAATATACTCATGGAAATTTGTTTTACTATCGATCTGACGTATGTATGTAACAGTACTTACTATATTTATCAATTAGCACAATTGATAAATATAGTAATTGGTTTTATTTGGTTATTCATATAAAATATATCCATCTGTATATATTCTCCTACTCTTGTGGGTATTGGTGTTTTTCCTATTGGCTGCTGATTTGGTCTACGTTCGTATTTATTTTGTAAGCAAATATTACAATCTATACATTCTTTTTTACACATTTCTTTAATTTTTGGCCAATAGTATGATAATAGTATCTCTTCAGCATTGTTTATGTAGTTTCTATGTGCTCTCATATGTGTGTTGATTATTATTTCTTTCTGTTAGTCTAAATCAGTTACATCTTCTAGTTGTGTTTGCGCTATAACAAATAAATTAGCTGGGAAAGAAGTGATAATATTATCGTGCAAATGAAATAATATTTCTTCATTCAATTTTAGTGCATTTTGGACTTTGGGATTTGCTATTTTCTTTAATCTATCTATTAGTTCGTCTTTTGTTTTATAGTATACAATATGTCTAACTCTATCTGGGAAATAAAGTAAAAAAGTAAAAAATTGATAAAGCATCTGCAAAAACATTCTGATGTCCAGGTTTATACACTAATTTTGCTCCATATTCTTCTATGAAGTTTTTCCACCTTTTAAGTTTTGTGTTAGGATTTTTGTCCGAAATGGAAAAGATTAATGATTGATGGTCAGTATATATTGTTAGATCAGCGATGCCGTAAAGGTAGTTTCTCAATTTTTGCAAAGACCAAACAATAGCTAATAATTCTTTATCATTGGTGCTATAATTTTGCTCTGTTTTATTTAAAGTTCGTGAAATTAATGCAATAGGTTTTTTATTCTGGGAAAGAACTGCGCCGATAGCGAAATTGCTTGTGTCAGTAGTTAATTCAAATGGCTTAGTAAATTCAGGTTGATGTAATTCGACTTGCGCTTGAAGAGCGTCTTTTACTTTATTTAATGCGTCTAATGCTGCTTGGTCAAGACTAATTTTTACTTTTGCACATTGATTTTTTATTGATTCCACCATTTTCTCCTCTCAGGTGCACGGTGAGTGGTTTTACTATAGCTGCGAAATTTTGAATAAATTTTTTATAATAACTTGCCAAACCTAAGAATGCTCTAAGTTCTTTCAAATTTGTAGGAATGGGATAATTCTTTATTGCTTCTACTTTATTAGGATCTACTGTTATTTTATTATGTTTAATTATATGTCCTAAATATTCGACAGAGTCCTGAAAGAAATGTGATTTTTCGTCAGATATTTTCATGTTTGCTGTGTGGAGTGCATTTACTATAGTACGGATGTGTTCTAAGTGTTCCTCAGGTGAGGAAGAGTATATTAATACATCGTCTATATAGACATGCGCAAATTTTCCTATATATGGACGGAGAATGTCATCAACGCATCGTTATATAATAGGAGCGTTTTTAAGTCCAAATGACATCCTTAAGAATTCATACTTTGCGCCATTCACGCTGAATGCTGTTTTTTCTCTATCCGATTCTTTTTTAAGGATTTAATGAAATCCTGACTCTAAATCTAACGTAGTAAATACTTTTGCTTTGCCTAAGTTCTGGATTGTCATTCCAACATCAGGAATTGGGTAGCGGTCAGTGATTGTCTGAGCATTTAGCTTCTGAAAATCTACTACCATTCGTCTTTTGGATTTACCTTGATCATCAGTGCCCTTTTTTGCGACTGTCCAAATGGGGGAATTGTACGGACTCCTACTTGGCTGTATGATTTCGTTATCTCGTAACTTTTGTATTTCGTTGTTAATGAACTCATTATCTGACATTAGATAAGGGTATTGCTTAACATAAATAGGATCTTGTGACTTTGTCCTAATTGATGCCTGAATCGTTGTAGTGAATGGCAATATTTCATTAGTTGTATTGTTTCTTTCCATAATTTTTTCAATATCTTCCCTATACGTTTCATTACTTATTGTATAATTTATTTTCTCTTCATTTTTTATCATTTGCGTTTTGTATTTATATTTTAAACTATAGTCAAATAGATTAATTTCTGCTTTGGCTGTTCGTAAGCCCTGTTCTCCAAGAAGCATATCGAATTCTTGCAGCGCTTCTGTTTCGTAAAAAGTTAAGTGGTGATTTAAAACAGTAATTATTTTTTTGGAGTATATTATGGAATATCCATGAAGTGTTTTGACTTTTATAGGTTTGATTTTAATAGATTTCCCTGTCTTACAATTAGTACTTGTCGCCTTATCGGTGGGTTTTCGCAATGAGTGTCCTGGTTATCATGGTATATTGTGCAAGCAATGGCATATGCTTCCCCAAGACTTTTAGGATTGTTCGCGTATAATATTCCCTTAGTATAGTTGCTGCGGAGTCCCATGATGAAAAAACGCATAGCGTCGTTGTTGGCATCAGATAGTCTTCCTGCTCTCATGTTGTCTTCCATGGCTTCTATTTTCTGCTGGATTAGTGTTAGAGCTTGATGAATCTCGTCATGAAACTCGGTTAGAGTTTTATTCCCTTGTCTAATTTTTGACATTTCGTCTTTTAGCACATATAAGAGACGTTTGTCAGAATATGTGTAGTCTAATCGACTAATTATGGCATAGAAGTTTAGCTCTGTTCCGTTAACCGATAGAACTCTAGATGCAGCTCCGATAATTTTTGCACGGATTATGCATACACACTTATAATACTCAGGACTATTTATAAACTGTTTAATATTTTCCATTTGAGTCCATACCTGGTTTCTCCATGGGTTGTAGTCGCTTTCTGTGCCGCTGAACATTGGCAAACATTTGAAAATTTCTGTATTTATTTGGTTTGCCAGTGTTATGTTCGGTCGGAGTGCTGGCATGGTGGGAACTGTGGCTACCTGGAATGGTGTCTGGTTTTTCATCGTTTCCATTTCTGTTTTTTGTGATTTTAGTTGCTCAGTTAGCACTTGAATATGAGCTTGTGGAGTTGCGGCTTCAGTCATGTTGATATCTTCCTCTGATTTCCGGAACGAATTAAATAATTGATAACGCTTTTTGCGGGAATCCAGTTTTTTTTCCTTTTGTAAAGGTTTGAATTTTTTCACTTATATATTATTTTCACTTATAAAACACTCCAGTACATAAGAATTCAGCTAATAGCTATTTTAGTGGAATTCGATTTTAAACGTTTAATTTGGTTCCAATTTTTCAGGCCCTTTTTTGTTTTTCCAATGCTTCAGGAATTTTTTATTTTTCCAATATATCAGGAAATTTTTTATTTTTCCAATATTTCAGGATTTTTTATTTTTGTATCCTTCTTCAGGATCGTTAAACTTTGCCTGGACACAAGATTATTTCACTTGAATCCCGGATGAGCCCCCAGTTAAACTTCTTTCTTCAAGAAGGAGTAAAAAAAATATCTTTGCAGCAAACGATATGCTGTTCCTTATTCAATATTCTTAAGACTAACTCTAATATTTTCTTACAGGCTATTTATATGAACTACTTTCTTTTGTGCTTGTTTGTTTAGGATGCATACTAAGACTAATATGTGTTTGTTTAGGATGCATACCAAAACTAACATGTGTTTGTTTAGTGTGATAATTGTTTTATGGTAGTGATAATTTATGTGGTAGAGTTTTTAGATAATGTTTTTAAAGATATGTTTTTCTATTTAATATAATTGTCTGTCCTTACTTAATTTAATTTTAATAATCTTATAAACTATATTTAATTTGTTTTTAATGATCTGTATGCACAGATATACAACCTATACTTATATCAGTATTAACTCGTAGGTGAAATATTTCATGTCAGTCGTTTCCAGTTTTCCAAGAGCACATTCATAATCACGCATGGAGTTAACAGTGACTTTTGTTCCAATTGACATCCTCTTATATTTACAACTTTCTCCTAGTAGTTTGAACACTGAAGTAAAGCTTTCGTAACTTTAAGTTTTAGGTTACTGCCCCAAAATCTTTTCCGTTTTAAAGCCGTTTAGGTTTAACTTTTTATATTATTTAAATGCACAATGCAAAAATTTATACATATATTATTTTGTTTGTAGAAAAGAACAGCTGATATTGAAAAACACTTGTGATTGCTTCACAAGCGTGCAAACAACTCTTCAAAATATATTCTTTAACACTCCTTAATATAAAACTTTCCGAAGTTACTTTTCCTTCGGAGCGAAGCTCAACTTTCTCTAAAAAAAATTTCAAATTGAACATTATTTCCTTCATCTGCATAAGTTCCTGATAATGTTCCATCTAGTGTAACCCAAACTCTTCCTATTTGATATCTTCGTTTAATTCAATATTTTATATTCTTAATTGCTTAATACATATGTGTACTGTGAAACGAAATAGTGTTTCTCTGCAAACAAAGTTTTTAACATTTTTATTATTTTTAAACATTAACACTATTTATGTACAAGTGATTTTTTTTATATTTTGAAGTATTTACCTGCAAATAAAGAAAAGAAATTTAACGTTTACTTATACAGTATAAATTCCTATTTATCCGAAGTTTTTTAATATATTTTAATTCTTTTTAAGAAATCGTATGCACATGTCTTATCAAACATCTGTTTCATCTATTGCAATATATTTCAGATGTTTAAGTAAGTGCTTTCTTTTTATATGACAAATGTTTATCTAAGAGAATAAATTTTCCTTACATATATATAAAGCATGTGTATTATTATATGTGACCCAGGATAAAAAACATCGGGCATGTAAAAACAAGTTTTTGAGTAAAATAAGATATGTAAGATTGTATATATCTGTATACTCAGGCAAAATATTATTATTTAACTTTTATTCTGGGATTATCCCTATCTTGAAATTTCTTACTTTGTCTGATATGGGTTTTGTAATACGTGTGCCCTGTCTTAACGTTCTCGACGTGGTCGCCATCGATTTTCTTACTATCTATCTTCCTATATCTCCTATGGTTTTTACTTCCTCTAATCTCTTTGATATAATTTGAACCATTCTCTATTGTCACATCTGTCCTGTCTTTATTCAATTTGCCTATGTATTCCTCTTTTTTCTTAGTCATTAAATCATGAATATCTGTATATTTCCCCTAATTAATTTTTCCATTCAGGAAATCAATAGGTCTGATCTTCGTTGTGCTATGAATTGTTTTGTTGTAGTATCCTATTATCCGCAGAATTTTTTCCTCTGTTGTTTGTTCTTTATTCTTTTCATCGTGCCTTAAAAGCCTTATATGCTCATTTATGGTATTGTGTAGACGTTCTACGTCTGCATTGGAAGTGTGGTTACTGCTTGAGGTAAAGTGTATATTAATTTTTTTCTTTATTGAGGAATTCGCGCATTGGTATGGCTTTAAACCCTAGCTCATTATCTGCAACTATTTTTCCTATCTTACCAAATGTATTTATGTATTGTAGTAGTTTAATTTTAAATTCTGTCCAAGTTCTACTATTTATGTTATATGCGACTGAATGTCTTGTAAATTTGACTATTATTGTCATAAAAAGTTCCTTTTTCAAAGTGTAGAATACGTCTATATGAGCTATCTCTTGTGGTTTGAGTGGGGTTTCACTGACTCTAAATGGTATTTTATCATATTTTTCAGTGGTACATACTTCACAATTGTTAATGAATTGTGTTATTCTTAATTTTAGGTAGGGGTTGTATATTGTTGTATATTTTGTTTTTTAGTTCCCCGTGGACAGCCTCTATTCCCCGGTGATTCCTACTTAAATGTTCTTTTTCTATAGCATTCGTCAGTTCTTCTTCGTCTTTGATGTCTCTAAGAAACTTGGTACATCTTATTATCCTAAATTTGTCATTATCTGAAAAAAGTTCCATATATACGTTCTCCAGGGTGTTAAAAAATTCGATCTCTATATAAATTGCATTCAGTTGGTTTGGGTTGAAATGATTTTTCAAAAGAGAGATTGAAGTTTCCCTGTCGAGTTTCTTAATTCCTATTACTTTTCTATTATTCCTGAAGACGTTCTCATTCTTTATCCTGGCTGCATCTGAAGAAATTTTCTTAATGATGATTTGGTTCTTAAACATGTTGGTGGGGGATTCCGTTTCGTTTTCTGATTCCAATGTATTGACGTTAGCAAGTTCGGATTCTATTCTCGATAATGCGCCGGCGTTGTTGTTTTGTATCCCTTTTTTTAAAAGCGATTTTATAATCGAATTCAGAAAGTTTAAGCCTCCATCTTACCAATTTGGAATTTGGCTCCTTAATTGAAAATAGCCATGTGAGAGGTTTGTGGTCTATTTCTATTTTAAACTGTCTTCCAAAGAGGTATGGGCGGAAATATTTGGTAGCCCAGATGATGGCCCGAAGTTCCTTTTCGATGGTGCTGTAATTGCACTCGTGCTCGTTAAGAGTACGACTCGCGTAGCAAATGGGGTTTCTATGTATTCTGGGTCAGCAATGTTCATTTTAGTGTCCTTCTTCAAGTATTTGGTCATAGGCTTTGCTATCCTGGAATAATCTTTTATAAATTTTCTGTAGTATCCTGTTAGTCCAAGGAACTATTTTATTTGTTTGGGAGTTTTAGGCATTGGGAAATTTTTGACGCAATCTATCTTCTTAAGGTTAGCTTTTATTCCAAGAGGTGTCACTATATGTCCGAGAAATTCAGTCTCCCATTTAAAAAACTCTGACTTATCTAATTGTATTTTAAGATTGGCTTCTTATAAGTGTTGAAAAATTAAATTAACTGAATTAATGTGTTTTTGTATGGAGGTGGAAAAGATGATTATATCATCTAAATAAACCAGGCAAATTATGTTAATATAGTCTTTAAGAACATTATTCATTAGCCTTTGGAATGTCGCTGGGACTGTTTTCAACCCGAACGGCATTCTAATGAATTTATAGTGTCCTCCTTCGATCTGATGGAATCCTTTGGCCAAATCTAATGTGGTGAAATACTGGCATCTTTCCAGTTTATCAAGGATTTCATCGATGTTAGGAATTGGGTACTTGTCGTCTATGGTAACTTCATTGAGTTTCCGATAGTCTACGACGAGCCGTCATTTGGTTTTCCCACTTGCGTCGGCCTTCTTCGCCACGATTCAAATGGTTGCGGAATAGGGAGAGTTATTGTGTTCGATAATTTTGTTGTCAAGCATTTCCTGTATTTGTGCTTCTACTTCGTTCTTATGTATGTAGGGATAGCGATATGATTTGGTATGTTGTTTGTGCTTCTGATCTCATGTTTTATAGCGAATGTGAATGTTAATTCAGTACCGTCCCGATAAAATATGTTTGAGTATCTCTTTATTATTTTAAAACTTGTACTGAAACCATCGTAGTCTACCTTCTGCGTAGTCAAACGATCGTTCTCCGGTAAGTTGATTATTTCTCTCCTGTCTTCTATTCTAAAAATTTCTCCTGCTATGATTTTTTCGTTATCCTCTTCGAAACACATTACGTCGTTGTTGAATTTACTATCTTCAAAAATCATTGGCAATGTTCTATGTTAGCGTTTAATGGTTTTAGGATATCATTGCCTATTAAACCATCATAGAAATCATGGAATTTTATTATGAAAAATTCAAGTGTGCCTATTGCTCCTAATTCTACCAAAGTGGGTATTAAAGCTTTTTTATTAACACAAAGTTGGTGTTGTAATGTTTTTATCAATAGAGAGTTTGTTAAGTGAATTCTTTTGGGATGACAAATCCCAGGGTTTAAGATTGAATTCGTTGCTCCTGTGTCTATAATTAATCGTATGTGTCCCAACTTAGTCTTGAATACTATAGATGGTAGCTTGCCCCCGAGGCTGGAGCCCGAAAATTTTCTGATAGTTCCATTTTGCCTATGTCCATAGGTTCCGGTGCGTATCTGAAGTTCTGCCTGTTTGGAATGAAAGGTGGGTTCGATGGGGTCTGATTGTGTAGATTCCGATGTGGTTGTTAAGGGTGTCTGTATTGTCCCTGAAACGTTCGAGGAAAATTTGTTCGTTAGTCATTAAAAAGTTGTTGGTTATTCAAAGGTTGTTGTTGGTTATGTCTGAATTGTGTGTTGTTCATGGGTTGGTTCTGGAAATGTCTTCGTTTGTTATTAAAATCTAGACGTTTGTTTGCTTGCGAGTTGTTTCTTTGGTGTAACTTATTATTGTCCGTCGAATAAGCATACCCGGCTTGGAACAAAATGTCAATGGCCCCTTCCAAATTCAGTGGGTTTTTGCAAAATAGTACTGATTTTTTCGGCTCGGGCAGTTTGCTTTTGAAAATGTTTAATGCGGTGTGCATGTTATTGATTGCACTTTGTCTGGCGGCTTCATTTTCTCCTAATATGACTTTTATTTTGTTATTTAGCCTCTGTAGTTTATTTTTTATATCTTGATAAAATTCCACTGTTTTTGTTTTAAAGGTTACACTCCTTAACTCATCAAAAAGCTCCTCGCAGGATCGCCTATCCCCAAAGTTGTTAAAATATTCTTTATTTCTTTTGATTGCAGTTGATTTCGATAGTCTGCCTGGCTTTTCCTTTAAGTTTCGACTTGATTATGTCCGAAAATAGTAGTTGTGATATTTCGTCAAAAGTGCGCAGATGTGGGTGTACCCTATCTATAAGCATAGTGAAGGTTTGTAGGTTCCTATGGTCCCCATTAAACTCTGCTAAACTGTTCAAGTATTTTAATGGGTTTATTGTTAGTCTGTTAGCTTGCTCTTCTACCTGGTCTACAATTTTTGTAATTATTGTGTTAACGAATAATTTAAGGTAGTATTAAGACTTAAGACTTAATAAAGTAATCCTTGTAATAATTTTAATTTACGGTAATAAACTGAAATAAAACTGCAGTTACACAAGGCGGTTAATTTATTAATCCTAAATTAACCGAAACCATCAATTTAACTTAGCATAAAGTTAAATTCTCATACATAAATTTGGTGCCGAAACCCGGGAATTGATGCATAAATTGAAGCGCGCCTAGTGGAAGTTCAATAAAATAAATTTGAAGACTGGAAAACCAATAAAATGGCGGAATTACACCAACATATCGAGAACCAAAGAGATTTGTTACGGAACCTGAAGAAACCCGCTAAGCTTTATGATTCGCAAACGAATAAAACGCATGGATTTGCACAATCGGTTTTAGACGAAATAGAAGCGAATTTTGCAAAATTTAAAGAAGGTAATAGTCATTTATGTTCCATAGTCCATGAAAATACCATTAATACAGAAAATATTCCGTATTTCGAAGAGGATGTTTATTACCAGTTTCAGAAGGAATTTTTTCGTTCGCCTGGAATTCAATCCAGTACGTTTGCTGGTTCTAGTCATTCTAGAAATGAAACATTTTCGGTTCAGGCACGGTTACCGAAAATTGACTTGCCAATCTTTAGTGGAGATTATTTAGCCTGGATGTCATACCAAGATATGTTTATTTCACTAGTGCATAATAATCCCAGCCTGTCTGATGTCCAAAAATTTTGATTTTTGAAAACCTCTTGCAAGGAAACTCTACTGGATATCGTGAATGAATATCCAGCAACGGACGCTAGCTCCACTTTAGCTTGGACAGCATTGCAAAATAGATATCACAATAAAAGGAAATAGTTGATACTATTTTTAAAAAGTTATTTTCGACACCTGTTTCTGATGGGTCCGCCAAAAGCATTCAGTTAATTTTAGATACAACCCGCACTAGTATAGCGCTTCTACGCAGCTTAGAAGTAAATACTGAAGGTGAACATGCTATGCTTATACATATGACTGTGAATAAGCTGGACTTACAAATACGCAAGGAATGGGAGCAATCTCTAAAAGCGTCAACGGAAATTCCTCCAATAGGAGATTTATTCAAATTCCTAGAAGCAACATTTCGAACATTAGAAACACTTTCTGATCAGGCCGATTCAAGTCCTAATGCAGTTCGTTTGTCATCAAAATCCTCACTAAATAATAACGGTAAAAGCAATTTTCGACGGTATGCAAACGCTGTTTCTACAAGCAACGACTCCAACTGCCCCTGCTGCAATAAGCGTCATCTTCTTTTCAAATGTTTCAAGTTTGCTTCGTTAGCATCTGCTGCAAAAAAAGATTTTTTAAATTCAAAGCGAATATGTAGAAATTGCTTAACACATGGCCACTTTAGTAACAACTGTCGTGTAATTTCTCGCTGTCAAGTCTGCCAACAAAATCACCATACAACAGGGCATAATGAATATTCGGCAACCCATTCAATTGCGAACTCACCTACTGAATCCGCTATGATTCGTGAACACACCTCGTCTTCGCAAATACTTCAGAACGTCACTGCTCATGTAGTTGATAATTGCAAGAAATATAGTGGCAGGAAAAGGTCTTAAATTCTCTTAGCAACATTACGGGTCGTGTTAAAAACCTATCAAGGCGTCTTTGTCTTGCGGGCCCTCCTTGACCAATGTGCCCAGGCTACTTTTATCACCAAAAAGGTTGCGGACGCTCTAAAATTACCTTACACAAAGGTAGAAATTAGCGGGGTAGGTGGACATCAACCCACGATTGTACGAAAACATGTTAATTTTACTATTTTCTCAAGAACCAACACTAATTTTAAGATCGATTGTGAGGCTTTAGTTTTACCAAAAATAACTTGATATCAACCTATGGCTATAAATGAGAAACTTTTACCTGATTTAAGTAAATTTTCGTTAGCTGATCCTTATTTCTCAGAACCTGGAGAAATTGATCTTTTGCTAGGAGGAGATATCTATGGAGATATCGTATTACCTCAACAACATACATTTAACAATGGTCCTTTTTTGCAATTGACACAATTCGGGTGGATAGTTTCGGGTCCTATTCCAGACAAAAATTTACATCACAGTATTACTGTAAACGTTTGTTCTTTAGATAAACAATTACAGTCCTTTTGGGAACAGGAAGAACTGATAGAGAAGAGGGTTGTAACAGAAGAAGAAATTCTTTGTGAAGAACACTTCAAAGCTACTACTATACGTGATTCATCAGGACGTTATATGGTGTCTCTACCCTTTAAATCTCTTCTCAAGAGTAGCTTACTTCCCATTTTTGCACAAACAGACTATACCGCACTTTCTCGCTTAAAAAGTATTGAAGCCAAATGTAAATTGAATAAGAACTATGGGAAGCTTTACACAGACTTTATGGAAGAGTACGAACGGCTTGGTCATATGGAAAAGGTAGGCACTTATCCTCTTGATTTGGATAGGATCTTTTTGCCCCATCATGGTGTTTTAAGAGAAAACAGCTCGACAACCAAGTTGAGGGTTGTTTTCGACGGTAGCTGTAAGCGGTCAGCTCAGCCCTCGTTAAATGACGAACTGGCAGCTGGTCCTGCATTACAAAATGATCTGCCTACAATCATTAATCGGTGGAAACGTTTCAAAATTGGTTTTAGGGCAGATTTAGAAAAATGTTTAGACAAATACTCGTAATACCGGAGCAACGAAAGTTTCAACAAATTCTTTGGAGAAATATGAGATCCGAAGAGATACTAATTTACCGGCTTTCAACGGTTACTTATGGTACAACATCTGCCCCTTTTCTTTCGATTAGAGTGTTACAACAGCTAGCACTAGACGAACAGGAAAAATATCCAATGGCTTGTAGCGTGCTCAACACAGATACTTATGTTGATGATGTTATTTATGGGGCGGATAGTTTAGTAGAAGCTTACCAGTTGCATACTGAGCTATGTAGCTTGCTAAATAAAGGTCAGTTTAATCTACGTAAATGGACAACAAACTCAAGAGAACTACTAGATTTGATTCCCGTAGACTTCAGGGAAACTTCCAACATATTCGAGTTGAATCAACCTAATACAGTAAAAGCTCTGGGTTTGAAGTGGGACATAGCAGATGACTGCTTTTCATTTGATATTAATTTTGATAATACATCAGTAGTTACAAAACGAAGCTTGTTATCAGATGCCGCAAAACTTTACGATCCTCTAGGCTGGCTATCTCCTACTACAATTCTCGTAAAAATAGAATTTCAAAACCTATGGTTGCTTGGTATTGATTGGAACGATCGCCTGCCCGATGCCATGGAGAAAAAATGGTTAATATATCGCAATAATTTAAAACATCTGGAAAATATTAAAATTCCTCGTTGGATTGGAGTGCGCAAGGAGGTTAAAGTTGAAATTCATGGGTTTTCCGACTCTTCTAAGCTAGCTTATGCAGCGGCAGTCTATGCAAAAACCAGTTCTGATTTGGGTACAAAAGTATATCTAATCTAGGCAAAAACTAAAGTGGGCCCTATAAAGCGGTTAACTATACCCAGAATGGAATTGTGTGGTGCCACTTTATTAGCTAAGCTAGTAGATAAAATAATTTCTTCACTTAATCAAAGAATTTCGAATGTTTACTATTTGACTGATAGCACAACTGTGCTTGCATGGATTCGTGGTCAGTCGTCTAAGTGGCCTGTATATGTTGGAAATCGAGTTGCCGAAATTCAACGCAGGTCTAATGCTTCTCAATGGCGATATATATCTACAAGTGAAAATCCTGCTGACTGCGCGTCCCGTGGTATACTACCCAGTGAATTGGCTGAACATAAATTATGGTGGCATGGTCCTAACTGGCTATCGGAAACACCAGAAAATTGGCCAAAACAACCTCAAATAAACTTAAATGACATTGATAAAATTGCTGAACCATCCTTAAATATATATGCAACTGCGACATATATCAAACAATATCCAGATTTATTAACAAGATTTTCTTCTCTTGGTAAGCTGATACGTGTTGTTGCATACATATTTCGTTTTAAACATAACACTCAAGTTAATAAAAACCCGCAGATTGAAAGTAACAGTAAAATGGCAGGGTTTCTTTCAACCGAAGAGTTGAAATTTGCTAGATTCAGAATTGTACAAGTTTCACAACAAGTGGATTTTTCACATGAAATTTTTGAACTTAAACAGAAAGGTAAAATTATAAGGAACAATGCTCTAGCACAGTTGTGCCCGTTTTTTGATGCATATCAAATACTTAGAGTTGGCGGTAGAATTCAAAATTCCGATCTTAGCTATGGTTCCAAACATCCAATTTTGCTAAAGAAGCAAAATCCATTGTCTAATCTAATCTTTCTAGATGCACATATTAAAACTCTACATGGTGGTTTGATCCAAATGCAAGCTTATGTCTCACGAGAATATTGGATACTATCCAGTAGAATCATTGCAAAACGAAACTTGCGGAGATGTGTGACTTGTTTTAAATACAACGCAAAAGCAGCACAGCAGATGATAAGAAACCTCCCTAGTGTTCGTCTCAGGCCGGCACGGCCATTCAAGCACAGTGGGGTCGATTATGCAGGTCCAATCGTCATTAAACAGTCAACTGCAAGAAATTCAGTGACCACAAAGGGTTATATATGTTTGTTTATTTGCATGGTTACGAAAGCGCTGCACTTGGAAGCAGCAACAAACATGTCAACTGATGCGTTTCTGGCAGCTTTTAGGCGTTTTGTGTCTCGTCGCGGCCCCTGTACTGATTTGTATTCAGACTGTGGTACCAACTTTGTTGGAGCTAACAAAGAGCTGCAAATTCTGTATAATCGCAGTAAGTCGGCAATCCCAGATGAAATATACAACAAACTGGCTGCGAATAGCACAAAGTGGCATTTCATACCTCCAGCCTCTCCAAACTTTGGTGGTCTTTGGGAGGCCGGCGTCAAATCCACTAAACACCATTTGAACAGAGTGATGCGGAATCGTATTCTAACATTTGAAGAGCTTACTACGCTGCTAGCTCAGATTGAAAGCTGTTTGAATTCAAGACCGTTATGCCCCCTATCTTCAGACTCATCTGACTGTCATGCGCTAACTCCTGCCCACTTGTTGATTGCGGAGCCTACGCTTTGTGTACCAGAAGAGGATTTGCTCGAGGTCAACATTGATCGATTGAATAGATGGAAAGTTGTTGAAAAGCTCAAACAGCATTTTTGGCGACGTTGGTCAAACGAATGGTTGTGCCGAATGTAAGCGAGACCTAAATGGCTTAAAATAACACAAAGTCCAAAAGTTGGAGATTTAGTGGTATTATTCAATGAACGTGGTGCTCCAGGAAACTGGCCGCTTGCTCGTATCAAGGATATTCATCCTGGCAAAGACGGTTGTGTACAGGTGGTCACTTTATCCGCAAATGGCAAAGTCTTCAAACGTCCAATTTCCAAAATTGCGCCTTTGCCGATGAATGATTGCTTTGATAATACAGAAAATGATGCCAACTCTAAACCATACGGTGATGACTCTCCCGCATTGTAAGCACTATCGAACTTAGTGGGGGAGAATGTTAACGAATAATTTAAGGTAGTATTATTGCCTACTGCTATTTATTCACACATCACTATATTATAACATATGAATTCCGTTTTATTCGATGCATAAGACATAAACGAGAGTAAATTACTTATGCTCAGAGAAAATGTATTGAAACAAAATACTAGTTTTTTTTTTATGCATGCAATTGCCTATTACATGCAAATTCATATACGCGCATACATACATATGTATATACTTACTTACGGTATTATTTAATATGTATAAACTCTCATTAGTTATAAGCACTGTTACATATTCTTTTTAGATTTTATTATTATACTTAAAATATTTTTACTGATTTAACTTGTCTTTACTGCCTCGCTGCGATCATACCTACTTAAGACTTAATAAAGTAATCCGTGTAATAATTTTAATTTACGGTAATAAACTGAAATAAAATTGCAGTTACACAAGGCGGTTAATTTATTAATCCTAAATTAACCGAAACCATCAATTTAACTAAGCATAAAGTTAAATTCTCATACATATTGCCTTTCCTACACCCCAATATGTTTTATTTTTCTTTTCTTAACTAAATATTTCTTTCGTGCAATTTTCTTTATTAATGTGATCTGTTGAGAGTATCTTTCCAGGATTTCAATATCCTCTTCTTTTGGAGTATACAAAATAATTCTCTCTATTTCCAATTCTATTGTAAATTTCTCCTTTATACTCATTTAACACTTACAAGATATTAAGTTTTAATTATAATTGGTATTGTATATGTATATGTTCTTCTTTACAAAAATTAAAAAAAAATCTTAGTCTTAATGTTGATTTGGTGTGAACTGGCATCGAGGACTTCTGATTCCTTTGAGTTATGGTTGTTCTTTGGATGTGTTGTTACTTGGTGTATGAAGAAAAAAATTTGTATTTCTCCTTGAAGAGTGTTGTCACTTGATGGTTTAATTTTGGTGAAGCAAAAGCAATTTTTTTTTTTACTTGTTGGATATTGGTACTTCTATTATCCAGAGGTTCTTAGTGAGGCAGAAACTTTTCACTTGTTGAATTAAGAATGTTGTTTATTTTGCAAAGGTTCTTAGTGAGACAGAATATTTTTATATAACTTTTCACTTAAGGATAGTGTTATTTTTATTACCAAAAAATTTTGGTGTGTTTACCAAGAGATTTTTGATATCCTATGTATGTTTATCTACGATCTTTCGTGGGATGAATACAAATTTGGATTTGTTCACGGGTTTGTGCACAGATACTGCACTAGAAATTGAAATTTCGAGTTCTACCGCGTGGATGAAGAAATCTTTTGTTTTTTCTTATCCTTTAAAAATTTGTTTCACTTTTTGAAACTTTATTTTTATTTATGTTGGGTAGGACTTGCGGTATCCTACCGACTACGCCACTTTTAAGTTCAAGTTATGAACTCTTTAAAAAAACACGATTGTTTTAGTGAGTTGATCAAAATATAACTAACTTTATTTTTCATAATTTTTGTTCTTATATGCTAATTACAAATATATATTTTATTGAGTTGTATTTCTATTTAACAAGTAAGCAATTCTCCGGAAAAAGTTAAGTTTGCAATTCTTTGTTTTAGTAATTGTTACGCTTTAGTAATGTATTAATTTTGTATTTATTAACTTTATTGCATTTTCGTTCATTTATATGGGAACGGAGAAGAAAACAATTCTCAAGAAAAAGTCTGATTATAATTAATAATTTACTACGTTTTATTTAATTTTTAAGAAAATAAAAAATTCTTAGGCAAATAAATTGTTAGGTTTGTAATTGTTTATTAATTTTGCGCAATTGCATTTATTTATTTTATTGTAAAGGGTGGTTAAATTTCAAGGGCCGATGTTGATTTTGAATAAAACACAAACTATTTAGGAAATTATTGTAATTTTATTTTATTATGATGTATTGGTATTACTCAATTATGTATGGAACAAAATATCGGCCAAATGGGCGCCGCGACCTCGGCGGCACACCTCCATCCGATGGTCCAAATTTTCGATGACGCTGAGGCATAATGGAGGTTCTATGCCGTTAATGTGCCGAATTATCTGATCCTTTAGGTCTTGAATTGTTGCTGGCTTATCGACGTACACCTTTTCTTTCAAATAACCCCAAAGAAAAAAGTCCAACGGTGTCAAATCACATGATCTTGGCGGCCAATTGACATCGCCATTACGTGAGATAACACGGCCATTGAATTTGTTGCGCAAAAGAGCCATTGTTTCGTTAGCTGTGTGGCAAGTGGCACCGTCCTGCTGAAACCACATATCGTCCACATCCATATCTTCCAATTCGGGCCATAAAAAGTTCGTTATCATCTCACGATAGCGAACACCTGACCGGCCTCATTTTGGAAAAAATACGGCCCGATGATGCCGCCAGACCATAAACCGCACCAAACAGTCACTCTTTGTGGGTGCATTGGTTTTTCGACAATCACTCTTGGATTCTCATTCGCCCAAATGCGGCAATTCTGTTTATTGACGAATCCACTGAGGTGAAAATGTGCCTCATCACTGAAGATGATTTTCTTCGAAAATTGATCATCCACTGTTGCCATTTCTTGCCACCATTCTGCCCATTCACGACGTTTGGAATGGTCAAGAGGCTTTAGTTCTTGAGCCAATTGCGCCTTGTAAGCGTGTAAATGCAAGTCTTTATGCATAATGTTCATCAACGACGAGCGTGAGAGGTGCAATTGTTGGGAACGACGACGAGTTGAGGTGGACGGCTCTTCAGCCACACTATCGCGAACAGCAGCAATATTTTCTGCAGTACGAGCTGTACGAGCATGCACTGGTGTTCTCACATCTTCTACAGACCCGGTTTGCTCGAATTTTTCCACGATTTTTGCGATTGTACGCACATTTAGACGATGAAATTGACCAAAAAAATTACGAAGTGAACGATATGCATTTTGATTTGAACTCCCATTTTCATAATAAGTCTGGATAACTTTAACACGTTGTTGGATTGTGTACCTCTCAATTTAACCACCCTTTATTTTCGTTTATTTATATGGGAACGGAAATGCAAGAAAACAATTTTCAAGAAAAAGTTTGGATTTAATAATTTGTTATGTTTTAAATAATTCTTAGGAAAATTAACTGTTAGGTTTGTATTTGTTTGTTTTAGTGTTTCTTTAATTTTTGGTAATATATCGATTTTGCATTTTTGTTCACATGGGAACGGGAATGCGAATTAACTTTATATTATGTTATTGATATGGTTTAGGGGAGTGATGGGGAACATAAAACCTCCTCAGCATATTGTACCATGCTGGCATGTTGGTAATATGTTCTGCACTTTCAAAAGTAATCGAAAGCATGGGTAATGACCATCTTATGAAGTATTTAGCAACAAATGACATATTAAGGGATCGCCGGTATGTATTTCGTAAGGGTCGCTGTACGGCTGACATGCAGCTAAATCTGTACATCATTTTAGCGAAAGTAAAGTGGTTGTTCCATATTTTTCTAAGGCGTATGACAGAGCGTGTCATGGTGCCCTCTCATCAAAACTTATTGCTTTTGGTGTAGGTGATGATTTCTACCGTTTTAAATCGAGTTTTCTTTGAAATCGTACTGTAAGTGTTGTTATAGATGGGGTTTCATCAAATCAAATGATCTTCTGAGTCAAACTTTTAACCCTATCCAATTTTTTTCTTCAGCCGCACTGTGCGCTTATGGAATAAAATTCCTGCAGTAGTCTTTCCCGACACTTTCAATGTCCGAAGGTTCGAAACCGAATGTAAAAAAACACTACTCCCTCCTTGCCCTCCCCATAACCTATTTTTTAGTTCTAGCTTAATGCGTCACCTATTACATGAATAGTTGCAATTACCCTCAGTGCTAGTCCTAATAAAAAAAATTGCAAAAAACGCTCCATTTCGACTAGGGTTCTGTTGGCCCTTACAGCAACACCATTTTCTTGTCGGGAATAACTTACAGCTGTTTGGAGTATAATATCTCTTTCAAGAAAAAGTAATTTGAATTTAGAATTGATAAACTGTTTTTATCGTACTTGTCCACAGTCGCAGCAAAATTGGCATCACTTTTATTTTTGAGAAAATATACTGATATGTATTGGGAGTACCGGGACACTTATTGCATAACAGCATTTTGTATGCACAGTTTCTAATACGTCTTTTGTTTGAATACTTGAATAATTGTTAAACGACTTGAAATTTAAACCTTTTACCATATTTTTACTTAAAAGTTTATTTAGATCATTTATATGCACTGCAACTTTTTCACCATAATATATTCTTTAATATTATTTTATTTTTCAATTTCATTCACTTCCGCTGATAAAATATTTTCGTTCCATTTATTTTTTTCTAACGCTTTTTTATTTTGGAAATTAACAGAATGACCAGATTGTTGTTCATACTGTTAAAATTCTTATTTCTTTTGTATTCGTTACTAGAATATACAGCGAATACAGTATCAATTTGGTTATCAATGCGAGTATTTGGGAAATAATTTTTCATGAAGTGGCAATTCATCTCTACTTTCTATGGTAATAACAAAGTTTTCCATACGATTGGGTAACCTGCAAAGCAACAACAAAGCAATATTAATTTTTGTAAGCTCATCAACAATAATATTAAACTCGTTTAATTATGTGTGGAAACTTTTGATTACTGTTAAACTTAAATCGAACCAATCTTTTAATACCTCAATCGGACTGACAATTAATATATGGTCTCCAGAGCTTTGGAATCGTCTACATCCCATTTGCTTTTTAAATGGCCCATTGCCAACATTCTACAAATCTAACGTACCGAGCAAAAATTTGACTTGAGTGCACCATGTACCGTAGTTTTCGCTTGTTTTTATATCGGGTAAAACAATTAAAACATTCAACATGTTCTGTGGGTCGTGTATAACATCAATTTTGTTTATTAAGTGAGTATCTGGGCCCATAATCTTTGTTGTACTTATGAACTAGAATTAGACGTGATTCTCATAAATGGCAGTTATTGAAATAAAATATTCTAGTCACTTATTTGCTCAATTAAATAAATTTAATTCAGGATAAAAATGTCTTGTTACATCGAGTAATAGGAAAAAGTGAAGGAAGAAAAAGCGAAATAAAAATTTTAGAGCTATAATTCTTAGCACAGTTGTTGTAAGGAATTTGGCTGTAAGAATGGTTGCATTTGCTTTAATACTTATATATGTATATATAATTATATATGTATATATAATTATATACATATATGTATATATATAGTATATGTACTGCTATGTATGTATATATATATACTAGCATAACCTGGTGTGCGTTGGTGCATTGTCATTGCAAACGTTAACCGAATAGGAAACTGACATCTTTTGAAATAAAATGTCATATCTTTTGGTATCAGGGGATTGTAAGGCTACAACAAATTTATTCCTTTATATTTACCCGTTATAATGGTAACTTCGATTAAATAGCTTCACTTTTTTTTTTACTGCAAGTTGTGCGGTAAAATAATGGGAACTCCAGTTTTGAGGTGCAGCACATGTAGAGGAAGTAATGGGACAACAAGTGAGCTTAAAAACTCAACGTAATTGACAGCAGCCTCATATCTCATCACTGTATCGATGGATTTGTTTATTATTATAGTTTAGCTGATTTTACTTAGACTTAAACTGTTCATTTAATTCACTTTTTAGTTTTTGGCAGCAAGTAACGCTTGTTCACATAACAATTGTTCGTTTTTGAAAAATGAGTTCGATATTTAGAAATGCACAATTGATGAACTCTTCAATGAATTGTCATTTTGCAGAAGTCAGCAATTATCAACGTCAATTTCATTGTTTTGCACCTTTAGTTTAATTGATTGTCAACCATCATCCGTTAATCTACGACGATAAAGCGGATAGCCATCAACACTAAAGATTGTTTCTAGAAGCAATTCTCTTGGATACCTTTTCGTACATTTCCCATCGACCATGCATTCTGAATTTGTATTGATACTTCCACATGTGTGGATGAATGTTAAGATCAGTAATGCTATTCTCTAACTTAAAGTTTTAATAGCTTTTTAAACTGTTTAATGCATTCACTTACCCTATACTTTAACTGAGGCGATCTGTAACATTGACATTTTCTTCGAAATCTTAGTTTTTCAGTTAGAAGAATTTCTATATCAACAGAGTAAATTTTAGTACAATATATCTAACCTGTAGTTTTGTAGCATCAGCATTAAGAGCAGCTTGCTTAAGGTTAGCTTCAAGTACTCTACTACAGCCATCTATGTCAGCAAAATTTTTCAACAAAGATTTTCAGTCGGTGCGTTGGACAGTACGTGACTGCTTGCTCAATATACGTCTTTTAGGTGTGATAAGCCGTGATTAAAAAAACGAATGCTTAGCATTGTAGTCGCCAGATGCCAGAAAACGTGGGCCAATTGATTTGTAAAACATGCTGTATTGACTTTCCGTGATTGAAAACTAGGTGGAGCAAATACCGACGATATGCTAAAAGATAAGCCTCTCAGAAGTCTTGTAATAAATTGTGATTCAATCGCGATTCTATTAATATTGCTAAACCACCACAAGCTCTACCTCTGGGATACTTAGTGTTATAAAATATATATCTATTAATCCTAAAAAAGCTTCGAAATGTCAATGAGTCTCTGCGATCAGCATTATATCAATTTGCTTATCCATTAAGAAATATACTAGTTCGTCTTTATGTTGGCGAATGCCGTTTGCATTCCAGAAACAAATTCTCAATTTCATGGTTGTTAAGTACAGCCTGCAGCAATACAAACTACAATTTCAACATTTTCTGCATCATCGAAGTCATGTTAGTTGTAAAGTTAGTCACTAAAATTAAAAGCAGGGCCTTAAATTGTTGGTATTGTTTTCTGCTGAGTATTCTGGCTAGTACGTTGTTTCTGAGATGTGGTCTGGATAGATTTTAAAACGCTGGCATATGAAATATGGCTGGTAGATGGTTGATGATAATTTAAAATACCGTTAGGTTGAGTGGGGTAAAATTCAACTTGTTGCTAATGAGTTTCTTCTCATGAATATAAGCTGGGCACCCTCAGTAATTGGCAGTGTGGTTTTCGCCGTAATTACTAAATTTTTTTGCTGTGGGATCACTTTTTGCTTTATCATAGTTAGCGCAAGCAACACAAACGGTAGGTAACTTACAATAGGTCTTAGTGTGGTCATAATAGTGGTTCTGGTGGTAAAAGAAGTTCAGGCAAAGCAATTTTACCATTTACGGAGCACACTTCATATGCTTCGTTTTGATATTGCTGTATTGACAAACTTTACTCACACGTGTAATTGCGAAATTTGGCGAAATTCTGCCATTCGAGTACGATTTTGTATACGGCGTGTATCACTTTTCTCTGGGTTCTCAGAAGCTCTTAGCAATGCTAGACGTGTTTCGCGTTGAAGAATAGTTTCAGCTGTTCATGATGTTGACAATCGTATTTGTGCGTATCTTGTGCCAGTATATATATACATATGTGTGCGTACAATATATCTATATATATATGTGTGTGTGCGTGTACATATGTACATTTGAAGTGCTATACTTTTTTCATAATTTCACTTAACTAGATTTGTGGTGGTATATCAGTATTTCCCGTCAGAACATTTTTCTTAATTTTTGATTCATTAATATTTATTTTGATATTATTTATTCCGATTAAGCAAGTCAGTTCAATAATAATTATTATTAGAGCTTATGGCATAAGATACTTTTTAGAATATTTTATTTTCTATTTGCTTGATATTCCGAAATTGTTCAGGAAGTACGAGTATGTTATCAATATTACATTAATTATCATTTTTCTGTTTGAAAATGTTTGATCATGAATTGTTGTGCTACAATTATTAAAAGTCATTAAAAATTTGCTTTCCATCACAGTTTAACTCGCAGTAGAGTCGCAATCGATGCTGAGAATCTGAAAAGATCACTTCTGCAGACAGTTTAACGGCGAAGAAAACACCGATTCCATCGCCACGCAGAATATTCCACTCCAGATAACGGACGATGGTGGTAGAGAATTCCGTCCCCCGACCTGAATGAAGTCAAGATAGCAATATCGAGATTGAAATCAAACAAAGCTGCAGGAGCGGACGCACTGTCCGCGGAACTATTTAAGGCAGCCGGAGATGACCTGGTTGGGTGCATGCACCAGCTCATCTGTAAGATATGGTCGGAGGAAAGCATGCCCGACGAGTGAAATCTCAGCATCGTTTGGCCGATCCACAAAAAAGGAGACCCCTTCAACTGCGCCATCGGATGAAAAAAAAGTTTGTAAAAGAGTACCGCTTGAATTTTGGAAAAGAATACTGCGTGGATAGTATAAATTTAATTTGTTCGGTTCGGATGGAAAAAAGTATGTGCGATGTCCACAAAACCAAGAACTCAACCCTCGCTATAATTTTAAAACTATAAAGCATGGTAATGGGAACATTATGGTTTATGCAGCATTTTGCTAGTACGGTTTTGGTTCCATTTGTCGCATAGATAGACGTATGGACCAAAATACTTATAAAAGCATATTATTAAACATAATGAAGCCTTATGCGGATCAGAATATGCCAGAAAATTGTATTTTTATGCAAAACAATGATCCGAAACATACTTCCAGGACTGTAAAACAATGTTTTTCTTCAGAAAATGTTAACGTTTTAGTTTTGACTGCAGACTACCGAAGCGTCGTTCAGTACAGAAAGTAATTTGTTAAAGACATTGATTCTCAGAGAAAATTACCAACAAAAATTTATATATAGGGTAAGAACGAAAATCCTATTAAAGAGCAATCAACTTTTTATTGGGGAAAGTACACAGTGTCAGATATAAAAAAGCTAAAGAAAGTTAAGTTTGAAATGAGAAATCCAGTATATAGTATAGTATAGGATACAGTAATCAGATATAGAAACATTCAAAATAGCACAAAATTATTTTTGGAGAATCTACTATCAAAGATGCGATCTGTAGGTGTAGAATAACTAACGTTAAAATTGAACGAAGTGGTTTTTAATACTCGAAGAGCTTAAAAATATATTTAATAGATTGTAAAGGAATGGGAAAGGAAATTTTAAATTCAAGTCGCCGGTGCGAATAGTACCGTAATAGTGCATAATGCACTTATTACTGAAGGCCAAGTGGTCTTTAAAGTAAAACCATAGCTATATATATGGAAGGACGTGGTTACAATGGTTAAGAAACATATATTCAATTTTGATGCATGTAAAATAATCAACAAAAAAGTGCACTTCAAAGTCCTCAAATTAGATAGAAAAACCGAAGTTGCGAGTGAGTTAGGAAATATGCAATATTTTTAGAGATTGAGAAAGTTTTTAGCACACCTTAGCATCATGAAACTTTGGTTCCATGTAAAGAAAGTCTTTTGAACTTTTGTAGAGGTTATGAATGGGACTATTGGATCCCATACTTCTGTTTTGCATATAAGATAAAGATAAAGATAGGAAAGTTGTCAAATTTGACAAGATATGAAAATCAAAACTCGTTTGCAATATTGATAATTATTCGAAAAAATTAAACGAGTCGCTATACAAAAGTGCATCCGATAAATTTCAAAGGAGGTATGGATTTGGTAAAGAATTTTAATAAAAGAAAAAATCAACGTCTTTAAAAGTTCTTACAAAATTGTGGAAATAAAGGAGTAAAATCCTAGAGTTAGGAAATGCCGTAAAAGAATTTCATGGTTATTAATTATATCAACTAAAAAATTCAAATTTTTACTGAAATAATTAAATTTTTTTCTGATATGTAGGTTAATAGTGTATTCTTAGTGTAACTATTAATTAAGTTTTTGATTTACAGCTTCTTATTATTTATGTACACCACTTTTTATTTTATTTACTGGATTGTTATCCATCTTCGGTTAACTTCCATAAATGGAAGATTGCCGAAGTTACCAAGGCATACAGGCCCATAAGCTTATTGTCAAAACTTTTCGAAAAACTGCTCAATACTAAATTGTACCCCAATCTTAAGTATAGTAAGTGCATACCGGACCATCAATTTGGTTTTAGAAGTCAGCAAAGCACCATTGAACAAACGCATAGATTGGTTCAAGTCATAAGAAGGACATTTGAAGCAAAGAAGATTGTTCTGCTCTCTTTATAGATGTTTCCCAAGCATGAAGGACTAATTTTAATTTTAATTGAAGGCGTCTCTACCTGTTAATACTCTAAAGCTTGTAGAAAACTACATTGTCGCCCGGATGCTTACTATTGCAGAAGATGACTTCTTTTGTGATTCTACGTGAATCTATAGCTTCCAGTTTGCTACAGGGTATTATTCTGCGGCCAGTTTTGTACTTGATGTATACTTGGCATATGTGTGTGAGTAATTATATTTACATTTGCCGATGAAGCAGTCTGCCTTAGTATTCACAAAAAACTATCGCGAAGCATCCCGATATCTTCAGGAACATATTAGCCAGCTGGAGTTATGGTTGAGTTTATGGAGAATAAAAGTAAACGAACAAAAGTATGTTCATGTAACATATACCCTACGAAGTGATACTTGCTCTCCATTCGAATCAACAATCAAATTATTCCCCAACATTCAAAAGTGAAATTCCTCGGCGTGCACCTTTATCAACGGCTTACATGGAAACACCACGTTGACGCAAAGCTAACTCAAATGAAACATAAATTAACTCAGATGCATTGGCATCGATTCATTGGAATTCTGCTTTGGGGCCTTTGTTCACCTTCAAACGTAGAGAGAATCCATACGAAGGCAAAACAAAATTGTATGGCTAATAACATCGGTTCCATGGTACATAAAAACTGCAAATATACATCGTGATTTAAATATTGCACAAGTGACTACAGAAATTGCCAAATACGCAGACAAATATTTAATATAACTCGAGTCCTATCCAAATC
This sequence comes from Epicampocera succincta, assembly GCA_932526305.1. Classification (NCBI taxonomy): domain Eukaryota; kingdom Metazoa; phylum Arthropoda; class Insecta; order Diptera; family Tachinidae; genus Epicampocera; species Epicampocera succincta. The sequence continues at coordinate 27,113,524 of OW052037.1, forward strand.
CGCTTGCTAGCAATATTTTGAACTAAAGTGGATAATCCGATTAAAAAAGAGGGACACTAAGGCTCTAACTTTCTAAGTTCAAGATGAAACATCTTGAGAATATTTTTGTGCTTAGTACGATATTTACTTTATTAATATTAATTGCCACCAATAAGTTTATGTCCCACACTTCTCGGGCCTAATACTTATATCTAGATTTAAGATTTTGATACTTATTGTTGATTCATGTTTTGAGGATACAAAAAATAAATATATATAAAAAATATGTGAAGAAAGGATTGTGGTTTAATAACATAAATATTATTTGTATATTTTTCAGTAACCAGACCATCATTAATACCTTGTGAATATTAATATATGTAAACGTCAATGGAGGTTGTTGATACAATAATTTATTAAGGACTACTGTCAATCAAATGATGCATTCTTTCTTACAACAATTACGAATATTTCGTGGACTACTGCTTATTATTCCTTTTGTATGTATTGGTGCATATTCTGGTAAGTTCCATTTTGCCTACGAAGCCGATGAGGTACATATTTTGCGACAAATACATAAAATATATATGTATATATATATATTAACACTAAATCTATTTTTTCCAAAATAACTTTGGTGGACTGAATAATTTTTGGTAGATCAGTAAAAAGAAAGTTACAATGTGCATCAGTTACTTTTGAAGCTACTACTATTTTTAGTAAGTCTAACTTAATTAAAAAAAAAATTCCTAAGATATGATAAAACTAATATATAAAAAACACCTCCAATATTAAGTAAGTTGTTATTTACAAAACAAAAATCTGCCGGGTATGGTAAAAAGGAACATCCAACAGCAATATTGCAAACAATATTCCATTGTCCATTACATTTGTAAGCAGTGAGCAATAACGAATGATATTTCTTATGAAAAACAACATTAAAACTCTAAAATTGAAGCCAATATATCTCTTCAGCTTAAAAATAAACAATTTACTTTTTAATACCTGCGACACCAGACACAAAAAATAAATATATATAAAAAATATGTGAGGGAAGGTTTGAGGGTTAATAATATAAATATTATTTTTATATTTTTCAGTAACCGAACCTTCATGTAGGTTGTTGATACAACAATTTATTAATCAAGCTTATTATTCCTTTTGTATGTATCTTCTTACACAATGAAACTTTGTTGTCATTAGTGAGAAAGCAAAACAATTTATTACGCACTTATTAGTGTCTGTATTATTCAATTTATCAACGAAAGCAAGTAGATGTTTGATCCAGAAAAATAGCACAACAAATATTTTTGCAGTTTACCTCCCCCTAAGTTATAAAAATAGTGAATCTTTGACAGTCTGCGTTTCTACTTTGGACAAATCAGGAAATTTATTCACTGTTTCCAAGGATAATACTTTGCGGAGAATTTTCTTCAGCTGTGGGTATATGGTTGTTGTTTTTAACAGGTAATTCACTGCATGATTTGGTACGCAAGTGCCATTGTCAATATTTACTAGGTTCTTAAGATAGCAGATGCTTTATTATATGATTTACAAGTATATATTTGTAATACCAAAAGTTGAATTATTGCATGCCATTTTTATAAGATATTTTATTAACAAATTTTTCATATTTTATTGGTCCAATAAGTAATGAAAATTACAGTTTTATATTGGCTATTGAGATGCTTGAAATATAATTATTATTATTTGATGCTTAAGGGGGGAAGGGGGGAAGGGTGGTTAAACTTCAAGGGCCGATGTTGATTTTGAATAAAACACAAACTATTTAGGAAATTATTGTAATTTTATTTTATTATGATGTATTGGTATTACTCAATTATGTATGGAACAAAATATCGGCCAAATGGGCGCCGCGACCTCGGCGGCACACCTCCATCCGATGGTCCAAATTTTCGATGACGCTGAGGCATAATGGAGGTTCTATGCCGTTAATGTGCCGAATTATCTGATCCTTTAGGTCTTGAATTGTTGCTGGCTTATCGACGTACACCTTTTCTTTGAAATAACCCCAAAGAAAAAAGTCCAACGGTGTCAAATCACATGATCTTGGCGGCCAATTGACATCGCCATTACGTGAGATAACACGGCCATTGAATTTGTTGCGCAAAAGAGCCATTGTTTCGTTAGCTGTGTGGCAAGTGGCACCGTCCTGCTGAAACCACATATCGTCCACATCCATATCTTCCAATTCGGGCCATAAAAAGTTCGTTATCATCTCACGATAGCGAACACCTGACCGGCCTCATTTTGGAAAAAATACGGCCCGATGATGCCGCCAGACCATAAACCGCACCAAACAGTCACTCTTTGTGGGTGCATTGGTTTTTCGACAATCACTCTTGGATTCTCATTCGCCCAAATGCGGCAATTCTGTTTATTGACGAATCCACTGAGGTGAAAATGTGCCTCATCACTGAAGATGATTTTCTTCGAAAATTGATCATCCACTGTTGCCATTTCTTGCCACCATTCTGCCCATTCACGACGTTTGGAATGGTCAAGAGGCTTTAGTTCTTGAGCCAATTGCGCCTTGTAAGCGTGTAAATGCAAGTCTTTATGCATAATGTTCATCAACGACGAGCGTGAGAGGTGCAATTGTTGGGAACGACGACGAGTTGAGGTGGACGGCTCTTCAGCCACACTATCGCGAACAGCAGCAATATTTTCTGCAGTACGAGCTGTACGAGCATGCACTGGTGTTCTCACATCTTCTACAGACCCGGTTTGCTCGAATTTTTCCACGATTTTTGCGATTGTACGCACATTTGGACGATGAAATTGACCAAAAAAATTACGAAGTGAACGATATGCATTTTGATTTGAACTCCCATTTTCATAATAAGTCTGGATAACTTTAACACGTTGTTGGATTGTGTATTTCTCCATGGTTCAAATTGAGTAAGTCTGAAATAAAGCAATGTCAAATAAAATTCGGAAAAAAACTTGGCGTTTAGGTGTGGTTCACATTCAACATCGGCCCATACAATTTAACCACCAAGCCTAGTTTTCTTCCATCTCGGGCTGATGGCCTAATTATTAAATAAGGTGGTGTTCTAATCTTGTCAAATATGGAACGCTCGTACAATATCGTTATCCTTTGATTGCTCTGGATACGGCTTCCTGTGTAGTTTTGAAAAACTGCATATTTACTTTGAATTGATAGTTATTGTTTTCGATAATGCTTTGCTCAAATCGGTAGTATCTGGACTTGAAGCCAACCACTTTGAAACCTACTCGCAAGTATATCTAGGTTTCATGAAATTGTGTTAATATGGAAGTCAATTACCATCTTTTCTGTTTTGTCTATAATGGTCTTGTTTCATATTGCTAATATCTGACGCAAAACTCATTTATATTCCTTCAAGTTGATGATATGTCCAAGTTGAAATGCTTACTAGCCAAGCTCTAGGTTTTATTTTCTAAGTTTATTTTTTATATATTTATTTTTATATATTGTATTTTTATTTTATTTTTATATATTATATTTCTGTTTTATAAATTGTGTACCCCGTGTGAAATAATTATTATTTTTCTTATATTAAGTTTGTAAATTTTTTTGTTTTAAAATTTTGTTTCACTTTGCGATTTATTGTCTTTGTACAAACTCAGTCATATACTCCAATGATAGTAAACACTAACTTTCAAATACATCATTACATTCTAATATGAAAAATTTACAAGCTTACTTTCGACATCGTTGCGCGTAGTGGTGACAGAAGAGGAACTAAATGAAAATGGGAAATTGGCCAATTGTATTAAAGAATTTCACCTTTTTTAGGCAACTCCACCCGCTTTGTTTCGTGCGTACATAGTGTTACAAGCATTTTGGCCGATTACCAAATTGCGCATATATAGGAAAGTTATTCGATGGAAATAGAGAACGTTCTTATTGAAACGTGGAACAGGGCTTTAGATGTGCTTCTCCGAGGATTAAATGGGGAGATGGTAAAGAGGTTGATGCTCAGAAAACCTAAAACGCCAGTGTATAGGAGTGCAAAACACTAACTACAAAACTATGTCTCGTCGATAGGCCATAGTAGAAATTGTTGCCACAGAAACAATATCGGTCACACTTAAATCCGTTTGTCAATGGACAATAACTTCAAACTCCACAATGGCTTAGTACTGGAAGACCCCTACCCATGGAAATATACCATTAAAACCATGAGGGGGAATAACAAGAGGCGAGTATTCTGTAAGCAATTACGTTCAGTAGCAGATCAACGTTCTATTAAACAAAAGAGGTTATGTCACATAACACTTAAAACAGAAATTCTCAGTTTATAAAGATGGTTGAGGATGTAACATGCCCCAATAAAGCGTGTTCTCTGATAGAGGAAGAACATAAAAGAAAAGATAATGTTCAGCTTATTGAAAAGTGTTATTCTTTTAAAATGACCAAACGACACCCGCCTTTGTCAGACCTTAAAGTTACTTCTGTTTCTTCATATCCATAAGAAATATTGCACATAGATATTTTTTCCTCAAAAATTAATATTTTATTAGAGTCCTAAACTGTTTTTCAAGGCTATGCATTTTAGTGTATAAAAATGCATGCAGATTTTAGTCCAATAGTCATGAATGTTATACAATGATTGAGAACTAAAGTATGCCTGACTCTAGTAGGTCGTTGTCGATCGATACAATAACACAATCCATTCTATCACTAAGAGAAAACCAGGGCCTGTATTTTTTAACAGAGCTTAAAGGATTAATTATAAGAACTTGAAAACCAGGTCCCTGGTTTCTACGACTCTTTTAACCAAAGTTCTTTGGCGGAACTATCGTGCCGTTATCGCCGAGTGACAGCATTTATTATGTGGGCTATTGCCAGACTATCGCCTTCGTATTACAAGGCTGATCTATCGCTGCGCTATCGCGTTTCTTTTGCGGAGGCGATAATTGGTGCTTTTGACTGTTTCCTCGGTTTTTTTGTTTGCTGCTTATTAGCGCATAGTATGCTATGCCGCCCGCTGGCATGAGGAGGGTGGGTGGAGCGAAGGGTAGGCGGAGTGTGGCCACTATCGGAGCAGCTTCCGCTGTTACTTCTATGGCACCTTTCTTGGCTGATGGGGAGACTAATGTGACTGCAAAACTTGCAGGTCTCACTGGGATTATCATGATAGTGGTGATGGCTGAAGAGGGGGAAAGAAGAGTTGTGCACAGAGTGCTGAAATATACTTCTTGATCCAAGCTGCTGATGATGCGCTTGATTGCAGAATATTAACGTTTGAAGACTAGCGCTGCTTTTGCAACTCTACATTCTGTTTCTATTCCTGTACCGGATGGAGGGTCGTGGTCGTACTACGGCTGTGGCAGTCCCTCAAATTTAAGCTGTGGGTGGAGGTGTATATACGGTGGTTCCGGTTTGCTGTCAGGCCACTGAACCTGGCATACTTCAGAAGCCTTGGTTTTAACCATAGATTTCGGAACTGCAAACACCAGCCAGATGTTTTGAGAAGGTGGGGGTTTGTGGGACATTTGGTGAGCGGCTGCCCCAACGAGTTCAGGTGTTGACAATGCTTGCATAAGTGATCAAAATCTTGTTGAGATTTAGTGAGGTTCCGATGGAACAGTCTGGAGCATTTAGTGATATAGGGATTGACTCTCAGGCTGGCCAGATGTGCACGGTGAATGGCATGCTGCTTGCAGTCAATTAATCAGACCAAGAAGGGTCAAGCGGTAGACCCGGGAGTTGGACCTGATGAGAAGCAAGGTCAGACGCCTCAGAAAGCGATTCCAAAAGGCCAGAGGTTCTAAGGATCTAGCTTTTCATGGGGTTGATTAGCTGGCTGGCCTGAAAGGAAATAAGCATACAATGGGGAGTGTTAAGGAAAGCGAATGGAGGGAATTCCTGCGTGAAAACCTGGATGGCCCCTGGAGTAGGGTCTACCGTGTTTGCACGGGCAGGAAGAGGCAGTTAGACACAGAGGGTCTACAGGTTGACGATGTTACATTGTCAACCCGCTCCTCGCACTCTGGAATGGTCCGAAGAAGAGAGGAGTATTTTCAGGGTACAGTAGGAAATCGCCGGATTTGGACGGTATGAGATATGTAAAAGCATATTTAAAGCCATACCGGAATACCTGGTGTTAGTTTTTTTAAGTGATTCAGTGACGCCTACTTCCCTGAAGCTTGGAAAGAGGTACGTGTTGTGGTGCTTTTGAAGTCACATTACAAGGTGAGGAGCAACTTACAGGGGCATTAGTCTACTTCAGTGCTGCGTAAAGTAATGGAGTCTGTCTGAGTTTTAGTTTGTTTTCAGGGAGGAGAGATACGTTGGGGATGCACGGCTACATGTGAGGTCAAGTGTTGAGGGTTCTTAAGCAAACAATGTACTCGGAAATTTGTTGATGTCAGGGGTGTGTGTGTCTCTTGTAGAGAGGTTTTTAAAGGAAATATAGCCAAATTGGTTCAAATATCATAAAACCTTTGACCCAATGTCTAAAAAAAGAAAAGAAAATTTATTCTAACAAGAAAGATTTCATTAAAGCTGTGGAAACCATTAACATTTTTATTACAAAAGAACAATTTATACTAACAACAGATGCATCGAATATTGCATTAGGCGCTGTCTAAGTCAAAACTCTCACCCGATTTGTTTCGCAAGCCAGATTTTTAACACTAATGAGATAAATTATTTAGCTACAGAAAAAGACTTACTTTCTATAGTTTGAGTAGCAAAGTATTTCCGACCATATTTATTCGGATGCAAATTTGTAATCAATAGCGACCATCACAGTCATGCAATGGTTTCATAACCTAAAAGAAGTTAATGGTAAACTTCAGCATTGGAAAATAAAATTAAACGAATTTGATATTAAAACAAGATACATATATATGCCGGGAAAAGAAACTCATTTTGCAGATACACTTTCACGTATTAAAAATTACCTGAAAATTATGAAAATACAATGAATAAAGAAAGTATAACCGACACAGGAAATGAAATATGCGGGGAAAACACCATTGACAATTATGAAAATGTAGAAATTTCATCAATAGGAAAAACCTGTCGCTCCGCACACGAAGATAACATGAATAATATACAAATAACGAAAACCCCTTGACCATTTTTAAAAATCAAATAAATAGTCTGAAATCAAAACAAAGTCTTTGCAAAGAAGATATTCCTTAACAATATTACTACAATAATTTGTAAGGATTTTAGAGAAAGTTTAATTAAGATATAATTAAAACATATATAATAAACAAAAACATTACCATATATGTATATGCCCAACGACGAGGGCTTTATCGTGTTACAAAACTATCACAACAGACTGGTTCAAAATAATTCCCATAAGATTTTGAGAGCCAACAAGATATTGGAAAAAGTAATAGATTTTTCTGACTTTAAAACAAAAGTTCTGGAGATTCAAATATCCAGTCTTCATCAAGGAATTGATGATGTAAAAGAAATATCCAAAGTAATAAATGGCTACGTAATAATTCCAAAAAAATGGTGCAAAAACCTGAATATTAAACTCGAAGTTACTATTGGCAAGACGGGAATAAGTGATGTAGAAAGCCTACAGAAAGCAGTGAATGCAAAATTACTAATTATAAATACCCCAAAAGATAAGGAACTAATTTACTTACAAGATGGCCAGACACGTTTTACACATAATCACAATATAAGACATTCCACAACGGCAGAAACGTACTATAATATATTTTTAAATAAACTTACGCCCTAATTAGATCAACAAGAAATTTAAGAACACAAAATTAGTAATATTAACAAAACTGAGGAAATAATGGACACGAATTATTTAAAAGCACAAAATTCTATTGTAGAAAACGATTAGAAAAAATGAATACCCATTTAAAAAAGTCGCATTAACACAGGTAGAGAAAGGTAACGAATACTATATAGTCAAATGTAAAAATAGGAACATTAGGAAATATAAAGCACAATTCAAAAGAAAGAAAAAGATGTACTAAAAAATGATAAAACTAACAAAAATAATTTCCAGGTATAACAGGGATTTGTCAACACAATAGGACGAGACCGCTAATAACAACTATACTGATGATTATTTCAATAATCACTGTGTTTAGCGGACAGGCGATTGAAAAAAACTACATACACTATGATTATGGTTTTACTATTATCAACCAGGGAAATCTAAAAGTACCAACAGAATATAAATATCAAATACTCCCTATAAACAAGGCTCACCTTGACATAACGTATGACTTACTTATGGGACAATTTGAATTTGTAAAATATTGCCAAAACAATATGGCAAGAAAATACCTGGCATTAGCATTTAAAGAAAAGTAAATACTTTTAAATAGACATAAACGAGGTTTAGCAAATGTAGTTGGTGGTGGGTTGAAATTTCTTTTTGGAACCATGATTGGAGAAGATAGAGTAAATATAGAAATAACGAATATTATTAATACTAATGAATTTAATGAAATGATTGATTATATAAATAAAGAAACTAAAATGCTTCAAAAATTTCAAAGAGAGATATGAAAATTACAAAACAAACTTACAGAAAAAAAATTTGGAACACATCCAGGATATTTAACTAGAAATACAATTAGCTACATTAAGCATTATAAACCCAAAATCAATTGACTTTCACACCATGATATATTTATCTGTATTAGAGTTCGAACACATAAAATCCTCAGTATGGTTAGAGAGAGGTCTAAATACTTTTTGCGCGCTATTCCGACTCACTTCAAAACAATAACAGACTAAAAATCATATCAAATAAGAACAATAATGAACTTAAAAGTAACGAGGAAGAGAACTATACTATAATATATAATATAAATTATAAACTACAAGAAAATAAATTAATATTAGAAAAAATTAATGCGTCAAAAATTTGATAGAAATTAACAAAGCAATTTGTCAATACACTAAGAATATTTTACCACACTTAACCTTTACTCACCTAAATATAGTTGTCAGAAAAAATTTAACAAACTTGAAAAAAAACTTAAATTCAAAATTAAAGGTAACAATATTATTTGCTTAAAAATTGTAAAATAAAATTTAATGACTTCGAAGTATCTGTGAAACAAAATGTAGAAGAAGAACAAAATAAATAACATTGTATAAAAACTGTCAATGAGGTCATAGGAGGGAGGAGTAACATACAAAATACCAATATACCCTAAACATTCTAATATCATAAGCTTACAAGTAACATACACAACACCAAACATTCTAAGCAAACTATCCTAAACTAACAAGATAAATACATTTAAGAGATAAGGACACCAAATCCATAAACACAAAATGATCCTAAATCAACAAGAGCATGTAATAAAGAGTATCAATAGTGTTTTCCGAATAACAAATATTATTTTTTATTTATCTTATCATAAAATTAAAAAATTAAGCAAACAATTTTAAATAATATCAAATGATAATAAGCATACAAATTAAAGCATTGCGACTGTTAAAGCATTTAAATATGTCAGAAATGCATACATGTTTTTAAATTTGTCCACCAAAACTAAAAATATTTTTCCTAAACTGCGTTGCATTACTAACGAAACTAACGAATTGTAAAGATGATGGTATTGGGTTCCATAGACGAATAGCATGGACGAAAAACTGCCATTCAGATATCAGGTTCCTAAATCTAAACTGAACCACGTTTTTATTTCTTCGTGACTGTGCGAAAGAGCGACACGCAAATAAATACGATGGCCTCCCAGTATAAATAATTTTTTGCAGGAGAAGTAGAGAACGAATGCTCCCAAAAACGAACACCATAAAGTTTAGTCTCATAGGGTGAAGCATGAGAAAAACGTCGCAAGTTGAATACATATCTTAAAATAGCATTATATGTAAGATTTAATTTCCTAGTGCTTTTCTGGTTACAACTTCCAAAAACTTCGCTACCATACAGTACAACTGGAATAAGGTATGACTTAGCTAAAAGCATTCGTATGTTAATCGGAGTCGAGTGTTGAGTCCCATAATGAACGAAGCATGGCAAATACTCTGCCTACAACATTGTTTATATGGCCTGACTATGTAAGTGCAGAATTTAAAATAATGTCAAGGCTTTTTTCTTCTTATTAATCTCAATTTCTTGTGAGTTCAATATGATATTGGGCTCAATAGTTATTTGATTGGTGTTTCTTGAAATTACAAGATCCAAATTTAGTTTTAAAATACATTCATCGGTCTTATCAGCTTTCACTGCAATATATAAACTTGGACATCATCAGCATACATATGAATTTTACAATGTGATAACGGTTTTGGTAAATCGCTTAGGTATATTGTAAATAGTAGCGGACCTAAAATGGACCTTGGGGAACACCTTTGGTTACTGGTAACGGCAAAGATTGTGTATTATTTGAGCTTACATACTGATACCGATTATTAAGATAGGATGAAACTAGATCAGCAGAATAGGTAAAATTGAACAGCTTAATAAATATAGCTACGAATTTCCTCTGTTACTTCAATAAGTGCTGTAGTACAAATATGTTTGGGTCGAAAACCTTATTGCATCAGCAAACAGATTGTTAGCTTGTATGTATTCAACCATTTGTCTGTGCAAAAGCCTTTCGAAAACCTTAGAAGTTTGAGAGAATAGCAATTGGAAGGTACTCATTATTGTTTTTAGGAATAGGAACAATTTTCGCATACTTCAATTTAGTGAAAAAATACCTTTGGTAATTATTGTGTTGAAGATGTGTGTAATATGAGGAAGTAAGTAAGGTAGAACGATTTTTACAAATTTTGGGTTCATCCTGTCTGGGCCAATTGCATTCGACTTAATATGAGAGCAAGTACACCTGTGACTTGCATCCTGGGAAGCACATCAAAAAAGAAAATGGTCTGGTGATGTTATGTAGTGAAGAGTAAAAGTTGGGAGAAATGTTTACGTTTGGAATTCCAGTGAACAGCTGATTTAGTAAATCGACATTTATTTTTGAACAGTTTAACATAGACAACTCCGCGATATGTGAATGCTGTAGATATTGTCCTATTTTTTTTAAGCTGTAAGGCACGGATAAATATATTGTCGTCCTCTGGTGTCAAATTTTCATTAGTTGTTGAACAGCAGGAGGATTTATTTGAATTAATTCACATAACTTTTTATAAATGTCGAAAAGATTCTCGTTTTCTATCCGCGGAATACCATTTATACGTAAATAATTTCATGTTTTTTGACACATTTTTTTAAAATCTCGATTTCTTTTTTTAAACTTTTGTTTTCATTACATTTCGCCACTATTGTATATTCCGATTCTGTGTTTGCTTTCAGTTCTTATAATGCTGTTTCTAATATTGATACTCTTTCTGTTAAATCGCTCACTGCTATATTTAGTCTTTATGCAATCTCACTTAAGAGACGCTGTTCATACTCATGAAGCATTGTTTGTATATTTGCCTGTAATTGGTCAGGCAATTTATTTTACAATTACCTGCATAAATCTTAAAGGGGAATTTGTATTCGTTAAGTAAAGAGACTCACTATCTGTAGCTTCTCTTAATCGATATGCACACCGTAGCACTCATTGTTTGTTTGTGTTGGGTTTTTTTAATATCGTTTAGTCTTCTCAATTTTCATTTATTTGGTTCCTCCTTAATATTTTTTATGCATATACTTAACATGTATGTATCTATATACAAGTTTATATATATTTTTTATTTTTTAAACAAAAAAATCGTCAATAATCAGTAATATCACAGACCCATAATCACCAGAACAATATTTAATTAGTAATGATATAGTTTCAAATTTAAAATGTGTGTAATATGTTTTTAAAGTTATTTTTTTAAGAGCCCTTAACAAACACGACCGTTTTCAAGCTGATACTGATAACAACAAATCATACATTTAACAAAAGTATATAAACATGTGTTTTTCTCTTGTTATTTTACTTTCTAACATCAAATAGTATAAAAAAGGGAACAGGAGATGGTGAGTCTATTGTACTAGTTTAACACGCCTGGCTCTTCAAAAAAAAAATCAGAAATCACGAAGATTTGTATACATGTCAACTGCTTTTAATAATTCGGATATAGATACTCGTACATATATAACATACTATAATACTATACTAACAAATTATAAATTTTATTTTCAGATATGGGAAAAAATTCATCTCCTCAAAACCTCTTTACAAACGGTGTCCGATCACAGTTTACTACAAAAAATAACTCAAGAATTGTTGTTCAGAAAGGAGGATTGGCTATTTTACCTTGTGTTGTGAAGTTAAATTCTCCAGCAACGGTAAGATTTAAAAATCATGTTGTCATTTAAGTAGTTATTTTCCAAACTTTTGTTTTTTGCCCTTCCAAAAGTCTAAGCAATGCGTTAGTTACCATTTCTATTGTGTTCTATTTGTAAACAATGCAAGCTTATATACATATATACATTAATTTTTTTGTGAAAAGGAGACGTAGTATTTATTAATGCTAAAAAGAGATTTTTCAAGCCAAAAATTTTATTCCAGCTCTTTCTTTGGAATAAAAAAAATTATAAAAATTAAAATCAATTTGTGTATGTGATTTGATAGATATTTAATATATCCTCAGCAGATAGTTAATGTCACCTTTCTTGATTTCTTGTGTCTTGTCTAATTACTTTGGTATCTTTCCCTCGCTCATCTTAAAAAATTATCCGCCTATTCCTCAATGCTGCAAATAATTCTAAGTAATGGAAAGGTATTTTGAATGAATTTGTATTCCTCTTTTTCAAAAGCTCACGTTCGCGCTCTCAGGTATAAATTTTTTTTCAAGTTAATATTTTTAGAAGTTTTCTTATTAGAGTAACAAAAATCTAGTAAAGTGTTCGTGTATAAATACAACTCCACTTAAGGGCTTATCTTACGTAGATATACAAAATAAATAAGTACAGAGTACAAAATAAAAAACACAACAAGAAAATATTTTGAAAAAGAGTGTTAATAGTTTTTTTTTTGTTAAAAATTTTAAATATTTAAATTTTAATCAATTAAAACAAACTTAGGACTCAATAAAGTGTACATGTACATGAGATACGTACAATGTCCTGGAATGGCCCACAAACCAGTGAGTATTTTGGTTGAAGAAACCTTTTGGAAATATATTTTATTAGATTTGTTAATAATTTTCGTATTTCGAAAGATATACATATGTACATATTTCGCCTGGTTCTCAAAAATTCAACGAGCAGCATCATCAATCAAATGTTTTATGATTCATTTGGTTTTCCTGAGATGCACATCCGAATTAAGTCTTCAGGAAATGACCGTAAGCAATGAAACTAAAAAAGATTAATTAGTATACATATGTATACATATGTTATGATAGTAAGTTTTGTTTACCATCTACATACCGACATACATACATCTGTATTTAAGTATATATTTACACATGTTCAAATATGATTAAGTGTATGTAGAAACATGTAAATATTTATTATTTTATGCATGTAAGTTAATCAAGGACGAAACCTTGATTCAAAAAAATTACTCTCAGGCCACAAGTGGCCTGACAGCTTGGCTACTCACACAACCGTTTCAAATAAAAACCGTTTAACGTTGTTTTCTGTTCGAAGACGAAGTTCGAAGAAAATTCGAATTGCTTTATTTTTCTTAATTTTGATTTATTATAATTTCTTAACTTATTGTGCGAAAATGCTTACACTTCTGTTTTACATGGTTTGACTTTAGTAAGCATTTTAAATACTGATCATATTACAACACGCGCAGACATTTATTCTGTTTGTTGCAATATGATTTCACAATAGAGTTCAATATACTTATTTGTAGGTCATACTTGTTTGTTAAGAATATTCGCTTCAAATAATAAGGGTGTTATTATTTGTTCTTATTCAATTGATCATTAGTGGCTTTCTGATTGCTTTCAATAAGTCCGCGAATGTTCTGATTTACCTGATCGCGGAAGTTAACCAATTTTTGGTAATTAAACCTTTCAGATCTGTTGAAAAATATGTCGGAAGGCTTTTTCTTAATAACTGAATGTATTGTGTTATTATAAAGATCAACGGCAAGGTATATCAAGTCCTTAGGATTGAGGTTCTTTAATTCCTTAGATATACAACGATAAATTTCTATTAGCGTTGAGTGGAATCTCTCCACCTGTCCATTTACCTCACTTTTCTGTGTCGGTGTAAGGTAAATTTCAATATTTGGAGATCTAATAAAGTTTAATGATGTAGGTGTTAGGAAGCGCCTTTCGTTATCCGAAACGATTATACGTGGTACTGTAAAATAGTGAAGAAGTTTGGTTAATTTACTCATTAAGTGAATAGCAGAACGATCTTTAATATGAAAGAGTTTGGCGAACTTTGAAAATTTATCGATGCAACTTATGAACTTAAACCCTTGAATCTCAAAAATGTCCACATGCAAAATTTCTCAGGGATGCGTAGGGATAGCTGTTGGATGTATTTTTGGTTTAATGTGGTGTCTTTCATACTTATTCAACTTGCATATTTCACAATTCTTTGTGTTACTGTTAATAAGGCTCCACATGCTGAACTTAACCTTTTAAAGTCAATCACCATTCTATACTGTTTTTCTCCATTCGGCTTTCGTTTCTTTGGTACGACCCATATTGGAGAATTATAAGGGCTATTGGAGAATTATATGAGCTAATAATTCCGAAATTTGTTCCTCCACAATTGGGCGCATATTTGCTGGATAAGGATAACTTTTGGTGTAGATCGGCTCATCGGCGCTTGTTTTGATTTCAGCTCGTACAGTCGTAGTGACCATTTGACCTCCTCCTAGTGGACGAAATAATTCATCGTATCTATTATTAATAGATATGCTGTTGATAATAGCACCTAAAGCTTTAAGAGTATCGTCATTTATGATACCGTCAAACGTTTTTAGCCCTGGAAGTATGTAAAATGTAATGTATGTAAAATTAAGGATGTTATTCCTATGGATTCGAAAAATCTGCCCTGTAATTTCTGATGTATTTCTAATGTTCCTCGAGCTGTTTTTGTCGGAGCTGGTTCTCTTAGTTCCGTGCCCGTATCGCATAAATGGGAAGCTACAAAGTTTTTGTTCGCACCAGTGTCTATGAGAAACTTTAAGAGCATCATAGTTTTGTTTATTATTTTTATGTATGGAACGCTGGAAGGGAGGCACCCTTCATAAAATAATTTCAGGAATGATTTCATCGCTTCCTTGTGTTTCATCGCCATTATATTCTATACATTCGGCATTTGCCAAAGTGTCGGAAGTAGGATGGCTGTGTTCCATTAAAGTATTAAAAAATTTTTGCCGCTTAAACGGATTCCTAAAATTATCTGACCTGGACCCAATTTTAAATCCCGAAGGCCTATTCATATAATTAACTGCCCTGGATTGAATGGAACTATCTACCTCCATTTTATCCGCTGGTTTTGGTCCTAGAGGCCTTGGCGGTAATGGTCGTGAAGAATTATTCCATGGTCTAAAGTTCCTTCCTTGAAACTTATTATAGGGGTTTGGTGGCAATTGTGGTCTATATTCAGTTCGCGACATTACGTTCATGGGGACAGTTATCTGATTCCGACTAACTGGATGCAAATTGGTGCTTCTCAAACTCAGGTTTTGCATTTCTAGGCACATAGCGTATGCCTCTGGCAGGGTCTTGGGTCTTTGTACAATTAATAGCCTTGAAAGCTCTCCGTTCAAGCCACGAATAAAGACACATAATGCCCTATTACGATACGTCTCTATAAGCGCATCTACGGTTTCTTTAGAATAACTTTCAGTTCTTATCTTATTTATAATTAAGAAGAATTGGTGGTTCACAGCTGCATAAAACTCGTCAATCCTGGAGTTTTTCTGTTTCAATTCATTCAATTGATGTTCGAGGGTACTTACATCCCTTTTATCTGCGTAATGAAGTGACATGCATTCCTTTATTTTGAGCCAATCCTGTTCAAACACATTATAAGATACAAGTGCAATGTCAGCGCTTTCTCTTATCTTCTGTCGAATGCTCTGTAATATTGCCCTCTATATGGGCTTGCTCCGGACTATCTCATAGTCGCACTGAATAGACTCCACACTATGGATCCATCACACATAGTGCGTGGGGTTGCCATCAAAAGGCTGCAACTCTTTCACTCGGTCAGGCAATTGAGATATTTCCTTAAGCTCATATTCAGTTCGAGGAGCTGGAGGCAGTTGAGGGCCGGCCTCCGGTGAAGCGGGACCCTATTCCATCTCTATAATCTTAGCTTCCAAGATTTTCACTTGTGTAAGAGTTGCATTGAGAGCCCCGGTCATTTCAAGGACTTGTTTTTGTAAAGCTTCCATTCTGATTTCAAAGGATACCTTTCTTGGAACTTCCGTAACTTGTAAAAGATATTCGCTCAGAAAAATTTAACCGGTAAAAACACAGAATAGGATTTGTTGGAATATTTAAGTTAGATGTTGTAAGATAAAAGTATTGAAGCTCAAGGATTACGCAAGTTTGAACGAGCACAAGACTTCCAGCACAATTAGAGCAAAAGGAAAGGATTTTTATAATAAGATAAGCATTTTGTTTTTCAAAAATGAATTGGAATTTACAAAATTTTATTTTTTATTTTTTGTCCATTAAATGTATCTACCTGTACATCGCTGATGCTGGAGAATTGAGAAAATATTTAGGAATTTGTTTCTAAAATAAAATTAGAAAATAGGGCTAATAGATTAATAATTATTTCTTTTTGTGTTCAAACTTGGCTCGTGATTTAAGTAGGAAATCAAACCAAAACAAAAAGAATTTTTTATTCTTTTTTGTTAATTTTTTGTTTAGTGGGAAGGCTACTTTTAATTCCAATATGTTTTAAGGAAGTTTCCTTTTCTTTTATTCTTTTTCATTAATTTTTCGAATAGTCATTAACGCAGTTCGGACGTGTTTTTTATAGTGCGGCTGAATTGTTCGGAATAGGTGAAAACAAATCGAAACAAACAAAAACAAAAATTATAAAAACAATATACATATGTATGTACATTAGAGTGAACATTTTTTTTTTTTTTTTTTGAATAACATGTTATTCGCCCCCTAATTTTTTTCTTTTGGGCACAAATAACATATTTCCAAAACTGTAGACTGTTTGGTCAACGTTAAGGCGTGGCACATGCGCCCTCAAGTTGACAAGAAGGGATTTTGCACAATTTAATAAGAAAAAAGTTATAACTTCATTATTATTTATCAAAATTTATGTTAAGTATCGATATTATATTTAATTTTGACTATTATTTTAATGCGTGCCCCTAAAAAGGCGTGGCACCTTATATAATTTAAGTAATATATACGAAAATATGTAGTTTTTGCTTCAAAATATGATGGAATCTTACATATGTATGTAAAATTTATTTCCTAAAAGTCATTAAATAAATGCCGGCAAGTTAAAATAAAACACAAATAGATTAGTGTTCCATGAGATCTGATTTATTAATACCTTTATAGTTTTTTCGATAATCAGTTACAATTTGTAAGATAAATTGTTTTTCTTCTTCATTTATTGATAATGAATTATTATATTCTTCCATTAATTTAACATTTCGTTCGGCAGTATCGTTAACTACCCTCATTTTACTGACGATATTTACGCCCTGTATATAGCTTGGCTCGTTCTGCCATTGGGAGGGTTCTTTTTGGAAAAAATCGGTTGCAATCGAAAAACGTTCAAAGAAGTGAAGTGTATTTTTGGTTACGAAGTCCTCAATTGATTTTGATTGTAAGTCCTGTATATCAGTAATCAGCCGCTTGCTCTCATTTTCTGACTCTACACGAAGTCTCTTTATCATACGAGTTTTTGTTTCAGAAGTAATGGTTTCATCAAAAAACGAAAAACCTACTGTTTCTGTTGCTAAATACCATAAATGGTTACGGAATATTCCCAAAGTTGCATTGCTTACGTTTTCGTTGACATTTTTGTAGGCGAAAAGAGATTTAATAAAAAGAAGGTCTTGATTAGGCGCTTTGGCAGCTATTGGCGCTTCTATCCAGACTTTTACATAAATTTTCACAATAAATAAACAAGCATCGCGTATGGCGGCTATTTCATCTTACGACATGACAAACTCTTCTCTGAATAAAAACATTTTTAATGAATAAATCGCCTTGGCCATCCAACGAGCGTGATGATATGCTCCTGGTGACTTGAATTTATAATTCCTATCGTGCTCCCCAAGAAATATTAGGCTTAATTCCAGAAGCTCCTTATAATCAGCCTTAGGCTGTTTTATTTTTAAATATTGGCGGAAAAACGTGGCTAGATCTTCTAATTCGAAAACGCTAATATGCTGACTTACCTTCTCGTCATCAACTCCAAATTTAAAATTTTCTTGGTTTATCATCGTCCAGGACCCTTTAAACTTTTGGAAAATTGACAAAGTTGGTCCACTTGAAGACAAATTTCTTTTTTCAAATACGCTCTTTAATACAATTTCGTAGATGTGGTGACGACAGGGCAAGTACAAAAGATCTTTTCCTAATTCCTGTTCCAATATCACGCAAGCACCTTGAAGTCTTCCCGTGTTTGTTGCTGTTGTATCAAAACACAGGGCCTGAACTTTGTCTGTCAAATTCCACTCTTTTAATAATTGGATTATTGCTTCAGCCTGTTGCCTTCCTGTACCAGCCTGTAATGCAGGAACTCCAAGTAGATGCTCTGTCTCTGTAGATGTAATAACAACTGGCAATCTGTCTACTTTTTCCTTTCCAGTTAATGATGGTAACAGCTTTCCATCCCAATGTACTGTAATGGTTTGCGGTAAAATGTTTTGAAATTTTTCCTTTAAATTTATAGCTGTTTCAGATCGAATTTGTTTACGGCAATTTCGAATTGTAGTTTTACTTATTGCTAACTGACTTAAATCATGGCCCAATGCTTCAGCAGTGGCTATGAGAATTCGAACAGCATCTCTGTCGCTAACTTTACACTTGTCCAGAGTCGCAACAAGCTTGGGTGTTATAAAGTTTTTCATTTTACGTTTCTTTCCCACATTTCCAGTAGATGTTTGTTGAAAATTGTCTTGAAGCTCATCACTGTCTATTTCAGTCAATTGTCCTTCATCATCTGAGTAGTCCTGACTTGCAACCAAATTTTGAGATTGCTCCTGGTGATACTTTTCTTGCCTTATCAGTTCTCTTTCTTCACGCATATTTCTTCTTTTCTCTCTTTCAAAAAGTGCTCGATCGCTTCCAATCATACCACCTGGTCTGCCTTTTTTCCGTTGATTAAGTAGAAATAGTCTATCTTCTTCGATTTGAATAATACTTAACGCATCACCATGAGCGATATCAAACAAATCGTCTAATTCTTCCACAAAATCGTGCTCAGGTTTCTCCTGTAGAGCTGTACGGCGCTTACAAGTTTTCTGAAGTGTCTTCCACTGATGATATAGAGCTTCCACTTTCTGAACGCTACGAATATTCTGGCTTGTGGGAATACGTGCTTTATCCCAGAGTACTTCTGCTTCTTTAATTACAAGATATGCACTCGGACGAAGATTGAGCTTAATTTTCCGCATATTGTAAAAAAGAACTTTTAATATTTGCCCTTTTGATGGTAACTTGCACCCAATGATTTGACTTTCGTCGTGCCCAAGCAGAAATAACTTTTCATTTGCTCTTGTTTCCATTGCTGTTTGAGTTACATTAATAATATTAAATATGTTATTATATTTTGAAAATATCGAGCACTTTGTTGTTTAAACTTACCAATTTTATAAACCTTATCTTTCAATCAAATCAAATTAATATTTTCACATTTGCATGTATAACAACACATTATCAACGCTCTTTTTTAGCTTAACAAAAGCACATGTGTACTAGATACCCTTATTCCAGTATTGCTACTTCTATGAAAATATAAGTTTGCTTGATCGCAACTAATTAGCACAGAGCTGCATTTGTTAGTAGCAGTTTAAAATTTTAACTTGCCACGCCCCAATTTGCCGGCATTTATTTAATGACTTTTAGGAAATAAATTTTACATACATATGTAAGATTCCATCATATTTTGAAGCAAAAACTACATATTTTCGTATATATTACTTAAATTATATAAGGTGCCACGCCTTTTTAGGCGCACGCATTAAAATAATAGTCAAAACTAAATATAATATCGATACTTAACATAAATTTTGATAAATAATAATGAAGTTATAACTTTTTTCTTATTAAATTGTGCAAAATCCCTTCTTGTCAACTTGAGGGCGCATGTGCCACGCCTTAACGTTGACCAAACAGTCTACAGTTTTGGAAATATGTTATTTGTGCCCAAAAGAAAAAAATTAGGGGGCGAACCACCTCCTACAAAAAACAAAAATAATTCCATATAAATATTGTCCACTCTAATGTACATACATACATATGTACATAATAAAACAAACTGTGACAAAAAACTTTTGAAAATAGTCACTGGGAATATAAATTCCTCAAAACAATTTTTGCAATAAAAATAAAAGAAATTAAAAAATAAAATTGCAGTTGCAGTGCATAAAGTTTTATTGTTGTTGTTGATGTATTTAGACGATCAACCAAAACAGTGTATCACTCAAAAAGACAACGGGAATAAAAAACTCCTCAAACAGTTTTAACAATAAGAACAAAAACAAACTAAAGAGCAGTGCATAAAGTTTATGTTGTTGGTGAAGATCAACAAACACAGTATAGTGCATACGTGTAGAGGCATTTAAAATTATAATTTATTTAAGAACAAAACAAAATTTATTCTTCTCTTTTATTAATTAAAAACAAAAACTTATTTGCAAAATAAAATTAAAATACATACAAAAAATCTAAAAAAATTTAATGAGATTTACATGAAAACTGAAATTAAAGTTGTATGAGTGCTCGCCAAAGGTGTTATTCTGAAACATGGATTTCTGAAGAAGAATCTTTAAGAAAATCTGTGGAGAACCTTCTCTCAACAAGAGAAAAAAACCGCTACCCGTCTGGATCTCCCAATATGGTTGTCACATCAGATGATAGAATTTCTCCCGTCTCAATTAATGTTATTAATCCGAAAACACAAGTAGGTATGGATAGATACATCACAGTTGTGAAGCGGCAGAGAAGCCCCAAGTCTGCTCAAGTCTCGTCGAAAGCTAAAGTGCCAAGAGACAATAATTCTGGTAAGCCAACTGAGAGCAATAGATTTTCTATTCTTCAAACGGAAGACACAACTCAATCTAAAAAATCATCTAAGCCCCCACCCATTTATTTAAGAGAGGCCACCTCCAGCGAACTCGCGAAGAAAATAGTTTCGATAATTGGAGAAGAAACCTTTAGTGTTACATTGATTTAGCATGGAAAAATTAGTGAAACAAAAATACAGGTTAAAAGCGAAGACGAGTACCGCAAACTGTCCAATGAGTTGGAAAAAGAAAAAAAAAGTTTCTACACATATCAACTGAAAAGCGCAAAAGGTCTTCAAATTGTGATAAAAGGTATTGATCCTTGCGTAAGCTCTGATGAAGTTAAGACCAGCCTAGAAGAGAAAGGTTTTAAAGTCAAAAACGTCTGTATTATTAAAAACCGTGAAAAAATCCTTCAGCCTATGTTTAGGGTGGAATTAGAACCGCGTGATGTGGTTTTAAAAAAGAACGAAACCCATCCAATCTACAGCCTCAAATACCTTCTGCATCGCAGAATCACTGTAGAGGAACCACATAAGCGTGCAGGGCCTGTTCAGTGCATGAACTGCTAGGAATTCGGCCACACCAGGACTTATTGTAAGTTGCCCACAGTTTGTGTCGTTTGTGGTGAACTCCACGGCAATGCACAATGCAATAAACCAAAAAATAGCTCAATGGTGAAAAAATGTAGTAATTGTGGCGGAAACCATACCGCAAATTATAGAGGCTGCCCTGTGTATGCCCATTTTAAGCATTCTATGGTTAAAAAATCATCAGCTGCTTCTAAACAACCCGAGCAATCACTTTTCGTCTCGACCAATAGCTTTCCTCAGATAATCCAGTCTACCAGCCACATGAACGCCAAAAGCTCAAAACAAGTATCTTATGCTAATATAGTAAAATCTAGCACAACAAGCTTGAACCCAGAACCCACACATCAAACTTCTGAACCGCATTTTAGCAATATAGAGGCAACATTGCAGTCCCTTGTTCAGTCAATAAACACTTTTACGAACTCTATGACCACCATGTTGCAGGAAATGCTGAAAATGCAGTCTACTATTTTACAGGCTTAAATAAATGATTTTCCTAAATATTTGTGTCTGGAACGCTAACGGCATCCGCCAACATAAAAATGAGCTCGAATACTTCCTGAAGGCTAAAGACATCGACATAATGATAGTTGCTGAAACTCACTTGACGTCCACTAGCTTCTTTAGGACTAATGGCTACATCCTATACGATACAAAAGATCCTCGTGGAAGAGCTTGTGGAGGTTCGGGAATTCTGATAAAATCCAGAATCAAACATTATTTGATGAACGACACAAGCGAGAATTATCTTCAAGCAACAAACATCTGTGTAGAAAATTGTCGTAACAAATTAGTTTTTTCATCAATTTACTCGCCGCCCCGATTTACAGCATCAATATTTAAATTTTTTCAATCAATTGGGACCTCGATTTCTTGCAGCTGGCGACTATAACGCTAAACACACCTTTTGGGGTTCACGATTAATTTCACTGAGAGACCGCGTACTTTATGACACTATTTCTTGCATGGGCTTAGATGTAATTTCAAGCGGGCATCCCACCTACTGGCCAACAGATCGGCGAAAAATTCCAGATGTTATTGACTTTGGAATAGTCAAAAATATCCCTCTCCACTTGTGTCAGAAAAAAGGAGAGTTAGAAGAGAGTGGCAGCAACTAAGGTCTCCCCAGTTAAAAATTAGATTACGGGAATCAGCAATTCGACTGAGAAATCTCCTAGAAATTCACAAAACAGCGAACCTTGAAACATATTTAGAAAGTCTAGATGGTACTCCTCAGTCAGATTATTCTTTATGGCGGGCTACAAGAGGTTTAAAACGTCCAATTCAAGCTAAACCACCTCTGCGAAATCCTTCTGGTGACTGAAATGAAAAGGGAGAGTTATTTGCCAACCATTTGAAAAATGTTTTCACGCTAACTACAGCTGGCAATGAAGCTGAATTTCCGCCATCTGTTAGCAGATCCCCCACGCCGCTAAGGTTTAATATTAGAAGTGTTGAAAACGCTATTGGTAATCTGGATCACAAGAAAGCTCCAGGCATTGATAAAATTAGCAATAAAATGCTCGAACAGTTACCTCAAGTAGCTAGAAGAATTGTGCTTTTTATTTTTAATGCTATTTTACGTCTTGAATATTATCCGGCAGAGTGGAAAGTGTCTATGATCACCATGATACCTAAGCCCGGGAAGGACCCCACTAGAGTTGAATCCTATAGGCCAATAAGCCTTTTACCAACAATTTCAAAGTTGTTCGAAAAGTTGCTAATGATGAAGTTAACTCCCATATTAAACGATGTAGGATGTATCCCAAATCACCAATTCGGTTTCAGGGCTAAGCATAGCACCATTGAGCAAACACACAGGTTAGTGAATGCCATAAGGACGTCCTTCGAAGACAAAAAATATTGCTCAGCTCTTTTCATTGACGTTTCCCAAGCTTTTGACAAAGTGTGGCATGTTCCAAGTTACGTTGGAGAGAACGGTCGTTTTTTTTATTTGCTCCGTGAACTTTTGTAATTCTTTTTCACCATACCATATTACACAAATATATAAATAAAAAAGTATAGTGTATATTAAAACAAAATAAATATTGATCTAAAATAAACAAAACAGAATATAAACTAACAACCAAAACATTAACTAATTAAATAGACTAAACTCTCTTTAAAATACTGCCATCTTTAACAACAACTATATATAAATGCATATTGTGTCTCACCGAACTATAACATTTTTAAATATAACAACACAACAACAACTACTAGAATCGCAACGGATTTGATAAGAATATAGCCGAACTCTTCACTATTTGCAATAATTTATATTTATATATGTCTATAAAATTAGACAAAATTATTAACAAATTGCACTACAAATATTCTTTACGACTTAAAAGTGAAGTTAAACAAAAGAAGTAATAAAACCAACTGAAGAAATAAATAAATAAATTCAAAAATATTTTGTAAATGCAATAGCACAACAACACCCACGACAACAAAACGGTCCAAAATGAAAACAATAACCAAACAAAAGAAGAACAAAATATATATACTTAAACAAAACTAAAATTTTACAACAAAAAATCTTTACAGGTATTTATACTCGTGTTTAAATTGATGTATAATTTAAGAAAGAAAACGAAAATAAACTCTAAACTTACTAAAAAACATAATAAGAGCGGCAATAATACAAACAACAATTTGCAAAATTTATCAAACATGGACAAAAACACGCCATTAAACTATACAGCAACTAAATCTCTTGAAATTCCCGCTCAAAATCGTGTAAGAGAAAGTCTCCAAAGTACTCAGTGCGACTATACACATACAGACTCACCTTTTAATATGATTAATATCATGGATAAGCGATTTGAACGGCTTACCGAGCAAATCGAGGTTGTAATGATACAGAAACTTACAGAATGTAAAAATGATATCTTAGACAATTTAGATAAAAGATTCAATTTAATAAAGAGCGACCTAATTAACATATCAAAAAGAGTATCAATTTTAGAAACAGTCGCGGCTAATTTTAATAATACACAAGCCGAAATTGTATGTTTAAAAGCCCAAATTAAAACTCAGGGAATTTTAACAACAGAACTTGAAAAATCGCTTACAGAAGAAGTAGCAGCTCTGAAACATGATAATATTGCACTAAAAAAAGAAACTATGTATATACTTGAAAAATATATCTAAAAAAACAAGAAGCCTTCTGATCCTGATGAGAATCTTTATAATATATACAAAAAGATTTGCGAAACAATACAGATTCGTCCCCCTGACGATCAACAGACTTATCGTATTAGAAAAAATAGAAATAATATCTCTGCTAATAAAAGAAAAGGCTTTAATAAAACTACAGATGCTGCAATAATTATTAAATTTAAATGCCCATATGACAGAAATTATGTGCTGCGCTCTATAAAAAACTATGTTAAAGCGCAAAAGAATCCGTTGTGTCTGAACGCAATTGGTTTCAATAGTAGTTCCCCATTTTATCTCAATGAAAACTTGAGTCCGGAAAATTACAGAATCTTTTTTCGTGCACATCGATTGAAAAGAGATAATGTAATATCAACAGCTTGTACAAGTCGTGGATCTGTTTATATAAAATGCCAACAAACTGATGAGCCTATACGCGTCGATGAACTAAGTTCATTGGATAAGTTTTTTCGATCAGCGAATTTACTGAATAATGTTATAACTTTTATGTTACTAAAACTTTCCATAACTGTAATATGTAATCATAGAAATGTCATTGTTAAAACTAATTTCTTGTTAACTCAGAAACTATACTCTATTTATAAAAAACTGTTAATCTCTTTAAAAATTCTATTGCTTGCATTACGAAAATTGTTATAAAATTTGTTAATGACATTACGTTCTGATAACCTGGGGGCTGGCTCTAGGGAAAATCTGACATCTATGGTAAGAATACTGTCTAAGAATTGCCATGGTCTTAAAATATGCCACTTAAATGCTCAGAGCTTAAACAACAAAATGGATGAATTCCAACTTATTTTTGAAAATTCCAATGTTGATGTGATATACATCTCAGAATCCTGGTTCTATCCGGATGTTGGAGATAGTGTCTACAATTTGAGCGGTTATAATCTGTATCACGCTGACAGGTCAACTACTGGCGGTGGTGTTGCCATGTATATAAGATCAAGTATTTCATGTAAAACAAAATATAAAAATGTTGTTGGGGATAGCATTGAATATATTTTCGTTGAGTTTATTAATAACAATGAAAGGTTGCTCATTGGAAGTATATATAGGCTAAACAAATATATTAACATTAACTCTTTCCTAATGACTGGCGACTTTAATGAAAACATTTTGGAAGATACGAGCCTAATGGAAGATATGAGTTCGATTGGTCTATACTTAGTAAATAAAAATTACCCTACTCACTTTACAACCAACTCCAGTACACTAATAGATCTATGCTTTGTCAACAACAATTCCAAATTGCAATTATTTGAACAGCTGTCAGCATCAATGTTCTCTAAGCATGATTTATTATTTTTTTCTTATAACTTTAATGCCTTATCCATAGTACCACCCAAAATACTAGAGTATAGAGACTTTAAAAACGTTGATTACCACTCGCTATATGACGACTTGTCGATTATAAACTGGAGCAGCGTTTTTTACGTGCCCACTGTTGACGAACAACTCAGTTTTCTGCATCATAACCTAAGTTACCTCTATGAGAAATATATTCGTATTAAAAGAAAAGCTATAAGAAATGAAAAGCCTTGGTTTACAACGGAAATTAAAACTCTGATTGAAGCTAGAAACTGTGCATATAAGAAGTGGAAACGGTTTAGAACCCCAGATCTTTACGAAATTTTTAGAAATGCTAGAGCCAATATCAATTCAAATATAAAAATATCTTAAATGAATTTTTATAAAAACAAGTTTCAAACAGCTGTTGATTCTAAGAGCAAATGGACTGAGATAAGAAAAATGGGTATTATTAATGACAGGTCTTCAGAGAACAATGCGATTGACGTTAATAGACTAAATCAACAGTTTGCAAACATACAGATGCCGGCTATTGACATTAACTTTTACAACAACACAAATAGCATCGACTGTTCAAACCATCAAGAGCATGAGTGTTTTAACTTCACTCACTTCACGCAGGAAGAGGTGTTTAAATCATTTTGTGGCATAAACGCTGTTGGGCATGATGGAATGCATCCGAAATTTGTAAAGCTTACCCTTCCGTATACCTTGTTGTATTTTACACATTTGTTTAATACTATTATTACAACATCTACATATCCATCTATGTGGAGATAAGCAAAAATCATACCAATTCCTAAAGCTGACAAGAGCTACCGGCCCATAGCAACTTTGCCTTTTTTATCTAAAGTCTTCGAAAAGCTTACCCATGTGCAGATAAACAGATATTTGCATGAAAATTCTTTACTTACTGCTAGACAATCTGGGTTTAGGCCGAAACATAGTTGCATATCAACGTTGATTGATGTCTCGGAGGAAATCAGGAGTCAAATAGACAAATGTAATATAGTATCCTTTCTAATTCTACTTGACCACTCCAAGGCCTTTGATACAGTTGAACACAGTATTCTTGGCCTCAAACTTAAACACATGTGTAATTTCTCAGAAACAGCTTTAAAGTTAATAACTTCTTACCTTAGTGGTCGGAGTCAATCAGTTACCTACGGCTCAAACACATCCAATTCTTGCACAATGCCTAGAGGGGTACCACAGGGGTCAATACTTGGTCCATTGTTGTACTCAATATTCGCAAATGATCTACCTCTACAACATAAACACTGTAAGATCCAAATGTATGCGGATGATGTGCAGATTTATATCCGCTGTAACGTATCAGACATTGTTAATTGTATGAACTTAATTACTGAAGACTTAAAGCGAATATATTTATGGCCATCTGCTAATGGATTTAGTTTAAGCCCTAAAAATTCTGTGGCTATAGTTATTGGCAACACAAAACACTCACCAACATATTTACCACAATTAAAAATAAATGACGAGGTAATTAAATTTGTTGATACCGCAAGAAACCTAGGCGTAATTTTTAATAAACAATTGGATTGGTCTGACCATATCAAAAGTAATTGTGGTAAGACATTTGGGATGTTAAGAAGCCTATGGATGTCGCAACACTATACTCCACCACATATTCGAATGTTGCTAGTTAAGACCTACATACTGCCGAGCCTGATGTATTGCTGCGAACTATTTGCTAGTTGTGATAGTGTGAGCAAATGCAGACTTAATATAACATATAACAGTATTGCAAGATACATATTTGGGATTACAAGAAATTGCAGCATTTCAAGACATGCGACACAGATATATAATATGACGTTTAATAATCTACTAAAATGTAGAGTTCTTCTTTTGCTGCATAAAATTGTTTACACCAAACAGCCTAATTATCTGTATCAAAGACTCTCCTTCTCAATATCTAGCAGAGGCAAAAAAATTAACAGCATCAAGCATAACAAGACCGCTTTTGAGCAAAATTTTTTTATACATTCCATACGTCTTTGGATCCAACTTTCCCCTTCTATACAATTAATTAGTAATGCAAGTCAATTTAAATCTGCAATCTCTGAATTCTATAAACAGTTTTAATAACATTTTTAACTTCAATATTACCCCATATAGTTAAGTTTATTCTATTAGAGTATTTCTGACAATATTTGAATTTTATTTTAAACTTTATTTATCTTTCTATTTCTATTTCTGACTAGATTTTATTTCTATTTTAAACTTTATTTATTTTCTATTTCTGACTATATTTGATTTCTATTTTAAACTATATTTTTAATATTTTTTTCTCCTTTAATAATTTATATGTATATTAAAGTAGTGCCAAATTATGTGTGCCAAGTCTCTAAGCAATGCTGTAATATAAGACTTAGTCTTGTTGTATTGTTTTTTACATAAATAAATAAATAAATTAAATTAAATGGTTTAATGCACAAAATAAAGCTAAACTTGCCTTCGAACACCCATGAACTTTTGAAAAGCTATTTATACGGCCGAAAATTCATCATTAGAGAAGGTGATTTCTCAAGTTCCTCTCAACCAATCAATGCAGGTGTTCCTCAGGGCAGCATTCTGGGTCCTACTCTCTATTCGATTTACGCCTCTGATATGCCAACAGGCTTCCAAATTCATACTTCAACTTTTGCGGATGATACAGCATTCCTCAGTGTCCACGAAAATCATCAAATAGCTTCGCTAAAATTGCAAAAACATATTGACAAACTAGAGAAATGGCTTAAGTTTTGGAAAATCAAAGTAAACGAACAAAAATGCACTCACGTCACATTCACATTGCGCAGGGAAACATTCACGCCCATAAAAATTAACAACCAAACAATCCCGCAACATAGAGATGTCAAATACCTCGGTATTCACCTCGACCGTAGACTGACATGGAATTCCCATATTAATGCGAAAATGACTCAGATGAAACTTAAAGCAGCGCAGTTACATTGGCTCATGGGCAGAAACTCTACTTTAAAACTAGGCTGCAAACTTCTGCTGTATAAAGCGATTCTAAAACCAATTTGGTGCTATGGAATTCAGCTATGGGGTACTGCCTCGGCATCAAACATTGAAAGAATTCAGAGGCAACAAAATAAAATTCTCCGCATGATAACAGCAGCTCCATGATATGTTAAAAACTCCCGAATTCACGAGGATCTAAGGGTACCTCTGGTGAAAACTGAGTTTGCAAGGTACGTGACTGGGTATATCAAGAAACTTGAAGTTCATCCGAACCCTCTTGCGCGTAACATACTAAACTTTAGAGGCCATACTCGACTGAGGAGAAGGGATACCCTTGCAATCATCCGATCGCAAGACAGATAACTTTTCCGAAATTGAACCCGTATTATTAAAATCTTGAAGCTTGGCACTGGCTGGGCTAAAGTAGAAATTTTGTTTTAGTATTAAGATTTGTATACTTATTGTTAGTTCATTTATGAAAATACAATAAATAATCATATGTACAAAAAAAAATTAATTTTTCGTTTTTGTGGGAATGTTACTTTTACTTCCCATTTATTACATGGAAGCCCCTTTTTATTACTTATCTTCATTCTATAAGGGTTTTACGTAAATCTAAATTGTATTGTGCTTTAAAAATTTTCTTTATACATCATTATATCTTCTTTTATATTATAATCCTTGAGATGGAGGATCGTGTAGTCCGTTTCCGAGTGGCAACAGCCAACGAACTGAGGCACGATTTGTCTCACCCTGTGAACCTGTCAACCATGACCCTTTATTACCAGGCGAAAAGTAAGGCTCAATTCCCATTAAGTAGTGCAGGTTCTTATGGTGACTACAACTTACAGGTTTTCCACTCAGTAGCGCAGGTTCTTATGCTAACTAAGACTTGCAGAATTTCCGCTCAGTAGCGCAGGTTCTTATGTTAACTACGACTTGCAGAAGTAGCCTTCTTTAGCCGTCTGTAATCTCACGTTTGTGAAAAGGGTACTACGAAGGAGAATTGCACATTTTTCTACCAGGATTAGTTATTATTTGGTTATATTGTGACAGTAAAATTTTTGACGCACTGGAGTGCTCGGGGTTCGAGATCACAGCACGCTGAAACCTTTGGCTTCATATTGGTCACTTTTTCTTGTTATAGCACATTTGCTCCTTCTATAGGGAAGCATTTATATTTTTCCTCTTATTATTTTATTTTAGTTTCTTTGTGAGGATATAATTTTTCCATTCTATGTAATTAGCATAAAATTTTCCTCCATTTCCTTTTAGGTTTGATCTTGGTATGAAAAAAATATTACTTTGTTTTATTTCATTTTATTTCCTTTTTTTTGACAAGAAATTTTAATGTTTTCTTATGTTTGTCATGCTTTTTAAGGAAATGGAAAAAATAAGTAATAAGTTATGCCTTTTAACAGGACTAAAGTATTAATTCGTGTTATTTAAAAATTTTGCATTTGTATTTAGTTTCAATATCAACTATAATTTTATGCGTTACCTTTTTTAATAGTTCTTTGTTTCCGTAAAAAAGGCGTAATAATTTCGATTTTTTTAAGGCATTTAACTTTCCCACATTTTCATTCAAAATTATTCTTGCTTTGGATTTTTTTTTTATTATTATTAATTTCACCAAAGCATTTACTTCTTTCTCGCTTTTATTTTTTTTTTTTACCTTTTTTCTTATTGCTTTTACGTAAGCATTTACTTTTTTCCCATTTTTATTTTCTATCAAAATTATTTCTGCTTTGGATTTTCTTTATTATTTTCACCAAAGGATTTGCTATTTTTTCACTTTTATTTTTAATAAAAATTATTTTTGTTTTGACTTTCACTTCACTTTCACAGAGCCAAGTTTTTTGTAAGGATCCGGCACACATCTTTTTTCGCGACTGGCCGGTCCCTGCTCGGGCGCCAGTTAAAAGTCAAGTCAAAAATATTACTGTCAGCTTGTGCACTCACACAACCGTTTCAAATAAAAACCGTTTAACGTTGTTTTCTGTTCGAAGCAAAAATTCGAACTGCTTTATTTTTCCTAATTTTGATTTATCATAATTTCTTAACTTATTGTGGGAAAATGCTTACACTTTTGTTTTACATGGTTTGACTTTAGTAAGCATTTTAAATACTGATCATATTACAACACGCGCAGACATTTATTCTGTTTGTTGCAATATGATTTCACAATAGAGTTCAATATACATACTTATTTGTAGGTCATACTTGTTTGTTAAGAATATTCGCTTCAAATAATAAGGGTGTTAACTTGTATGTATGTATGTTTACAAACAACATAACAATACATCAATTTATACGTTTTTCGTACTTTACAGCTAAGAACAAAACGTGTATTATGTATATCGACGCTAGGCATCTTGGCACTAACTGCAACTCATTGGTATGGCAGCAGAGTATTGGTGAAAAAATCTTCAAGAGGTGATGCTGGTTGTATGCGGAAATCCTAGCAACGCTCATGAAAGCATCCATATATTCAATATATTGCGCTGCATTTCGTATGCTTAAAGATAAGTTGACTGGCAGCATACAATCAATTCAGCTTATTTTCTCTTCAAATTTAGGGATTGTTATATACATACATATGTATGTATCCCGCAAAGAAAAACGTAATTTAGTTATGAGTGGGAATTTGTAGCGCTAAACCTTTTTTCTAACCAAATTCTTAAATGATTTTTTTTATAAGATTTACCAACAAATTATTTATTTATTTACGTAATTACTAAATAATAATAAATTATTATAAGGCCTATTTTACAATATTTATAATAAGTTGTCGAATTTTGCGTATGGTATAAAAAATACAATATAAAAAAGGGCTAAGTACATCAGTGTGCTTATTTCCTTTAAAGCTATACTAGTATAATTCAAATAAAAAATTTACTATACAAAATAATTGTTTATAAAAGTTGGTAAGAAAAGTAGAATGAATAGAGAACAGACTCGTTATTTTTATATGTACGTATATATGTATGTACATATGTATATTCTACTCCAACTTTTAATTTATTATGTACTGTTAACATTTCAATAACAAATGTATGTCCCTATGGGGTTGACTATATATGAAACTGAAGCGCCATTTTCATGATCTCAATCGTTAAAATTCGCAAATATTTGAAGCGACAGAGCAACAGATTTGTAGCGCAAGTTAAGACCTAAATCAAAGAGAATTGTTGATCTGCAGTACCTTCTCCTTTTTTTTAAGCCGAGCAGGCAGTTTTCTCTCTTTCATTGTACCTGGTTTCTGTACCTCTACTGATCTGGTTAGCGTTATGACCGTGACTGTCCTGGTGTTGTTTAGCAGTGTCTCCACTAAAAGTAAGATAAATTTACAGAATTCTGAAGGGTTTTAATGGGTGCTCCTGCTAAGGCAAAGCTTAGTGCGCGATCACTAATCTGTTCCATTTTAGTCAAATCTGTAGAGATATCAACCGGTTTCTGTCAAGCTTTTTTATATTCAGCTAAAGCCAAGTTAGGTAACACTTAAGTAGGGCCCAGTTGCAATACGCATATAAAAATATTATGACGCATACATTTTTCACTCCGCAATTGAACACATGTGTACCAAAGAGAGATAAATTCGTTGCAAAGTTTTTGCCACTCCTCTTTTACTGAAAATGGGACTCACTGAATACTGGTGTTTTTCTGGCAAATTTGGCGTTTTTTCCATGTGGCGAGCAAGTTCGAGCCTGCGTTTTTTTTAAACCAAATGTTTTGTGTGAGAAAACTACATGTATAAATTGTAAATAATTGTTAAATATATTTGCTTACTACTTTTTTCTAGTGCTAAGGTTTTTGACCTTTTTTTCGTACACCACAATTTTTTAGCAAGAAATTAGTATTTCCATTCCATAGCAAAACATCTATCTATTTATTGTGACATTTGTTTTCGAAATAGAGGAATCGGATTTTGCACAAAACATTTACTTATTCTTCGACTTGCCGATCGAATCATCGTTTTAATAAAAATACATCTTAGAGGTACCTAAATCTATTTTATTTCACTGAACCCGCTATTTTGATTTTGAGGAATACGCACTATTTTCATAAAGTCGTTATGTATGACTTCATTTATTTTATATAGGCGTAGCCTGTTTCATTGTATTTTATTTTGGACCCTTAGAATAAAGTTTTAGTATACGATGTGTGTGTAACAAGCCATCCTTTTACAGGCTCGGGCATACAGTTAATAGATCTTTGACTTTCGTCGTGTGGGCTTTAAATTTGCATTAGTCTTGCTTGAACTTGTATCAGATGATTTATAAAGATTTCCTTTATTTTTCTATTTTAATCGATTATATTAATTATATTACAATGGTTATGAAATTTTGTACCTCAGAGCCAACTTGGCATTGTAAAGGTTTGTTAACAAAATTTAGGCTTGATACAGTTTAAATACCTTATAAATATGAATATAAGGGAATATACAAGCAAAAAAGAAAAAAAAATAATAATAAATATAATAATACAATATGTTACACATTCATTAAAATTGTAGAAAAGTTTACAGAAGTAACATAATTTATACTATATTATGACAGAAGCTCATAGACGTGTTGTCGTTGCTTAGTTGTTTCAAACTGACATACATATACATAGCTATTCTCAAGCTTTCTCTATTGCTTGTACTTAAATCATTTTGGTTTATTGAAAATTTTATGGTATGATGTCCTATACCATTTATACTTTTGAATACGTAGAGAAGCTGCTGAAGTTTATAAGTGCCGTAAATAGTAACAGTAGGAAAATTGTCTTTGTATAAAACAGCTGTTGGAAAATTGGATAAATTTGTTACACTCTTTAAAGCTTTGTTCAGCAATCTCGCGATTTTAACTTTACGGTTTTTTTAAATCCGTATACCAATGCTAAATAGTTAATATGACTTTGAATTAATGCTTAAAAAATCTAAAATTTATTTTTTTCCTCAAATTTATTTTTGAACTTAAAATAGGTGTGTTGCAGGAGAGATTTTAATTTTCAGATTCCTAATATATTGGCTCCACATAAGATTACTCTGAAAACAAATACCCGAATACATTACAATTGAACTTTGAATAGATTAACTTACCGTCCACAAATATGCTAAACTCATTATTAAAGGCAGAGTATGGCTTAAATCATATTAGTTTTGTCTTGCCAGGATTTAAAAAAAGTTTATTTATACGAACATATTCTGAAGTTGGCGAAGCATCGCTCTCCATGTATGGTTTCAATGCAGTTTCAAATTTATAGAGATAAAATATACTAACTTCATCGGCATATAAAAACATTTTGCCTGCTAATTTAAGATTTTGTAAGTCATTAATGCTTATAGAAAACAATAATGGGCCTAGGACGCTTCCTTGAGGAACTCCATATTCAACATGTTTCAATTCACTTCTCGAACAAAAAAAAGTAAAAAGCTCATTTCCACTGACACCATTATAACTCAGCTTTTGCAAAAGAATATTATGATCTATAAGATCAAAGGCTTTTGATAAATCAAAAAATATCCATCCATCTTCTTCTTCTTCTTTTGGCGTAACAGTCCGCGGTGTACCTGGGGCTCAACCAACAAATTTTTCCAGCTGGCACGGTCTTTAGCCAACTTCCTCCAATATTGCACACCAAGTTGGTTGAGGTCCCTCTACTTGTGTGCGCCATCAGTTCCGTGGGCGTCCTCTAATGCGTTGTCCCACAGGTCTGGAATCGAAGATTCTACGGGTCGGAGCAGTATTCTCCATGCGCTCTACATGGCCCAACCATCTTAGCCGTTGGATCCGTAGACGCCTGGTTAGGCTCATGTCGCTGTACAACCCGTACAGTTCATGAGTGAATCTTCTTCTGCAGAAACCATCAACGCAAACAGGGCCGAAGATTGAACGCAGAACTTTTCTCTCAAAAATACCAAGGACTTCCTCATCCGCCTTCGACACCGTCCATGCTTCCGCGCCGTAGAGAAGTACAGGGATTATCAAAGTGGTATATAGTATCAGCTTGGTTTTTCGAGAAAGGGCCTTACTACTCAATTGCCCCTTGAACCCAATGAAACAGCGATTGGCAAGAGTTATTCTGCGTTTGATCTCGGTACTGATGTTGTTCATATTGTTGACTTGCGAGCCAAGGTAGACGAAGTCCTTCACTACCTCGAAGTTATAGCTGCCTATGGTGACGTTCTGGCCCAGTCGTCGGTGTTGCGCCTCCTTTTTTGATGACAGCATATACTTCGTTTTGCCCTCGTTCACCGCTAGACCCATTTTGGCCGCCTCCGTTGAAATACCAGCAAACGCTTCATTGACGGCTCGCTGTGTTCGACCAATGACGTCAATGTCGTCAGCGTATGCTAGCAGTTGCACGGACTTTTGGAAGATCGTGCCTCTGTTGTTGGCGTGTGAGTTTTGCACGATCTTCTCAAGAATTATGTTAAAAAAATCACATGACAGTGCATCGCCTTGTCTAAATCCTCTTCTGACATTGAAGGTCTCGGTGAATTCGTTACCGACCTTGATGGAGCAGCGAGAGTTCTCCATCGTCATCCTACACAGCCTGACGAGTTTGGTAGGAATTTCAAAACTAGACATCGCTTCGTATAGCTCGTCCCTATACACACTGTCAATGCGGCCTTAAAATCGACGAATAGGTGGTGGGTGTCGATTTGCATCTCTTGGGTCTTTTCCAGGATCTGCCTTAGTGTGAAAATTTGGTCAATGGTGGACTTCCCCGGCCTGAAACCACACTGATAAGGACACCCTCATCATTCATATCTTTACATATATTATTTTGCCCATTAACAACAGCTTCTTCAGTACGGCACCCTTTGCGGAATCCAAATTAAAGTCTATTTAGCATGTTGTTTTTAACGAAATATTTAAAAAATTGCTTTTGGAAAATGAGTTTAAAAATCTGATCAATAATAGGAAGTATTAAAATGGGACGGTATTGTTCTACTAGACTTGTTTTGTTTTCTATAGAGATGGGGATAACTTTGTGTATTTTTAAAATTTCTGGGTACTTAGACGAGTCAAATATACTATTGAAAAAGTTTGCAAGAATTGGTACTAGATGGGGATAACTTAATGTATATAACTTGAAATTTTGTTTGTTATTATATTTTTATTATTAAATATTGTTTGGTTTTATTTTTCCCAATAAATTCAAAATTGCGAAAGTTTATTTTTACAAATAGATTTTTATTTAAACTTGAGTTTTTCTGTTATTATATTTTTTTATTAAATAATGTTTGATTTTATTTTTCCAATAAAATTTTATTTAAAATTGTGAAAGTTTTATTTTTAAAAATAGATTTTTATTTTTAATATTATTAGAGTTTTTACAAATAGATTTTTATTTTAATATTATGGGAGTTTTTATTTTTACAAATAGATTTTTATTTTAATATTCTAAGAGTTTTATTAAAACAAATTGATTTTTATTTTAATATTATGGGAGTTTTATTTTTACAGCACTATGTGCTTTCAAGTTTAGTTTAAAACTGCTTAACTCTTCTGAGTTCTTTTTTTAAAACAGCACTATGTGCTTTTCTTTTTATTACAAAAAAAACTTTATTTTTTATTTCGATTTGCCCGACCATTCCCATGCAAGCGAAAATGCTTGCGCGTGTTGAGGAATCTGACACTTTTGTTTTGATCGAAAGTGCAGATTCTAGCATATTTCCAAACACAAAAAAATTAAATAAAATTTAAATGATGAAATCTGGCACTTTTGTTTTTTTCAAAGGTGCTGATTTTATTTTTATTAAAATTAAGTGAAGAATAAAAAGAATAGGGAGGCGCATATTATTTGTTCTTAACTCCTCCCTCCGAAATTCCAATCGTCCCCGATTGGTTTAAAAATACGGTATGTCGTTCAGACTAATTTGCCTTTGGGATAGTCTCGTTGGAAGTTCTAATGGATCATTATTTATTACAATGACTTCCTTCGTTTCACTTTTTTACATCTAAAAATAAGAATCAAAATTACAATGAAGGCTAAGAGTCCAATATGAACAGCCATGTTCGATTTAACTAATAAATTTAAAGAGCTAATCCTTTTTGTATTTTTTATATTTAATTCTTTCATAAAATTTAATGATAATACTTCTTCAAATTGAGAGCGTGAGTCGGAATGTTTCAATAATGCGGGTAATGGTCTTAGGGCTTTCGTTTGCAATGACGTAAAATTTAAATTATTAATCCTTACACTATCGTTTAAAATTTTTATTAAATAATTTCCATTTAACATTTTGGTTTTATTGCCTTCAGAGACATTTCCATTAAAATTGTTTAGTAAAATCAATTCATTACTTATTTCTTCTATATTTTTAACATGTTCCGTATTCGTTACAACACAATTATACGGTTTGTTTTGCATTACATTTTTTATACAATTATCTTCTTCTAAATTTACAATATCATTCTGTTTACAAATTTTAATTTCATTTACAAGTTTACAACTTTTTCCAATACCATAGTACATTTCATTACATTTCAATATTTCATCAAATTTTATTTTTAGAACAGTTTCATTTTTTACCAATGGCTTCATTAAGAATTGTTTACATGTATCTGTTCCCGTTTGGGGTATCTTTATAATATAAATCAATATGTTTTCTTTGAAGGCAACATTCACTTCTGCAAAGTTCAGCGATTCTTCTAAAGAATCAAATGGCATTTTTTCTTCTACAAATATCTGATTAAAATACTTAAAAATTTCTTACATTAAATAAATGGTGGTAGACATCCTTCTTAGTTTGCAGTTGTTTTACGTTTATGCTTGGAAGGCTGTGCTCATACGTCACTCCTGTTTGATTGCTCTACTGGGGGGCCTTTACCAAGACTTTTTTGTTGGGACCACTTGAAGTCGCTTTTCCGCAGATTGCGCCACTTGGCAATTATTTAACACTTTCACAGATCGCGTTTCTTGAAAATTTTGTTATTTCCCACGGGTCTCGCCACTTGGCAATTTCTTATCACCTTCCACGGATCGCTGCACTTGAAATTATTGTTATTTTTTACGAGTCGCGCTACTTGGCAATTTCTTATTACCATCCACGGATCGCGGCACTTGAAACTTTTTATTATTTTCCAAGGGTCCCTGCTCGGGCGCCACTTGAAATTTTGTTTGTTATTATATTTTTATTATTAAATATTGTTTGGTTTTATTTTTCCCAATAAATTCAAAATTGCGAAAGTTTATTTTTACAAATAGATTTTTATTTAAACTTGAGTTTTTCTGTTATTATATTTTTTTATTAAATAATGTTTGATTTTATTTTTCCAATAAAATTTTATTTAAAATTGTGAAAGTTTTATTTTTAAAAATAGATTTTTATTTTTAATATTATTAGAGTTTTTACAAATAGATTTTTATTTTAATATTATGGGAGTTTTTATTTTTACAAATAGATTTTTATTTTAATATTCTAAGAGTTTTATTAAAACAAATTGATTTTTATTTTAATATTATGGGAGTTTTATTTTTACAGCACTATGTGCTTTCAAGTTTAGTTTAAAACTGCTTAACTCTTCTGAGTTCTTTTTTTAAAACAGCACTATGTGCTTTTCTTTTTATTACAAAAAAAACTTTATTTTTTATTTCGATTTGCCCGACCATTCCCATGCAAGCGAAAATGCTTGCGCGTGTTGAGGAATCTGACACTTTTGTTTTGATCGAAAGTGCAGATTCTAGCATATTTCCAAACACAAAAAAATTAAATAAAATTTAAATGATGAAATCTGGCACTTTTGTTTTTTTCAAAGGTGCTGATTTTATTTTTATTAAAATTAAGTGAAGAATAAAAAGAATAGGGAGGCGCATATTATTTGTTCTTAACTTATATAAAATTTCTGGGTACTCAGACGAGTCAAATATACTATGAAAAAAGTTTGCAAGAATTGGTGCTATATAACCTGAGCTACATAAAAATACTTTAGGACTAACGGCTCATGGCCACAACTTTCCCAAATCGACAGTCCATTAACGATTTCCTCAAAGTTGCTTTTGAGTGGCCTTAAAGTTTTGAAACCGTTAAAACAATCCAGGGATGTTGTAACAATTTGCTGTTTTATTTTTTTAACAGAATCCATTTTAACAGAATGCATTTCCCGGGCGCCTAATCTCCCGTTTTGGCGATTTGCACTGGCCAGCAAGATCGCCTGATTTGACCGCTCCAGACTTCTTTTTGTGGGGCTTTTTGAAGTCGCGGGTTTATGTCCACAAGCCTCAGACTCTTGCAGCTCTTAACGACAATATCCGTCAAGAATGTGAGGACCTATCGCCGGAAGTTTTGGACAAAGTGATGGAAAATGCCATAAAAAGGGCTCAAATGACAATCAACTGTGGCGGCGGCCATTTACATGCCATCATATTCTCGACTTGATATAAAAAAAATTAAAAGACCAAATAAAAATAATCCACAAGAAGAATCAAAGTTTTTAATTTTTTTTTTTTTAATTACAGCCAAAAAACATGCGAAGGTTACTTTTGCGCCACCTTGTATATTTGAAGAAGACTCTGTTTAAACCGCGATTCCGCACGACAATAATTGTAGGAAGTTTAGGAAATTCAATGTTCTAAACTTATTAAGTTTATAAATGCTTCTGATATTGAAAGAAATAATATTTATTGAATTATCATTAGGATGACTTACTAAATGCATTTTAAATGCTTCAACGCTTTTGAAGAATTGATTGTTAGTGATCATAGCAATAAGCAAGGAAAACAGGTATATAAACTGAACGATTTTAAAATTTTATTTATGTAAAAGTTTTACATAAGTTTTAAAAGTAAAAGTTTTTAAGTTTATTTTACGTTGGTGAGAGATAGAAATTTTCAGAATCTTCAGGGCTGTCTATAGTATGCAGAGCTGATTGCCTTCTTGATCGATACGTTGCTGCCTCCAATAACAATTTATCAACTTCTTCAGAACATTTAATTTGCTTAAGTCTCAAAAATTCACTCATTTTGGTGAAGACTCTCCCACCTGATACATAAATAGACCGATATCCAATTTTTATAATGATTTCGCATAGTTAAATAGGGCCATTGTTTCTTTACTTAAATAATCATTTATTTATATAGATTTTTTTGTTTCCTCTTCTTCGCGTAGTTTTGATTTAATAGACATTAATTTTTCTTTTGATGTCTTTTAACATCTTTATTTCTGTCTTCAGTTCCTTATTCTCTTTTTGAAAATTCTCCACTTTCTTTTTATTTTCAGCTACACCTTTTATGAAATCAACGAATTGTTTCGATATAAAATTTATTGTTTCATTTAAGGCGGACAATTCATCAAGTTTTTTTGAACTGCGTTTTTATATCCTTCAGTTCAGCTTGCACAGAGCAATTTTTGCCGTTATTATAATCACATTAGTGACATACAAACTCGATTCTCATGTTTAAGCAAATATTCAAGCTGTCGTTTCTAAAGATGTACAAACAACATAAAAGTTTTTGTTGCATTTATCACACTCAATGCTTTCTTCATTTTCTTCAATGCACAATTTTCACTGAGCACATATGACTTATTTTTAATACTGCGCCTGCTAGACTTTGGCATATTTTATAAGTTTTAAAAACTTTGTACTTACCAGAACAGCAGTTTTTGGTTTACTTAATTATTATAAAGTGTTTTGATATCTTAAATAACTTAATTAATTTTCTGCCAATAAGAACGATAATTTTTTTACTAGATATAAGTTTTTTAGTCAGCGCTTTTACATAATTTACAATTGTGCACACTTATGGACTTTTATGCACATATGTACGTAGCTGTCTGTCGGATGACAAAAATTCTTTTTAAATGCAATAACATATTTCTTTTCTCGGAGTAATAGCGTTAGTGTGACGAATAATTAACTGTTAATGGAGGACACAGACCTGCTCTGGTATGCATATCATATAATACTGAATTCTGTGCTTAGGGTTTATCATTGCACTAATTAAAATTATATCGGATGCATTATACTTAAATTACTGCAGCGCATGCATTATTTTATTAACAATAATACAAAACATATTTAAATCTGAATATATTCCAGCACGTATAGGGGTATTTGTCCAATCTCCTCCAAAATAAATAGCATAATTCCAAACCCCAACGAAATTATTTTATTTCTTGTCCAATTTTTTCGCACAACATTTCATGTCGTAAAACAAATTTTTACTACGACAGTTGCATGAACTTCTGGATGTGTGAGCAGTAGTTTTAGGCTTTGGAGAGCCTGATTTTTCTCTTAATCGCTTGGACAATAAATCTTTCGCAAGCCGCCAATGGGCATGAAGCAATGTGTGATAGAATTTATTGCAGTGCTTGCACCCATGTTTTGAAAAACACGCGCCTTTCAAATGGTCCGGCGCAACACAATTCAAGCAATATTTCTTTTCGCGTACTTTGTGCGTATCTACCTTCCTTCCTTCGAATTTTCTTCGGGTTGTTTCCATTTTATTCGCTATGAAGCTTCTTAAGGTATTCGTTCTTTCATCTATTACAAAAATGTTGATGGATTAACTTCAATCTTTGGCACCGATTAGGTAGTGAAAGAGATTCAACTGATTGAGGATCTAAGTAAGCTAAAATTAGAGAACCGGTTATAAAGTGGCCTGAACTTAAAGTAATTAAAACAGTTGGATCAGTGGACATAGCAGACATTGGCTCCGAGTTAAGACAGGCTTCAATTTTGGTGTACAGAGTTGAAAACTCTTCAAAGGTATATTTCTGGCAACTTAATAGTAATATAATAATTAATAATAATAAGTCCATTAACTGAGAGAATATCCAGCCGATTGAAGGGCTTGATGTTATTTTTTCTTCTTTGTAGTGTCCCCCAGCTTTAATATCGTCGACATATATGGATTTTTTTATTGTAGATATTGCTTCTGTATAAAGATTGCGAACATCCTTGGCAAGTTGAAATAGCGTACAAATAGCCTAATAAGGAGCACAGTTAACTCCAAAAGTGACCGTTCTTAATACGTAGTCAGTGAGAGCACTGCGGAAAAGAATCCTCTAGTTTGGCGTATATCTTAAATTGATGAAAATCTGCCTATACATTTTCTGAATATCCCCTTTATAGACATTCCAAAAAATACGCCACTTTATAATCAGTAACATGAGGCTGTTCTGCAAAACAGGACCTGGGTGGAGCAAAGAATTGAAGCTTAGACCATTTGAGGATTGTGCTGAAGCATTAAATGCCACACAAACCTTTGTGGTCAGCCTCTCCGGGTTAATGACAGCAAGGTGTAGCAAATAATAGCAATTAGTTCCTGTTGAAATGTGATAAGGTTGAACTCTTGCCATATGGCCAAGTTCCTCATATTCTTTAATCACCTTGTCCTATTCACCTTTCAAATCTAGATATCGTATCAACGTAGCTTCATTACGGAAAAACTTTGACATTGCACTTGAGCGGAAATTCCCTATTTTTAAAGAATCTTAACAAACATCCTTTAATTGAACTGATACTAAGGGTAAACACATAGCGGCATTTCTTTTCATTGTTTGAATGTACAAATCTTCACATGACTGATCGGAAGGACACACAATGTTCCTTTTTGGGGACACAATTTCTTTATCCAAAGAAATTACACAGAAATTAGATATAATATTTATAGCCGAGAATCCAACCAAAGTTTCCTGAGCAATTAAGGAGTTGCATATCCTCTTCTGGACTCCAGAAATAATAATGGATGGAGAAATGTTCCCTTCTATCATCAAATCAATTTTTCCACTACAATAAAATGATACGACTGGCAAATTAGCAAACGCATTTCCTTGAATAGTCTATAATGGAAGTTTGGAGGATAAATGAGGAACCACTGGAGCAGATTGTAATGGAAATTAGCCATCACTATTCCATAACTTATTTTACAACTATGCTAGTCCAAACAATTTTACAGCCCTGTATATTTTAGTACAATGTAACATATAAAATAGAGCGAATAAAAAGCATAAAAACATTAATACAAAAAACATCAAGACTTATTTAAATAAAGCAAATAACTTTTAATAACCTGGAATAACGGTTGTCCGAAAAATGAAAGAGCATAAGTATGTACAAACAAACATACTTTAAATAACATACTTTAAAAAAATAATACATACATATATAAAACGATCGAAAACAAAACATTACAAAAAGAGACATCAACACAACAACAGCAACACCACTTTAAAATTAAATTTAACAAATAAATTTAAAAATGCATATACAATACAAAAGGAAATGAACGCAACATTTAAATACACTTAAACATAATTAATAAGAACTAAAAATAAAATATATACAAACACTAAAATAAGAAGAAGAAAATACAAGGAACCCAAAATATGTATGTATAAATTATTATTTTGTAGGTTTAAATGATTAAAAAAAATACATTTCTTTATTTATTAAACTTTGTTTTTTACAATTTTCACTTAATACAACTTTTGTTATTCAAACTTAAAATGCAACTGAACTTTTTATATTTTACAAAATTAATTACAACTTGAATTCAATATTAAAATATGCTTGGTAATCAATAACGACACGCTTATTACCTTATGCATTCAACTTAATTTTGTTTTTGACCGTTTACAAATGTGTCAGCGATTTCCAAAGAAGTTTAGCAAACTGCAATTAGGTCATTGGACGATTTTTGTGCTTCCGCTTAAATGCTTTTTTATATTAACATCCGTTTGAATGTTTTTTATGTTAACACCTCCCCACTTAAATCCGATCGTCCTCGTTCGGTTAAAAATAAGGAATGTGTGCGATCCTTGTTACTCCCTTGGACTTGTTTCCCTTGGGTTCTGATAAATCGGGCATAGAAGTTATCTGCTTGCCGGAATTGAAACACTTTATTATGAGGGTATAACAGAACTTAACTTTATTTTGGTATTTTTCTCTTTTATACAAAGTAATTGTTGAGTAATCAAAAATATTTAAGTTACAAAATATTTTGTTCTTGTCCAATCAAAAAGTTTAGTTTATTAAAATTACAAATTAATCATTTTTAAGTTGCTAATTAGCCAAAAAATTGGAACATAAAATTTCTAGCTCTTAACCAATCATTATGCTTAACTTATTA
The DNA here is from genome assembly GCA_932526305.1 of Epicampocera succincta. Classification (NCBI taxonomy): domain Eukaryota; kingdom Metazoa; phylum Arthropoda; class Insecta; order Diptera; family Tachinidae; genus Epicampocera; species Epicampocera succincta. Next base: position 27,157,761 of record OW052037.1, read on the forward strand.
AATTACTTACTTGCAAAATTATAAAAGCAAAAAATAATTATTAACGACTTTATTGTTGTTGTGTAATGTGAGTGTATGTCAACTTGAATAACCTACATAATTTATAAATTGATTATTTGCAAAAATATATTTAAATGGTAAAAATAATTGTTAGTGATTTTTATTGTGGTTGTATAATGTGCGTGTGTGTGTGTCAGCTTACAGGGTGTGCTATCTTGTGGATCAACCTACAGGGTGTGCTAACTCCCCCATCCTTAGGAATCAGCGCCTCGCTGATAAAGTTTTAAGGGATTTTCTGAGCTGGTTGAAATTCAACAAGTGGTGGTATGAAAATCGTTTTGGATTTTGATTTATTGTAGACGTAAATAGAAATTAGTAGTACTAATCCGAAAACAATTAATACGCAACTAGAGCTGGTTGACACAATGTTGCTTAGGGAAATATGTTCTAGTTTCTGTACGTTAGTTAAATGAAGTTGGTGGAGATAGTCTAGGTCCAATTTCATCTCATTTTCCGTGAGATTGCTTTGAAGTATTGGGGGTAAGATTTGGTGAGATGTAGTTTGCCAATTAGTATAGCTGACATTGCCTATAGTAATTGTTTCATTAAAAAAATTAACAATGAACGTGCCGTTCAGGCTTTGTGAATTATTGCCGTAAGCCAACTTTCCATTAAAGTTGGTAATGAAAATTGTGCCAGCGGAAATTAGTTCAACTACCGGTTTGTTTTGAAATTGGTAATCGCATAATGCTTTTTCCCCTGTTAGAATTTGTGCAATGCAGTGACTTTTCCCTAATTTCTGCAGTTGGTCTTCTTTACAGATTGTCATATCGTCTATGAGCGTACACTTTCCCTGTACACCATATCTCTCCGTTTGAGATACAAAAAGGTTTGTGAAACTTAGATAGATTCTTTTATTGTTCTTTACTGTCGACCGGATGAGAATATTGTTAAACAAGGTATCTTCTGTTTGGGGTAATGAGATGATGTATAAGAGAAGAGAGTCTTTTACTACCATTGACGGTTCTGCGTATTTAAGAGCTTGTAGCTCATTTTTGAATGGAAGTGTTTCTGTTTCGGAGAGAATGTTTGAAATATCTGCTTTGTTTAATAATTGTGAATGAACTATTCCTTTTTTTGCAAGCTGAGCCGCCATAACTATCTGAGAGATTTCATCTTTAATTAATCCTAGCTTATTAAATAACGTCTTTTCGAATTTATCTGTGTTGTTTGTATTTATTTCGTCTATAATCCTATTGTATCCGTTTAGTAACTCGTTCGTTGTTTGGATTAAATGTTCGTTGATTGTGTACTGCTTGTTATTGTTCTGTGTTAGGTCATTTGTTTTAGTCAAAATGTTGTCCCAGTCAGTAGCGTCAGGATTGCCAGCTAACCATTTCCATGCCGATCCAATCCAGTTAATTGATCTCCTACTTTTGGTGGGACTCCTTACGCGTAATTGGTCCAACAAGTTTTGTATTTTCGAAAGTTGATGTTCCAATTGTGGTGCTAAGGCTCCAGTTCTATTAATCTCGTAGCGAACCACTGGTTTGATACTATCAACCACCCGTTCGTAATTATTCAGATCAATTGTGTGTATGATTTTGTAAGTTCCTTTTCTTATTCTTCCATGACCTTGTTTTATTGCAACTAGAGGGCTGTTGTATTCGTAAGTGTCTACGTTTGCGTTCGCCCAAAATGGTTGTAACCTGAAATAGAAGGGTTGTCAGTTTTTCAAATGTGATTTGTGAATTTTCCTGTTTTTAGTAGTAGTTATTGTCGCTTTATTGTCCTTAGCTACAGTTTCTTTCTTAAAAATAGGTTTACTTTTCCCTTTAATTTGTTTGTCTTTTTTAAAGACGACCTCACCAGGCGCATAGCTTTTTTCCTTTGTTCTCTTTTTATTGTGCCAACTAAGTGTTTTCTTCTGGTTCCTGGCTATTTCATTTCGCAAATCAGTGTTCACAATACCTTTGAAATCTACTAAATTCTGGTAATTTATCCTTCCTGTTCTTCCGAAAAATATATCGGCAGGTTTCTTTTTTGTCACCGAATGTATGGTATTGTTATACCTATCCACTGCTATATTCACGACCTCTTTTAGGGAGTAATCAGGGTATTCTGCTCGAAGACATCTTAATAGTTCAATTATAGTAGAGTGAACTCGTTCTATTGCACCATTTACTTCGCTCTTTTGCGGGGGCGCCAAATAGATTTCAATTCCTAAGCCTTCCAAATAGTTTAGTCTTATTGGGCTAATAAAACTGCCCTCATTATCCATCACCAATAACTTTGGAGCAGAAAAGTAATGCAGAAGTTTGATCATTTTATCTCTAATATGTAGAACTGATCTGTTTTTTATTCTAAAAAATTTTGTAAATTTAGAGAACTTGTCTATACAAGTTATAAATTTTTCTCCTGAAATTTCAATTATGTCGATATGTAATATCTCTGTGGGATAGGATGGAATAGGTGTCGCTTGGAGTTTAGGTCTTGGAGGATGTCGATCATATTTGTTACAATTGCATATTTCGCATGATTTTGTGTAGTTCTTGATAAGCCTGGACATTTGAGGGAAATAGTATTTCTCCAATATCTGCTCCCTATTCTCTTTGCTGTTTCTATGAGCCCTTTTGTGTTCATTTTGAATTATTTGGAATTTATGTTCTTCGTTTGAGATATCAGTGACCATTCTTTGAGTGATTCTTATACGAAACTTAGAAAAATTCATTTTATATACCTTGTTCAATATGGTAATATATTTTTCGGGAATTTTGATCCCATTGACTAAATTAGGATTAAGGGTATTTTTTAAAATATAAGTTAAATTCTTCTCATCAAACCTAAAGCGCTTTATATAATGCCTTTTGTAGTTTGGGTGTGGCTCCCTATGAACATCTGGTTTGCGCCCTTCTGAAAATACTATTTGGTTTTTAAACACATTCAAAGGGGCTTCGCAATGAGGAATAAGATCAGTGCTATCTTCGTCAGCACTATGTTGCGTACTCTCACTGGATGATGTCATCATATTAATTCCTACTGGCAATCCTGATAAAGCATCAGCAACAATATTTGTCTTCCCTGGTTTGTAGATAAGTTGGTAATTGTACTCTTCTATTCGTGCCTTCCATCTCTTAAGCTTGGCGTTGTTGTTCCTATTGCTTAATGCAAAAGTTAATGGCTGGTGGTCGGTTAATATTTTAATCTCTTTTGCACCATACAAATAGGTTCTAAGCTTATCTAGTGCCCATATGATGGCAAGCATCTCCTTCTCTATTGTGGAGTAACATTCCTCCGTTTTATTAAGGGATCGTGATATATAGGTTATGGGCCTATCTTTCCCGATCTCTCCCTGGGAGAGGACTGCACCAATAGCCACATTGGAAGCATCTGTTGTCAGGATAAAAGCTTTTTTGAAGTCGGGGAAGGTTAAAATCTCCGAGGACATTAATAATTCTTTCAATTCGTTGAAAGATTTTAAGCACTCGCCTTCCAGTGAAATATTTACTTTCTTAGACTGATTCGCTTTGATCTGAGCATTGAAGCCTCTTGTTAGGTTAGTAAGTGGCTTTGCTACTTTCGCAAAGTCCCTTATAAAGCGTCTGTAGTATGAAGCTAGGCCTAGAAAACTTCTTAATTCTTTTAAATTTCTTGGTGCAGGAATCCTTTGGATTGCTGATATTTTTTCAGGGTCAGGCAAAATTCCATTTTGCGTTACAATATGTCCCAAAAATTCTACCTGTGTTTTGAGAAATTTAGATTTTTCTATATTAACCTTCAAATTAGCTTTTTGTAGGAGCGAAAATACTTCGTCCAGATTTTTTAAATGCTCTTCTTTATTTTTCCCCACAATTATGATGTCATCAATATACACATAGCAGCTTTTGCCTATTAGTGGCTTAAGTACGTCGTTAATCATTCTTTGAAAAATCGACGGGGCGTTCTTGAGCCCAAATGGCATTCTCGTAAACTCATATTTGCCGTTGGCTGTCGAAAAGGCTGTTTTCTGGATGTCACTGTCTTTCATCCTGATTTGATGAAAGCCCGATGTAAGATCCAGTGTAGAAAAGTACTTACATTTCCCTAGGCTGGCTAATGTGTTATTAATATCCGGGATTGGATATGCATCGGATATTGTTACTGAATTAAGTCGTTTAAAATCTACAACTATTCTGTATTTCTTCTCCCCGGAAGGACCAGATTTCTTTGAAACTATCCACAAGGGGGAATTGTATGGACTCTTGGAAGGCCTGATTATGCCATTCCTTAGAAGCTCTTCAATTTGCCTCTCTACCTCAGCTCTAAGGTTCGCTGGGTAAGGATACGGTTTGATGTAGACCGGCTCTCTCGTGTTTGTTTTTATTTCTGCACGGACGTTTGTATCAACCGCGCCATTATCAGAAACCGGTCCGAACAGGTCGGTATACTTATCCAAAATATCTTGAATATCGTTATTATTATTTGGGCTAAGCTGATTGTTATTTACATGTTGCGATATTTTAGGTCTTAATTTAATTGTTACGTTTCCTTTTAAGTACAAAAAATCATTTTTTCTATCTATTACTGCTTCTAATTCCCTTAGCGAATCATCGCCAATAATGCCTTCAAATGTGTTTAGTTTAGGGAGGACATAAAAGACAAGTATATTCTTAATTCCTACGCTTTTAAAAAATTGTACGCTTATTTTACTATCTATTCGAATTTGTCCTGTGGCAGACTGGAGTTTAAAAGGACTACCTAGCTTTCTAGAATTTGTAGCAAGTCGTTCACATATAAAATTTTTGTTTGCACCGGTGTCAATCAAGAATTTAAGAATTTTCCCATCCTTAGTGTGGAGTTCTACGTATGGTATGCTAGAAAGGCTTCTTCTATAAAATTTGATTCCTCACAATTTTGTTGCTCCTCGCAATACTGTAGTTCCTCGCAACTTTGTGGATCCTCGGCGATAGTTCCTTCCGCTTCTATGTTAAATAGTCTCTGCTGTTTCTTAGGCATGTTTGCAGAACTATTAGACTATTATTAGTTTGAATGCGTATTCATTTGTTGGTCTGTTCATATAATTAATTCGATGCGAGTGTAATGATGGATCGATGTCCATAGGTTCCGCTGGTTTTGGTTGAATTGGTCTAGGCGGGGGTAAGAATTGCGGAGCTTGCTTACGTTCGTCATTATTGCCGAGATTATAAATTTTGTTTTTTTTCATTATAGTTTAGCCTTCTTTGAGGTAAGTTAGTTTCCATTTGATACCTAGGCTTAAAAATTCGATTAATAGGGGCTGTTACTGAGTTGTTCAAAGACCTGGGGTGAATAGAATAATTCCTAAAATTTAAGTTTTGTATTTCTAAACAAGACGCATACGCTTCCGGTAAATTTTGAGGTTTTTGGATTATCAATATTCTTGATAATTCACCGTTTATACCTCTTATAAAGGTATCTAAAGCCCTATTCCTATATCCTTCTACTAAGGCATCTATAGTCTCTTGTGAGTAATCCTGTGTTTTTATTTTATTTATAACTAAGGATAACTGATGATTTACCCTTGCGTAAAACTGGTCAATACTAGAATTCTTTTGGGTCAAAGCACCTAATTCGTGCTCCAAGGTTCGCAAATCGCGTTTGTCCGCGTAATGAAGAGATAGACAAGTTTTGATTTTTGACCAATCTTCATCAAAAATATTGTAGGATACCAAGGCTGTATCTGCTGGTCCTCTAATCTTTTGACGGATATGTTGCAGAATAGCATGGTAAATGGGCTTCTCTTTTACGATTTCATAGTCTTTTAGAATGGATTCAACATTGTGAATCCATGAAATATATTGCACAGGGTTTCCGTCGAAAACCTGTAAATCTCTAACACAATCTGGGAGTTTTCTAATTTCTAATAGCTCGGCTTCTGTAACAGGAGCAGGAGGGACATTAGCTAACCCCTGAGGTGGGCTGATTCTGGTTTCTAACTGAGTCAGCCTATTATTCATAACTCTAATCTGCTCTATCTGTTGATTGAGAGCGCCTGTAAGCTGTGTTATAGCATTCTGTAGTTGTTCCATTTTTTTACTAAGGCTTATATATTTTTGTAAGTACAATGTGTGATTTATCTTTTTATTTTAGCTTTTTTTTTATATATATATTTCTTAAATATTTTTAAATATTTCTTTCATATGAGTTCTCTATTTTAATTCAATATTTTTCAAATTTGGTTATTTTCCACTTAAAACTTATTTGTTAACAAATTGTTTTCAATTGCTCTAATAATTTTTGTTTGTTTTTTTTCTTTTACTTTACTTAATATAGATTTCAATAAATTTTACTTTTAATGTTTTCCTACAAATTTTTTCTATAATTTTTTGTTAATTTTTATAAACATTTAACTTACAGGACAATGAAGATCATTATACGGCTCTCTCGTAGAAACATTTCCTTGGACGGTCCGTTGTTTTCCCTTTTAACGTTGCTTAATCGCCTACTCGTGGAACGGGATACGTCACTTGTTTCTGTTGTCAATTCCTTACAATTACTCGTAGAGTTGCAGATTTGATGTGCAGATTTTTTGATTTTGATTTTGTGTTTTTTGTACACAATTTTTTCAATCTTAAGTTTCACTACCACCGGATAGTTTTCAGTGATGCACAGAATGTTTATCGATTTAATTTTTTTTAAACTTTTTCTTCAAAAAAATTTTTGCAAAGTTTTTCAGGACTTGAAAGGATATTGCTTCTTAATTTTTATAGTTCTTTTTTCACTTTTTCACAATTTCCACTTTCACCTTTTTATTTGTTCCTTGCTATGATTTGATTTTTTTTATTATTTTTAATGTGAGTTTCTTAAATAAAAACACGTTGGGCGCCAGTTATCTGCTTGCCGGAATTGAAACACTTTATTATGAGGGTATAACAGAACTTAACTTTATTTTGGTATTTTTCTCTTTTATACAAAGTAATTGTTGAGTAATCAAAAATATTTAAGTTACAAAATATTTTGTTCTTGTCCAATCAAAAAGTTTAGTTTATTAAAATTACAAATTAATCATTTTTAAGTTGCTAATTAGCCAAAAAATTGGAACATAAAATTTCTAGCTCTTAACCAATCATTATGCTTAACTTATTAAATTACTTACTTGCAAAATTATAAAAGCAAAAAATAAAACAAAAAAAAACTTTATTGTTGTTGTGTAATGTGAGTGTATGTCAACTTGAATAACCTACTTAATTTATAAATTGATTATTTGGAAAAATATATTTAAATGGTAAAAATAATTGTTAGTGATTTTTATTGTGGCTGTATAATGTGCGTGTGTGTGTGTCAGTTTACAGGGTGTGCTATCTTGTGGATCAACCTACAGGGTGTGCTAACTTAGATACTTGTACTTGTGGGTGGTTACTTACTACTGCTGGAACGATAAATGATTTATTTTTTCTCTCGGATATTCTAATTTTAGCAATTAGAAGGATTGCTACAAATATTGCCATTGTGGTTAGTCCAAAGTTGATTCCTAAGTTCCACTCATTTTTGATATTAAGTAACTCTATTGCTTCCGTATTGTTAAATTGGATTTCTTTTACCATCTCTAGTGAAAGTACCTCTTCGATATTTGGTTTTGAATTTCTAGGTTGTAAAATGACTGGTAATGGCTTTATCTGTGTTATCTCAAAAGAACTGTAGGTTTGATTTGATATTAAAATAGACTCGTTGTGGAATTGCAATAAAAATGTACCAGTCAGGTTCTGAGGTTCTTTGTTGATAAAGACCGTTCCATCGAAATTGTTTAAAAGAATTGTTCCGGGTGAAATTTCATCTATAGTGGGTATGTTTCGATTGTCTATCGAAGTGCAGTTGGCTGGCTTACTTTTGATCAGGTTAGCTAGGCAAGTATCATCGTCTAAATTTTCTAAATTTTTCCTATTGCATATGGTAATATTATTGTAATTTTTGCATGCGTTCTTTATTCCAAACATTACATTATCGCATATTAGAATTTGATTATAAATTATTTTGTTTACATATTTCTCATATTTAATAGGTTTTATTAATATTTCATTACAAAAGTTTACATTTGTCGTTGGTATACTAATGATATAAACAATAGAATCATTATTAGTTGCAATTTTAACTTCGGCAAATTCGAATGCCTGTTCTAAGTTTACAAATGGTATTGAATCCTTATTTATTATTTCTTTAAGAATATTTATCTCTGTAGAGGATAGTATAAATGAATTAACTATTCCAATTTTGGCCCAATGAATGGCATACTGTACATTAATTATTTCCTCTTCTATTATATCTAATTTGTATTTTAAGGCCGTAACGGCATGCTCCATTATGGAGTTATTACTATAATTGTTCATGGTTTTTAATATTTCGTTAGTTATTTCAGTCACTTCCTTGATTCTCTCAATTGATAGTCTATTTATAATTACTTGCTTATTATTGTTCCGCAAAATTTTATTTGATTTTCTCTCCAAGATTTCAAAATCGTCATGGTCAGGGCTACCCGTAATCCATTTCCATGCGGATCCCAAAAAATTTAAGGATCTTTTAGAACGTGGTTTCAACCTATCTAGGTACTCTTGAACATTTTTCAATTTACGACTTAGGAAGAGATAGAGGATATGAGATGGACTAACGGTTTGGAGTAATGTTTCCTTTGAGTTATTATTTAGTTCCTGATATTCGTCTATATTAATGATATGAATAATTTTGAAGGTGCCAGTTTGTAGTTTTGCCAGTCCGGAGTTCATTGTCACTAGTTGCGAGTTCGTGTAGTCCATTATTTTAATGTCGGCCAAAACAGTGGTAAAAAGTAATCTTAAATTTTAATTATTTAATTCCTTATGTTATTTTTATGAATTGTTTTTCCTGATTCTGTTATGACGGTAGTATTCTTGTTTTCTCTAACTATTTCCTTTCTATATGTTTTGCTGAGCTTTGTCCCTATTCTTTTATTTTCTTTTACGAAAATAGTTTGTCCGGGCTCGTAAGTTTTGGGTATGGTCTTCGTCTTGTTATGATAAGTTCTGTCTTCCAGTTGCTTTTCCCTGAGTCTCCTAATGGTTTCTTGTTTAACTTTCTCTATATCATACGGATTAGTAGTAACTCTTCCCAGGAAGAAGGTTTCTATAGGTTTTCGTTTAATAGTGGAGTGCATTGAGTTATTGTATTCATATATTGCTTTATGCAATAGTTCTGAAAATGTCCCCTGTCCATTTTCGGCTTTCAGGCAGCGCATAACTTCTGAAAGTGTCGAATGGAATCACTCGACCTGTCCATTGACGCTACTGCTGTAGGGTGGAATTCTAAATACCTTTACGTTATATTGGTTTTCCAGCATAAAAACAATAGCCGTGGAATTGAATGATCTCTCATTATCCATAACGACTGTTTCTGGCATACCAAATGAAAGTAACATCTCCCTTAGAGGTTCTTTAATGTCCTCAACGGAACGAGACTTTAAAATTCTGGCCTGTGCGAATTTTGAAAATTTATCTATAGCAGTCAGTATTGCCTGTTTTCCTGTCATAAAAATGTCTATATGGACGACTTGTCCGGGGAATTGTGGTATAGGCGTCTCTTGGATTGTGATTTTGTTGGGATGCCTTTCGTATTTGTTTTCCTTACATACCTTACAAGGGCTGATGAGTTTTTTTATTTTCGAGTGCATCTGGGGGAAATAGAATTTATTTAGAAGTTGAGCGTTGTTCTCAATACTGTTCCTATGAGCTCGATTATGCTCTCTGAGTATTTCAGTTTCCTGTTCCTCTTCATTTTCCAAGTCTATCACCAGGGTTCTGGAATATTTTACCCTGTACTGGGTGAAGTTATCTCTATAAATTTCCTGCAACATTCCTAAGATCTCGTCCGATGTGTGTATACAGTTAGTAACAGAGGGATGCAGATACCTTTTTAAGATCTGAGTCTGGGAGTCTATCGTGATATTAGGTTCGTTGATTTTATGTCTCTGAAAAGTAGGGAAAACAATTTGGAAATTGTAGAACGTTTGGCTTCCTTCATTTGAGATGAAGATTTGATTTTTAAAGGCGTTTATAGGAGCATCTGTGTATTGTATTAGGTTTTGGGATGAACTCTCGCCACTGTGTAGAGTTGGTGTCAAAGTATTTATGAGAGTCTTTTCTTGCGAAGGCCTATATAGGGCATCGGCAACTACATTAGTGCTACCTGGTTTATATTGTAATTCGTAATTGAAATCCTCGAGAAATGCTTTCCACCTTTTAAGTTTGAAATTCGAATTTTTGTTATTTAGGGCGTAAGTCAGAGGAAGATGGTCTGTAAAAATTTTTAACTTGACGGACCCATAGAGATAGTTTCTAAGCGATTTTAACGCCCATACAATAGCGAGCAACTCTCTTTCATTCGTCGCGTAGTGCTCTTCTGGTTTGCTAAGGGTTCTTGATAGAAATACAATAGGTCTATTGTCTTGGGATAGGACTGCTCCCAGTGCATAGTTTGATGCGTCTGTCGTTAGGGTAAATTCTTTATTAAAATCTGGATACGCTAACATAACATCGTCAGAAGTTAATATGGTCTTTAGCTTTATAAATGCATCCATTGCTTCTTGATCTAAATCAATTATTATCTTTTTTGACACATATTTGGACGAACGTCCTGCCTCCCCTCTCAAAAGCATTGTCAGGGGCTTTGCAATTTTAGCATAATCCTTGATAAAGCGTCTATAGTAATTCGACAATCCCAGGAATGATCTTAGGTCCTTTAAAGTTTTGGGTGTTGGGAAGTTTAGAATTGACTCCACTTTTTTAGGATTCGTCTTTATGCCTTCATCTGAAATGATGAATCCTAAAAATTCCACTTCTCTTTTTAGGAACTCACACTTATCTAGTTGAACTTTCATGTTTGAAAGTCTGAGAGTTCTGAAAATGGTATCTATATTTCTATAGTGGTCTTCCTCATTTTTGGAAAATATTATAATATCGTCCATGTATACAAAACAAATTTTTCCTATAAATTTCCTCAATATGTCATCTAGTGTCCGTTGAAATATGGAAGGCGCATTTCTTAGGCCAAACGGTAGTCTGGTAAACTCGTATTTACCATTGTTGACCGAAAATGCTGTTTTTTGTCTATCAACTTCCCTTAGCGATATTTGGTGAAAGCCGCTTTTAAGGTCTAACATCGAGAAGAATTTGTTTTGTCCCAGTTGTGGAAGAACGTCGTTGATTTCTGGGATGGGGTATTTGTCTGGTAATGTCTGTTCATTTAATTTCCTATAGTCGATTACAACCCTATATTTTTTTTGGCCTGAGGCATCGGTTTTTTTTGGGACGATCCAAATAGGTGAGTTATACGGTGACCTGGAAGGTCGGATGATACCCTGTTTCAGAAGATCTTGTATTTGTTTCTCAACCTCGTCCTTTAATTGTATAGGATAGGGATAATATCTGGAATAAATCGGTTCGTTGGTTCTTGTTCGTATGTCAGCAACAACGGCTGTGGTATATGTGAGATTCTCATTTGGCTCACTAAGTAAAGATTTGTGCTGTCTAATAACTTCCTGTAGTTTGTCTTTTTGTTGTTGTGTCAAATGGTCCGTTCTAATATTAATGTTGTTCACCGATTGTGAAATCCTTTGTTTTATTCGAACTTTGAGGTTCTTATTAATAATCATGTAGTTTTCCGCAGAGTAGATAATAGCAGATAGTTCCTTTAAACTATCGTTTCCGAGGATACCGTGAAAAGTATTTAGCGTTGGTAGTAAAAAATTTTATTTTGCAAGTGTCTTTGCCGAATAAATTAATGAATGTGTGGTGGGTGATTTTATTATTTCCACCGACTGAATTTGCAAAAAACCAATTTTTATTTGGTAGAGGATTTCGTATCAGGCTAGGCTGAATATAATTTTTGTTCGAACCGGTGTCAATAAGAAAGTTTAAAATCTGTCCTGTATTCGTCCTACACTCGAAATAAGGTAAGGACGAATCTATTGGTCTAAAAAATGTATGTCTACGCATTCTTGAATTTCCGTTTGGTTTTCGGTTTCTAGTGTCTCTCTTTGGTTTTGAAGATATTCATCCAATGATGGCAGTTTTTGCTCATCTTCATAACCTCCTAATTCCTCGTAATATTCATTGTTAACATTTTCGGTGCCTTCCGTTTGCAAATGAAAATTTCTTTGCATTTTTGGCGGACTTCGGAACTGTTCGGATTGAACTGTTGGCCTTTTACCGAAAAATTGATTATTGTGGACTAGCCTGTTCATGTAATTAACGGCTCTTGTCCTCATGGATGAATCTACGTCCATAGGCTCAGGACGTGGCTGGGGCTTTGGTATATTTGGCCTTGGTGGAGCGAAGCTTGGATATGAATACCTTTGTACATTCGGTATTTGATTATAATTGTTATATTGTCTCATAGGAGGAATTGGTCTGAATTGTTGGAAGTTTGGGGAGAGTTGTGGCATATGAGCCAATTGTGGGTAAAAGTTTCTTGGCTGTTTGTCTTGATATTGTGTTCTATTTAATGGTTGTGTTCTAATGTAATGGTATATAACAATAATAGGACTGTATTGTTATTCCTATTTGAATTTACGAATTGTGTCCTTGTAAATTGATTCTCCATTTTTAGGCATAAATGAAGTGCCTGTGGGAGATCCTTCGGCTCCTTCATACCGAGATGCAATGACATATTGCCTTTTAAGCCTCTGATAAAAACGTCTAACGCTTTATCCCGATATGTTTGCGCAAGAAGATCGAGCGCTTCTCTACCTACATCCATGCACGATAATTTATTCATAATGAGTGATAAGTAAGAATACACTTCTTGATAGAAGTCTTGTACTTTGCTGTTACCCTGCACTAGAGTACTCATTTGGTACTCTAAAGTTGTTAAATCCCTTTTGTCTGCATAGTGCAATGCAAGGCATTTTGTAATGCACTCCCAATTCAAGGGAGTGTTATAAGATTCTAGTGCCGCGTCTGCGCCACCGACAATTTTATTTCGAATCGTGTTTAGTATCGCGAAGTATTTAGGGGTTCCTTTCATAGAGTCATACAGTCCGAGTATTCTATCTATGCTCTTTTTCCAAGAGCTAAACTCCGCTGGGTTTCCAGAGAATTCCCTTATATTCCTAACAACATCGGGAACTTTGTCTAAATCTGCTAGATCATTCCTGTATCTATCTTCTATTTCCTGATCTATACCTCCTATATTTGCGTTCGGATCTAATATCTGCCTAATTGCTATCTGGCACTGTTGTGCACTTATTCTTGCTATCATCTCCTCCATGTTTCTATTGTTTTCATTATTAGGAGCTGGATTAGGAACATTTAGTACCGGGGGCCTGACCAGATTATTGGGGTTAGCCATTATTTTTTTAATTTAGAGAGAAAAAAAATTATGTTTGTTTTATGTTTTTTTTCCTACTTATTTCTATTCCAGGGTCCCGTAGGAATGGCAATAGTGGTTCTAGGGATCTACTTATTTCTATTCCAGGGTCCCGTAGGAATGGCAATAGTGGTTCTAGGGATAATATTGGTTTTATTTTAAAGGGGTTATTTCTTTTTAAATTTCAAGTTAGTTCACTTCCCAATTAGGATTAAAAATATTTTCGATTTTTAAGACTTTGCTTACTATGTAGCTTTAAATTTAATTAATAATAATTTCCACTTTTCTTGCAAATGTTATTTTTATTCGAATTTAATAATTATCCTTAAAATTTTCACTTTTTTTTTCAAAACTTGTAAAAAAAAATTGTTTATATTTTTATTATTACTTTCCTAATATTTGCATTCACTTATTGTTTTCTTCAAAATCTGTATTAAAAAAAAATTTTTTTTTTTTTTTATTTGATTTTAAATTTGTGTTTTATCCTTAGGATTTGTATTAAAAAATTTGTGTTTAAAAATATTCTATATATTTATTTTAATTTCTTTAAAATTTGCATTCTATTATTATTTCCGTTTCAAATCTATATTAAAGAACTTTTGTTTCTAATTAGTTTTTAAATTTGTATTTTGTTCTTTTTTCCTGTAGAACTTTTATAGGAAAAAGAAATTTGATTTTCACTTTTGAATTTTCGCTAAATAACTTAATTCTATTGTTACGTAAAAATGGTGATCATCTTCATGGAGTTGGTAAGGGGGTGTTTCTCCTTTTTCCTTTTCGGTACTGGGGTACCCGCGTCATACACTATGGTCTCCACACAAAACGTCCTTGTTTCGTAGATGTGTCACTTTGCAGCCTATGGGGTGCTTTTCGTTGGGATCTCCTAACTACAGTCTATGGGGTGTTTTCTTTTAGGAGTTTCCTTTCACGTTGGGATCTCTGACTACAGCCTATGGGGTGTTTTCTTCAGGAGTTTCCTTTCACGTTGGGATCTCTGACTACAGCCTATGGGGTGTTTTCTTCAGGAGTTTCCTTTCACGTTGGGATCTCTGACTACAGCCTATGGGGTGTTTTCTTCAGGAGTTCCCTTTCACGTTGGGCGCCAATTATTATTTTGTAGGTTTAAATGATTAAAAAAAATACATTTCTTTATTTATTAAACTTTGTTTTTTACAATTTTCACTTAATACAACTTTTATTATTCAAACTTAAAATGCAACTGAACTTTTTATATTTTACAAAATTAATTACAACTTGAATTCAATATTAAAATATGCTTGGTAATCAATAACGACACGCTTATTACCTTATGCATTCAACTTAATTTTGTTTTTGACCGTCTACAAATGTGTCAGCGATTTCCAAAGAAGTTTAGCAAACTGCAATTAGGTCATTGGACGATTTTTGTGCTTCCGCTTAAATGCTTTTTTATATTAACATCCGTTTGAATGTTTTTTATGTTAACATATACACATATTACAACGGCCGGTAAATCAAACTACATTTTTTTAAGCTGGAAATTATTGGAAAAAGCCTAGAATTTGAGACGTACAGTTCCTAAGAATGCTACAAATTTTGAAAAGCCTGAAACAACAACTGGATGGATTACCGCAAAAGCAAAAGACAACACTACACATTCTATTACGCTTTTCTTTAATACAACGGGATATAGTATATATGCACATCTGTATGTAAATGATATATGATACTTGTATTTTTAACATACATGTGTAGAAGATATAATTATCAAATTCTAATATTATTATATTGTTAATATTATAAGAAATACACAAACAAAATACTGATACAGAAAAAGAAACAAATTAGTAAACATATGTATATATGTACATAACCTCTAAAAATAACACTGCAATAACAGGCACTTAACATAAATAATTTTAACCCCTTGTGCACTTTTAAGATTTACGTTCTCATTAGAAAATACTTTTTCTCTTTCAAATATTTTGCTTAAATATACATACATATATAACTTTTGCTATATTTTATTTTATGGCTGCATTGACTGAAATTGCGGTGGAAATGTTTGTATTTTATTACGGAGCTCGAATAAATAATTAGTTATAATTATTTAATCAAACGTCCATAAGAAATAAATCCTTTTACCATACTGAATGTTATATCGTTCGTAAAAAATCCAACACAGCTTAAATACTAAATGCATTTTCATCGCTTTTTATATTGCATTTGAATTCTATAATCAACTTTCGTATTGGTCATTTTCACAAAGTACATTTATGTATATGTATGCATTTTTTTTATATCGTGTGTACATAGGTAATTATGTATTCCAGTGTACAAATGATCGATATAGTCGGTTCATTTTAAAATTTCTTAACTGTAAGCTTAGTTGATTTATATTTTTATGTCCATGATTTTTTTTCAATCAGCTTTTGATTTTGTATGTTTTGGTTAAATAGAAAATATTTTTGGTGGTTCGAATGAGTAAAAAGCAAGAGCAAAACCCTTTTTTAAGCGAAATCTTAGCACAATTACAGGATGATAAAACAAATTTCGATAAAGCTTTTAAATGCTTGAACAAGTCAAACTTATCAAGCACAGAAACACAGCATAAGCACTTCAATTTGTTAGTGGTTTATCACAATCACATAGTCACAACTACCAAAACTTTCAAACACCTTTTAAATGAAGATAATTAAAAACAGGTAGAAGAACTTATCTCTTATGTCAAATTAAAACTAACAAATATCCTCTTAAAATTAAAAATTTAAAACTAAGTATCAACGTCCTTAGATGAGCCTTTCACACTTAACATAGAGGAAGACAGTGATGAAGATATATTTTTTGAAGGATAATAACGTTTGGTCAGAGAGAATTTTACGTGAAACCACAATGGCAGATCAAATAAAGTTGATAGGATTGCCATGCAAAATACTGCCAATCTTTGATGGTGCAGTCGAAAACTTGCAAAGTTTTATTGATGCCTTGTCGTTATTAGATACCCTTAAATATAAACATGAAACTGCAGCCATCCAATTAATAAAAAAAAGAAATCGACAGGCACTGCTACGAGCTATATAATCGAGGAAACAACAATTCAGGAAATAAAAGCTAAACTACGTTCCGCAATTGCAGAGTCAATAACCTGCAAAATTTTAAATACAAAGCAATTGAATAAAAGTACGTCAGATTATTCTAAGGAGAGCAGTTGACAAAAGCACTAAATAACGCGTATCTAGCAGATGGATCAAGACCAGAAACTACTAAGAAATACTCCACTCAAATTGCTGTGCAATCAATGGCTAAGAACGCTAACAATGAGAAACTGAAGTTCATTACAGAAGCAAGGAAATTTGAAAATATTTTTGAAGTAGCGGCTAAATTCACAAGCGCTGCAAACGATCACACAAGTAACCAACAAATTTTTTATGTTAGAACGCAGAATCGAAATAAAAATGGTGGAAAGAGTTATCGGGCTCAAATAATGGCAGATACAGGGGTAGAAATCGTAATAACTTTAATAATAGTAACCGTGATAATAATTTACGTCAAAATAAAAACCTTCAAACCCTTCAAATGGAAATTTTCGTAATGATAGTAATAATAGTAATTAGAACAAATAGAAATACTTCAAGATCAGATAGGAATATACGCGTTGTAGAACAAGAGTCGGGAAACTTTAAAAAGGGGGTTTAAAACACGTGAAAATATACTGAACATTGAAAAATATACGAATAAAATTATTTAATTTACGAAATATGACATTAATATGTAATAAGAACACTGTATAAACTGCGAAACTACTGCTATTGGAAAAATATGACCTGGTCTTTTTGTCAGAAAAATAAATCTCTTCCTGAAAATATAGCGCCATTGAATATAACAAAAACACCAAACAAAGCATTCCATACTGTCGTTATTGACACTGTAGGTCCATTTATAACTTCGAATCGTGGAAATAAATATACAGTCACTGTTATGTGTGATTTTTCTAAAGTTCTAATAGCTATTCCAGTTTCAACGAAACATGCACAAACGATTGCTAAAGCGATTTTTAAAAGTCTTACTTTGTCGCACAGTCCACCAAAGAAAATTTTAACAGATTTGGGCACAGAATATTAAAAATAGCTGATGAGTAAGTAGCATGCGTAATTTACTGAGAATCGACCAAGAAACGTCTACAGCGTACCATCACACATAGAACTTTCAATGAATTTATTAGAAGGTATCTATCCACAGAAAGAGTTGACTGGGACGATTGGTTAAAATATTTTATATATTGCTTCAAAACGACACCATCCACGGTACATGGCTATTGTCCATTTGAGTTAGTTTATGGCAAATTACCAATAACATTTTATTTCATGGAATCGAATGAAGTAGAACCAATATACAATATAGATGCATATCACAAGGAAATTAAATTTAAACCAACCTAAAAACATCGAATTTAAAACCTAAGCTAATTACATTTGGATTGCATCAGGGCTACGAAATTCTCCAACAATCTCCTCCACACTTCAAATGATTCACTAGATAATCAGTTAATCTTAACAGTTTGCAACCATTAATGTGTTTCTATTTTGTCAGAACCTTCGTTAGTATATCAGCGGCATTTTGATCGAAGGTAACATGTTCTTTTGAATATTTGCATTCTTTACCATAAACGCGGCTGCTTGATTGTCACATAAAATTGTGAGAGGTTTGTCTATGTACTGAGTGTACCCCATTTCAACTAAATTACCATTCAAATATGCTGCCACTATATCAACATGATTCACCAGCAATATATGTTGTGTCGCCAAGGCCAACAATAGTCTTATTACTGAATTTCTATCATCAGAGCAAACGTGTCTTCAAAGTCTACTTTATATTTTTGGGAGCAACCGTGACCAACTAATCCAGCTTTGTGTTTTTGTGTGAGTGTACTCTATAGTACCATCAGGGCTATGTTTAAGTGCAAATACCCATTTCTAGCCTTTTTTTTAGAATCTTTGCTTCCGCCACTGCATTGGGGCTCTCAATAATTGAATTAAAATTTTGTGGTTCTGTGCAATTTATTTTGCTAGGTCTACCTTTACCACCTCTTAGTAATTTAAGTCTGCCACGTTTTCTTTTACGCGTCACGTTGTCGATTTCTCTTTCATCAGATTCAGTAGCTTCACTAGGGGAATTTTTATATTGTTGCTTTATTTTGATGTCATCTATTTCAAACTTTTTTTGTACATACGTATCACTTCCAAAAGATTTCTCAAAAAATAACATCGCGGACACTAATTACCTGCTCTGTCCTTGTATTATATAAATGATATGCTTTTGTGTATTGTTGATAATCGACAAAATTAATTTTTGTACCCTTTTACAAACCTTTTGGTTTCGGACCTTTCTTCAAGACTACTGCGTCACAACAACAAATTTTAGGTGTGCTACACTTAGAACTTAGTCGGTACGCGATTCCTTAGATAAGTAGCGGTATTAAAAGCTTTACCCCATAAACTTTGGGACACTCCTGACGAATTTAGCATACACCTAGCCATTTCAACAAAGGTTCTATCGGCTCTCTCAGCTACACCATTTTGTTGCGGTGAATAACCAACCGTTGTCTGATGAATTTTGCCTTTATTTGAAAAATATTATTTAAATTTAGTATTCACAAATTCTTTGCCATTATCGCTACGAACAATTTTTATTTTATGGCCTGTTTGCTTCTCAGCAAGCTCAGAAAAGTGTGTAAATATGTCAAAAGCATAATTTTTGTTTTCGAAAACATATCTGAAAATACAACGTGAATAATCATCTATAAACGTGATGAAATAAAATGAGCCACCTACAGATCTTACGCCAATCGGACCGCATAAGTCTGTGTAAACAAGTTAAAAATATCATTTGTTTGAACTCCCTAATAATTTTTGTATGGTGTTGCAGAGATTTTGTTTTGTGAAACCCTCTATACTTTTAGGTATTTTCACTTTCAGTCCTTTAATCTTATTTTTGTTAATTAGTTTATTTAGATCAGTTACATTTAAATGTCCAAATCTTTTGTGCCACTTTTCTGCAATTTTTTCGTCAGTCGCTCCATTTACAACTTCAAATCCTTTCTCTTGTGTCAAATTTAATAAATCATGTACTCTCGCGGTTAATATTATTTTGTTTAGTTTACTCTTCATAATTGCTTTATTTACTGCGAATTGAAGAATATGGCCAGCCTGGATAATTTTATTTATCGTCAAAAAATTGGAATGCAATACATACCATACATCGTTTAGTGTTAGTGTGCAAAACGTACTTCTTAAATTTAGTTTTCCAATGCCCCTGCATATAAATACTATTTCACCTGATGCCAAAAATATTTCCATGTGTGATGTACCACCACTGTCCAAAATCAACAATTCTGTTAATTTTGGTTCATTCTCTTTTAAAGAGCAAGCAAACCCACGTTCTCTTTTATCGCGCGTTTCTCTGCATTGTCCCTTTTTCCACAACGAAAGCATATAATACTGTTGTTCTCTGGCATACTACCATGCGTATATCATTTTTAACATAATTGTATTTGTATTAAAATTCTTTTTGTTTTTTTTACATTCTTTGCGTGAATTCGCCACAAACACTGTTTAGTTCGGTTCACCACATTTAAAAATTTTACGAAATAATTATATGTTTAAGTCTTAATCACCATAGTTAATACTATCTTTCAATAAATATGTTACTTCCTAGAAGTATTTTCTATCTGCACCTTGAATTTCTCTAAAGCAAATGTAAGAGTCTTTTCAGAAAGGAGGAGGTGTAATGGAAATTACACATCAATATTCCATAATATATGTACATATCTTACAACTATGCTAGCCAAAACAATTATACACGTGCAATAAAATTGTTAAAAAAACAATTATACACATACAAAAAAGTACAACATAACATATAAAATATAGGGAATAAAAAGCATAAAAACATTAATACAAAAACCATAAAAACAAAGGTTGTTATTAATCACAACAAGTGGTAACAATTTAAAATTTTTTGTCAAGTTCTCTACCAATAGTTAAGTCAAATTAACGTTTAATTTTCGCAAAAACTGAGTTATTTACGCCAGATATTTGAGCATTTGTCGTTTTAAATGGAAGTTTTAGTAAGTTAAACAAACGCTAAGTTATAAACGTATATTGAGACCCAGAATCTAAATCAAACTACATTTTTTTAAGCTGGAAATTATTGGAAAAAGCCTAGAATTTGAGACGTACAGTTCCTAAGAATGCTACAAATTTTGAAAAGCCTGAAACAACAACTGGATGGATTACCGCAAAAGCAAAAGACAACACTACACATTCTATTACGCTTTTCTTTAATACAACGGGATATAGTATATATGCACATCTGTATGTAAATGATATATGATACTTGTATTTTTAACATACATGTGTAGAAGATATAATTATCAAATTCTAATATTATTATATTGTTAATATTATAAGAAATACACAAACAAAATACTGATACAGAAAAAGAAACAAATTAGTAAACATATGTATATATGTACATAACCTCTAAAAATAACACTGCAATAACAGGCACTTAACATAAATAATTTTAACCCCTTGTGCACTTTTAAGATTTACGTTCTCATTAGAAAATACTTTTTCTCTTTCAAATATTTTGTTTAAATATACATACATATATAACTTTTGCTATATTTTATTTTATGGCTGCATTGACTAAAATTGCGGTGGAAATATTTGTATTTTATTACGGAGCTCGAACAAATAATTAGTTATAATTATTTAATCAAACGTCCATAAGAAATAAATCCTTTTACCATACTGAATGTTATATGTGTAATATCGTTCGTAAAAAATCCAACACAGCTTAAATACCAAATGCATTTTCATCGCTTTTTATATTGCATTTGAATTCTATAATCAACTTTCGTATTGGTCATTTTCACAAAGTACATTTATGTATATGTATGCATTTTTTTATATCGTGTGTACATAGGTATGTATCTAATTATGTATTCCAGTGTACAAATGATCGATATAGTCGGTTCATTTTAAAATTTCTTAACTGCAAGCTTAGTTGATTTATATTTTTATGTCCATGATTTTTTTTTTCAATCAGCTTTTGATTTTGTATGTTTTGGTTAAATAGAAAATATTTTTGGTGGTTCGAATGAGTAAAAAGCAAGAGCAAAACCCTTTTTTAAGCGAAATCTTAGCACAATTACAGGATGATAAAACAAATTTCGATAAAGCTTTTAAATGCTTGAACAAGTCAAACTTATCAAGCACAGAAACACAGCATAAGCACTTCAATTTGTTAGTGGTTTATCACAATCACATAGTCACAACTACCAAAACTTTCAAACACCTTTTAAATGAAGATAATTAAAAACAGGTAGAAGAACTTATCTCTTATGTCAAATTAAAACTAACAAATATCCTCTTAAAATTAAAAATTTAAAACTAAGTATCAACGTCCTTAGATGAGCCTTTCACACTTAACATAGAGGAAGACAGTGATGAAGAATATATTTTTTTGAAGGATAATAACGTTTGGTCAGAGAGAATTTTACGTGAAACCACAATGGCAGATCAAATAAAGTTGATAGGATTGCCATGCAAAATACTGCCAATCTTTGATGGTGCAGTCGAAAACTTGCAAAGTTTTATTGATGCCTTGTCGTTATTAGATACCCTTAAATATAAACATGAAACTGCAGCCATTCAATTAATAAAAAAAAGAAATCGACAGGCACTGCTACGAGCTATATAATCAAGGAAACAACAATTCAGGAAATAAAAGCTAAACTACGTTCCGCAATTGCAGAGTCAATAACCTGCAAAATTTTAAATACAAAGCAATTGAATAAAAGTACGTCAGATTATTCTAAGGAGAGCAGTTGACAAAAGCACTAAATAACGCGTATCTAGCAGATGGATCAAGACCAGAAACTACTAAGAAATACTCCCCTCAAATTGCTGTGCAATCAATGGCTAAGAACGCTAACAATGAGAAACTGAAGTTCATTACAGAAGCAAGGAAATTTGAAAATATTTTTGAAGTAGCGGCTAAATTCACAAGCGCTGCAAACGATCACACAAGTAACCAACAAATTTTTTATGTTAGAACGCAGAATCGAAATAAAAATGGTGGAAAGAGTTATCGGGCTCAAATAATGACAGATACAGGGGTAGAAATCGTAATAACTTTAATAATAGTAACCGTGATAATAATTTACGTCAAAATAAAAACCTTCAAACCCTTCAAATGGAAATTTTCGTAATGATAGTAATAATAGTAATTAGAACAAATAGAAATACTTCAAGATCAGATAGGAATATACGCGTTGTAGAACAAGAGTCGGGAAACTTTAAAAAGGGGGTTTACAACACGTGAAAATATACTGAACATTGAAAAATATACGAATAAAATTATTTAATTTACGAAATATGACATTAATATGTAATAAGAACACTGTATAAACTGCGAAACTACTGCTATTGGAAAAATATGACCTGGTCTTTTTGTCAGAAAAATAAATCTCTTCCTGAAAATATAGCGCCATTGAATATAACAAAAACACCAAACAAAGCATTCCATACTGTCGTTATTGACACTGTAGGTCCATTTATAACTTCGAATCATGGAAATAAATATACAGTCACTGTTATGTGTGATTTTTCTAAAGTTCTAATAGCTATTCCAGTTTCAACGAAACATGCACAAACGATTGCTAAAGCGATTTTTAAAAGTCTTACTTTGTCGCACAGTCCACCAAAGAAAATTTTAACAGATTTGGGCACAGAATATTAAAAATAGCTGATGAGTAAGTAGCATGCGTAATTTACTGGGAATCGACCAAGAAACGTCTACAGCGTACCATCACACATAGAACTTTCAATGAATTTATTAGAAGGTATCTATCCACAGAAAGAGTTGACTGGGACGATTGGTTAAAATATTTTATATATTGCTTCAAAACGACACCATCCACGGTACATGGCTATTGTCCATTTGAGTTAGTTTATGGCAAATTACCAATAACATTTTATTTCATGGAATCGAATGAAGTAGAACCAATATACAATATAGATGCATATCACAAGGAAATTAAATTTAAACCAACCTAAAAACATCGAATTTAAAACCTAAGCTAATTACATTTGGATTGCATCAGGGCTACGAAATTCTCCAACAATCTCCTCCACACTTCAAATGATTCACTAGATAATCAGTTAATCTTAACAGTTTGCAACCATTAATGTGTTTCTATTTTGTCAGAACCTTCGTTAGTATATCAGCGGCATTTTGATCGAAGGTAACATGTTCTTTTGAATAGTTGCATTATTTACCATAAACGCGGCTGCTTGATGTCACATAAAATTGTGAGAGGTTTGTCTATGTACTGAGTGTACCCCATTTCACTTAAATTACCATTCAAATATGCTGCCACTATATCAACATGATTCACCAGCAATATATGTTGTGTCGCCAAAGCCAACAATAGTCTTATTACTGAATTTCTATCATCAGAGCAAACGTGTCTTCAAAGTCTACTTTATATTCTTGGGAGCAACCGTGACCAACTAATCCAGCTTTGTGTTTTTGAATAGTACCATCAGGGCTATGTTTAAGTGCAAATACCCATTTCTAGCCTTTTTTTTAGAATCTTTGCTTCCGCCACTGCATTGGGGCTCTCAATAATTGAATTAAAATTTTGTGGTTCTGTGCAATTTATTTTGCTAGGTCTACCTTTACCACCTCTTAGTAATTTAAGTCTGCCACGTTTTCTTTTACGCGTCACGTTGTCGATTTCTCTTTCATCAGATTCAGTAGCTTCACTAGGGGAATTTTTATATTGTTGCTTTATTTTGATGTCATCTATTTCAAACTTTTTTTGTACATACGTATCACTTCCAAAAGATTTCTCAAAAAATAACATCGCGGACACTAATTACCTGCTCTGTCCTTGTATTATATAAATGATATGCTTTTGTGTATTGTTGATAATCGACAAAATTAATTTTTGTACCCTTTTACAAACCTTTTGGTTTCGGACCTTTCTTCAAGACTACTGCGTCACAACAACAAATTTTAGGTGTGCTACACTTAGAACTTAGTCGGTACGCGATTCCTTAGATAAGTAGCGGTATTAAAAGCTTCACCCCATAAACTTTGGGACACTCCTGACGAATTTAGCATACACCTAGCCATTTCAACAAAGGTTCTATCGGCTCTCTCAGCTACACCATTTTGTTGCGGTGAATAACCAACCGTTGTCTGATGAATTTTGCCTTTATTTGAAAAATATTATTTAAATTTAGTATTCACAAATTCTTTGCCATTATCGCTACGAACAATTTTTATTTTATGGCCTGTTTGCTTCTCAGCAAGCTCAGAAAAGTGTGTAAATATGTCAAAAGCATAATTTTTGTTTTCGAAAACATATCTGAAAATACAACGTGAATAATCATCTATAAACGTGATGAAATAAAATGAGCCACCTACAGATCTTACGCCAATCGGACCGCATAAGTCTGTGTAAACAAGTTAAAAATATCATTTGTTTGAACTCCCTAATAATTTTTGTATGGTGTTGCAGAGATTTTGTTTTGTGAAACCCTCTATACTTTTAGGTATTTTCACTTTCAGTCCTTTAATCTTATTTTTGTTAATTAGTTTATTTAGATCAGTTACATTTAAATGTCCAAATCTTTTGTGCCACTTTTCTGCAATTTTTTCGTCAGTCGCTCCATTTACAACTTCAAATCCTTTCTCTTGTGTCAAATTTAATAAATCATGTACTCTCGCGGTTAATATTATTTTGTTTAGTTTACTCTTCATAATTGCTTTATTTACTGCGAATTGAAGAATATGGCCAGCCTGGATAATTTTATTTATCGTCAAAAAATTGGAATGCAATACATACCATACATCGTTTAGTGTTAGTGTGCAAAACGTACTTCTTAAATTTAGTTTTCCAATGCCCCTGCATATAAATACTATTTCACCTGATGCCAAAAATATTTCCATGTGTGATGTACCACCACTGTCCAAAATCAACAATTCTGTTAATTTTGGTTCATTCTCTTTTAAAGAGCAAGCAAACCCACGTTCTCTTTTATCGCGCGTTTCTCTGCATTGTCCCTTTTTCCACAACGAAAGCATATAATACTGTTGTTCTCTGGCATACTACCATGCGTATATCATTTTTAACATAATTGTATTTGTATTAAAATTCTTTTTGTTTTTTTTACATTCTTTGCGTGAATTCGCCACAAACACTGTTTAGTTCGGTTCACCACATTTAAAAATTTTACGAAATAATTATATGTTTAAGTCTTAATCACCATAGTTAATACTATCTTTCAATAAATATGTTACTTCCTAGAAGTATTTTCTATCTGCACCTTGAATTTCTCTAAAGCAAATGTAAGAGTCTTTTCAGAAAGGAGGAGGTGTAATGGAAATTACACATCAATATTCCATAATATATGTACATATCTTACAACTATGCTAGCCAAAACAATTATACACGTGCAATAAAATTGTTAAAAAAACAATTATACACATACAAAAAAGTACAACATAACATATAAAATATAGGGAATAAAAAGCATAAAAACATTAATACAAAAACCATAAAAACAAAGGTTGTTATTAATCACAACAAGTGGTAACAATTTAAAATTTTTTGTCAAGTTCTCTACCAATAGTTAAGTCAAATTGACGTTTAATTTTCGCAAAAACTGAGTTATTTACGCCAGATATTTGAGCATTTGTCGTTTTAAATGGAAGTTTTAGTAAGTTAAACAAACGCTAAGATATAAACGTATATTGAGACCCAGAATCTAAATCAAACTACATTTTTTTAAGCTGGAAATTATTGGAAAAAGCCTAGAATTTGAGACGTACAGTTCCTAAGAATGCTACAAATTTTGAAAAGCCTGAAACAACAACTGGATGGATTACCGCAAAAGCAAAAGACAACACTACACATTCTATTACGCTTTTCTTTAATACAACGGGATATAGTATATATGCACATCTGTATGTAAATGATATATGATACTTGTATTTTTAACATACATGTGTAGAAGATATAATTATCAAATTCTAATATTATTATATTGTTAATATTATAAGAAATACACAAACAAAATACTGATACAGAAAAAGAAACAAATTAGTAAACATATGTATATATGTACATAACCTCTAAAAATAACACTGCAATAACAGGCACTTAACATAAATAATTTTAACCCCTTGTGCACTTTTAAGATTTACGTTCTCATTAGAAAATACTTTTTCTCTTTCAAATATTTTGCTTATACACAAAGATCTTCGAATTTTATTGGTCAAAGACGAAATAAATAACTTCAGTGAGAGATACCTAAATAGACTAAGCAATCATTCCAACGTGTTAGCAATCAGTCTTTTAGATGATAGCAATGAAATCCAAAGACTTAAAAGACTTCATGTACTTGACCTTCCCTTCCGAAAATAGAAAAAGTTAAAATTCGTTACTCTGTATTTTAATTAAAAAGTAAATTCTTCTTGTATTTATTTTGTTTTTGGGTTTTAGGAAACTCAATATATGTTATGTTGTTATTTAAGAGTCATGAAATTTGCTTATTATTTTAATTGTAAAATAGATCGTAAATAAAACAATATTATAAAAAAAAATAAAAAAAATATTTTGCTTAAATATACATACATATATAACTTTTGCTATATTTTATTTTATAGCTGCATTGACTAAAATTGCGGTGGAAATATTTGTATTTTATTACGGAGCTCGAATAAATAATTAGTTATAATTATTTAATCAAACGTCCATAAGAAATAAATCCTTTTACCATACTGAATGTTATATGGGTAATATCGTTCGTAAAAAATCCAACACAGCTTAAATACCAAATGCATTTTCATCGCTTTTTATATTGCATTTGAATTCTATAATCAACTTTCGTATTGGTCATTTTCACAAAGTACATTTATGTATATGTGTGCATTTTTTTATATCGTGTGTACATAGGTATGTATCTAATTATGTATTCCAGTTTACAAATGATCGATATAGTCGGTTCATTTTAAAATTTCTTAACTGCAAGCTTAGTTGATTTATATTTTTATGTCCATGATTTTTTTTTCAATCAGCTTTTGATTTTGTATGTTTTGGTTAAATAGAAAATATTTTTGGTGGTTCGAATGAGTAAAAAGCAAGAGCAAAACCCTTTTTTAAAAACAAATTTCGATAAAGCTTTTAAATGCTTGAACAAGTCAAACTTATCAAGCACAGAAACACAGCATAAGCACTTCAATTTGTTAGTGGTTTATCACAATCACATAGTCACAACTACCAAAACTTTCAAACACCTTTTAAATGAAGATAATTAAAAACAGGTAGAAGAACTTATCTCTTATGTCAAATTAAAACTAACAAATATCCTCTTAAAATTAAAAATTTAAAACTAAGTATCAACGTCCTTAGATGAGCCTTTCACACTTAACATAGAGGAAGACAGTGATGAAGAATATATTTTTTTGAAGGATAATAACGTTTGGTCAGAGAGAATTTTACGTGAAACCACAATGGCAGATCAAATAAAGTTGATAGGATTGCCATGCAAAATACTGCCAATCTTTGATGGTGCAGTCGAAAACTTGCAAAGTTTTATTGATGCCTTGTCGTTATTAGATACCCTTAAATATAAACATGAAACTGCAGCCATTCAATTAATAAAAAAAAAGAAATCGACAGGCACTGCTACGAGCTATATAATCGAGGAAACAACAATTCAGGAAATAAAAGCTAAACTACGTTCCGCAATTACAGAGTCATTAACCTGCAAAATTTTAAATACAAAGCAATTGAATAAAAGTACGTCAGATTATTCTAAGGAGAGCAGTTGACAAAAGCACTAAATAACGCGTATCTAGCAGATGGATCAAGACCAGAAACAACTAAGAAATACTCCCCTCAAATTGCTGTGCAATCAATGGCTAAGAACGCTAACAATGAGAAACTGAAGTTCATTACAGAAGCAAGGAAATTTGAAAATATTTTTGAAGTAGCGGCTAAATTCACAAGCGCTGCAAACGATCACACAAGTAACCAACAAATTTTTTATGTTAGAACGCAGAATCGAAATAAAAATGGTGGAAAGAGTTATCGGGCTCAAATAATGACAGATACAGGGGTAGAAATCGTAATAACTTTAATAATAGTAACCGTGATAATAATTTACGTCAAAATAAAAACCTTCAAACCCTTCAAATGGAAATTTTCGTAATGACAGTAATAATAGTAATTAGAACAAATAGAAATACTTCAAGATCAGATAGGAATATACGCGTTGTAGAACAAGAGTCGGGAAACTTTAAAAAGGGGGTTTACAACACGTGAAAATATACTGAACATTGAAAAATATACGAATAAAATTATTTAATTTACGAAATATGACATTAATATGTAATAAGAACACTGTATAAACTGCGAAACTACTGCTATTGGAAAAATATGACCTGGTCTTTTTGTCAGAAAAATAAATCTCTTCCTGAAAATATAGCGCCATTGAATATAACAAAAACACCAAACAAAGCATTCCATACTGTCGTTATTGACACTGTAGGTCCATTTATAACTTCGAATCATGGAAATAAATATACAGTCACTGTTATGTGTGATTTTTCTAAAGTTCTAATAGCTATTCCAGTTTCAACGAAACATGCACAAACGATTGCTAAAGCGATTTTTAAAAGTCTTACTTTGTCGCACAGTCCACCAAAGAAAATTTTAACAGATTTGGGCACAGAATATTAAAAATAGCTGATGAGTAAGTAGCATGCGTAATTTACTGGGAATCGACCAAGAAACGTCTACAGCGTACCATCACACATAGAACTTTCAATGAATTTATTAGAAGGTATCTATCCACAGAAAGAGTTGACTGGGACGATTGGTTAAAATATTTTATATATTGCTTCAAAACGACACCATCCACGGTACATGGCTATTGTCCATTTGAGTTAGTTTATGGCAAATTACCAATAACATTTTATTTCATGGAATCGAATGAAGTAGAACCAATATACAATATAGATGCATATCACAAGGAAATTAAATTTAAACCAACCTAAAAACATCGAATTTAAAACCTAAGCTAATTACATTTGGATTGCATCAGGGCTACGAAATTCTCCAACAATCTCCTCCACACTTCAAATGATTCACTAGATAATCAGTTAATCTTAACAGTTTGCAACCATTAATGTGTTTCTATTTTGTCAGAACCTTCGTTAGTATATCAGCGGCATTTTGATCGAAGGTAACATGTTCTTTTGAATAGTTGCATTCTTTACCATAAACGCGGCTGCTTGATTGTCACATAAAATTGTGAGAGGTTTGTCTATGTACTGAGTGTACCCCATTTCAACTAAATTACCATTCAAATATGCTGCCACTATATCAACATGATTCACCAGCAATATATGTTGTGTCGCCAAAGCCAACAATAGTCTTATTACTGAATTTCTATCATCAGAGCAAACGTGTCTTCAAAGTCTACTTTATATTTTTGGGAGCAACCGTGACCAACTAATCCAGCTTTGTGTTTTTGTGTGAGTGTACTCTATAGTACCATCAGGGCTATGTTTAAGTGCAAATACCCATTTCTAGCCTTTTTTTTAGAATCTTTGCTTCCGCCATTGCATTGGGGCTCTCAATAATTGAATTAAAATTTTGTGGTTCTGTGCAATTTATTTTTCTAGGTCTACCTTTACCACCTCTTAGTAATTTAAGTCTGCCACGTTTTCTTTTACGCGTCACGTTGTCGATTTCTCTTTCATCAGATTCAGTAGCTTCACTAGGGGAATTTTTATATTGTTGCTTTATTTTGATGTCATCTATTTCAAACTTTTTTTGTACATACGTATCACTTCCAAAAGATTTCTCAAAAAATAACATCGCGGACACTAATTACCTGCTCTGTCCTTGTATTATATAAATGATATGCTTTTGTGTATTGTTGATAATCGACAAAATTAATTTTTGTACCCTTTTACAAACCTTTTGGTTTCGGACCTTTCTTCAAGACTACTGCGTCACAACAACAAATTTTAGGTGTGCTACACTTAGAACTTAGTCGGTACGCGATTCCTTAGATAAGTAGCGGTATTAAAAGCTTCACCCCATAAACTTTGGGACACTCCTGACGAATTTAGCATACACCTAGCCATTTCAACAAAGGTTCTATCGGCTCTCTCAGCTACACCATTTTGTTGCGGTGAATAACCAACCGTTGTCTGATGAATTTTGCCTTTATTTGAAAAATATTATTTAAATTTAGTATTCACAAATTCTTTGCCATTATCGCTACGAACAATTTTTATTTTATGGCCTGTTTGCTTCTCAGCAAGCTCAGAAAAGTGTGTAAATATGTCAAAAGCATAATTTTTGTTTTCGAAAACATATCTGAAAATACAACGTGAATAATCATCTATAAACGTGATGAAATAAAATGAGCCACCTACAGATCTTACGCCAATCGGACCGCATAAGTCTGTGTAAACAAGTTAAAAATATCATTTGTTTGAACTCCCTAATAATTTTTGTATGGTGTTGCAGAGATTTTGTTTTGTGAAACCCTGTATACTTTTAGGTATTTTCACTTTCAGTCCTTTAATCTTATTTTTGTTAATTAGTTTATTTAGATCAGTTACATTTAAATGTCCAAATCTTTTGTGCCACTTTTCTGCAATTTTTTCGTCAGTCGCTCCATTTACAACTTCAAATCCTTTCTCTTGTGTCAAATTTAATAAATCATGTACTCTCGCGGTTAATATTATTTTGTTTAGTTTACTCTTCATAATTGCTTTATTTACTGCGAATTGAAGAATATGGCCAGCCTGGATAATTTTATTTATCGTCAAAAAATTGGAATGCAATACATACCATACATCGTTTAGTGTTAGTGTGCAAAACGTACTTCTTAAATTTAGTTTTCCAATGCCCCTGCATATAAATACTATTTCACCTGATGCCAAAAATATTTCCATGTGTGATGTACCACCACTGTCCAAAATCAACAATTCTGTTAATTTTGGTTCATTCTCTTTTAAAGAGCAAGCAAACCCACGTTCTCTTTTATCGCGCGTTTCTCTGCATTGTCCCTTTTTCCACAACGAAAGCATATAATACTGTTGTTCTCTGGCATACTACCATGCGTATATCATTTTTAACATAATTGTATTTGTATTAAAATTCTTTTTGTTTCTTTTACATTCTTTGCGTGAATTCGCCACAAAAACTGTTTAGTTCGGTTCACCACATTTAAAAATTTTACGAAATAATTATATGTTTAAGTCTTAATCACCATAGTTAATACTATCTTTCAATAAATATGTTACTTCCTAGAAGTATTTTCTATCTGCACCTTGAATTTCTCTAAAGCAAATGTAAGAGTCTTTTCAGAAAGGAGGAGGTGTAATGGAAATTACACATCAATATTCCATAATATATGTACATATCTTACAACTATGCTAGCCAAAACAATTATACACGTGCAATAAAATTGTTAAAAAAACAATTATACACATACAAAAAAGTACAACATAACATATAAAATATAGGGAATAAAAAGCATAAAAACATTAATACAAAAACCATAAAAACAAAGGTTGTTATTAATCACAACAAGTGGTAACAACTTAAAATTTTTTGTCAAGTTCTCTACCAATAGTTAAGTCAAATTGACGTTTAATTTTCGCAAAAACTGAGTTATTTACGCCAGATATTTGAGCATTTGTCGTTTTAAATGGAAGTTTTAGTAAGTTAAACAAACGCTAAGATATAAACGTATATTGAGACCCAGAATCTAAATCAAACTACATTTTTTTAAGCTGGAAATTATTGGAAAAAGCCTAGAATTTGAGACGTACAGTTCCTAAGAATGCTACAAATTTTGAAAAGCCTGAAACAACAACTGGATGGATTACCGCAAAAGCAAAAGACAACACTACACATTCTATTACGCTTTTCTTTAATACAACGGGATATAGTATATATGCACATCTGTATGTAAATGATATATGATACTTGTATTTTTAACATACATGTGTAGAAGATATAATTATCAAATTCTAATATTATTATATTGTTAATATTATAAGAAATACACAAACAAAATACTGATACAGAAAAAGAAACAAATTAGTAAACATATGTATATATGTACATAACCTCTAAAAATAACACTGCAATAACAGGCACTTAACATAAATAATTTTAACCCCTTGTGCACTTTTAAGATTTACGTTCTCATTAGAAAATACTTTTTCTCTTTCAAATATTTTGCTTATACACAAAGATCTTCGAATTTTATTGGTCAAAGACGAAATAAATAACTTCAGTGAGAGATACCTAAATAGACTAAGCAATCATTCCAACGTGTTAGCAATCAGTCTTTTAGATGATAGCAATGAAATCCAAAGACTTAAAAGACTTCATGTACTTGACCTTCCCTTCCGAAAATAGAAAAAGTTAAAATTCGTTACTCTGTATTTTAATTAAAAAGTAAATTCTTCTTGTATTTATTTTGTTTTTGGGTTTTAGGAAACTCAATATATGTTATGTTGTTATTTAAGAGTCATGAAGATTGCTTATTATTTTAATTGTAAAATAGATCGTAAATAAAACAATATTATAAAAAAAAAAAAAAAAAAAATATTTTGCTTAAATATACATACATATATAACTTTTGCTATATTTTATTTTATGGCTGCATTGACTAAAATTGCGGTGGAAATATTTGTATTTTATTACGGAGCTCGAATAAATAATTAGTTATAATTATTTAATCAAACGTCCATAAGAAATAAATCCTTTTACCATACTGAATGTTATATGGGTAATATCGTTCGTAAAAAATCCAACACAGCTTAAATACCAAATGCATTTTCATCGCTTTTTATATTGCATTTGAATTCTATAATCAACTTTCGTATTGGTCATTTTCACAAAGTACATTTATGTATATGTATGCATTTTTTTATATCGTGTGTACATAGGTATGTATCTAATTATGTATTCCAGTGTACAAATGATCGATATAGTCGGTTCATTTTAAAATTTCTTAACTGCAAGCTTAGTTGATTTATATTTTTATGTCCATGATTTTTTTTTCAATCAGCTTTTGATTTTGTATGTTTTGGTTAAATAGAAAATATTTTTGGTGGTTCGAATGAGTAAAAAGCAAGAGCAAAACCCTTTTTTAAAAACAAATTTCGATAAAGCTTTTAAATGCTTGAACAAGTCAAACTTATCAAGCACAGAAACACAGCATAAGCACTTCAATTTGTTAGTGGTTTATCACAATCACATAGTCACAACTACCAAAACTTTCAAACACCTTTTAAATGAAGATAATTAAAAACAGGTAGAAGAACTTATCTCTTATGTCAAATTAAAACTAACAAATATCCTCTTAAAATTAAAAATTTAAAACTAAGTATCAACGTCCTTAGATGAGCCTTTCACACTTAACATAGAGGAAGACAGTGATGAAGAATATATTTTTTTGAAGGATAATAACGTTTGGTCAGAGAGAATTTTACGTGAAACCACAATGGCAGATCAAATAAAGTTGATAGGATTGCCATGCAAAATACTGCCAATCTTTGATGGTGCAGTCGAAAACTTGCAAAGTTTTATTGATGCCTTGTCGTTATTAGATACCCTTAAATATAAACATGAAACTGCAGCCATTCAATTAATAAAAAAAAGAAATCGACAGGCACTGCTACGAGCTATATAATCGAGGAAACAACAATTCAGGAAATAAAAGCTAAACTACGTTCCGCAATTACAGAGTCATTAACCTGCAAAATTTTAAATACAAAGCAATTGAATAAAAGTACGTCAGATTATTCTAAGGAGAGCAGTTGACAAAAGCACTAAATAACGCGTATCTAGCAGATGGATCAAGACCAGAAACTACTAAGAAATACTCCCCTCAAATTGCTGTGCAATCAATGGCTAAGAACGCTAACAATGAGAAACTGAAGTTCATTACAGAAGCAAGGAAATTTGAAAATATTTTTGAAGTAGCGGCTAAATTCACAAGCGCTGCAAACGATCACACAAGTAACCAACAAATTTTTTATGTTAGAACGCAGAATCGAAATAAAAATGGTGGAAAGAGTTATCGGGCTCAAATAATGACAGATACAGGGGTAGAAATCGTAATAACTTTAATAATAGTAACCGTGATAATAATTTACGTCAAAATAAAAACCTTCAAACCCTTCAAATGGAAATTTTCGTAATGACAGTAATAATAGTAATTAGAACAAATAGAAATACTTCAAGATCAGATAGGAATATACGCGTTGTAGAACAAGAGTCGGGAAACTTTAAAAAGGGGGTTTACAACACGTGAAAATATACTGAACATTGAAAAATATACGAATAAAATTATTTAATTTACGAAATATGACATTAATATGTAATAAGAACACTGTATAAACTGCGAAACTACTGCTATTGGAAAAATATGACCTGGTCTTTTTGTCAGAAAAATAAATCTCTTCCTGAAAATATAGCGCCATTGAATATAACAAAAACACCAAACAAAGCATTCCATACTGTCGTTATTGACACTGTAGGTCCATTTATAACTTCGAATCATGGAAATAAATATACAGTCACTG
Organism: Epicampocera succincta; assembly: GCA_932526305.1. NCBI lineage: Eukaryota > Metazoa > Arthropoda > Insecta > Diptera > Tachinidae > Epicampocera > Epicampocera succincta. The sequence goes on from OW052037.1 coordinate 27,192,798, forward strand.
TTATGTGTGATTTTTCTAAAGTTCTAATAGCTATTCCAGTTTCAACGAAACATGCACAAACGATTGCTAAAGCGATTTTTAAAAGTCTTACTTTGTCGCACAGTCCACCAAAGAAAATTTTAACAGATTTGGGCACAGAATATTAAAAATAGCTGATGAGTAAGTAGCATGCGTAATTTACTGGGAATCGACCAAGAAACGTCTACAGCGTACCATCACACATAGAACTTTCAATGAATTTATTAGAAGGTATCTATCCACAGAAAGAGTTGACTGGGACGATTGGTTAAAATATTTTATATATTGCTTCAAAACGACACCATCCACGGTACATGGCTATTGTCCATTTGAGTTAGTTTATGGCAAATTACCAATAACATTTTATTTCATGGAATCGAATGAAGTAGAACCAATATACAATATAGATGCATATCACAAGGAAATTAAATTTAAACCAACCTAAAAACATCGAATTTAAAACCTAAGCTAATTACATTTGGATTGCATCAGGGCTACGAAATTCTCCAACAATCTCCTCCACACTTCAAATGATTCACTAGATAATCAGTTAATCTTAACAGTTTGCAACCATTAATGTGTTTCTATTTTGTCAGAACCTTCGTTAGTATATCAGCGGCATTTTGATCGAAGGTAACATGTTCTTTTGAATAGTTGCATTCTTTACCATAAACGCGGCTGCTTGATTGTCACATAAAATTGTGAGAGGTTTGTCTATGTACTGAGTGTACCCCATTTCAACTAAATTACCATTCAAATATGCTGCCACTATATCAACATGATTCACCAGCAATATATGTTGTGTCGCCAAAGCCAACAATAGTCTTATTACTGAATTTCTATCATCAGAGCAAACGTGTCTTCAAAGTCTACTTTATATTTTTGGGAGCAACCGTGACCAACTAATCCAGCTTTGTGTTTTTGAATAGTACCATCAGGGCTATGTTTAAGTGCAAATACCCATTTCTAGCCTTTTTTTTAGAATCTTTGCTTCCGCCACTGCATTGGGGCTCTCAATAATTGAATTAAAATTTTGTGGTTCTGTGCAATTTATTTTTCTAGGTCTACCTTTACCACCTCTTAGTAATTTAAGTCTGCCACGTTTTCTTTTACGCGTCACGTTGTCGATTTCTCTTTCATCAGATTCAGTAGCTTCACTAGGGGAATTTTTATATTGTTGCTTTATTTTGATGTCATCTATTTCAAACTTTTTTTGTACATACGTATCAATTCCAAAAGATTTCTCAAAAAATAACATCGCGGACACTAATTACCTGCTCTGTCCTTGTATTATATAAATGATATGCTTTTGTGTATTGTTGATAATCGACAAAATTAATTTTTGTACCCTTTTACAAACCTTTTGGTTTCGGACCTTTCTTCAAGACTACTGCGTCACAACAACAAATTTTAGGTGTGCTACACTTAGAACTTAGTCGGTACGCGATTCCTTAGATAAGTAGCGGTATTAAAAGCTTCACCCCCTAAAATTTGGGACACTCCTGACGAATTTAGCATACACCTAGCTCTATATTTCAACAAAGGTTCTATCGGCTCTCTCAGCTACACCATTTTGTTGCGGTGAATAACCAACCGTTGTCTGATGAATTTTGCCTTTATTTGAAAAATATTATTTAAATTTAGTATTCACAAATTCTTTGCCATTATCGCTACGAACAATTTTTATTTTATGGCCTGTTTGCTTCTCAGCAAGCTCAGAAAAGTGTGTAAATATGTCAAAAGCATAATTTTTGTTTTCGAAAACATATCTGAAAATACAACGTGAATAATCATCTATAAACGTGATGAAATAAAATGAGCCACCCACAGATCTTACGCCAATCGGACCGCATAAGTCTGTGTAAACAAGTTAAAAATATCATTTGTTTGAACTCCCTAATAATTTTTGTATGGTGTTGCAGAGATTTTGTTTTGTGAAACCCTCTATACTTTTAGGTATTTTCACTTTCAGTCCTTTAATCGTATTTTTGTTAATTAGTTTATTTAGATCAGTTACATTTAAATGTCCAAATCTTTTGTGCCACTTTTCTGCAATTTTTTCGTCAGTCGCTCCATTTACAACTTCAAATCCTTTCTCTTGTGTCAAATTTAATAAATCATGTACTCTCGCGGTTAATATTATTTTGTTTAGTTTACTCTTCATAATTGCTTTATTTACTGCGAATTGAAGAATATGGCCAGCCTGGATAATTTTATTTATCGTCAAAAAATTGAATTGCAATACATACCATACATCGTTTAGTGTTAGTGTGCAAAACGTACTTCTTAAATTTAGTTTTCCAATGCCCCTGCATATAAATACTATTTCACCTGATGCCAAAAATATTTCCATGTGTGATGTACCACCACTATCCAAAATCAACAATTCTGTTAATTTTGGTTCATTCTCTTTTAAAGAGCAAGCAAACCCACGTTCTCTTTTATCGCGCGTTTCTCTGCATTGTCCCTTTTTCCACAACGAAAGCATATAATACTGTTGTTCTCTGGCATACTACCATGCGTATATCATTTTTAACATAATTGTATTTGATTTAAAATTCTTTTTGTTTCTTTTACATTCTTTGCGTGAATTCGCCACAAAAACTGTTTAGTTCGGTTCACCACATTTAAATATTTTACGAAATAATTATATGTTTAAGTCTTAATCACCATAGTTAATACTATATTTCAATAAATATCTTACTTCCTAGAAGTATTTTCTATCTGCACCTTGAATTTCTCTAAAGCAAATGTAAGAGTCTTTTCAGAAAGGAGGAGGTGTAATGGAAATTACACATCAATATTCCATAATATATGTACATATCTTACAACTATGCTAGCCAAAACAATTATACACGTGTATATTTTAGTACAACATAACATATAAAATATAGCGAATAAAAAGCATAAAAACATTAATACAAAAACCATAAAAACAAAGGTTGTTATTAATCACAACAAGTGGTAACAATTTAAAATTTTTTGTCAAGTTCTCTACCAATAGTTAAGTCAAATTGTCGTTGAATTTTCGCAAAAACTGAGTTATTTACGCCAGATATTTGAGCATTTGTCGTTTTAAATGGAAGTTTTAGTAAGTTAAACAAACGCTAAGATATAAACGTATATTGAGACCCAGAATCAATCATGGCTTAGGCTGTGTATATTACACCCAGGTAGATAGTGCTGACGAATGCGGTTCCCAGTAGAAAATCCCTTGGATTTATGGCGAAGCATGATTTCACTATGCATGAAGTCGAAGGAGAAGTGGACTATTGATTAGCATCCGATAAATTCTTTTCTTGTGTTTAGTTACACTTGTTATGCAATTTCGAATGTTATATGTTTTTGAAAAGTTATCACTTTCTTCCCCTAGTTCGTATTACTCTTGGGTTTGGCTCCAGTTTCTTTATAAATACCTGGTGCTAGAATTTCTGAAACCGATTCTAGAGTCCTATTCAAGTTAAGACCACACATACTAAAGTTTTTTTCTCGAACACCGGAATATTTATGTATGTATATAATGAAATAAATATGTAAGAATGAGTCACTAAAATTAAAAAAGAAAAAAATTCTATACATGCATACAGTGCAATTTAGTAAAAATAAAATTATTTTACGACTGAAGTTTCAAAGAAATATTAAAAAATGCCTCAGAAATAATTTTATTTCCTCCAAAAGTTTTTGTTCGCAAAATGCAAGAACACACCCATGTATTGTTATGGAATACAAAACGTTCAAGTTTGTTGTGTTATGGAAAGACGAAGAGATCAAATTAAAACAACCATTACTGAAGAACTGATATAAATAAGGAGAAATTCTGAATAACAATGATCTTTAGCAGTGACTAACAAGCAATGTAATTAAAGGGTAATCTTGTTCTCCTTATTAATGAAAAACTGGAAGGAATTATAAGGAGAAATGTAAGTTTAAATTAAATATGCAAAAGGGAAAAAATAAAGCGGAGAACGAACAAAATGACGAAGAATATCAGGAGTAAATGTAATTACAACTCTTTTCTTTATCAGAAGGAAAACTGAAAGGAGAAATTTCTACATGCATATATGTGACCTTCTCCGAGAAAAGGAACCTAGTGTGTCAAAAAACAGGTTTTGACTTAAGAGTGGATTCTGGTACCTAAAAGGGTGTAGAATAAGATGAAATTAGTTAGATTTCAGATAAAAATTTATTTACCCCATAAAAACGTTCAAAACGAACTTGGGAAAATCGAAAAAAATGAGAAAAACATAAATTTTTTTTTTTATTTTTTGGTTTTAAATTGTTTTTTTTCGTCAGACTTCGAATTTTTTGGCGTCTGGACTTTTTTTTCGGTGTTTCGTGATCTGGTACTTCGATTTTCTTCCGTTTGACAATTTCAGTTTTTTTTTCTTTTTTCGGCGCTTTGACTTCAGCTTTCTTTTTCTCGTGATACGGTCCTTCGATTTTTTTTCAAATATGAATGCCCCGAAATAAGTACTCTGGATTTATTTTTTACCCTTTGGCAATACTTCTTCCGACTTTCAGTATTGGTTCAAATGGACTAAATCTTGTTCTGGTTTACTTAATTCTTGGAAAAATTACCGGCTTTGTATAGCAAGATTTTCTGGAATTATCTTATTACATTCTTTCGAACAACATGCTTCGGATTTTCTCCGTACATCAAATCGATGTTCATCGACTCTTGTATATCTTCAACGGATTCCTCCAATTCGGATATAATATTGGATTCGAAAACATCATGCAAAAAACTTTGATTTTCAGTTAGCCTCGAAGTATTTGCACCAACACTTTCAGATAACGTCATATCGATCTCATCATCGCCATAAACCGAGTCTAGTCTTTTTAAATCATCATCAAAACTGTCAGAAATATCCATTTTTATAAAAATGACTTCAAATTAACATCAGCTTAATAACAAAATTACAAAAGAACCAAAATTGCGAAGCAACTTTTGGCACAAGACTGAAGCGTCACTTTATTATTTTCCTTTCCTATAGTTATTTTTACAATGTGTACAGAGCAGCAACAACAGCAAAGGTATTGTTACACTAAAAGCGACAAAAATACGTCACCACATAGGCATGACGTCACCAAAGTCGGCACCCAATCATAACTAACCATAGCAAATCGCATCTCCCAACTGAAGGTGCGTTCAAAGTGATTATGCGTTATGAAACTTTACATGTGTTTTTCTCAAAACTTCATTTTCACACACTAGGTCCCTTTTCTCGGAGAAGTTCACATATACGAACATCCATATATACATTAGTTCTTCCTTTCTTTTTTATTTCTCTATAAAAAACTAGTGGCGTTTGAAGTAGATGATTAAATATAAGAGTATTGTAGCATCAGCGACTCACGAAATTATGAAGTATCCAAGGATGAAAAACAAAGTAAAAACAAATATCTGAAAATCGCGTTATAAAAACAAGAGACTGTTATTCACAACACAAGTGGATAAGATTTTGTATTTGGATTGATACTAACCCAGCCTTTAATGTAAGACAATTGTTATATACAATGCAATATTAAAAACAAAATAATATTACGTGGACACTTGTGGAGGAATTATTGGATCGTAGTTCGAATAACATCAAGAATTTTCATCCATTTTTCTATACTAGAGTCGACTACGGTTCCGATCAACAGCTATTCATCTAGAAGCAGTTGTATATATGATTAAAGAATGCTTCTTAGGATCGTGAAAAGGCTTTTGCAGAAGTAGAGACAAGTGTATGGCTATTTATTAATGATACGGACTTCAATGGAGCATATAAAAAACCAGACAAAGGCTTCAAAATGTTGATTTAAGATAATGCAGAGGTGGCAACAGACAAAATAGAATGGAAATATATAGAATGGACCGGCGGCTTCTCATTTTGGAGAAATATGGGAACCTGAAGTTAAAGCTATGAAACATTACTTGAACGATGATGTAAAATTAATACGTTCAGAAATGATTACATTTTAAGCACAAATTGAAGCGGTCTTGAATTTAAGAACAATATACGCCTTAAGTATTAGTTCAGAATACAAAAATATATTGGTTCCCAGGCATGTTCTTACTGCGCATCAGATCGTTGACATTGCTGCGCAAATATCCGAATCAAACGTATCCTCCCTATACAAAGGGAAGCTGATTGAAAAAAAGGAATCAAGAAAACTTAAAAAAATATTAGAGTATTAAAACACTACCGAGGTGAGAATGTTAAAGCACGCATAGTTACATCAAAAGTATAGAAGGGAATATCAAACATCCCTCTAACGATAATAATTTTTGGAAAATTTCTAGAAAACTTTAATTATCATCATAATGTTTGTAAGAGTTTGAGGCTTGAAAGATTGTGATGACATCAAAATACATACATACATAAAGTGTTTGAAAAGGGTATAACTTTGACCAAATCATTTATAAAAAGTGAAAATAGAATATATCTTAGATGGTTTTGAGGAACATGTCATAGAACAGTTATTAATTTGGATGACGTATTATTGAAACAAAAAGTTTGTTAACTGTGAAATTAACCAGATGTTAAATCACTGCATACTACATGATTGAATAACATTCCGATACGTGGCGTATAGGCAAATCATAATATATGGTGTGCATCTTATCCTAATTTTTAGGAAAATGTAAGACATTTCTAACACATTGAGTGTTTCTTCCATTTACTTTTACATAAACTTACGTTTCGGTGTGCTTTATTGCGATGGCTGGCGTTGGTGGTCAGAACATGATTAGACATTTTTCGTGCCTAAATTAGCTGGCATTGATTTTGCTGACATGTTGTTTTTGAAAATTTGTGTTCCAGATTGTGCCATGTATCCCAGAAGTAGCTCTTGGTCAGACTTCTTAGCCCTGAAAATACTATTACCAGTCTTAGCTCCAGACAGTTCTAGAGGCTCTGGCTTCTTCCGGCAATCAACAAAACTACAGATACGACTGCCAACAGTAACTCACGGCAACATGAAACACCTACGGATGAATACAAAAACAGGAATCATTAACATGAACAATCGAACACAGCACACAGCAACATTAATCTCATCATGTGTAGCAGCTACTAAGAACCAACACAGCAAACAACACTCAGGAACAGGTAGGGACAGATTTCGGAATTGATTTTACTTTAGTGAACTGAGTTACAGTTCACTATCGCCTCCATGCGGCTGCAAAAGCTCACATAGGTAGCTATTTTTTATAACTGCTGCACGGCACAAATCATAAACCCCTTGCTAAAGAGGTCGGGCTATCTAATCCTTCTGTTTCACAAATTTCCAGAAGGTAAGAAAGAGCAGAAACATACGTAGCAGAACACGATTTGGCGGTTCAACGAATGAAAAGCTCGCGAGGAATACAAAAGTTTCCTTCCCTGACCAGTTCCTAATCATCTCCTGTATTCTTTGCGTGGAAACGTACCTAAGGCACAAAAGGTTGCTTTCCCAATTACAGTCCTACTAACTGTAACTTAACGCCCATACCTATTTAATACCTAATGCTATCATAAAGGTGACAGTCGACCAGAATATGCCACCAGTCTTCAAGAACCTCACCACAACTGCACATTGCGGTCTCGGATAGGGCCCTGTAATACAGGAATGTATTGAGCAAACCATGCCCGTCAGTAAGAAGCGTCCCAAAAAAAAAAGCCAGCTTCAGGAAAAAATTCGTATGCTACTCGCCCCTTTATTGCTGTTTGGCAACCGATCCCTGCAGTTCTCCATCTTACCGAATGCCATATTCTTCGCAAAATACTTAGTGGAAAGCCAGAAGATGGTCGCGCTATAAATCACCTCCAGATACAGAGGGTCCAGAACACCTCCGTCGACACAGTACAACAGAACAGCATGTGAGCAAGCATTGCAATGCTTTGGCTCCGGCCAGTAGCAGACATAATTCTCTCGTAACATACCGGAGGACCATAAGTTGCGGATACAACAAACAGCCCTTGGTATATGATCCGAGTAATACGCCTGTCAAGACCCCCTCCCTCACGTATGAGAGGTGAAGCTAACTTTAACGTCTCGCGAATTCAATCTGTATGATATGCAATCAACAAAGACGGTAACTTCAAAACTTTGACGAAGTAAATTGTGAGCTTAGGATCATACTTATGCTTTAGTATGCTCCCAGGGACCATTTTTATTCAAAATGGGGAAGCGCTTGTCTTTTTAAAATTTCACAGTACTTAATAACATTCATTTTCTGGTCATCTTCAAGTATAGAGATTATACCATAAATATATACAATACATTATTCTTTACTACACAATAATTCTGTATCCCCGGCAAATTAAACAACTGGTAACTGATACTTGGGTAAATCTCCAAAGATTTGCTATTGCTTTTCATACAAAATGCTCTATTAGCCGAAGAGAGATAAAAACGTCTTCAGAACAGGCATTGGTGTTACTGTTGTAATGTTTGAAATGTGAAAGTAAGTCATCACTATTTTCTACTTGCTTTCACTTTTCAACGCGTGTTGCAGATCAGCTACGAATGACAAAATTATAGAATAATTACAGTGTTTGCATAATACTCTGCGTTTTCACAGAATATTATTGTAACGACAGAAATTAATTACGTATGTACATATTGTTTGTAGTAGTGCCTATGTTTGTAGTTATTATTTGTCTGTAATCATTTTAACCAACGCCCACACTGTGTTTCTTTGGTCTTTCACGTACTTTTTAGTCTACATTTAATGCAAAAATTTCAGTTGCTTGTTTTTTGTTTTATATTGTTAAAATTAAGCAAAAATCTCTCCAGATAAGAAGCAGAAATCCACAAAAAATATAGGAACACGAAAAACCATATATTTAACAAAGTAAAATGTCAAAGTGTTTTGCAAGAATAGAAAAAGTTCTGGTACTTTAAAAAATGTAAAGGGTGGTTAAATTGTATGGGCCGATGTTGAATGTGAACCACACCTAAACGCCAAGTTTTTTTCCGAATTTTATTTGACATTTCTCTATTTCAGACTTACTCAATTTGAACCATGGAGAGATACACAATCCAACAACGTGTTAAAGTTATCCAGACTTATTATGAAAATGGGAGTTCAAATCAAAATGCATATCGTGCACTTCGTAATTTTTTTGGTCAATTTCATCGTCCAAACGTGCGTACAATCGCAAAAATCGTGGAAAAATTCGAGCAAACCGGGTCTGTAGAAGATGTGAGAACACCAGTGCATGCTCGTACAGCTCGTACTGCAGAAAGTATTGCTGCTGTTCGCGATAGTGTGGCTGAAGAGCCGTTCACCTCAACTCGTCGTCGTTTCCAACAATTGCACCTCTCACGCTCGTCGTTGATGAACATTATGCATAAAGACTTGCATTTACACGCTTACAAGGTGCAATTGGCTCAAGAACTAAAGCCTCTTGACCATTCCAAACGTCGTGAATGGGCAGAATGGTGGCAAGAAATGGCAACAGTGGATGATCAATTTTCGAAGAAAATCATCTTCAGTGATGAGGCACATTTTCACCTCAGTGGATTCGTCAATAAACAGAATTGCCGCATTTGGGCGAATGAGAATCCAAGAGTGATTGTCGAAAAACCAATGCACCTACAAAGAGTGACTGTTTGGTGCGGTTTATGGGCTGGCGGCATCATCGGGCCGTATTTTTTCCAAAATGAGGTCGGTCAGGCAGTTAATGTGAATGGTGTTCGCTATCGTGAGATGATAACGAACTTTTTATGGCCCGAATTGGAAGATATGGATGTGGACGATATGCGGTTTCAGCAGGACGGTGCCACTTGCCGCACAGCTAACGAAACAATGGCTCTTTTGCGCAACAAATTCAATGGCCGTGTTATCTCACGTAATGGCGATGTCAATTGGCCGCCAAGATCATGTGATTTGACACCGTTGGACTTTTTTCTTTGGGGTTATTTGAACTAAAGGTGTACGTCGATAAGCCAGCAACAATTCAAGACCTAAAGGATCAGATAATTCGGCACATTAACGGCATAGAACCTCCATTATGCCTCAGCGTCATCGAAAATTTGGACCATCGGATGGAGGTGTGCCGCCGAGGTCGCGGCGCCCATTTGGCCGATATTTTGTTCCATACATAATTGAGTAATACCAATACATCATAATAAAATAAAATTACAATAACTTCCTAAATAGTTTGTGTTTTATTCAAAATCAACATCGGCCCTTGAAATTTAACCACCCTTTACCTAAGTTTGTATTATTTGTATATAATGCTGAACACTTGAACTTTGATTGTAACATTGTTACATATGTACCTATTTCAAATCACTTAATTCAGTACTTTTATTTCGCTTATTGAAGAAAATAAAAAATGGAAGGAAGGACCGAAAATGTCCTGTATGTATAACAATCATTAAAAACACAATGTTGCTTTTTAACAAGAATACAAATGAGCGCAAAAAGGTCGTCTGTTTTATTTAAACCCTAGTTTGATTTGAAATCTTTCTTAAAACGTAGCTCATTTACATTAGGCTCTTTTACATATGTATATAACTAATGTATCATCTAAACCAAAGTTTTATGTAATTTAAAATTTCTTTTGACACCAAATAAAATAGTAAACAGTTGGTATTTTGTTCATCTAGAGCGAAAAAATTCAATCTGAAATAATTTTAACAATAAACTAGAGTAATTGTAATAAGTCGAATTTTTCATGTGTTGTTTTTTTATTTTATTTAAATGTCATTTAGGAAGAAACCACTCAGTACTACGAGATTTCGAGTAGACTTCTTCAAGTAAAGAGTATGGGAAACCTCGTAAAAATAAATAAATTTTTCCGAATATCTACTAAGTAACTAACAACATACATCTTATCTGCCAGTGTTAAAGGATTTGGTTATTTTTCACAATCACGTTTTTCTTTATTAGTTTTTCAATGGGCTAGCTTATTTTAATTCTTCTTAGTTTATGTTTTCTTATAAAGAAATGTCAATATAACAGTTAATCATATGATTAAACAATGATAGGATTTTCATTTTATAGTAACACTCCTCCTCAAGTTTAATTTCAATAGTAGTAAAATTGCAACTCATTATTTTAATGAAAACTCCATCATGTTAAACTTAGTAATCTTATATACAGGTGTAAAAACTTAGTTTCAATAGTTCAATATTAATTATTATATATATGCACATATTTTGCAGTGTTTTAAAATTTATTGTTAGTTCCAAAACATGAAATTGGTTACTACATTTTCAAACTTTTGGTACTATAACGATTTTGTGAATATATCAGTTAAGTTCTGATTCGAACATACATATTTAATATATATTTTGTTTGTAATAACTAAATCTTTAATAAAGTGAAATTTTACATCTATGTACATATGTATGTGTTTTGCTTTTTTCGAGTTTTCATAGCTTTTGGTCTTACAAATTGCGCCTTGATTGTCGACAATAGATTACCCTTGCTATTGCAGTTCAGATGTTCGCTAATTCCTTTAAGGGTAACCAGTTATTGTGCCGAAGCAATATATTCGGCTGAAAGTGCTGCGCTATTGGGTTTTGACCATATAATACCAAACCTGCGTTTATAGTTTTTCCATATTGTCTATTGTTGGCCCAATATGCATCGGAAATACCATTTAGATCTGTTCCTTATCTAAATATTAGCCCCCTGTGTTTGGCTTTCTTTATGTATCTTTGTATTCTCGTCTCATTATTCTATCTATCCAGGAAGCGAATAAGGTAAGACACTGCATACGTCAGATCTGGTCTTGAGGTTACAGATTAATATAGTATCTGTCATTTTCTTCGTGTTCAATTTCGCCATGTTCCTGTATTTTGTAAAAGTTGGTCTCCATAGGCGTTTTGACTCCATTACAGTTTCTCATATAAATTTTATCAAAATTCTTTCAATTAAGTCCGTCTGTTTCAGTACTATTTTGGCATTTTCTCTCTCTATATGCATACCAAAAAATTTGTTTGTTTCTCCTAAGTCTTTTGTCTTGAACTCCTTTTTAATTTATTTTATTATTTTGTCTGAATTGCCCATCACCAGAATGTCGTCGACGTAGATCAATATCCAGCAATCATATTTGTAGTACAGACAATAGTCATATTCTGATCGGTTAAAAACAAAATAATTTTTGCAAAACTGTACATAGTCTCATTCCAGCCTTTGGTGATTCTTCTAATCCATATAGGGCACGTTGTAGTTTAAGAGCCTTTTTTTACATGTGATTCCTTGAGGTGGATTTATGTATATTTCGGTTTTAGGGAGTTTGCCAATTAGAAAAACTGTTTCAATGTCTAATTGTTCGAAAAAAAAACATTCTTATCGTTGAAACTGCAGCAACCGGTGCGTAGTATACATCTCTACGTTCGTCTCTTTTGAGTTGGAAACCTCTTGCTACAATCCTGGCCTTTGTCGTTCCATCTTCTTTAATTTTAAAAATCCACTTCGTATCTATGGATCTTATGTTTTGTGGAGGATTTTCCCCTTTCCACGTTTAAAATTTTCAGTGCTTCTAATTCTTTGTTTAGGGATTTCTTCCAGTTAGGCTCTTAATTGCCTTTTAGTAAGTTTCAGGAACATATTCGTGAGCTATTAAGCAGTAGGCTACGTTAGTGACACAATCTTAAGTAGGTTTCTTCCTTTTTCTTGCTGTATTTTTATTAGCTTCTATTGAGCCTGCATGAGTCTGTATGTTATGTTTTTTCTTCTTTCATGGATTCGTTTAACACTCCTTCTTCTTCTTCATTACTTGTATCATATTCTTTCTTGTACTGATTCTTTTTTACTTTTATTTATTACCTTTACAGTATTATTATCTTTTGTTCTCCATTCACTATCTTTTTTGTCTATGAATATCACATCTCTTCTTTTTAATACTTTGCGTTGTTCTTTACCCCATAGCTTGTATCCACTGGGCATATATCATGATGTATTTTTTGCCTCACTTTTCTAGTTTTTGTAGGTGCTGTAAGTTTTTCCTGAAGGCTTCAATTTAAAAAATCTGAAGATATTTTAAGTTTGGCGCTTTGCCCGCCCATTTTTCTGCTGGTGTTTTATTTTGTCCCTCAACAGGTTTTTTGCAGCTTCACTCCAAACTTTATCATCAAAACTATTTTCATACATCATGGCTCTTGTTTTTTCAAATAGTGTATGATTGTATATCTCAGCTTAAGTCAAAAGTTTTGTACTGTTATTAGTGTATTAATATTATTGGTAAGCGAGCATATTTTAGTGTAGGTTGTATAATCATCTGTAATTCTTAATATGTACCGTTTATAACCCCACGATGTCGGTGAAATCGGACCTCAAATATCTGTATGAATAATTTCCAATGATCGGTTAGCTTTTGATCTGTTTGTGTTAAAGGCAAACCTTGTTTGTTTCGACTGAATGCAAATCTCTCAATTAGGCATATTATCGACGTATGCAACAGATATTTTCTGCCCTTCAACCATTTGTAACATATTCTGAGCGAGCCTGCGGTGCCATTCCATAGCATTATACATAGTTATATACGATTTTTCTCTTATTTCTTTATTGAAATGTAAGTTAATTGTGTAAAGCCTTTTAATATTTGTCTATTTTTTTTCTTTATTGTTATATCATCCTTTGTAAATATTACTTGAGCATTATTTTCTGTATGGGAATTCACAGACAACAGGTTTGGCTTTAAGTTAGGCAAATATATAACATTGTTTATGGTAAAATTACTTGTTTCAATTTGTTCCTTCGTCTTAGCTTTTAATAAATCGTTTTCTTTAGCAGTGCATATTTATGTTTTATTTTTCTTAACTTGTTTCAATATGTTTTCATCATTTATCATATCAGTACACCCTGAATCTGTAACAAACTCAAAATACGTGTTTTTTGTCTCATAAGAGGCCTTATTCAGCCTTTTTTTCAGTCAATAGTCAAGCAGTGGTGTTTTCGAGAGTTTTCTGTGACTTTGCAGTTGAATCCCATGCTGTAAATGCGTTATAAGTATCGGATAATGTTGACAGTATCTTTGATATTAACATATTTTCGTTGAGTGTTTATTCAATGTTTTTAAAGCTGAATGGAATAACAGAGGCAGTAATGTTTTGAATATTGTACACTTGATTATTTTCCGAACTTGAGCATCCTTCTTTGGATCTGGCTTCTCGTTCACCCTATCGGCGTGTACAATTTCGAATAAGCCTTCACTTTTCAGTAAGATATTTATCTGAAATTTCCACATAGCGAAATTTTGCTCATTGTTCAGCCGTTTTATTTCGGTGTGCTCACGTTGTTTGTCCATGTTGTTTTTAATGATTTTAATTAATAATCGTTATGTAAAAATTTAAATTTTAGTTGTTTTAGTTATCTGATGTTTGCCTGCCAAATCCTGGGATCATAACCTGTTAAAAGATTTGGTTATTTTTCACAAACACGTTTTTCTTTATTAGTTTTTTAATGGACTGCTTTATTGTAATTCTTCTTAGGTTATGTTTTTTTTATAAAGAGTATTTCAATATGACAGTTAATCAGTTTTTTAAACAATGATAGGCTTTTCATTACATGGTAAACGCCAGCGTTACGGACTTTGCATTAAAAATTCTATTACCAGTTAAAAAGCAAACTATCGCCGATAAGATATGTGGATATCATTGTTTATGGATATATGTAATTGTCGTAAATTTACCCGTAAATACTCGTATAAATAATCGCACATCCATTTAACTACTTAAAAGCAAATATCGTAGTCCATCAGCTATTTTCAATTTAATGTTTTTAAATAAATAAGAAAAATTTATTAGATCAGTGCACAAGACAGAACAGCCTGTTTGCGATTGCAAGCCGTAATTGCGAGTGTAAAAACATATGTACCCGCAGAACGTGAAAGATTTCGTTTGTATTTGGAAATGATCAATTTATGTGCTGTTTATGCAACACAAGCAAGCGGTTTGTTTAAAATTTGTGTATAGAAATCACTCAAAATATTTAGTGCTTTTCATATAAAATTTATATACAAGTCACTTGCTTCTGTTGCATAAAGAGAAGATTAAAAGTTTATTACCAGTTTCTCTAGATGCGAAACACATTACATTACATATCTCCTTATATACTGTTATATATGTATGAAAGGGAATTTCTTTCGCATTTAGAGAAACTGACAGGTAATGTTAAATTGGTATAGACTCTAGCTACAAGATATGTACATAGATATACATACATACATACATATGTATGTATATATGTAAATACGGGACGATCAGTACATAATAGTTCAGCATTGAATCTGTTATCGAAACAGATATGAATGCATACATACACTTATTTTTATTATTTTGTAAATTAGCATCAAGAAAATAAACTTCAAATACTACGTTGCATAGTAAAGGGTGGTTAAATTGTATGGGCCGATGTTGAATGTGAACCACACCTAAACGCCAAGTTTTTTTCCGAATTTTATTTGACATTTCTCTATTTCAGACTTACTCAATTTGAACCATGGAGAGATACACAATCCAACAACGTGTTAAAGTTATCCAGACTTATTATGAAAATGGGAGTTCAAATCAAAATGCATATCGTGCACTTCGTAATTTTTTTGGTCAATTTCATCGTCCAAATGTGCGTACAATCGCAAAAATCGTGGAAAAATTCGAGCAAACCGGGTCTGTAGAAGATGTGAGAACACCAGTGCATGCTCGTACAGCTCGTACTGCAGAAAGTATTGCTGCTGTTCGCGATAGTGTGGCTGAAGAGCCGTTCACCTCAACTCGTCGTCGTTTCCAACAATTGCACCTCTCACGCTCGTCGTTGATGAACATTATGCATAAAGACTTGCATTTACACGCTTACAAGGTGCAATTGGCTCAAGAACTAAAGCCTCTTGACCATTCCAAACGTCGTGAATGGGCAGAATGGTGGCAAGAAATGGCAACAGTGGATGATCAATTTTCGAAGAAAATCATCTTCAGTGATGAGGCACATTTTCACCTCAGTGGATTCGTCAATAAACAGAATTGCCGCATTTGGGCGAATGAGAATCCAAGAGTGATTGTCGAAAAACCAATGCACCTACAAAGAGTGACTGTTTGGTGCGGTTTATGGGCTGGCGGCATCATCGGGCCGTATTTTTTCCAAAATGAGGTCGGTCAGGCAGTTAATGTGAATGGTGTTCGCTATCGTGAGATGATAACGAACTTTTTATGGCCCGAATTGGAAGATATGGATGTGGACGATATGCGGTTTCAGCAGGACGGTGCCACTTGCCGCACAGCTAACGAAACAATGGCTCTTTTGCGCAACAAATTCAATGGCCGTGTTATCTCACGTAATGGCGATGTCAATTGGCCGCCAAGATCATGTGATTTGACACCGTTGGACTTTTTTCTTTGGGGTTATTTGAACTAAAGGTGTACGTCTATAAGCCAGCAACAATTCAAGACCTAAAGGATCAGATAATTCGGCACATTAACGGCATAGAACCTCCATTATGCCTCAGCGTCATCGAAAATTTGGACCATCGGATGGAGGTGTGCCGCCGAGGTCGCGGCGCCCATTTGGCCGATATTTTGTTCCATACATAATTGAGTAATACCAATACATCATAATAAAATAAAATTACAATAACTTCCTAAATAGTTTGTGTTTTATTCAAAATCAACATCGGCCCTTGAAATTTAACCACCCTTTACTTCTAGTCAGAGATGAATTTCATTTTAAAATTGTGTTTATCCGCCAGCTTATTGAATACTTAACTACTAAAAAGGGCGAATTTAGATTCTTCCTGCTGAAATTTGTTTTGATATATGTATGTATGTATTTATATGCCTATGTGTATATGACTATGTATATGTTTATATAGTATAAACTAAGTTATCACTGAACAAATTTTAATATATCTTATTTATATCTTGTCTGATTACCTCATATTGTACGATGTGTAAGGAAAATACTTGCTTTAGTCTTACTTACTGCTTCTTGTTTTCTTATTTGAGTTTTCATTTAAAAGTGTAGACTCTAATTAGGTTGAATTAGTTTCATGACTTGGAAATTCTTTATGCAGATCAGTGTCACAGTTCCACATTTTCTGTATCAAATTCATCTTCTTCTCCGTCGTTGTCATCGCCTATTGGATTTATAAGTAATTTTAAATTGAAATATTCTTTTCATAGTTTTGAATAATCTTTCCTGGAAAATATATAGGCATTTTATATCTTCTTAGCAACCGCACAATATCATGCTTGTGAATTAATGTGTACTTTTTAGCAAGTTTGTTACCATATTTGATTATGAGTTCATCATATCGAATAACATTAGTAATTTCATCAACTCTTAAGAAGGGATAATAATAGATTTAAGAATTTCGTTTGCTTCTCCATGCATGTACTGAGTTAGCCTTCTACTGGCACCGAAATTTATTCTCTCATTTAGTTTTGCCTTTATGCTTTTCGGGTAATTTCGAAAATGCCTTTACTTTTTGTTCTTTTTTTGTTTGAGAAGCAAATGCCTCACTTATTGAGTTTGTAGAGTTTTACAGAAAAGACAGAAATGTTGTTTTGCATGTTTACTGTACGGAACATTTACTTTCGTTATGTTAATAGGCGATGATATAACGTTCACACTTTTTTCAAGTTCGTTAGAGCAAGTATCAACGCAGTTTGAACTCTCACTGGGAATGGGTTATATTATGTATTGAGTCCCGTAAATACTCAGATAGATTTGATTTACTTTTTTCAGTGCTATTATGAGGAACTTTGTCAAAGCAGTCATCTGAAATGTCTAAATCAGATTGCGATGCTCTTTTGCAAATTTTTGTTGTGTAAGTTAACACACATAAAATTTTTATTTTCATTTTCATATTTTAATTCTTGAAATAACTTTAACAATTTTTGTTTGTATATTGTTGTTCTTATTGGAGTTCAACAATGAATGTTATTTTCTTATTACTTATTTTATAAAATTTGCTTATTATCCTTGGATAGATTGTAAATAAAACGAAACAAAAAAAAAAAAAAAAAAAAATTCATATTTAAATGTTTTTTTCGAATTATTGCGAATATAAATGCTGACGCTATTTTTGTGATCATATTACTTACCTGAATTGTAATTAGTTCAAACTGCATTTTTATGTTGAAATTTGTCTGTTTCATTTATTGTAATCTTGCTTTTACCCTTTTAAAACAAACCATAAATTTACAAAGAATTACATATGTTGTATTCGTATTGGTAAGCATATTTTATTATTTAAAGTAAAAGCATAAAATATTTCCGTTTGTTGTATTCTTATTAATAAGCAAAATTTTATTCTTTAAAATAAAGAACACTACGCTGACAGAGTCAGTCGTAGTCAAGTACTCGAAACAATCAACTTTTTTGCTTTAACTGGCGGCCAACGGAAAAAGCACTTATGAAGTGTAAGATTAAATTCGGTAGTTCTTAAAAAGTAAAATAAATATTGAAAGTCCTCAAGTGCAACTTTTAATTTCTTAAATGAACTGTGTTAAAATTCGGTAGAAAGAAAACACAACGCACAAATAGTGTGTTTTGAAACGAACTAAATTCTTTGTCTCGGCGATTTAACCCTAGAATGGTAAACATCGCCTGTGAGGCGAAACAATATTTTTTTTTAACGATATTTTCTGATCGCTTACACCTACTTAAGCATGCGCTCGTGCCAACTCAGTTGAGTGTTGTACGAGGTTGCGCGCACAAGTACTCTGTTTTGCTTCGCTCCGTTGCCGAATAATACATATGTGAGTCGCCTGTGAGGCGAAGTTTACCAATAAAGGTGAATTTTTGGACATAATAGTTTGTTCCACCACCACCATACAACCTTACTTTCATTGGAACAATTCGAGGTAATAAGCGAGAAATTCCTGCGGAGTTCAAACATAATTCGTCACGTCCTGTTGGCACATCTCTTTTTGGATTCCACGAAAGTCTCACTCTTCTTAGCTACAAGCCAAAGCCTCAAAAAACGGTTCTTTTGCTCTCTTCAATGCACGACAAGCCTTCCGTTGATGCCATTTCCGGTAAGCCAGTAATAATACAATCCTATAATGAAACAAAAGGTGCTGTGGATACTTTTGATCAGATGTGTGGTCATTCAAGCTGTAGTCGCAAGACCAAGCGTTGGCCGCTTTGTATGTTCTATGGAATGTTGAATATGGCTCTACTCAACAGTTATGTAATTTATGTATCCAATTGTGAAGTTTTGAAAACGAAAGCGATGTCCAGAAGAGAATACCTCAAGAAAATAAGCAAGGACCTATGTACAGACTGGTACGCTACTCGTTTGGAAGAAAGGCCGCGTATGCAAAAAAGAGTTCGTGCAGCAATACATGACACTATACAACACTGACACTATATAACACTGACGATTATGCAGACGAACCAGGCATAAAAAAGGGCAAACGATCAAAATGTGATTTCTGTCCTTCGAAATCAATACGTATGAGCGTATATTTCTGTGCAAAATGCAAGAAAACATAGTGTTTAGAGCACAGATCGCCAAACTGTTGGCAATGTGACGCAAAAAAATAGTTTGAAAAACTACAAAATTCATTTTGGTGTGGACAGTTTTTTTCCCCTTAAAAGCTTTGTATTATTTTTTTAAATGCTCATTTGATCTCAGGACAATAAGATACAATAGGTTTTTTTATCTCGAATGGAGCTTTTTTTATTTTTTTTTATTTTTTTTTAAACGATCTCTTGGAATTAGTGATTAAGATATGTGATCAAAAATTTATAAAATGAACTGGTTTTTGTTAATTTTTGTTACTAAACATTGAATAAATATGTTTTTGCTTTTGTTTTAATAAAATTTTGTTTATTTTTAAATAAAATATGTGTTTTTTATAAAAGCCGCCTCACAGGCGATGTTTACCATTAAATAGCTAAAAAAAAAATATGTTTACCATTCTAGGGTTAAAATAAAAAAAAAGTTGTTTCTAAAAAATTTTTATATTTTAAGTAAATATGTGTCTTGGTTATATGAAATTGAAATAAGCAACATATTAAAACCTTAAGAGCAACAAAAAACAAAAACTGCATAAACAAAATAGAACAACAAAAAAAAGAGCAATTTAAATACATTAAAAATTTTGAGTGAACAATTACGATACACGCTCTGATAATCGAATACCTTTGAAGCTACCATTGAACAAAGAAAAAAAGAACTTACACAAAAGAAACTGGTAAAGATCCATTGTGAAACAAACTTTAAACATCTAACTACAAACCAAAAATACATCAACAAACTTCAAGTTATATTTATACAGAAGAAAGATCAAACCAACAACTTAATAACACCTTCAATTATATCATCGAAATAAAAACAACGTCCTCAATACAAACAAATCAACCGAAGGAGTAATAACAAAACCCAAACAATAAATGATGCAGCGGATAATCATCTTTATGTAAGAATATTTTTAAATAATTTAGTAATTAATTTGAATCCATATTGCGATACCTACGGGGCCCTCCAATATTGGAAAACTTAATTTTAGTTTTAAGGAAAATTAGGAAGAAAAAACAATTTAAATTAAATAAAACAAATCATTTTATAATTCCCTTTCAACAATCGCAAATCAAACGAACTTAATTAGACAATCCATTCTAAATAATCCTCCACAACAACACCCGAAAATGAAATCGGGATAGATAATATCGTACGTAGAATTCTTATTGACCAAGACTGGTAGACCAGGGAATTGACCGTAACATTGACTTAACAGATTTAAATAAAATTCCGGACGTAGTACGTTCACTAAGAGAATTTTCAGGAAATAGGACTGAATTTAGTTCATGGAAGAAAAGTACAGAACGAATATTAAAAATTTACGAACCAATAAAAGGTACGGCAAAGTATTTTGGAATTTTGAACGTGACCTGCAATAAAATTATTGCCGATGCGGATATCGCTTTAGAAAGTTACAACACCCCATTAAATTGGGAGTGTATCATTAAATGTTTAACAACTCACTATGTAGATCCTAGGAACTTTAGAATATCAGTTTATTTCTATGGTTTAAGGCACAAATGCAGTGCAAAAGTTTTATAAAAAATGTTACAGTCATTTATCTTTAATATTAAATAAAATATCATGTTTAGAAGAAAATCAAGAGGCTATTCAGTTGCTAACGAAGAATTATAGGAATAAAGCACTCGACACTGTTGTCAGAGGCTTAAGAGGTGACTTACCCAGACTCTTAGGAATCAGGGGACCCAAAGATTTGAATGAAAGCTTACACTTGAGCATGAAATTGGATAATTAGCAATTTAGAGCTCAATAACCTAATAGCGCGACTACAATTCAGCCACATATTCCTTCGCAAAAACATAATAACAATAGACATCATGAAAACGTTTACCCATAACACTATCTCCTAATCAGTCAGGTTTTAATTAACATTATGATCAAAGAAACAAATATCAAATCCTGTATAGACAGAATTCTTATACAAATAATACAGATCCGCAGCAACCAACCAGAGCTTATGCACCAAAACTCCCAATCCCAATGGAAGTTGACACTTCCATGCAATCTAAAGAGGTCAACTATATAAACCGACCCGCAATGGGTCAATGCAATCCAACCAACCAAGAAAACAACAACGAATAAATCACATTGGCATTGATCAATGTGATCCAAACCCCAATCCAAACGATCAAGAAAGTAAGATCGACACTGTTCCAAACACATCCGAACCTCAACATGAAAACAAGGAAATTAAAGACTTAACAGAATATCTGAAACAATTTGATACATCAGATGAATATTCAGTTTTTAGACTAACAGATTCTACGTTACCATATTTTCAATGTAGGACCAGCAACGGCAAGATATTTAAGTTTTTGATTGAGACAGAGTTAAATAAAAACTATATTCATCTCCAATTGGTTAAACATCCGATACCTAACATAACAATATTCCAAGCAAATTCCATTGGTGGGTAAGCTACCATCACCCACCAAATTTTTATTAACTTATTTGGAGTACGATAGCAAAATTTTAAAATTTTATTTACACCTTCATTGAAATGGTTGCACGGTATCGTTGGTAACGATAGCTTGAAAAAATTAAACGCAATTACTTATACGTCTACGAACTATATGATAATTCATGATTCTATAAAACTACATATAAAACAACAGCTATCAGAATCTGTTAATAGCTTGAACGTAAGATCAGGTCATTTGACAGATGAGCAGACAAAAAAATTAATAAATCTATGTGTTTCCTGAACCGGACGAAAAACTGACTTACACGACAATTGTTAAAGCAGAAATTAGAACGACAACTGATGACGCTGTTTATACAAGAAGCTATCCATATCCCATTTCCATGAAAGACGAAGTGGAGAGACAAATCAAAGAGCTACTTGATAATGGCATTATAAGACCATCAAGATCCCTATATAACTCCCTCAAAATAATTATAACAAAAAAATTACATGCCTCTAATGAAAAAAAATATCGAATGGTCTTATAGAAGAAGTTGATTATAGAAAGCTTAACGCTGTGCCCATTTCTGATAGATATCCGATCCCGGAAATCAATGAGGTTCTTGCCCAACTTGAGAAAAATAAATGGTTCTCGGTGATAGTTTTGAAAAGTGGGTTCCACCAGATACCACTTAAAAAAATTGAAAAGACGGCTTTTTCCGTTTTTAATGAATAAAATGGCAAAGTCCCTTACAATCCTTTTGAGAGGTGAGGAGGAACGAATGTCAAAAGGGAATCTGCAACAAAATAAAAAATTCTCTCTCTTCAGAAGAATTAATTCTGGCATTTCCTAATTTCGATAGAGATTTCAATCTCACAACACATGCGTCTAACTATGCCCCCGATGCAGTTTTTGAACAAGATGGCCAACCCATTACATTTACATGAAGAACAGTGAACAAAGATGAGGAGAACTACGCAAAAAATGAAAAAGAAATGCTTGCGATAGTTTGGGCTCTAAAAACGTTGAGAAACTATCTTTGCGGACTTATTGCAATTAAAATTTTCACTGACCATCAGCCCCTGACATATGCACTGGGAAGCAAAACCACAAATTATAAATTGAAAAGGTGGAAAGCTTTCCTAGAAGAACATAATTATAAAATAAGATACAAACCAGGCAGCAGTAATATTTTGGCAGACGCATTGTCGAGATCTCCACAAGTAAGCGAAGTAAATTCATTGACGGTTAGGCAGCATAGTCACGACAGTTCCGCTCAGAATCTAATCCAATTCACTGAATCACCATTAAATGTTTTTAAAAATCAAATAAAAATTTCAACATAATTTCATAATAATTTCAATACCTTCTTATAATTTTAAGATAATATTCCCAACACGACACTAACCGTCTTAAAATTTTAAAATCCTACTTAAATCCCTAAGTAACTAATGTCTTCATGACTGAAGACAGAATTATGGGTAAAATACAAGAACTTTGGTCAGCACATTTTTGTAAATTTCGTGCGAGTATTGTTAGGGATCTGAGAACGGACAATGAACAAGACATTGAAACTTTTATTCTCAACTTACTTATTTTCTTAAAAAAAAAGACAAAAAGTTTTTAGTATCACTTTTCTTTATTTAATGTATAAAAAGGAGAATGGTTGACCTAAGACTGATTTACAAATTATTCTGTAACTTAAAATCTAACATTTTATTATCAGTACCTGTTGCATTAGCATAAATTTGATTGGCTAAACATATTAAAATTTGTGTTAATATTAAATTGCCAGCTTTGCATTATTTTATTCCCAAACCTTCTTATTGGCTAAAAACACTAAAGTTATTCAACTTATATAAATTGCGAAATTGCAATTTATTTCTGAACAATTCTTTATAAAATTATTTGTGTGAACGAAAATGCAGTTGTATTAATTTTCATATTTTTAAATTATGCTAATGCAACAGATTTACACTTTATATTGTTTGCTTGTTGCTTTGTCAAATTTATTGGGGGTCGCATATGTAACTACTCCCCCCTTTACAAAGGAATTCTCCTGAATTCTATTTTTATTTTTATGTGCTTATGTTTTGTTATAATGATTAGGATTAAAATAAGTATTATGTTTACTATTGTAATGTTACTTCCATATGTTAATTTAGAGTTTTAATTTAATGCATTAATATTTCTTAAGTTAGTTTTGTGTCCTTCAATTTCTTGAAATTTTATTTTATGTAAAAAATTGTTTTTGCTTTTAAATTTTTAATAACTCGTTTTTCTTCTATGCTTTCAGCTATATTTGAAAAATAATAATTCTTGATTCTGATTGTACTATTGTTAAAGTTTATTATATAACTTCCGTTTAGCGTAATTTTTTCAAAATTACAAGTTACTTATATGTTCTACTTTCAAACTCAACTATTTGTTTGATTATAGAATTTATTTCGTCATTGTGATCATTCGGTAGTGGAACAATATATCTTAACTTAACAGTTATAAATGTTTTAGGTATTTTTATTCCCAAATTAGGCATGACTTCTTGAAGTATGTTGTTCCTATCTGAATATGTTTTAATTTATTATAGTTAATTTCATATTTTCTTATTTCATTGTTAATTAAAATATTTTGAAGAAATAACATTGACTTGTAAATGTTCTATTTTATTTTTAACAAGTTGTATATTCGATAATTGTTCTATGCATAAGTTTTTATCATTTTCTGTTTCTTGTTTATAGAATTTAATTCTTTGTCTATTACATTTCTATAGTTCTTTACAACAGTTTTTAAATTGTTTATAGTCTCATTAAAATAGTCATTAATTACATATAATTGTTGATCATTGTTTTTTCTATTTCCTCAATTTAAAAAGATGCTTTTGGATATTCTGTCTAATTTGGGTTTTTTATATTTTGGTTGTTCCTTATATCTACCGGCCTTATAATTTTTTATAAGTCCTTCATCACTAATTTCTTCGTATTTTCCTCTAAATTTGTTCAGTTTTTCTATTATTTTTCTTTTATTGTCTTCTAGATTTTTTTTGACCATATTATTGTCGATTTTACCTAATTGATTATAGTTTCTGATTGCTTTTTGGATCAATTATTTTATTGGGATTTATTTATTTATTTTATACAATATCCTCAATTTCTCGGCAATTGTATTATGCAATAGTTGTCTACATTACCTGTGTGTCTGTTAGGTTTTGTAAGATACAATTCTACATTTTCGTTAACTAAAAATTCTTTTATTCGAGTGGTTTTGAACTCATTTTATGGCCACTACCTTTTATGGCAAAATGCTCCTCTAGCTTTTCGATAATTGTTATGTGATTTCTGTCATTTAACGGGTAGTCCGCTCCAAACTTGGAAAACTCATCTATTATAGTTAAAAAAATATATCTTTTCATTACGTAAGTGTCTATATGTAGAATTTCATTGATTTCTGAAGGTGTTTCTGTAATTAATAATTTCGATCATGCCATACTTTACTTCCTGACATATTTCGCATTGATTGATTACTGTTTGCCTTAATTTCATTAGTTTTGGATAATATATTCTGTTTAATTTGGTTGAATGTTTCAGTTATTCCTGAATGCATACTCTCTCTGATGTGATAGAAAGATATTTGTTTGACAGCCTCTACTTCTGTTCCTGCCTTGGGCTCTCATTGTGCTTTTGGTGAAATTTATTTATTTATTATTAGAAAACATATCTATTAATTTTTTCTGAACTTTATTGTAACTGTGTTCTGATACCTCCGAAAATATTCCAAATAATAAAACGTAAATATAAATATATCTCCCATTTCATTCAAGTCTGCTTGTTGCGGGTAAAGCGGCCCAAGCTCAAGATAGTCAATGTGGATTTTAAACACAAATGTAAGAATTTTAGGAAACTTTAATTCTTTATTCTTACGCTTCAATATGTTAAAATTCCTAAAATTATAAATAAATTCATTATACAAACTTACATACTAAACTGCTGATATATTAACTTTTATGTATGGCTACTCTAAGCGAAGCCTCGTAATCCTTATGACATGAACAAATGAATATCTTAAATCTATGTAGGTGTTTTATATACCTATGTATGTGGTCTCGATTAAATATGGCCTCATAATTATACCGCGTGGAAAATTAAAAGGAATAATTGAACATTTTGCCATGCTCATCTCTCTACATATCGATAACAGTAATGTCATATTAGCGATTTATGAGTGGCGGTAACACTCCCCCACAGTATGGCGAGATTTCGAAGACTTACTCTACTTTCTTTCAGCCACGTCTAAAACCGCTAATTTTGCAGCAGGTCTTTCTAAAACGCCACAAACTGTCAAAACTTTTGCCTTTCGTACTTGTCCATCTTCGGATTTGGCTACTTCGATGACCTTTCCTTTTGGCCACACGTTTCTCGGGTTATTTGGATCAACCACTATCACTAAATCTCCCACAGATATGGGTTTGGCCTTTTGAAACCACTTTGTCCTACACGTCAAAGTAGGCAGGTACTCTGTCACCCATCTCTTCCAAAAGATTTGTGCATATTGTTGTGAACGCAACCAACTTTCTTTAAGTACAAGACCTTCGTCGTCGTACAATGCAAGGGGTTTTAAGCCACTGGAGTTGCCAAGCAAAATATGATTTGGTGTGATCGCTTCTTGATTTTCGCTTTCTATTGGGACATATGTAAGAGGACGGGAATTTATAATACTTTTGACTTCAGCCATCATGCTTTGCAGCATTTCATCGCTTGGAAACCGTTCTGTTTTAATATTGTAGAGTACAGTTTTTACGGATCGAACTAATCGTTCCCATGCTCCTCCCATATGAGGAGCAGAAGGTGGGTTAAAGTTCCATTTGGTGTAGGACGTTGTAAAACTTCGTATTAGCTCGTTCTTGTCCACCTCTCTTAAGGCTTCACGCAACTCTCGATCAGCACCGATAAAATTAGTACCATTGTCGCTGAAAAATTCTCTTGGGCTGCCTCTTCGCGAAATAAACTTACGTATTGCCATGATACACGAACTTGTATTAAGCGAATAGACGATTTCAATATGAACCGCACGTACCGTTAAACATGTAAATAGCGCACCGTATCTCTTTTCTTTATGTCGGTTAACAGTGACAAGCATAGGACCAAAAAAGTCAAGACCCGTGAATGTGAATGGTGAGAGATACGAACCCAGTCGAGCCCGAGGTAATTTTGCCATCTGCGGAATCTCCGGCATCGCAGTTTTAATTTTACACATTTGACACTGCTTAATGGTTGATTTACAAACGGTTCTCAATTTAGGAATATAGTATTTTTGCCGCAATTCATTCACCACTGTCTCAAGGCTACTATGACGGTACAGATTATGGTAATGTAATATTAAAAGGGTTGTTAGGCGGCAATGTTTAGGCAAAACGGCTGGATGCTTCAGTTCCTCCGGAACATCAGCATAATCAATTCGGCCACCTACTCTCAAGACACCTTTATGATCCAAATACGGGGACAATTTATACAAAAAATTTGTTTTTGTTAATTTATTATTTTGTGATAGACAATTTATTTCATTTTGGAAATGTACTTTCTGCGTATCAGTTCTGCTTTGAGCAACTCAATTTGAGTTAGTTCCTTTTCACACTAGCAAAAACGAATTACGAATGCAGTTGCCCTTAATGTTCTGCACCACCGAGAAAATCTTTGTAAGTTTATAAGTTGTTCTATACTTCGTGCCGTTAAATGGCACTCTTTCAACTCGAGCTTTGTTTCCAAAAGTTGTGTATTGGGTTCCCGCCATTCTTTCTCTGGCAACTTTAAAAAATCAGGGCCGTTAAACCAGCGCCCTGTATTCAATAGATTAGGTTTATTTGTGTATCGTGTTCCTTTGTCAGCTACATTCATTTTTCCTGATATCCAGGACCACTCGTCCACCTCTGAAATATCGAGAATTTCACTTACATGAACTGCAACGAACTGGTGATATTTCCGGTGGTCGGAGCGTATCCAACTTAAAATTGTTCGTGAACCTGACCAGAGTGTCTTTCGATTTATCTTAACGGTATGATGTTTTTCAATATACTTAGCAAACCGAGCACCAATAACAGCTGCCATCAGCTCTAAACGTGGTATCGATAAAACCTTTAGTGGCGCCAAAAAACCCTAGTTTTTGATCCAATAAGTGAAATAGCAATTTCGTCCCCACAGCACATCCTAAAATACCCGCCGTAGCGTATTAACCGTTTTCGCTTGCATCCACAAATACATGCAATTGAATATCTAGGTTATTATAGTGGGAACCCCAGGGCTCCAAAATATGCCAAGTACCTTTTCTGTTACTTCGCCTACACTAACGTTTAGGCAAATATTGGTCAAAGGGTTAGAAGAGTTCAATTCTTTCAAAACGATATCATTATTCGAACACCAGTTTCCAATTTTGAATCCTCCCTCACTATGAATGTTTTAGCCAGTTCGGCGGTTTCTGCAGGAGTATCCGAAGAAGCAAGAAAGTCATCTACATAGTGGTTATCTTTGATGGCAGCAGCGGCTAAGGGATACTTGGCTTCAAATTTTGATGCGTTGAGGTTTTTAACATACTGAGATATGCACGGAGCGCAGGAGGCACCGAATATCATAACCTTCATTACGTACACTTCGTTGTCGTCGCAGCTGCGCCATAAAAATCTTTGCGCATGGCAGTCTTCATCGCGTATATAAATCTGATGGAACATTTGTTCGATGTCACCACAGACTGCAATTTGCCTTTGCCGAAAACGAAAAAGAATAGCTGCAAGAGAACACAGCAAATCTGGCCCTTTGAGCAGCATAGAGTTAAGTGAAATACCATTTGCCTTCGCGGCCGCATCCCAAACTATTCTTGTTTTATTCGGTTTGATTTTGTTAAATACCGGAAACATTGGTAAATACCATACATTTTGTTTATCATCTTTGTTGTTTACTTCGGCTATGTAATCTCTCAAAATATTCAGAAATTGTTTTTTCGAAATGTTCAAATAACTCTTTAGTTTTTCTTAGAGTTTTTTCGAGACAAATCAGTCTTCTCTTCGCCATATCAAAGCTTTGTGGAAGTGTAATATTGGCATATCGCCACAGCAAAGCTGTCTGGTAATGGCCATCGCATCTTTGTTTCGTGTATGTTTCTAGCAAACTTAATGCCCTTTGGTCATCTTTTCCAAAAGCTGGAGTATAGTTACTTATCCCTGCTAACTCAGTTGTATAAAACTGTTTGAGTAAGTGAGTAAGAATTTGGTCGTTTTCACCTTTACACTCGCAAGAGTAAAAATTATATTGAATTTGGGCCTTTTCTCCAACACTGGAGTTGCCACATATTAGCCAGCCGAGGCGAGTATGTAAAGCGACGGGTTTGTTTTTCTTACCTTCTTTAACACGAGTTGGCACACATAATTTTAAGTTATTTAATCCTAAAAGTACATCTGGTACAGCATTTTCAAAATCGGCGATGGGTAGCCCTTTAAGGTGTGGAAATTTTTCACATAACTTTTTATAATTAAAGCTCTGACTCGGAAGCGATAGTGGTGTACCGTACGAACGGAAATAGAAAATTAATTTTTCTTCATACCTGAAATTTTCATTGAGACTATTTTTGAGTCTTCTTCGTTGCAACCTATTTCACCTGTCCATTTCAAGCATAGAGGTTGTGACTCACCATTTAAATCTAGTTTATTAATTACTTGTTCATTTACCAGACTTACAGACGAACCCTCGTCTATAAATGCAAAAGTATTAAAACGTTTATTATTGTTTCCGTATATTGTTATGGGTATAATTTTAAATAAGATTTCATTGCATTCATTCCTATGTGCTGCATGTAAATTATCTCTTTAGTTTTTATTTTCATTTTCTCTCGTAGCGTTTGTTTCTCTATCTTCAGTCATGGATTTATGCAGCAATATATTATGTTTTATTTGACAATTATTTTCTCTGCAAACGATGCTGCTACTGCAAATACCGTAGTGACGTCGCAGGCACAGTTTACAAAGATTGTACATTCTTACTAAGTTCCATCGCTCGTTTCTATTCGCAGTCAAGAATTTTTTACACTTCTCAACACTATTGCAGTTGCCAGAACACACTAAACAGATCTTTTTGTTTTGTTCTTCATGAGCATGCACATAAACGTTTTTTGGCTTACGCGAATACTGCTCTATTGACTTTGATGCGCTGCTGTCACTTTCTATATTTATGCTGCTTGCTGAGACACCGACTATATGAAGTCGTCCAGTTAGCGAATTCAGTCAAACTTACTCTTTTGTTATTTTTTGCTAATTTTATTTTGTGTTCACCCCAGTTAAGTTGAAAATGTGATGGCATTTTCATTATTAATTCATGTAATAAAGATGAATTGGTCAGTTCATTTATTAAACCACTGGCTTTAATTGTTGTTTCTAGGCCCTTTACTTCCACGGCGAAAGAGGTAATTGTGTTCAATTTATTTGTGTTCAGTGCTGGTGTGATCTTATTCTATTTTTCAGTGAGTTTAATATGTTTTCCGGTTGTCCGAAAAGCAATTTTAGTGTAGATAGAGCACATGGTACACCCGATGGATGGATCAAAATATGTTTAACAGATCGAAGTGCTTCCCCCTTTAGAGAACTTTGAAGCCTGACAAGATTTTCAGCGTCTGTAAAACCACAGACTGCTGTCGACCAGTCATATGTGGCACTAAACAAGGGCCATTCTTCAGGAGTGCCGGTAAATATTGGAAGCTCTTTTGGTACTGTCTGCCGCTCGCTTATTTGTTGTTGCGAAAGCCTGTGAGAAGGTAATATAACAGGTTGGAGGTTTGATGGGTTCATGGAAAACGTTGAATCCATGTAACCAAATTGTACAGGTGTCTCTAATGTGTGATTTTCTGCATTTACGTTGTCTGAATTATTACATAAATTTGCAGTTGTCGGCTGCTGACGGTTCGTTGTTGGGTCATTAATAAATGAAGACATGTTATTAACGAATGACGTAGTTGTACATACGGGCGGAGTTATTGTTTTTGTCGTATAAACCAAGTCATTACTTACGTTTTGGCAATATGGTTTAGTAGTGTTAGGCATTTCTTGCGTTGTTGTGGCTTGTGGTACAAATGTGTAAGGTGGCGTTTCAAACTGACGAGCTGCGGAAACTATATTTTGGTGTGCGGTTGCAATAGCCGAAGTAGGGAGTTGGATTTGATTATCTAACCACTCATGTACAGATCTGACAGCTGAGTGTTTATTAACTGATTGTGCGTCCTCGAAGTCATCTACTGCTTGTTCGAGAATTTGGTATTTCTTTTTAATGAAGTCTCTTTCAAGTTGTGTCTCTTCTTCTAGACGTTGTAGCTCAAGAGCTTGTCGGCGGGAGCGGGTGGTGGCCGAAGAGCCACTACGAATGGAAGAGGCAGAATCGATCGTGATTTGATGTTGTACCGTACAATTTTGGCAACTCCACGTAGGTTGGTCTTGATTGCTGCTGAGATTGACACATGGTAAATGAAAATTAAGATGGCACTTGCTGCATTTTATAAATTTTTCGTTGTCTGTGGACTTGTTGCAAATGTGACAGTTGTTCAGTGCAGGACTTAACTGAGTTGGTCGTTGACGACTTAGTGGTTGACCCTGTGAGGGAGTGGAAGGTTGCATTCTGTTAGGACTTACGTTTTAACACCCAAGATGATTCCTTCAAACGATCCGATGAGGCAAATAAAAGAATTTTAATGTTGCGGGTAAAGCGGCCCAAGCTCAAGATAGCCAATGTGGATTTTAAACACAAGTGTAAGAATTTTAGAAAACTTTAATTCTTTATTCTTACGCTTTAATATGTTAAAATTCCTAAAATTATAAATAAATTCATTATACAAACTTTCATACTAAACTGCTGATATACTAACTTTTATGTATGGCCACTCTAAGCGAAGCTTTGGAATCCTTATGACCTGAACGAATGAATATCTTAAATCTATGTAGGTGTTTTTATATACATATGTATGTGGTCTCGATTAAATATGGTTTTATAGTTATACCGCGTGGAAAATTAAAAGGAATAATTTAACATTTTGATATGCTCATCTCTCTACATATCGATAACAGTAATGTCATATTAGCGATTTATGAGTGGCGGTAACACTGCTTCTGCTATGAACATAATTCTTTTATATTGTGTAGAATCTTCATTTCCTCAACTTTGTTGTTTGTTATTATGACCTGGGTCTTGTATTTACTGACTATTTCTTCCTTAATGTAAAAATTATCCTGTAATGCTTCCTCTGCTGAATGGACTGTAGCAATGATATATTGTCATCTTCTATATTGTTTATTATATTAAAAGTTTTTGTATTGTCAAAGTCTTTCTGTACGTCTGCTTCATTGTTCTGATTTCGTGTTTAATGTCCATTGTACTTCGTCGCCTTCCTTATAAAAAATGATTTCCTGAATCTATTTAAGATGTTCTTTACTTCTCTATATTCTTCTGTATTCAAATGATCCAACTGAACTCTGTCCCAGGTAAAGTCTGATCCTTCCAATGTGCATACCTGGATGTTTTTATATGGATTTAATATAAAATTTGTTATTCTATTATTAAAGGATATATGTATGTCCGTTCACCAGATTTATTACTGTGTTAAAGCATTAATGAACTGCTGAACTGAACAGCATGTTTCTACATTGCAAGTGTCTCAAAATTGTTTGTCAATTGAGTGAAAAAAATTGTTTTCGGGTTCCATTACACAAGTATCAGTTTTTTTTTGATTAAAAACTATTGTCAAAAACAGAAAAGATAAAAAAGTAAACAATAAAAAATTGTAAGTATTCATATATGTATGTATGTATGTACTTACATATATGCATAAGTAACAATACGAAAAGAGATAAATAATATCATCATATTTCAGTGTGAAGAAAACAAATGTTAGCCAATTCCAAAAGTTGGTTAAGCTAATGGAGCAACACCCACAACTTGCTACTGACAGTCCCATATTTGCAAGCAATGAATCTGTAAAATTACACGCAAATGTTAATAAAATGAAGTGACATCTTGTTTTTACTAACCGCTTTTCCGGCAGCTCCAATATATTTAATGCATCGCGGATATTCTTATGGCACAAGCGAAAATTCACAACATCACTTTCACTAGAGTCTGAATCGAAATTTATTTCAGTTAATGGAAACATTTTAATATTTAAATTAAACTTCAGCATAACAAATTGTTTGTTAATGATTTTTTACATAAACAGTTTTGATTTGTAAACAGGTGTTTTTGTATTCGCCCAAGAGTTGCCACTGAGTAATGAATAAATTGTGTTTTTGTATGGAAAAAAGTAACCAGAACACTAAAATATTCACTACGGCAATCCTGTAGTTTAATAAAACGTAAAGTACTACGTTGGCTAGACAAGTGGTTTAAAAATACTCATTTTTGTACGTACTTGTCTGTTTGGTATTGTATGTCTGAACACATGCTTGCTATGTGGAAACATGGCATAAATCAATTCCTATAATGAATTTGTATCTTCGTCCTTTCAATTGAGTAATTTTCCAGCTGATTTTCTTATTTTCTTCTACGTTAAACTCCTTAGGTGCGTCTGTTAATACTTCATACCATATTATTATATCCTTTCTGTTTTTTGTACTAATTTTAATTGTTTTTGTTAGTAATGTTTTCTTAAATTATTTTATATCATTGTCGTTTGCACCTGTATCTATTAGCGAACTATATTATTTATTATTAATTGTTATCTTTACGAGGGGTAAATAGTATGACGTTGTTCCTGAAAAAATAATTTTGGTTATTTGGGTTTTGTTTAAGTTGACCCCTGTTGCATTTACACTCGTTTGGTTCAGAATTTTCTATCATTTAATTTGAATTATAGTTTTGTACTTCATTGCTGGGGTCCATGGGTGCGTTTAGGTCTTGCCTAGGTTGTTCCAAGCAATTTTTTGCTGAAACATGGCCTAGTGTGTCCTACCTGTCCGACCCTCTGGATATTATGTATACCGTAAAGTTCTATATTATCAACGTCCATGGGTTTGTTGATTCTATCTATTTTGATAGAAATTTGGCCTAGGGTGTCGTACCTACCCGAAACGCTGGAAGTTGCCTGATGGATTATTATTCCTATTGTATTGAAATCTAGCTCGTCCTGAGTTATTAAAATTATACTTGTCGTTATTATTATTTCGTGCTTGTCCAGTATCACGCCTAAAATAATTTTGTCCCAAATAATTTCGCTGATGATACCCCTGGTTGTTACTGTTAATTTAATTGTTAAAAATATTCTTGTTTTGAGGCCGATTTTGTCTAAATGTTAAGTCGTCTTTAGACTTAAATTTTCTATACTCTGCCTGATACATGTATTTCAAAATCTCCTTTTGGTTAATATATTTAATATGTCATAAGAGAGCAGCTGTTGCAGAGAACGGTCGTTTCTTATTTGCTCCGTGAACTTTTTGTATTTTTGTAATTCTTTTCACCATACCATATTACACAAATATATAAATATATAGTGTATATTAAAACAAAATACACATTGATCTAAAATAAACAAAACAGAATATAAATTAACAACCAAACCAATAATTAATTAAATAGACTAAACTTTCTTTAAAATACTGCCATCTTTAACAACAACAATATATACATACATGCAAGTGAAATACAACGTTAGTTGTGGTTGAGTTTTCTTCATAAACTGACTATTTTATTTCCAAGTTTTTTCTTAAATACTAGAAATGAAAATGTTAAATCTAGTCTAGGTTTTATCAGCGTGTGAAAGAAAAATAAAGTACAGAAATATCGTCTTAGAACTAAGTGATGATATTCTTACTAAGTGTTGGTTATTGATTTAGGATATCGTCTTATCATTAGGTGTTAGTTATTAGTTTATGATGTGTTCTTAACATTATATCGTCTTACAACTAAGTGATGATATTCTTACTAAGTGTTGGTTATTGATTTAGGATATTGTCTTATCATAATTAGAATAGAGTCTTCGTTTTAATAGTTTTTCTTTAATGGTGTGAAAAATAAGGGTCTTATCATAATTAGAATAGAGTCTTTGTTTATGGATTCTTAGTTTAATATTTTCTATTATTATCTATGCTTATTTCTTAAGTGTTTTTTAATAGTTCGCTAAGGTATGTTAGTAGTGTGTATCTCACTCCTCCCATCCTTAGATAATTCAATGTCCTCATTGATAATTTTTATATTATTAGTTTTTTCTTTTACAAAGTATTTCTGAAATATGATAAATACTCCTAAAATTATTATAAGAGTTATTATAATAACTATTAATAGGCTTAAAGAATAGTTATCGGTCTTAGTGTTAACATTTTCTATATGTTTTTTAAGTTCAGGTAGTGATATATTATCCTTGACTATATTTTCAATATCTTTTGCAGGTGGTAATACATTGATTTCTTCTGCCTTTTGTTTTGTAGATATTTCGAAGTCATTAATTTTTATTTTACAATTGTTAAATCGTATAATATTATTTCCTTTAATCTTAATTTTGAGTTTATTACAATTTTGTTCAATTTCAAGGGTTTGTAAATTTTTTGTTATAATTATATTTGGCTCACTAAAGGTTATATGTGGTAGGGTATTCTTAATGTATTGACAATTCGTTTTGTTATTGTTCATTAAATTTTTAATGCATTCATTTTTTTCTAATGTAATTTTATTATTCTTCAGTCTATAGATTGTATCGTCTTTTAATGCGTAATTATCTTCTTCATTTATCTTAAGTTCATTATTGTTTTTATCTGGTATTGGAATGATTTTCAACCTTTTGTAAGTTTCAAAGTGGTTTGGAATGGAAAGCACAAAATAAATCAAATCGTTTTCTAACCAGATTGAGGTTTGTATATGTTCAAACTCTAGAGTAGACAGACTTGTCATGGTTTGAACGTCAATTAATTTTGGGTTTATGATGCCTAATTTGGCTAATTGTATTGCTAATTGAATATCTTGGATATGTTCCAGATATAATTTAACATTATCCAAAAAAATGTCTGAATAAATTTTTTCTGTAAGCTTGTTCTGAAGTCTTGTTGTTTCTTTTTGGAATTTTTGTAATATTTCATTTTCTTTATTAATATGATCTATCATTGCATTAAATTCATTGGTAGTAACGATACTTGTTTGTAAATCTCTAAATGCTTTTTCCATATTTACTCTATCTTCCTCATTCATAGTTCCAAACAGAAATTTTAGACCATCACCGACTATATTTGCTAAACCTCTTTTGTGTCTACTTAAAAATATTTGTTTTTCTTTAAATGCTAATGTAAGATACTTCTCTGTCATGGAATTCTGGTAATATTTTGCTGATCCAAATTGCTTCATTAATGAGTCATATGTTATATCAAGGGAAGTTTTATTTATAGGTAGTATATGATATCTGTAGTTAATTGGTATTTCCAAGGTTCCTTGGTTGATGATGACGAAGCCGTAATCTTCCTGTATGTTGTTAATTTCGATCATTTGACCGTTGGTTGCAGTGATTATTGAAAGTATTAATAATATCGTTGTTATACATGATTTCGTCCTTTTCGTTTTGTTGAGCTTTGTTGTTCCTACAAATTATGCTTATTAGTTAAGATCATGATTTCTTTTTCCTTTTAAATTGTGTTTTGTATTTCCTAACGTTTCTGTTCTTATGTTTGACTATATAATGTTCATTATCTTTTTCTATTTGTGTGACTTCGACTTTCTTGAATGGATTGCTAATCTTTTCTAGTCGTTTTCTAGAATTCTCTGATTTCAGATAATTAGTATCTATTGGTTTGTCTACTCTTGTTTTATTGATGTTATTAATTCTGTTTTCTTTAATCTCTTGTGGGTTTGTTTGGGGAGCTGACTTATTAAAAAATATATTGTAAGGTGTTTCTCCTGTAGTAGAGTGGATTATGATGTGGTTGTAAGTAAAGAGTGTTTGTTCGATTTGTAGATAAATAAGTTCTTTGTCCTTTGAGGTATTAATGATTCGAAGTTTTTCGTTAAGAGTTTTGTGTAATCTTTCAATGTCAGCGATTCCTGTTTTGCCTGTAGTTACTTCTAACTTAATGTTTAGTTCTTGACACCAATTTTTTATATTGACATTGTTCATACCTTGGTCTTGGTCAATTTTTAAAGTTTTTGGTGGTCCCATAGAATTAAAGATTTTAATTAATGCTTTTTTGGTTTCTATCCAATTGAGTGAGTTAACTGGCTCGAGTGTTGCAAACTTAGAGAATACATCAATGCAGGTAAGGTAATACTGTTTATTCCATTGCCAAAAATCAATGACAAATTTTTCTCTTATTTCATATGTTGGTGGTGTTATTTTGAAAGCTAATTTATTGCTAATGTGATCGTTTTTGCAGTTATTACATAGTTCGCATTCATTTATTATATTTGATATTTCTTTAACGTAATTTGGGTAATAGTATTTGTTTCTAAATATTTTAACTATTTTTTCGATTCCCTGATGTAGGCCAGTTATATGGATCTCTAGAATTTTGGTTTTGAAATCAGGAAAATCGCTTATATTTTCTAAGAGTTTGGTTGCTCTTATTACTTTATGGGGGTTATTTTGTATTAGTTTACTGTAATATTCTTGGAGTAAATAAAAATCTTCGTCGTTGGGCATATAGATGGTAATGTTTTTATTTAATAGGTGTGTTTTTATTATGTCTTTAATTAACTTTTCGTTTAAATTTGTATAAACTATAGTGGTAATATTATTTGAGAACTGTTTTGCACTGAATGTTTTGTTTTGATTTCCTTTTATTATTTTGATTTGATTTCTGAAAATATTTAATGGTTTTTCAGTTATTGCTATATAATTTTGATTGTCTTCATCTGCTGAGTGGCAAGTTGCTGCTATCGATGAGATTTCGTTATGTTCATCGTCATTTCCCGCAATAGTTTCTGTTTTTCTTAAATTTTCTGTTTGTGATTCGTTTAAATAACATTGGTAAGTTTTAATCCTTGATAATGCATCCGCTACATGATTTTCTCTTCCTGGTATGTATTTGATATCGAAATCGAATTCATTTAATTTTATTTTCCATCTTTGTAGCTTAGCGTTTGGTTCTTTAAGATTATGTAGCCATTGCAAAGGACGATGGTCACTGTTAATTACAAATTTACGCCCAAACAAGTATGGACGGAAATATTTCGTTGCCCAGACTATGGCCAATAATTCTTTTTCTGTGGCAGAATAATTAGTCTCATGAGTATTAAGGGTTCGACTTGCAAAACAAATCGGGTGAGAGTTTTGGCTTAGTACTGCGCCTAATGCTACGTTTGATGCATCTGTTGTTAAAACGAATGGTTTTTCATAATTGGGATACGCTAGAATTGGTTCTTTTGTTATCAAGATTTTAATTGTTTCTACAGCTTTAATGTAGTCTTTGTCGGTATAATTTATCTTATTTCCTTTTTTAAGACCATGCGTTAGTGGTTTAGTGATGTTTGAAAAGTTTTGAATAAATTTTCTGTAGAAGCCTGCCAATCCGAGAAATTGTTTGATTTCTTTTTCTGTTTTTGGTATTGGATAATCGATTATTGCTTTGATTTTATTTGGATTAGGTTTAATACCATCAGGTGTGGTTATATGTCCTAAGAACTCTGCCTGTTTCTGTAAGAACTCACACTTATCCAGCTGGATTTTTAAATTGGCCTCAGATAATTTCTTAAATACTTTATCGAGTGAAGAGATATGTTCCTGGAGAGAGGTACTAAAGACTACTATATCATCTAAGTATACTAGACAGTCTTTTCCAATCAGCTCGTCCAATACTGTATTCATCAGTCTTTGGAATGTTGCTGGTGCATTTTTTAGGCCAAAAGGCATTCTTAAAAATTCATAATGTCCATTTCGTGTGGAAAATGCAGTCTTGTGTCTATCTCTGGGTTCAACTTCTATTTGGTAAAACCCTTTTGTGAGATCCAGTGTTGTAAAGTACATGCACCTACCCAATTTGTCCAAAATTTCATCCATTAATGGGATTGGGTATTTATCGTCTACTGTGATGTTGTTCAGTTTCCGATAGTCTATAACGATTCTCCATTTCTGCAAACGTGAAGCATCCTGTTTCTTAGGTACTACCCAAATTGGTGCCGAATAGGGTGATTTACTGTGGCAGATGATGTTTTGTTTTAACATCTCTTTTATTTGCCTATCGACCTCTTGTCTATGCACTTCTGGGTATCTGTAGGACTTCACATAGATCGGATCTTCATGTTTAGTATTTATTCTATGTTTTATTTTGTGTGTGAAGCTTAAATTTTCGTCTTCTTTATATATAATATTTTTATGTTTTTTTAATAGGATACTAATTTCTTTATATTCTTCCTTGTTTAAATGATCTAGTCTGAATAATGTTTTTGTTTCGCCTTTAGCTATTCTATTTCCATCTTCTTCTCCTTCCAGGTTGAACAAGGCTTTCTTATCATATTTTCCTTGGTTTTCGTCCAGGAAATAATATTTTCTATCATTCAGAATTATGAATTTTTCTGCAATGTTTACAACTGCTTTTAATTTCTGTAGGCTATCATAACCCAATAGTCCGTCATAGTTCTGACAAAAATCGTGAACAAAGAAAGTCAAACTAATGCCTGACTGACTACTAGTAATTTCTTGTGCTTTGCTTAAAATTATATTTCCTTCAATTGTCCTTACTCTAACTGGGTTAACTTCCTTACTTTCTCCTGGTAATGTATTAGATCTAATCAAACTTATGGATGACCCAGTGTCTAATAAGAATTTATAAAATCTATTTTCTACTTTCATTAAAATGGAGGGTAGCTCTTTGAGGCTTTTAAGTGAAAATTTTCCACTTCCATTGGTATAGGAGCGCCATATTTTCTGATTCTAGATTGATTGGAATCATATTCCCTCATTCTTTTATTAGGGTTATAATTATTGTTTGAATAATAATTAGACTGGGGATTATGTGCGTTCTGAAGATGTGGGTTTTGATAATTATTTGGAGAAAAATTCTGAGGATGAAGACCGCGATTTGCATTTTCATAACTATTTGGAAGGAAATTTTGAGGGTGAATAATTCGATTTGTATTATGGTTCCTATCGAGATATTTGTTATGTTGGTGCAAATAATTTGGATTATAATGTGCTCTGTTTGAGTTTGATTTATGTGGTTGACCATAATTTCTGTAATTATTTGATTTATAGTGAACGTTTTCATCAAATTCACCACTCTCTCTCAATTTTTGAATTGCTGTTTGAAAATCATTTACCAGATTGGCATTTAAAAAAGCTGTTAAATGGTTTGGTAATTCTTTTTTTAATGTTTTCAAACTATAGAAATTTATTTAATTATTAAAAAAATTCTTCCTCTCCTCTGGTTCGTTACATAATTTTATCGCATCCTTAATTCTACATATCAAAGTGTTAATTTCTTCACATAATTTCTTAATGCTACCTTTGAATTTAATATTATTCATACTTAGAATTAAATGTGAAATATTTTCATGCTCACCGAATTCCATTATTAAGATTTTCTTTAATGCCGTCCAATTTTCAGGTTGTTCTCGTCTCACTACATTAAGAGCAGCACCGCTCAACGTCCTTAGTATGCAATTAAAAAATAGAATGCGGTCCTCTGATGGTAGGGCAGCTATGTTTGGCACCATGTTTTCTATAGCTCCAATATACATCGCTAATTCCTCCTTTTGTCCAGAAAACGGATGGATTAATTTCAGGTTGTCCATTACAAAGCGTTTTTGTAATAGCAGGTTTTCAATTTGCTGTTGTTCTGCGTTGTGAGTGTTGTTGTTCATGTTGGCGTTGATTGATAATTGTTTTAAGTCTGAGATAATTTTTTCCTTAAACTAAACTGGGTTGTGTATATATTTTATTTTCCTTTGGACTTTGAAGGAATAAACTGTATTTATTTTATTAAAAAAAAAAAAAATTCTACTGATTTATTCGTAGGTTCGTTTAAGGATCTTTTTCGTAGATCCTACCGACTGCGCCAGTGAAATACAACGTTAGTTGTGGTTGAGTTTTCTTCATAAACTGACTATTTTATTTCCAAGTTTTTTCTTAAATACTAGAAATGAAAATGTTAAATCTAGTCTAGGTTTTATCAGCGTGTGAAAGAAAAATAAAGTACAGAAATATCGTCTTAGAACTAAGTGATGATATTCTTACTAAGTGTTGGTTATTGATTTAGGATATCGTCTTATCATTAGGTGTTAGTTATTAGTTTATGATGTGTTCTTAACATTATATCGTCTTACAACTAAGTGATGATATTCTTACTAAGTGTTGGTTATTGATTTAGGATATTGTCTTATCATAATTAGAATAGAGTCTTCGTTTTAATAGTTTTTCTTTAATGGTGTGAAAAATAAGGGTCTTATCATAATTAGAATAGAGTCTTTGTTTATGGATTCTTAGTTTAATATTTTCTATTATTATCTATGCTTATTTCTTAAGTGTTCTTTAATAGTTCGCTAAGGTATGTTAGTAGTGTGTATCTCACTTGCATATTGTGTCTCACCGAACTATAACATTTTTAAATATAACAACAAAACAACAACTACTAGAATTTCAACGGATTTGATAAGAATATAGCCGAACTTTTCACTATTAGTAATAATTTATATTTATATATGTACATATATAAAATTAAACAAAATTTTTAACAAATTACGCTACAAATACTCTACGACTTAAAAGTGAAGTTAAACAAAAGAAGTAATAAAACCAACTGAAGAAATAAATAAATAAATTCAAAAATATTTTGTAAATGCAATAGCACAACAACAGCCCCGACAACAAAAACGGTCCAAAAAGCAAACAATAACCAAACAAAAGAACAACAAAATATACATATATAATTAAACAAAACTAAAATTTTACAACAAAAAATCTTTGCAGGTATTTATACTCGTGTTTAAATTGATCCATAATTTAAGAAAGAAAATGAAAATAAACTCTAAACTTACTAAAAAAACATAATAAGAGCGGCAATAATAAACAAATATTTGCAAAATTCATCAAACATGGACAAAAACACACCATTAAGAGTCTCCAAAATACTCAGTGCGACTATACACATACAGACTCACCTTTTAAAATGATTAATATCATGGATAAGCGATTCGAACGGCTTACCGAGCAAATCGAGATTGTAATGATACAGAAACTCACAGAATGTAAAAATGATCTCTTAGACAAATAAAGAGCGACCTAATTAACATATCAAAAAGAGTATCAACTTTAGAAACAGTCGCGGGTAATTTTAAAAATACACAAGCCGAAATTGTATGGCTAAAAGCTCAAATTAAAACTCAGGGAATTTTAACAACAGAACTTGAAAAATCGCTTACAGAAGAAGTAGCAGCTCTGAAACATGATAATATTGCACTAAGAGAAGAAACCGTATATTTGAAAAATATTTCTAAAAAACAAGCAAACTCAATGGTGTCGTGTGATATGCGTATTAATGGCGTGCCTTCTGATCCTGATGAGAATTTTTATAATATTTACAAAAAGATTTGCGAAACAATACAGATTCGTCCCCCTGACGA
Source organism: Epicampocera succincta (assembly GCA_932526305.1). Taxonomy (NCBI): domain Eukaryota; kingdom Metazoa; phylum Arthropoda; class Insecta; order Diptera; family Tachinidae; genus Epicampocera; species Epicampocera succincta. The sequence goes on from OW052037.1 coordinate 27,235,239, forward strand.
TCAACAGACTTATCGTATTAGAAAAATAGAAATAATATCTCTGCTAATAAAAGAAAAGACTTTAATAAAACTGCACTTAAATTTAAATGCTCATATGACAGAAATTATGTGCTGCGATCTATAAAAAAAACTATGTTAAAGCGCAAAAGAATCCGTTATGCCTGATCGCAATTGGTTTCAATAGTAGTTCCCCATTTTATGTTAATGAAAACTTGAGTCCGGAAAATTACAGAATCTTTTTTCGTCCACATTGATTGAAAAGAGGTAATGTAATATCAACAGCTTTTACAAGTCGTAGATCTGTTTATATAAAATGCCGACACACTGATGAGCCTATACGCGTCGTTGAGCTAAGTTTATTGGATAAGTTTTTTCGATCAGGGGAATTTACTGAATAATGTTATAACTTGTATGTTACTAAAACTTTTCATAACTTTCTTGTTAACTCAAAAACTATACTCTACTTATGAAAAAAAACTGTTTATCTCTTTAAACACTGTTGCTTGCATTACGAAAATTGTTATAAACTTTTTTAAATACATTACGTTCTGATAACCGGGGGCTGGCTCTAGGGAAAATCCGATATCTATGGTAAGAATACTGTCTATGAATTGCCATGGTCTTAAAATATGCCACTTAAATGCTCAGAGCTAATCAAACTGCATGAATTCCAACTTGTTTTTGAAAATTCCAATGTTGATGTGATATGCATCTCAGAATCGTGGTTCTATCCGGATGTTGGAGATAGTGTCTACAATTTGAGCGGTTATAATCTGTATGGCGCTGACAGGTCAACTACTGGTGGTGGTGTTGCTGTGTATATAAGATGAAGTATTTTATGTAAAACAAAATATAAAAATGTTATTTGAGATACCATTGAATATATTTTCTTTGAGCTGCTCCGGCTGCACCCGTGGCTGGCCCTACGGCCCCTTGGTGGCTCCTGTGGCTGCGACGTCGGGATTCCCATCGCTGCCCGTGACCAGACCTGTGGAGACGTGGTTGGTCGTTGTCCGCAGCAAATCGGGCAAGTGTGCAAGGGAGGTGGTGGAGTAGGTGGTTGGTGAGGTTGGGCCAATGCTGGGTATGCGTGTGCACGGGAGTGGCGCTCCCGGTCACTGGGCAAACAACTACCCTAATGAGCTGAGGTGCAAGAATTGTGGACTACAGGCCGACCATATGATGCTGTCTGCTGCTTGCCCGGTCTATGCGAGCATGGTCGCAAGGGTGAATGCTCGTCGTTGAGCATTGATTCTGCATTAGTGATCCAGCAGAATCTTCAGAGGTCGTACGTGGCCACGTGCGAGCTGGGTCAGGTGACGCGTCAGCTGGGTGCGTCTTTTGCATTAATGCAGGAGCCATACTTCACGAATGGTGTCATTAGAGGGTTGCCCGGGGGAATGAAGATCTTTGCCAATTTGGCAGGACTGCTCCCGGACATCAGACCTACATTAGAGGACAAATGATGGGCGAATGGCTGGTCACGGATAGTGCTTCGGTGTTGAACAAGGCAAATGACCTATACACCCAGAGGTGGGGGCGGTCGGTAGCCCTCCTCACATTAGGGAGGAAGCCCCAACGCCTGGAATGGTCTGAGGTAGAGCGAAGTATCTACAGTGTCAGGAGTAGGAAATCTCCGGGTTTAGACGGTATGACTGGAAAGATGTGTAAAAGCATCTTTAAGGCCATACCGGAATACCTGATGTCGGTTTTTGCATGGTGTTTCAGTGAGGGCTACTTTCCTGAGGCATGGAAGCGCAGACGTGTTGTGGTACTCCTAAAGTCCCCCCGACAAAGTGACGAGCAATCCTCGTTCTTACAGGGGAATTCGTCTGCTTACAGTACTTGGAAAAGTGCTGGAGAGAATAATGTTCACTCGACTTGGAGAGTGCGCAGGTGCAGCGCTGTCTGAATTCCAGTTTGGTTTCAGGGAGGGAAGATCCGTTGAGGATGCGAGGCTGCATATGAGGTCGGGTCTTGCCTGTTCTTCGGCTAAGTATGTTCTTGGCATATTTGTCGATTTCAGGGATGCGTTTGACCATCTCCTGTGGGGTGCGGTTCTTGATAGCCTGCGTAGCGTAGGCTGTCGGGAGCTCGCTCTATGGGAGAGCAACTTCTGCAGCAGGAAAGCTTGTGTCGTTGGCGCCAACGGTACAATTTGACGGATTCCCTGTTGAGGCTGCTGCAGCGCACCCACAAATTGCGTGCATACGCGGATATGTGTGGTGCTTGAGTGCGGCGAAAGTGTGGGTGTGGAGGTGGCCATGGACAAGACTGTGAAAATGTTGCTGAAAAGCAGATTGTCGCAGGCTCGCCCACCACTTATACGCTCTGGCGGTGGTGAGTGAGAGGCTGAACTTTTTGATTCACCTCTCATACGTGAGGGACAAGATCAGTGCCATAGTGGGAAAGGTCAGACGCATCCTGAGGAGTGACTGGGGCCTGAGTAGGCGTGCTACTCGGACCATATATGGGAGGCTGTTTGTTGTTTGTCGTACCATCTCGACGGAGGCTTTGCAGGTCTTGCTAGGAGCAGCCCGTCTTGATCTAGAGGTGATTCGCCGTGTCATATTTATGATGATATTAGGGACTTAAAGGGTATGGGCGTTGCAAGGGTAGGTGTGAGATGGGATGTGAGTTGGTGCGAAATGGCAAAGCGACTTTTCGCAATTTGAGTTCGTTTGCCTGCGAAGTATTTAGGAGGAGACTGAGGACAGGCTAGGGAAGGCAACTTTCTTTGCCGCTGTTCGCGGACCTGTTGCACGTTGAACCGCCAAGTTGGGTGCTGCTGCGTGTGTCTATTGGTGAGTTGGTGAACCGATGTCGGTAATGTGTTTAGTGTTGGTGACCATGCTCTGCATGACCACCTTGTTCCTGTATGTCGTGCTGTTGGTGATACCAGTCACTGATGCTGTTTGGAGCTGAAACTGGTAGTAGCCCTTTCGGGATACGAGGTCTAACCAGAGGCTAACTTCTGGTACCGCGGGAGCCACAGGACATGTTCCTGCCCGGCTATGGTGAGGCCCTTCGGGGAGCCATGTGGTGGTTGTGGTTGAAACCCAAATCGCGGGAAGAGTGACCTCGAATATCAAATTGCATTGCAACCGGGTGCCGTGACCCATAGAGCGGAAGGAGTTTAAGATGGGCTCCGCACCAAACCGAGGTGGAAAGCATGCTCCAAATGGCATGTAATCGATTCGGTACTCAGGCATGACAGTCTGTTCTTTTTGGGGGCGTTTGTAGACGCATTGTATACACCGGGTGCTAAGATCACCGTGGGGTTAGGTCATATTGGCAGGCACCCACGTGCATCGTTACACAGATGTTCAAACTATCAAGAGCATGAGTGTTTTAACTTCAATCACTTCACGCAGGAAGAGGTGTTTAAATCATTTTGTGACATAAAATCTAACTCTGTTGGGCATTATGGAATGCATCCGAAATTTGTAAACCTTACCCTTCCGTATACTTTGTTGTATTTTACACAAAAACTATTATTAGAACATCATATGCACATATCTTATTGCATATATATATGCACATATCTTAGCGGCATACCCTTTACAGGATTTACTCATGTCTTTTGGAACTCCTGAGAACGTTGTCATAGACAATGAGAAGTCCCTTAGCTCGGCACCGATAAGCTTTATGTTGAAAAATAAATTGGGTGTTAATATCTATGAAACACCACCCTATAAAAGTTCTGTGAATGGTTGTGTGGAACGTTTTCATTCCACCTTAACTGAAGTAATGAGGTGTATGAATGAAGAAAACATTCATGAATCTTTTGACGATATTTTGATTAACTGTTTGAATAAATACAATCACTCTGTACTTTATTCGATAAATAAAAGTCTATCGAAGTATTTTTTGGTAGAACCATCTTTAAAACAGGACAGACTTAAAATTAAACATATATTGACGTAGAAACAGGAGAAAGACTTAGACCACCATAGCAAAATAAACCTGAAAGAAAGACTTACAAGACTGGCGACAAAAATTTTGTGAGTAACAACAAAGGAATAGGGAACAAGCTAACGCCAGAATATAGAAACGGTACAGGAAGATAGAGGAGGAACTGTCTTGATGACTTCAAATCGAGTAGTTGAGAAAGATCTAATAAATAATTTATTTGCTTTTACAGCTTGTTTTTAAAATTAACTGGAGCAGAAGTACAGATTTTGGACTATACGAACGACTAAATTGTGACAATGGACACTGGAATGATCAAAGTAGTAACAGGGGACTTTAAACTCATGCCAAGATCTACTTGGCACGTACGAAAGGGTAGTCGATCAATTGGATGCTGTAATAAGACATGATATAGGGAAGAAGAACAGCAATTACGCGTTTCTGCTACATCAGGTACAAGCTTTACACGCTTTGCTTGCGGAGTTGAGACCAATACATACAGTAAGATCAATTAACGCTTTAAGAACAGTATGGAAGTGGGTGGCAGGTTCTTCTTATCACAAACTTTTGGAAAATAATCACAGACAAATTGTAATAAATAGGGCTGTAGAAACAAGAATGCAGGAAATAACTTATATCACCAGAAATATTATTAATAACATAAGATCGAATGATGCTTTTGAGAGGGAAGTCTTGAAGGACGTCGAAAGAAAATTAGAAATAATAAAAGAAAAACTAACTAATATCGGTTATTTATTGTGTATTGTGTATAATATATCGTATTTATATATATATATTATAAACTCTTTTGTGTTGTCCGAAAATGAACTGAATATCACAAGAAAACACTTTGATGAACTTAATACGCCTTACGTGAATTTAATAGACCATTCTTTATATGGTCAATTTGCCAATTACTGAAAGGGAAACGTGCAGAAGTTTATTTGTAAAACCTGTAAAAAACAAAAATGTATCTATAAAAATTGATAGAGAAAACTTTGGATTGTGTAAAAATTCTTTGCTTGAAATAAAGTAATCTTGTAGAATGGTGAATGATTTGGCTATTTGTAGAAATCTCAAAAAATTAGAGAGCATAATGGATTCCAGTTCTTTACCGAAATTGCTGAATGTCATGCCTTCAGATTGCCCAACATCTAACAACCAACACTTACCCGTAATGAGAGAAATTGCACAGGGATTGATGCTGTTAAACGGTTATAATGGAACAATACGAATAAAAAACAAGTAAGTCAATCTTCACGGCACTTTTATAGTGAAATACCATAACTCTGCAATTACCATAAATAAAAAAACTTATTACAATTAGGAGCTTACCGTGATAAAACCTTTACCAGCAGTTGTCAACGCGCCAAATAATAATGCAAATTGTGAAGAAAGGCTTAAAGAACTTCATATAAACAACCGTGGTGAAATTACAAAGCTGGCTACCAATTATAAAAAATTAGGAACTCTTACGATGATATTAACAAGTGGCATAATTGTAATTAATTCAAACTGCATTTTTATGTTGAAATTTGTCTGTTTCATTTATTGCAATCTTGCTTTTACCCTTTTAAAACAAGCCATAAACTTACAAAGAATTACATTTGTTGTAAAAGCAAAATTTTATTGTTTAAAATAACGCTGGCAGAGTCAGTCGTGGTCAAGTACTGGAAACAATCAACTTTTTTTGATTTAACTTTTATATTCATATGGTCCAAAAGGCGGCTTCAATGTATTCTGTGTATAGTTTTGATGAATGTTTTGGTTGCAGTAATTTTTTTTGTTGGAGATTTTTATTAGAAACAGAAAATTGTCCAAAATGAGAAATTTGCATTAATAAAAGATTTTTAAGAATTTGACGGTTTTTGCTGAAGAATACTTTCAGTTTAAATCGACGATAGGCGAAAATGACGCTTGCTAAAATTCTTATCTAAAATTTTTGGCTGGTTGTATTTGTTGTGGGTTTTCAATTGAAATAATGGGTGATTTAAAAATTTGGCAAAATGGTTGGTGCGTACAGGTTTTCTTTAAAAACTGAATAGATTAAAAAAGCGAAGAAATATTGTGTGGAGCCCTTTCAAATGAAGGAGTCGGTGTTTTAATCAGTGGCTCTTTATAAAAAAACATAACCTAAGAACAATTACAATAAAGCAGTCCATTAAAAAGATAATAAAGGAAAACGTGTTTGTGAAAAATAACCAAATCTTTTAACAGGTTATGAGCCCAGGATTTGACATGCAACAGATAAGTGAAACAACTAAAATTAAAATTTGAACATATCAATTATTAATTAAAATCATTAAAAACAACATGGACCAACAACGTGAGTACACCAAAATACAACGGCTGAACAATGAGCAAAATTTCGCATTGTGGAAATTTCAGATAAATATCTTACTAAAAAGTGGAGGCTTATTCGAAATTGTACACACCGATAGTGTGGACGAGAAGTCAGATCCAAAGAAGGATGCTCATGTTCAGAAAATAGTCATGTGTACAATAAACAAAACATTAATCCCTCTGTTATTCCAATATAATACATACAACAAATCCAAATCCAAACATGACGCAAGTTAAAGAAAACTACTTCTTTAAATGTTAAATTCGTTAGAGACTTCTTTATTTTAACTCAATTTTTAACACTACTGATTTCTTAAATGCTAAGGTAATCACATCAGTACGGAGTGTAATTCTGGATTCCCCCGCTCAATTGCATCGCCAGGCTATTTATCCATAATTTCTTATCAGTATTCTTTGTCTTACAAACTAGAATAAAGATAAACCGAAAAACGATCATTTCTTTGTTACGTGTTTGGGTTTTTACATATGGTAATAGTGATAATATGATTGTGGTAATTGTTTATCTTATGAACTAAGGTAAATATATAGCTAATTTATGTATAAGTATATGTTATTATAAGTATATGTCATACCTTAACTCGCATCACATAAGTGCAATTGAAAATCTTGCATTCAGGTTAAAAAACATTGGAGAAACACTCAACGAAAATATGTTAATATCAAATATACTCTCAACATTATCCGATACTTATAACGCATTTACAGCATGGAATTCAGCTGCAAAGTCACAGAAAACTCTCGAAAACCCCACTGCTCGACTATTGACTGAAGAAAAAAAGGCTGAATAATGCCTCTTATGAGACAAAAAAAAACGTATTTTAACAAGTTGCAAACGTACAGGAATAAACACCATTTTGAACGCAAAACATCAAGGGAAATATGTACAAATTGCAAACGAAATAATCGGAATGGAAACAGTGTTTGTTATTGGTTCAGGGTGTACTGATTTGATAAATGATGAAAACATATTAAAATAAGTTAAGAAAAATAATACACAAATATGCACTGCTAAAGAAAACGATGTATTAAAAACCATTTCAGTTTCTTCTAAGTGAAGTGCCACGGAGTCGTCCTCTGAAATTTTAAATATAATCATTATTTTTAAGTTATGTTCCTAAAAAAGACTGAATTTTGTTAATTTTTATTTATTTAAACAATTAATATTGTTAAGTTTCTTGATCTCTGTTAAGTTTTTAATATAACTTTTTTTTTTATTTTTTTATTTGTGCCTTAATAAAAATAAATATGTTTTTATACTACATGAACATTGAAATTTTCTTTGGTTTTTACGTTTTTAATGAGCCTTGTAGGAGAGTAAGTAGTCAAGAAAAATATGAAAAACCAATTCCTTTTAAACCAACTTTAAAAATCGAGGAGGTTATCTATTATATTCTATCTTTCCTTTTTATATGTACCGTTTTTCAAAAATCTTTTTGACTATTTTAATAAGGTAAAGCAATAGGTTCAGAGTATGAAATATATCAGAAGTCTAAATACTTACCTGGAACATGATCGTTTTCCTCAATAGCAATATTATGTAGTACTGCTACGGCAACAATCAATGTTTTTCCATTGGATAAGTTTACTGTCAAGCCGTCCAATAAACAGCGAAAACGTCGTTTCCAAACGCCGAAGCACCGTTCGACAGTGTTCCTAGTTCTTATGTGTGCAGCATTATATTTAACCTCTTTTTCATTTTGCGGGTTACTAAGTGGGGTTAATAAATATGGATAAAGCTTGTATCCACTATCTCCTAACAAACGACCGTTGAACTCTTCGTTTTCGAATCGTTGTTTAATTGCTGATTCGTTGAAAATACGGCAGTCGTGAGAGCTCCCTCTCCATCTTGCGACTATATCATATATTTTCAATTTTGCATCGCAAATAACCTAAAACACAAGAGGGAATGTATAACGACATTTAACAGATCAATGAAGTTTCACAATTACCTGCACATTTAAGGAATAGTAGCCTTTTATATTTATATAATATTGGGCTAAGTCACCGCCAGTTTTTTTTATGCGTACGTGAGGACCGTCAATGGCTCCTATCACCGGGAAAGTTTTTGATAGCTTTAAATTCCATCATTGCTTTACTTTCCTCTGCTCGAGATGATGGCATTTTAATTTTACTGCCGCCAAAACGAGCTAAGGCGCGAGTGACTCCGCCAGAAATTCTGCATACTGTTGCCTGGGATAACCCGTGAAGATCGGCAGTATCATCTTGAATCTTAAATTTTAAAGTGTGGATAATGATAATGATGACACAACGAGTATTGCGCACATACCTCTTGAGTCTAATTGGATTTCCGGCCTAACCATGTCAATAATTTTTTTAACGGTAGATTTATTGAATTGGCCCTCTTTCTAAAAGTTTTTCGAGTTCGGTCAGTTGATATATCGGCGATCGTCCCTATAATTTTCAATTAAAAACAAATTTCTTTGCACTTATTAATTTTACTTACCTATTCTGGAAACCAAATTTATTATATCCGTTTTTTATTTTTTTTTGTTAATGTTTTCAAAAGAACACGGAAAACTTTTTTACAAATACGAAAAGAAGATGAAGATTAAAGGCAAAATGTCATTTTATCAATCGCTTAAACTAAAGTGTTGACTACAATAAAATGTTTGTATTTTTTTGGCACCTTATAACACTTAAATAGGCTATTAAGCCTATTTATGTGTTATTAAACAGCTAATAATCGTTTATGAATTAGACTGTAAGAAGAGAGGAAAAATAGAAACAAGTAATTTGATCATAAACAAATGTTATACGCACATATGTCATAACTTAAAGAGAAACCTGTTATCTGTGAATTCCCAAACATAAAAGAATACACAAGTAATATTTAAAAAAAGATAATGTAACAATAAAGAAAAATAATAAAATTAACATTGGCAACACTGCAGCTTAAAGACATGAGAGAGTTATAAAAAAGAAGATTAATTAAAAAAATATTTACCATAAATATATAGACACAAAGAAGATTTATCAGCATATAAAATAATTGAAATATGTAAGAATCGTCATCGAAATACTAATAAAATTGTGATAAATTGTTTCAAGTGAGAAAATGAAATTAAAGAAAAATTTTATAACTTTATACAGTGCGATCAGTGCATGGAAAACTTTCATTCTCAATGTTCGGATCTGAGTAGAAGAGCATTTGAGTTTTTACCAACAATAATGAGCAGTTTATTTGTGGTGATGGTAAAAATAATTCTAATAATCAACAAGATAAGAAAATAATTAAATAATATAAAATGGGAATTAAAAAAATTAGATAAACTTGAATTTTTTGATCATCTGATCGATTAGATTAATTTTATGTCAGCTAAGTTTGATGAAGTTAAGAGGTAGCTGATAATAATAAGAAGAAAAAAGATTTAGTAGCTGAAACTAAGAAGAAGATAAAAGTTTTATAAAGAGAAAACAAAAGTTTGAGATTTGAAGTTGTAACTCTTAAATCCATTTTGCAAAAAAAAATTAGTGGAGCAAATCCGTTTCTTATTAGAAGTGATGACAAAGTTGATGGGATGCTTTATGCGGCAGAAACAAATAATCATCAAGGAGGGAGATCTATAATGCAAAGCAATGAACTTAAAGTAGGTAGATATTAAAATTTAAATTTCGTATTAATTGTAAAGTGGTTTTCTTTTTAAATATGCTAAAAAATTTATATTTTGAAGAATTTTGTAATTTTAGTCAGTATATAAGCAAATTAAATATATAATTTTTTAATGTAATAAGCTACAACATTAGAAGTGATTCATCTATTGAGAAGTTTAATACATTTAAATGGTTTGATAAAAACACTACCCAGATTTACAATCTTACTGGTTTCAAAAGCTTGCATTGTTGTCGAGGTGATAGTTATGGCGGTACGTCGTTATACATATATTTATGAGAATTTAATATATTCGGTCAATATGTGTAAAAGTAATAAATTTAATGAATTCATAGTTATAGCTCTGAATGACTTAAAATTTGGGAGAAAGTCATTGAGAGTTATTTCCTTTTGTCGGTCGCAAAAATGCAATATTTTTGGTTTTTTAAATGGACTAGAAAAAGTTTTATATGAGTGTGGTCACAATCCGTTTTCCCTTTTCTTTTCGTTTTCCCTCATACTGCTGACTTATTATTGATGTTTCAAAACTATGACTGTCAAAGTGTTCACAATCTAGTAATAAGACCAGCATACTCCACTTGCATTGACCATATTTATAGTAATTTTTCAGAAAATCTTTTTGTGGATGCAATCGAGTAAAATTTATCAGGTCACAACTTGCTCAGTTGCAAATTTCATAATGATATAGCAGTGGAACATCATAAGGAAAATTTCAAAATTGTGATTGTGGCTTAAATAATTTGATTTTAAACATGGAAGCTGCCATACAGCCCTCAACTCAAAAATGTAAAAGAATTAGTATTATGGAAAGAAATATTGTTGCTTAAAAGCAGGAAATTAGGAAGTAGTAGAAATTTTAAGAAAATGGAATAGAATAAATTAGGTTATATAAAGAGCAATAAAAAACTCTAGAGATAACGTTTATATTGAAGGGTTAACCAAAATAATCCAAGAAAATGTTGGAATTTTATTAATAATGCTTTAGGTAGGTTTAAAAAGAACGACATACTTCTTAATGATTCTTTCGGCCAAAGAATTTCACACATTTGACACATTTAACTCTTTACGTACCCTTTCTTGGTTTCCACATAGATTTACATTTGAGCCCATTACCACTGAGAACATAGAAAATATAGTTATGGGTCTGAATGACAATACAAGTCTTGGTTTCGATAATATGACACAAAAATTCCTTAAGAAGTGTAAATATGATAATGACTAATATTTTTAATAACATGGTATGCATTTCAGTTTACCCAGACATATTGAAAATCCGCAAGGTTGTCCCAGTTCCAAAGAAACCCAATGCAGACCAGATTGTTAAATATCGACTAGTATCAGTTTTATCAACAGGTGATAAATTTTTTAGGAAAATTTTGTATCAACAACTTTTGAGTTATTTGGAAGAGAATAATGTGTTGTACAATTATCAGTTTGGATTGGAGAGGTTGTGGTACAGAAGATGCTGTGCTTAATGTGGTGAAATTTATTTGTAACGATCTAGATGACTTGGTTTTGCAAAGGCTTTCGATCTAGTAGAACAAGAAAAACCTAAATAAACGAAATAAGAATTAATAATATAAGAGTTAACAAATTGGTATTTTTTGTTTTAAACCTCAGAGTTTTGCTGTCGTGGTGTTGGTTGTGGGGCTGATTCTGCCATCGTTGGGGACAAGTTCATTGAAGCTCCCTTGTAGCATTTAATTTTCCGGCCTATTAGGATGACTATTATCAATAAGGACAGAAGTAACGCCAACGAGCCGATATGTGGATGATAAAGCGCTGGGTATTTTATTTCCCTTGGAAGATCCTTGATGTCTGATAGCTGTCTTTGGATGTTGGAGAGCTCATCTAATTTGGTATCCAATTCGATGTTTGGTGCTAGTAGCCTCGGAGGGTTTGCCAATTGCCGTAATAATGCCAAACATGGCATATGAAGTATGAAGAGTAGTAACACTCGTTTCATGCCCGTGGATAGTTAGTAAATTTCCCTTGATGATACAGGTTGGTTTCGTGGACATGAGGCCAGATCGTTTGACGGAAAATTGTATGGTTTCGAAGTCGCATACTGCAGTTAGCTCTAATGGATTTGGTGTTGCATAAAGCCAACGATTGATAGTGTTTAGTGCGATAAAAGAAGCTTTGTTCTGTATGTTCCCGAAACTACATTGTGGGGATGTCCGGTTGTTAAACAGAGCAACTTCGCAGGAATAGCTGCTGGGGTCTCGAGTAACGCTGATTTGTAAAGTAGTGCAAAGATATATGTCGCTCTTTGCTACAATACATTTATTGAATTGAAGTGTATTTAGTGTCAGATATTCATCTCGGTGGCTGTTCACAGCGAGATATTCAGTATTGGTTTTTATAGCAATATCCCTGTCGTTTATCTTGGTGGGTATGGGGATGACCTTGAAGAGCTCAAAATGTTCCTGGTTCACTAACGGTAGTTCAATCACGAAAATGACACTCTCCTGTGTTACTGTGCCCTTGTATCTTGTATAATTCCAGCAAGTCAGTATCTTCAACTGGTAACGAGCGACCAATGGGAAGGTGGCCCTTAATCTTAGCTATCTCTGTTGTTAACTGTTTTGATGTGAGGAGAAGTGGACTTATTTTACCGTGATTTGAGTGCGTGAGGGCAGCGACCAGCTCTGTCTCAATTCTTTGTAACTCTGCCGCAAGTGTATTTAATTGAATCGCCAGGGACATTAGATTTTGGGTTTGTCGCAATTTTGAGTTCTCGTCTCTAACTGTATTTAACTCATTATAGATGCTGGTTTTAAGCTCTGAGAAGTGCAAATTCATATCATTCTCGCCTTGCTTGAGAATATTAATCGTCGAATTTATCACCGAAGTTTGGTTTTTGAGTAACAGGTGCAAATACTCCTCGTTTTGCTTTACATTGGCTATAGTCTGAGTCATTTGTTCTGCATAATCCGAATCCAGGACTCCAAATAGAGCATGAGCCATATTCCCCACAATATCTAGTGCAGCTCTTCGGTTTCTTCTTGAAGTTAAAAGGTCTGATTCTTGAATGAGATTGTCCCAGGTATGCTGAAGTTCGAGGTAGAGTATTTCACATGATTTAGTAGCTATTGATTGTTTGCAGAACTTTGAAAATGTTGTTATCCCGGCTTCCAGAACCTTGTTCCTCTCCCAAATAGGTGTGAGATCGTAATATATAATGAATTTCCAGGTTGCAGTTATCAATTTTGTCGACCCTACGCCTTCGAAATACAATCCTGGGTTGGAAGAAAACTCTGTGACATTGATCGGGGAGGCTAGTATTATCGGCAGTAGCAGGAGCGAAATACATATTGTACTGAAGATTCCTTGCGAAGCATATGATATTACCTTCCGTTTTGGCTGTATAGAGTCGCCTTCTGATGAGTGTTGTCTTTTTTGCGATATTGGCTTGTCATATTCGTAGTGTTCTGTGTGAAAATCGTTGAACAGGGGCGCCAATCTATGAATTTTCCTTTTGAAAATTCCCTTAGCTGTTTTGACGTCGCAGACCCTAATAAGTCCATCATCTCCCTTGTAAATTCAGCTGATTCTTCCCAGTGGCCATTGTAGTACAGGAGTATTGTCTTCTTTGAGAATGACAAGCATGCCTTCAATGACTTTCGGTGAAGGAGACTTCCATTTTCCTCTTTGTTGTAGCTCATGTAAATATTTTTGTGTCCATTCCTTCCAGAATTTGTGTTTAATCTCTGAAGTTATTTTCCACCTTGCATCTAACAGTAATTTTGGAGATTGGGCGTTTACATCCACTGCTGATGTTAATGGCTCACCTACTAGAAAGTGACCTGGTGTAAGAGCTTGAAGATCTTCGTAATTTGATGAGAGAGGAATTCGCGAGTTTAGGATGCTTTCTATATATTTCAACCACTATTGTTTCCAACTCTTCATATGTAAGTGATGCAGCGGACACACTTCTCAGCAGAAGATGTTTGGCTGATTTAACTGCCGGTTCCCAAAGGCCACCGAAATGAGGGGCTCTTGGTGGAATAAATTTAAAAGTAATTGATTGATTGCTGCATACTCGTGTAATTTTTTCTTGGGCTGATTGAGAATATATTGATTCTTCTAATTCAGCTTTTTTGTTGTTTGCTCCCACGAAGTTAGTAGCATTGTCGCAATATAATGTCTGACAATGGCCTCTTCTGCTGATGAATCGTCGTAATGCTCCGATAAAGGCTTTTGTGGACAGATTGGACACAACTTCCATGTGAATGGCCTTAGTTGCAAGTTACTGCGATATAAGCTTTGTCTGGTCTTTTGCCCCTATATTTGTGATGTATCCAAATCAGCCCAAAGTAATCAACTCCTGTAGTAATGAATGGACGTCCTGGCGTCACTCTGTCAGCTGGTAGATTTCCCATCAATTGTTTAAAAAGCACTGGCCTTGCCTTGGTGCATCGTATGCATTTGTGGACGGTACTGCGTGCGACTGATTTTCCGTTGGTAATCCAGAACTGCGCCCTGGATGCAGCCAACAATGCTTGTGGGCCGCAATGACGATTTTCTTCATGTAGCATTTGCATCAACAACCTCACCATGAAATGATTGTGTGGTAAAATTGCTGGATGCTTCGCCTTGAATGGTAATGTTGATTGTTCCAGACGACCACCTACACGTATTATGTGATATTCATCCAAGAATGGATTTAATGAGGCCAAAGGGGTGGATTTATGTACAGGTGTTTTGTTTGATAATCTTTCCAGCTCTTCCCCAAATTCCGTGGCTTGCATGATTTTGATGATAACGTTCAGAGCTTCTTCCATTTCATGTGCATCTAGCGCCTTTTTGGATGGACGACAAATTTTCGCAGTTTTGGAATTTGTGATGAATCTCAAGACATAACCGATCGTGCGCTGAAGAGTCTTGAAAGAGTTTCGATGGTTTATTCGACTTATAATGTCTTCGTACTTTTGCTGCGAGGTTGATATTGTCAAAACATGCTTCGTCATTTTGCGTTCTTCGTTGCAAGGTATATCAAAAACTTGTGGAGATGAGTTCGTCCACTCACTTTTTTGTCCTGATAGAAATAGTGGGCCATAAAACCAAATTGGATGTTGTGATAGGTTTTCTGGTGCTAGTCCTCGGGATATTGCATCAGCTGGATTCTGTTTAGAGCTGACATGTCGCCATTGATTTGATTCGCTTAATTCTTTTATTTTGGCTATTCTGTTTGCCACAAAAGTGTGGAAGGATGTTGCAGTAGAATTTATTCACGCAAGGACAATCTTTGAATCTGTCCAGAAAAAGTTTGCAGTATTTTGTAGACGAAGATCTTGCTTTACTCTATTTGTCAGCTCCACCCCTAGTACTGCGGCACATAGTTCCAGCCGAGGCAGCGTCTGCTTTTTAATGGGTGCTACACGGTTGTTGATACAATTTTGTCCTTGTATGTTGAACGAATGTAAATTGCCGTTCCATAAGCTCGTTCCGAGGCATCAACAAACGTGTGAAGCTGCGTTGTTACTGGATTTTCGGTTTTTAGTATGAATCGATCGATCTTAATTTTTTTAGTGCTTCTATGCTCGTTCGAAATTTATTCCATACGTTTTGAAGATCCAGGGGCAATTCATCATCCCATGAAATTGGTAATTGCCACAGCTCCTGCAAAAATATTTTAGCTCGTACGACTACCGGCCCAAAAATTCTTAATGGATCAAATATTTTGGCAAGTTCTGAACTAACTATGCGTTTTGTTACACCCTTTGAATAATTTTCCGTTGGTACTTTTGCTTGCCCACATAACTGGTCAGACCTCGGTAACCATATTAATACAAGTGTTTTAATAGAGCAGTTTGAACTTTCGTCCAAGTCCAAATTGATCTCCTGGTCCTCAGGTGCAATACCATTTAGCAACTGGGGATGATTTGAACACCATTTTCGAAGTTTAAAGCCAGCTTCTTTTAGGATTAAGTTGAGTTGTCGTTGTGATTCCAATGCTGTACTGATAGAGTCGGCTCCACTTAGGCAATCGTCCACATAAAAATCATCACGTAATATTGAGGCACCTAGTGGATATTTCGTGGTGTTTTGTATTGCTAGGTGTTGAAGGCATTTGGTAGCTAGGTATGGAGCTGAGGAAGTGCCGTAGGTGACAGTTTTGAGGCGATAATATTTGATATCTTGATGTTTGTTATATCTACAAATGATGAGCTGGAACATTTGGTCTGCATAATTGACTTGAATTTTTCGGTACATTTTTTCGATGTCTGCAGTGAAGACGAATTTATGCATCCGAAATCTCAGCAGAACTGAACATAGCTCACTTTGCACGGTTGGTCCTGCATGAAGGATGTCGTTGAGTGAGAAACCGCTGGATGTTTTGGCTGATGCGTCAAACACTACTCGCAATTTCGTTGTTGAACTTTCCGGTTTCAGCACGCAATGATGAGGCATGACGTAATGTACATCGGGAATGTCGTCTTCCTGTATTTCTTCCATGTGCCCCAAGGATTCATATTCTTCCATAAATTTATTGTATTCTGCTCTAAGTTCTGGCTTAAGGTTCAACCGTTTTTCCAATGACAAAAATCGATTGAAAGCCATTGTTTTAGAAGTTCCGAGAATTGATGGATTCTCTGCAAATGCTAAGCGGACAGTGAATCTCCCATCCTTGTTTCTTTGTAAGTTTTGCACAAAATGATCTTCACATCGTTTCTCAGCTAAAGATAGTGCACGTTCTGAATTATTTGCCTCTTCAAGTTTCCAGAAATTTTCAATCAGCTCGTTTGTTGTTTGCTGTTCTGGGGTAAATACTGCACAAGTAACCGAGTTGTTGTCCCAACCCAGAGCTGTATTTTGTAGAATTGGTAAGTTCTTGTTGAGCCTTATTTGTTGTGGCCGCATAAGTTGGTGATAAAATTCTGCTCCGATCAGCATATCAATTTTATCCATTTGATTGAAACATGGATCTGCTAAATAAATATTATCAGGAAGATTCCAATCTAATGTGTTGAACGCTTTTGTAGACTGAGGTGATACAATGGTTGGGAGTACAAATGCTTCGATTTTGGTAGCATAATTGCCTGAGCATGCATGTAGCTCTACATTGATTCGTCGGGATGCGTTGTGAACCTTACGGTTCCAATGATAGCTTGTTTAACACTCGATTTGTAACCAGATTGATCTGTGATCTAGAATCTAGAAGGGCACGGAATATGTCATCATCCATCACTTTTACTCTTGCTGTGGCGAGTAATACATTGGCGTTGTCGCTGAGCTGCTTGTTTGTTGCAGCTACGATTGGGGAATTTTTATTTGAAGCAATGGCTGGATTTTGTGTCTTTTCGAAGCTTCCAGCATAGGTTTTTGATGAATATTGTCTTGGTATTTCTAAGTGCAGCAATGTGTTGTGCTTTTTTGCGCACTTTGAGCATGACCGTGATGTGCATGATTTGGTAGTATGCTCTGATTTAAAACGGTTGACACAAAGTCTCATCTTTTGCGTCCATTGTAGTCTCTCGGCTGGGGACATTTTCAGGAACTTTTCACAGTAATATATGGGATGTTCTGTTAATACGCATACCTTACAATTTGGAATTGATGTAGCTGATGTTATAATCTTGGCTCTATCCTTCCCCCCTCCAGAATCGCCCGATCTTCCTCGCGTTTCCAATGCTTGGAACCTATGCTCTATGAATTTAAGCAGTTCATCGAGACTTACGAGGCTTTTGTTGTCTTTGAGTGATTGCTCAAATAGTGTTTGAGTCGAGAGATCAAGCTTTTTCAATAGTATGTGGACGATTATTGCGTCCCATTTGTCCATTGGAAGTCCCTGTGCCTTCAAGCCATGGATGCATTCTTTTGTGAGGTCATGTATACTTTTTAGGGCTTGTGCCGATTCATTTTTCACTTGTGGATTAGAGAGTAAGTTGTTGAGTAATGTTGTCACAATGAGCCTTTTGTTATCGTATCTATTGACGAGAATATCCCATGCAATTGCATAGTTTGCTGTTGCAATTGGCAAATGGCTTATCAGCCTTTTTGCCTCATCTGTTAGATGTGTCATTAAATAGAACATTTTTTCAACTTCGCTCATTGCTGCATTGTGAATTAGTTGAGTATACAGGTCTTTGAAGGCTACCCATTGGAGATAACTGCCGTTGAATATTGGACTTTGAATTTTTGGCAGGTGTGGTTGACACTGCTCAATTCTGTTGATGCGTTGTGGAGTACTATCATTGGAAAGACTGCCATGTTGTTGTAGAGTACATTTAAGCTTGTGCACTTCGGCTTGCGTTTTGTAGAAGTCATCCACCGTGTACCCATCTATTTGTTCTTTAGTGGTTAATTGCCATAACATGTCATTGTTTCTCGAGAGATCACTCATATATTTATCAATGAGAGTTAATTTTACATGATACTGTGCTTCCTCATGAATTTCTTCGGCCATGGCTTCGTCCATTGTTCGTCTTAGCGCTCTTGTTAGCGCCCGCTGAGTACAAAGAACTTAACTCGTAATTTCGTCAAGTCAAGACTCTCCCTGTATGCAGCTGCTGGCACCTTTTTTATTTTCGAGTTGATTATGGGTTTGTTGATTATTGATTGTTGGATTTGAGAGTCTTTTGATTTCAGACTCAAATAGCTCTTTGTACTTTATTGTGTCACCTGAAATGCGCAAGTACTGGTCCGTAAAATATTCGTGCTGCATTGGAAGATTTGATAGACACCTTAATTTGTTGTCAGTGCTCTCAAATTCTAGCCATGCAGTGTCTAGCCGATTTAAACGTTCCAGGTAGTACTCCTTCGATTTCCTTGTTGTCGGGTCCTTTTTATAGTTTCGGATTATGGCCTCTATTTGATCCGCCGTCTTTTGTTGCGCTGCTAGTAGGACGTCAAATGTTTCCATGGTCGTTGATTTGTTTTGTAGCTTGAAAGTTTATAAACCAATTGTTGATTGGTATGTATGTGGACTCGATGTTGTATATGTACTCGATGTCCTCGTGGTCACCAACTGTTGTGTGGTGTACCAAATGTTGTTTTTATTTTTATGTGATCCTGTGCCAAGTTACAGGTATTAAAAGTCCCCGACCGCTGGTTGGGGAACTAATAATATTTAAAAACAGTGTTTTTTTTTTTTTTTGTAATCCTGTGCCAAGTTACAGGACCGTCGGGGTCACCAAATGTTGAGTTGCCAACTCAAATTTTGTTGAAATAAGTTGAACACCAAAGGTTTCCTTTGGAGTTCAGATTTTTGTTTGTTTAGAATTGGTTTAGCCCAGGTAGAAACAACTTGTGCTGATACAAAATATAATTGAACCTTAGTAGAATCACTAAGACCCGTGAAGCAATGAAAAGAGTTAATCTTTGATTGCCTGATGTCTTTATTTTTGTCAGTCTTTTATACAATTGAATTGCTTACGTCTAACTTAAAATTAATAATAATAATATTCAAAGATCCAATTTCAGTAGTTATAAAAAATGCCTTTAATTGCATTATTGCAGTATTGCATAAAATATTCTAAAGGTAAATGACATTTAGTTTTATTATTGTAACATTAAATTGTTTTAAAGGCAATAACTGCGATAAACAAGTTCAAGGGTAAATGACTAAATATTGTCGTATATGCATTTTTGTAGTTTTTATTTTGCTTGTTGTTTTTTGACTTCTTTTAATTTTTAAGTTTTGGTTTTTTATTATGGTTAACATACAAAATATATGTACTATATTTAGCGCTAACCTCAAGACCAGATCACATGTATGCAGTCTCTTAACTTAGTATCTTTTTCGATAGACCGAATAATCAGACGTGGAAAGCTGCAAATAGAATACTAAGATACATAAGGAAACCCAAAGTTAGGGGGCTAATATTTGGAAAAGGAATAGAACAGATTGGGCAATAATAATAAAACAATAGACAATATAGAAAAACTATAAACGCAGGTTTGGTATTATATGGTCAAAACCCAATAGCGCAGCACTTTTATCCGAATATATTGCTGCGGCACAATAACTGATTACCCTTAAAGGAATTTGCGAACATCTGAACTGCAATAGCAAGGGTAATCTATTGTCGACAATCAAGGCGCAATTTGTAAGACCAAAAGCTATGAAAACTCGAAGAGAGCAAAACACATACATAGATATAAAATTTCACTTTATTAAAGATTAAGTTATTACAAACCAAATATATATTAAATATGCATGTTCGAATCAGAATTTAACTGATATATTCACAAAATCTTTATGCTATCAAAAGTTTGAAAATGTAGTAACCAATTTCATGTTTTGGAACTAACAATAAAAATAAACACTGCAAAATATGTGGATATATATAATAATTAATATTGAACTATTGAAACTAAGTTTTTACACCTGTATATAAGATTACTAAGTTTAACATGATGGAGTTTTCATTAAAATAATGAGTTGCAATTTTACTATTATTGAAATTAAACTTGAGGAGGAGTTTTATTATGAAATGAAAATCCTATCATTGTTTAAGCAAATGATTAACTGTCATATTGACATTTCTTTATAAGAAGACATAACCTAAGAAGAATTAAAATAAAATAGCCCATTGAAAAATTAATAAGGAAAAACGTGATTGTGAAAAATAACCAAATCCTTTAACACTGGCAGATAAGATGTATATTGTTAGTTACTTAGTAGATATTCGGCAAAATTTATTTATTTTTACGAGGTTTCCCATACTCTTTACTTGAAGAAGTCTACTCGAAATCTCGTAATACTGAGTGGTTTCTTCCTAAATGACATTTAAATAAAATAAAAAAAACAACACATGAAAAATTCGACTTATTACAATTACTCTAGTTTATTGTTAAAATTATTTCAGATTGAACTTTTTCGCTCTAGATGAACAAAATACTAATTGTTTACTATTTTATTTGGTGTCAAAAAAAATTTTAAGAAAGATTTCAAATCAAACTAGGGTTTAAATAAAACAGACAACATTTCTGCACTCATTTGTATTCTTGTTCAAAAGCAACATTGTGTTTTTAATGATAGTTATACATACAGGACCGAAAATGCTTGTATATTTTATTTTCTTCAATAAGCGAAATAAAAGTACTGAATTATGTGATTTGAAATAGGTACATATGTAACAGTGTTACATAGGTACATATGTATATAATAACATTTGATTTGGACAATTTCATTATTTTATAAAGTTTTATCATTATTAAAAATTATAATTTTTGTAAATTCCATATGTTTGTATGTATGTATATGAATACAAAGTACAATTACTGACTGCATTATTCATAAAAGGTTTAGTTGACCTATTTCCTACCGAAATTTGTCAAACAACCATTGAATAGACATAAAATATTTTTGTTTTGAATAAGTATTTAATAATAAAAAAAAAATAATTTTTTGTTTTTTTTTTGGAAGATTGTAATTCAACGTTCATCTGCTAGCTAGGTAAATTCAAAGAAAACATCAAAGTAAAACCAACTTTTAATATTTTAAAAATAACAGCAGCGGAAAGATATGCGTAGCTAAACGTGTTAAAACTAACAACTTCACACAGATGTTATCTTCACTAGTAAAGCATATTATTGTCAATACTAACTTTACCATCTTATCCCACAATTTTATTGTTTTATAAACCTTATAATTGCTACGTCAACCAAATGTTTCATGTCTGTTTAATGATACGAGTTCAACTATGCTTAAATAATACGATATGTACAGTGATACAATGGATTAAAAAAAAAAACAATAAAAAAAGAGAATATGGCTACATACCTGCAAACGGTGTAAGGAGCTGTTAAATAACAACTAATTTTACAGGGTTAGGCCCATAAATACATATGTAGGTATTTCAACTTTAACATTATAATATCTCTCTAAATATATATACTTTTAATTTCCTTATAAAAAGCAAAAAATTTGTAAATTTTTTTTTGGTATAAGATGGGAAAATGCTCTTCGCATCTATGGACCGTCGTTCATATCGTATTCCCGACAGCCGTAATAGATCACTGGCTAAAAACCCACCTTAAGCGCGCTGGGGATGTGTAGTCCACCTGGGAACCGCTCTCGCATTACTTCCAGGTGGATCCCCTAAGAGTGTCCACACTTTGCCCATATTGCCTACGTCTAGGTCCCAGTTGATCCCGTGTTGACTCTGCTTCCCCCGGTCATGTGGCTCGCAAACGTTGCGTTCAAGTCACGTTTTTTCGCCCGTAGTATGTACTCGACGAAACTTGCGATCGCAATGCAGCCTGCCATCTACAAAATGTGTGCCCAGCGTCATTTACGATTTTGATTCCTTCGTAGATGCAGAATGATGTGTTTTATTTGCCCGTTCTGTGCAAATAGCTGCAGAAATAACCGTGCCCAGTTAGCATCTCAGCCAGGTAATAATTTATTTCGCCTTTCCTTCTCCCAGTCCATTTAGCGCTTTCAGGGATGAGTTTGTGAGTCCATCTTCCATATTTATCATTATTCCATCGTGTTTGCCATTTCTCGACCGTAGTCCGTTTTGTGACTTCTATCTTCTCCGTAGGTTAGGGATTGTTTCGTCTAATGTTGAATATTTCCATTCTTTCCATAGCCTGTAGATCTATAGGATTCATTCCAGCAATGACCATCACTGCAGATGCAGATACAGTACGGTACACTGATGTGACACGAAGAGCTGCCTTTTTCTGCTCTGACAGTAGCACTTTTGCTCTGCTTTTTATGCTTGTATATAACGTTGCATATATTCACAATACTTATCTATTGTATATACTTATTTACAAGATATTTATACGTTTGCAAAACTTAAGATTAGAATTCTTATCTGTTGCAATGGGCGGGAGAAATTTGATATGTCTTAGAAATATTGATGACAAGAATACTTTGTATTTTTATTACATAGTATATTATTTTTATCCTTTTGTTCTTATAACAGAGATAAGAGAGTATAGTAGTTTATTCTTTTCTTAAAAACAATTTATCTTTTTTTTGTTGGTAAACATTAGTGCTAAAATGTAGAACTGTAATAAACATATTAAAGATAAGTTATTTTTCTAACAAACATCTTATCTTGTTTTACTTTTCTTTTTGTTTTATGTTCTTATGCTGAAATAAGTGTGGTGTGGTAATGACAATATCTATTCCTAACTTGCACACATTTACAAAAATTTTCATAATGCTGCGCCATCTATATATGCACATATGGAAATACTTATGTTTGTACCTACAAATTTTGTAGGATATGTAAATATCAAGAAGAATTACATATGTATGTGAAATAGAGTTTGATACAATGACGTTTTTCTAAAGCACCGTATTTCACAACTCTTGCCTTTTATAATTTGCTTTTCAAGTTTTTTGATACGATAAATGATAAATACGAAGCAAAATTAATCGACAAAATATGAACGTATAACTAAATGATAAAAAAAATTGCATGTTTTTGACGCCAGTAAATTCATTTTAGATCAATATATATATGAAAGTCTTCAAATGGATAGCTATGAATTTGTATAAACCGTTACAAATAAGCACACTTTGAAATAGAGTTTTATATAAATATTAGTCCAAAACTTTTAGGAATTCGGAACCAAAAGTCCATTTTTTCCTTGACCCGCAAATGTCCGCAATGCATATATATATAAATAAGTAAATTGATAATATTAATAAGAGACTTTCTTTTATCTTATTTCTTTTTATCTTATTAACGCTATTCATTTTAAAATATTGAATTAAACAAAAAAAATTCTTTTCAAATGTGCACAGGTATCATGGATAAGGCGAAAAGACTTTCAGTTGCTGACAGTTGGATTATCGACTCACAGTAGTGATAAAAGATTTCTTGTTGAACACACTCGACATATGGGTCATTGGTCATTACGAATTAAATCTGTGCGAGAAGAAGATCGAGGTCTTTACGAATGTCAATTGTCCATTTATCCTACGCAATCCATATTTATTGAGTTAAAAGTTGTCGGTAAGTACTAAGGAATAAGGAAAAGAATCCCAACTAATTGAAAGAGTAACGCAAATAGAATATATTGGAAAAATTAACCACATGTCACGTAGAAACAATACAAATTTAACTGTAATGCAAGAGGAATAAAAAGAATGCACCTGTTTGATAGAAAAAATATATAAAGATAATAATTTGTTTAACTTGTGGACTGTTCAGTGAAACCACCCACAGAAGGAAGACATGTTTATCAGACTGTATTAATACACTAGGGTGACAAATTTTTTTCAAAGTGTTAAATTTGATAACTGCGCCCTTTTTTTTTGCATTGGGTATACAAAACATGTGGTGAAAATTTGATTCAAGTCAGGCACTTCTAAACCATGCCGCACAGAGGTTAAAAGGTTCAATTCGAGATTTTTTCACAGAACGTCCAAATGCATTGTTTTAGAATTTTCAAATATATAAATAGATTATTACGCTACTTTTTCTTCCGTTGTTACATCGAAATATTTTTCTGAGAATGAAATAGCTATTATTAAAAAAATCTTTTTTTTAATAAAAAAAAATGTTTACAAAAACAAGTAGACTTTTAACATTAGAATTCTGCGAATAAATCTTTAAAATTTTAGTTTTTGGAATATTGTTGCTTATAATGCTTAACAATCTAGAATACAAGAACAGTTCACGAATAATGATTTTAGAGACACAAATATACTCGTATATAGTGTATATTTTTTACCTTAAAAAGATATTGTCGCTGTTCCTTGTCTTTTGTTAACTTTTAATGCCACTCTGAATTAATTTTATATCCGTTTCTCCACATTCGGTTACAACTTTAAGGTTTTCAACAAAATGTTTGTCATTTCTGTAATCTTCCAATTCTATCCAAGTTTTTGGATCTGACTGAGAATTTCGTTGAAACGCGTAAATAAATTTTTGGTGCTTAATAAAAATAGCTCTTCTAAAACTTTTGCATCATCTCCACTGATAAAGATGTGCAAATCATTTTGGTTTTAGAAGAAGGGTTTGCAGAATTATTAATACCCATTTTCTTCACTAATTTAGCCTTAATTTCTGTGAATAATGCAAATCCAACACATTCCTCTCTTAAATAATATAATTGTTCAAAAACTTTTTGTTAACTATTTTATAGTCATCCAATTCACGTAAAATTTGCAAGTCATTCAATGGAGCTAACACAGCATTTGATTCGTCGAATCAAAAGATAGAATAGCATTTTATCGTAAAGCCGGCTAATTCTATTTAACCCATTCAGATTAACTGATTACGGAATAATTATATTTTTTCAGGCAGTATATGGCTTCAAACATCCACCTTGATAAATGAAACGTTGCAGGCTTGCAATGAGCTCCAAAAATTCTTTCTCGTTATCAAGTTTTGTCACAAAAATAATATCAATTATTTCATTATAATGGTTTTTCACTATATTTCTAATTCTCATGTGACGTATTCCACCATCGTATTGATCTTGCTGAATTTCATGTCACGACTTTATGAACTTTTTGAATAAAATAATGTCAGGACCTGTAGGATGTACTCGCTTCGAAAAATTTGATGCTGACAACCCATATAAAATATCACGTCCATTTCATTTTCTTTGATGCAGCCCGGTGCATGAGTGTGGATGAGTTGTGATCATAAGGGTGGTTAAATTTCAAGGGCCGATGTCGATTTTGAATAAAACACAAACTATTTAGGAAATTATTGTAATTTTATTTTATTGTGATGTATTGGTATTACTCAATTATGTATGGAGCAAAATATCGGCCAAATGGGCGCCGCGACCTCGGCGGCACACCTCCATCCGATGGTCCAAATTTTCGATGACGCTGAGGCATAATGGAGGTTCTATGCCGTTAATGTGCCGAATTATCTGATCCTTTAGGTCTTGAATTGTTGCTGGCTTATCGACGTGCACCTTTTCTTTCAAATAACCCCAAAGAAAAAAGTCCAACGGTGTCAAATCACATGATCTTGGCGGCCAATTGACATCGCCATTACGTGAGATAACACGGCCATTGAATTTGTTGCGCAAAAGAGCCATTGTTTCGTTAGCTGTGTGGCAAGAGGCACCGTCCTGCTGAAACCACATATCGTCCACATCCATATCTTCTAATTCGGGCCATAAAAAGTTCGTTATCATCTCATGATAGCGAACACCATTCACAGTAACTGCCTGACCGGCCTCATTTTGGAAAAAATACGGCCCGATGATGCCGCCAGCCCATAAACCGCACCAAACAGTCACTCTTTGTGGGTGCATTGGTTTTTCGACAATCACTCTTGGATTCTCATTCGCCCAAATGCGGCAATTCTGTTTATTGACGAATCCACTGAGGTGAAAATGTGCCTCATCACTGAAGATGATTTTCTTCGAAAATTGATCATCCACTGTTGCCATTTCTTGCCACCATTCTGCCCATTCACGACGTTTGGAATGGTCAAGAGGCTTTAGTTCTTGAGCCAATTGCCCCTTGTAAGCGTGTAAATGCAAGTCTTTATGCGTAATGTTTATCAACGACGAGCGTGAGAGGTGCAATTGTTGGGAACGACGACGAGTTGAGGTGGACGGCTCTTCAGCCACACTATCGCGAACAGCAGCAATATTTTCTGCAGTACGAGCTGTACGAGCATGCACTAGTGTTCTCACATCTTCTACAGACCCGGTTTGCTCGAATTTTTCCACGATTTTTGCGATTGTACGCACATTTGGACGATGAAATTGACCAAAAAAATTACGAAGTGCTTTTTGATTTGAACTCCCATTTTCATAATAAGTCTGGATAACTTTAACACGTTGTTGGATTGTGTATTTCTCCATGGTTCAAATTGAATAAGTCTGAAATAGAGAAATGTCAAATAAAATTCGGAAAAAAACTTGGCGTTTACGTGTGGTTCACATTCAACATCGGCCCATACAATTTAACCACCCTTTATAAGATGTGAAAAACAGCGGCTAAAATGCAAGTCCTATCAAGTTCCAGAAGGAATATTGTGTATATTTAAAACTTGTTCAAGATTAGGTGCTGTAGCTACCACTGATAAAGGATCGTCTGTTTTCCCGGCTATGTTATTTAAAATCTTGGATTCTTAATAAATTCTTAAAGGTTTGTGGAAACTTCTAAATTTATTTACAATGTTATTGCTAACCTCTCGTTGATGGCGCATAGAAGTGCGGTTATCGCATATATTTGGGCTTAAACCTAACGCATCTAAAAATGCAACCAATATATGCACAACAATCCTGTTCGTAAGTTTAACCATGTCAAAGACTGCAGCAATTCTGGGCGTTAAACTATATATTTGTAAGTTTTTTTGGGTATTGGTGAAGATTCTGCTATTTCTTCACTTTCTTCGAGGTCAGATTTATGTCTATAAAAAATTTTATTTTAACACCTACAGTAAAAGAATACTTTTTAACATTACCAATATATTGATTGGACATTCATGGCTGTTCGTTTTCTTCTTTCCTCCGCTTCGATAGGTTTTTTTATTCTTTAATTATTTTTAATACTTTAATATCTACACCCACATGCTGCCAGCCATTTGATTTATTATGAACTGCTTGTCTTCTCCAACTTTAAATAGGCTTATCAATATGAGCTATATCATAACGCTAGTTTTCCATTCTTCTCTTCTGTTAGTATATGTTTCACCACCTCTTTACCTAGATTTGACAATAGTCTTCCAATCGTCATACAAATCCAGAGGCTTATTAACAGCTCGGTGAAAATGTTGCACCGGAATCCAAGCTTTTTCCCAAAATATCAAACCCTCTTTCGATATCAAACGATCACTTTCTTCTAAGCTTAACTTTATTATTCTAGTATTAAAATATAATACTTTAAGGCAGTATCGCTCCTGTTATTTGAAAATCCAACTATATAAATTTCTTCTCTTAAATTCGGCACTTTTTTTACAATAAAAAATTTTAATCACACGAAACACACGCGTAACGCTCAAAAGTTCAAAAACAAGCTTTATGTCGATGACAAAGAATATAGGGTTATATGGGAATACCCCTTTTAAATAAGTGAATATGTGGCATATTTATACAGCGACGTATTTACATACATATGTAAATACATTGCATTTTTACATATAAAAAAAGTTATGTTCATTCTGTAAACATCTTACATTATTTTTTAATATTTTAAATTAACAGTGCTAAAAATATCATTAAGTTTTTAACAAAAATTATATGATAATGATCAATATTTGGTTATTGTTGACCCGAGGCATGTCAAGGGTTAATCATTTTAGGCAGAAAATTATTTTGATGTAACAACGGAAGAAAAAGTAGCATAATAATCCATTTGTTTATTTGAAAATTCTAAAAATATGATTGTTATGGAAGTTTTCGTCGAAAATGACGAACTTGACATTTTGACCTCTGTGTGGCACTGCTTAGAATTGTCCGATTTGACTCAAATTTTCACCATATGTACTTTGTAGCGAATCGAAGATACAATTGTACAAATACAAGAAAACGAAGATACAATTCAACTTACAATTTTATATACATACATGCATACATAAGTATATACATTTTAAATGCACACACGTACTCTCATCATAAAATTTTAGAATCAAGTTTTTCTACGTCCTGGCGTAAAAAAATAGTTTTGAGACTTCAATTCTGTTCAGAAGTAACTCTGAATATGAATCTACGCTTTGGGACTACTTTGAATAAGCTTGTGTAAATATACCTTTCACCCACCACCGTCAACATATTTTTGGTAATAATCACAAGCTGAATTTGCACAAGGAGCGGAATAGTGACTAATACATTTAAACATAATTAAATATGCGCTCCCTTTTTTCAGCAGTACAGCATAGTTACCACAGGTAATTAAGTTGGCGCCCTCTGCAGCAAAGTCTACTAAATTTGTTTATAGTTTACATTGCAGTGCGCTAGAGTGGCGAACTTTTACCAAATTTAAAAAGAAGTATCGCCAAATTTTGTATTTATGTCAACACTAACATACTATTATTATACTATATACTATTTATGCGAGAGCTGGAAGAACATGTGTTTTTTCCATAAGGATTTTTCTGATTATATAGGACTATGTTATTGTGCCTCTGTAATAGTGCCATAAGTATTTTACTTATTAAAAATATAAAGTTAGAATTCATAAATCCAATATCTTTTAAGGATCACAAACGCAAAATTTTCCAATTAGAAAGCTCCCAAAACCAATTGAAATTTTTAAAAATTTTAATATATTCTAATTAAGATTATTGAAAAATCTAATTAAATTTCAATAAAATACCACTTTACTCGAAAAAAATCTAATATATTCCCATTAAGATTTTTGAAAAATCCAGTTAAATTCGAATATAATTCTACTTTACTCCAAAAAAAATTGTAACTCATTCCAATTGAATTTTTGATTAATCCAGTTAAATTCTGTTAGAATTCTACTTGTTTCACTAAAAGTATGAACAAATTCTGTCTTTTCATATCTATGTATGAAGAAATCAAACTTCGCAAAACAATAAAAATATAGTTTTGAATAAATTTATGTGTACATATAAGTTCAGTTTATCAAAGTGGAAATTTTGTTTGGCTTTGGCTATTCCACCCCACATAATGGACGATGGTGGTAGAGAATTCCGTCTCCCGACCTAAATGAAGTCAAAATAGCAATATCGAGATTAGAATGGAAGAAAGCTGCAGGAGTGGACGGGCTGTTCGCTGAACTGTTCAAGGTAGCTGGAGATGACCTGGTTGGGCGCATGCACCGGCTCATCTGTGAGTATGGTATTTCAGCATCGTCTGCTCGATTCCAAAAAACGAGACTAACATTATCTTTTTTTTGCTATTCTGTACGCATTTTAATACTATTCGTTATCGTTTAAAATCAGCTCTTTTTTTGAACACGCTGATTGTCGTTAACTTAACGCCATTTATATTTGAGGTGTTTATTTAATTTAATAATTTTTGAAATGGCTTTTGAGTATTTGGGATACGACTTATCACGGGAGCAGACTACTTTTAGCGCTTCAGCAGTTGATCGGCGTATTCTCCGTGATATCGATAACTCCCTTCATTTAAATTCAAAAGAATTTCGAAAACTCCGGAACTGGTAGAAGGGATAGCTTTTCAGCTAGATGGAAAGTTAAGGGGTTCCAGAGTAACAGCACTATCGACCGAAAAACAGGTAAGCTGCAGACATACATTTATCTTTATAACGCATTAATAAACTTGTTATTTTATAAGGTGCTTGCTGCTTTTCGCAAAGTTATAACTTTAAAATCTTTTATACAGGGTGTTTTTTTTAGAGGTATAGAACTTCGAATTGAAATAAAACACAAGAAAATCGTTTTAATGTCCATCAATTTGGCTTTATTGGAAGGATAATTTTATGCCATTAATGTTTAAATATGATTTCGGGCATGTGGCCGCCGCGGCTGGCTCGAATAAAGCCAATTCTACAGGTCCAATTTTCAACCACTTTTTCGAGCATATGGGGCCGTATGTTGGCAATAACGCCACGAATGTTGGCTTCCAAGTCCCCTAACGTTTCTGGTTTGTTGGCGTAGACGAGCGACTTCACATATCCCCAAAGAAAATAATCCAATGGTGTCAAATCACACGATCTTGGTGGCCAATATAAAAAATCTTGGGTGGTGAATATAAAAAAAAAAAATTATACACGTAAATACATTCAAATTATATACGTAAAATCTTCATTGCCTTAAAACATATCGAGCCTTTGGTGCAATACCGTAGTAACTCAAATTTGAATTTTTTGAGCTGGGTATGCAGAAATGATCTTTGGGGAAATATCTATCTAGAGAGAAAAGTATTATGGTTCCATCTCTAATTGTTCAGATTCTACAGCTAAAAAGGTCTTTATTGCCTCTAGTATCAAAAAGATGGCTCAAAACTTCAAATGCATTTTTCTCAGTTCGCGATTTTTTGAATTACTACGGTATTGCACCAAAAGCTCGATATATAAAAAAAATAAAATTATTTATAAATGTACATACATTCTTATATGTCAGTCGTCATGTTACGGTAGGTGTAACAGTAAGTATAAAAAAGAAAATTCACAACCTTTAAATATATTAAATATATGTACATATATGTATTTTGCCATCTGCGGAACATTTTGCACCTGTGGAAAAGGGTATAAAAATTGGTTTAAAAAAACCTACAAAAAATAGAACTAACTTTATTGCCACAGTCACCATTTACCTACAATCTATTTATTGTATACGATAAAGTGCAGACTGCATTAGCAGTTGCTGAGAAGCTATCCGCCATACCTTTGAACGCCAACCATCATTATCATTTTGCTAGCTTGTACAGTTGCAGCAGTGCATTCTCCTAACATCTACATTTCAAATAGAAAAATTTAAAAAACAAATAATAAAGTTTTTTAAACAAAACAACTCACTTTTAAGGCTTTTGTATTTTCAGCACTCGATTCGGCTAACAACCATGAAAACATAAAAAGGTATTTTAATACATGCCTATAAACATATGAATAAGAAATTACATACATACATATGCATATATACAAAATTGCCTGTAAAGCATCTGCCTGCCTGCTTGCAACTTGCACGTTTGAGGCACATCTTCTTTTGGTAGCAGCGTTACTTGACATTCTACAATAAAAAAATATCAGCAAATATTTATTATATTAAAGTTTTAAATACTTTTTACTTACCCGCACAAAATAATAGCATAAAAAATGTGCTTGGTTTTTGTATTCTTCTTTGCCTTTTTCTAATTTTTTACAAAGTTGCCACCTAAATTCAAACTTTTTTAACACACTACAAAAGTGGCAAAAAAAAGTTAGTGAATCACACAATCGTTAGTGCAAACGACAACAATTGGTGTTAACTTAAACACTTTTAAAATCGTTAAAAGTTAGAGAATCGCACTATTGAACATCGCCCACAAGATCTTCTCTGCCGTTTTGTGTGAGCGCCTGAAACCATTCGTGAACAGTCTGATAGGTCCTAATCAGTGCAGTTTCAGGCCGGGAAAGTATACCATTGACCAAATTTTCAAACTACGGCAGATCCTAGAAGAGACCCAAAATATGCAAATCGAGACCCATTATCTATTCGTTGATTTTAAGGCCGCATATGACAGTATGCACAGTGGCGAGCTATGCAGCGCCATGTCTAGTTTTGACATTCCTACCAAAATCGTCAGATTGCATAAGATGACGATGGAGAATTCAAAGCGTTTGCTGGTATTTCAACGGAGGCGGCCAAAATGGGCTTAGCGGTGAACGAGGGCAAAGCGAAGTATATGTTGTCATCGAGAAAGGATGCACACTATCCACGACTGGGCCAGAACGTCACCATAGGCAGGCAGCTTTAACTTCGAGGTAGTGAAGGACTTCGTCTACCTTTTGCTCCCAAGTGAACTATACCGAGATTAAGCGCAGAATAAAGCCCTTTCTCGAAAGACCAAGCTGACACTATATACCACTTTGATCATCCCTGTCCTTCTCTATGGCGCGGAAGCATGAACGGTATCGAAGGCGGATGTTAAAATCCTTGGTATTTTCGAGAGAAAAATGCTTCCTTCAATCTACGGCCCTGTTTGCGTCGATGGTTTCTGAAGAAGAAGATTCAATCATGAACTCTACGGGTTGTACAGCGACATGAGCCTAAAAAGGCGTCTACGGATTCAACGGCTAAGGTGGTTGGGACATGTAGAGCGCATGGAAAATACTTCTCCGACCCGTCAAATCTTCGACTCCGAACCAGTGGGGCAACGCAATAGAGGACGCCCACGGAACCGAAAGCGCACACAAGTGGAAAGGGACCTGCAGATCGTTGCAGCTGGAAAAGCTTGATGGTTGACTCCCAGATTCCCCTCGGACTGTAGCGAGAAAGAAAAAAGAAGAAGAAAACAATGCGTATTTATTTTTTTAATAATAAATGTAAGCAAGTTTTAAGTCAAATTAAAATGCTGTACTTTCATTTATAAAAATTGTTCATGCATGTTTATGGTGGAAAAGATTTCAGATTCCTAAACAATGCTAAGCACCTGCACAACTTACTGTGTGTGACAGTTGCTTAAATACATTAGCATTTTTTTTCACGACCATAAATATTTATATGACCTTCTTCTGAGATACTATTTCGAAATTTGAACATGCTATATGTGACAGTTGTTTAAATACATTAAGATTTTTCCTCAGGATCATAAACATTTACATGACCCTCTTTTGGGATACTATTTCGAAATTTGAACATGCATGGCATGCTTAAAAAGGTTTTCAGATTCCTTAACAATTCTAAACACCTGCGCGATATTTGTATATTAGTAGGATTTTTTCTCAGGGTCATAAATTACAGTTGCAAGTGTATAGAACTTGCTTTCTGTGAAACATCTGTCATTTATAGCTTAGAAGGATTTTTTTAACTTTTTTCACGCAGTCATACATTTTTAAACGGCATTCTTTTTATTTCTAAGAGGCATGCAAATGTCTAGCAGATGTTATATATTTTATATAAATATATGTAGTTTATATTTAATTTTATTTGTTCTTTTCTTAATTATTGTCTAGAAAAAGATATATAATATTAGGAAAAAACTTTATCTTTTATTCTAATCAACTCTAATTTTCTACATTTGAGTTGAGTGTAAATGAAACTTCAGAAGAAACCGCTCTTATATATAAAGGGCAAACATTTTACGATACTTTCAGTTGTTGCCATTGTGACACGCGGTATCTCCATTTATTTACTTTTGTGTTTTTTCGGGAAAAAGAAAATGGAAAATAATTCCATTTTTGTTTTGTGTGTAGTAAGTGCGGGAAAAAATTCCAGCGGCAACAACATTTGTATAAGCATGAATCAAATTATGCTGGTACTTCCAATGTGGAAGCGCTTTCAAGAATAGGATTAAATTCTATTCCTTTGAGAATAAGGACGAGGGATGTCTCTTTCCTGAAGAATTTATGGGCAAAGCGTGGCTTCCTCTAAAAGAAAAAGTTGAAGAATCACAATATGATGCTTTAAAATTCAATGTTGAGCTCTTATTATATATTAAGCTGGGAGAAGAAAAGGATATGGAGAGCGCAATTTTAGAGGAGAAGTCTTTTAAAACTAAAATGTGCATTTTAAAAACATTAATATGTTTGAAGACTACTTTTCAGACAAAATGAGAGATGTTAAAAAAGAAATGGAGGATTTCCAAGAAAGAGACAGTGGATGGACCCTTGTTCAAATGCTCAGGTTACACATTAATCTGAACAAATACCAGCAACTTAGGTGCAACATTCATCCCTTTGCCCATAAAACTGGTAAATATCAAGAATAATGACGACTATTGCTTTAAATTGGCTATTGTTGCAATTACCAACAAAAAGGAAAATGCTCAACATCGTACAATATCAACATAAATCAACCAAGATTGTATATTAATAGCGTATGTGTTGTTTTTGATCAACTGAGGTTTCCTCTAAAAATCAAGGATGCCAGCATATTCGAGCAAAACAATCCCGAAATAAGTGTCAATATCTTTGGATATGAAAAAGAGAAGAATATAATTGTGGGGCTGTACTACAAAACTAAAGTAGTTAGGCCAAAACATATTAATATTGTCTACCTTCAATCCAAAAACAATATTGATAGAAGCGGTCATTACGTTTGGATACAAGACTTATCAAGGTAAGAGTATACAAATTTTTGTCTGTTTTTTTCCCCCGTAATTCCATATTGCGTATGCATGTAAATTTCTTTTCGTTTTTTAATTTTATTAAAGGTTGATTCCAAGCCAGACTACGAAGCATAAGGACAATATTTGCATTTGTAATTACTGTTTTAGCCATTTAAGCTCCGAAGAGAGACTGAATAAACATATTCTGGAATGCAACAAGCGAGTGACGTACCTGCCAAAACCAGATAAGTCTATTATTAAATTTACAAATTATGAAAGAGCAATGGATGCACCATTTGTAGTCTATGCGGATTCTGAATGCATATTTCAACAATGATTTTATTACAGTAAATCAAAAATCTATTTTCGTTGCTAATGAAGAAGGGAGTTTTCCCATATAGTTATTTAAATTCGATTGAAAATCTAAGTGAATGCAATCTAACCAAAAGAGAACAATTTTTTTAATATCTGAGTGTTCAATGAGTGATTATAATTATGCCAAAGAAGTATGGATGGAGTTCAATTGTAAAACATTAGAATATTATATAATACTTTATTTAAAAACTGACGTCTTGTAAACAAAAGGTAATAATAGCTGGTATTGTCGAATGTTCTAAAAGACATTCCACAGCTAACAATAATTACATGGCAGGCTACAATATTAATTTGCCATCCAAGTATTTAATGTATCTGGATGCAATTAATTGGTATGGCTGGGCAATATCTCAGTGTTTACATGAAGGTGGCTTTGAGTGGGTTATGACATTGACAATTTTTCCCTTAGTTCTATTTTTGATGATCCAAATACTGGTTACATTTCAGAAGTATATTTAATATATCCAACTAAAGTACCTCCATTTGCCAAAGAACCGAAATTGATTGCTGACTTAAGTGATGATGAAATAAAAACATTATTTATTACAAAAACTTAGAGCAGTGTTTAAAACATGGTTTAACTCTAAAAAAATGTATCGTATTCTTAAATTCAAGCAGTCTAATTGGCTAAAAAACAATATATGTATATATTTTAAACACTTTGCATAGAACAAATGCCCAAAATTCATTTGAAAAGAATTTTTTCAAGTAAGTTGTTAAATTAAACAATGAAAAATGTTGACAAGAGAAAAATTATAAAAATTGTTAACTTTTGGAAGAATATTGGTAAACCGGAGTTTAACTCAATTAGCATTTTTGATGAAAACATGATTGCAATTGAGTTAAACAGAAATCACTCAGTTTACAATAAGCCTGTCTACACTAGCTTTTATGTTTTAGAGCTTTCAAAATGGAAAATGTATGATTCCCATTATGATTACATGCTTCGTAAATACAAATCTAAGGTAAAACTCAATTATATTGATACAGATTCGTTCATTTATACTGTTGAAACTAATGATTTTTATAAAGATATAACAGGTTTGATACTTGAAAATATGACGCAGATAATGTGTACAAAATTCCTAAAAGAAATAAAAAGTTTTAGGAATGAAGACGGATGAGAACTTTGGTGTGAACATGAGGGAACTTGTAGGTTTGAGATCTAAAATGTATTGCTTTAGCACTGATGATGCTAAAGAAGTAAAAAAGCAAAAGGTGTAAGAAATAATACACGTCAAAAACTTAGTTTATCAGATTATAAAAATTGTTTATACAATAAGAAAATTTATTATGGCAATATGTATATATTTAAATCCAAATTGCATTCTTTATATACGACATTATTAAATAAAATATCTTTAAGTTTTAAAGATGAGAAAAGGTATATATGCAACGATAATCTCGACACTCTTGCATGGGGTCATTATAAAGAACAATTCGAAAATGACAAAGATGATAATCTGCTTAATTAATTGATAAATGCAATATGTTAGAAGATAATAGTATTTATAATGAATTTTTAAAAAATGATTCCGATGATGAATTTAATAGACATAGGACTTTAAGTGTTAAATATTTATAAATAAATAAACATTTTAAGGAAAAAAAAAATATATTTTGGTTTGCTTCTCTTTTCTTTTATTTCAAATCATATATGTATATCAAAAAAATAATATATGTATAAGCGCCCACAAGTAAAAGTATTGAAACTTTGTTTTCGATCATAATTGTATCGAATGGAAATTTTTAAGTAATTAATAATTTATTTGCCGCTAGCTAAGCCTCCACGTGCTGATAAAGCTAAACAAATTGTTGTTACAAATGCTGATGAAAAACAGAAAATCAATACTAAAGCTAAGCATAGTGTACTTTTGCCGAATTCAATTAGAGCATTGATTGTGGGAACCTTATGAAGTTGATTGATCCCATCAAAGGAATAAACATGTTTACTTTTTCAGAAAATGAAAAAGTAATAAGTCCAGCTAAAGCTCATTTAACTTCTATCATTATATTTGATGATATAAAATATGAAAAACAAGACACAATTAGAGAACACATTTGCAAGGGTAGACATGGAAATATTGACAGCTTTAATTTGGCTCAAACATATACAAAAACTCCTAAACATCTTATTCGCGATAATGCGAATAAGATTATAATATTTAAACAAGACGAAATGATTCTAAGGCATTTACATATATATAGAACGATCATAGTGTTTAAGAAATTTACTGATATGTGTTGCGAATGCTGGAAAGATTATCTATATTTAACGATTTAATGAATAAAGGACGATATCGGATAGGGTTTGATGAATTCATTGTGATGTAATGAATGTAAAAAAATAACAGGAATAAATGTTAAATTCAAAGCATATTGTGTTTTCACGTATAGCAGTCCAAAACCATATAAAAAGCAGTTCGGTAGTAGATATACGGTAGGTGAGACTCAGGTTTATAGCAGTTTGAAATCAGTTATATACCAGTTCGTTTGCAGATTATAATTTAATTAAATTGACCTTAAGTCAGAAGTTATTAAAAGATATTGTAAAAACTAGAGAAATTCTCAACAAAATTAAAAAACGTTAAGCTTAATCAATTGAATTTAGCTAATACCTTAGAAAAAACATTTCGACCAATAACAAGGCCATTGAATCAAATAATTCAAAAGCTAGACAAGAACAAATAAGCTGAGCCTTATCAGCCTTACCATTTTCAGAGATTCAAATTGTTAATGAAGATGGTGAGGATTATTTAATAAACGCTGAAACCAGAAATCACGTTAACGGTGAAAGTGAATACCTTCACATATTGATATTAATTACGAAGATCATTCAAAAAATTTAAAAAGAAAAGCAATACATGATGATATCTATAAGGTAAAGCGTAAAAAATCAGAGAAAAATAACCAAATTGAAATTATAAAAACAAAATACAAAAGATGAGGAATTGAAAATAAATGAAATAAATAAGTTTATAAAAAACTCAGCCATGAATATTTCAATAAAAACGAAGGAAACCCCGAAGAAATAATTGATATTTAAAAGGAAACCGTCAAATTTTGAAGAAATTCTGAAAAGTAGCTTTGAATCTAAGAGTGCAACAATAAAAATGAAGATGTAAAAATATCCTATTTGAAACAGTTTTATTAAAAGAAGTGAATCGAGACGTAACAAAATTGAACCAAATTTAAAGCGACAAATAAATACATCTCTAGATAGTTTTCATTATAACAATAAAAAAATATTCAAATACTACACACATATTTCCAATTAGAAAAAGTGAAAGACAGAAAAGGACTAAAATTATGAACAATACAATAATTAGTAATTCAATATCTAGAAATATGGAACTGCTCCTGAGTAATAAAAATATTGATAAGCTTTATGATTTTAATATAGGCGAAGAGGAGTTTTGGAGATATGGAAATGACAAGTTAATATTGATTAAAGATTATACTATTTAAATCGGAAATTGGAAGTGGAACGTAAGTCCAGGATTGTTTGAACTGATTTTTCATTCAAAGCCACTTCACTACAATAAAAAAGAATTGAAAACCTATAAGGAAATACTAACAAGTGCTGTTGAACCGTGTTCAACAATACGAATTTACATGAATTCTTATACATATATATATATATATATATATATAGCGGTGTATGGTGAGCAGAAACCAATTTCGACATTAATTTTAAATTTAAGTAATATTAGATTTAAGGGTAGTGTTAAAAAGTTGTGTGAAGATATTAATGAAAACATATGTGGAATAAATGATACAATCAAATTAAGTGCAGAAAACAATGAAACCAAAATATTTTATAAGAATAAAGCTAAGTGTCAAAGTTTGAGAGTATTAAAAAAAGAACTACCCAACCATTTAACTGCACTCATAAATGCTAACCTAGCTACAGATTTTAGTTCAGCAGTAAATATTCTTAGGCAGAAATGCGAACTGGATACTGACAAAACCTCCCACACACAATCATTCTCAATATTATCCTCAAGTAGTTAACAATAAATATAGAAATATAGTCACCCCAAATAGAAATAGGAATACTTTTAACAACTCACACTTTACAAACAACTCTCACAATAACCATTTGAGAATACCGAATAATTACAACAATAACAGACATTCTAATAGTAATAATTTTAACAATAAATCTTTTAACAGATCTTTTAATAATAATGAAAATATTCCCGGAAATAGTTTTAATAATAACCATCTTAATAATAATAATTACAATAATGGACACTATAATAAAGGGTGGTTAAATTTCAAGGGCCGATGTTGATTTTGAATAAAACACAAACTATTTAGGAAATTATTGTAATTTTATTTTATTATGATGTATTGGTATTACTCAATTATGTATGGAACAAAATATCGGCCAAATGGGCGCCGCGACCTCGGCGGCACACCTCCATCCGATGGTCCAAATTTTCGATGACGTTAATGTGCCGAATTATCTGATCCTTTAGGTCTTGAATTGTTGCTGGCTTATCGACGTATACCTTTTCTTTCAAATAACCCCAAAGAAAAAAGTCCAACGGTGTCAAATCACATGATCTTAGCGGCCAATTGACATCGCCATTACGTGAGATAACACGGCCATTGAATTTGTTGCGCAAAAGAGCCATTGTTTCGTTAGCTGTGTGGCAAGTGGCACCGTCCTGCTGAAACCACATATCGTCCACATCCATATCTTCCAATTCGGGCCATAAAAAGTTCGTTATCATCTCACGATAGCGAACACCATTCACAGTAACTGCCTGACCGGCCTCATTTTGGAAAAAATACGGCCCGATGATCCGCCAGCCCATAAACCGCACCAAACAGTCACTCTTTGTGGGTGCATTGGTTTTTCGACAATCACTCTTGGATTCTCATTCGCCCAAATGTGGCAATTCTGTTTATTGACGAATCCACTGAGGTGAAAATGTGCCTCATCACTGAAGATGATTTTCTTCGAAAATTGATCATCCACTGTTGCCATTTCTTGCCACCATTCTGCCCATTCACGACGTTTGGAATGGTCAAGAGGCTTTAGTTCTTGAGCCAATTGCACCTTGTAAGCGTGTAAATGCAAGTCTTTATGCATAATGTTCATCAACGACGAGCGTGAGAGGTGCAATTGTTGGGAACGACGACGAGTTGAGGTGGACGGCTCTTCAGCCACACTATCGCGAACAGCAGCAATATTTTCTGCAGTACGAGCTGTACGAGCATGCACTGGTGTTCTCACACCTTCTACAGACCCGGTTTGCTCGAATTTTTCCACGATTTTTGCGATTGCACGCACATTTGAACGATGAAATTGACCAACAGAATTACGAAGTGCACGATATGCATTTTGATTTGAACTCCCATTTTCATAATAAGTCTGGATAACTTTAACACGTTTTTGGATTGTGTATCTCTCCATGGTTCAAATTGAGTAAGTCTGAAATAGAGAAATGTCAAATAAAATTCGGAAAAAAAACTTGGCGTTTAGGTGTGGTTCACATGCAACATCGGCCCATACAATTTAACCACCCTTTAATTCACAGCCTAACAAATGTTCAAGAATAAATGATTCCGTCCAATCCCATATTCGACGGTTTGGTCGTCCCGAACCGATGGAAGTGGAAAATTTTCACTTGATGGCCTCAAACAACTACCCTCCATCTTTATAAAAATTGAAAATAAAACTTATAAATTTTTATTAGATACCGGATCATCCATAAGTCTAATGAGATCTAATATACTACCAATAGAAATCAAACAAATCAATTCAATTAGGATAAAAACCATTAAGGGAGATATAATTCTAAATAAAGCACAAGAAGTTACTAGTAATCGAATAGGTACTAGCCTGACTTTCTTGGTTCATGATTTTTGTCAGAATTATGACGGACTATTAGGTTACGATAGCCTGCAAAATCTAAAGGCAGTCATAAATATTACTGCAAAATATATAATTTTGAACAATATAAAATACTATTTCCTGGATGAAAACCAAGAAAAGTATGACAAATAGGATTGTATAATCTAAAAGAAGTAGAGAATAAAAATAAGACAAGTAACATCAATACAAACCAGTTATTTAGGTTAAATCATTTAAATAAAGAAGAATCCAAATTATTAAAAAAATATAAAAATATAATATATCAAGAAAACGACACCTTAGGTTTTACGCATAAAATAAAACACAATATAAATACTACACACGAGGATCCAATATATATAAAATCCTATAGATACCCAAAGGTACATAGAGAAGAGGTTGATAGCAAATAAAAGAGATGTTAGAGCAAAACATTATCTGCCATAGCAAATCACCTTATTCAGCACCAATTTGGGTAGTACCTAAGAAACAAGATGCTTCGGGCATACAAAAATGGAGGATTGTTATCGACTACCGAAAGTTGAAGAGCATCACAGTGGACGATAAATACCCAATACCACTAATGGACGAAATCTTGGACAAATTGGGTAGGTCCATATATTTTACGACCCTGGATCTCGTAAAAGGTTTTTACCAAATTGAGGTAGAACACAGAGACAGGCATAAAACTGCATTTTCCACATGAAATGGATATTATGAATTTTTAAGAATGCCTTTCGGTCTAAAATATGCACCTGCTACATTCCAACGGCTGATGAATACAGTACTGGATGAGCTAATAGGAAAAGAATGTTTGGTGTATTTAGACGATTTAGTAGTATTTAGTACATCTCTCCAAGAACACATCAC
This sequence comes from Epicampocera succincta, assembly GCA_932526305.1. NCBI lineage: Eukaryota > Metazoa > Arthropoda > Insecta > Diptera > Tachinidae > Epicampocera > Epicampocera succincta. The sequence goes on from OW052037.1 coordinate 27,276,830, forward strand.
CTCACTTGATAAAGTATTCAAGAAATTGTCTGAAATTTAAAAATCCAACCGGATAAATGTGAATTCCTACAAAAACAAGCAAAATTTTTAGGACACATAATCACACCCGAAGGTATTATTCCAAACCAAAGTAATATAAAAGCAATAATTAACTATCCAATTCCAAAAACAGAAAAAAAGAAATTAAACAGTTTCTTGGATTGGCAGGCTTTTATAGGAAATTTATCCAAAATTTCTCAAATATCACAAACGCTTTAACAAAATGTCTCAAAAATGGAAACAAAGTTGATTCTAACAGCAAAGACTTCATTAAAGCAGTAGAAACCATTAAAATTTTAAAATGAAAAACAATTCACATTAAGAACAGATGCGTCGAACATTGCATTAGGAGCTGTCCTAAGCCAAAACTCTCATCCAATTTGTTTTGCAAGTCGGACACTTAACACTCATGAGATAAATTATTCAGTAACAGAAAAAGAGCTACTCGCTATAGCTTGGGCAACAAAGTATTTCCGACCATATTTATTCGGACGCAAATTCATAATTAATCGTCCTCTACAATGGTTACATAATCTAAAAGAACCTAATACTAAACTTCAACGATGGGAAATAAAATTAAACGAATTTGATTTCGAAATAAAATATATACCGGGAAAAGAAAACCATGTTGCAGACGCACTTTCACGTATTAAAAGTGGAGATTGCTATCTAAACGAGTTGCAACCCGAAAACTATGAAAATACAGCAAATCAAGAAAGTATAACAAACACAGAAAATGAAACATGCGAGGAAAACACCGCAGACAATTATGAAAATATAGAGATCTCATCAGTTGCAGCAACTTGCCATTCAGCAGACGAAGATAACATGAACTACATACCGATAACGGAGAAACCCGTGAATATCTTTAAAAATCAATTACACATTCTGAGAGGTAATCAAAACAAAGTCTCTACAAACAAAACATTTTCTAACAATATTACTACGATAATTTATAAAAATTTGAATGAAAAATTAATAAATATAATTAAAACATATTTAACAAATAAAAATGTTACAATATATATACCTAACGATGAAGATTTTATCACGCTACAAACTATTATGCTGAATTAGTTCAAACTCAAAAACATAAAATTCTAAGAGCTACAAAGGTTTTAGAAAATGTAATCGAGTTTCTTGACTTTAAAACTAAAATTCTCGAGATCAATATGTCCGGTCTACACCAGGGTATTGAAAAAATAGTTCAAGTGTTTAAGAATAAGTTCTATTACCCGAGTTATGTAAAGGAAATTTCAAAAATAATAAACGAATGCGAGCTTTGTAACAATTGTAAAACGACCATATAAATAACAAATTACCTTTTAAAGTTACACCACCTGTATATGATAGAAAAGAAAAATACATCGTAGACTTTTGGCAGTGGAATAAAGAATACTACCTAACATGTATCGATGTGTATTCTAAATTTGAACCAGTACAATCTTTAAACTGGATAGAAACAAAAAAAGCTCTTTTGAAAGTATTCAATACTGTGGGTCCACCTAAAGTCTTGAAGATAGATCAAGATCAAGGAATTAATAACGCTGATATTAAAAAATGGTGCGAAGAACTGAACATAAAACTCGATGTCACTACCGGGAAAACAGGAATAGGCGACATAGAAAGACTACATTAAACATTGAACGAAAAATTAAGAATAATACATACTTCAAAAGATAAAGAACTAATTTACTTACAAGTCGAACAAACACTCTTCACATATAACCATAATATAATCCATTCCACCACGGGGGAAACACCTAATAATATATTTTTTAATAAACTTGAACCCAAATTAAACCCACAGGAAATTAAAGAAAACAGAATTAGTAACATTAATAAAACAAGAAATGAGGGACCAATAGATACGAATTATTTAAAAGCGGAAAATTCTGGAAAACGATTAGAAAAAATTCATAACCCATTACATAGTAGAAACTAACAAAATCATTTTCAGGTACATCAAAAATCAGTCAACATTGTGGAACGAAACCAGTTATAACAACTATATAATAATCACGTTAGCTAACGGACAGATGATTGAAATAAACAACATACAAGATGATTACGGTTTCACTATTATCGACCAGGGAAGTCTGAAAATACCTATTCTATCGGTATCAAATACTATCCATAAACAAAACTAAACTTGACAAATGTATGATTTACTAACACTAGGCAACAGCCATTTTGTTATTTGGTTCTAGCATACTTTTTCTCAAGGATTTGGACCTACTGAACACGAAAATGAATTTTAAAAATTTTTCTGTCGATTGGTTTGCGAGATACAAATTTTTTAATTTTTTTTTTTTAATTTTTGGAGGTACACTTACTATTTTGAGCATATCTTTAGTCTTCTTTGACCTATTTTATTCTACTACTACTCAAATTAAAGACAATTGAGCCGTCTACAACTTATTCTCAGAAAATTTTCAAATCGGGTTAGTAGTTTTGATGTTGGCGGCTTAAAAAGGTTAAAAAACTGGGTTTTTTTAGTAAAAATGTGGCTGAAAAATTCATATAAAAATTCATATAAAATATAAAACGCGATGTCAACAGCGATTTTAATTTTTTTACGTATAGCTGACACTTTTCCAAAGAAAATAAGCCCTTACTTAACAAAATCTGATGACAAATGGCCGACTTATTATTTTTTTGGTAAACGACCGAAATTCCGCTATTTCACGATTTTTTGATTTTCATTATTTGCACAGCTTACCTACCCAACGCAAACGAATAAATACATTTGAACTTAATTTAAAATAAACAAATTAGTCTTCGTATATTATTTTTTAATTTATTTACAGCACTACATGCTCAATGTATCGCACAATTAGCTAAACTAACGAAATTAAACTAACTAATTAAATTAAGCAAATCAACGCACAAAAAAAATGAGTAAAAACAAAGATATAAGTGTACATTTTATGCCATGTGGAAAAACTGCTGACTTCTTCTTTGTTTTTTGTATTCGCTGCAATCGGTCTCACGTATTAGGGTCCAAATATAGTCACCCATCATAGCCGTGTCATAGATGCCCTGATAGCGTCGTTCCATAGCCTTCAATTCCTGATGAAAGCGCTCGCCGTGTTCGTCGCTCACGTCTCCTAAATTCTCAGGGAAAAAATCCAAATGAGAATGCAGAAAGTGTATTTTAAGTGACATGTGCACTCCCATGGCTTCATAGTTCTTTACCAGATCCTCAACTATGTCCTTATAATTCGGGCTTTTGTTGTTTCCTAAAAAGTTTTCCACAACAAGCCTGAAGGAATTTCATGCTGCGGCTTCGATGGGTGATAACAGCTTTTTAGCCCAGTTTTTTAACCTTTTTAAGCCGCCAACATCAAAACTACTAACCCGATTTGAAAATTTTCTGAGAATAAGTTGTAGACGGCTCAATTGTCTTTAATTTGAGTAGTAGTAGAATAAAATAGGTCAAAGAAGACTAAAGATATGCTCAAAATAGTAAGTGTACCTCCAAAAATTAAAAAAAAAAAATTAAAAAATTTGTATCTAGCAAACCAATCGACAGAAAAATTTTTAAAATTCATTTTCGTGTTCAGTAGGTCCAAATCCATGAGAAAAAGTATGCTAGAAACAAATAACAGACAAAAGTTTGTTATTTGTGACCTAGTGTAATTGAACAATTTAAATCGGTAAAATATTATCAGAACAATATAACAAAAAAGACCTGGCGTTGGCATGTAAAGAGAAACAAATATTCTTAAATAGGCATAAACGAGGCTTAGCAAATGTAGTTGGCGATGGTTTAAAATTTCTTTTCGGAACTATGAATGAAGAAGATAGGATAAATATAAACGATCAAAGATTTAAAGGCCAATACTATTACCACTAATGAATTTAATGAAATTATTGATCATATTAATAAAGTAAATGAAGCAATGCAAAAATTCCAAAAAGAAACTTCGAAATTACAAAACAAACTCACAGAAAAAATTTATGCAGATCTTTTTTAGACAATGTTAAAATGTATTTGGAACACATTCAGGACATCCAATTAGCAATACAATTAGGCATTATAAACCCAAAATTAAGTGACTCAGAGACAATGATAGATTTATCTACATTAGAATTTGAGTATATAAAATCTTCAGTATGGTTGGAGAAAGACCTAATTTATTCTATACTCTCAATTCCGACGCACTTCAAAACTTACAAAAGACTAAAAATTATTCAATTACCAGATAGAAATAATAATGAACTTAAAATTAATGAAGAAGAGAATTATGCTATATTAGATAATACAATTTATAAACTGCAAGATAATATAGTAATACTAGAAAAAAATTAATACATCAAAAATTTGATGAACAATAACAAAACAAATTGTCAATACACTAAGAATACATTGCCACACATATCCTTTATTGAACCAAATATAATTGTTACAAACCACTTAAAAGTCACTGAAATTGAACAAACTTGTAATGAACTTAAAATTAAAGGAAACAATATTATTCCCTTTAACAATTGTGGAATAAAAACTAATGACTTTGAAATATCTGTGAAACAAAATATAAAAGAATCTAATATTCTACCACCTGCAAAAGATATTGAAAACATAATTAAAGACAATATTTAACTACCTGAACTACAAAAACAAAAAGAAAATTTCGCAACTAAAACAGAAAGCTATTCGCAAAATTTGTTAATAATTATTATAATAATAGTGTTAATAATTATTGGATTTGCTATTAGATTAAAGAAACAATTTGCAAATAAAATAACTAATATTAAAACCGTCAATGAGGACATTGACTTATCTAAAGGAGGGAGGAGTGACATACACGTTACCACCCGCGACTCACATATACACACATGTGACACCAACATACCCTAAAACCAACCACCAGTTCTTTTAAGCGATATCTTAAACTAACATATGATAAGAAAAACATTTTAGTTAAGAAACCAAACAAATAGCATCCTAAATAAATATAGGGATAAGAAATATATTTTAGTTTGGAATATTAAACAAACACACTAATGATAAGAAAGAATCTTGATAATCCTAGACTAGTTTAAGATATTCATGTTTAGCTTATAACTTATAAATGCTTATATATATTTTTTTCTCCTTTTTTATATAAATTGTTATATATTTTTCCCAGAATAGGGTTTTCTTATTTCTAAGTTTAATCAGTCAATAAAAGAATTTACAGCACACACAAGAAGTTTATTTTTCTATAAAAACTTCAACACAGGAAAAAACTACAAGAAGGAAGTTTTAAAGATTAGACTGTCGAGTCAACCAGGCCAACAAGTACAAATGCCCACAGAAGCAGTTATAAAACAAATACTCAAATAAAGGAAACAAAATCATTCAAGTATCAACATATAATAAAGGATTTGTTTTCTCCAAAACCTCATACCGTAAGAAAGGGAAAGGGATTATTGTTAAAATCTCAATCCTAACTATATATATTGGGATGATCCAAATTAATTGGTAGATAGATTACGTCTACTTCTTACGGCAGAGAGTGCTGGTCATACCAATCATAATAACGACATAATTTCTATCATCGAAAAACTGAAAGAATCCAATATAATATATTAAAATAATGAATTTTATTAATAAATTTGGAGAAATTTCAACATCGTTTTCAAATAAATGGAATAATTAATGATATTTCTAAGCGATTAGGAGTATATGAATCAGAATTTAAAAAAATAATAAGTGATATAAAAATTTTACGAGAATCTATTGTCAAAGGCATTGATGAAGATTTTAAAGTTATTCAAAAAGCCGTCAATGATTAATTAATTTTTTCAAATAAAGATTTCATAAAGAATATCGAAACAAGATTTCATATAATTGAAATATATATTGGAATGATACAAAACCTAATATCATATACTTAAAATAAAATATTTTTATATAACACAATACAAACTCGCACACTTGTTGCACAGCTGGAGATAATAAAAGGCATTGCTGACTTGAAAGAGGTTTTTTGGGATTTTAAAAAGTATATGAGCACAAAATTAAAGTGCCAATAAAATAAAATAATAGTAAATAAAAACAGGAAACAGCTATCAAGGAACATATAAATAGATTAATAACTACCAACAACTTGCTGAAAAATATAATAATAAATATCATAGAACCATAAAGGTGACGCCTAATGAAGTAAATTCATCAAATGAAAAATTTGTTTTTCGACACAGCCTACAATAATCTAAAAGTATTTAAAAAACCCAAGTTTAATGTGAATGATAATGTTCGAATAAGCAAACATGAACACCTTTTTGCAAAAGGTTATATTCCAAATTGGATTATAGAGATATTAAAAATGAAGACAATTCAAAACACATATCATTACACATATTTACTGCAAGACTATCAAGGACGTGAAATAAAAGGGGCTTTTTATGAATCAGTGCTTATGAAAACAAAATTTCCGGAAATAAATTTAGTTAAAAAAATGTTTAAAAGGAAAAGGAATAAACTAGATGTTAAATCGTTAGATCATACATATGTATATACATAAATTAATTTTGCTTAAAAAAATTAAATAAAATAAGTATAAAAAATTAAAAATTGATTTGATTCATTTATTTATTTTTTACGTTTGGTAAGGTTATATATGTTGAAGCACGACTTCATCAGTGCTTTAGCTTCTTTCTTTATAACCATTGTTTTACTTCTGATATTGAAGCAGGAACATGTGTCAGGTCCACATTTTGTATTCTTGTCTGACCAACAACAATCTTTATAGTGTTCTCCATGTTTATTTTTCAACAGCTTCAAATTATTCACATACTCCAGATGTGACTGAATATTAACAAGTTTATGTTTATCTTCATCAAAAAAAATTTTGAAAAATCTTTTCATGAAATTACAATTATCTTTTATTATCATTCTCAGTAATGACAAGTACTGTACACGATAATGTTTTGTATGTGAGTAACAGTTCTTATTTCTGCTTATTCATATTTATATCTTTCATATCAACCCACTATTGAAAATAATAAATAATACAACCATCGTTTTATATTATACTTTTTCTTTTCATTTATTTAAAAGTATTAACATACATATTGTTAAGCGCAGGCTAGTTTGCCTTGCTCAACTTTATAACACTTGGTGATTCACCAAGTTATTAAGATTTTTAGGGGTTTATTATCCTAGTAGTTCACAAGGATAATTCAAGCTGTAATGTTCAATTCAGTTGTTCAAGTGGTACACAAGAACAACGTAATTTGACTTGTTGAAAATTAAATCGCATGATGTGGGCTTGATGAATAACAATAGTTCACTCACAAATTTTATTGAAAACTCATTTTATTTAAAAAAACAAAATTGCAAAGACAAATAATAAAAGAATACAAAATTCACAAATACAAATAAAAAGTAAAAAAATGGTTTCATAATTAATAACAACAAATTGCAATACAATTAATAATAATGCCAAGCTTTAAACGGAGAATTTTTAGCAGGCCGGAAACCATTCACTCTTCTCCTGCACTAATTATTTTCCCACCGGTAGCAGAAAACAGATATTGGATTTCATAACTGTCTGGCTGGTGAATTAAAGAAGCACATTATTTTCCCAGTGACCGTTCTGGGACTAGTTATTTGATTTAGCGCGTGTAAATAAATATTTCGTTTCTATTTGGCTACGCATTATGCAGACGCGGTAATTCTCACGCTAAAATGTGGGAAGAATAAGAACGTAAAAAAGAAGTACGGATTTTGTTCAAGTATTATTAATTCCATTGAGAGTTGGTTATATTTTTAATACAAAATAAAAAATAAAACTCAAAAGAATTACATATTGCGGCCCCAAGGGGCTTGGAAAGCGCGAATGATCTCCGGCGATTTGTTTTGAGGTGGGTTAAGGTGTTGGTTTTAACGAAACATTCCAGTTGGATCGTTGTGGTGCTTCGTCGAGCGGGTCCCGTTTTCTCTTCAACCTTTGTTTTGCGATCAGGACAACTATCACTGCTAAAATCAAGGCCAGTCCAAAAAAGCTAATTGTTAAGCTTTGCACTTTATGGGTTCTTGCTAGTGGAACTCCTTTTCGTTGTGCCCTGACCTCTTCCTGCAGATGGGTTATCTTTTCAATTGTCGAAGTATATGAGAGGGGTTGTGTCGTGTTGTTTACGTTTTCTTGGAGTTGAAGGAATGACATCCCATTGCTTGTAAAGGGTGGTTAAATTGTATGGGCCGATGTTGAATGTGAACCACACCTAAACTCCAAGTTTTTTTCCGAATTTTATTTGACATTTCTCTATTTCAGACTTATTCAATTTGAACCATGGAGAAATACACAATCCAACAACGTGTTAAAGTTATCCAGACTTATTATGAAAATGGGAGTTCAAATCAAAATGCATATCGTGCACTTCGTAATTTTTTTGGTCAATTTCATCGTCCAAATGTGCGTACAATCGCAAAAATCGTGGAAAAATTCGAGCAAACCGAGTCTGTAGAAGATGTGAGAACACTAGTGCATGCTCGTACAGCTCGTACTGCAGAAAATATTGCTGCTGTTCGCGATAGTGTGGCTGAAGAGCCGTCCACCTCAACTCGTCGTCGTTCCCAACAATTGCACCTCTCGCGCTCGTCGTTGATAAACATTACGCATAAAGACTTGCATTTACACGCTTACAAGGGGCAATTGGCTCAAGAACTAAAGCCTCTTGACCATTCCAAACGTCGTGAATGGGCAGAATGGTGGCAAGAAATGGCAACAGTGGATGATCAATTTTCGAAGAAAATCATCTTCAGTGATGAGGCACATTTTCACCTCAGTGGATTCGTCAATAAACAGAATTGCCGCATTTGGCGAATGAGAATCCAAGAGTGATTGTCGAAAAACCAATGCACCCACAAAGAGTGACTGTTTGGTGCGGTTTATGGGCTGGCGGCATCATCGGGCCGTATTTTTTCCAAAATGAGGCCGGTCAGGCAGTTACTGTGAATGGTGTTCGCTATCATGAGATAATAACGAACTTTTTATGGCCCGAATTAGAAGATATGGATGTGGACGATATGTGGTTTCAGCAGGACGGTGCCTCTTGCCACACAGCTAACGAAACAATGGCTCTTTTGCGCAACAAATTCAATGGCCGTGTTATCTCACGTAATGGCGATGTCAATTGGCCGCCAAGATCATGTGATTTGACACCGTTGGACTTTTTTCTTTGGGGTTATTTGAAAGAAAAGGTGCACGTCGATAAGCCAGCAACAATTCAAGACCTAAAGGATCAGATAATTCGGCACATTAACGTCAGCGTCATCGAAAATTTGGACCATCGGATGGAGGTGTGCCGCCGAGGTCGCGGCGCCCATTTGGCCGATATTTTGTTCCATACATAATTGAGTAATACCAATACATCACAATAAAATAAAATTACAATAATTTCCTAAATAGTTTGTGTTTTATTCAAAATCGACATCGGCCCTTGAAATTTAACCACCCTTTATATGATGAATGTAAGTTTGATGAGATGGTTGGATGCCCGTATATGGTAATGACATCATTTTTCGTGGCGCATCCTGCTAGAAGCGTGAGCAACCCCGTACCTTCCAGCAATTGAGAACTGCTTTCACCCTTGCATACTGTGCTTAGTTTTAGTTGCTGTTGAGTTGCGAGCAGCCACTGGTTCTTGTTATAAAGTTGGTACCATACGTTATTGCTGCTTATCAACTCTATGTTGCAGCTTGAGTCGGATTCATTGTTGAATAAATGTATCTCAGCGCGACAAATTGGAGAGCCTCTACGATATGCAGCTTGAGTGTGTGGGCCGAAGAAAATGTTATGCTCAAGTCTATTGCAGGTACTTAGCTTCGAATCATCTAGAGGGAAATATTCATCACGATGAGCGTTGAGAGCCATCATTTTAGTTGTTGGTATGATAGCCACTAAAGAGTTGTTCATTATCTGTGGTACTGGAGTAATATAAAATAGGTCATATTGCCCTTGATGGGCTAGAGGGATGAACAAGGTGCAAATAATGTGCTAAGTTGAGGTTGCTGCGTGAGCGGTGACTACACAATATAAATGAATAATGTCTCCAACTGGTAGTGTTAGATCTGTGCGAAGGTTCGCCTTTATGTTATCGACTTCACTTGAAAATTGTTGGGGAGTCAGTAGAACCGGACTAATTCAACCATGGTAAGTGTCCGCTAACAACGTGATCATAGATGTGTGCATTTTTTTGCAAATTATTAGCAATTGTAAGTAACTGGAGACTCAGTGATAAAATGATTTCTGATCGATGGTAGCTGCCATTGATTGTAAGGTAGAGTAGTTTGTTTATTTTACCGTTAATTTTTTCGAAGTAATCTTGCGTGCGTTGTTCAGACTGCTTCATGAGATTGAGGGTCGAGTCGAGAAACGATGTTTGATTCCGCCAAAGGCTCTGCAAGTGGACTTCGTTGGTTTTTATACTATTAATAGTATCGGTCATTTCTACTGCATATTTGGAGTCTAGAATGCCAAACGAGGAACTTGCTATATTTCCAACGATGTGTATTGCTTTTCGTCGCTTCCTTCTTATGAAATTTTCCAAACACTGCTCCATTTCATCTCTGAGAGCTTGAAAATGGGATAGAAGTCCGTTGCATTGGTGATAATGGGATGAGTAATCGCAGGCCTTTTTCAGAGCAGATGTACCATTCATTAAAAGTTCTAATTCGTTATAGAACTGTGTCAGTTCAAAATAGATAAGGAGCTTCCAGACAGCGATGACAGGCCAATATTTTCGAAATGTAATCCAGGGATGCTGGTGATTTGGGTGAACGTTACTTGTTGACATGGGATTAGAGGAAATAATGGTACGGATATTAGAAGATCTGTTGCGTTTAGAGTACAACGTTTTGGGGTGGTTCATTTATGGTTTTGCTCTTATGTGAACTGTCTCTTTTTCGTGTTGGTTTCTCGTCTGTTGTTTCATCGCTAACATTTGTTCCTGGTGGCTCCACAGGAAGAGGAGCCAGCAAGTGAGTTGCTCGCTTAATGATACCAGCACATGTTTTTACATCAGCTATTCTGACAAGTCCGTCTGGATCGGGGTATATTTCAGTTACTTTTCCAAGAAGCCATTTCATAACTGGTGTCTTGTCCTTAATTATAACTATAGTACCCTATTGCAAAATTTGAGCCCTAGTTTGCTACTTGTTCCGTTGCTGGAGTTCACTGAGGTATTTCTGCGACCATCGTTTCCCAATTTGATGTTTTATTTGTGACACTAACTCCCATCGTTCTGTTGGGAGTTGTTGTTGTTGAAGAGTTGTTGAAGTTTACCTGGCAGTTACATCCACTTGTGCCGTAAGAGGTTTACCAATCAAAAAGTGGCCTGGTGTTAGTGCAGCCTCATCATTCGGATTATTCGGCAACGGTGCAATCGGTCTCGAATTAAGGATAGCTTCGACTTCTATGACCAAGGTCTCCATTTCTTCATAGGTCAGAGACGCGTTTGCTATTTCTTTAACAAGTACCCTCTTTGCGGATTTAACTGCAGCCTCCCCTAGTCCGCCGAAGTGCGGGGCTCTTGGAGGTATGAAATGAAAACTGATGCCTTTGCTGGCACACTCTTGTTGCACCTTTTCTTGAGCAGCTGTGGCGAAAAGAGCAGTTGACAACTCTTCTAATTGATTGCAAGCTCCCACAAAGTTTGTTGCGTTGTCACAGTAGAGATACTGACAGTGACCCCTTCGGCCGATGAATCTTTTGAGCGCTCCAATGAAGGCGTCAGTTGTAGTTGTAATGTCTGTTACAAGCTCCAGGTGAACTGTTTTTGTCGAAAAGCAACTGAATACTGCAATATACGCCTTTTGGGGTGGTTTTCCTTGGGTTTTAAAGTGAATCCAGATTGAACCACAGTAGTCAACTCCTGCATTTATAAAGGGTCTTGCTGGCCTTACTCTTGCTTCAGGCAAGTTTCCTATAATTTGGTGCAGAAGTTTTTGTTTTGCTCGTGCACATTGCACACATTTATGCGCAGTTTCCCCATCCAAAATGTTGTCTCATTATAAGGAAGCAACATTGGATGTTTGGTATTGCACGGTAACGTGGATGCTTCTAATCTGCCTCCGACTCTTAGAATGTTATATTCGTCTAAAAATGGGAATAAGCTTTTTATTTTACTCCTATGATGGAGTTTACTCCTATGATGGTTGGAGTGAATTTCGGTGGTTGATGCTGTGCAAAAAGTTTTCACTATTGACAGCAATGAGTGGGTTGTAAGATCCTTGCTTCTGTTCAGGGATCGGCAAATTAGGATCTAGGCCAAAACTGGGAGGCCAGTGTTTTTAGTTTCCATGAAGAAAAAATGGCCCATACATCCATTGGTTTGTATGCTGTAACTGTTGTGGATCCAATCCTCTTGATATGATGTCCGCTTGGTTATCTTTAGAACTCACATGTCGCCATTGCTCAGGTAGCGTATTTTCTTGAATTGAAGCGATTCGATTTGCCACAAATGTATGAAATGAAGAAGATCTTGAATTTATCCACGATAAGCCTATTTTTCAGTCGGACCAATAGAATGTTGGCGTTGTATTCATATCCAAGTCTAGTTTAACTTTTGCAGCTAAGTTAGCACCCAATTGTGTGGCACATAGTTCCAGTCTAGGCAGCGATTGCTGCTTGAGTGGAGTTATCCTTGATTTCGCACATAACAAGTATACTCTTATTGACTTGTTTGGAAGAATTGTTCTCACATATATTGCAGCGCCATACGCTTTTTCAGAGGCATCGGTAAAAACATGAAGTTGAGTCTTGCTAGGAAGAGTTGGTTTATAGATATGCCGACGCACATGAAAGCTTTCAAGTTTATTAAGGCTTAAGGTTCACCAGCGTGAGTCAAATTCTGAACAGCCTCGTCCCATGAAAGATTCAAGGTCCATAATTCCTGGATAAACAGTTTTGCTCTGGCAACTACTGGCGACAGTATTCCTTCTTCTTCTTCATTTGGCGCTACAGTCCGTGGTGAACCTGGGCCTCAACCAACAAAGTTTTCCAGCTGGCACGGTCTTTAGCCAGCGTTCTCCAATTTTGCACACCAAGTTGGTTGAGGTCCCTCTCCACTTGTGTGCGCCATCGGTTCCGTGGGCGTCCTCTACTGCGTTGTCCCACAGGTTCGGAATCGAAGATTCTACGGGTCGGAGCAGTATTCTCCATGCGTTCTACATGGCCCAACCATCTAAGCCGTTGGATCCGTAGACGCCTGGTTAGGCTCATGTCGCTGTACAACCCGTATAGTTCATGATTGAATCTTCTTCTCCAGAAACCGTCAACGCAAACAAGGCCGAAGATTGAACGCAGAACTTTCCTCTCGAAAATACCAATGACTTCCTCATCCGCCTTCGTTACTTTCCATGCTTCCGCGTCTTAGAGAAGGACAGGGATTATCAAAGTGGTATATAGTGTCAGATTGGTTTTTCGAGAAAGGGCCTTACTATTAAATTGCCTCTTGAGCCCAAAGAAACAACGATTGGCAAGAGTTATTCTGCGTTTGATCTCGGTACTGATGTTGTTTATATTGTTGACTTGGGAGCCAATGTAGACGAAGTCCATCACTACCTCGAAGTTATAGCTGCCTTTGGTAACGTTCTGGCCCAGTCGTCGGTGTTGCGCGTCCTTTTTTGATGACAGCATATACTTCGTTTTGCCCTCGTTCACCGCTAGACCCATATTGGCCGCCTCCGTTGATATACCAGCAAACGCTTCATTGACGGCTCGCTGTGTTCGACCAATCACGTCAATGTCGTCAGCGCATGCTAGCAGCTGCGCGGGCTTTTGGAAGATCGTGCCTCTGTTGTTGGCCTGTGAGTTTTGCACGATCTTCTCAAGAATTATGTTAAAAAAAGTCACATGACAGTGCGTCGCCTTGTCTAAATCCCCATCTGACATTGAAGGTCTCGGTGAATTCGTTACCGACCTTGATGGAGCAGCGAAAGTTTTCCATCGTCAACCTACACACCCTGACGAGTTTGGTAGGAATGTCAAAACTAGACATGGCTTCGTATAGTTCGTCCCTATACACACTGTCATATGTGGCCTTAAAATAACGAATAAGTGGTGGGTGTCGATTTGCATCTCTTGGGTCTTTTCCAGGATCTGCCGTAGTGTGCAAATTTGGTCAATGGTGGACTTCCCCGGCCTGAAACCACACTGATAAGGACCTATCAAACTGTTCACGAATGGTTTCAGGCGCTCACACAAAACGGCAGAGAAGATCTTGTAGGTGATGTTCAGGAGACTTATTCCTCGGTAGTTGGCACAGTTGAAGGGGTCTCCTTTTTTGTGGATCGGACAAACGATGCTGAGATTTCACTCTTCGGGCATGCTTTCATCCGACCATATCTTACAGATGAGCTGGTGCATGCGCCCAACACGGTCATCTCCGGCTGCCTTAAATAGTTCCGCGGACAGTCCGTCCGCTCTTGCAGCTTTGTTTGATTCAATCTCGATATTGCTATCTTGACTTTATTCAGGTCGGGGGACCGAATTCTCTACCATCGTCGTCCGTTATCTGGAGTGGAATATTCTGCCTAGCGATGGAATCGATGTTTTGCTCGCCGTTAAACTTTCTGCAGAAGTGATCCTTCCAGATTCTCAGCATCGATTGCGACTCTACTACGATTTGTCCCTCTTCTTCATGACAGGCTGCTGTACGAAGCTTATATCAATTGGATAGTTGTTTTACCCGTTAGTAAAACTTTCGGATATTATTCCTCCCGTAACACCTCTCCAGTTCCTCGATCGCGCGCTTCTCATGCTCTTTCTTCTTCCTTTTCAGAAGCCGGTGTTCTTTCCTTCTCTTACGTTAGTAGAGCTCACGAGCTGCTCTCGTCCTTCTCTCCAACGTCACCTTATACGGTGCTAGCTTCGCTGAATGTGCCTGCCTGCACTCGTCGTCAAACCATGGTTTTTTCCGGGTGGCATTTTAAAACCCAATACATCAAAGGCAGCATCTCTGATAACGTTTTGGGAACTGTTCCCGTCTTCATCGGTTGTTTCGCCTGGCAGGGTTGGATTTTCTGAAAGCTTAAGGGAGACTATTTCCCAGCGGTCGATAGCGATTGTAGCTTTGCGACGTCAAACTGTTGTGGACGTGCTCTACTCCGTTGTGCTACTGATATCCGTGATCTAACCTTGGCTACAACAAGGAAGTGATCGGAGTCATTGTTGGCTCCTCGTAATGTTCGGACATCAAAAATACTGGAGGAGTGTCTGCCGTCGATCGCAATGTGATCAATTTGGTTGACGGTTGATTGATCAGAGGACCGCCAGGTCCCTTTGTAAATGTTAAGGTGAGGGAATCGCATGCTTGCTACAGTGAGATTTCGACCGGTCACGAAATCTAGCAGCCTGAGTCCGTTATCGGATGTGTCGTCATGCAGGCTGTGTTTCCCGATGACTCTAGCGAAGATGTCTTTCTTGCCCAGCTTTGCGTTGAAATCTCCTAGGACGATCTTGGTGTCGTAGCTGGGGCTTTGATCGTATGTTCTTTCTAGGAAATTATAAAAGTCATCCTTGTTGTCGTCATCTTAATACTCCGTAGGGGCGTGGGCGCAGATATGGCTAATGTTGCCGAGCCTAGCCTTGATGCGGATTGTAATGAGGCGTTCGCTCACGTATTTAAAGCTTAAGACTCTTTGCCTACGTCTGCCTCGAACAACAAACCCGCATCCAAACAAGCGCTGTCGTCGCTCTTTGTAGCAATCATCGTAGTAGATATCGCAGTTTCTCACTTTATTTTTTCCCGGCCTATCCCATCGCACTTCCTGGATGGCGCTGATGTCAACCTTATAGGCTTCCAGGGCCTCCGCAAGTTCATCGGCTGCACTTGGTCTGTTCAGGGACCTGACATTTCGCGTGCAAAACCGAAAATCGTTATCCTTATTTCGTGGTCCATGGTCGTCAGCACTAGGGTCATCCATATTTCCTAGTGGATCAAAGATACGCGACAAGTCTGACATGACTGTTCTTTTAGTCATGGCTTTAATTGTTTGAATGTTGACCTTGATTTTAAGTAGGTCATCTTTAGGTACCCATACCAATCCCAGTGTTTTCGTGTAATCAGTTTCGTCTGAGAAGTCAAGTCTAACTTCCTGGTCATAACTAGGAATGTTGCGGAGCAACTGGACATGATTAGAGCACCATTTTCGTAGATGGAACACGTACTTAGACAGGACGAGCTGGCGCTGAGTTTCGAGGGCTGTATTCAAGCTATCAGCTCCACCCAACCCGTCGACATAAACGTTTTTTTCCAAGAAACTGGCTGCTAAAGGAGCTTGCATCTTATTATCTTGTATTACTTTTCCTTCAAACATTTGATCGCCAGATATGATGTGATGCTGGTCTAGTAGCATAGGTTACGGTATTTAATTGGAAATAAATAATGGGCTCAGAGGCATATGAAATAATGGGTCCTTGGGGGGGATATAGATTTGGCGGTACATTTTTTCGATATCTGTTGTGAAAATGAAACGCGGCAGCCGAAACCGCAATAGAACCGCAAACAAATCATTTTTTAGTGGTAGTCCAGTGTGCAGAAGATCATTTAAGGATTTTCCTGAGGACGTTTTTGCTGACGCATCGAAGACTACTCTGAGTTTAATTGTACTACTTTCGGGTCGCAAAATGCAGTGGTGAGGAATGAAGTAGTTAATACCCTTTACTTCGTCTATATTGATTTTCAACATGTGCCGCATTGTTTTATAGTCTTTCATAAATAGCGCATATTGCTCCTTCAATGAAGCGTCTTTTGATAATAGACGTTCTAGTGTGAGGAAACGGTTAAAAGCGAAACTATGTGAGGGCCCCAATAAAGATGTTTCAGCACAAAACGGCAGTCGTGCTATAAATCAACCTTCATTGTCACGTGTGGTATGCTGATTGAAATGTGCTTCGCACTGTGCATCATAAGGTGATAAACTTTGCTCTCTTCCGTCAACCTCCTCGAGTTTCCAAAATCGCTCATTAGCTGTATTCATTTTATCTTTTTCAGTTAAAACTCCGCAGATTGCTTATGAGAACTGTTCACCAGATACCTTTCCCGATACGATCCATCCGAAAGTTGTATTTTGTAGCAGTGGAAGGTCCCTGCCTAATTTAATTTGTCCGATCGTGAGTAGTTGACGATAATATTCCGCCCCTAACAAAATATCGATTTTTTCTGGACGGTTGAAGGTTGGGTCCGCTAATGCTACGTTGCTGGGAATTGACCACCTGTCGATTGTAAGCGATTGAGCGGGTTGAGGGGAAATAATTTGCGGCAATAGGAATGCTTCAAGCCGTGTTGAAAAATTGTTGAGCCGAGATTGTACCGTAATGTTGATTCGTTGTTGCACCTTGGTACGGTTTTTTCCAATACCGTTGATTGCAGCAGAAGTAGTCGTTGCTGTTAGACTACCAGTTGAGTAATCGTTCTATGATCGAAGTTACTTGTGATCCTGAATCAAGGATTGCCTTGCATTCAGTTTCCAAACCATTCGCCTTGACCTTTACCAAAGCCGTTCCCAGTAGAACAGATGGTCTTTTGTTAGTGTAAATTCCTGCCATGCTTTCAACTTCTGTTGGTGTGCTGACTAGAGACGTGTTGTGTGGAGGAGGTGTTCGTTGTACCTGCTTCATTGGCTGACTCTGTGTCCCCCTTTGATTTGTTACGCTTTCTGGATATTGAATTCTTTTGTGGGGCTTGTTCCAAGTGGACCAGGGTGTTGTGTATTTTTCCACATTTCTGGCAGCGGCCTGAAATTGTGCACTGTTTGGTGAAATGATTGTGACTAAAACTCTAGGAGTCTCTGAACCGCTGTTGCCACTATAAGTCGTTTATTATTATACCGATCCTGTAGTAACTGCCAAGTGGTCTTGTAATTGTCTGCAGTAACAGCGAGATGATTAATAAGCTTCGCTGCTTCACCAGTAACGTTGGTATTTAGATAATGCATTTTGTTAGCGTCTGACATCTGTTGTTCATGAACAGTTTTCTTAAATAAGTCAGAAAACGATGTCCATTTCATATAATCACCTTCAAATTTATAGATAGTGATTGTGGGTAATGGTAGGGGAGGTGGTCTTGCCATAGTCTCTGTGGATGAATGGCGATTTTTGTTAGCCGTGGTAAGCTGGATGATCGCTAACTCGGTCGCGGCTTGTTCGAAATGGATGTTTCTGCTTGTGTCATAACCAGCGAGGTCTGGATCAGGATATTTATCCAACACATCATCATTAAGTTGTTCTGGCTGCTGCCATGGTTTAGTGATGGTGGCTTTTTTAACCTCGTAATAAGGCCCATCCTGACCTGACTGCAACTGATGGCCTTGTAGCAGTCTAGCCAGAGCTGCCATGTTTCCTAAGGAGCGGCTG
The DNA here is from genome assembly GCA_932526305.1 of Epicampocera succincta. Classification (NCBI taxonomy): domain Eukaryota; kingdom Metazoa; phylum Arthropoda; class Insecta; order Diptera; family Tachinidae; genus Epicampocera; species Epicampocera succincta. The sequence continues at coordinate 27,295,222 of OW052037.1, forward strand.
ATTAAACCATCGTGGCCACTTGTAGGTTGTGGTCTCGTGGATGGGAATTTTTTATTGATTTCGGGCTGGTCGCCCCATTTTGATGGTGGGTCATTAGGGTTTTTGCATTTTTGGCAATTTTTGCATTGCCTTGGCAAGTGAGCTCATCTTCCAACAGCGCTATATATTTATATGCCATTGACTGGATTTGATAATAGCGGTCGGCAGTGAAGTATTCATCCTCCATATTAATATCTTTTAGAGTCCGTAATTTGGTATCTGCCTCCTCGAATTCTGTCCAATCTGTGGTCAGCCGTGACAATCGTTCTTTGTAGTACTTTGGGGTTTTGCGGATAGCTGGGTCCTTGGTAAAGTTGTGGATGATGGTTGCGATACGCTCGCCGGTCTCTTTCAGTTAATGAAGAAGCTACTCTGCGGTTCCCATATTGCTTTGTTGATGCCTTTGGGAGGTACTTGAGAGTTGGAGTAGTTATAACACTTGGTGATTCACCAAGTTATTAAGATCTTTAGGGGTTTATTATCCTAGTAGTTCCCACGGATAATTCAAGCTGTAATGTTCAATTCAGTTGTTCAAGTGGTACACAAGAACAACGTTAACTGACTTGTTGAAAATTAAATCACACGATGTTGGCTTGATGAATGACAATAGTTCACTCACAAATTTTATTGAAAACGCATTAAATACAAAAAAAAAAAAAAAAAACAAAATTACAAAGACAAATAATAAAAGAATACAAAATTCACAAATACAAATAAAAAGTAAAAAATTGGTTTCATAATTAATAAAAACAAATTGCAATACAATTAATAATAATGCCAAGCTTTAAGCCGTACAATGACACGAAGAATTTTTAGCAGGCCGGAAACCATACACACCGGTAGCAGAAAACGGATATTGGATTTCATAACTGTCTGGCTGGTGAATTAAACAAGCAAATTATTTTCCCACTGACCGTACAGGCCAAACAGATATTAAATTTCTCCAACGTCTGACTAGTTATTTGATTTAGCTTGATGATGATGATGATTGTTGTTGTGGCGTTGATGTTTTGAGGGCGGTGGTTGTGGTGATAGTGTTGACTCTGCTGAGGGTAATGATATTCTGGCAGGTGGAGGTGAAAATAACGTTGCTGATTGAAGTTTTGAGATGGAGGGTGGCACAAAAATCTCCTTTACCTAATCATCGTAAGCCTTTTCCTCTATTAATTTCTTGATTCTTCGTCCCTTAGACTGAGGCATCACAATGTTGTGTTGTTTTTTTGTAGTGTCTCCTCTGATTAGATTTCGTCAAAAATGTGATAATATCGCAAATCTCACACTTCAATTTCTCCATTCCAAAAACACAAAAATAAATAAATGGAGGTACTGCGTGTCATAACTGTAATGCAAGTATCGTAAAATCTTTCTCCTTAGATATAGCAGATGTTTCTACTAAATTTTCTTTACACTCAACTCAAATGTGGAAAATTAGAGTTGATTAGAATAAAAGGTTAAGTTTTTTCCTAATTTTCTATGTCTTTTTCTAGACAATAATAAAGAAAAGAAAAATTAAACTAATGAGCATATATGCGGTGCCTAAAATATATAACATCTGCTAGACATCTGCATGCCTCTTAGAAATAAAAAGAATGCGCTTTAAAAATTTATGACTGTGTGAAAAAACTAAAAAAAATCCTTCTAAGCTATAAATGACAGATGTTTCACAGATAGCAAGTAGTAGTAGTATTTATCTAGTAGTATAAAATATACTTTTAGAATATTTTAATATATTACATAATTTGATGTATATTATCATTTTTTAAGAATTTAACAATTTTATTTTTAAAGACATTGGGACTATTTTCAACTTTAATGTTGTTTGGAAGACTATTATATATTTGGAGTCCTTTATAAAAGATTGATCTCTGCATCCCCACATTTAGACCTCTTTGTATCCTAAAGTTATCAGCGTTTCTTAGCGCGTATGGTTGTGTTTCTCCAACAAACCTCAGTTGTTCGGTTAAATATTCAGGTGCGTTACCAGTTTTCATTTTTTGTATAAAAATAAGAGTATTCATTTCTAGTCTCTTTGGTATATCAAACCATTTTAACGTTTCTAGCATGAGGTTTATTAATGTGTAACGACTATATTTTAATATTACTCGCATAGCTTTATATTGCAGCTTTTGAAGTCTATTTATTTGGTTTGTTGTACAACTCATATATAATATTGCCGACCCGAATTCAAAATTAAGTTTTATTATCACATTATATATATTTATTGCTTTTAGCATTGAGATTTTATTTCTAATACGTTTGAAAAAGCCGATTTTTTTGCCGATTTTTCTAACTATATATTCAATATGTTCTTTAAATGTTAAATTTTTATTTAAAATTAATCCGAGATATTTAATTTGATCGACGTTCTCTATATTTTTATTATTAATTTTAAATACTGTTTCATTGTCTACATTTATTTGCATCACTTTCGTTTTGTTTTCGTTTAATTTCAGTTTATTCATTTTAAGATATATATTCACATTATTCATATCATTTGTTAAATTATTTTGGCATTGCTCATCAGATCCTGCTTCAGTGTATATCAATGTATCATCTGCGTAAAGAACCGCTTCGCAATCTTTTAGTACATTAGGCAAATCGTTTATATATATGATAAATAAAAGTGCTCCTAGGATTGAACCCTGCGGAACACCAAATTCGTTATTTATTGTGCTTAATGTTACATTATTTACTTTAACCATTTGCATTCTATCATTAGAGTACGATTTAAACCTCATCAGCTCTATTCGTCTGATCCCATACATGTAAAGTTTTTTTTTTACCAAAATGTCTCTGTCAATGGTTTCAAAAGCTCTCTTGAAATCCAAGAAAATTGCGATACTCCTCTTGCTCTTGCCCCTATTTTTCCATCTGTTAACAACATAGCTAACCGCTGTTTCACATGAGAATTTTTTTCAAAATCCAGATTGATATTTTGATAAAATGTTTTTATGCTCCATATAAGTCTGTAGTTGATGTTTTACTACATTTTCCAGTATCTTTTCGCATATTTTAAGTGTATTTATTGGACGAAACTCTTCACAATTTGTCGTTTTTTATACCTTTTCGATAGGAGTTATTACTGTTATCTTCCAATTATCAGGAAAAATTCCGGTTTCCAAAGAGCTATTTTTTATATTCATTAGGCTAGGATTTTTTATATTCATTAGACTTTGGTGAAGTCTGGTTTTCCATTCATTTTGTTACATATTTGCCTCAGTTCTATTAAATTTACTGCATGGAAATGAAAAGTTGAGTTTATCACAGGGATTTGGTTCTCATATTGTAATTGTTCTATATTTCTTCTAATTAAGCTAATACTATCGACAAAATAGTCGTTGAATTTAGTAGCTATCCTATATCTATCTCTAATTTCTTCTTGATTAAATATCACATTGGTTATCGCAGACTTGTTTTTCCTGAGTATTAGGTTTTTTATTTCTCTCCACATCGATTCTTGGTCCTTAGAGTTACTTATTGTGCTGTTAATAAATTTATTTCTTTCGTATTCGATTGTATTCTTATAGATGTTTCGAATTACTTTGTAATTGCTCCAATCTGTTATTGTATTATTCCTTTTAGCTATTTGGTATTTTACTATTTTTTTTCGCTCCATATCTCTTAGCTCTTGTGTAAACCACTTGCTAACATTGTTTTTCTCTTTGAGTTCTTTCCTGATTGTGAATTTTTTTATTGTATTTTCAATAATAGTGTCAAAGACGCGTACATTATAATTTACATCGATATTGGCATTGTAATTTAAAGCACCATATATATGTCATTATTGAATAACCTCCTTCTGTATTTAAATATTTCAATTTCTCGTTTAGTTGTTTGCACTTGCGTAATAATGTCCAACGATATTTCAATCGCTTCATGATCAGCTATTTTATTTTCATTATTGACTACTGCTTTTATATTTTTATTGTTTGTTATGACATAGTCTATTAAAGTTCTCGTATTTGCTGTGATTCTTGTGTATTCATTTATAATTTGCCGCAATCCGTTGTCGTTTATTGTCTGTTGAATTCTATTCATATATGTTCCCTCTTTCATCCAATAAATATTGAAGTCTCCCACTATAATAATATCATTATTTCTTTCACATATTTCCTCAACAATTTCTTCAAACGCGTTACAAAATTCAACTTCACTGCTGCTAGGTGATATGTAAATTGCCATAACTATAAGTGTAATTTGTCTATGTTTTGCTAGATATGCACATATCCAGTATTTGGACATCTGATTTTTCACATATAGTTGTTATTTTCCACCGGTTACTAAAATACGTTATAACCCCCCAGTTCGACTTGAGTTTGATAGCACGCCATAATAGTCATATCCTCTTAGTATGTATTCTCTATCCTCTACATTACTGGTTAAGTGTGTTTCGGATAGGGTGATGAATTCTGGTTTCTGTAATTCTGCTATAACTTCCACTTTATTAAAATTATTTATTAATCCTTGAATGTTTGTATATATTGCACTCAATTTCTTTGGTTGTTATATATTAAATCCCATTCTTCTCTCTTTTATACTAATTTTATTCTGATATACCGGACATGATCTGCTTGTCGTGAAATGGTTTTCATCCAACTCTAAATGCAGTTTATTGTTCATTCTTATACAGTTTATACACTTCGCTATAATTTCATTATTGCATTCCTTTGAATTATGGGTTCCATGACACTTGTAACATATTTCATCATTTCTACACTCGCTTGCTTTATGATTATATCCATGATATTTGGAACTCCTTATTATATCTATTCCAATAAATACTCTGCATATTTCCCAGCCTATATTTATTTTTCTAGCTGTCATAAGTTTCAGTCAGTGAATTTTGCTATCAACTTTAATTTTTGCATTATAGATTATTCTATTATATTTTTTAGTTTCATAACACGTAACGACTTGTACTTCACTATTTTTCAGCACTTCATTTTGTTTTCTAATTTTTTCTACCAAATCTTCTTCAGTATATTTAAATGTCATATCTGTTATTATTACTTCCATATAATTTTTATTCGGTACTTTTATTTCATAGTTTTCGCTCATTTCCAATTCCAACACGCTTTTTATTTATTTATCTCTTTTCAATTGCCTCCAATAGTTGTTTGATCTCATATTCGTTCTGTTTCAGCGACATATTAAATTCAGTTTTATATTCTGTTAGGTTTTGTTTGTTTTTGTTGACCCCATCTTGGATTTCTTTTACCACTAAATCAACGTTATGAATATACTGTATGCAATCAACGCACATGAATCTAATAAACTTGTTTGTTTCCAAAATTTTTGCAGAATATTGATCTACGCCCAAGCATTTAGAGGTACAATGATATATGTATTTTGTTAAATTCGCCAGCACAGTTTATACCTGATTCACCGCGAATCGCACCTTTACAATTCCAACATTCAGTCATTACCAAATATTTATTGACACTTGCAATAGTTTTAATGTAGAAGTAAAAAGGTATTAAATCTACATCAATTGTTTAACAAGACTAAATAATTTTCTTAATATTTATTTGAAATCTTTTTTTTAAACCACTTATCTATCTATATATACACTTGTGTACTGTAATTTATGACCGTGAGAAATCCCACTAATATACAAATGTCGCGCAGGTGTTCAGAATTGTTAAGGAATCTGAAAACCTTTTTCAGCTTGCACATTCATGTTCAAATTTCGAAATAGTATCCCAGAAGACGGTCACATAAATATTTATGGTCGTGAGGAAAGTTATAATGTATTTAAACAGCTGCCACATATAGCATGTTCAAATTTCTAAATAGTATCTCAGAAGAGGGCCATATAAATATTTATGGTCGTGAAAAAAGTCCTAATGTATTTAAACAACTGTCACATACTATATGTAAAGGGTGGTTAAATTGTATGGGCCGATGTTGAATGTGAACCACACCTAAACGCCAAGTTTTTTTCCGAATTTTATTTGACATTTCTCTATTTCAGACTTACTCAATTTGAACCATGGAGAGATACACAATCCAAAAACGTGTTAAAGTTATCCAGACTTATTATGAAAATGGGAGTTCAAATCAAAATGCATATCGTGCACTTCGTAATTTTGTTGGTCAATTTCATCGTTCAAATGTGCGTACAATCGCAAAAATCGTGGAAAAATTCGAGCAAACCGGGTCTGTAGAAGGTGTGAGAACACCAGTGCATGCTCGTACAGCTCGTACTGCAGAAAATATTGCTGCTGTTCGCGATAGTGTGGCTGAAGAGCCGTCCACCTCAACTCGTCGTCGTTCCCAACAATTGCACCTCTCACGCTCGTCGTTGATGAACATTATGCATAAAGACTTGCACTTACACGCTTACAAGGTGCAATTGGCTCAAGAACTAAAGCCTCTTGACCATTCCAAACGTCGTGAATGGGCAGAATGGTGGCAAGAAATGGCAACAGTGGATGATCAATTTTCGAAGAAAATCATCTTCAGTGATGAGGCACATTTTCACCTCAGTGGATTCGTCAATAAACAGAATTGCCGCATTTGGGCGAATGAGAATCCAAGAGTGATTGTCGAAAAACCAATGCACCCACAAAGAGTGACTGTTTGGTGCGGTTTATGAGCTGGCGGCATCATCGGGCCGTATTTTTTCCAAAATGAGGCCAGTCAGGTGTTCGCTATCGTGAGATGATAACGAACTTTTTATGGCCCGAATTGGAAGATATGGATGTGGACGATATGTGGTTTCAGCAGGACTGTGCCACTTGCCACACAGCTAACGAAACAATGGCTCTTTTGCGCAACAAATTCAATGGCCGTGTTATCTCACGTAATGGCGATGTCAATTGGCCGCCAAGATCATGTGATTTGACACCGTTGGACTTTTTTCTTTGGGGTTATTTGAAAGAAAAGGTGTACGTCGATAAGCCAGCAACAATTCAAGACCTAAAGGATCAGATAATTCGGCACATTAACGGCATAGAACCTACATTATGCCTCAGCGTCATCGAAAATTTGGACCATCGGATGGAGGTGTGCCGCCGAGGTCGCGGCGCCCATTTGGCCGATATTTTGTTCCATACATAATTGAGTAATACCAATACATCATAATAAAATAAAATTACAATAATTTCCTAAATAGTTTGTGTTTTATTCAAAATAAACATCGGCCCTTGAAATTTAACCACCCTTTATGTTGCGAAGTTGCTTAGCATATTTAAAGAATCTGAAATCTTTTTCACCATGCACATGCATGAAAGTACAGTATTTTCATTTGGCTTAAAACTTGCTTACATTTATTATAAAAAAAAATACACATTGTGTTCTTGCATACGAAACAAGTAAAATGAAAAAAGAGTTATGTATATTATTGCTTGGTATGGAAATTTAAGTAAGAGAATGTATGGACTTTGTATACAATAGTCCAACTTTTGTCATTTATATTGGCTAAGTACGGATCTTTCTTGTTCAGATATTTCACTATTCTTTGTGGTAGGAAAACCATTTCTTGTTGTCTAAATATGCTATGACTTTTGATCCATATTGTGTAACCTTCCACTCAAAGTTTAAAATTTTGTATGGTTCATTTACAGGAATATCATCAATTTCAGAGTACTCTGATTTTGTCCTTACGCAATATTAATAATTTGTTGATACATTTCAAAAGAATAAAATTAAATTTTAATTTTTTATGTTATTATTAATCTTTAAATTTTTAAATATTCTTACCATTTTGCTAAGCTTACTTTGAAGGCGAGAACAGGAATATACAAAATTCTGATTGGCCTTTCATACCTACTTTTTTAGTTCAAATTTTTATTAACTTCAAATGAGAATTAAAATCAAGTGTTATTCTTCTCGTAAAATTTTCGTTAACCAACATAATGACAGCATAGCCACAAACGACTAATGTTTATACGAAAAGATAAACAGCAAAAAACAAAGGCAAGCAGAATTTCCACTTTGATAAACTGAACTTATACATATGTATGATTTTATTCAAAACTTATAGTATGAGAATTTAACTTTATGCTGAGTTAAATTGATGGTTTCGGTTAATTTAGGATTAAAAAATTAACCGCCTTTTGTAACTGCAATTTTATTTCAGTTTATTACCGTAAATTAAAATTATTACAAGGATTACTTTATTAAGTCTTAAGTAGGTATGATCGCAGCGAGGCAGTAAAGACAAGTGAAGTCAGTAAAAATATTTTAAGTATAATAATAAAATCTAAAAAGAACATGTAACAGTGCTTATAACTAATGAGAGTTTATACATATTAAATAATACCGTAAGTAAGTATATACATATGTATGTATGCGCGTATATGAATTTGCATGTAATAGGCAATTGCATGTATAAAAAAAACCAGTATTTTGTTTCAATACATTTTCTCTGAGCATAAGTAATTTACTCTCGTTTATGTCTTATGCATCGGATAAAACGGAATTCATATGTTGTAATATAGTGATGTGTGAATAAATAGCAGTAGGCAATAATACTACCTTAAATTATTCATTAACATTCTCCCCCACTAAGTGCTTACAATGCGGGAGAGTCATCACCGTATGGTTTAGAGTTGGCATAATTTTCTGTATTATAAAAGCAATCATTCATCGGCAAAGGCGCAATTTTGGAAATTGTACGTTTGAAGACTCTGCATTTGCGGATAGAGTGACCACCCGTACACAACCGTCTTTGCCAGGATGAATATCCTTGATACGAGCAAGCGGCCAGTTTCCTGGAGCATCACGTTCATTAAATAATTCCACTAAATCTCCAACTTTTGGACTTTGTGTTATTTTAAGCCATTTAGGTCTCGCTTGCATTCGGCACAACCATTCGTTTGACCAACGTCGCCAAAAATGCTGTTTGAGCTTTTCAACAATTTTCCATCTATTCAATCGATCAATGTTGACCTCGAGCAAATCCTCTTCTGGTACACAAAGCGTAGGCTCCGCAATCAACAAGTGGGCAGGAGTTAGCGCATGACAGTCAGATGAGTCTGAAGATAGGGGGCATAACGGTCTTGAATTCAAACAGCTTTCAATCTGAGCTAGCAGCGTAGTAAGCTCTTCAAATGTTAGAATACGATTCCGCATCACTCTGTTCAAATGGTGTTTAGTGGATTTGACGCCGGCCTCCCAAAGACCACCAAAGTTTGGAGAGGCTGGAGGTATGAAATGCCACTTTGTGCTATTCGCAGCCAGTTTGTTGTATATTTCATCTGGGATTGCCGACTTACTGCGATTATACAGAATTTGCAGCTCTTTGTTAGCTCCAACAAAGTTGGTACCACAGTCTGAATACAAATCAGTACAGGGGCCGCGACGAGACACAAAACGCCTAAAAGCTGCCAGAAACGCATCAGTTGACATGTTTGTTGCTGCTTCCAAGTGCAGCGCTTTCGTAACCATGCAAATAAACAAACATATATAACCCTTTGTGGTCACTGAATTTCTTGCAGTTGACTGTTTAATGACGATTGGACCTGCATAATCGACCCCACTGTGCTTGAATGGCCGTGCCGGCCTGAGACGAACACTAGGGAGGTTTCTTATCATCTGCTGTGCTGCTTTTGCGTTGTATTTAAAACAAGTCACACATCTCCGCAAGTTTCGTTTTGCAATGATTCTACTGGATAGTATCCAATATTCTCGTGAGACATAAGCTTGCATTTGGATCAAACCACCATGTAGAGTTTTAATATGTGCATCTAGAAAGATTAGATTAGACAATGGATTTTGCTTCTTTAGCAAAATTGGATGTTTGGAACCATAGCTAAGATCGGAATTTTGAATTCTACCGCCAACTCTAAGTATTTGATATGCATCAAAAAACGGGCACAACTGTGCTAGAGCATTGTTCCTTATAATTTTACCTTTCTGTTTAAGTTCAAAAATTTCATGTGAAAAATCCACTTGTTGTGAAACTTGTACAATTCTGAATCTAGCAAATTTCAACTCTTCGGTTGAAAGAAACCCTGCCATTTTACTGTTACTTTCAATCTGCGGGTTTTTATTAACTTGAGTGTTATGTTTAAAACGAAATATGTATGCAACAACACGTATCAGCTTACCAAGAGAAGAAAATCTTGTTAATAAATCTGGATATTGTTTGATATATGTCGCAGTTGCATATATATTTAAGGATGGTTCAGCAATTTTATCAATGTCATTTAAGTTTATTTGAGGTTGTTTTGGCCAATTTTCTGGTGTTTCCGATAGCCAGTTAGGACCATGCCACCATAATTTATGTTCAGCCAATTCACTGGGTAGTATACCACGGGACGCGCAGTCAGCAGGATTTTCACTTGTAGATATATATCGCCATTGAGAAGCATTAGACCTGCGTTGAATTTCGGCAACTCGATTTCCAACATATACAGGCCACTTAGACGACTGACCACGAATCCATGCAAGCACAGTTGTGCTATCAGTCCAATAGTAAACATTCGAAATTCACACAATTCCATTCTGGGTATAGTTAACCGCTTTATAGGGCCCACTTTAGTTTTTGCCTGGATTAGATATACTTTTGTACCCAAATCAGAACTGGTTTTTGCATAGACTGCCGCTGCATAAGCTAGCTTAGAAGAGTCGGAAAACCCATGAATTTCAACTTTAACCTCCTTGCGCACTCCAATTGAAACGAGGAATTTTAATATTTTCCAGATGTTTTAAATTATTGCGATATATTAACCATTTTTTCTCCATGGTATCGGGCAGGCGATCGTTCCAATCAATACCAAGTAACCATAGGTTTTGAAATTCTATTTTTGCGAGAATTGTGGTAGGAGATAGCCAGCCTAGAGGATCGTAAAGTTTTGCGGCATCTGATAACAAGCTTCGTTTTGTAACTACTGATGTATTATCAAAATTAATATCAAATGAAAAGCAGTCATCTGCTATGTCCCACTTCAAACCCAGAGCTTTTACTGTATTAGGTTGATTCAACTCGAATATGTTGGAAGTTTCCCTGAAGTCTACGGGAATCAAATCTAGTAGTTCTCTTGAGTTTGTTGTCCATTTACGTAGATTAAACTGACCTTTATTTAGCAAGCTACATAGCTCAGTATGCAACTGGTAAGCTTCTGCTAAACTATCCGCCCCATAAATAACATCATCAACATAAGTATCTGTGTTGAGCACGCTACAAGCCATTGGATATTTTTCCTGTTCGTCTAGTGCTAGCTGTTGTAACACTCTAATCGAAAGAAAAGGGGCAGATGTTGTACCATAAGTAACCGTTGAAAGCCGGTAAATTAGTGTCTCTTCGGATCTCATATTTCTCCAAAGAATTTGTTGAAAGTTTCGTTGCTCCGGTATTACGAGTATTTGTCTAAAAATTTTTTCTAAATCTGCCCTAAAACCAATCATTTTGTAATGCAGGACCAGCTGCCAGTTCGTCATTTAACGAGGGCTGAGCTGAGCGCTTACAGCTACCGTCGAAAACAACCCTCAACTTGGTTGTCGAGCTGTTTTCTCTTAAAACACTATGATGGGGCAAAAAGGACCCATTCCTATCCAAATCAAGAGGATAAGTGCCTACCTTTTTCATATGACCAAGCCGTTCGTACTCTTCCATAAAGTCTGTGTAAAGCTTCCCAAAGTTCTTATTCAATTTACATTTGGCTTCAATACTTTTTAAGCGAGAAAGTGCTGTATAGTCTGTTTGTGCAAAAACGGGAAGTAAGCTACTCTTGAGAAGAGATTTAAAGGGTAGAGACACCATATAACGTCCTGATGAATCACGTATAGTAGTAGCTTTGAAGTGTTCTTCACAAAGAATTTCTTCTTCTGTTAAAACCCTCTTCTCTATCAGTTCTTCCTGTTCCCAAAAGGACTGTAATTGTTTATCTAAAGAACAAACGTTTACAGTAATACTGTGATGTAAATTGTTGTCTGGAATAGGACCCGAAACTATCCACCCGAATTGTGTCAATTGCAAAAAAGGACCATTGTTAAATGTATGTTGTTGAGGTAATACGATATCTCCATAGATATCTCCTCCTAGCAAAAGATCAATTTCTCCAGGTTCTGAGAAATAAGGATCAGCTAACGAAAATTTACTTAAATCAGGTAAAAGTTTCTCATTTATAGCCATAGGTTGATATCCAGTTATTTTTGGTAAAACTAAGGCCTCACAATCGATCTTAAAATTAGTGTTGGTTCTTGAGAAAATAGTAAAATTAACATGTTTTCGTACAATCCTGGGTTGATGTCCACCTACCCTGCTAATTTCTACAAAATCCTTCGTGTAAGGTAATTTTAGAGCGTCCGCAACCTTTTTGGTGATAAAAGTAGCCTGGGCACATTGGTCAAGGAGGGCCCGCAAGACAAAGACGCCTTGATAGGTTTTTAGCACGACCCGTAATGTTGCTAAGAGAATTTGAGACCTTTTCCTGCCACTATATTTCTTGCAATTATCAACTACATGAGCAGTGACTTTCTGAAGTATTTGCGAAGACGAGGTGTGTTCACGAATCATAGCGGATTCAGTAGGTGAGTTCGCAATTGAATGGGTTGCCGAATATTCATTATGCACTGTTGTATAGTGATTTTATTGGCAGACTTGACAAGGAGAAACTACACGACAGTTGTTACTAAAGTGGCCAGGTGTTAAGCAATTTCTACATATTCGCTTTGAATTTAAAAAATCTTTCTTTGCAGCAGATGCTAACGAAGCAAACTTGAAACATTTGAAAAGAAGATGACGCTTATTGCAGCAGGGGCAGTTGGAGTCGTTTGTCCTGGAGAAACAGCGTTTGCATACCGTCGAAAATTGCTTTTACCGTAATTATGTAGTGAGGATTTTGATGACAAACGAACTGCATTAGGACTTGAATCGGCCTGATCAGAAAGTGTTTCCAATGTTCGAAATGTTGCTTCTAGGAATTTGAATAAATCTCCTATTGGAGGAATTTCCGTTGACGCTTTTAGAGATTGCTCCCATTCCTTGCGTATTTGTAAGTCTAGCTTCTTCACAGTCATGTATATAAGCATAGCATGTTCACCTTCAGTATTTACTTCTAAGCTGCGTAGAAGCGCTATACTAGTGCGGGTTGTATCTAAAATTAACTGAATGCTTTTGGCGGTCCCATCAGAAACAGGTATCGAAAATAACTTTTTAAAAATAGTACCAACTATTTTCCTTTTATTGTGTTATCTATTTTGCAATGCTGTCCAAGCTAAAGTGTAGCTAGCGTCCGTTGCTGGATATTCATTCACGATATCCAGTAGAGTTTCCTTGCAAGAGGTTTTCAAAAAACAAAATTTTTGGACATCAGACAAGCTGGGATTATTATGTACTAGGGAAATAAACATATTTTGGTATGACATCCAGGCTAAATAATCTCCACTAAAGATTGGCAAGTCAATTTTCGGTAACCGTGCCTGAACCGAAAATGTTTCATTTCTAGAATGACCAGAACCAGCAAACGTGCTGGATTGAATTCCAGGCGAACGAAGATCGCCAGATTCCATGAAATCAAGCAAAAGACTCTTAAGGGTAAAAAATTCCTTCTGAAACTGGTAATAAACATCTTCTTCGAAATACGGAATATTTTCTGTATTAATGGTATTTTCATGGACTATGGAACATAAATGACTATTACCTTCTTTAAATTTTGCAAAATTCGCTTCTATTTCGTCTAAAACCGATTGTGCAAATCCATGCGTTTTATTCGTTTGCGAATCATAAAGCTTAGCGGTTTTCTTCAGGTTCCGTAACAAATCTCTTTGGTTCTCGATATGTTGGTGTAATTCCGCCATTTTATTGGTTTTCCAGTCTTCAAATTTATTTTATTGAACTTCCACTAGGCACGCTTCAATTTATGCATCAATTCCCGGGTGTCGGCACCAAATTTATGTATGAGAATTTAACTTTATGCTGAGTTATATTGATGGTTTCGGTTAATTTAGGATTAATAAATTAACCGCCTTTTGTAACTGCAATTTTATTTCAGTTTATTACCTTAAATTAAAATTATTACAAGGATTACTTTATTAAGTCTTAAGTAGGTATGATCGCAGCGAGGCAGTAAAGACAAGTGAAGTCAGTAAAAATATTTTAAGTATAATAATAAAATCTAAAAAGAATATGTAACAGTGCTTATAACTAATGAGAGTTTATACATATTAAATACTACCGTAAGTAAGTATATACATATGTATGTATGTATGCGCATGTATGAATTTGCATGTAATAGGCAATTGCATGCATAAAAAAAACAGTATTTTGTTTTAATACATTTTCTCTGAGCATAAGTAATTTACTCTCGTTTATGTCTTATGCATCGAATAAAACGGAATTCATATGTTATAATATAGTGATGTGTGAATAAATAGCAGTAGGCAATAAAATTACCTTAAATTATTCATTAACACTTATTTTTATTCTTTTGCAAAGTTTGAATTCTTCATACATATGTAGATATGAAAAGACAGAATTTGTTCATACTTATAGTGAAACAAGTAAAAATATTGTAGAATTCTAACAGCATTTAGCTGGATTAATCAAAAATTCAATTGGAATAAGTTAAATTTTTTTAGAGTAAAGTTCGAATTTAATTGAATTTTTCAAAAATCTCAATTGGAATATATTAGATCTTCTTGGAGTAAAGTAGTATTTGAAAAAAAAAAAATATATAATATATTAGACTTTTAAAAAATTGTAATTGGTTTGGCGTTCTAGTAGTTTGTGATCCTTACAAGATATTAGATTTATGAAACTTTACAGTACGCTAAATTGTTTTCACTTCTCTTTATTCAAAAAGTAAACATTGCATGCGCCTCCCACGATTTGTTGTACAGCAAGTTTTGTTTTCCGATTTTTGCTGGAAAGAAGTAAGGAAACTGCGATATTTATCACATCCGTTGGCGAGTTTTCATTTTCTTTATAGCATAATAAATATATACGTATGTGTTTTCGTCACTGATTTTTATTAAAGCAGAAAAAACACAAAACTTAGATTTTATAGAAATAATTTATGCATGTACATTAGAGTGGACAATATTTATATGGAATTATTTTTGTTTTTTGTAGGAGGTGGTTCGCCCCCTAATTTTTTTCTTTTGGGCACAAATAACATATTTCCAAAACTGTAGACTGTTTGGTCAACGTTAAGGCGTGGCACATGCGCCCTCAAGTTGACAAGAAGGGATTTTGCACAATTTAATAAGAAAAAAGTTATAACTTCATTATTATTTATCAAAATTTATGTTAAGTATCGATATTATATTTAATTTTGACTATTATTTTAATGCGTGCCCCTAAAAAGGCGTGGCACCTTATATAATTTAAGTAATATATACGAAAATATGTAGTTTTTGCTTCAAAATATGATGGAATCTTACATATGTATGTAAAATTTATTTACTAAAAGTCATTAAATAAATGCCGGCAAATTGGGGCGTGGCAAGTTAAAATTTTAAACTGCTACTAACAAATGCAGTTCTGTGCTAATTAGTTGCGATCAAGCAAACTTATATTTTCATAGAAGTAGCAATACTGGAATAACGGTATCTAGTACACATGTGCTTTTGTTAAGCTAAAAAAGAGCGTTGATAATGTGTTGTTATACATGCAAATGTGAAAATATTAATTTGATTTGATTGAAAGATAAGGTTTATAAAATTGGTAAGTTTAAACAACAAAGTGCTCGATATTTTCAAAATATAATAACATATTTAATATTATTAATGTAACTCAAACAGCAATGGAAACAAGAGCAAATGAAAAGTTATTTCTGCTTGGGCACGACGAAAGTCAAATCATTGGGTGCAAGTTACCATCAAAAGGGCAAATATTAAAAGTTCTTCTTTACAATATGCGGAAAATTAAGCTCAATCTTCGTCCGAGTGCATATCTTGGAATTAAAGAAGCAGAAGTACTCTGGGATAAAGCACGTATTCCCACAAGCCAGAATATTCGTAGCGTTCAGAAAGTGGAAGCTCTATATCATCAGTGGAAGACACTTCAGAAAACTTGTAAGCGCCGTACAACTACACAACGTGAGCACGATTTTGTGGAAGAATTAGACGATTTGTTTGATATCGCTCATGGTGATGCGTTAAGTATTATTCAAATCGAAGAAGATAGACTATTTCTACTTAATCAACGGAAAAAAGGCAGACCAGGTGGTATGATTGGAAGCGATCGAGCACTTTTTGAAAGAGAGAAAAGAAGAAATATGCGTGAAGAAAGAGAACTGATAAGGCAAGAAAAGTATCACCAGGAGCAATCTCAAAATTTGGTTGCAAGTCAGGACTACTCAGATGATGAAGGACAATTGACTGAAATAGACAGTGATGAGCTTCAAGACAATTTTCAACAAACATCTACTGGAAATGTGGGAAAGAAACGTAAAATGAAAAACTTTATAACACCCAAGCTTGTTGCGACTCTGGACAAGTGTAAAGTTAGCGACAGAGATGCTGTTCGAATTCTCATAGCCACTGCTGAAGCATTGGGCCATGATTTAAGTCAGTTAGCAATAAACAAATTCGATCTGAAACAGCTATAAATTTAAAGGAAAAATTTCAAAACATTTTACCGCAAACCATTACAGTACATTGGGATGGAAAGCTGTTACCATCATTAACTGGAAAGGAAAAAGTAGACAGATTGCCAGTTGTTATTACATCTACAGAGACAGAGCATCTACTTGGAGTTCCTGCATTACAGGCTGGTACAGGAAGGCAACAGGCTGAAGCAATAATCCAATTATTAAAAGAGTGGAATTTGACAGACAAAGTTCAGGCCCTGTGTTTTGATACAACAGCAACAAACACGGGAAGACTTCAAGGTGCTTGCGTGATATTGGAACAGGAATTAGGAAAAGATCTTTTGTACTTGCCCTGTCGTCACCACATCTACGAAATTGTATTAAAGAGCGTATTTGAAAAAAGAAATTTGTCTTCAAGTGGACCAACTTTGTCAATTTTCCAAAAGTTTAAAGGGTCCTGGACGATGATAAACCAAGAAAATTTTAAATTTGGAGTTGATGACGAGAAGGTAAGTCAGCATATTAGCGTTTTCGAATTAGAAGATCTAGCCACGTTTTTCCGCCAATATTTAAAAATAAAACAGCCTAGGGCTGATTATAAGGAGCTTCTGGAATTAAGCCTAATATTTCTTGGGGAGCACGATAGGAATTATAAATTCAAGTCACCAGGAGCATATCATCACGCTCGTTGGATGGCCAAGGCGATTTATTCATTAAAAATGTTTTTATTCAGAGAAGAGTTTGTCATGTCGTAAGATGAAATAGACGCCATACGCGATGCTTGTCTATTTATTGTGAAAATTTATGTAAAAGTCTGGATAGAAGCGCCAATAGCTGCCAAAGCGCCTAATCAAGACCTTCTTTTTATTAAATCTCTTTTCGCCTACAAAAATGTCAACGAAAACGTAAGCAATGCAACTTTGGGAATATTCCGTAACCATTTATGGTATTTAGCAACAGAAACAGTAGGTTTTTCGTTTTTTGATGAAACCATTACTTCTGAAACAAAAACTCGTATGATAAAGAGACTTCGTGTAGAGTCAGAAAATGAGAGCAAGCGGCTGATTACTGATATACAGGACTTACAATCAAAATCAATTGAGGACTTCGTAACCAAAAATACACTTCACTTCTTTGAACGTTTTTCGATTGCAACCGATTTTTTCCAAAAAGAACCCTCCCAATGGCAGAACGAGCCAAGCTATATACAGGGCGTAAATATCGTCAGTAAAATGAGGGTAGTTAACGATACTGCCGAACGAAATGTTATATTAATGGAAGAATATAATAATTCATTATCAATAAATGAAGAAGAAAAACAATTTATCTTACAAATTGTAACTGATTATCGAAAAAACTATAAAGGTATTAATAAATCAGATCTCATGGAACACTAATCTATTTGTGTTTTATTTTAACTTGCCGGCATTTATTTAATGACTTTTAGGAAATAAATTTTACATACATATGTAAGATTCCATCATATTTTGAAGCAAAAACTACATATTTTCGTATATATTACTTAAATTATATAAGGTGCCACGCCTTTTTAGGGGCACGCATTAAAATAATAGTCAAAATTAAATATAATATCGATACTTAACATAAATTTTGATAAATAATAATGAAGTTATAACTTTTTTCTTATTAAATTGTGCAAAATCCCTTCTTGTCAACTTGAGGGCGCATGTGCCACGCCTTAACGTTGACCAAACAGTCTACAGTTTTGGAAATATGTTATTTGTGCCCAAAAGAAAAAAATTAGGGGGCGAATAACATGTTATTCAAAAAAAAAAAAAAAAATGTTCACTCTAATGTACATATTTATATATTTCACACAAAACAAAAGTATTAAAATTTGACATTGGCAAACAAAGCACAAACTTCTCTAAAAAAACTAACTAAGAAAACTACCACTTTATGTTCTAAAATATTTACATACGTGTTCATAACATGTAAATGCATATTTGAAAATAACTAATCTGATGACGTAATTCTGCTGGCGTTATTGGCGGTACACGTGTGTTTTGTATGATTAAAATTTGTTTGTAATAAGAGGAGCGATTCTGCCTTAAAGTATTATTTTTTAATACTAGAATAATAAAGTTAAGCTTAGAAGAAAGTGATCGAATAATTGTAAAAGAGTGTTTGATATTTTGGGAAAAGGCTAAGATTCCGGTGCAACATTTTCATCGAGCTGTTAATAAGCTTCTGGATTTGTATGACGATTGGAGGATTATTGTCAAATGTGGAAAAAGAGGTGGTGAAACATACATACATATAATAACAGAAGAGAAGAATGGAAATCTAGCCTTTTGATATAGCTCATAATGATAAGCCCAATTAAAGTGGAAGGAGACAAGCAGTTCCTAATAAATCAAATGGCTGGCAGCATGTGGGTGTAGATTTTAAAGTATTAAAAAGAATTAAAGAATAAAAAAACCTATCGAAGCGGAGGAAAGAAGAAAACGAACAGCCATGAATGTCCAATCAGTAGATTGGTAATCTTAAAAAGTATTCTTTTACTGTAGGTGTTAAAATAAAAATTTTTATAGATATAAATCTGAACTCGAAGAAAGTGAAGAAATAACAGAATCTTCACTAGTACACAAAAGAGCATGCAAATATATATTTTAACGCCTAGAATTGCTGCAGTCTTTGACATGGTTAAACTTACGAACAGGATTGTTGTCCATATATTGGTTGCAGTTTAGATGCGTTAGGCGTAAGCCCAAATATATGCGATAACCGTACATCTATGCGCCATCAACGAGAGGTTTTAAGAGAAGAGTTTAGCAATAACATTGTCAATAAATTTAGAAATTTCTACAAACCATCAAGAATTTATTAGGAAACAAAAAAAACAGACGATCGTTTATCAGCGGTAGTTACACGACCTAACCTTGAACAAGTTTTAAATATACCCAATATTCCTTCTGGCACAGGACTTGAATTTCAGCCGCTGTTTTCGACACCTTGTATGATCACAATATCTTAGTCAAACTGATGCACCGGGCGACTTAACGGTGTATCAACGAAAAAGAAATCGACGTGATATTTTATACAAACATGCCTTAGGCACTTATCAAAAGATTACTGCTCCAAAGCAAATCTTACCTTTTTACACAATTAAGCTACTAACTAATTAAGTACAAGTATATTTTTTTCGGAAAAAATATGATCACCATCTAGATACTTGAAATCACTTAAGGTGACCTTTTTTGTGTCAAAATACACTTGGTTAGAAAAACGTGTAACAAAATATACAGAGTAGAGCATTCAAGCCTTTCAAAATATTTTCGTACGCTCGTTGGCAACTGTTACATAAGGTTTTGAAATAACAAAAGCTTTTACATATGTCACCATTGCCATTTTTGTGATGGCTGCCTTTAGGAGTGGTTAAGCATTAGAGGGTTAAGGTGAAATTAAGAAAATAAATGCTGGTGAAAAGTGTCTTATTATGTGATATTATAAAAAATAACACCGCTACAACTATCCTGAAGATGAAAATAAGTGATCATGAGTTCTAATAAATTAACTTTTCTATAAAGCAACAGGTTAAAGGTATATGTATAATATGATAATATCCCATAGTAATTTTTGCATCATTTTTATAATAACTACCAATAACACTAAAGTGTTAAAGGCCCTCCATTATCGTAATACAAATGTTCGAGAAGGCAATGTGGTTCAAAAATGTCTATCATTCAATTACAGAGCATTTAGAAAAATTTTATATGTATCATCAATTGCCAAACAAAATTATAATATAAATATACATACATATATTGTATTGCATGTATATATGTATATTATACGTAACAAAATTAATAGTTATACAGACCTATCTAGAAAACAATAAAATTGCTTATCATTAAGAAAGAAGCACTAAAATACAGGAAATAAAAAACTCATTTTTATTTCAAAAGTGAAACATATAGTAGAAAGCATACACCATATATTTAAGAAATGAAAATATTATTATATTATATATTATATAGGATCCGAACACAACTTTTAAATTTAAGAGCGTAAATAGTAGAATATTAAAAGATACTATGAAGAATAAAGATACTATTGAATAATAAAAAATGCATATCCAGTTTTTTTATATCTTCAACGTGTTTTTGAGACTGTTAATATTTTGTTGGACAAATTAAATACATAAATACGATATAAAGGGAGTCAAATTGAAATGGTGCACTAGCTACCGTAAAAGCAAAATGCATCGAACAAATGGGGAATGTATGTCGACTATTAAAAACTCTTAACATCAAAGTGCCACAAGGAGCAGTTTTAGGAAGGCTACTTAATTTACATTAACTATTTAGGGAAAGTGATGAAAATCACGACATGGAAAAGTATCTTAACCCATTTTGTACCACCGTTGCGTTTTCGCAACACTATATCTATATGCATTTAAAAAGAGTTTAAATAATTTAGTTTTTATATCATAAATTTAAGAACTTTTCTTTCTAATGTGTGGTTTAATATAAGCAAGAGCATCATATATTCATTAAGAGTTTCAAGTTTTAAAAAGTGTCCAAAAAATGTTTTCTTTAAACGACATAAAGTGCATACAGATAAAAATTAAAGTTATATTTTATTTAAACTAAGCTTGAGAAATAATTAAATATTATTTGTCCAAAACCAATAACAAATTTGTCCAAAACGCAATGATGGCTGGTTGCATCTAAATCACATTTTTCTATTTTATAATGTTTTTACCTGCGCCCATTGCTTATTCCAGAAGAGTGAGAGAAGCTACTCAGCAAGCACAAAGTCAGTACAGTGCTTTAAAATTAGTTTGCAGAGCTTGAAGCTTGCCTTTTTTGTTCAATTTCAAATGTTTCTCGTTTGTTTGCTGAATAAGAACTTCTAGAAATTTACAACCGTTCTCGGAAGCTAGTTGTTATGCGCTTTTATTATCAATGGGTAAATGTATACGAAATATATATACATGCATGCATATGTAAAGAAATTGATTAATGAATTTATTTATTTAAGGTACTGATTTCTATTAGAAGAAGGCAGTAAATAAGGCTTCTGGTATAAAAACCGTTGTTTGAGAAAAATAAAAGAAGAAATAAAAGGAATAAGAATTTTAATTGTGTTGTTAACGTTTTAAAGACAAGAATGAATTGTCAGTAAATTATAAACATTAAATGTCGTTTCTTTAATTACAGGTGAATGAATAGAATTTTTAGTTAATAGGAATTATATTAGGTTATTATTGTACGGTAATAAATAAAAAAAGCAAAAAAACTTTAATTACAGAAAAACTCAATTGTGTTTAGTTAATTTTTGCACAATTCAACCTATTCGCTGCATTAATTCGTAATCAACATTATACATATATATCATTGTTTTTAAAATGTATAAGCGCAGGTGGAAAATCACCCTATTGCAATATTTATGCGAGTCCAAAGAACATACGAGTGCAAATCACTAAAGAAAATTTGTACCGTTGTATAGGTATTCTGATTATCTCAGGGTACCACACTGTTCTCCACATTCAACCTACGCTGTATGTATCAATTGTCAAACAGTCATTATCTCGCAATATATTTCAAAGAATAAAATCTGTATTTCACATAATGCACAACAACAAAATCGACGTTTCTGACAGGTTCGTTGAAGTACTTCAATTGGTTGACGCATTAAATGGAAAATATTAACAGTTTGGCCTATTTACAACGTTTATATCCAATAACGAGCAAATGATCCCATATTTCGGAAGACACAGCTGCAAAATGTTTATTCGTGGTAAACCAATACGTTTTGGATTTAAGTATCGGTGCCTTTGTTCCGATACTGGGTATGTGTTTGAAGCAAATCCATATGCTGGGCTAGGTTCCTCTTACGATAAAACTATTAGGAGCGTCTATAGTTATGAAATTGCTAGAATCAATCTCAAACACATCATGCGGTGTATTTCGATCATTTCTTCTCATCCTACAATTTTTTCTGCTTACTAAGCGAAAGAAAGTTTCGAGCAACTGGAACAGTTAGATCTAACCGTCTTAGAGGAGCAAATGATATTCTTGCTACAAGTCGCATTCTCAGAAAACATGAATACGACTACTGTTTTGAAAAAAATAACGAATTATTGGTTTGTTGGAGCTACTCCAGAAGTTATTACTGGCCGCTATTTAAAAAATGACAAAAAGTATGGAGTTAGGAATGTTATACATTGTTTATACTTATAATGTTATACATTGTTTATACTTATTTTAGGATTCTATTTAGCAGCCAAACCTTATTAGCGACTACAATAAGCATATAAAACTCGGAAAAATATATGGAGTGAATTCAGACAATATAAACAAATTACCTCGTGGAAATATTCAACAGCACATTATTTGGAAAACCCCTGATGGGAAACGGAAAAGATACAGTGAATGCCACTCACAGACTATTTATTAGTTTAAAAAATGTAATGTCACATTGCATCCAAATTGTTTTAAAATGTATCACAATAATTGAAATTCAAGTTTTGTAATGAATTAACCTTATATTTTAATCTCAAATGGACAAAACAAATTGTTTTTATTAGTATTCCAAAACAATACTAAAAATTAAAAAAAAAATGTTTACTGATAATGTATAAAATGTGATTTGCATGCTTTAGCCAACGTTGCATTTTCGCAATAGCACACCAAAATTTGTAAAAATATCTCAACGATTTCGGTTAGTTGGACATAATGATTTAAGATGAACAAGATTAACTGAATACTAAAAAATAATTAAAGCTTGGAAATAAATTAAAATATAGATGAAAACGGGGAATGGGAAAGCAGTAGAAAAAGTGGACAAATTTAATTATTTGGTGCTATCTTTGACAAGAAATGAAGTTTGATTTGCAATTCAACTACATTTGCAAACAGATCGCTAAAGAAGCAGCTTTTATGAAGCGAGTTCTTAATAAAGTGTTCGCAAAAACATTTGTAAGCATACATACATATGTATGTATGTATGTATATTTAAAATACTATTATAAAACCATACTTCAAATATTTTTCTACATTACTGTTTCTTGGATGTCAGCAAATGACGAACAGACTGCAAAAGTTACAAAAGTAAGACATAGGATGTATGTACATTAAAGTGGAATGATAATGTATGAATAAAATTAAACGTACGAAATATTACTTACTTGTCATGATGTTTTGTGGTGCCCCAAACACAATTGAAAATTAGAAAAAATTACAAATTTTTATACCCTCCAAAAAAGAATAGGAGTGTATACTTACTTTGTCTGCTATAAAGTGAAATTGTACCTAATAATACCTTAGCAATCCAATAACAAAATTGATGTTTTTGGTTACACATTTGTTTATTAACATTGTAAAAATTTTTCATACAGATTTAAAGATAAAAGTAATTAAGGTAAACTAGATAATTATTGAGAAATACAGTAATTAAATATTAAATTATTTCTTTGTATCAAATGTTGGCATTTGTTGACGTGACAGTAGTCTTGCCCTAATGAAACCGTTTCGAATCATTTTTTCCACAAACTGCATTTGAAGCTTCTGGCACCACTTTGATGCAGCGCTCTACGGCTTGTGTTTGATATGGAAAATCTTTCATTTTTTCACATGTTGTCACAAGATAAGCACTAGAAGCTACGCTATCACTTGAACTGTCTCTTTCGATTACTAAGTCATCAGGTAAAGAACGAGAACAACAGGGTTTCTCAACATCACTTATCTCTCTGTTACGCAATAAACTTGCTTCTTTTCTTTCTTTTCTTTTCTAATTTTTTAGAGTTGCAACCACATCTGTACCGCCTATGACCATTTTCCTTATTGTTCTTTGATTGATTCAAAAATGTATTTCTTCCTTGGGAACACGACTGCCTTTTAAACAAGTAGAGTTTGAGAAAAGTTGGTCTCAGCTATGAAACTTTTCTTGGCAATTTTTGTTTGTTTGATGGCCTTGATAAAGTTTCATTAAGTTTCTATATTTGTTATGGTAAGAACGAATAAATTGTACTATTCTCTTAGGACTGACAGTTGGCAGCGAAGCTTTTTGCAAATTTCTAGGACTTCCTGAGCCAATCTTTCGGATAGGTCATAAACGGTTGCCTCTTTTTTCTTTTTTTTATTGGGATTTAATTCATATTTAATGAATAGGTAATTCTTCATTACGTCATTATAAGTTGGTAATTGAGGTACTGGTAACTTATGTGGTAAACCGAACACAGGACAGGTCAACGTTTGTCGTGTTTTAACTTGAGACATTTTATGTATTGCAAATTAAAAGATAACTTTGCCAATTCAATTTAGTAAAATGTTCTTTACTTTATTTCCACTTCTTTATTTATACACATTTGAACTAGAACTCAACTAAAAACAGAAAGATATGACATACATACATAAAATGCCAATTTTGCAAAGCCTACTTGAATGAAAAATTTACAATTAGTTTGAAAACGAAATTTAAATATTTAAAATAAAATATATTGAAGTGTTACCAAGCAATTCAATCATTTAACTTTTGTTGCCATTCAACAATTATATGCTAAAGTGTTACAATAGCAACTGAAACCTGATCAATAAATTGAAAATAATACTTAAATGAGTTTTACTTCTTGATCTCAGCCGTAAAATTCAAAGGGCCTCACAGCTCAAATACTACGCATGCGAGTGGACTATTGCGTTCGAATAAAGTTTGAAAAGAGTTGTGAAATCACCTCCGCGTGCCCGAACACTCACGCATCTCAAACACACACGTTTCAAGCTTATAGTTTTCTCTCTTATACTAACAGGACAACACTCATAGTGTTATTTAGTGTTCATAAAATATTTTTGATTTTTGGACTAAATTCATGAAATTTGCCAAACTGAATGATGTTGGGGGCCACCTAAATACATCATGTGGAAGATGAAATTTTCTGTGAATATTTGAGAGGTAAGAGAGCAACTTTTCACAGCTATTCCAATTCAATTGCTGAATAAAAAAAAATCGCTCAACCCTAATGTGCATACATATATTAAGATGTCAGAGGCTAATATACGCCACATATAAAGGGTGGTTAAATTGTATGGGCCGATATTGAATGTGAACCACACCTAAACGCCAAGTTTTTTTCCGAATTTTATTTGACACTTCTCTATTTCAGACTTACTCAATTTGAACCATGGAGAGATACACAATCCAACAACGTGTTAAAGTTATCCAGACTTATTATGAAAATGAGAGTTCAAATCAAAATGCATATCGTGCACTTCGTAATTTTTTTGGTCAATTTCATCGTCCAAATGTGCGTACAATCGCAAAAATCGTGGAAAATTCGAGCAAACCGGGTCTGTAGAAGATGTGAGAACACCAGTGCATGCTCGTACAGCTCGTACTGCAGAAAATATTGCTGCTGTTCGCGATAGTGTGGCTGAAGAGCCGTCCACCTCAACTCGTCATCGTTCCCAACAATTGCACCTCTCGCGCTCGTCGTTGATGAACATTATGCATAAAGACTTGCATTTACACGCTTACAAGGTGCAATTGGCTCAAGAACTAAAGCCTCTTGACCATTCCAAACGTCGTGAATGGGCAGAATGGTGGCAAGAAATGGCAACACTGGATGATCAATTTTCGAAGAAAATCATCTTCAGTGATGAGGCACATTTTCACCTCAGTGGATTCGTCAATAAACAGAATTGCCGCATTTGGGCGAATGAGAATCCAAGAGTGATTGTCGAAAAACCAATGCACCCACAAAGAGTGACTGTTTGGTGCGGTTTATGGGCTGGCGGCATCATCGGGCCGTATTTTTTCCAAAATGAGGCCGGTCAGGCAGTTACTGTGAATGGTGTTCGCTATCGTGAGATGATAACGAACTTTTTATGGCCCGAATTGGAAGATATGGATGTGGACGATATGTGGTTTCAGCAGGACGGTGCCACTTGCCACACAGCTAACGAAACAATGGCTCTTTTGCGCAACAAATTCAATGGCCGTGTTATCTCACGTAATGGCGATGTCAATTGGCCGCCAAGATCATGTGATTTGACACCGTTGGACTTTTTTCTTTGGGGTTATTTGAAAGAAAAGGTGTACGTCGATAAGCCAGCAACAATTCAAGACCTAAAGGATCAGATAATTCGGCACATTAACGGCATAGAACCTCCATTATGCCTCAGCGTCATC
This sequence comes from Epicampocera succincta, assembly GCA_932526305.1. NCBI lineage: Eukaryota > Metazoa > Arthropoda > Insecta > Diptera > Tachinidae > Epicampocera > Epicampocera succincta. The sequence goes on from OW052037.1 coordinate 27,321,897, forward strand.
GAAAATTTGGACCATCGGATGGAGGTGTGCCGCCGAGGTCGCGGCGCCCATTTGGCCGATATTTTGTTCCATACATAATTGAGTAATACCAATACATCATAATAAAATAAAATTACAATAATTTCCTAAATAGTTTGTGTTTTATTCAAAATCAACATCGGCCCTTGAAATTTAACCACCCTTTACTATGTACATACGTTGAATAAAATGCAATGATTATTAATTAACCAAAGGTCATACTTTCTTTGTAATAACAAAGATTTTAGATTTAACTTAAGTGCAACAAGTTCTTATCGGAATCTTTTATCTTTTATTTTAGTAAATACTTTTCAAAGTTGCTTATCTTTTTGAAAGTACAAGTCAAAAAAATTTTATTCAAGCTTGGTGGATTTTCTAAGCATGGTTGAATTTATTTAAAAAAACACTAATTAAACTATGTTAAAAAGATGGTATTAAATTTAAGCGCATGCGTTCAATAGAGTATATGTTTATTCTGTTGTAGGTTATTGAAGAAAAAGTCTCGTTAAAGTGATCTTGCATAGTAGGTTTAGAATACAATTTTCAGCATTTTACTGTTATTATTGTTAAGCTTATATACGCAATTCTTGATTTTATATTTCTAGTAGTTCTAGTAGTATAAAATAAATATTTGGAACCTTATGCAAATATAGTTTACCTAACGTTACTTAACGTAATGTTCCTCGTTTTATATACGGGGATGTTTAACAATTCGTGACCAAAGTTGGTTAGGTTTTTGTTTTGACATACGTCCTTCAATCAGAAACATAAGCTACTATTAAGAGACATTTCCAATATACATATGTATATCAAATGCTGCAAAATAAGGAATCTTATACCATATATCAAAAACTAAAATAAATTAATTTCTTTACAGAGGCTGAAGCTGAAATAACTGGTTCTCCTGATATACATATAGATGAAGGCTCAACTCTAAGACTCGAATGTAGATTAAGGAAAGCAACAGAAATACCAGAATTCATATTTTGGTATGTACGTAAAGCACACATTATTCTTAATTTTCCAAAGTAATTTTTGTGAATGCTGCAAAAGTTGCAGTGTTGCAGTTTGTGTAAATTAAATACAAAGTAAGACCCAGTATGCTGCTTGTAGAACTGAGGGCTGAGGGGAGCTTATAAAGCCCCTTCTCTTATGATAAATTTGCGTCCGTATAACTACCTCTCCAAAAGTTTGTGCATGTCTAAATACTTTTTGTCTTCAAACGAATTGGTGATTTGGAATGCATCCTACATCATTCAAGAGTTAGCTTCGTCATTAGTAACTTTTCTAATAGTTTTGAAATTGTTGGCAGTAGGTTTAACCCCGGTATGATAGTGATGATAGAGACCTTGTATTCTGCTGGATAATATTCAAGACTTAAAATAGAATTACATATAAATAAAATAATTCTTCTAGCTACTTGGGGTCAGTGGTCTAGCATCTTATTCTTCTTCTTCTTCTTTTGGCGCTACAGTCCGGGGTGAACCTGGGCCTCAACCAACAAACTTTTCCAGCTGGCATGGTCTTTAGCCAGCGTCCTCCAATTTTGCACGCCAAGTTGGTTGAGGTCCCTCTCCACTTGTGTGCGCCATCGGTTCCATGGGCGTCCTCTAATGCGTTGTCCCACAGGTTCGGAATCGAAGATTCTACGGGTCGGAGCAGTATTCTCCATGCGCTCTACATGGCAAAACCATCTTAGCCGTTGGATCCGTAGAAGCTTGGTTAGGCTCATGTCGCTGTACAAACCGTACAGTTCATGAGTGAATCTTCTTCTGCAGAAACCATCAACGCAAACAGGGCCAAAGATTGAGCGCAGAACTTTTCTCTCAACCACCAAGGACTTCCTCATCCGTCTTCGATACCGTCCATGCTTCCGCGCCGTAGAGAAGTACAGGGTCAGCTTGGTTTTTCGAGAAAGGGCTTACTACATAATTGTCTCTTGAGCCCAAAGAAACAGCGATTGGCAAGAATTATTATGCTTTTGATCTTGGTACTGATGTTGTTTATACTGTTGACTTGGGAGCCAAGGTAGACGAAGTCCTTCACTACCTCGAAGTTAAAGCTGCCTTTGGAGCAGCGAGAATTTTCCATCGTCATCCTACACAGCCTGACGAGTTTGGTAGAAATGTCAAAACTAGACATGTCTTCGTATAGCTCGTCCCTATACACACTGTAATTTTAAAAATCGACGAATAGGTGGTGGGTCTCGATTTGCATCTCTTGGGTCTTTTCCAGGATCTGCCGTAGTGTGAAAATTTGGTCAATGGTGGACTTTCCCGGCCTGAAACCACACTGATAAGGACCTATCAAACTGTTCACGAATGGTTTCAGGCGCTCACACAAAACGGCAGAGAAGATCTTGTAGGCGATGTTCAGGAGACTTATTCCTCGGTAGTTGGCGCAGTTGAAGGGGTCTCCTTTTTTGTGGATCGGGCAAACGATGCTGAGATTCCACTCGTCGGGCATGCTTTCCTCCGACCATATCTTACAGATGAGCTGGTGCATGCGTCCGACTGCCTTAAATAGTTCTGCGGACAGTCCGTCCGCTCCTGCTGCTTTGTTTGATTTCAATATCGATATTGCTATCTTGACTTCATTCAGGTCGGGGGGACGGAATTCTCTAACATCATCGTCCGTTATCTGGAGTGGAATATTCTGCCTGGCGATGGAATCGATGTTTTGCTCGCCGTTAAACTGTCTGCAGAAGTCAGAGATCTTTCCAGATTCTCAGCATCGATTGCGACTCTACTAAGATTTGTCCCTCTTCGTCACGACAGGCTTCTTACCGAAACTTATATCCATTAAATAATTGTTTTACCCGTTGGTAAAGCTGTCGGATATTATTCTTCTTCCTTGTGAGAAGACGGTGTTCTTCCCTTCTCTTACGTTCTTAGAGCTCACGAGCTGCTCTCGTCCTTCTCTCCAACGTCGCCTTATACGCTGCTAGCTTCGCTGAATGTGCCTGCCTGCATTCGCCGTCAAACCATTGGTTTTTTCCGCGTGGCATTTTAAAACCAAATACATCAGAGGCAGCACTTGTGACTGCGTTTTGGCAACGGTTCCATTCCTCATCGGTTGTTTCACCTGGCAGGGTTGGACTCTCTGAAAGCTTAAGGGAGACTAAGTCGGCAAATTTCCCAGCGGTCGACTGTGATTGTAGCTTTGCGACGCCAAATTGTTGTGATCGTGTTCTACTCCGTTGTGCTACTGATATCCGTGATCTAACCTTGGCTACAACAAGGAAGTGATCGGAGTCAATTTTGGCTCCTAGGAATGTTCGGACATCAAGAATACTGGAGGAGTGTCTGCCGTCGATCGCAATGTGATCAATTTGGTTGACGGTTGATTGATCAGAGGACCGTTAGGTCCCTTTGTGAATGTTAAGGTGAAGGAATCGCGTGCTTGCTACAGTGAGATTTCGACCCGTCACGAAATGTAGCAGCCTGAGTCCGTTATCGGATGTGTCGTCATGCAGGCTGTGTTTCCCGATGACTCAAGCAAAGGTGTCTTCCTTGCCCAGCTTTGCGTTGTAATCTCCTAAGACGATCTTGGTGTCGTAGCTGGGGCATTGATCGTATGTTCTTTTTAGGAGATTATAAAAGCCATCCTTGCTGTCGTCATCTTTATCCTCCGTAGGGGCGTGGGCGCAGATAAGGCTAATGTTGCCGAGTCTAGCGTTGATGCGGATTGTAATAAGGCGTTTGCTCACGTATTTAAAGCTTAAGACTCTTTGCCTAAGTCTGCCTCGCTCGTCGTCGCTCTTTGTAGCAAACATCTTATTAGTAATTTTATCAATACCTGGAGCTTTAGTGAGGGTCAGGTTACCAATAGCATTTTCAATACTTCGAATATTAAACATTAGAGGCAGAGTTGATCTATATTGTCAGATGTGGCCGTAGAAAAACTATTTTTCAAGTGGCTGACAAATAAGATTCCTTTTTCAGTACCATTTAGCGGTTTAGCTTGAGTTGGTCGTTTTAAACCTCTTGTAGTTCGCCATAGAGAATTATTTGTCAATATCTTCAGGAGTTTTTTGAGTAAAATTTTCCGTACAATGGGAACTTAAATATTTTTTATATTTCAGCCAGTTTACACTTGACACTGTTTAAGTTGTGTCGTTAAGCGGTGACCCGATTTTCTGAGAAAAAGATATGGTAACAATAGTTGGTGAGTGATATGAAAAAAAAACCAAATGAAGTTTTCTGCATCCATTCAGGAGGGATATTTTTTACAATTTCAAAGAGAATAAGATCTGGAATATTTCGGTGGACTGCCGGCCAATGCGTGGGATGCTCGCTTGATATTACATACATATAAGCCCATGCGGCAAATAGTGTCTTAAAGCACACGACTTTTTGGGTAAATTAATCGTGAACCCCAAAATTTGTGTTTAGCATTACCTTTTCAATACAGATGTTCATTGCTTGAATATAAGCCTCACATGTGTCGTTCAGCAAATAAGGTTCTGGATTTTATAAGAATTCCCTCCATAAGCTCTAACCGTAAAGGATATTTTTTTATTATACAAAATGTAGTCACTATTTTTAAAGTAGCTAGTGAACGTCAAAGGAGTTTCAGCAATCACCATTAAGTCAATCTGTTTGGCCTTGAGGAAGTACTGCAGCTAATTTTGATGTGGCGGATACCGTTCCAGTACCATATTTTTAGGCAGTTCATTTATTTAAAATAGCTTGTAAAATAGTAGACTGCATTTTCAGCATTTCCTGCATCATGGTCGTCATAAAAGTCATAGACGTGTTTATCGATTGAACAAGGGATTGCAATGTTAATTCAATATTGCTAAAGTGTGGCTTAGTAGTTTAAGTTTTAGGTTCTGGATTCAGGTTTGCTCCATTTGATTTAACAACATTAGCATAAGAAATTTGTTAGTTGTTTTGAATATTAGTGTGGCTGGTTGGATGGATTGCTTCGTAAAGGTAATAATTGACACGAATTGTGACTGATGGGTTTGCTTAGGAGCAAGTGGTAATGTTTTGCTCATTGAATGCTTAAAATGAGTATAAACAGGCCAACCTCTATAATTTGCACTATTGTTACCACCACAGTCCATTCCGTGGAGTTCACCGCACACGACACAAACTGTGGGCAGCTTACAATAAGCCTTAGTGTGCCTGAATTATTGGCAATTGATGCATTGCACGGGACCAGAACGCTTATGTAGTTCCTCCACTGTGACGTCGCGATGAAAAATATATTTCAAATTCGGTGGATTTCCTTCTTTTGTAAGACCACATCCCCTGGTTCTAGTTCCACCCTAAGCATAGTTTGAGGAATTTTGTTCACGATTTCTAACATTCAAAATGGAGGACAAATGATTTAAAATCATCCTTTGTTTTCCAATCCAGTCCTTACCTCGTCAGAGCCTACGCAAGGGTCAATACCTTTAATCACCATTTGAAGCCCTTTAGCGCTTTTGAGCTGATAAGTATAAGAATGTCTTTTTTCTTTTTCCAGCTTACTGCACAACTTTCGGTAATCATTTTCAGAGTCCATACCTACTTGCATTTTGGGTCTATTGACGTTCGTTAATACCATCTGTCCTCAGATGTAATCCGAATATTGGGCAAACATAAACGGGGGCGGGTTATTTCTCTTGCCAATAGGAAATTATCCAAACATATTTTCAATGAATCCTCCTCCGAAATCCACAAGTTTTTACTAAAGGACCAAATTTATTTTTTCGGAACTACATCTGCTGGGCACACTCATGCAGCTTGAGTTTTTTTTTTTTTTTGTATTTTAATAACATTTACCTATCACGGTTGCATCTATTACCATTATTTATTCAAAGCACAGAACTAGAACGCCAAACGATATAAAGGAAATAATAAGCATAACTGAACAGCAGTAACAATATACTGCCAATGGGCCTTTTTCAGAAAGAAACGAGATCTGGAGCATGCAATAGACGCGGTTGAACACCGGGTTGATGGGACAATGTGGGGAACGACACCGATTTAATATATACCAGTTCCAGGATGGGTAATTTTCCTAGTGGAAAAGGAACTTTTTAGTCGGTATACGTACTTTACGTAGTCCAACATACATAAAACAGCTGGTGTCGACCTCTGTGGATGCACAAACATGTACCCTCCTTACCGCACAAAAAAAAATTATTAATATTATTATTATTATTTTTATTTCTATTTTTATTATTATTACTGATATTATTATTATTGTTATTATTATTATACAAACTATGTTAAAAATATCGCCTTGTAAACAGGCAGATTTCTATAACTTTTACTAAAAATATTTTTCATAGCAGATGTATCATTTTTTTCTGCTTTATTATTTACTGCTCCAGCGCAGGCTCTTTTTTAAAGTGTCTATTACTATCAGAATATAATGATATCTTTTATTATTTGAGACATAATTGCTCGGTAGTTCATTAACTATTTCTCTCTTATCGGCATTAATACATATCTGGTTAATATATATGCGTTACTATTTTATTATCTCCAGCTGTACAATGAGTATGCGATATTCTTTACGATATCTTTATATTAAAAAATTGTTTGATCAATGACAACTTTCTGAATGAATTGAATATCTTGTTTGTCTTTGGTAATTGATATTCGTAATATTTTTATATCACTTATTAAATTTTTAAATTCTGATTGACATACTTCTATACTATCAGAAATATAATTAATTATTCCACTTATTTGGAAATGATGTTCGCATTTCATCCGCTTCGAATTCTTTACCATATTAGTTGCACTTTCTCCAAATTGATTATCAGTTCAGTTCTTCGACGATAAATATTATGTCGTTATTACGTCTATTTCTATCACCAGTTCCTTTGCATCATCCCAATATATACTCGTAAATACTTAATTAGAATTGTGATGGTCTAGAGATTTTAATGAAAGGTTTATGATTTTGTTTGTTAAGGTATATGATTTTGTTCGCTTTATTTGAGTATTTGATTTATAGCTTCTTCCGTGGGTATTTGTACTTAGTAGTACTTACTTATATGTTTTCAATTCCTTTTTTACTGCAATGAACTGGTTTTGAAAAACAAATCAGTTTAAACAATCCTGAACTTACTTTTCATTTGCAAATTCCGATCTTAATAGTATTATCTTTATTAACTTTCAACTTGTCATTTACATATTGCCAAAAACCCACTTAGTCCGTATTAAAATCATAAAGCTTATCAGTATTTGTATTACTCAGGAGCAATTCTATATATATAACACGAAGAACATCAGTACCGAGATCAAACGCAAAATACCTCTTGCCAATCGCTGTTTGCTTGGGCTCAAGAAGCAATTGAGTAGTAGGGCGAAAGACCAAGCTACCACTATATATAACATTGACCCTCCCTGTCCTTCTCTACGGCGCGGAAGATGGACAATATCGAAGGCGGATGAGGAAGTCCTTGGTATTTTCGAGAGAAAAGTTCTGCGTTCAATCTTCGGCCTTGTTTGCGTTAATGGTTTCTGGAGAAGAAGATTCAATCACGAACTGTACGGGTTGTACAGCGACATGAGCTAACCAGGCTCCTACGGATCCAACGGCTAAGGTGGTTAGGCCATTTATAGTGCATGGAAAATACTGCTCCAACCCTCACTCTTTCTCTTTGGAAATATATGTGCAGTCTTTGCACTTTTTTTTTATTGTTATAACCAAAACCATCTGGAGGTGTATTTATTTTTCGTTTCAAATTTCGTTCAATTTTGTTACATTGCAATTTTGAGTCATTGCTTCTTTTAATAAAATTTTTCCGTCTCAAGAAAATTTAATTTTTTTATTGTTGCAATCTTAGATCTAAGCTACTTTTTGCAATTTCTTTAATATTATTAATATTAATATTTTTTTGCAATTTCTTTAATATTAAAATTTTTAGGGCTTTTCCTCTCTTTTATTGTAATATTCATGGTAGGGTTTTTATGAACTGATTTATTTAATTTATTTCAAATTTCTCCTTCTCTTTTATTTTTTTTTATTTCTTATTTTTCTCTGTTTTTTAATCTTTTCCTTATCATCATCATCACTATATATTGCTTTGTTTTTAATTTTTTGATTGATCTTCGCTAGTAAGAGCAGTATCTAATGGCATATGTATATTCTTTCGCCCTCTACGCATAAATGGTTTAACACCCATAAAATAATTCTCACCTTCTTCATTTACAATTATATTTTCTGTTAATTATTGGATTGCTAAAGCTGCAACTTCATATTGCTTGCTTTTATCTATATACCTCTTCAATTATTCAATCCAGCGGCCTTGTTGTTGGTTGAAATGTTTTTTCTAAAGTATTAGCTGAATCCAATTGAGCTTTTGAAATTTCTGTAGTATTGTAAACCTTATATTTTCAAACGAACTGCTTTAAAACTGAATATGACCTGTTTATATCTAGTACCCAACTACGCTGCATATGGTTTTCAACTACTATACATGAGTACCATATGCCTTGAATCAGACATCGTCCTTTACTCATTAAATCATTCTTGTTTTTTTTCGGCACCAGTACTGAGGGGTCAACCACTACGTATGCAGTGCATTGTACCAGAACTGGGTTGGGGAGGTAGGAAAGAAGGAGTATTGTTTCGGTAGTTAATTTTATTATATTGCAGGGATGAGTAAGTCAGAATTTAGCTGATCCTGTTTTGACTTTTAAGTGTCTAGTTGTTGTGTTTATTTGAAAAAATTGTAGGCTGTTGTTTTTTCACCAGACTCTTTGGTAGAAATCGTACCTACAGATCTCTGGATAGTTGATCGAATACTGTACCAATAAGTTGATAATCAATTATTGGGAAAGTCAACTTGCGACAACCTCCCCGTCCTCATTTAGTGGATTTTTTTCATACACAAAGAAAATTTTGAAAATTGGTTCACAAATAGTGAAGTTATGCTCGTTTATATTTTAAAATTTGTTAAAAACTGTGTGGAAGGAGTATCATAATTTTTAAAAATGTGTGTAAAAGTACGCGTGGTTGAAAAAGAAGTAACCTATAATTAATTCTAGAGTTTCAGTTAAATGTTGTGATTTCAAGAAGATCAGTGCAGTGGTATGGTCTCCTACAATGTACAAACAAACACACATTCCGTTTATTTATATACAATTGTATAATCATATTTCTATGTATACCCATACAAAAGTATTCTCTAATTGTGTCTTGTTTTCCATATGTTACATTAAATAACTGTATGCGCAAACTCACTTCCTCATTAGCCGGGAAAATTGATTTTTATCTTTGAATATTGATATTACTTTAATAATATCGTTGCTATCTTCATTATTTGGTAATGAATTTAAGCTGGATTGCAAAAATCTTACGGAGTTTAAAAGTCTAATTGCTATGTTTTCATTTTCAACTCTGCTAACTTTGACGGGATAACACTTATTGGACTAGCATAATATTTAATTCTTTAATCAACAAGTAGCAATCGTACAAGGAGAAATTTTGAAAAATAACTGGCAAGAAATTTGGAATTTTAAAACTGAGATTACATAAGCTATTGGCTAGTCCTTTATAATTCCGGCTTAAATGACAATGATCTTTTTCAATAACTATCGCATGACTCATATATTGAGTTCTATTCATTTTCATTTAATGGCATCATATGTTTGACAACCTTAATTTAATTAATAAAGTAATATTCAATATCTTTTTTAAACTGAGCTAATAAAAACTTAGGAAAGTATAGAGTATTTAGCTTACTATCAAAACTACACTTAATTTAATAAGTAAAACGATATGGAATATGCTTGTTCACAAATGTAGTAGTTGATGGTTCTAGACTTGAAAAATATGTTATAATATTTCGAAATATAAGAGCACATTCTGAGTTCGCATAGACTACGAAAGGTACATACACAGCTCTTAACAGGCTTATCTTGTTTTGGCAGGTATGTAACACGCTTGTTGCACTCTAGAATATGCTTATTAAGTCCTTATTCGGAGCTTAGATGATCTTTGATTTAAACATAATGGCCCAACAACAATAATAATATTTTTCACTTTTTCATATCCAAAGATATTAACAATGAAACAGTGGGTCTCATGCATAAAAACGAGTAAAAGCGCTGAGTTGAAGCAGGTGAGCAATTGCTCATAAAGTCGAGTTCTATCAAACAGCAACAGCTTTTGCTCAATTTCGTATGCATAAAAAAGAGTTCAAACCAATTGCAATTACTTGAGCAAAGAGAGTTCAAACGTGTAATTGTTATTGAAGTGTAAACATGTCGTCAAGTGAAAGTGAAGTAGAAATAGAAGTAAATAATAATAATAAAGTAGAAAATGACGACATTTCCATTTATATTATTTGTATAATAAACTAATTTGATAACAAATTTGCGATCATCATCCTTTTGTTTTTTCCAGCTTCTGAATTTCTTGCTGTTTGTTGTTTGATATCATTTTCTAATTGGCATACATCATTATTGTTGTAACCGTCATTGATAAGGATATAATCGTCTTTTAAAAATTTAAGTATGTTATGCAAAATGAAACAACTGGCAATTACGTAGGGCGCTAACTCTGTCGATACACGAATTTTGTATTGAAGTATCGAAAATCTTTGCTTCAATTGCCCAAAACACCGTTCTATAATGACACGTTCCCTTGTAAACACTTTGTTGAATGTTTTTTCTATGTCAGTTGTTGGGTTCCGGAATGGTGTCATTAGCCATGGGCATATTCCATAGCCCTCATCCCCGAGAAGTAATGCATCGTTTGTGGCATTTTGCATAATTCTACATAACTCGCTATTTCGTAAGATACGTAAGTCATGAACTGAACCAGGCCAGGATATATCAACGCTTGTAAAAAGTTCTTTTCCATCACAAGTTGCCTGCACATTTATAGAGTGGAAGCCTTTTCTACAAATATACTCATCGCTTTGATTTGAGGGTTTTTTAATTTTTATATGCGTACAATCAATCACTCCGATTGCAAATGGAAAGCAATAATTTCCTTGCCATTTCATTTGAGCATCTTTTATTTCATCTGCATCTTTCGGGAATTTTATCCACTCGCTTGCTTTGGCAGATATAAGTTTCGCAACTTCCGCAATAGTTCGCGACACAGTTGATTAATGGACTCCAATATCTGTGGCTATACCATTTTGGAATCCAGGATCGGCACAAAATCTTAAATACAGTTTAATTTTATCATAGTTGCTGAGGGCACCACCACGTGTTTCTTCTGACTCCTCAAAAAAGTAATTAGCCAACCAGCAGATGCTACTATCATCAAGCCTATGTATTTATCATTTTATTATGAATAAAATAAAAAAAATAATAATTAAGAATACAAACCTGTTAAATTTTTTATCCTCACTTGCTAAATTTTTTTTACGCTGTTGATAACATTTTGTCTTTCTTTGCGGTACAAAATATTCAGCCATTATTCCTTTTTAGTGGACGCGAGTCAATTATAAGGCATGCTCAACAAAATTTGAGCAAGAGCTCTCAAAAGAAACCAAAAGCTTGTTTTTATGCATATGAAAATGAGCACATGCTCATCTAACTTAGAGCAAACTGAGCAAGACGAGTTCAAACGTAAGCAGTGAGTAAAAGCAAATTCATCAAATTTTATTATGCATACGACAAGCACCTTTTACTCAAAAAAGCGAGTCAGAGCTCAAGCTCACGTTTTATGTATGAGGCCCAGTATTTTACAGTTCAGGGTTTTTAGAAAAAATTATAAAACTTAACGAAAATAAAAAACTAAACGAATTTGTTTGTATTCATGCACTAGATAATGCACTTGCTTTAATTTAATAAATTTTATACAAACATTTTATTAAAAAAATAGATTAAAACTTCCATCAAAAAACAGAATATTTCAGTATTTATTCTTTTATAAAAATATTTTTAAAAATTTATGATATAATTTGGTACATCTTAAACATCATTACTTCTTATTCTTATGTAAAAATATTAAGCTGTTGAGTGAAATGGTATTGAAAAAGGTTTTTCTCACACTGATAAAAAAATATGTTGAATTTGCTTTGGTGCCATCAAAAATTTAAAAACATACCGAAATTTAAAACAATAAATGCACCGCGCACCAACTAAGGAATTTTTTGCACAACAATTTTAAAAAGTACCCAATCTTTATTGATTTTTGTACCTTAACTCTATAAGGCTGGAAAATACTCATTGTCTTTTCTGATTATTGTTTATTCATTTATTTATTATATTTCTCCTTTTCATTTATTTACGTATTTATTTACTAATAAATAAATAAAAAGTAGACGATGAGCACTTTTTATTACCTATCCCTGCTGATTTGAAACAGTACTCATCATTATTTTGAATATTAATATTGGAATATATAGCAATCTTAAGGAGTTGATACTTTTCTTCTTCTTCCTTTTCCACTACCGTCGGGGTGATCCCGGGCCTCAACCAACAATCTTTAATTGTGTTGTCCCACTAGGTCGGTATCGGAAATGCTACGGGTTGAAGCAGTATTTTCCATGCGCTCTAAGTGGCCTAACCACCTTAGCCGTTAGATCCGTAGACGCCTGGTTAGGCTCATGTCGCTGTACAACCCATACAGATCGTGATTGAATCTTCTTCTCAGAAACCATCAGCGCAAACAGGGCCAAGATTGAACACAGAACCTTTCTTTAAAGGACTTCCTCATCCGCCTTTGATACTGTGCATGCTTACGCGCCATGGATGTCAATGTTATATATAGTGTCAGGTAGTGTTGGTCTTTCCTCTTGAGTCCAAAGAAATAGCGGTTGGCAAGAGTCATTCTGCGTTTAATCTCGATACTGATGTTGTTCACTTGGAAGCCAAGGTAAACGAAGTCTTCACTACCTCGAAGCATATGGTGACGTCGTGGTGCAGTCGTCGATGTTGTTCGTCCTTTGTCGATGCCAGCAATTGCTTCGTTCACTGCTAGAACCATTTTCGCCACCTCCGGCCAACAAACTAACAAACGCTTTATCTCTATTTATCTATTTCGTCAGCGTATGTTAGCAGTTGCACAGACTTTTGAAAGATCGTGCCTCTGTTGTTGACGTGTGAGTTTTGCACGATCTTCTCACGAATTATGTTCAAAAAGTCACATGACAGTGCGTCTCCTTGTCTAAAGCCTTTTCTGACATTGAATGTCTCGGTGAATTCATTACATGGCGTTGCATAGCTCGTCCCTATACACGCTGTCATATGCGGCCTTAAAATTGACGAATAGGTGGTGGATGTCGATTTACATCTTTTGGGGCTTTTCAGTATCTTTGGTAGTGTCCATGGTGGACTTCCCCGACCTAAAACCCCACTGATAAGGGCCTATGATACTGTTCTCGAATGTTCTCAGGTACTCACACAAAACGGTAAAGAAGGGATCTCCTTTTTTGTTTATCGGGCAAACGATGCTGAAATTTCACTCGTCGTGCATGCTTTCCTCCGACTATATCTTATAGATGAGCTGGTGCATGCGGCTAACCAGGTCATCCCGCGAACAGCCCGTCCACTCCTGCAGCTTTGTTCGACTTTAATCTCCATATTGCTATCTTGACTTAATTTAGGTCGTGGAGGCGGAATTCTCTACGACCATCGTCCATTATGTGGGGTGGAATATTCTGCCTGGCAATGGTATTGGTGTTCTCCTCGAAGTTAAACGGCCTGTAGAAGTGATCTTTCCAGATTCTCAGCATCGATTATGACTCTACCACGATTTGTCCCTCTTCGTTACGACAGGCTTCTGTCCGAAGCTTATGTTCATTGGATAGTTGTTTTACCCGTTGGTAAAACTTTCGGATATTGTTCCTCCCGTAACACGACTCCAGTTCCTTGATCGCGCGCTTCTCATGCTCTTTCTTCTTCCGTTTGAGAAGCCGGTATTCTTCCCATCTTCGATTGTCTAGCCTCACAGAGCTGGACTCTCTCACCTTACCGTGGCTACAACAAGGAAGTGATCGGAGTCAATGTTGGCTCCTCAGAATGTTTGGACATCAAGACTACTTGGAAAAATGATCAATCTGGTTGACTGATCAGGGGACTGCCAGGTTCCTTTGTTAATGTATAGACGAGGGAACATCGTGCTTGCTACAGTGAAGTTTCGACCCGGTACGAGTTTTAGCAGCCTGAGTCCGTTATCGGATGTGTCGTCATGCAGGCTGTGTTTTCCGGTGACTATAGCGAAGTTTTCTTCTTTGCCCAGCTTTGCAAAGATCATGGTGTCGTAGCTAAGGTATTGTTCTTTCTAAGAGATTATAAAAGTCAGCCTTGCTATCGTCATCTTTATCCTTCGTAGTGGCGTGGGTGCAAATAATGTTGCCTTGATGCGGATTGTTATGAGGCTTTCGCTCATGTATTTAAAGCTTAAAACTTTTTGCCTTAGTCTGCCTCGAACAACAAACCCGCATTCAAACAAGCGCTGTCTTCGTTCTTTGTAAGAAGCACCGTAGTAGATGTTGCCGTTTCTCATGTTCTTTTTGCCTGGTCCATCCCATCGCACCTCTTGGGTGGCAGTGATGTCAGCCTTATAGGCTTTCAGGGGCTCCGCAATCTCATTGACTGCACGTAGTCTGTTTAGGGACCTGACATTCCACGTGCTGAACTGCAGTAGAAAAGTCATAGATATTTATTTGTTGTTATTGTTTCTTATCTATTAAGTTTTGTACATGGATCGCTGCTGACCCTTCGCCAGGTTGAGAGCAATCAATAACTTTGCCCTTGATGCACTGGCCCATCCCCGGTGCTTGATATTTGCCCAGATTAATATGTTTCCGCATGCCACTGTCTCTTTCCTGGAAATCCTACATTTCTCTTATTTTTGCTCCGTAGTCTTTATTGAACATATTATATGTAGTTTAAAATGCGCCTTCCTGTCTTTTTTTCACCAAGTTTAATGTATAAAGCAAAAAGTTCAAGGTTAAATTTTAGTACATTTTGGTATGCATTCTTCAACGCTATCCTTGAGAGGAAGCCACGATTTGACCATAAACTCTTTAGGAAATAAGCATTCTTCGCCATCATTCTCAGAACAATTAGATTGAATTTTATTTTTATTTTCGCTGGAGTTCTTGTACTTTTTATGTGAAAAGTTGCTTAATTCATGGTCTTATATACTTTGTTGGCGTTAGCATTTTTTTCCGCAGCCTCGCACACAGCACACAAAAATGTTAATATTTTTCTTACTATAAACTTCACAACAAACAAACAAACATCATGGTTGATTGTCACGACTATAATATATATATAGGTAATAAAACTAGAACTGATTGGAGCAATAGATTAAGTTTTTTTTTTAATACTCTATTCCTCTTTTTTGCCAATAATTAAAAAAATAAAGCTCACGAACAATGTATAAAGTACGTAAACAGATCTTCAAAAAAGAAAAAAACTAAAAATAGCGTTCTAAGCTATAAATGAGAGATGTGTTATAGATAACAAGTTTTATACACTTACAACTGTAACTTATGACTGTGAGAAAAAATCCTACTAATGTATGTTTTATTTTTATATTTATTTTATTTATTTATTCATTCATTGGCACTCCTATACAACAAAACTTAGAGTCTTATAATTATAGTGTAGTATGTTGCGCAGTTGATCAGCATTGTTAAAGAATTTGAATACCTTTTTCAGCAGTGACATACATGTTGAAGTTTACTTAACAGGTATTTCTGGAATAATATGCCAGATAAAGGACGTAGTATTCCAAAAGAGGGACATAGAGTTTATAAGGGTTACAAAAATATTTGTAATTGTTAGAAAAATTCCTAATGTGTTTAAACAACTGTCACATATTTTGCGCAGGTGCTTAGCATTGTTAAACCTTTTTCACCATGCACATGATTATTCAGTTTTACTAAAAAAAATACAGTGTTATCAACTGACCTAAAATTTAAATTTTATTGTATAATAATCTTTATAATTTATAACAATAATTTTTTTTAATTTACTGTTAAAAAATCAATACACAATTTTGGGTTATATACGACACAAATAAAATGAAAAAGAAATTGTGTATGTCCATCGTTCAATATGGAAATATAATTTAAAGAGAGGTCGAATATTGCTGCGCCATTTAGTAATTGACTACCTTTGTATACAATTGTCCAACTTTTGTCATACAAAATACTGCTTGGCCTCTTATATCTACTTTTTATAGGTAATTTTTAAAAACTTTGAGTGATAATTGAATTTAAATCTTATTTTTTCTCTTAAAGTATTCGTTAAACACCAAAATGAAAATTAAAAGCTTCAATTACATTCGTATAAATACCTCTGCAAATAGTTTCCAAATAAAACTGGGAATCATCTTATTTCACGGAAAAAGGTCAAAATGACAATAAATCTTCAAATCTCGTGTGTGTGTTTCATTTACGTACAAAAACTCAGGACTTGTACCAAGATTTCGAACGCTAACGTTCATAAACACTTCGAATAAGAAAATCTGTTTCAGAACAATTCAACAGATTTATCTGTGGAATATATTGGAATTTATTAATGCTAGATAAACTTACCAAAAAACAAAAAGAGGTTATAAACAAGTTATTTGACCTTAAAATACTGGCGATTGCTTTTAAAAATTGATATATGGTATATACTCGTACTTATAAATATTTAAAGAATATTTTCAATATATGCTTTGTGAACGCAAATAAGGCAGAATTATGTTAACGCAATTAACCAAGATTAAATGCCCCAATAGCACATTTAACTGAGGGTTGCTTAATCGGTTTCTCGCTTTAAAGTGTAAGGCTTTAAGTATTTTCCTTGAAAACAACTCCTATAATTAGTACAAAAAAAAATACTGTTATAATAAATACGACTGCTATTATATATGAAATATAGCGAAAAACATGTAAAAGCCTCTATATTTGTAATAAGAGAAAAGGCTTAAATACTGGCGATTGCTTTTAAAAATTGATATATGGTATATACTCGTACTTATAAATATTTAAAGAATATTTTCAATATATGCTTTGTGAACGCAAATAAGGCAGAATTATGTTAACGCAATTAACCAAGATTAAATGCCCCAATAGCACATTTAACTGAGGGTTGCTTAATCGGTTTCTCGCTTTAAAGTGTCAGGCTTTAAGTATTTTCCTTGAAAACAACTCCTATAATTAGTACAAAAAAAATACTATTATAATAAATACGACTGCTATTATATATGAAATATAGCGAAAAACATGTAAAAGCCTCTATATTTGTAATAAGAGAAAAGGCTTAAAACCGATCAACCAAATCAATACAAGCAATATTTCGCGCAAGCTTGTCGAGAAGTTTTGGTGGACATGAGCATGAACGTTTCTCGAAAGATTTGGATGTTTGTATTGAAGGTCAAAATATGTACATTAAATTGTAATTATGTACGTACATACAAATAATATCTTTGCATACATATCTATATTTTAAGAATCGCTATTGAACATATTTTATTTATGCTACCTTAAATTACGCAAGATGTAAGACGGAACAAAATGAGAAAGGATCATCTTTGAAATATGTTGAAAAATGTTCAGTTTTTTTTCGATAGACTTTATATGGGAAGATGTTAACATTTTTACAAATTGATGAAAGATGTAAGATGTTGCTCAGTGGAAAAAGGCTATCACACACAAATGTTTGGTGATAACTACACGCCTGTTGACCTTTTTTGACGTTATTTTATAAAAAATTAAGATTAAAAATGTTTCGCAAGAAAAACTGAAATTGTCAAAATGCTTCTCAAATAAAAACAGTGCGATATCATACGCTTACAAATAAAATAATTGGAATATATTTTTATTTGGCAGTGCAAATTTTTTAAGTGACAAAGAAAATTCTGAACCCAAAAATACATTCATCTCGTCTCGATTGTCTGTTTGTATCGAGATTACCTCTATTTTTGGTGTCTACATATTTTATTGTTGACTTAGCCAGAAGCATATAATCACATGTGTTAAATTTAGTTCAATTTGAAAATTAAGAAGTAAGAATGAGAAACAAATAAACTAAAACCTACTCAAAATTGTAACTAATCTTCGGAAACCAATAGGATTTAGAAACAAGTTTAGTTATCTTGTCGGTCACCACATGACCAATTTCATCATGATACTTATACAAAACATGATACTCCTCCGGCACGCCAAACAATAGAATGTCATTATTCGATTTCCTATAAATAACCCCATTGCTCATTTCAAGCATTTTATGCTGTTTTCTCTGAAGTTCACCACCATCTTCCACAGAATTACATTCTCAAATTCATAACTTATTCCTTTGTAATAATTTTTCTCAACCTCTGGTATCAATCGTAATCCGGCCCTTTTCAAAAAATCACTACTTAAAATACACTCATACGCCATTGACTCATCATCAACAATAATTATCTCCAATTCAATTCTTTTATTTAAAAAAAATATTAAATAAACATTTTACATAAGTTTTCATAGCATAACATGCACCTACTTCTCTCTTCGGATACGGCAATTGGTAGCAAAATGTCCCACTGAATTGCAGTTGTAGCATCTATACTTGGTTTCACTTTCTTCGTTTTTGATGAGAGCGGCACTGGTAACAGAATGGTAGAGAATGCCAGCAACAGCTGCACATTATTCCCGTAACACTGTAACTTGGCATGAATTCTTAAATTTTTGTCTAGTATTACCTTAATTATATTGTCAATCAATTCGTCTTTATCCATTCGTAATTTACTGGCCAACAAAACTTTGTCATTAAAAGAATTTGTGAAGTTTGCGTTGTACTGCCACTTACATGCCTCAAAATTACGTCGTATTACCAATTTATTTTTCCTTGAGCCGAACAGTTTTATCATTTCTGCAAACAAGCCATCGAGTTCGTCGTTAACATATGTAGTTTGCCTTTCAATGTGGCCACACTTGCGCCTTACCCTTCATTTCACCCATCAACAATGCTTTTTAAGTACTGTCATTAACAGGATATTTTCCTGCGATATTTTTAAATTGTAAAATCCACACGTCTGGGAAAATGGTACCATCGTATTCTGGCAATAGTTCTTTGAGTAGACTCAATGTAACAATGTTGTCCTCATTGCTTGCATTTCGACTATCATTGTCTGAAAATTCAAATTCTGTTCGTGTTGTTGCCAGAATTTGAATTGTTCTTCTTCTTCTTTTGGCGCTACAGTCCGTGGTGAACCTGGGCCTCAACCAACAAAGTTTTCCAGCTGTCGCGGTCTTTAGCCAGCGTTCTCCAATTGTGCACGCCCAGTTGGTTGAGGTCCCTCTCCACTTGTGTGCGTCATCGGTTCCAAGGACGTCCTCTAATGCGTTGTCCCACAGGTTCGGAATCGAAGATTCTACGGGTCGGAGCATCTCCATGCGCTCTACATGACCCAACCATCTTAGCCGTTGGATCCGTAGGTGCCTGGTTAGGCTCATGTCGCTGTACAACCCGTACAGTTTATGATTGAATTTTCTTCTCCAGAAACCATCAACGCAAACAGGGCCGAAGATTGAACGCAGAACTTTTCTCTCGAAAATACCAAGGACTTCCTCATCCGCCTTCGACACCGTCCATGCTTCTGCGCCATAGAGAAGTACAGGGATTATCAAAGTGGTATATAGTGTCAGCTTGGTTTTTCGAGAAAGGGCCTTACTACTCAATTGCCTCTTGAGCCCAAATAAACAGCGATTGGCAAGAGTTATTCTGCGTTTGATCTCGGTACTGATGTTGTTTATATTGTTGACTTGGGAGCCAATGTAGACGAAGTCCTTCACTACCTCGAAGTTATAGCTGCCTATGGTGACGTTCTGGCCCAGTCGTCGGTGTTGCGCGTTCTTTTTTGATGACAGCATATACTTCGTTTTGCCCTCGTTCACCGCTAGACCCATTTTGGCCGCCTCCGTTGAAATACCAGCAAGCGCTTCATTGACGGCTCGCTGTTGTTGTTGTTTGAAAAAATTTAAAGTGTTTTGCGAGATAAAATCTTTATGGGGTCGATCTAGCGCTGCAACCATGAGTCGTTTGGACTTATTTGAAATTTGAGTATTATGAAATGATCGCACTCACTAATTCTGGCGATAGGAGGTACCATAAACGATTGCAGAATTTTCGAATTAATTCCCGACTTAAATTTTCATCAACGAAATTGTAAAGATGCCAACTTTTTAGCAATGTTATATCTTGGTTAGGAGCAGTGCGGCAATGGAAGCTTTGCTCCAAACTTTTAAATATATTTTTATAATAAAAACACTTATACATTATTAGAGATAATTCCATTCACCTCACAGTCATCCAAAATAAACTAGTTCCAAATTAAGTAAATTTGTAAACTATATATTGGTTTGGACATCAAACTTTCCTGGTGGAACGCTCTATGCATTCGATAGTTTTACATTAAATACGCTCCGTAAAAGTATTTGAAATATGTGATGACGACATATGTATATAATACAGAAGATCTTTGTGTAATGTTTGTTGTAAAAGAAAACATGCGCCTTGTATTCATCCTGTGCTGGATGCGGTGGTTTCACTTGCACTTTTTAATCGGAATCTCATTCTTTGAGTAAGTCAATTGAAGTGCAATTTATAATTAAATCGCTAACGTGTTGTTGCAATATTTGCGTAGTTGCTACAATATAAGGATTCGAACGGCGTCGCGGTCACTTACTTTACGCCTATCTAACATTGAAACAAGCTTTGGTGTGATACAATTATGTCTACCTCGTCTTATGCTTAAAGTACTAGGACCTTCTTCATGTGCTGACTCTGGAATTTATTGCTTCAATCTTCAATAATCTCATAATAACTTGAATGCCATTGGACAGCTTCACATTGATCTACATACATATGTATATAATTTTATAAGGAATGTTGCAAAATAATATAATAGTTTCATAGTGAAATTCACATACATATATATACAAAATTTGCAATACGACTGTAAATTTCTCGTTGAATCGTTGTTATTTCTCCTCCCAAAGCGATTTTGCCACTACTCTCGACAAGTCGCAGTCACAAACTAACATTGCACCAGATCTTCCTTTTTTCTTTTGTTAAAAAAAATGCTTATCATCTGCCACGGTGATTTTTCTTATTTGCTCCTTGTTATTATTATTTTGTAAACGGAAAAAGATTCAGGTCGAATAAGTTATTCTTCAAATTTACCAGTATTTTATTAACCGACCCCCAACTTAATATTTTAACTTGTTTCATATGAGTTTAACATATATTACTAACTTGTGGGCGGATGCAGCACGCTTTTCCATATTACAATCTGCGTATAATTTTCCACAATGCATTTTTTTACGATACAATCTGTAAAAAAAACATTGTTCCATACCCTGATGTATTACTACCAGTACAAATTATTTTAAATAACCTTTTTGTTTAATTCTTAGGTATCATGACAACAAAATGGTGAACTATGATACACAAAATGGATTTTTTGTTAAATCAAATATGCAAAAAGACACAACAGAGCCAAACGTCAGTCCTTTCAAAATTGATGAAAATCTTGCTAAAGGGAATAAAACTTCTGCATCAACTAAGTTCACGCAACCAGCAGGCTTTTTACTTTCAACATCTATAAGCACGTTAACTATACAGAAAGTCCGATTTCATCACGCTGGAAATTATACATGCGCTCCATCTAACGTGAAATCAGCAAGCTCTTCAGTTCATGTTTTGCAAGGTAAGTTAAACCTTTTTGAAGGGATGTACGGTCCCATGTAGTCGCTTGCCAACTTTTTTCCCACAAGAAATTGTATGCGTTTTACTGCCAACTGTTTCTTGTATGAAAAATTTAATTTTTTAACTGCTTAAGTAGATCACTACTGATGTTGTTTTTCATTTTCACATTAAGCAGAAGTTAAATGGTACATACTCTGTCGAACAAGGTAGAAATTAATTTACAGCATTTCCTGACATATTTATACCATTAGGCTATTGATCTGACGATAATTTTGCTATTGCAGATAAAATTACTTTATAAGCGCGAAATATGTTATCTTTAAATTTAGTTTAATAAAAAAACAACCTTTTTCTTTGATTACCAATTTCTTTCTCATTTATTAATTTTAATTTACAAGGTTTTTATAATACTTAATTGCTAAGTAAGCTTAAATATTCTTTAGATTAATTCTTAGTTTACAATATTTTAATAAATGTTAATTAAGCTTAAATATTATTTGGATCACTTCTTAGGAAGAATGTTATTATTTGGCTTGTGTGGAAGTTCAGTTTATTGAACTTGCACACAAAGCAAAACATTAATTTTGCAATGAAATATTAATAATTGTTAATTAAGCTTAAATATTATTTGGGTCGCTTCTTAGGAAAAACGTTATTATTTGGCTTGTGCGGAAGTTCAGTTTATTGAACTTGCACACAAATCAAAATATAAATTTTACAATGAAATATTAATAATTGTTAATTAAGCTTAAATATTATTTGGATCGCTTCTTAGGAAAAATGTTGCACACAAAGCATAACTTTATTAAAATAAAATATTAATTTTACAATGAATTAAATTATGCAACGTTTTGTCTAGTGCATTGGCCATTGGGTTGGTGTGATTGCTGTTGGTGTGTATATAACTCCTCCCTGCAAAGATTGAAGCGTAGGGGACGAAGGGACAGTAGCTTCATCTAGGATTGCTTGTCTAATTTTAGTTGCATACATCCTTTTTAGAATGTAAATCGCTGTTCCTATAATAATTAACCATATAAGTTATTCGATGCAGTTTTGCCAGTTAAGTCTGTATGATATTGAAAGGATTTCATTTTGCTGGTTGAAATTATATTCTGATAGCTTTTTAATGTCATTGTTTTAATCTCAGACGAGGCGTGAATTTCGGAGATTGGTGCCGGAGCAATATATATGTCTTCCCAAAACGTATTTGTATCATCAATATAGGTAATGTTATTTACGCATACTTCGCAGTTCTTGTAATGTATTACGCCTGTACCATTCAATGAATATTTTGTCGCAAGTCGTCTCTATTTGTGTTTTTGGTATATTATAGAATAAAATTAAGTTAGGTTCCGGCTGCCAAATGGATTGTGCTTCACCGATGTCATTTACAACGCATTTTGCATCCTGGTTTTTGAATAATTGGCCAATACAGCTAGAGTTCACGGCAATTTCTTCTATTTTTATTTTTGAACAAAAGAAAATATTTTCTATTTTTGAACATTTTTCCAAAGTATGCATAATCATAAATTCATTCAATATTATATAAGGTTCTGTAAAAATAATTTTTGTTTTATTAATAGGTTAGGGGATAATATGATAAAATTGATAGGGATTAGGATCAAGATTGGGAATCTGAACATTAAAAATAATATTGGATTCATTGTAGTAAGCTTGAAGTCCAAGTAATTCATATATGTTTTCTACAGATTTCGTTTTAATGGTTGAATTTTCTAAATGTCTTCTAATGTATTCAATTTCTTCTGGGTGTAAAATTAGTTTAGGAATAATGTTAAGTTTTGCTAGAATAATGGCCTCTGAAATGTCATTTATGTGCCTTGTAAGTATGTCAATGTTGTAGTTTATTTGATTGACGTATTGAATTTCTCTAATTGTGGTTTCTGTGCTTTTTACAAGGTAGTTAGTTTGACTTGCGTGTCAGCTTAGAAATAGTTCTATGGTTCCTTGTACCTCATTTATGTGGTTCGTTATTTTTGAGAACCTATCAACTTAATAAATTTATGGTCTCTTTCTGTAATATCTTTAATTATTTTATTATTAGATTACAGTTCCCCAATTTGACGATTTATTTCTTGGGCGTCATTACCGTCCATATTTCCCGTGATAAATTTTATTGCATGTCCTATTCCATCAATAAGGCCGCGTTTGCTGCGTTTAGTCATTGAACTACTTAGTTTTAGTTTCAATTCTTTGAGTTTTATTTTTGTTGTCTCCGTATAAATTTTTGTTGCACTATTTCTTTCAAAGGTTTTAACTGTGTTGTCGATGTTGTCAATGTTTTCCCTATATTTTTCTAGGTAAACAATATGGATAAAATTACTATAGCTTGTGACATGTCTTGCTGGCAGAAGGTCTTTATTATTAGACAAGTCACGAATCTCTATATATTGTGCCGTAGTCAACTCGGCCCTAAAAAGAAAAAAATTTTTGTTTCCTTTTAATGCGGGATTTATGTATTTTTTGATTTTTAGTTGTAGTTAATGTATGAAGGTTATCTTCTTTTACTTTTTGTTTGGAAAATCTTGAAGTGATTTTATTTCTTCTACAATTTTTTCTATACACAGTGTCATTAATTTGTCTAATTTCGGGGTCTTGTCTGGAGGTATTCAATTTGTTTATGCGTTTCAAGGAGGAAGATTCTAATTTTTCTATAATTTTTGGAAATAATGTTTCTTGGAATTCGTTTAGTTTCCTAAGGTAATCATGTTCATTGCGGAATTTCATGTTTTTGTCGAACTTGTACGTTTGCCCATGGTGGCAGAATGTATTGAGTTGTTATAAGTTATTACTACCTCTGTAATCATTTCTTCGTGGTCAATTCCTAACCTATTAGTCTTTTTGTTTTCCAAAATGATCCTGTAAATTTCAGTGAACGTAGAGTGAAGTCTTTCTACAGGTGAGTTG
Source organism: Epicampocera succincta (assembly GCA_932526305.1). NCBI lineage: Eukaryota > Metazoa > Arthropoda > Insecta > Diptera > Tachinidae > Epicampocera > Epicampocera succincta. The sequence goes on from OW052037.1 coordinate 27,346,448, forward strand.
CTACTAGTTTGTTGAAAAGATGTATAATGAAGTCCGATATTATATTGTCTGCAAAATTCCTTAAAGATGTTGCTCGTAAACTCCGAGCCTTGGTCGCAAACAATTTTCTTGGGAATACCATATGAGCATATAAAAGTTTTAAGTGATTTAAGTACCGTTATACTATTTCTATTTTCGAGGACATAGGCTGCCGCGAATTTGGAGAATTTGTCGATAATTGTTAAAATTGGTGGTTATTAATTGTATAAATATCGATATGCAATATGTCTAATGGTTTAGATGGTGTTTCTGGTAGTTTAAATTTTACTTTGGGAGGTTGCCTATCATATTTAAGTGTTTGACACTTGTCACAGTTATTAATTGTTTTTTTTTATTAATTCTTTCATATAGAGAAAGTAGTATTTTCTTCTAAGGTGCTCATAACATTCAATTATGCCTCTGTTATTACTATTTTCATAGTACTCCTTAATTAATTTTTCCTGATCATCTTTTTGTCTAATGTTTTCTAAAATTTCTTTACATCTTAGTAACTTAAACAGTTTGCCGTGTGAAAAGAATTTAGTATATGTGTCCTATACTATCCTGAAGATGTCGTCATTGGTATATATGACGGTTAACCTGTTAGGTGGGCAAAATTTCTTTAATATGTCAGTCATTATTTCTTCATTAAAATGAGGTCGTCTTATAACACGCCTTTGCCTATTCCTGAATATAGTTTCTTACGTCAGTGGACTTCCCAATTCAGTTTCCTCTAAAATCAATTGTATATTAAATTCATTAAGAGATTTTTCCGATATAAAGATTCCATCATCATTTCATAGAAATAATGAATTCTGGTACCTTGGTATTTTGCGTCCCTTTTTTGTAATATATCTCGTAGTCGAACTCCTCCAGTTTCAGGCTCCATCGTACTAGTTTCGAATTTGGGTCTGTCAAACTCATTATCCATGTTAATGGACGATGGTCAGTGACGATTTTAAATTTTCGACCGTATAAGTATGGGCGAAAATATTTGGTTGCCCATACGATTGCTAGTAACTCTTTCTCTATAATGGAGTAGTTGATTTCGGAATCGCATAGTGTACGGCTAGCGTAACATGTTGGTTTATCACTGCCAATTGGGCCTTGTGATAGAATAGCTCCAAGGCAAATCCACTAGCATCAGTTGTAAGAACGAATGGTTAAGAAAAATCTGGATACTGAAGAATAGGATCGTTGGATAATATATTTTTGAATGTTTCATAGGCATTTTTATAATTTTGGTTGAAATCGATTTTGCTGTTTTTCTTTTATGCCTTCTGTTGAAACAATATGTCCCAGGAATGAAATTTCTTTCCTTAAAAATTCAGATTTGTCTAGTTGTATATTGAAATTGGATGTCTTCAATCTTTCAAGAACTTGTCTCAAGTTTTGAATATGTTCCTCCAGAGAAGTAGAAAAATAATAATATCATCGAGATAAACTAAACATATTTTTCCTATGAAATCTTTTAAAACATTGTCCATTACCCTCTGAGAAGTAGAAGGGGCATTTTTCAGCCCAAATGGCATCCTTATGTATTCATAATGCCCGCCTTCAACTGTGAAAGCAGTCTTTTGGACGTCCCTCGGGTCCATTTCGATTTGATGGAATCCGCTGGCAAGATCTAGTGTTGAAAAGTACATGCATTTGCCCAATTTATCCAGAATATCTGTGATATTCGGTAAAGGGTACCTGTCTGAAACTGTTTTCTCATTCAGTTTGCGGTAGACAATAACAAGGCGCCATTTTTGTTTTCCGCTGGCATCTTTTTTCTTTGGAACTACCCATACGGGAGAGCTCCAAGGCGACTAAGATGGTCTAATTATGCCTTGTTCTAGCATGTTACTTATTTGTCTTTATGGATATAAGGGTAGTGATATGATTTAGTATATATTGGTATTTCGTCTGTTGTTTGTATGGTGTGTTTAATTTGATTTGTAAATGAAAGGCTTTGATTTTCTTTGTAAAACACCGAATGGAATTGGCGGCAAAGTTTAAGCAGAAGTTTTCTTTCTTCTACGTTTAAATGCTCTAGTCGTAGTGAAAATTTTATGTCTTCTTCATTATTATTTTCAAATTATTCTGGATTAATGCAATTGAGCTCCACGTCGTTTGAAGAGTTATAAGGGTCCGCTTTTAATGGTTGCTCAAGGTGCAGAATTTGATCGCAATCTGATTTATTTATTACTTCCATGTTACTATGTCAATTATTTGAAATGTAAATGCCATCGGAAATCTTTGTTTAATTAACAAAGATTTCACCAGTTTCGATATCGACAGGAAGTTTTAGAATGCTTTTCGAGTTAGCTGGTACTAAATACTTGTGTGAAGTTGTGTTTGGTTTCATTTGTAAAGGAATAGTGCAGTTTGGTGTTTCGATTCGATATCGATTCCTAAAAGCCCGTCGAAGTAATTATGGAATTTAAAAATTAGAAATTCTAATTGACCATTTTCACTAAATTCTCTGAATGTTGGTATGTAAGTTTTTGAATTTAATATATATTTATTAGATATAGTAGTGATAGTTACGGGTTGACAAGTTATTTGGTCCTTTAAGGGCGCAAATTCGGGGTTGATAAATTATGAAGTGGCCCCTGAGTCAATTAGGAATCTCTAAGAGCGACCAAATGGGGATGATATCAGAATGAATGGAAGTTTTGTCCCATGCTTGTCTATATCTATATATCCTGTAGGATTTTCGAGGCTGATGCTTGGAAATTTTGGGTGTCGTCAATGTTAGGAATGTTTGGAGACTCGTGATTCGGACGATTGTTGGTTTGATTAATGTTATGGAAATTTTGATAATTTTTTGTTTGATTATGGCTATGGAAATTTGGATAGTTTTCAGTTTGATTAGTGTTATGGAAGTTTGGGTAAATTTCAGTTTGATTAAGGTTGTGGAAGTTTGAGTTCGATCGTGGTTGAAAGTTTTGTCTGGTCATGCCTGTTCTATTGTACGAGTAGGGCGTGTTATGCCTAAAATTTTTTCGGGTTGTATTGCCGTCACTAGCTTCTATTTTAACAGGCATTATAGCGTTTCTAACGCTATGATTACTCTGAGTCCAATTGTTGTTGTTAGAATAACGATTGAATTGAGGTCTGTTAAACTGTGTTTGTTCTGGATTAAATTGTCCGTGGTATGGTCTTGGGAATTTATAGTATGGTGGTGAAATATTTGGTTGATATAGTTTGTGTGTTTTTTGGACCTGTTTTGCTGACGTAATGTTTTGCTCCTTTATACAGTTAGCAAGTGCCGTTGGTAAGCTGTCTGGACGCATAGCACGAATTGTAGCGCCTAATGGGTCTTTGAGTCCATGAGTTGATGACTTTGTGATCCTTTTCATTGATCAGGATGTTATTTAGAAGTGCTGCTTGGATTTCGAAACTATCTCCGTGAAACTGCTCGAGCGTTCGATCAGTTTGGCGAATATTATGAAGATCTCTGATTAGTGTGGTTTCAGTCCTTTTGTCTGCAAAGGCTGATATTAAATTGGTTTTGATTTCAGCCCAATCTAACTGGGTTAAATACGTGTTCAATAGTTCGTTTGCTGTCCCTACTATTTTATTCCTGATTGCCCTAAGTAGAATTTGACCATAAGGTCAACGTTAGTTATAAAGTCGTATAGTAGACGAGGATTCCCGTCAAAACTAGAAAGATCTTTAATAACATCTGGAATTCTTAAGGAGTTAAACATTTTCTGCATGTTCAGAGAGATTTGGGATAATTTTGTTTTGCAATGTGGGAAGTGGATTGAGTTTGTGTTGAATCTTGATGTGCCATTTTTATTCTTAAGCTTTTTAAACTTGAATAATGTAATTTTTCTGGTATTGTTTCAAAGCTTTTTGATTTCTTTTTCTGGGTTTGTAAATTTGATAAAGCTGCAGTTTTTGCTTTTCTCTTAAACATTTAGTAAATACTTATTCTACTGTGATAACTTATTCTTAGAGCTTACAATAAAAACAGGAGTGGGATTGTCATCCACATTGAGAAATATATTGGTCTTCTTGAATGGCTGAGTAGGTTCCAGTTGTAAATGGATTGAAATCCAACGGTTTCGGCTTGGCTTACTTCAACTTCAGTGTCCTATGCTGGGTTTGATAATTTAAATAGGGAAATTCTTTCCCTATTGTTTCTTATGTTGACGGTGATATTCTTTCACCGTTTTTATCTTTTTGTTTTTATTATTTTTCATAAGAGTGTTTTTTTTTGTTTTGTTAATTTTTTGTTTTATTATTTTTTTTTATTTTGTATTAATTTGTCTTTGTTATTAAAAAAAAATTGTATAAAGATATTGTTCCTTTATTCGCAGAGGATAATCTTTCCTTTTTTTCAAAGAGGATATTCTTTCCCCTTTTTTATTTTTCACAGAGGATATTCTTTCCCTTTTCCTATTTTTCACAGAGGATATTCCTTCCCCTTTCCTAAAAACTATTTTTTATTTATCTAAAAATTGTTCACTATTCTCTATTTACAAGAATATTCCTTCCCCTTTTCACTGTTTTTAGTTTATTGTCAGCGCACCGATTCTACAACTGCCCGATACGACTGCGCCAAATATGTTATCTTTAAATTTAGTTTAATAAAAAAACAACCTTTTTCTTTGATTACCAATTTATTTCTCATTTATTAATTTTAATTTACAATGTTTTTATAATACTTAATTGCTAAGTAAGCTTAAATATTCTTTAGATTAATTCTTAGTTTACAATATTTTAATAATTGTTAATTAAGCTTAAATATTATTTGGATCACTTCTTAGGAATAATGTTATTAATTGGCTTGTGTGGAAGTTCAGTTTATTGAACTTGCACACAAATCAAAATATAAATTTTACAATGAAATATTAATAATTGTTAATTAAGCTTAAATATTATTTGGATCGCTTCTTAGGAAAAATGTTGCACACAAAGCATAACTTTATTAAAATAAAATATAAATTTTACAATGAATTAAATTATGCAACGTTTTGTCTAGTGCATTGGCCATTTGGTTGGTGTTGGACTTCTAAAATATAACTGTGCTGCTTTTCATCGTATAGTGTCGTGCGAGTTACATCCTTATTGTAATTAGACATAAGTAGATACCACGGTCTATACATAAGTAAACACAACTGTCTAGACTTAAGATGAAACAAATAAAACAACTATTACGGATAACAATCATCCTAAACAAACAAATAATATTACAATGTATAATAAACAAGTAAACATGAAAAAACATAATAAACACGTACATATGTATCTTGAAAACATAAATAGTAAAACAACCACCAAAACTATGTCTAGAGATAAGATAAAATAAAGAACAAAGACTATTTAATAATTCAATAATTTGCGCTTTCTCCAATAAAACACTGGATGCGACTGCCCCTCAACTGTTTGCAACAATGTAGCACCCAAATCATCTCTTGAGGTGTGTGTATGGAATTCTGTGTCAGAGTTTCGGTTAATGCATCTTTAAATCTATCTAAAGCACGCCATTCTTTTTCAGTAGTTCGAAATACTGCGCCTTACCGCAACAGTTTTGTCAGTGGTTTACCTATAACTATAATTTTCAGAAATACATATATCGTCAATCCTTTTCTCTTTGCATGGTCATATGTCACTGTTTTCGATTATGAAAATTGTTACATTTCCCTCTCCCAGTTAATTTTTTACCCACAACTTTTTATAATTTAATAAAATATTCCTTGACTAAAAATAATGATATAAGAATAATATAAGATATAGTATATAAGCTCCATGAAATTATAATTAAAAAGCGTTTGAGAGATGTAATTTACAAATGGTATAAACAGCGTGGGCGAATTACAAAACCCGAACGGTGCATAATTGAATTCAAACGTTCTTTTTTTGTTACAAACGCTGTTTTTCTGTATTGGAACGTGGAAACCCCGTTACTTCTGCTGGTATTATCGCAAAATGAGGGCTGAACTACTCCTGCTTTTAACAATCCTCAACTTGCTGCTATTCGATTTCTTGCTGCTGTGCTGGTAGACGGCTAGGCAACTATCGAAATAGCTTAAAATTGTGTGAAATAATTTTCTTTTCTATAGGACACGTTAAATCTCTTTTAATTAAATTATAAACGGCGATAATCTGTTCAGCTCTTTAGAGTATTTATTGCAAACATATGTCCTAGTATTTTCTTCAAATATATTGTATACTAAATGTTGTCCCTTTTCTGTCTTTCTCTGTAAACATGCAGCTATCGTCAATAATTATAAAATCGTAATCCAACATACAACTTATTGTCTTGCATAGCAACAAACTTTTGTTCAACCTTTATGCGTCAACCTCAATTTGCATTGTCGCTGCCAGTGCTGCTTGCATTGTTGTCCACTGTTTGTTGATGCTGCAACCTGCCTTTTAAAATAAATTTGTGGTTATAAACTTTAAGCTGAATACTGAAGTTGCCACAGTCTGCGTTACAGCTCCAATTTGTCTTTCTATTCTTCAGTAATTTTGTTTCTTTAAAGCTATAGTGTATTTTTATTTGTTGCTGTTCTGTCTTTTTTAAACTTTAGTTGCTTGAGTAGTGCCAATAATAATAATACAGGTTATTTTGGGGTTTTTAAACCAATTTATTTTCCAACACCAACTGTTTCAATCTAATTCTCCAAGACCACTAACTTAAAAAATTATATTAAGCATACCTGCATTATGCTGAGTTTACATCTCTTTGTGTTTTATTCATAATAATTGTGCACCAATTCCATTCTTTCGCAATGTGGCAAAAGTCAATATTAGACGTTGACTTTTAGTATTTTAAACATCCGCTTGGAAACGTGGTGTTGTGTTAACTTATACACAAAAATAAACATATTACAAAAAAACATTCATTTTAATTAAATATAAATATGCAAAATTGGGATTATGTGTATTTCAAGTGTAGACAAGTAAAGCATTATAAGTTGAGATTAAATTGGATGCTTTTTTTCTTCACGTTTTCTAGTTGCCTGTATGTCAAAATTTCTTAGCTGGTACCTTACTACGGAGTTAAAAACCTTTGATAAATACGTCCCAACATCTAACTATACATTCAATGTCTTAAATAAGGCATTGAGAATTAAAAGAAATGTTCTAATAATATATGTATAACCAAGAAAGAAAAGAAAAAGAAGTCTTTTTATTTTTACTTTGTTTATTTAGTACTTATCTCGGTGTGATTTGCTACACCCTTCCCTCCTTACCCCCCACCACATTTATAACAAATTTAAATGAACCTTTTTAACATGCAATAAGAATTTTGAAAATTGGTCCACAACTGACGTAGTTATTTATTATGTAATGCATTATTACAGCGGGCAATTTGTGGCACGTCAATTAAAAAACAAACATCCCAAACTTTAAAAGTTGCAACTTTTCTTCAAAGGGGAAAAACCCGTTCCTATTTGAAGTATCTACCTATTACAATTCAAAAGTTAGAGATCAAACAAAATATTTTTTTTTATATTGAAAAGGCGTGTGCTTTAAAATGACTATAACGCGGAAACCAATACACATAGAATTACTGTATGTATATGCATAAAAACCTTATAATTGATTTTACCTTTTATAAAGTCATGCAATACAGAGAACATCGATTTCACACACTATACAACTTATTTTTTATATACATATATGTATATGAAATGTGTAGCCTTAGAACAAGTGATAAATAGTTTTTAGCTTGGTTTATCCTAAAAATAAGCAGCAAAATGTAATAAGGGAGGTTACAATTCACTCTGTACCTGTTTTTATAAAAAATATTAAAAGTACTTTGAAAACTATTTAAAATTACATTAGATAAATTTTATTAATTATATTCATTTATGCTAAATAGAACAGAATTTACAAAATTTTTTCTGAATACGTTTTTTTTTATTTGTTTAATAATTCAAGCACAAAATAAAGTATTTCATTCAGTGTCCGCCCAAGCGCCTCACAGGCATTATAGGAGCAAGATGGCATACTTACAAGGTTGAATGTACAAAAATTAAACTATTAAAATTTCAAATTATTACAGAAAATGAAACAATGTTATAATATAAATTAAATAATAAAATTAAAAACTTGTTTATAATAGAAAAATTTACTCAATATGTTATGTCTACAGAAATATTTCAATTTTATTTAACATTTACATTACCTTGCATTTCATTTACCTTGCAGGACGATATTTTTTTTAAATTCTTTTTGTTAACTTTCACTTAGCAGTTGAAATATTAAATTTCATATTACTCGTAAAATCCACACGTTGTTTATTTTTTTCTAGCCTACATTTTGGAATTTGCAAATAATTTGCATTCCTCGTATCGAATTGTGATTGATTGTGCGTAAAACATATGCTTATATGACCGATATTTCGTTAATACTTAAGCACATATTTAAGAATCATATAGATTGGCAAAATGTTTTACAAAAATGTTTATACAAGCAAGTTGTGGAATAAACGCTGGTAAATTATAAACTATTTTTAGAGCTTCGTTTTGCGAACGCTGAACAGATTTCAACATTACACTGTTTTTCTTATATTGTCATGTAACTAAGATGTGAATATATTAACGATTGATATAAGCTAAGTATATTTTTAAAGGTATATAGAATAACAATACCTGGAGCAATCTTTTTTTTAATGTCTGTTATATGTGAATCCCAAAGGTTACATTGCGGTGTAAATCCAAGATACTTAATTGCATGTATTTCCTACAGAAATTAATCGAGTAGAAAGATTTAGGTCTAAAGCAAATTAGCTATGCTTTATCTAGATTGATTTAGCGCACCAATTGAAAAATCATTCTTGAAACAAAATCTTCCGTAAATGGATAAAGGAGGCACACATCATCTCCGAAAATACACATTTCCCCCCTTAGATTTAGACTTTTAAATCATTTATATAAATAATGAAAGGAGAGCAGCGTTCACTTCCTTTAGGCGATCCATAGTTCACAGCACCAATGAAACTGCTATCTTCATTAACTTGAATATATTGTTTCTCACTTTTAAACATTACCAATTCGTTTCCTTCCACGCCATATAACGACAATTTATCAAGAAGTATTTGGTGATCCACTTTTACCATGAAATAAAAACCCTATCATTGTTTAAATAAATAATTAACTGTCATATTGAAATTCTCTTTATAAAGAAAGCATAACCGATGAAGAATTATAATAAAGCAATCCATTAAAAAACCAATAAAGAAAAACGTGTTTGTTAAAAATAACCAATCCTTTAACAGGTTATGAGCCCAGCATTTGGCAGGCAAACATCAGATAAGTAAAACAACTAAAATTTAAATTTTAACATAACGATTATTAATTAAAATCATTAAAAACAACATGGACAAACAACGGGAGTACACCGAAATACAATGGCTGAAAATTGAGCAAAATTTCGCCATGTAGAAATTTCAGATAAATAGTTCGGAAAATAATCATGTACAGGGTGGCCCAGAAAGACCGAAGTGGTGTGAATTGCTTATAACTTTTTATTTAAGAGATATTTTTTTAATTTTTTTTTTTTTAAATACATTAAATTTATGGGGAATATTTTTGGATTGGTTATTAAAAATGATATCCCGCAAGTGGTGGCCATATTCTGCTTCGCACAAATGTGCTCTTTCCAACACATTTTCCATGACCTTTCGCAAAACTTCCGGTGGTATGTTGTTAATTTCTTCTCGAATATTGGTTTTTAACTCCTCAATAGTCCTAGGCTTATTAACATAAACTTTTCCTTTTAAATAGCCCCAAAGAAAACAGTCTGGAGCGGTTAAATCCGGGGAACGCGGAGGCCAATTAAAATTGCTGTTACGAGAAATTATTCTTTCACCAAAGATGTCGCGTAAAAGAGTCATTGTGGCCCTCGCAGTGTGCGCTGTGGCTCCATCCTGTTGGAACCATATTTGCGGATGGTTTTCCACGGCTGGCCTTACAAAATTTTGCAACATGGCCCGATATCGATCACCATTGACGGAAATGGCGACACCTTGTTCATTTTCAAAAAAAAATGGGCCAATGATCCTTTCTGAAGAAACACCGCACCAAACGGTACACTTAACTGGGTGCAATTGTCGTTGATGAAGTACTCTCGGGTTTTCCGTAGCCCATATCCTACAGTTTTGCTTGTTAACGAACCCATTTAATTGAAAATGGGCTTCGTCACTCATTATTAAGTTATGAATAAAATTTGGATTCTCTTGTGCTTTTTGCTGGAAATAAATTGCATAGTCAAGTCGTTGCTGGTAATCTGTTGGTTTCAATTCTTGGACAAGTTGAATTTTGTATGGAAACAATCCTATGGTGTGCAAAATTCGCTGCAGCGACGTTCTTGAGAGGCCCAGTTGTGACGAACGTCTCCTGGTTGATGTTTCTGGATCCTCCCGAATACTCTCCTGTACCACTTGAATATTGTCAGCCGTGTGGACAGTTCGGTGTCTGCCGGGACCAGGAAGGTTCCTTACTGCTCCTTGTTCTCGAAAATTTGCAACCAGACGGTTTATTGTTGACTGAGAGGGTGCAACCCCCACATTAAAGTGACGACGGTATGCACGCTGAGTCAACACAATGGACCGTTGATTTGAAAAGTAAATTTCAACAATTTGGGCACGTTGTTCAATTGTGTATTGCTCCATTATAAATTATCCAAGTCTTCTTTACGAAATACTGAAAAGAAAAGAAAAAAAAAAATTATAATAAAAAAGTTATAAGGAATTCACACCACTTCGGTCTTTCTGGGCCACCCTGTATAACAGCATGGGATTCAACAGCAAAGTCAGAGAAAACTCTCGGTAACCTCCCTGCTCGACTATTAACTAAAGCAAAAATATTGAATAGTGCCTCAAATGAGAGAAAAGAATCGTATTTTAACAAGTTGCAGACGTACAGGAACAAAAATAATTTTGAACGGAAAACATCAAGGGAAATGTGTACAATCTGCAACAGAAATAATCATAATGCAAAAGACTGCTATTATAAAAAACAATGTAAATTTTGTACAAAATTTAACCACATTGAAAAAAAGTTTACTTCAGAAAAGAGCATGGACAGAAAGAAAGAAATTAGCCTTATTTACTAAAGAAGACACAAAAAATGCCTGAATGGAAACAGAGTTTGTTATAGATTCAGGGTGCACTGATATGATAAATGATGAAAACATATTGAAACAAGTGAAGAAAAATAAAACACAACTATGCACCGCTAAAGAAAACGATTTATTAAAAGCTAAGACGAAAGGAAAAATTGAAACAAGTAATTTTTCAATAAACAATGTTATATATTTGCATAACTTAAAGACAAACCTGTTATCTGTGAATTCCCAAACAGAAAATAATGCTCAAGTAATATTTACAAAGGATGATGTAACAATAAAGAAAAATAATAGAAAAATAATAAAAGGTATTAAAAACCAAAATGGACTTTACACAATTAACTTACATAGAAAGAAAGAAATAAGAGAAAACCGTATATAACTATTAAAACAAATGCTATGGGATGGCACCGCAAGCTCGGCCATGCCGAAAATGAGAAATGAAGAATATGTTACAAATGGTTGAAGGGCGGAAAATATCTGGTGCAGACATCGATAATATGCCCAATTGAGAGATTTGCATTCAGTCGAAACAAACAAGGTTTGCTTTTAACACAAACAGATCAAAAACTAACCGATCATTGGAAATTATTCATAGAGATATTTGTGGTCCAATTTCACCGACATCGTGGGATAACAAAAGGTACATATTAACAATGACAGATGATTATACTAACCACACTAAAATATGCTCGCTTACCAATAAAAATTAATACACTAGTAACAGTATAAAATACTTTTGCAAGCAAAATGGAATATTATTAGACTACACATCATAATATAGCCCCAAATTAACTGGAAAAGATGAGAGATACAATCATACACTATTTGAAAAAATAAGAGCCATGATGTATGAAAATAACGTTGATGATAAAGTTTGGAGTGAAGCTGCAAGAACAGCTACATACATATTAAACCGCATACCTGTAGAGAGACGTAATAAAACACCAGCAGAAAACTGGGCGGTCAAAACGCCAAACTTAAAATATCTTCAGATTTTTTAAATTGAAGCCTTCAGGAAAAACTTACAGCACCTACAAAAACTAGAAAAGCGAAGAAAAAAAATACATCATGATGGGATATACACTCAGGCTATGGAGTTAAGAACAACGCAAAGTATTAGAAAGAAGAGATCTGATATTCCTAGACAAAAAAGACAGTGAATAGAGAACAAGAGATAATAATACTGTACAGGTAATAAATAAGAGTAAAAAAGACGAGGAGAACGAAGAATTAGATTAAAGGTTTGAAAGAATATGATGCAAGTAATGAAGAAGAAGAAGGAGTGTTAAACGAATCCATGAAAGAAGAAAAACATAACATAAAAAAGACAATACACAATGCTCAATAGAAACTACTGAAAATACAGAAATAAAAAGGAAAATGCCTACTTAACTGAAAAATTATGTCACTAACGTAGCCTACTGCTTAACAGCTCACAAAGATGTTCCTAAAACTTTTAAGGAAGCTTAGTCTGGAAGAAATCCCTAAACAAAGAATTAGAAACACTGAAAATGTTGAACATGGAAAGGGGAAAATCCTCCACAAAATATAAGATCCATAGATACGAAGTGGATTTTTAAAATTAAAGAATATGGAACGACAAAGGCCAGGGTTATAGCAAGAGGTTTCCAACTCAAAAGAGACGAACTTAGTGATGTATACTACGCACCTGTTGCAAGAGTTTCAACGATAAGAATGTTTTTCTCGAAAGCAGTAAATGAAAATCTCTCTATAAGACAATTAGACATTCCAACAGCTTTTCTAAATAGCAAACTCCCTAAAACTGAAATATACATTAATCCACCTCAAGGAATCACATGTAAAAAAAAGGCTCTTAAACTGCAACGTGCCCTATATGGATATGGGTTAGAAGAATCATCAAAATGCTGGAATGAGACCATTGACAGTTTTGCAAAAGTGATTTTGTTTTTAACCAATCAGAATATGACTATTGTCTGTACTACAAAAGTGATTGCTGGATGTTGATATACATACTTACGTCGATAACATTTTAAAAAGCAGTTCAAGGCAAAACACTTAGGAGAAACAAACAAATTTTTATGTTTTAGAGAGAGAAATAATATTAATTGAAAGAATTTTGATAAAATTTGATATGACAAAATGCAATAGAGTCAAAACGCCTATGAATACCAACTTCTACACAATATATCTACTATATTTAGTTTTAACCTCAAGACCAGATCTGACGTATGCAGTCGCTTTTTCGATAGACCGAATAATGAGACGTGGAAAGCTGCAAATAGAATACTGAGATACATAAGGAAAACCAAAGATAGGGGGCTAATATTTGGAAAAGGAATAGATCTTAATGATTTTACCGATGCAGATTGGGCCAACAATAGACAAGATAGAAAAACTATAAGAGCAGGTTTGGTATTATATGGTTAAAACCCAATAGCATGGTTCTCAAAGAAGCAAAACTGCGCAGCACTTTCAACCGAATATATTGCTGCCGCCATGATGGCACAATAACTGGTTACCCTAAAAGGAATAAGCGAACATCTGAACTGCAATAGCAAGGGTAATTTATGTGTCGACAATCAAGCCGCCATTTGTATGACCAAAAGCTATGAAAACTCGAAAAGAGCAAAACACAAAGATAGAAAATTTCACTTTATTAAAGATTGAGTTAATACAAACAAAATATATATAAAATATGTATGTTCGAATCAGAATTTAACTGATATATTCACAAAATCTTTATGCTATCAAAAGATTGAAAATGTAGTAACCAAATTCATGTCTTGAAACTAACAATAACTTACTTTTAACAATAACACTACAAAATATGTATGTATATAAATATAATAATTGATATTGATCTGTTGAAACTAAGTTTTTACACCTGTATATAAGATTACTAAGTTTAACACGATGGAGTTTTCATTAAAATAATGAATTGCACTTTCAATATTATTGAAATTAAACTTGACTTGATAAAATGAAAACCCTATTATTGTTCAAACAAATGATTAACTGTCATATTGACATTCTCTTCTTAAAAAAAGCATAACCTAAGAAGAACTACAATAAAGCAGTCCATTAAAAAACTAATAAAGATAAATATGTTCATGAAAAATAACGAAACCCTTTAACATCCACAAGGTGAAGCGCTTTGGAAAAGTGTAAGAGTACTCCAGCAACAATTTTAAACCCGTCATCTATTCCTTCACAAATCAATTGAACCACATTGAAAACTGCATCCTCAGTACCACAACCTTGTCTAAAACCAAATCGGTAGTCATAAATAATATTATTTTCGTCCATGTAACTCGACATCCTTTAAAAAATTGTATCTATCATCGAAAGTAATGGAATTGCATGATACCTTATAACAATTCAAGCATTGGCATCTTTTGGTATTAGAACAATTTTATGAATTTTGTCCCGGAATCAAAGTACATGTGTGATGTGAAACATATGACATTAGTGAAATTTGGCTGGAGTTTAGTAATTCTTCCCTTACGATGATCAATGTTAAAGGATTTGGTTGGATAGAATTGGTTAGCTTGGCATAGTCAAAACTGTTTTTCTACATAATCTACGGAGTTGCTTCTGTAAATAGTTGATTTATCTTAATAGAAGTGCCTTTAAGAAATTGTGATTCAGAATCAAATATGACACTGCGTAACTATTGCTTTTGGGGAAATATCAGTCATTTCTGCTGGTGAATTGTATCAGCTGAGGGGACAAAAGTTTGCACAATGGGACTGGACAGTCAGAACAAAATAAAAAATAGCCAAGATTCAAATCAGAAATGGTCAAAAAACACTTTTTTACCTTTTCTCTCCGACACATTTTTCTAGTTGAAGTACAATGCACTGCATATATAAAAATCGTCTCCTGAGTTGTGGTGTAAATAAAAATAAAAAACGATGCTCCGAACTAGGTTGAAAATTCGTTCAGCCGAGAATGTAATGGTACGTTGACTTGATGTTGTATTTTAGTTTTGGTACTTTCAGTTGTATTGATGTTTGATAAAAATTCGGTGATACCATTCACTTGTGACCCCGATTCTACCATGACATTCAGCTTCTTGCGGTTCAGTATCAATTGCTCTGGTACGTCAACCAACAAAGTGACTTGTTCCCATTTCAGTTGACCAGCATAATGTGGAAGTGATTTTCACAAAATTTGCTGCCGCTGTTGAGCTCACCTGAAAGTTTCCTGCATTGTTTGTATGAGTTTTAAATATCAAGATTAAACAGTGAATAAGTTTTGTTTTTGTCTGTAATATCAATTATCTTAGAAAATAATTGTTGTTTTTCTTTCTCTACAATATTAAATTCATTGTATGGATAATAAAGTTGCTTTTAGATGAAGCCTCTTTCACAGATTGTAAATATATACATATACGTTGCACATTCTTGGCCAAGGCAAATGTCCGCGCAATATCTTTATCTTTGGAATATGGTTCAACTGAAACAGCGATATACATTTCGATAGACGTTTCAGTGTTTTATAACATCTATTTTGCTTCCTAATATTTCATTCCAAAAACATATGTACACAAAAAAGAAATAATTTTTAAATGCTTAACATTTTTATACGATATTTTTATTATTCTAAATAAATCATTTTGAATAAAAATATCTCTTTAATAAAAAAATTAAATAAATTTTTTTAAGACAGTGAAAAAATAAAATCAATTTGTTTTTTCTATGCCCTGCACAATTTTGCGTAAAAAAAATTGGCAATAATGAGTACCACAAGAAGTTGCCAAGATTTTGTACTTGACTTTTGTTAGTAGTGTCGCTTGATGGCTGCCACAGTTGCCTGTATTCGTTTTTTGACGTATCGGTCCTTTCTATGCAGTTTATATTGTTCTGCTCCAGCTGAAAGATATGCCTATGAGCCTCTGACACCCACATGCGACCAACCGCTAACTATATACCAGTTGCACTTAAGGTAGAATATTTTTAAAGAGTGAACAGGTGTAATGAAAATATTATAGCCATAATAATAATAATTTTTCATAAACTAATTTTTTGTAATTGATATACAAACACAAATGGTATTAGCGCATACAAGCATTAATAATCCAAAAGATATATTAATGCGAATACACTCGTATATAGGTGTGAATTAAAAGAAACTGCTGATTTTTGGACTCTTCATCATGTTATGAGTCCGCAATCTTTTTTGCAGATAATCTAAAAAAAATTTAACTTATGACCAAATTAATCCACTGCCTCTGATCTGTCAGCATTAATATTGTTAATGAATCTTTTTTTATTATACATTTTCTTATAGTATACACACCTGGCTGCACAGTTAGTTTTAATCTTAATATTAAAACTTCTTGAATTTTCTATTCTTTTATTATTATTAAATAAATTTTGTTTTTATTTTTGGCGCTGGGGTAACATCAACATCTTCATTTAACTTGCAGTAAATCGAATGAACAAATCAATAATTCAAAAACTACAGCTTAGATTAAAAATTTGCATAGATTTTCACAAATGATAAAAAAGAGACATTCAGCAAATCATGTTTACGTATAATATATAAAGAGAACAAAAGAGAATTGTTTTATAGAAAGTAGTATGCATTCTTGAAGAAATCTACGAATTCAGCAAAATTATTTGGATCTCTGATTGAATCATGATCCCCCGCCCACGTCGTTCCTACTCACCTTCTTTCCGTTATCCTACTGCTCATGCGGTGGTTTGGCTTGTAAGGAGTAACCGTAGGAGATAAGCAGTTTGATCAAAAGAATTTCGGACCGTATGAATTTTGTTCGTTCGTTTGTATAATAACATTTAAAACAACAAAACTTTCAATCTTGTTCCTGTGTTAAATGCAATTAAACTTCAACGTATATGTACTTATCGCCATGTATAGTTAGTCTATCAAAATTTCTTTGGCAAGAAATATTTTGAACATTTACAGAATTGCACATACACACGTATTTTATCTCAGGAAATTACTGAAAATTACAGACTAACTAACTTTATTTTTCTATTTTTTCAGATGAAAAACCAGCTGCAATGCAGCATTTTAACAGGACTATATGGGATGAATTAAACAACAATAGCATGAGTACAACCGGAACAACTGCTGCAAACAGTTCTCTAAACATACTTCCCAGCATATTTTACCTCAAACTAATTTTATTTTATTCATATCAACTGCATGCTATTGGTACACTTAAATTGATTTTAAGCATGTTGAGAAAAAGAAAGAAATACAACGTAAACAGATGAAGTATAATTCAATTAAAAATTAAACTGTAAATTTGCAAGGTTAAATAAAATTATTTCTAAATATCATGCATGAAATTCAAAATATTTGTTGTATTATAGATACATACGAGTAGATGTACTTAAGAGTATATATGTGGCACAGGAGCAAAAATATGTTCTTGAAAAATGTGTAACGTCTATTCTGGAAAAGTTATTTTCTTAATCAATCTTTATTTCGAAAAATAAATTTGCAATGTATTGATAAATGAGTAATACGGAGGTTGTCATAAGATCAAAGCAAATTCAACTGATTTTAAATAAATAATACTAAAAGTATGTAATATATTTCATTCAAATGTTTGTTTTTCAGCTTTATAACAAAAAAAAAAATTACAAACAGAAACTCAAAAAGCTTTAAAACTTTGATTAAAACGTTGATCACAGTGGAAGTCGGGCAGCTTTTAAATTAGTTTCAATAATTAATATATGGTCGCCTATCATTATTGATTTTCCACGCTTTTTAAGCTTTTTGGAATAGATTCCCCTATTTTTTTTAAATACATCAGGTTGATTTGGTTCCATTCTTCATATAATGCGGTTTTAGGCTGGTCTATTAGTGCAAAATCTTTTTTGCAAACGCCACCCAAGTCCGTTGCACAAGTGCTCTAATATATGTATACATATATACATACACAAACACACACACACACACAAATATATACATATGGGCATTTTCCTCTACATTGCTTTGAAAATGTCAATATACATACATGCTCTTGAACCTCACGCTTCACTGTTCTTTAGTGCTTTTGTGTGAAAATTCTTTAGTATGTGTTAAGACCACAAAAGCCTTAACTGATCCGATCGCAAAGCCTTGGTCAGTTGGGTTTCTCCGCTTCACTGAGGCATATACTAAGGCTAATTTTCGTTGAACAAACTTGACGTTGTATTGTTCTATTTGTCCCTTTTTCTTAATATTCCTCGCCAAGTGCGTTCAAACTGTCGAAAATGGCTACTTCCGTTTTCTTTTTTTCTTCTTCTATTAATCTTGTTGGACGGTTCCTGAATTTCTGCAGCATACGAGAAGATCGCGAACTCAATCAATCGCTTCCGGTCCAGCACAGATAACTCTACTCCTGAACTATTCAGTATGCTTACACACCACACATTGGAATCACAAAAATTGCGTTGAAAAGAACCTGTAAAATGCTTCATTTTAATTTTACCGTGCTCTAAAATGATATATATTTTTTTACATATGGTCTCCTTCGTATAGTTGGCCATAGGCATTGTGGAAAGTCTTGAAGTAGGAATGAAAGGGTAATTTTGTACCTCTTGAATTATTAATTTTTCATCTCTCCATCAAATTTGTTTTTGTACAGGTGCTCGTTGTTAATTCTTTTATCTTTTTTGTATCCCATAATATTGTATCCCATAAATATGTACAGTCGACTTGCTTTAATTAAAAACTCTTTGTTTCTCTTTGACCTTCGATTTCTAACTAAATAGTTATTGATAACTTATTTTCTCTCTTTCCAAGTCGACTGTTTCATGCTGTTCGGCATTACAAGAACTATTAAGAAATATTGTTAAACTGTGCCTGCAAATATGTTACTTACAACACAAAAATAATCGGAAGTCGTATAACATAATGATAATAATAATGATATTAATTTCTATTTTCTTCTTTACTTTGCTTTTGGGTTATTTGCGAATTACTTTCAAAATACCATTTTGGAACATTATTGTTAATGTCTTTATTACAAATTTTAATTGTGCGTTAAAAGCTTAATCAAATGTGGTTCGGTGCACAATTTATTTCATAGATTTAAATTTAACAGTTTTCAAATATTTATATTTTTAAATATAATGAGTCATAGAGAAAACTATGAGTTTGATTAGAGACATAACTTTTTGAATTTGTTATTTATTAAGATTTGACCTGATTTGATTTTGACTGCCGATCGAAATACCACGTTTTTATAATTGTTAAATAGTTGAGAAATCGGAGAAAATTGAGCACAAGTGTAGTATGTACATATATGCAAAATACAATAGAATATAATTAATCTGTAATTTATTTACATGAAATTTTATAAAATAAATTTTCAGATTTTAGCTGTATTGTTAAAGCTGAAGAATACGTTTATTTTTACTTCTAGATACTTCAACAAAATGTACTCATATGCATTTCTTGCAAATATAGGTGCATAATAAGCTAAGGCACCTAAAACAGTTGATAAAAATCTACCAAGGATTTGCCTAATTGGAATAGGAACCTATTTCATATAGTTGAATTGAAGACGTTTCCCCATTAGAACACCAGATGTCAAGTCTGGTTCAGAGCAACAAAAGTGTTTCCAAATTTTATCAGGACGTGTACACACACCTCTATTTTATCTTAAATAAAATTAGGCGTTTAGATACGAGCAACGAATCGCTCATTTTACTAACAAAATCATATAAAGAAAAAGCCCTTGACATCTTTATCAGGGGCTTGAACGGAGGTTTACTCCGGCCAGAGCCGATGGAAGTTGACCAAAGTATTCGCTCAAGACACATTAATTACATGAACCGGATGCATAAAAATTTTTGACGGGATTTTGGGAAATGATACCCTTAGGGAACTACAAGCTGTAATCCATACAGGAGACAGTTATATGATGTTGACAACCGGAAATAGATAGGTCTTAAGCAAGTACCACCAAAAACGGTTAACCATAGAAATATTAAATTAAATAATTTAACAAATTAACAAAAAAAGAGGGATGAATTCTATCGTGGAAGAACACTCAAAACTTTTTCCAAATGAAAAATTTACCTATACAACAAAAATTGTTGGAGAAATTAGAATTATAATAAATGTTCCAGTTTACACAAGATTCTACCCGTATCCCGCATCTTTGAAAGCAGAAGTTGAAAATCAAGTAAATGCACTTCTGCACGAATCATAAGACCATTTAGGTTACCGTACAATTCACCGGTGTGGATTGGGCCAAAAAGACCAGACTCAGCAGGGAACAAACAATACCGTAGGGTTATAGGTTATACGAAACTAAATACGGTTACAATATCGGACCAATATCTAATTCCGGATATAAACCACGTGATATTCCATCTTGACAATAGCCGATTTGCTCGTTTCTGGAGTTAAATAGTGGTTTCCATCAGATTCCACTAAAAAATCTGACATTGAGAAAACTGCTTTCTCATTAAACAACGGTAAATATGAATTTACACGATTACCGTTCGGTTTAAAAAACGCTCCATCCATATTAAATTTCAATATATAATAAAAGTATTTAGAACGTTGGAAGATGTGAATACAACTTGATAAGTGTAAATTTTTTGACAAAAGCGTAGAACTTTTAGGTTACGTACTATCTTGTAATGGTGTGAAACCCAATCGCGCAAAAGTAGATGCTGTTACAAATTTCCCCCCACCTGCAACTATGAAAGAACTTCGTAGGTTTTTAGGCCTGCCAGGATACTACCAACGTTTTATAAGCGATTATGCAAAATTGCAAAACCCCTCACATCCCTTTTAAGAGGGTAAGTCAGCAAATGTCAAAATTTCTCTAAGGAAAGAAGCAGTAGATTCTTTCAGAAAAATAAAAAATTCTCTTATCTCCGAGGACGTTGTTCTGGCCTACTCAGATTATGGCAAAAATTTTGAATTAGTAAGCAGTAGTTAAGTAGCATTTCGCAAGTGGCGCAGTTCTGTCCCAAGATGATAAGCCTATAGCATTTATATCAAGGACACTAAATAAAGTGGAACAACATTACGCACCAAATGAAACAGAGATGTTGGCCATCATTTGAGCCTTGAACTCACTCACTATTTTATAAACCTGGTAAACAAATTTTGTTGCAGACACTTTGCCCACAATACCGCAACAGGAATCACCCCTCAACACATTATCAAAACTACAAAATCTGATGAGAGCTCATATCACGGGTTAATATTAAGTCTAGAAGCCCCAATAAATGCATTTAAAAATCAGATATTCTTAAAAACTGACGTAGCCTCAACGTATACATATAACGTATGTATATTAATATCAGGAAGATATAATAATTGAATTACGTAATAGAATACACAGAAACGCTAAAGAAAATACAACTCAAATCTTAGATGAGTATTACTTTTCCACCGTGGTAAACAAAATCAAAAAACTATTAACAGTTGTAAAACTTGTAAACTAAACAAGTATATCCAGCATCCGTCAAAAATGCAAATACAGGCAACATCTATACCTACGATGACCAGATGTAAAGACCAAATAAATAAATATTCTTTTAATTCCTGCAATACGCAAGAATATATTTTAACCACATTTATAGTCTTATGAAAAATTGCATTGATTTTGCAATCAAAATAAGTTATAAGGATGAGGATCTCAACTTTATATTTCGTCGTTCGACAATCCTAGATTAGGCCAGAATTCGATTGAACTGGTCTACGACTTGTTCCAGGAGTATCAACCAAAGGCTCGACACAATAAGCCAATCGCAGCCGATAAGACGGACGACAAACTAGAAGCAGGAACTCCATCCCAAAGGAGAAAAAACGTTCCACAGGAAAAGAAATTAAAAGCAAAATTAATTTGCGAAGCACTTCACACTTCCTAAACTAATGGTCTGATTCCACATGATTACCCAACGAAAATACCGAAAGCAATATTCAAGTTGTTGATTTAATGTCTGCTAGAAAGTTATACAGAAAATCATTTAACATACATATAAAAAACAAAATGACTAGTGATAAAAAAAACATTGAAATAATAAAATAAATTAAAAAGAATAGTGAGTGTACATACAAAAATTACAGCAAAAACAAACTTAAAGAAATTAAAGTTAAAAATATGTGAAGAAAATATTACAAGAGATTTAACAAAAAAATGTATTTATACTTAAGATCACTCGTGAAAGGCAAACAATAAACAAACCACTTCTACAAATTAGACAATTTTTAACCATTGAAAATTCAGAATAAAAAACTTTCAAATTTCTTAGAATCTTGTTTGCATATAGTGGAAACAATATTTTTAAGCCTAGGGCAAAATTTTATATCGATAGGAAATAAATTCTTCGAAGTTTCCCCCTATCACCCACACTAGGCAAAACTGAAAGAAAATGTAAGTTTAACATTAAGCTGTCAGAACTGTGAAGCAACAATTACAGAAAATCTCAACTTATTTAGAAATATTTAGAAGTTGCAATTGAAGTCTTATGAAAGCTTCATAATTGTACAAAAAGGCGAGGCAGAACCAGACTACAACGATAAAGTGTCTAAAGCTTTAATAATACGTGCGATAAGGCTCATAAAATGAAAGTAACAATTATTGGTCTTTGGTCATCTACGGGGACAGCAAATCAAAATGAGACGGTAAGTGTACAGCAGCATACTATTAGACTTAAATTGCCGTCAGGCAACATAGAAGTTTTTTATGTGCGTTATGCAAAATGGGCAGCGCTTAACGATATGGTCCAAGCGGTGATTGGGAATCATCCACACTTAGCTCCAGATCAAGGGCTTTACCACTTACGTAGCAAGGCGAGGGAAGGCTGGCTAAATCGTAAAACATTAAGATTTGGCCTCAGAGAAATTAAATTCGGTTTGAGAATCTTCGCATTTTTATTCATCAGCAAATAAAACAGGTGTTTAACATTCAGGCCATACAGTTGAAGGAAAGCAAATCCCGAAATCCTCAACGAACACCAATCTTTAACTATCTTCCCACCATCTAGTTTATTATGTAGAAAAATAGCACTTTGAGGACATTTGGACTACCGAGCGAAGACCACTACCCAGGTATCTACCAAAGCCTGTTACTGGGTTCTGAGACTTAAGCCATATACAAAACGCTACAGGTAGGCAACTCAACCTGTGACCAGCGACAGGATATCCGTAGGCAAACCATAGGCACGTTGGTCCCCATTCTGGGTTTACCTTTGGAGAAGGTTTAAAAAAACTTGCAATATCGAAACCATACATGAACTTTACCAGTTTTGATTGACGTGCAAACGGGGAATCCCTTTCCTTCTGTAGCCCAAAATATCAGTTTTATATACGCTCAGGTAAAACCTGTTTCCCGGGGGGATCATTGACAGATAATTGCTTGACAATAAATTAATGTGAAAGGACAATTTTCAGTTCACGCATATGTCCCTTCGACTCATTCTCGTTGATGTTAACCATCGTATTGTACTTCATTCAGTGCACCAAGAATTGCTCCGCGAAATTAGACAAAGATTTTATATTGCGAGACTGAAAAATCTCATAAAGAATTGCATTGGAAGTTGCAAGAGGGGCAATAGGATTCCAGTAACAAATTATGGGAGAATTTCCCCCCAAAAGTATAATTTTTTTTTTGCCTTTTACATATACAGGCGTGAACCTTGCATGATACAGCTTTGAATGAATTTAGCTGCTCTTTCATCCCACCTTACGCCCCCAACATGCGTGCTAGTGAAAAGCATGAAGACACACTTAAAAACGAACTAACGAAATATTGTCTCTATAATAACATTAAACGAAGTGATATCTTAACAGTAAAACTTTGAAACCCAATTTAATGATAATTAAAACTAAAACAGCACACAAACAAACCATTCAATAATTCAAAATAACAACTCATCAAGAATGAACTAATAAAAAGGTAAAATAAAATATTACCTCCAATATATATTATCGATATTGATGTAAAACACCTAATAGAATTTATAAGAAACGGTTCAATAATTAATGAATTTAATATAAAGGAATATTGAGGCAAAAAATCATAATTTATGAACTGAATCCAAGATCTTCAAAGAGTAAAGGCATACTTGAAGAAAACTAAAGCAATTTGTTTACTTTCACACCAAAAGGATTAAAAATAAAAACATATTTACTTAGAGGCAGAGATGCCGACATAGAACCAGCTTAACTCTTGAAATTTTATAAAGTTCTTTTTCAACAAAGGCATA
This sequence comes from Epicampocera succincta, assembly GCA_932526305.1. Taxonomy (NCBI): domain Eukaryota; kingdom Metazoa; phylum Arthropoda; class Insecta; order Diptera; family Tachinidae; genus Epicampocera; species Epicampocera succincta. The sequence continues at coordinate 27,370,723 of OW052037.1, forward strand.
TGCTGAAGGAGAATTAAACTCCCAATTTTGGTTACAAGTTTTACCAGAAACTAACGTCAATTAATTGAATAAGTTTTTTTTTTTTGTACATATGATTGTTTATTGTATCTTCACAAATGAACTAAAAATAAGTATACAAATCTTAATACTAAAAAAAAATTTCTACTTGAGCCCAGCCAGTGCAAGCTTCAAGATTTTATTAATACGGCTTCAATTTCGGAAAAGTTATCTGTCTTGCGATCGGAAGATTGCAAGGGTATCCCTTCTCCTAAGTCGAGCATGGCAACCAAAGTTAAGTATGTTACGCGCAAGAGGAATGAACTTAAGTTTCTTGATATACCCAGTCACGTACCTTCCAAACTCAGTTTTTACCAGAGGTACGCTTAGATCCTCGTGAATTCGGGAGTTTTTAACATACCATGGAGCTGCTGTTATCATGCGGAGAATTTTATTTTGTTGCCTCTGAATTCTTTCAATGTTTGATGCCGAGGCAGTAACCCATAGCTGAATTCCATAGCACCATCTAAAACCTATTAGAATCGCTTTATACAGCAGAAGTTTGCAGACTAGTTTTAAAGTAGAGCTTCTGCCCATGAGCCAATGTAACTGCGCTCCTTTAAGTTTCATCTTAGTCATTCTCGCATTAATATGGGAATTCCATGTTAGTCTACGGTCGAGGTGAATACCGAGCTATTTGACATCTCTATGTTGCGGGATTGTTTGGTTGTTAATTTTTATGGGCGTGCATGTTTCCCTGCGCAATGTGAATGTGACGTGAGTGCATTTTTGTTCGTTGACTTTGATTTTCCAAAACTTAAGCCATTTCTCTAGTTCGTCAATATGTTTTTGTAATCTTAGCGAAGCTAATTGATGATTTTCATGGACACTGAGGAATGCTGTATCATCCGCAAAAGTTAAAATATGAATTTGGAAGCCTGTTGGCATATCAGAGGCGTAAATCAAATAGAGAGTAGGACCCAGGATGCTGCCCTGAGGAACACCTGCATTGATTGGTTGAGAAATCACCTTCTCTAATGATGAATTTTCGGCCGTATAAATAGCTTTTCAAAAGTTCCTGGGTGTTCGAAGGCAAGTTTAGCTTTATTTTGTGCATTAAACCATCATGCCACACTTTGTCAAAAGCTTGGTAAACGTCAATGAAAAGAGCTGAGCAATATTTTTTGCCTTCGAAGGACGTCCTTATGGCATTCACTAACCTGTGTGTTTGCTCAATGGTGCTATGCTTAGCCCTGAAACCGAATTGGTGATTTGGGATACATCCTACATCGTTTAATATGGGAGTTAACTTCATCATTAGCAACTTTTCAAACAACTTTGAAATTTTTGGCACAAGGCTTATTGGCCTATAGGATTCAACTCTAGTGGGGTCCTTCCCGGGCTTACGTATCATGGTGATCATAGACACTTTCCACTCTGCCGGATAATATTCAAGACGTAAATTAAAAATAAAAGCACAATTCTTCTAGCTACTTGAGGTAACTGTTCCAGCATTTTATTGCTAATTTGATCAATGCCTGGAGCTTTCTTGTGATCCAGATTACCAATAGCGTTTTCAACACTTCTAATATTAAACCTTAGAGGCGTGGGGTATCTGCTAACAGATGGCGGAAATTCAGCTTCATTGTCAGCTGTAGTTAGCGTGAAAACCTTTTTCAAATAGTTGGCAAATAACTCTCCCTTTTCGGAGTCATTTCTTGCCCAGTCACCAGAAGGATTTCGCAAAGGTGGTTTAGCTTGAATTGGACGTTTTAAGCCTCTTGTAGCCCGCCATAAGGAATAATCTGACTGAGTAGTACCATCTAGACTTTCTAAATATGTTTCAAGTTTCGCTGTTCTGTGAATTTCTAGGAGATTTCTCAGTCGAATTGTGCATTCTACTTTTTAACTGGGGAGACCTTAGTTGCTGCCACTCTCTTCTAACTCTCCTTTTTTCTGACACAAGTTCTTCAATATCTGAGGAATAAATCCTATGATTCGCATATCTGTCCTCAGTATGACTAGAAGTAGCGTATTGCACCGCTTGTTTAATGTTACTGGTATCTTAAAGTGGTATTTTCCGTACAGTGTGTACTTAAATATTTTTTATATTTTAGCCAATTTACTCGCGACACTGTTAAAATTGAGTTATTAAAAAGCGATCCCATTTCCTGTAGAAAACATATGGAAATAATAGTAGGGGAGTGGTCAGAAGACAAGTCGAATGAGGGCTCCACCTGTATCCATTCGAGAGCGATGTTTTTGACAATTCCAAAATCAATAACATCTGTAATTTTTCGCCGATCTGTTGGCCAGTAGGTGGGATGCCCGCTTGAAATTACATCTAAGCCCATACGAGAAATAGTGTCATAAAGTACGCGACCTCTCGGTGAAATTAATCGTGAACACCAAAATGTGTGTTTAGCGTTATAGTCGCCAGCTGCAAAAAATCGAGGTCCCAATTGATTGAAAAAATTTAAATATATATGTTTTCTGATGCTGTAAATCGGGGCGGCGAGTAAATGGATGAAAAAACTAATTTGTTACGAAAATGTTCTACACAGATGTTTGTTGCTTGAAGATAATTCTCGCATGTGTCGTTCATCAAATAATGTTTGATTCTGGATTTTATCAGAATTCCCGAACCTCTACAAGCTCTTCCGCAAGGATATTTTTTATCGTATAGGATGTAGCCATTAGTCCTAAAGAAGCTAGTGGACGTCAGGTGAGTTTCAGCAATCATCATTATGTCGATGTCTTTAGCCTTCAGGAAGTATTCGAGCTCATTTTTATGTTGGCAGATGCCGTTAGTATTCCAGAAACAAATATTTAGGCAAATCATTTATTTAAAATAGCCTGTAAGATAGTAGACTGCATTTTCAGCATTTCCTGCAACATGGTGGTCATAGAGGTCGTAAAAGTGTTTATTGACTGAACAAGGGACTGCAATGTTGCCTCTATATTGCTAAAATGCGGTTCAGAAGTTTGATTTGTGGGTTTTGGGTTCAAGCTTGTTGTGCTAGATTTTACTACATTAGCATAAGATACTTGTTTTGAGCTTTTGGCATTAATGTGGCTGGTTGACTGGATTACCTGAGGAAAGCTATTGGTCGAGACGAAAAGTGATTGCTCGGATTGTTTTGGAGCAGCTGATGAATTTTTAACCATAGGATGTTTAAAATGGGCATACATAGGGCAGCCTCTATAATTTACAGTATGGTTTCCACCACAATTACTAAATTTTTTCACCATTGAGCTATTTTTTAGTTTATTGCATTGTGCATTGCCGTGGAGTTCAACACAAATGACACAAACTGTGGGCAACTTACAATAAGTTCTGGTGTGGCTGAATTCCTGGCAGTTCATGCACTGAACAGGCCCTGCACGCTTATGTGGTTCCTCTACAGTGATTCTGCGATGCAGAAGGTATCTGAGGCTGTAGATTGGATGGCCTTCGTTCTTTTTTAAAACCCCATCACGCGGTTCTAATTCCACCCTAAAAATAGGCTGAAGAATTTTTTCACGGTTTTTAATATTACAGACGTTTTTGACTTCAAAATCTTTCTCTTCTAGGCCGGTCTTAACTTCATCAGAGCTTACGCAAGGATCAATACCTTTTATCACAATTTGAAGACCTTTTGCGCTTTTCAGTTGATATGTGTAGAAACTTCTTTTTTCTTTTTCTAACTCATTGGACAGTTTGCGGTACTCGTTTTCGCTTTTAACCTGTATTCTTGTTTCACTAATTTTTCCATGCTAAATCAATGTAACACTAAAGGTTTCTTCTCCAATTATCGAAACTATTTTCTTCACGAGTTTGCTGGAGGTGATTTTTTAGATTGAGTTGTGTCTTCCGTTTGAAGAATAGAAAATCTATTGCTCTCAGTTGGCTTACCAGAATTATTGTCTCTTGGCACTTTAGCTTTCGACGAGACTTGAGCAGACTTGGGGCTTCTCTGCCGCTTCACAACTGTGATATATATATCCATACCTACTTGTGTTTTCGGATTATTAACATTAATCGAGACAGGAGCAATTCTGATGTGACAACCATTACGGGAGATCCACAAGGGGGGCGGTTTTTTTCTTTTGTTGAGAGAAGGTTCTCCACAGATTTTCTTAAAGATTCTTCTTCAGCAATCCATGTTTCAGAATAACACCTTTGGCGAGCACTCATACAACTTTAATTTCAGTTGTCATGTAAATTGTTTAGATTTTTTTGTGTGTATTTTAATTTTATTTTACAAATAAATATTTGTTTTTAATTAATTAAAGAGAAAAATAAATTTTTATTTTGTTCTTAAATAAATTATAACTTTAAATGTCTCTACACTTATGCATTATACTGTGTTTGTTGATCTTCACCAACAACATAAACTTTATGCACTGCTCTTTAGTTTGTTTTTGTTCTTATTGTTAAAATTGTTTGAGAAGTTTTTATTCCCGTTGAATAATGTTAAGACATTACTACATACACCGTATGATGAAGTGCAAGTAGTTGCTGCTCTATAGGCAGAACTAGCTGGGGAAAAAGATAAACTAGTATGTATGTGTTCTTTGAAACAAATATGGTCTTACAAAGTATGCAAAAAGTATAATTTCTGGAAGAAATATTTAGTTGTAAAGAAAAGATATTTGCTAATACAAAATCTTGTTTAGCAAATGTAGTTAAGGGCGAAAGTTTAATACATTTCGTTACAAATATTACAAATTATTATCTCATTTCTGCCCGATATTAAGAGTTTTATGACTAATGTAAATACTCAAATTTTAAACTTTCAAAAACAGATGAATTTACAAGCATCGACAATAGATGCAATAATTTCAATGATTGAGGTATAAACGAAACTGGATTCAAATAGTCAAATAAACATAATTTTCAATAATAAATCTACAATTTATTCAATAATTAATAAATCTTACTTCCCAAGTACTTGGAAATTGGTTAAGACTTTTATCCTTGAAAAAAAACAGGTTAAGAGCCAAATAACCCAAATAAGTTGCGTCCCATTAATATATTACCCAACATAAGCAAAATATATGAAATATGCGTTAATAATTCAATAAAAATAATTTGCAATATAAGAAACATAAGTAATGAAAAGCAGTTTTACATTCATACATTCCACAATTAACGATATAGATAAACTAACCTCCGACAGTAAATAGAATTGGCATACAAATTATTACACATGACCGTGTCTTATTGCCATAGAGAAAGCTTTATATAGTATATGGAATGCAGGTCCAATACATACAATTTTTCAATACAAACTTCCTTATTAATATATAATATGGTAAGTGACCCAGCCTGTTACCTAAATATGTGTAGCCACAAAGTCACTATAATTTACAGCAAGTAACTGTAAACTCACCGATTCTGCTTAATTTTTATATTTTAGATCTGCTACATCTTACAGACAATATATTTTCTTGTGCAGATCATATAATTATGTATAATGCAGACAACACAATAGAAAAAATTAGTTCCAACCTTCAAAATACTTACAATAATGTCGGAAAATATGCAGTTGATTGGAACATGAAAACTAATACTCAAAAATGTAAAACAATTCTATTTAGGCCGCCTGTAAATAAATGTAATAGAAATATCCAAAAGAATTTGAAAGAATTTGAAGTTTGAAATAAAATCGCATAATCGCGAATAAGAACGTCATTAAATGTATAGATACATTTTTATATTTTGTGTATATTGTGTGTAAAAGAAATGCTTTCGAAGGCTAGGAAGGACTTTAGTATATACAAACAATTATTTTACATAAAATATATAAAGCCTCAAATAGAAATAATAATTTTTTAATCCCTAATAAGATCAGTTTTAACATACGCATGTTCAATTTGGTTCAATGTATATCCCTCAAACATGAAGAAGTTAGGAGTTTTTGAAAGAAAATAAATGAGGGTCTCCAAACCGTTATTTAGAATAATAATCTCATAATGGCTCCTTTCTATACATATAAGACAACTATATAAGTCAATGTGATTGCATTTTGTTTGCTCTTCTTCAGCGTACTTTCTGTATTCCATACTTTGTTTTAGTTAACTCTGGTTGCAAGTTACTTTTATCGTGTAAGTCAGTCAGTTTATTGCACTCGCATAGTTCGATTAAATCAGAATTCTCCCAACATTGTTGGCCCTTCGAGCCGGATCGGTCTATAATTATTTAAGCAATTTAGAAAAGCATTTATCCTAAGAAAACCAAAGAATTTTGGCAGTCGGTCAGATGTATTAGGTATAGATTCAACAAAGAGAATTCATAGCGGTTTCCACATCATCATTATCATCGTCATAATTATTGTTTGCTACCTGTATTTTGCTGACTACTCCTTTCTGCGTATATCGCTCTGCCAGTATCTACGACTGTGTGCTTAACTTACTGCTCTTTGCTGTTATTCTCGTACTTTCATACATACACATCATCATCAATGATATTGGTGGCTATCTAAACAAGTGCTAATAATCTTTATCTTATATTTATCCCTTGAGAATTGGCGGATTTCTAAATAATTACTGCCTTTGCAATCTTTCTCTAAATATTTTGATTGCGAATTAAGTTAATGTGTATATGTATGTATATTTTCCTAGTAAATAAATACAAAATCATTCACAATTTGTAACAATCAAGCTATAATTATACAAATTATCTCATTGTGGACAGGCTTACCAAGTTGAAAACTTTAAATATTTACAATCCTGGTGTTACCTCCAAAATTTTAATATTGTTTGCTGTACGATTTACGGGGTTTTTAAAATTTTTTGTTTGAAACTTTTAACTTCAGTTAGGTGATGTGCGTTTATTATTTGGCTTAAATTTATTTATTGTATTGTATAGTAAGCACTGTATTGAATTAGCGTTTTTATAATGGTGATAGTTTATATTACTAATACTTTTGGATAAAGGGCGTTATTCAACCACCATTTTATAAAGATATCTTCGTATACCACAGTATATTTAAAATATTTGACTCAATCTTTAACAACAAATGGACGACGAGTAAAAGTACATGAGCGTGCAAGGCGTCTAAGTATGACGTGTTGAACACATAAGAAGTCACAAATTACATTTTGGCAAGTAAAGTGGTGAAAGTCTAAAATAAAACGCAATTTTTTATTGTAATGTAATATTATAATATTTTATTGTAATGTAATAAAAAAAAATTGTAAAAGACCTATACCCTGCTTAAGTCCTAGTGCTGCTCTAAATAAGTTCGTTCATACATACAGCACAGTACACGAATACACGATTACAAATACTGCCAGCTGCAACTGTGGCCGTGTATGAAGCTATATAATTATATTAAAGATGACAGCTACATTTACATATATTTCAATAATGCCAGTAATACGTTAAGATATACTCAATCAATTAACGATTCTTTACTTCTTTATATAGCAGTTTTAAAGCATAATTTGATTGAATAATACCTGTCAAGGAAAAGGTTTACATTCTAATCAAACGTTTCTTAAAGTTTAAATTCAATTGCATACCTTCTTCAAATGGCAGATGTGTATTTCTTCCGATCACATAATTTTGCCATATTTTCAATATTTCATTTTGTATTTGTAGCGACAAGCCGATTTTTTTAGAGTTGCTATATTACCAAATACTATGCGTTATAATGCACAAAAAATAGTTTTAACTTAAAACTTGGAAAGCCATTCGTGATATTGGAATCGGTAATGCTAAAAAATAAATAAATATCTCTTCCACTCAAAGAAATAGAAGCTTCTATAACTTTAATTCAACTCTAATTGATAGAGATGGTGTGGGAACCAACTTTCAGTTTTCGTGTGTCACTCGAAATTACGTTTTCTTAGCAAGCTCCGAAATAAAGTCGAACTTGGTAGGCACCGACAGCATACACCCAAAATTTGTTAGACTTCTTTTGCCTATTATTCTCCTATAAATCACACATCTTTTTAACACTATAATAATGACAAGCTTTTATAAATTAAATTGGAAAAACGCTAAAATTGTACTATTACCCAAACGCAAATGTAAATATAGAGCAATTGGTGTTTTGTGTTATTTTTCAAAGTTTCAGGAAAAACTATTATATAAAAAATGCACCACTAAACAATTGATCACGACCTATTGTCAAATGTAAAATTTGGCTTTCGCCATGAACATAGTTGTGTTACTACTCTGGGGTCTGGCCATACTTCATATGTTACTTATGTTAAAAGTGAAACATGCATATATCGTAAAGAAAAAGAAGAAAATTACGACAATATATATATAACTATATATCTAAATAAAGAAAATATTACTTTGTTCAAAAACTGAAATTAAGAAATTCAAGTTAAGAAAAAGGGTGAAATAAAAATTTTGTGAAACTAGAAGCATTGCAGTTAAATGATTGATTTTAGAGAAAGTTATTTCAGGGACGTGAGGCATGTACAAAAAACTGCCACTCATACACTAGAAGTTGATGCCGTTGAATAATGATGTCTCTATTCCTGAATGATTTGAAAAAGTGTGTTCATTCATACAGATGTGTTTGTCTTTTCGAATTAAGTATTTTGTACAGAAATATAAGGGTACGAATTTTTATTTTTATAGTTTTAGAGAAGAAACTTCATAAAGATTATCTTTAACATTGGAAACGTGTTCAAATTTTCTAAGTCCGTACACGTATCTTATTATGTTGTTAAACGTTACATTTAAGTTTCTTAAACATCTCGCATCCGTACAACGTAAAGGACAGCAGGTGCGTTTTTGGCCAGTAATATTCTAATGTTCAAAGGAGTGAAATATTGTGTGGACTATAACGCCCGTGACTTTACAAAAGTTTTCCCTACAACCGTGCTTTTGTGGTCTTTCCATGCTAATTTATTGTTCAAAATAACTCCTAAACTTTTAGCTTTAGGTACGATTTTCTCACCAATAATAGGGGGAATGGGCCAGTGCACTCAGGGCAAAGTTGTTGATTGCTCTCAACCTGGCGAGAAGCCAGCAGCGATCCCTGAAAATGGACTGGTCAAGCTGACATACTGCCTCCCCGTGGCGCCCCTGGATAGCCCCTACAGCACCCGCTCAGAGGTGAACCAAAGTGTGCAGCGAATCCCCTCTGTCCAGGGGTCTAAACCAGGACCCGGTCCTCCAGGTTTCGGGGGTTGTGCGTGGGGATAACTTCCCTACCGTGTAAAAACACACTAGTTTCGACACAACAACAAAGAATAAATATAAATATGGATGACTTTATTGCTGACGACCAGGAACAACGAAATAAGGATAACGATTTTCGGTTCTGCACGTGGAATGTCAGGTCCCTGAACAGACCACGTGCAGCCGATGAACTTGCGGAGGCCCTGGAAGCCTATAAGGCTGACATCACCGCCATCCAGGAAGTGCGATGGGATGGGCCAGGCAAAAAGAAAGTGAGAAACTGCGACATCTACTACGGTGATTGCTACAAAGAGCGGCGACAGTGCCTGTTTGGATGCGGGTTTGTTGTTCGAGGCAGACTTAGGCAAAAAGTCTTAAGCTTTAAATCCGTGAGTGAACGCCTCATTACAATCCGCATCAAGGCTAGGCTCGGCAACATTAGCCTAATCTGCGCCCACGCCCCTACGGAGGATAAAGATGACGACAGCAAGGATGACTTTTATAATCTCCTAGAAAGAACATACGATCAATGCCCCAGCTACGACACCAAGATCATCCTAGGAGATTTCAACGCAAAGCTGGGCAAGGAAGACATCTTTGCTAGAGTCATCGGGAAACACAGCCTGCATGACGACACATCGGATAACGGACTCAGGCTGCTAGATTTTGTAACGGGGCGCAATCTCACTGTAGCAAGCACGCGATTCCCTCACTTCAACATTCACAAAGGGACCTGGCGGTCCCCTGATCAATTAACCGTCAACCAAATTGATCACATTGCGATCGACGGCAGACACTCCTCCAGTATTCTTGATGTCCGAACATTCCGAGGAGCCAACATTGACTCCGATCACTTCCTTGTTGTAGCCAAGGTAAGATCACGGATATCAGTAGCAAACCGCAGTAGAGCACGACCACAACAGTTTGACGTCGCAAAGCTACAATCGCAATCGACCGCTGGGAAATTTGCCGATCTAGTCTTCCTTAAGCTCTCAGAGAGTCCAGCCCTGCCAGGCGAAACAACCGATGAGGAATGGAACCGTTGCCAAAATGCCATCAGAGATGCTGCCTCTGATGTATTGGGTTTTAAAATGCCACCCGGGAAAAACCCATGGTTTGACGACGAGTGCAGGCAGGCACATTCAGCGAAGCTAGCAGCGTATAAGGCGACGTTGGAGAGAAGGACGAGGGCAGCTCGTGAGCTCTACGAACGGAAGAGAAGGGAAGAACACCGGCTTCTCAAAAAGAAGAAGAAAGAGCACGAGAAGCGCGCGATCGAGGAACTGGAGAGGTGTTACGGCAGGAATAATATCCGAAAGTTTTACCAACGGGTAAAACAACTATCCAATGGATATAAGCTTCGAACAGAAGCCTGTCGTGACGAAGAGGGACAAATCGTAGTAGAGCCGCAATCGATGCTGAGAATCTGGAAGGATCACTTCTGCAGACAGTTTAACGGCGAACAAAACACCGATTCCATCGCCAGGCAGAATATTCCACTACAGATAACGGACGATGATGGTAGAGAATTCCGTCCCCCCGACCTGAATGAAGTCAAGATATCGAGATTGAAATCACATAAAGCTGCAGGAGCGGACGCACTGTCCGCGGAACTATTTAAGGCAGCCGGAGATGAACTGGTTGGGCGCATGCACCAGCTTATCTGTAAGATATGGTCGGAGGAAAGCATGCCCGACGAGTGGAATCTCAGCATCGTTTGCCCGATCCACAAAAAAGGAGACCCCTTCAACTGCGCCAACTACCGAGGAATAAGTCTCCTGAACATCGCCTACAAGATCTTCTCTGCCGTTTTGTGTGAGCGCCTGAAACCATTCGTGAACAGTCTGATAGGTCCTTATCAGTGTGGTTTCAGGCCGGGGAAGTCCACCATCGACCAAATTTTCACACTACGGCAGATCCTGGAAAAGACCCAAGAAATGCAAATCGACACCCACCACCTATTCGTCGATTTTAAGGCCGCATATGACAGTGTGTATAGGGACGAGCTATACGAAGCCATGTCTAGTTTTGACATTCCTACTAAACTCGTCAGGCTGTGTAGGATGACGATGGAGAACTCTCGCTGCTCCATCAAGGTCGGTAACGAATTCACCGAGACCTTCAATGTCAGAAGGGGATTTAGACAAGGCGACGCACTGTCATGTGACTTTTTTAACATAATTCTTGAGAAGATCGTGCAAAACTCACACGCCAACAACAGAGGCACGATCTTCCAAAAGTCCGTGCAACTGCTAGCATACGCTGACGACATTAACGTGATTGGTCGAACACAGCGAGCCGTCACTGAAGCGTTTGCTGGTATTTCAACGGAGGCGGCCAAAATGGGTCTAGCGGTGAACGAGGGCAAAACGAAGTATATGCTGTCATCAAAAAAGGACGCGCAACACCGACGACTGGGCCCGAACATCACCATAGGCAGCTATAACTTCGAGGTAGTGAAGGACTTCGTCTACCTTGGCTCCCAAGTCAACAGTATGAACAACATCAGTACCGAGATCAAACGCAGAATAACTCTTGCCAATCGCTGTTTCTTTGGGCTCAAGAGGCAATTGAGTAGTAAGGCCCTTTCTCGAAAAACCAAGTTGACACTATATACCACTTTGATAATCCCTGTACTTCTTTATGGCGCAGAAGCATGGACGGTGTCGAAGGCGGATGAGGAAGTCCTTGGTATTTTCGAGAGAAAAGTTCTGCGTTCAATCTTCGGCCCTGTTTGCGTTGATGGTTTCTGGAGAAGAAGATTCAATCATGAACTGTACGGGTTGTACAGCGACATGAGCCTAACCAGGCGCCTACGGATCCAACGGCTAAGATGGTTGGGCCATGTAGAGCGCATGGAGAATACTGCTCCGACCCGTAGAATCTTCGATTCCGAACCTGTGGGACAACGCAGTAGAGGACGCCCACGGAACCGATGGCGCACACAAGTGGAGAGGGACCTCAACCAACTTGGTGTGCAAAATTGGAGAACGCTGGCTAAAGACCGTGCCAGCTGGAAAACTTTGTTGGTTGAGGCCCAGGTTCACCACGGACTGTAGCGCCAAAAGAAGAAGAAGAATAGCAATGTCTTCAGAAATGACGGGGTTAATAAGTTTGTTTAGATACTATTAAGCATTTTGATTTGCTGGGATTTAAGCGGAGTCTATTCGCATTTAGTTTGCCATGTAAATAGGCATAAACAAATAATAAAATAATCTTAAATCTTAATAATATAAAAAAATCGAAAAAAATTTTACTTACTTGTTTTTTATTTTTATAAAGTTTTTATTTCAGAAGAAAAGAGAAGTACTTTGAACTGAAAATTTATGATTTTGTGAATCTAAGCAGCTGAAACATGTACAAATATTTTCTACTTTAGAATGCTGTTGACATACCGCGCATGAACATTTTGATTATCGCAATCTAATCTTTATAAGATTTTTTCACTTCCCGTTGCGCCTTCCTTAGAGTCTTTCTTTTTCTCCAGGGTATCAGTTCCGCTTCTAGAAGTGGAGGGGGTCCGTCTCTTGAGACAACATTTGATTGATACAATCTCGACATCAGCTTTGTTTTTACTATAAAATAAAATTGTTTCTGGTTTCTTCTTCGCATCTGTCCGTTTGGGTATAGTGGAAAGAAGATTTACGCATTTATTCGTTTTTGAAATATAGCTAAAAATTTTAATCAAATTTTCATGAAAGTGAAGTATGTTTTCTCATTTCTATAGGGATGCATATTTTGTTAAAGCAAATAGTACCAACGAATGCTACATCAAGTATTGTAAGGCGTTTTACTCCTTCTAGCGACGTGAAAAATGATCAGAAACAATTCTTTGGCCACTATTTGCGGATGATTGCAGTATAATATTTTCCTCTTGATTGACTTCATGTTTTGCTCCTTTTTTTCACCTATGTATAGTTTTGGTTCCAACTACTTAGTTTTTGAGTCGCATTGCCACTGTTTAAGCGAGTTCAACAGTATTTACATTTTTGTTGCGTGCCAATCGCAGCCAGAAGAGAGCCGACCCCGTAAGAAGAGTTCTACACCAAAACTTTCCACAGGAAAAGAAATTCGAAAGGGTATGTACGGTGTCAAATTATATTTTGTGCGGTTACAATATTCCGTATAGGCAAACACAAATTTTACATGCTTTCATATTTACATATGTATTTTAATGTAAAGTATCACAAAAAAATAGGCAAGTAAAACTTTCCACAGTAGAAAACAAAGTTAAAAAATCGTTTCAAACAACAGACTTCAGCAAAATTAAATTCCAACCCGAAAATAAAAGTACCATCACTATTGCACGGCATATAAACACCAGCGAAAAAGTTCTTCACTGTTTCGATTTAACATAATTCCCATAAATAGAAAGTCAAACATTCATTGTAAATTGTTGAGATAACGCGGCAATCCACCAATTATAAATTTAATAACATATGAACAATTTAAAAGGTTGAAGAAAATATGTAGGTGCAACTGCAAACAAAAGTACTGTTGTTACTTTAAAAATTTTAACAAAAATAAAAAAATCGCAAACAACAAATTTATAAAAAATTCCGGTGCAAAAAAGAATCACCAACAGCAACAAACACTTAACAATTCTGCAAATACAAAGCAAGAGTTCCACATACAGGAAAAAACGGGATATAAAAGGTGAGTGGGAATTTAAATAAATTTCAAAAATATTCAGTCTAACATAAAATCCGGTGAACAATGCATTTGGTGGCAAATTGTTTTGGCAGGGTGTTTTTTTAGAGGTATAGAACTTCGAATTGAAATAAAACACAAGAAAATCGTTTTAATGTCCATCAATTTGGCTTTATTGGAAGGATAATTTTATGCCATTAATGTTTAAATATGATTTCGGGCATGTGGCCGCCGCGGCTGGCTCGAATAAAGCCAATTCTACAGGTCCAATTTTCAACCACTTTTTCGAGCATATGGGGCCGTATGTTGGCAATAACGCCACGAATGTTGGCTTCCAAGTCCCCTAACGTTTCTGGTTTGTTGTAGACGAGCGACTTCACATATCCCCAAAGAAAATAATCCAATGGTGTCAAATCACACGATCTTGGTGGCCAATTGACAGGTCCATTCCGCGAAATTATGCGCTCATCGAATGTTTCCTTCAATAAATCGATTGTGACGTGCGCTGTGTGGCATGTAGCGCCGTCTTGTTGGAACCACAACTCATCCACATTCATGCCATCCAATTCGGGAACAAAATAGTCGGTTATCATGGCTCTATACCGGTCTCCATTAACGGTAACTGACTCTCCAGCATTATTTCGGAAGAAGTATGGCCCAATGACTCCACCAGCCCATAGAGCACACCAAACAGTCAGTTTTTGTGGATGTAATGGCGTCTCAAGGGTCTCATGTGGCAATTTTGCTTGCTGACGTAGCCATTCAACAAAAAATGAGCCTCATCACTGAACAAAATTTTGCGATGAAAATCAGCATCGAGATCAATCTCATTTTCGGCCCATACACCAAAATCACGACGCATTGCATGGTCTCGCGGCTTTAATTCTTGCACAAGCTGGATCTTGTAAGGTCGCAAGCCAAGATCTTTGCGCAAAATCTTCCATAAAGTTGATGGACAAAGCTCCAATTGCTGTGCACGGTGGCGAATCGATTCATTCGGGTCCTCTTCAACACTTTGCTCTACAGCGGCAATTGTTTCTTCGGTGCGCACTGTTCGACGTCTCTGCGGATGCGTATTATCACATAGAGTAAACGTAGTGCGAAAACGATCCATGGTTAACCGAATTAATTGCTCTGATGACCATAAAATGGACGGAGCTTGCGGTAAACTTCGCGAACTGAACCATTATTTTCGAAATAAATTTGCACGATTTGCAAGCGTTGTTCTTTTGTCAACCTGTTCATGATGAAATGGCAAACCAAACTAAATATTAATCACTTGACAGCTGACAAAATGGCCGCCAGTTAAAAAAGTTATGCCAACTTAAAGTTCTATACCTCAATAAAAAACACCCAATACAAACAAACCACGTTTACAAAATTTTAAGCATACAGCGCTGGAAGTTGGAATACAGTAACTAATTTTTCAGAATCTTGCTTAGAAAATTGCGTTCAGCGGTAAGAATAATTTTTAAACTGTTTTAAGTTTTCATCCCGTCGCTCACACTAGAAGCAGATTTATTATTATTGAACATGTCAAATAAAAGTAAGTAAAGTTTGACATCAATCAAATAGATGCGCTCTGCAAGAGCTTTGGAGCAATGCCGAGAGAAATTTTAGAGTTATGTACCTTATTTACAAGTCGCAATTGAAGAAATAGAAAAGAAATGGCAAAAATTAAGTGAGTCTTACGAAAGCTATATTATTGGACTAGAAGGCGACGCTGAAGTAGCTATAATAGGATGTTCGATAAGGCTCATAAAATGAAGGCAAAAATTATTGGTTTAATCGCGTCCACGACGACAGCAAATCAAAATGGGACAGTAAGTGTACAGCAGCATACAAAGACACTTAAGTTACCGCTATGTGAGACTGAAGTAGAAAGACGAGGGTGAAGGTCAACCAAATCGTAACTTTTCCTTGGCCTGGGAAGCATTAAAAATCGTTTTGATATTCCTCGTTTTTTGGCGCATCAGCAAATGAAACAAATGTTTGGCACTCAAGCCATTCAGAATGAAAGCGCGAAATGTATAAGACAAAATCAGAGCACGCTTAACGACAGTTTAGCTATTTTTGACTCACTAGAGTTAACAAATTCCCGGGATGCCATATATATTTATTAATGCGTCTCAAAACTTCCTGAGGAAACCGTGCGAGCCTGGGAAGATCAATTGAGGGACCACAAGAATTGGCCTACTTGGCAAGAAATGTCTGATTATCTTTCAAAAAGAAATGAAATATTAGAGACAGTTGCGGATATGAAAAAATCTCATGGCAAAGAAATTCTCGGGTCGAAAAATCAAGCATTTCACTCTCCAATACAGCAAGAAAAGGTAAAATTTATTTATAGATTCTGTGTTAACTGCTTATCCCCAAATCATTTTAAATCTAAGCGCAAACCTTTGTACGAGATGCAATCAAAAGCATCATATAGAGGAAAAGCTATTTTACCGATTTCAGAGCTCAAAATAAAAGCGTGCAACGAAACGACGAGAAGCCGAGCAGATCTGACATGCAACGGTGTGATGAATCGTATGAGCACACAGAGTCAAAGCCCACCATGAAAGAAACACCAACATGCCCTATTCGAACTTATTTTTCTCGGAATGATGGAACTACGATTCTGCCTACAGCACTAATTAAGCTCACACATATAGGTGAGCAATACCTGATATGTGAGCTTACCGCCCTTTTGGATGCCAGCTCTGTAAGAACTTTTATTTCCACATGAATCCAACAAAATGTATCTATCCCTGTGAGAAACTTTGATTTACAAATATCAGGTCTTGGCGGAACCGTGGTAGGAAAATCCAAAGGAATATGTTCCGTAGTATCCAGAATCTCTGACTTTACCCTAGCGTATGTAGTGCCAAAGCTGTCAAGATTGATTCCGTCCAAGTCTAGAAAGACAAGAACTTTTGGAGAAATTGATGGCTTAAATCTAGCAGATCCCGATTTCTTTAATCCAGCAGCTATCGATGTGATAATTGGCAGTGATTACTTACCGCTTATAAACCAGGTGGGCGTGAAACATAACATATTAAACTGTATAGAAGCAAGAGAATCGCTGTTTGGATGGTATTTGTTGGGGCCGGTTCTAAACAACTATATAAAAGTATTTTACATTGCCGTGCATCTCGTGGATGACAAGTGTCAATTCCTTTGAGTTTTTTTATTTTTTATTTTGTATTAAAAATAAAAACAACTCTCAATGGAATTAATAATACTTGAACAAAATCCGTAGTTCTTCCCACATTTTGGCGTGAGAATTACCGCGTCTGCTTAATTCATAGCCAAATTGAAACAAAATATTTATTTACACGCGCTAAATGAAATAACTAGTCAGACATTGGAGAAATTTAATATCTGTTTGGGCTGTGCGGTCAGTGGGAAAATAAGGTGCTTCTTTAATTCACCAGCCAGACAATTATAAAATCCAATATCTGTTTTCTGCTACCGGTGGGAAAATAATTAGTGCGGCAGAAGAGTGAATGTTTTCCGGCCTGCTAAAAATTCTCCGTGTCATTTTACGGTTTAAAACTTGGCATTATTATTAATTGTATTGCAATTTGTTTTTATTAATTATGAAACCAATTTTTTACTTTTAATTTGTATTTGTGAATCTTGTATTCTTTTATTATTTGTCTTTGTAATTTTGTTTCTTTAAATACAATGCATTTTCAAAAAAATTTATGAGTGAACTTTTGTCAGTTTGTCACCAGGTTATCGCAGTGTTATAAGGATGAGCAAGGCAAACGAGCCTGCGCTTAACATTTTGGCGACCGTGACAGGACACTGGGTTTAGGAAACCTTTAAGTCCTTTAAGCGAACAATTCAAAACTAATATACCCGCAGCCAACCATGAAGTACAGGCGCCCAATCGCAGACAACGTTGCATCAGAACCAACAAGCAGCCTACTACAACTCTATAGTCTCTCCCAAAGACATCAACAAAGCAATATGGGAACCGCAGAGCAGCTTCTTCACCAACTGAAGGAGACCGGCGAGCGTATCGCCACCATCATCCGCAACTTTACCAAGGATCTAGCTAGCCGCAAAACCCCAACGTACTACAAAGAACGATTGTCACGGCTGACCACAGCTTGGACAGAATTCGAGGAGACAGATACCAAATTACGGACTCTAAAGGATATTGATATGGAGGATGAATACTTTACTGTAGACCGCTATAATCAAATCCAGTCAATGACATATAAATATATAGCGCTGATGGAACACGAGCTCTCTCACCAAGGCAATGGAGCAATCGCCAAAAACCCTAATGACCCACCGTCAAAAGGGGGCAACCAGCCCGAAAGTATTAAAAAGCCCCCGTCCACGAAACCACAACCTACAAGTGGCCACGATGGTTTAATCAGCTGCTCCCTAGGAAAGAGGTCAGGTCATGGGCCTTATTACGAGGTGAAAATAGTCACCATCACTAAACTATGGCAGCAGCTAGAACTACTTAATGATGATCTGTTGGATAAATATCCCGATCCAGACCTCGCTGGTTAGGACACAAGCAGATACATCCACCTCGAACAAGCCGCTCAGTTAGCGATCATCCAGCTTACCACGGCTAACAAAAATCACAACTCATCCACAGAGACTATGGCTAGACCATCTCCCCTACCATTACCCACAATCACTATCTATAAATTTGAAGGTGATTATATGAAATGGACATCGTTTTCTGACTTATTTAAGAAAACTGTTTATGAACAACAGATGTCAGACGCTCACAAAATGTATTATCTAAAGGCCAACGTTACTGGTGAAGCAGCGAAGCTTATTAATCATCTTGCTGTTACTGCAGACAATTACAAGGCCTTTTGGTAGTTACTAAAGGATCGGTATGATAATACCGACCTAGACCAACAATCCGGTGCATCGACATTAATGGCCGTTAAGCGATTGCACGATACAACGAGGGAATGTCTGGCAGCTCTTTCTAATATGGGGCTCCAAATCTCGACATTGGATCCACTCCTACTCCACCTTCTGGTAGAAAAGTTGGACAAAAAACTACCCAAAGGAAATGCAACCAGTCAGCCAATTTCTTACTTTTCTGGAGAACTACTTCCACACTCTGGAGGCAATGGGATACAAAGAGAAGCCCAATTCTCCTGCTAGCAAAACATGCACACTTACGCCACATCTCCGCCATGAGAACCAACGATGCCTAGTTTACAAGCAGGACTATCACCCATTGTATAGATGCAGAGAATTCATCCAGCTAAGCCCTGCAAACAGACTAAACTTGATACAGAAACAGAAGCTGTGTGTTAATTGTTTTAGTAACAATCATTGGAAAACCAAACAGTGGAAAAATGCACAACATCCTGGTACACTTGGACCAAGTCCCAAAAAAGAATTCAATATTCAGGAAGCGTAACAAATCAAAAGTGGAAACAGAGTCAGCCAATGAAGCAGGTACAACGAACAACTCGTCGACACAACACGCGATATCTCTAGTCAGCACACCAACAGAAGTTGAAAGCATGGCGGAAATTTACACTAACAAAAGACCATATGTTCTACTAGGAACAGCTTTGCTAATGGTTTGGAAAGGCTAATGGTTTGGAAACTGAATGCAAGGCAATCCTTGATTCAGGATCAGGATTCAGGAAATTTGATCACAGAACGATTAGTCAACCGGCTTGGACTACCAGCAACGACTACTTCTGTTGCAATCAACGGTATTGGAAAAAACCGTACCAAGGTGCAACAACGAATCAATAGTACGGTACAATCTCGGCTCATCAATTTTTCAACACGGCTTGAAGCATTCGTATTGCCGCAAATTATTTCCCCTCAACCCGCTCAATTGCTTACAATTGACAGGTGGTCAATTCCCAGCAAAGTAGCATTAGCCCACACAACCTTCAACCGTCCAGAAAAAATCGATATTTTGTTAGGGGCGGAATATTATCATCAACTACTCACGATCGGACAAATTAAATTAGTCAGGGACCTTCTACTGCTACAAAATACAACTTTCGGCTGGATCGTATCGGGAAAGGTATTTGGTGAACAGCTCTCATCAGCAATCTGCGGAGTTTTAACTGAAGAAGATAAAATGAATACAGCTATGAAGCGATTTTGGAAACTCGAGGAGGTTGATGGAAGAGAAAAGAATTTATCACCTTATGATGCACAGTGCGAAGCACATTTCAATCAGCATACCACACGTAACAATGAAGGTCGATTCATAGCACGACTGCCGTTTTGTGCTGAAACATCTTTATTGGGGCCCTAACATAGTTTCGCTTTTAACCGTTTCCTCACACTAGAACGTCGATTATCAAAAGACGCTTCATTGAAGGAGCAATATGCGCTATTTATGAAAGACTATAAAACAATGCGGCACATGTTGAAAATCAATATAGACGAAGTAAAGGGTCTTAACTACTTTATTCCTCACCACTGCATTTTGCGACCCGAAAGTAGTACAATTAAACTCAGAGTAGTCTTCGATGCGTCAGCAAAAACGTCCTTAGGAAAATCCTTAAATGATCTTCTGCACACTGGACCACCACTACAAAATGATCTGTTTACGATTCTATTGCGGTTTCGGCTGCCGCGTTTCGTATTCACAACAGATATATAAAAAATGTACCGCCAAATCTATATCCACTCCAAGGACCGACAGTACCAGATAATCCTCTGGCAAAATCATGCTTTTGAGCCCATTAGTTATTTCCAATTAAATACCGTTACCTTTGATACTAGACCAGCACCATATCTAGCAATCAAATGTTTGAAGGAAGTAATCCAGGATAATAAGATGCAAGCTCCTTTAGCAGCCAGTTTCTTGGAAGAGAACTTTTATGTCGACGCGGGTTGGGTGGAGCTGATAGCTTGAATACTCAACGCCAGCTGCAAGACATCCTGGTTAAGTACGGGTTTCATCTACGAAAATGGTGCTCTAATCATGGCCAGCTGCTCCGCAACATTCCCAGTTATGACCAGGAAGTCAGTCTTGACTTGTCAGACGAAACTGATTACACGAAAACACTGGGATTGGTATGGGTACTTAAAGATGACCTACTTAAAATCAAGGTCAACATTCAAACAATTAAACCGTGACTAAAAGAACAGTCACGTCCGACTTGGCGCGTATCTTTGATCCACTAGGAATACTGTCGCCAGTAGTTCCCAGAGCAAAAATGTTTCGCCAGGAATTATGGACCTTGAATCTTTCATGGGACGAGGCTGTTCCTTCAGAATTTGATTCACACTGGCGAACCTTTCGAAGCAACCTAAGTGAACTTGAAAGCTTTCAGGTGGATCGGCATATCTATAAAGGAGCTCTTCCTAGCAAGACTCAACTTCATGTTTTTACCGATGCCTCAGAAAAGGCGTATGGCGCTGCAATATATGTGAGAGCAATTCTACCAAACAAAAGAATAAGAGTATACTTGTTATGTGCGAAATCACTGATAGCTCCACTCAAGCAGCAAACGCTGCCTAGACTGGAACAACGTGCCGCACAGTCGGGTGCTAACTTGGGTGCAAAAGTGAAACTAGACTTGAATATGAATACAACGCCAACATTCTATTGGTCCGACTCAAAAATAGTCTTATCATGAATAAATTCAAGATCTTCTTCATTTCATACACGCTACCTGAGCATTGGCGACATGTGAGTTCTAAAGATAACCTAGCGGACATCATATCAAGAGGATTGGATCCACAACAGTTACAGCATACACGCCAATGGATGTATGGGCCTGCCGCCAAATGGCTATTAAGAAATTCATTTAATTTGTTTTCATTATTTATTTTACATTTTTGATATGTTTTATTTTAAATTGATTTGATTTGAATTTAAAATTGTTTGCCGTAATTATGAACCCCTTAATGTTGTCTTATTTTTCTTATATCCTTAAATTTTGGTGATGGTTATGTAAACGTTGCTGCTCTTTTTTACATTGATCTACCTGCAGTGCTTTGCTTCGTTAAGTTAATACCGTTGGGTTTAATGTGTTATACTAATACACAACTGAGTAGTTGTCCAACGAAATATTTATACAAGCAAATTAGTTTGTAAAGGAAAACCACTGCGGTAAGTCATTGTGATATTACATATTTTAATTCTTGTGATTAATTTTAAGTTTTTTAGAAATAAACGCACGCGCACAAACGCACACACGCACTTTATTATAAAATAATTTGTTTGGTTTTTTGGTGTTGTTAAATTCGCCCCTTTGCAAAACTGCAGTCGCAGCCAGTGACAGGGCCATTATTTCTTCATGGAGACGAGAAACATTTGCCTCTCAGTTTTGGCCTAGATCCTAATTCGACGATCCCTGAACAGAAGCAAGGATCTTACAACTCACTCATTGCTGTCAATAGTCAAAACTTTTTGCGCATCATTAACCACCGAAATTCACTCCAACGTATCATAGGATACATTTTAAGATTCATTAAAAACGCCAGAACTTTCAAGCCCGAACGATAAACACAACACACTCTCACACCTCTTGAATTTCACGATGCGCTTGCTATCATTGTTCGAACCACCCAACTATGCGCGTTCACAGAAGACATTCAACAGCTGCAACAGAAAAAGGAACTTAAAGGATCGAGTCAAATAAAAAGCGTATCCCTATTTTTAGACGAATATAACATTCTAAGAGTCGGAGGCAGATTAGAAGCATCCACATTACCGTTCAATGCCAAACATCCAATGTTGCTTCCTTATAGCGACACAATAAGTAAACTAATATTTGAGTCGATACATAAGGAAAACAAACAATGAGGCCCTGGAGCACTTCTAGCAATCGTAAGACAACGTTTTTGGCCCATTAAAGGCAAACATTTGGCTCGGGAAACTGTGCATAAATGTGTGACATGTACACTAGAAAAATCAATACTTTTGCAGCAAATGATGGGAAACTTGCCAGAAGCAATACCCTTTATTAATGCAGGAGTTGACTACTGTTGTCCAATATAGGTTCACTTTAAAACCCGAGGAAAACCACCCCAAAAGGCGTATATTGCAATATTCAGTTGCTTTTCGACAAAAGCAGTTCCCCTGGAGCTTGTAACAGACCTTACAACCGACGCCTTCATTGAAGCGCTCAAAAGATTCATCGGCCGAAGGGTCACTGTCAGCATGTCTACTGTGACAACGCAACAAACTTTGTGGAAGCTCGCAATCAATTAGAAGAGTTGTCAACTGCTCTTTTCGCCACAGCTGCTCAAAAAAAGGTGCAACAAGAGTGTGCCAGCAAAGGCATCAGTTTTCAGTTCATACCCTCACGAGCCCCGCACTTCGGCGGAATATGGGCGGCTGCAGTCAAATCCGCGAAAAAGGTTACTTGTTAAAGATATAGCAAACGCGTCTCTGACCTATGAAGAAATGGAAAATGTGATCATAGAAATCGAAGCAATCCTTAATTTGAGACCAATTGCACCGTTGCCGAATAATCCGAATAATGAGGCTGCACTAACACCAGGCGACTTTTTGATTGGTGAACCTCTTACGGCACAAGTGGATGCAACTGTCAGGTAAACTTCAACAACTCTTAAAAAACGATGGGAGTTAGTGCCACAAATAAAACATCAATTTTAGAAACGATGGTCGCAGGAATAAGTGGCAAACCTAGGCTTAAAATTTGCAACGGGTTACTATAGTTATAATTAAGGACAACACACCAGTTATGAAATGGCTTCTTGGAAAAGTAACTGAAATATATCCCGGTCCAGATGGACTCGACAGAATAGCTGATGTGAAAACATCTGGTGGTATCATTAAGCGAGCAATTCACTTGCTGGCTCCTCTTCCTGTGGAGCCACCAGGAACAAATGTTAGCGATGAAACAACAGATGAGAAACCAACAGGAACAAGGAACAGTTTACACAAGAGCAAAACCATAAATGAAACACCCTCAAAACATTATACTCTAAACGCAGCAGGCCTACTAATATCCGTAGTATTATTTCTCCCTCTAATCCTATGTCAACAAGTAACGTATACCCAAATCACCAGCAACCCTGGATTACATTTCGAAAATATTGGCCAAATTAAACCTGTCATCGCTGACTGGAAGCTCCTTATTTATTTTGAACTGATACCGGTATAACGAATTAGAGCTTATATAGAGCAAACTCTTTGTATGGCATTCTAGGCTCCAAATATGCAGCAGAAATGACCGATACTATTAATAGTATAAAAACCAACGAAGTCCACTTGCAGAGCCTTTTGCGGAATCAAACATTGTTTCTCGACTCGACCCTCAATCTCATGAAGCGGTCTGAATAACGCACGCAAGATAACTTCGAAAAAATGAACGGTAAAATAAACAAACTACTCCACCGCACAACCAATGACAGCTACCAGCGATCAGAAATCATTTTATCACTGAGTGTCCAGTTACTTACAATTGCTAATAATTTGCAAAAAATGCACACATCTATGATCACGTTGTTAGCGGACACTTACCATGATCGAATTAGTCTGGTTCTACTGACTCCACAACAATTTTCGGGTGAAATCGATAACATAAAGCCGAACCTTTCCACAGATCTAACACTACGATTCGAAGCTAAGTACATGCAATAGACTTGAGCATAACATTTTCTTCTGCCCACACACTTAAGCTGCATATCGTAGAGGCTCTCCAATTTGTCGCTGTGAGATACATTTATTCAACAATGAATCCGACTCAAGCTGCAACATAGAGTTGATAAGCAGCAATAACGTATGGTACCAACTTTATAACAAGAACCAGTGGCTGCTCGCAACTCAACAGCAACTAAAACTAAGCACAGTAGGCAAGGGTGAAAGCAGTTATTAATTGCTGGAAGGCACCGGGTTGCTCACGCTTCCAGCAGCATGTGCCATGAAAAATTATGTTATTACCATATACCGGCATCGAACCATCTCATCAAACTTGAATTCATCATATACAAGCAATGGGATGTCATTCCTTCAACTCCAAGAAAACGTAAACAACACGACACAACCCCTGTCATATACTTCGACAATTGAAAAGATAACCTAGCTGCAGGAAGAGTTCAGGGCACAACGAAAAGGAGTTCCACTAGCAAGAACCCATAAAGTGCATAGCTTAACAATTAGCTATGTTGGACTGGCCTTGATTTTAGCAGTGATAGTTGTCCTGATCGCAAAACAAAGGTTGAAGAGAAATCGGGACCCGCTCACCGAAGCACCACAACCATCTTTACGATCCAACTGCAATGTTTCGCTGGAACCAACACCTTAACCCACCTCAAAACAAATTGCTGGAGATTGCTCATTCACACTTTCCAATCCCCCGGGGGCGCAATATCTTAATTCCTTTTAGTTTTTTTATTTTGTATTAAAAATAAAAACAACTCTCAATGGAAATTATAATACTTGAACACAATCCGTACTTCTTTTTTACGTTCTCATTCTTCCCACATTTTGGCGTGAGAATTACCGCGTCTGCATAATTCATAGCCAAATTAAAACAAAATATTTATTTACACGCGCTAAATCAAATAACTAGTCAGACGTTGGAGAAATTTAAAATCCTGTACGGTCTGTGGGAAAATAATTTGCTTCTTTAATTCACCAACCAGACAGTTATGAAATCCAATATCTGTTTTCTGCTAACGGTGGGAAAATAATTGGTGCAGCAGAAGAGTGAATGGTTTCCGGCCTGCTAAAAATTCTCCGTGTCATTTTACGTTTTAAAACTTGGCATTATTGTTAATTGCATTGCAATTTGTTTTCATTAATTATAAAACCAATTTTTTTCTTTTTTATTTGTATTTGGGAATTTTGTATTCTTTTATTATTTGTCTTTGTAATTTTGTTTCCACTTGAACAAATGAATTGATTATTAACGCTTGAATTATTTTTGTGAAGTACTAGAATAATAACCCCTAAAGATCTTCATAACTTGTTGAATCACACAGTATTATAAAGTTGAGCAATGCAATCGAGCCCGCGCTTAACATTTTGGCCACCGTGAAAGGACACCGGGTTTTGGAAAACCTTAAGATCTTCAAGCGAACAATTTAAAACCAATATACCAGCAACCAAGCACAAAGTACAGGTGCCCAATCGCAGACGACGTTGCATCACGACCAACAATCAGCCTACTACAACTCTCAAGTACCTCCCAAAGGCATCAACAAAGCAATATGGGAACCACAGAGCAGATTCTGCATCAACTGAAGGAGACCGGCGAGCGTATCGCCACCATCATCCGCAACTTTACCAAGGACCTAGCTAGCCGCAAAACCCCAACGTACTACAAAGAATGATTGTCACGGCTGACCACAGCTTTGACAGAATTTGAGGAGACAGATACCAAATTACGGACTCTAAAGGATATTGATATGGAGGATCAATATTTCACTGCAGACCGCTATAATGAAATCCAGTCAATGGCATATCAATATATATTGCGCTGACGGAACACGAGCTCACTTACCAAGGCAATGGAGCAATCGCTAAAAACCCTAGCACCACCAAGCACCATCAGCCCGAAATCATTAAAAAACCCCCATCCACGAGACCACAACCTACAAGTGGCCGCGATAGTTTAATCAGCTGCTCCCTAGGAAAGATGGCAGCTCTGGCTAGACAGATGTGAAAGCGATTTTATGCAAAAATGCATTCAAAGAGCCATGTCCCGTTAGTATGAATACCAGACTCAGGCCAAAGCCGAAATCCAGGCGTCCATGTACAAAAGACACATCACGTATAAAAGCATACGTAATCAGCCCCCTCACTGTCATTCCAACGCGCCTGCCACTTAAAAACAAGACATTCCATAAGAAGCGTCTTAGCCCCCCCCAATATCACCGACAATCACGTCAGAAGCAGAAATCCAATCCCGATCGAAAGTGGCAAACCCCTCCTGATCGTAAAAACAATAGCACGACGTATTACCTCTAAGTCAAGAGGAGCTGCACCTAGCAAAACTTGCAAAACATCCGTCGATACCGTCCTACAGACTGGCACACAAGCCAGTATAGCCACCCGCTGAGACGTCAAGACCTTTCTTCTGCCAGAAATAGACATAACAGTTTCATACCAAACAGGAGCACCATAAGTTGCGCATGCAACAAACAATCCCCCATATATGGTACGAACAGCATGCCTACTTAAGCCCCAGTCACTTCTAAGGATGCTACTAGTTATTCCCGCAACAAGAGTCAGCTTGTTCCTCACGTAAGCTCATCACTATTCCCAGATACTTGACCTGAATCATATACCATATCAAAAAAGTGGCGGACGATTCTGTGCCAATGTGCCTTTCAGCAACAGAATCACGGATGTGTCCACATCAGCACCCACACGTGCACCCCACTCATTAACAATACGCATGGCCCGCTCACCCCGGGTCTTCCAGATGAGCACGAGTCTGTTCTTCAAACAAGATAAGCAGGTCATCCGCATATGCGCACACTCTGAAAGAACGACCGAGATCTCCTAACAAAGTATCCATCATGAGGTTCTAAATGAAAGAACCACAAAATCAACAAATATGCCCAAGATATATTTGGCAGTCGAGTCGCCTACACAGCGCTTAACATGCAACCAAGCATTATCGATGGACCTAACCTTCCTAAACCCGAACTGAAACTCAGAAGTGCTCTCATTGGCATTCTCCATCAGCCTATCAACACCATTATCCTCTCCAGCACTTTACCAAGCACCGGGAGAAGACTGATGCCCCGATAAGACCGCGGATTACTCGTCACTCTATCAGGAGAATGTGTAATATTGTCAACACAAAGTGACGCAACATCAGTTTGCTTATAACCCGCTAGGCCAAACAGGAAGGCAGCATTACGCTGAGCCAAATCTTTAGCATTGGAACGCCGGGCCCGCTGGAAATGCTTTCAAGGCACCTAACGTTTCGCCGCGTCACATCAAGCTCAGGGGCCCACCACTTAACCCTACCCGGCCTAGATCGGCTACTACGACCAAGTACTGCATCATTAACAGTGCACATCAACCGATCTAACTGCTGACCTGCTCATCCACAGGCAGTGCCCTAAAGTCAGCTATTGGCTGCAATAATGCAGCCTCCCTAATGCGACCCCCGTGTACTTGCAAGTTAAACCCGTGCAGGCGCCACCGTCGAAGTGATTCTGTCCAACCCGAAGTTCGTCCCCCATAAGTTATCATAATCTCAATGAGATTATGACCACTTATACCCCAATTGTCAGACACTCTCCGCCTAAAACCAAAAACGGTCATCGCCAGCCCTGTCGCAGCTGTCACGTCTATATCTTTCACACCCCCGGGACCATTAAAGGTATATAGATCACTTGGTTCATTCACCACACCAAGGCTCACCTCAACCATCCATTCGCTGAGCATCTAAGCTCTCGTGCGGCTCCGATGTTCAGACGAAAGTCCTCGCATCTTAGATAACCACATGGGAAAAGATGCGTTTGCGTCTAGACCCAGGATGAGCGGACTGCCACTCGCAACAAGCAACACCGTATCCATATACCTCATATAAGGCTCCAGAGGTTGACTATACCTACAGTAGACACTAGCCACCAGCATCTCTACAAACGCCCTCCTAACACGAATACATACCCCCCATTGGTTACAACTAACGACCGTGCAGTCTATTTCACTATCTCGCACTATGATAGCAGAGAAACTCCCCTCACAACCACCACTAACATATGGCTCCTGCACAAGCGCAAGAGCCGCATAAAAAGTACACATTGCCTGCCCAAACTCGCAAATTACTGAATATGCCCGCTGGTGATTCAGCTGTAAAACCCTAACAGACATAGTGTAGTCAGAAGCCATCCTAATGTCTGGCCCTAGCTATTGCAACCTTAGACGCTATAATCGGGCAAGCCAATGAAAGCATCATGTGCCCAGCGGGAAGACCCTTCAGGGCACAGTTGCAGCACCTGGCTGGGTTCTGGCAACGCGATGCCAAATACGAAATATGGCAACAGACATCATCTACCTGAAATTCATTTCATAGAGATCCTTCATGAGATCCGCCGTGGGGATCTCAGTGTGGACCCCCTGGACAACTACCCTCGGATCAATCTTTTTGTCAATTGACATCTTCAAACCTAACTCCACAAATTTGCGGCAATTTTGTCCTCTCAACAACTGATGCAGTCTTAATGACCGCACCGCCCCGAACCGGCTTTATTGCATGTACACGAACTCCGAGGGTCGGACCCACCTTCTTCTCAACCTGTTCTGTTAATAGCATCCATAGCATTCCCCACACTCTCAGACGACAGCGCCTTCTTTTTCCGGCTCTTGCCCCTTGGAAGCTGGAAAACCTCTGCATCAGAGCCCAAATTGGACAATGTGACCAGCACATCATCCTCCACAACCTTAGCCCTGGCGGGCTGTTTCTTGCCAGGCGACTCCCCTTTTGGCGCAGCCTTGCGCCTCTTCACTCCCCTTAAAACAGCCAAGTCCTCAGTGCTGGATAGCTCGCTGGTAACCACGAACCTACCAGCCAAACCAGCACCGCCCTCTCAACAGGTGCATTGCTTGATGATTGTTGAAAAGAAGTTATATGTAAATTGATATTGAATTGTTTGCAAAAATCTTTAAAAATAATTGCTATAAATTTCTTTCCTTGATCACATACGATTTTCTTTGGAATTCCATAAGCACTAATGAAGGTTTTTAAAGATTTAATGACGTTCAAGCTAGTTTTTGTGGTAATTGTGAATCCTGTAGCAAATTTTCAAAATTTATCGATTATAGTTAATATTTGTTGATGGTTGATATGATATATATCTATGTGTAAAATATCCAAAGGGTTTTCTGGAGTTTCCGGGATTTGGAAGATTACTTTTTGTGGGTGTCTATCACATTTCATTGTTTGGCATGTATCGCAATCATTAACTATTTGGCTAATTTTATTTTTCATATACGGAAAGAAGTATTCTCTCTTAAGGTGTATATATGTTTCTTCAATTCCCCGATGATTATTATTCTGGTGATATTTTCTTATAATTTCATCTTGTTCATCGTTATTTGTAACGTCTCTTGTTCTGATTGTACAACGTATCAAACGATAGGTTTTGTTATGAGCGAAATATTTAGAAAATACCATTTGTACTATACGAAAAACGTCGTCATTATTTGCATAAATGGCAACAATTCTATTTGGTATAATAAACTTACTAAAAATTTTTATCATCGAATCTTCATCATAAGATGGTGACTTTATTATTCGTTTCAACTTATTCTTGAAGGGAACTTCAATAGAAACATTCGATTCTGGTTGTATCTCGAGTATTAATTGGATGGTAAATTCATTCAGTGGTTTCTCCGAAATTGGAATACCATCGTCCAAATTCTCTTCTGCAGAGTGAACTGTACTTCCACTTGTGCCTAGAGTGGAGAAAGCCTCATGATTGTTTATATCGGGTTTAATTCTACTTAACGCATCAGCGTTAGAATTTAATACGCCTTTTTTATACACGATCTCATAGTCGAATTCTTCTAACTTCAGACGCCAACGTATTAGTTTTGAATTAGGTTCTTTTAAACCCATTATCCCTGTTAATGGTCTATGGTCTGGGACTGTTGAATTTGTGACCGAAAAGATAGGGTCTGAAATATTTTATGGCCCAAACTATTGCCAAAAGTTCTTTCTCTATTGTAGAGTAATTAATTTCCGAACCATTCAATGTTCTGCTAGCATAACAAATAGGCTTATCGATTCCTATTTGTCCCTGAGACAGTACAGCCCCTAGCGCATAGTTACTAGCATCAGTGGTTAAAATGAAATCTTTAGAAAAATCCGGGTATTGTAATATAGGGTCGTTACAAAGCAGATTTTTACACATTTCAATGGTTCCTACATAGTCTTCTGTTAATTTTATTTCCCTGCCCTTCTTCAGACAAGCTGTTAGTGGTTTCGTTAATTTTGCAAAGTTAGGGATACATTTTCTATAGTAGCCCAATAATCCCAAAAAGGATTTAATTTGCTTTGGAGTTTTTGGAATTGGAAAATTTTTTACTGCACTTATTTTTCCAGGGTTTGGTTTTATACCCTCGGTAGACACTATGTGTCCTAAAAATTCAATCTCTTTTCGTAAGAACTCTGATTTATCCACTTGAATTTTAAAATTCGAATTTCTCAATCTTTCGAATACTATTTCCAGATTATTGATATGTTCCTGTAACGAAGTTGCAAAAATGATGATGTCATCCAAGTAAACGAGACATATATTTCCTACTAATTCTCTAAGGACATTATCCATGACTCTTTGGAAAGTTGAAGGTGCATTTTTTAGTCCGAATGGCATTCTGATAAATTCGTAATGCCCCCCTTCCACTGAAAACGCAGTTTTTGGAATGTCTTTTGGTTCCATTTCAATCTGGTCAAACCCACTGGCAAGATCCACAGTAGAGAAGTACATACACTTTCCGAATTTGTCTAAAAGCTCGTTTATATTTGGGATTGGGTATTTATCGGTGATGGTCTTCTCGTTCACCTTTCTATAGTCAATCATCAATCTCCATTTCTGTTTACCACTCGCATCTTTTTTTTCATACTATCCAGACGGGTGAGCTCCAGGGTGAATAACTTGGCCGTATTATGTGTTGATTCAATAGTTTAGTAATTTGTTCTTGTACTTCACCCTTGCGGACGTAAGGGTATCTATAAGATTTCGTATACACTGGCACATCATTGCTTGTTGGTATACTGTGACGAATTTTGTTTGAGAATGTCAACTCTTGGCCTTCTCTGTAGAAAACATCAGAATATTTTCTACATAATTTTAGAAGGAGTCGCCTTTCCTCCTGGTTGAGGTGCTCAATCCGTAATAATTTTTTTATAACAATGTCCTCATTTATATCATTTGTACCAAATTCTGTAGTATTGACTTTGAAATATTCTTGAGAATGATAGTCTTGTGCTTTCAGGGGTTGATCTAAGTAAATTATTTCTGAAGAGTCGCCTAAGTTTGTTACTTCTACTAAACTAAACCAATTTTGTGCTGTATAGATACCAGCTGAAATGACAAGGCTTTCGTTTACAGGTGTTTCTGCGATTAAAATATTTCCTTCCTCCACATCGACGGGTAACTTAGTAATCATCTTTGTATTAGGTTCAATTAAGATTTTGTCTGAACACACATTTGATTTGTGATATAATGGAATTGATGTAAATCTTGTCTCTAAAATAATAGACTCTAGGTCAATTTTAGCTCCGATGTTGGATAAGTAGTCGATTCCCAACAGACCATCGAAGTAGCTGTGGAACTTAAATAATAGTAATGAAAGTTTTCCCGTTTGGTTAAATTCTCTAAATATTGGCAGAATTACCCATTTATCTACTATATATTTTGCTAAAACGGTTTTTATTATCGTCAGTTTACATTTGACATGTTGTTGTTGGTCTACATGTTCTGGGGTAACGAACGAAGTTGAGGCCCCCGTATCTATTAGGAACTTGAGAAGTTTATTACCAGGAAACCTAATTTTTATGTAAACCAACTCAGATCCATGTTTACGCATGTCTAGGTATCCCGTAGGTTTTGGGAGGCACGGCTTAGAAAATTTGCCTCCTCTTCTACGTTAGTTAATTCACATTGTTCCTCTCCTTCGTTCAAATTATTAATTTCCATATTTGGATATCTTTTTGTTTGCGAGCTCGGGCTCTGCTTAATGCTTGGGAAGGACCGTCTGTTCCTTAGGTAGGAAAACCCGCTTGATGTATCCATGGGTTCCGGTTGTTGAAACTTGGGTATCTTATTATTGGGTATATTATTATTAAAAGCCATATTATTATTGAGCATACTATTGTTGAAAGGTATATTATTATTGAAAGGAATTTGTTTTCGGTGGGTAAAATTGTTATTAAAAGATGTTGGTGTTCGATGTTGATTATAAGAATTGTTATTCTGATTTATATTGCGACTACCCCCACCATAAACAATATTTTGTGGAGTTGTTGATACGAAGCCGTTGGTGTTTCTATTCGGATAATTATTATATTTCGGTTTGTTATAAAAAGGATTTCTCTGATATGGGGTATTATTCTTTTTATAATGATTATGTTTACCAAATAAACTATTGGACTGTTGATAATATATGTTCTGCTCTTTGATGCAGAAATTCAAAGTTTCAGCCAATGTTTTTGGTCTCATTGCTCTAATTGTGTGCCCCCAACGGATCCCCCAATCTTGTTATAAATGAGTTGAGGCACATTTCTTCGTAAAGTACCTTCTTTGCGTTAATTACGTTATGATCCGATTCGTGTAACAATATGTTGTTACACAGAGCCGATTGAAGTTCCACCACTTCACCGTAAAATTTCTCAAATGGTTTTCCCAATTGCTTCAACGAATGAAGATCTTTTATAAGGGATGTCTCCGAATGCTTATCGGAGTAATAAGTGATTAAATTCGTTTTTATGTCATCCCAATTTAATGGGGTACCATACATGTTGAGGACCTCGTTCGCCTGTCCCTCAATTTTGTTCCGGATGGCTCACAATAATATTTGTCCATATGGGGTCTTATCAGTTCCCCTTATGAACAATAAAATTTCCTCAACATTATTAAGGAATTCATATAGCAATCTAGCGTTGCCGTCGAATGTCGGCAACTGTTTGATGGCATCGGGAATTCTCAACGACTGGAATATATCTACCATGCCTGCTGCTGATCCTGATACAGCATTAGGGGAAACCCCCGGAAGATTTGGATTGCGTAACTCTTCATTCATTGTAACAGAGGTTGTTAATTCAGGAATCGAAGTTAGACTTCTACTCTTAAATAATTGTGGGAGTTTATAGGGCGAGGACCTTGTTTTGGGCATTAATTAAAATCTAACTTCGGTTTTAGTCTCTATGACTAATGTACCGAATGAAAATGTTAGGTGATTTCGCTAATGTAATAATAAAGAAAAAGAAAAAAAATGTGTTCAACTTACAATATTATGAATAGGATCGGTGTTTCCATTATGCGAATAGCAGTAGTGTGGCGAAATATTAATCAACTTGTAACTCGTCCTTCTTGTAGTAGGTTCTCGGATTTGTACGTGAAGTATTGTGAAATTATCAAGCAAATTTTTCCTTATGTTTATCTTTTTTGTTTCCTTCTTTTTCTTTTTTTTGTGCAATACAAAGAATTTATTTTTGTGCCATACAAAAATTTATTATTTTTCTTCCAAATGCTTAGTTTTCCTTTTTTTTGCAATACAAAATTTATAATAGGGTTTGTTTTTGTGCGATACAAAATTAATTTTCTTTTTGCAATAGAATTTATTTTTGTGTGATACAAAAATTTATTATTCTTCTTTTTGTAATAGAATTTATTTTTGTGCGATACAAAAATTTATTTTCCTTTTAAATGCTTATTATTTTTTTGCAATACAAAATTTATAATATAATTTATTTTTGTGCGATACAAAAATTTTTTTTATGTATTATTCTTTCAAATGATTATTTTTCCATTTTCCCCCCTTTTTTTATACAAAAATTATCACTTTTTTTTATTTTATATATACCTTTTTATTTTTCCTTCATTACAAACCCGCCGTTTCGACTGCGCCAGATAATGATACAAGAATAACAACTACTGTTCTGGTTGATTAATAATTGACAATTGGTTTTATTTACTTTCTCGATTTATACTAAATAATTTCAATAATGCAATTTTAATAAATTTAACTAATTCCAAGAATCATTGTAGGAAATAAATCTATGTCAAGTAATTTCAATAATTCTGAGAATTGTTGTAGGAAGTAAGAATAAAATATAAATAAATGATTAAACGATAAAATGTTTGTGTATGACACAATTTGTGTATGGTAAGTAGGTTTTGCTGACTGTATTTGTTGTCATTGTGGTTGTTGTAATTCATTGGTGCATTTCGTACTATTTTGGTTTATTGGCAAGTTGATGACTGTCTTTGTTGTTGTTGATGGTTTAACTCATGGCTATAGGTTACATAGGTAACTCGCTCAATCAAAAATTGCAGGGAGCAAGCTCCGGCAAAAAACACAAAAGCCGCTACGCCACACAAAAACAACAATCTTTAGTGTCCAGAACTGTACGCCAGTTATATATGCGAACCCTACTAAATATTTAAAACCAGACAAAATTTAAGAACTTCTAAAAACAATAGGTAAATGATAAAACTGTAAATTAAAACTGTAAATCTATTGCATCAGCAAAATCAACAATAAATGCATTTCCGTTCCCAAAGTAAAACATAAAAA
Organism: Epicampocera succincta; assembly: GCA_932526305.1. NCBI lineage: Eukaryota > Metazoa > Arthropoda > Insecta > Diptera > Tachinidae > Epicampocera > Epicampocera succincta. Next base: position 27,405,696 of record OW052037.1, read on the forward strand.
TATTAAACAATTCCACGAAATATTGACAAATCAAATAATTTCATAAATACTTTAATTTTAACTGCACTTCCGCTCCAATTTAACTCCAGACATTTTTCGTGAGAAATATTTTTAACAAAATAATAAAATGTGCAAAGAATTGTTTACAGGTAAAAATCACACCATAAAATTTAAAAAGAATTTTTTATTAATAAATTGCAAGTTGGCAATTTATTGAACCAATCAGAATTATGCTAATACAATAGATCGGAAATAAGAAGTATAGTAAAAGCAATTAATAATTGTAAAGTTTAGTCTTAGTTTCTCCACTAAGCTCGATTGTCTTATCATACCAAAATAAACTTGTATTTTGAAATAAATAAAGAATTGTTTTTTTTATAAAAAATTTCGAACTCGGTTATGTGAATGGCGCAGTCGGTAGGATTCTAGTGAGTAAAAGGATCCAGCGATACGAACCGTATTAAATTGAATTTTGTACAGTGGACATTTATTAAAATTGAAGTGAAACACCAAAGTAGTGCAGTGAGCCCTTACAATTATAAATAGACGCTACAAAATCAAGAGACAAGATAGTGCAGTGAACAGTTAAGAAAAAATTGAACGCCACTATAAACATTAATAAAATAATTGTGCAGCGAACACTTAGAAAAAGTGAACACCACTAAATAGTGCAGTGAACATTGATGTCAAGTCGACGCCACAACCCTTTTTTAAGTTTTTCAGAAACAAGTTCTAAAAGGCAACGAATATTCGACAAAAACCGAACAATGGAGGAACAAGCTCAAGTGCAGATTAGCCTGGCAGACGAATTGGTCAAGAAAGAGCAACAGCTGGAACACTTGCGCCAAGTTTATGTAGAATTACAACAACAATTACAGCAACAACAACAGCAAAATCCAGTTGTACAAGACGGACAACAACAACAATGGCAACAATTGCAAAGTCAACAACCACAACATAATCAATTGGACAGGATCCACAAAAATGTTAGTATCTACCATTGTTTACGGGTATAGGAGAAATTACAATCAATTCATTCCTGAGCAGTGTGGAGTACCTACTATCAACAATAAGAGATGAGGAATTAAGGAAAGAAGCCATAAAAGCCATTTTTTATAGAACCATACAAGGCCCAGCCAAGAACGTGATAATAAATATTCCGGAACCAGACAACTGGCAACTAATAAAGGAAACGCTGGAACTACGGTATCGTCCTGATATTGAACCATACCAACTCAACAGAAAGATATCAAATCTTAAGGTAAATAATGTTAATGAATTATTGACAGAAATTCAGGAAATTAAATATAGGTCGGACGAATTAGTAATATATTATACAGGTGACCATTACATTGACCTTAGTAACATAGACAGTTTATTAGTGAACACAATAAAAGAAATGACACAGGGCACCTTGCTAGACAAAATTTATGAAGAAGGACAGTTAAATAATATTTTGAAAATAATGATAAATAGGAGATTCGAAGACAGCTGTATTAGGCCAGAATACAGAAAATTTAAAGCAAAAGAGGATAAGTTAACTAACGTAGGGAACAATAGGTATCAGGATAAAAGACAACAATATAATAATGCACCTGCAAATTTGAGAACTAGAAATATTGATTATCGAATTAATAATGTACCACAGGGAGGACAGTGGAATAGGAACCCTCAATACCAAAATAATTCAGGGCAACATAGGCAAAATAATAATTTTCAAGCAAGAAGGATTAACAGTTTTAATAGGTTCGGAAATTCAGGCCGATATCGCCAGAACCCCTTTAGGCAGGTAGCAGTTGAACCCATGGAAGTTGACACTATAGAGAAAGGTAATAAATGCTATAATAATAATATCCAGAGGGTCGGGCAGGTAGGACACCCTAGACCATGTTACAGCCATAATCGCTTGAAACATCCTAGGCAAAACCTAAACGAACCCAAGGACCATGATAACATAAAAGAAAGAAAAATATATTGTAATAATTTAGAAATGTATGATACAAACAATACCCAGAAAGTCAGGCAGCCAAAATAGTTTGGAACATCCTAGACAAGACCTAAACGCACCTATGGAATTTAATAACACAATGTCAAAAGGGAATCTGCAACAAAATAAAAAATTCTCTCTCTTCAGAAGAATTAATTCTGGCATTTCCTAATTTCGATAGAGATTTCAATCTCACAACACATGCGTCTAACTATGCCCCCGATGCAGTTTTTGAACAAGATGGCCAACCCATTACATTTACATGAAGAACAGTGAACAAAGATGAGGAGAACTACGCAAAAAATGAAAAAGAAATGCTTGCGATAGTTTGGGCTCTAAAAACGTTGAGAAACTATCTTTGCGGACTTATTGCAATTAAAATTTTCACTGACCATCAGCCCCTGACATATGCACTGGGAAGCAAAACCACAAATTATAAATTGAAAAGGTGGAAAGCTTTCCTAGAAGAACATAATTATAAAATAAGATACAAACCAGGCAGCAGTAATATTTTGGCAGACGCATTGTCGAGATCTCCACAAGTAAGCGAAGTAAATTCATTGACGGTTAGGCAGCATAGTCACGACAGTTCCGCTCAGAATCTAATCCAATTCACTGAATCACCATTAAATGTTTTTAAAAATCAAATAAAAATTTCAACATAATTTCATAATAATTTCAATACCTTCTTATAATTTTAAGATAATATTCCCAACACGACACTAACCGTCTTAAAATTTTAAAATCCTACTTAAATCCCTAAGTAACTAATGTCTTCATGACTGAAGACAGAATTATGGGTAAAATACAAGAACTTTGGTCAGCACATTTTTGTAAATTTCGTGCGAGTATTGTTAGGGATCTGAGAACGGACAATGAACAAGACATTGAAACTTTTATTCTCAACTTACTTATTTTCTTAAAAAAAAAAGACAAAAAGTTTTTAGTATCACTTTTCTTTATTTAATGTATAAAAAGGAGAATGGTTGACCTAAGACTGATTTACAAATTATTCTGTAACTTAAAATCTAACATTTTATTATCAGTACCTGTTGCATTAGCATAAATTTGATTGGCTAAACATATTAAAATTTGTGTTAATATTAAATTGCCAGCTTTGCATTATTTTATTCCCAAACCTTCTTATTGGCTAAAAACACTAAAGTTATTCAACTTATATAAATTGCGAAATTGCAATTTATTTCTGAACAATTCTTTATAAAATTATTTGTGTGAACGAAAATGCAGTTGTATTAATTTTCATATTTTTAAATTATGCTAATGCAACAGATTTACACTTTATATTGTTTGCTTGTTGCTTTGTCAAATTTATTGGGGGTCGCATATGTAACTACTCCCCCCTTTACAAAGGAATTCTCCTGAATTCTATTTTTATTTTTATGTGCTTATGTTTTGTTATAATGATTAGGATTAAAATAAGTATTATGTTTACTATTGTAATGTTACTTCCATATGTTAATTTAGAGTTTTAATTTAATGCATTAATATTTCTTAAGTTAGTTTTGTGTCCTTCAATTTCTTGAAATTTTATTTTATGTAAAAAATTGTTTTTGCTTTTAAATTTTTAATAACTCGTTTTTCTTCTATGCTTTCAGCTATATTTGAAAAATAATAATTCTTGATTCTGATTGTACTATTGTTAAAGTTTATTATATAACTTCCGTTTAGCGTAATTTTTTCAAAATTACAAGTTACTTATATGTTCTACTTTCAAACTCAACTATTTGTTTGATTATAGAATTTATTTCGTCATTGTGATCATTCGGTAGTGGAACAATATATCTTAACTTAACAGTTATAAATGTTTTAGGTATTTTTATTCCCAAATTAGGCATGACTTCTTGAAGTATGTTGTTCCTATCTGAATATGTTTTAATTTATTATAGTTAATTTCATATTTTCTTATTTCATTGTTAATTAAAATATTTTGAAGAAATAACATTGACTTGTAAATGTTCTATTTTATTTTTAACAAGTTGTATATTCGATAATTGTTCTATGCATAAGTTTTTATCATTTTCTGTTTCTTGTTTATAGAATTTAATTCTTTGTCTATTACATTTCTATAGTTCTTTACAACAGTTTTTAAATTGTTTATAGTCTCATTAAAATAGTCATTAATTACATATAATTGTTGATCATTGTTTTTTCTATTTCCTCAATTTAAAAAGATGCTTTTGGATATTCTGTCTAATTTGGGTTTTTTATATTTTGGTTGTTCCTTATATCTACCGGCCTTATAATTTTTTATAAGTCCTTCATCACTAATTTCTTCGTATTTTCCTCTAAATTTGTTCAGTTTTTCTATTATTTTTCTTTTATTGTCTTCTAGATTTTTTTTGACCATATTATTGTCGATTTTACCTAATTGATTATAGTTTCTGATTGCTTTTTGGATCAATTATTTTATTGGGATTTATTTATTTATTTTATACAATATCCTCAATTTCTCGGCAATTGTATTATGCAATAGTTGTCTACATTACCTGTGTGTCTGTTAGGTTTTGTAAGATACAATTCTACATTTTCGTTAACTAAAAATTCTTTTATTCGAGTGGTTTTGAACTCATTTTATGGCCACTACCTTTTATGGCAAAATGCTCCTCTAGCTTTTCGATAATTGTTATGTGATTTCTGTCATTTAACGGGTAGTCCGCTCCAAACTTGGAAAACTCATCTATTATAGTTAAAAAAATATATCTTTTCATTACGTAAGTGTCTATATGTAGAATTTCATTGATTTCTGAAGGTGTTTCTGTAATTAATAATTTCGATCATGCCATACTTTACTTCCTGACATATTTCGCATTGATTGATTACTGTTTGCCTTAATTTCATTAGTTTTGGATAATATATTCTGTTTAATTTGGTTGAATGTTTCAGTTATTCCTGAATGCATACTCTCTCTGATGTGATAGAAAGATATTTGTTTGACAGCCTCTACTTCTGTTCCTGCCTTGGGCTCTCATTGTGCTTTTGGTGAAATTTATTTATTTATTATTAGAAAACATATCTATTAATTTTTTCTGAACTTTATTGTAACTGTGTTCTGATACCTCCGAAAATATTCCAAATAATAAAACGTAAATATAAATATATCTCCCATTTCATTCAAGTCTGCTTGTTGCGGGTAAAGCGGCCCAAGCTCAAGATAGTCAATGTGGATTTTAAACACAAATGTAAGAATTTTAGGAAACTTTAATTCTTTATTCTTACGCTTCAATATGTTAAAATTCCTAAAATTATAAATAAATTCATTATACAAACTTACATACTAAACTGCTGATATATTAACTTTTATGTATGGCTACTCTAAGCGAAGCCTCGTAATCCTTATGACATGAACAAATGAATATCTTAAATCTATGTAGGTGTTTTATATACCTATGTATGTGGTCTCGATTAAATATGGCCTCATAATTATACCGCGTGGAAAATTAAAAGGAATAATTGAACATTTTGCCATGCTCATCTCTCTACATATCGATAACAGTAATGTCATATTAGCGATTTATGAGTGGCGGTAACACTCCCCCACAGTATGGCGAGATTTCGAAGACTTACTCTACTTTCTTTCAGCCACGTCTAAAACCGCTAATTTTGCAGCAGGTCTTTCTAAAACGCCACAAACTGTCAAAACTTTTGCCTTTCGTACTTGTCCATCTTCGGATTTGGCTACTTCGATGACCTTTCCTTTTGGCCACACGTTTCTCGGGTTATTTGGATCAACCACTATCACTAAATCTCCCACAGATATGGGTTTGGCCTTTTGAAACCACTTTGTCCTACACGTCAAAGTAGGCAGGTACTCTGTCACCCATCTCTTCCAAAAGATTTGTGCATATTGTTGTGAACGCAACCAACTTTCTTTAAGTACAAGACCTTCGTCGTCGTACAATGCAAGGGGTTTTAAGCCACTGGAGTTGCCAAGCAAAATATGATTTGGTGTGATCGCTTCTTGATTTTCGCTTTCTATTGGGACATATGTAAGAGGACGGGAATTTATAATACTTTTGACTTCAGCCATCATGCTTTGCAGCATTTCATCGCTTGGAAACCGTTCTGTTTTAATATTGTAGAGTACAGTTTTTACGGATCGAACTAATCGTTCCCATGCTCCTCCCATATGAGGAGCAGAAGGTGGGTTAAAGTTCCATTTGGTGTAGGACGTTGTAAAACTTCGTATTAGCTCGTTCTTGTCCACCTCTCTTAAGGCTTCACGCAACTCTCGATCAGCACCGATAAAATTAGTACCATTGTCGCTGAAAAATTCTCTTGGGCTGCCTCTTCGCGAAATAAACTTACGTATTGCCATGATACACGAACTTGTATTAAGCGAATAGACGATTTCAATATGAACCGCACGTACCGTTAAACATGTAAATAGCGCACCGTATCTCTTTTCTTTATGTCGGTTAACAGTGACAAGCATAGGACCAAAAAAGTCAAGACCCGTGAATGTGAATGGTGAGAGATACGAACCCAGTCGAGCCCGAGGTAATTTTGCCATCTGCGGAATCTCCGGCATCGCAGTTTTAATTTTACACATTTGACACTGCTTAATGGTTGATTTACAAACGGTTCTCAATTTAGGAATATAGTATTTTTGCCGCAATTCATTCACCACTGTCTCAAGGCTACTATGACGGTACAGATTATGGTAATGTAATATTAAAAGGGTTGTTAGGCGGCAATGTTTAGGCAAAACGGCTGGATGCTTCAGTTCCTCCGGAACATCAGCATAATCAATTCGGCCACCTACTCTCAAGACACCTTTATGATCCAAATACGGGGACAATTTATACAAAAAATTTGTTTTTGTTAATTTATTATTTTGTGATAGACAATTTATTTCATTTTGGAAATGTACTTTCTGCGTATCAGTTCTGCTTTGAGCAACTCAATTTGAGTTAGTTCCTTTTCACACTAGCAAAAACGAATTACGAATGCAGTTGCCCTTAATGTTCTGCACCACCGAGAAAATCTTTGTAAGTTTATAAGTTGTTCTATACTTCGTGCCGTTAAATGGCACTCTTTCAACTCGAGCTTTGTTTCCAAAAGTTGTGTATTGGGTTCCCGCCATTCTTTCTCTGGCAACTTTAAAAAATCAGGGCCGTTAAACCAGCGCCCTGTATTCAATAGATTAGGTTTATTTGTGTATCGTGTTCCTTTGTCAGCTACATTCATTTTTCCTGATATCCAGGACCACTCGTCCACCTCTGAAATATCGAGAATTTCACTTACATGAACTGCAACGAACTGGTGATATTTCCGGTGGTCGGAGCGTATCCAACTTAAAATTGTTCGTGAACCTGACCAGAGTGTCTTTCGATTTATCTTAACGGTATGATGTTTTTCAATATACTTAGCAAACCGAGCACCAATAACAGCTGCCATCAGCTCTAAACGTGGTATCGATAAAACCTTTAGTGGCGCCAAAAAACCCTAGTTTTTGATCCAATAAGTGAAATAGCAATTTCGTCCCCACAGCACATCCTAAAATACCCGCCGTAGCGTATTAACCGTTTTCGCTTGCATCCACAAATACATGCAATTGAATATCTAGGTTATTATAGTGGGAACCCCAGGGCTCCAAAATATGCCAAGTACCTTTTCTGTTACTTCGCCTACACTAACGTTTAGGCAAATATTGGTCAAAGGGTTAGAAGAGTTCAATTCTTTCAAAACGATATCATTATTCGAACACCAGTTTCCAATTTTGAATCCTCCCTCACTATGAATGTTTTAGCCAGTTCGGCGGTTTCTGCAGGAGTATCCGAAGAAGCAAGAAAGTCATCTACATAGTGGTTATCTTTGATGGCAGCAGCGGCTAAGGGATACTTGGCTTCAAATTTTGATGCGTTGAGGTTTTTAACATACTGAGATATGCACGGAGCGCAGGAGGCACCGAATATCATAACCTTCATTACGTACACTTCGTTGTCGTCGCAGCTGCGCCATAAAAATCTTTGCGCATGGCAGTCTTCATCGCGTATATAAATCTGATGGAACATTTGTTCGATGTCACCACAGACTGCAATTTGCCTTTGCCGAAAACGAAAAAGAATAGCTGCAAGAGAACACAGCAAATCTGGCCCTTTGAGCAGCATAGAGTTAAGTGAAATACCATTTGCCTTCGCGGCCGCATCCCAAACTATTCTTGTTTTATTCGGTTTGATTTTGTTAAATACCGGAAACATTGGTAAATACCATACATTTTGTTTATCATCTTTGTTGTTTACTTCGGCTATGTAATCTCTCAAAATATTCAGAAATTGTTTTTTCGAAATGTTCAAATAACTCTTTAGTTTTTCTTAGAGTTTTTTCGAGACAAATCAGTCTTCTCTTCGCCATATCAAAGCTTTGTGGAAGTGTAATATTGGCATATCGCCACAGCAAAGCTGTCTGGTAATGGCCATCGCATCTTTGTTTCGTGTATGTTTCTAGCAAACTTAATGCCCTTTGGTCATCTTTTCCAAAAGCTGGAGTATAGTTACTTATCCCTGCTAACTCAGTTGTATAAAACTGTTTGAGTAAGTGAGTAAGAATTTGGTCGTTTTCACCTTTACACTCGCAAGAGTAAAAATTATATTGAATTTGGGCCTTTTCTCCAACACTGGAGTTGCCACATATTAGCCAGCCGAGGCGAGTATGTAAAGCGACGGGTTTGTTTTTCTTACCTTCTTTAACACGAGTTGGCACACATAATTTTAAGTTATTTAATCCTAAAAGTACATCTGGTACAGCATTTTCAAAATCGGCGATGGGTAGCCCTTTAAGGTGTGGAAATTTTTCACATAACTTTTTATAATTAAAGCTCTGACTCGGAAGCGATAGTGGTGTACCGTACGAACGGAAATAGAAAATTAATTTTTCTTCATACCTGAAATTTTCATTGAGACTATTTTTGAGTCTTCTTCGTTGCAACCTATTTCACCTGTCCATTTCAAGCATAGAGGTTGTGACTCACCATTTAAATCTAGTTTATTAATTACTTGTTCATTTACCAGACTTACAGACGAACCCTCGTCTATAAATGCAAAAGTATTAAAACGTTTATTATTGTTTCCGTATATTGTTATGGGTATAATTTTAAATAAGATTTCATTGCATTCATTCCTATGTGCTGCATGTAAATTATCTCTTTAGTTTTTATTTTCATTTTCTCTCGTAGCGTTTGTTTCTCTATCTTCAGTCATGGATTTATGCAGCAATATATTATGTTTTATTTGACAATTATTTTCTCTGCAAACGATGCTGCTACTGCAAATACCGTAGTGACGTCGCAGGCACAGTTTACAAAGATTGTACATTCTTACTAAGTTCCATCGCTCGTTTCTATTCGCAGTCAAGAATTTTTTACACTTCTCAACACTATTGCAGTTGCCAGAACACACTAAACAGATCTTTTTGTTTTGTTCTTCATGAGCATGCACATAAACGTTTTTTGGCTTACGCGAATACTGCTCTATTGACTTTGATGCGCTGCTGTCACTTTCTATATTTATGCTGCTTGCTGAGACACCGACTATATGAAGTCGTCCAGTTAGCGAATTCAGTCAAACTTACTCTTTTGTTATTTTTTGCTAATTTTATTTTGTGTTCACCCCAGTTAAGTTGAAAATGTGATGGCATTTTCATTATTAATTCATGTAATAAAGATGAATTGGTCAGTTCATTTATTAAACCACTGGCTTTAATTGTTGTTTCTAGGCCCTTTACTTCCACGGCGAAAGAGGTAATTGTGTTCAATTTATTTGTGTTCAGTGCTGGTGTGATCTTATTCTATTTTTCAGTGAGTTTAATATGTTTTCCGGTTGTCCGAAAAGCAATTTTAGTGTAGATAGAGCACATGGTACACCCGATGGATGGATCAAAATATGTTTAACAGATCGAAGTGCTTCCCCCTTTAGAGAACTTTGAAGCCTGACAAGATTTTCAGCGTCTGTAAAACCACAGACTGCTGTCGACCAGTCATATGTGGCACTAAACAAGGGCCATTCTTCAGGAGTGCCGGTAAATATTGGAAGCTCTTTTGGTACTGTCTGCCGCTCGCTTATTTGTTGTTGCGAAAGCCTGTGAGAAGGTAATATAACAGGTTGGAGGTTTGATGGGTTCATGGAAAACGTTGAATCCATGTAACCAAATTGTACAGGTGTCTCTAATGTGTGATTTTCTGCATTTACGTTGTCTGAATTATTACATAAATTTGCAGTTGTCGGCTGCTGACGGTTCGTTGTTGGGTCATTAATAAATGAAGACATGTTATTAACGAATGACGTAGTTGTACATACGGGCGGAGTTATTGTTTTTGTCGTATAAACCAAGTCATTACTTACGTTTTGGCAATATGGTTTAGTAGTGTTAGGCATTTCTTGCGTTGTTGTGGCTTGTGGTACAAATGTGTAAGGTGGCGTTTCAAACTGACGAGCTGCGGAAACTATATTTTGGTGTGCGGTTGCAATAGCCGAAGTAGGGAGTTGGATTTGATTATCTAACCACTCATGTACAGATCTGACAGCTGAGTGTTTATTAACTGATTGTGCGTCCTCGAAGTCATCTACTGCTTGTTCGAGAATTTGGTATTTCTTTTTAATGAAGTCTCTTTCAAGTTGTGTCTCTTCTTCTAGACGTTGTAGCTCAAGAGCTTGTCGGCGGGAGCGGGTGGTGGCCGAAGAGCCACTACGAATGGAAGAGGCAGAATCGATCGTGATTTGATGTTGTACCGTACAATTTTGGCAACTCCACGTAGGTTGGTCTTGATTGCTGCTGAGATTGACACATGGTAAATGAAAATTAAGATGGCACTTGCTGCATTTTATAAATTTTTCGTTGTCTGTGGACTTGTTGCAAATGTGACAGTTGTTCAGTGCAGGACTTAACTGAGTTGGTCGTTGACGACTTAGTGGTTGACCCTGTGAGGGAGTGGAAGGTTGCATTCTGTTAGGACTTACGTTTTAACACCCAAGATGATTCCTTCAAACGATCCGATGAGGCAAATAAAAGAATTTTAATGTTGCGGGTAAAGCGGCCCAAGCTCAAGATAGCCAATGTGGATTTTAAACACAAGTGTAAGAATTTTAGAAAACTTTAATTCTTTATTCTTACGCTTTAATATGTTAAAATTCCTAAAATTATAAATAAATTCATTATACAAACTTTCATACTAAACTGCTGATATACTAACTTTTATGTATGGCCACTCTAAGCGAAGCTTTGGAATCCTTATGACCTGAACGAATGAATATCTTAAATCTATGTAGGTGTTTTTATATACATATGTATGTGGTCTCGATTAAATATGGTTTTATAGTTATACCGCGTGGAAAATTAAAAGGAATAATTTAACATTTTGATATGCTCATCTCTCTACATATCGATAACAGTAATGTCATATTAGCGATTTATGAGTGGCGGTAACACTGCTTCTGCTATGAACATAATTCTTTTATATTGTGTAGAATCTTCATTTCCTCAACTTTGTTGTTTGTTATTATGACCTGGGTCTTGTATTTACTGACTATTTCTTCCTTAATGTAAAAATTATCCTGTAATGCTTCCTCTGCTGAATGGACTGTAGCAATGATATATTGTCATCTTCTATATTGTTTATTATATTAAAAGTTTTTGTATTGTCAAAGTCTTTCTGTACGTCTGCTTCATTGTTCTGATTTCGTGTTTAATGTCCATTGTACTTCGTCGCCTTCCTTATAAAAAATGATTTCCTGAATCTATTTAAGATGTTCTTTACTTCTCTATATTCTTCTGTATTCAAATGATCCAACTGAACTCTGTCCCAGGTAAAGTCTGATCCTTCCAATGTGCATACCTGGATGTTTTTATATGGATTTAATATAAAATTTGTTATTCTATTATTAAAGGATATATGTATGTCCGTTCACCAGATTTATTACTGTGTTAAAGCATTAATGAACTGCTGAACTGAACAGCATGTTTCTACATTGCAAGTGTCTCAAAATTGTTTGTCAATTGAGTGAAAAAAATTGTTTTCGGGTTCCATTACACAAGTATCAGTTTTTTTTTGATTAAAAACTATTGTCAAAAACAGAAAAGATAAAAAAGTAAACAATAAAAAATTGTAAGTATTCATATATGTATGTATGTATGTACTTACATATATGCATAAGTAACAATACGAAAAGAGATAAATAATATCATCATATTTCAGTGTGAAGAAAACAAATGTTAGCCAATTCCAAAAGTTGTTATTTGCAAGCAATGAATCTGTAAAATTACACGCAAATGTTAATAAAATGAAGTGACATCTTGTTTTTACTAACCGCTTTTCCGGCAGCTCCAATATATTTAATGCATCGCGGATATTCTTATGGCACAAGCGAAAATTCACAACATCACTTTCACTAGAGTCTGAATCGAAATTTATTTCAGTTAATGGAAACATTTTAATATTTAAATTAAACTTCAGCATAACAAATTGTTTGTTAATGATTTTTTACATAAACAGTTTTGATTTGTAAACAGGTGTTTTTGTATTCGCCCAAGAGTTGCCACTGAGTAATGAATAAATTGTGTTTTTGTATGGAAAAAAGTAACCAGAACACTAAAATATTCACTACGGCAATCCTGTAGTTTAATAAAACGTAAAGTACTACGTTGGCTAGACAAGTGGTTTAAAAATACTCATTTTTGTACGTACTTGTCTGTTTGGTATTGTATGTCTGAACACATGCTTGCTATGTGGAAACATGGCATAAATCAATTCCTATAATGAATTTGTATCTTCGTCCTTTCAATTGAGTAATTTTCCAGCTGATTTTCTTATTTTCTTCTACGTTAAACTCCTTAGGTGCGTCTGTTAATACTTCATACCATATTATTATATCCTTTCTGTTTTTTGTACTAATTTTAATTGTTTTTGTTAGTAATGTTTTCTTAAATTATTTTATATCATTGTCGTTTGCACCTGTATCTATTAGCGAACTATATTATTTATTATTAATTGTTATCTTTACGAGGGGTAAATAGTATGACGTTGTTCCTGAAAAAATAATTTTGGTTATTTGGGTTTTGTTTAAGTTGACCCCTGTTGCATTTACACTCGTTTGGTTCAGAATTTTCTATCATTTAATTTGAATTATAGTTTTGTACTTCATTGCTGGGGTCCATGGGTGCGTTTAGGTCTTGCCTAGGTTGTTCCAAGCAATTTTTTGCTGAAACATGGCCTAGTGTGTCCTACCTGTCCGACCCTCTGGATATTATGTATACCGTAAAGTTCTATATTATCAACGTCCATGGGTTTGTTGATTCTATCTATTTTGATAGAAATTTGGCCTAGGGTGTCGTACCTACCCGAAACGCTGGAAGTTGCCTGATGGATTATTATTCCTATTGTATTGAAATCTAGCTCGTCCTGAGTTATTAAAATTATACTTGTCGTTATTATTATTTCGTGCTTGTCCAGTATCACGCCTAAAATAATTTTGTCCCAAATAATTTCGCTGATGATACCCCTGGTTGTTACTGTTAATTTAATTGTTAAAAATATTCTTGTTTTGAGGCCGATTTTGTCTAAATGTTAAGTCGTCTTTAGACTTAAATTTTCTATACTCTGCCTGATACATGTATTTCAAAATCTCCTTTTGGTTAATATATTTAATATGTCATAAGAGAGCAGCTGTTGCAGAGAACGGTCGTTTCTTATTTGCTCCGTGAACTTTTTGTATTTTTGTAATTCTTTTCACCATACCATATTACACAAATGTATAAATATATAGTGTATATTAAAACAAAATACACATTGATCTAAAATAAACAAAACAGAATATAAATTAACAACCAAACCAATAATTAATTAAATAGACTAAACTTTCTTTAAAATACTGCCATCTTTAACAACAACAATATATACATACATGCAAGTGAAATACAACGTTAGTTGTGGTTGAGTTTTCTTCATAAACTGACTATTTTATTTCCAAGTTTTTTCTTAAATACTAGAAATGAAAATGTTAAATCTAGTCTAGGTTTTATCAGCGTGTGAAAGAAAAATAAAGTACAGAAATATCGTCTTAGAACTAAGTGATGATATTCTTACTAAGTGTTGGTTATTGATTTAGGATATCGTCTTATCATTAGGTGTTAGTTATTAGTTTATGATGTGTTCTTAACATTATATCGTCTTACAACTAAGTGATGATATTCTTACTAAGTGTTGGTTATTGATTTAGGATATTGTCTTATCATAATTAGAATAGAGTCTTCGTTTTAATAGTTTTTCTTTAATGGTGTGAAAAATAAGGGTCTTATCATAATTAGAATAGAGTCTTTGTTTATGGATTCTTAGTTTAATATTTTCTATTATTATCTATGCTTATTTCTTAAGTGTTTTTTAATAGTTCGCTAAGGTATGTTAGTAGTGTGTATCTCACTCCTCCCATCCTTAGATAATTCAATGTCCTCATTGATAATTTTTATATTATTAGTTTTTTCTTTTACAAAGTATTTCTGAAATATGATAAATACTCCTAAAATTATTATAAGAGTTATTATAATAACTATTAATAGGCTTAAAGAATAGTTATCGGTCTTAGTGTTAACATTTTCTATATGTTTTTTAAGTTCAGGTAGTGATATATTATCCTTGACTATATTTTCAATATCTTTTGCAGGTGGTAATACATTGATTTCTTCTGCCTTTTGTTTTGTAGATATTTCGAAGTCATTAATTTTTATTTTACAATTGTTAAATCGTATAATATTATTTCCTTTAATCTTAATTTTGAGTTTATTACAATTTTGTTCAATTTCAAGGGTTTGTAAATTTTTTGTTATAATTATATTTGGCTCACTAAAGGTTATATGTGGTAGGGTATTCTTAATGTATTGACAATTCGTTTTGTTATTGTTCATTAAATTTTTAATGCATTCATTTTTTTCTAATGTAATTTTATTATTCTTCAGTCTATAGATTGTATCGTCTTTTAATGCGTAATTATCTTCTTCATTTATCTTAAGTTCATTATTGTTTTTATCTGGTATTGGAATGATTTTCAACCTTTTGTAAGTTTCAAAGTGGTTTGGAATGGAAAGCACAAAATAAATCAAATCGTTTTCTAACCAGATTGAGGTTTGTATATGTTCAAACTCTAGAGTAGACAGACTTGTCATGGTTTGAACGTCAATTAATTTTGGGTTTATGATGCCTAATTTGGCTAATTGTATTGCTAATTGAATATCTTGGATATGTTCCAGATATAATTTAACATTATCCAAAAAAATGTCTGAATAAATTTTTTCTGTAAGCTTGTTCTGAAGTCTTGTTGTTTCTTTTTGGAATTTTTGTAATATTTCATTTTCTTTATTAATATGATCTATCATTGCATTAAATTCATTGGTAGTAACGATACTTGTTTGTAAATCTCTAAATGCTTTTTCCATATTTACTCTATCTTCCTCATTCATAGTTCCAAACAGAAATTTTAGACCATCACCGACTATATTTGCTAAACCTCTTTTGTGTCTACTTAAAAATATTTGTTTTTCTTTAAATGCTAATGTAAGATACTTCTCTGTCATGGAATTCTGGTAATATTTTGCTGATCCAAATTGCTTCATTAATGAGTCATATGTTATATCAAGGGAAGTTTTATTTATAGGTAGTATATGATATCTGTAGTTAATTGGTATTTCCAAGGTTCCTTGGTTGATGATGACGAAGCCGTAATCTTCCTGTATGTTGTTAATTTCGATCATTTGACCGTTGGTTGCAGTGATTATTGAAAGTATTAATAATATCGTTGTTATACATGATTTCGTCCTTTTCGTTTTGTTGAGCTTTGTTGTTCCTACAAATTATGCTTATTAGTTAAGATCATGATTTCTTTTTCCTTTTAAATTGTGTTTTGTATTTCCTAACGTTTCTGTTCTTATGTTTGACTATATAATGTTCATTATCTTTTTCTATTTGTGTGACTTCGACTTTCTTGAATGGATTGCTAATCTTTTCTAGTCGTTTTCTAGAATTCTCTGATTTCAGATAATTAGTATCTATTGGTTTGTCTACTCTTGTTTTATTGATGTTATTAATTCTGTTTTCTTTAATCTCTTGTGGGTTTGTTTGGGGAGCTGACTTATTAAAAAATATATTGTAAGGTGTTTCTCCTGTAGTAGAGTGGATTATGATGTGGTTGTAAGTAAAGAGTGTTTGTTCGATTTGTAGATAAATAAGTTCTTTGTCCTTTGAGGTATTAATGATTCGAAGTTTTTCGTTAAGAGTTTTGTGTAATCTTTCAATGTCAGCGATTCCTGTTTTGCCTGTAGTTACTTCTAACTTAATGTTTAGTTCTTGACACCAATTTTTTATATTGACATTGTTCATACCTTGGTCTTGGTCAATTTTTAAAGTTTTTGGTGGTCCCATAGAATTAAAGATTTTAATTAATGCTTTTTTGGTTTCTATCCAATTGAGTGAGTTAACTGGCTCGAGTGTTGCAAACTTAGAGAATACATCAATGCAGGTAAGGTAATACTGTTTATTCCATTGCCAAAAATCAATGACAAATTTTTCTCTTATTTCATATGTTGGTGGTGTTATTTTGAAAGCTAATTTATTGCTAATGTGATCGTTTTTGCAGTTATTACATAGTTCGCATTCATTTATTATATTTGATATTTCTTTAACGTAATTTGGGTAATAGTATTTGTTTCTAAATATTTTAACTATTTTTTCGATTCCCTGATGTAGGCCAGTTATATGGATCTCTAGAATTTTGGTTTTGAAATCAGGAAAATCGTTTATATTTTCTAAGAGTTTGGTTGCTCTTATTACTTTATGGGGGTTATTTTGTATTAGTTTACTGTAATATTCTTGGAGTAAATAAAAATCTTCGTCGTTGGGCATATAGATGGTAATGTTTTTATTTAATAGGTGTGTTTTTATTATGTCTTTAATTAACTTTTCGTTTAAATTTGTATAAACTATAGTGGTAATATTATTTGAGAACTGTTTTGCACTGAATGTTTTGTTTTGATTTCCTTTTATTATTTTGATTTGATTTCTGAAAATATTTAATGGTTTTTCAGTTATTGCTATATAATTTTGATTGTCTTCATCTGCTGAGTGGCAAGTTGCTGCTATCGATGAGATTTCGTTATGTTCATCGTCATTTCCCGCAATAGTTTCTGTTTTTCTTAAATTTTCTGTTTGTGATTCGTTTAAATAACATTGGTAAGTTTTAATCCTTGATAATGCATCCGCTACATGATTTTCTCTTCCTGGTATGTATTTGATATCGAAATCGAATTCATTTAATTTTATTTTCCATCTTTGTAGCTTAGCGTTTGGTTCTTTAAGATTATGTAGCCATTGCAAAGGACGATGGTCACTGTTAATTACAAATTTACGCCCAAACAAGTATGGACGGAAATATTTCGTTGCCCAGACTATGGCCAATAATTCTTTTTCTGTGGCAGAATAATTAGTCTCATGAGTATTAAGGGTTCGACTTGCAAAACAAATCGGGTGAGAGTTTTGGCTTAGTACTGCGCCTAATGCTACGTTTGATGCATCTGTTGTTAAAACGAATGGTTTTTCATAATTGGGATACGCTAGAATTGGTTCTTTTGTTATCAAGATTTTAATTGTTTCTACAGCTTTAATGTAGTCTTTGTCGGTATAATTTATCTTATTTCCTTTTTTAAGACCATGCGTTAGTGGTTTAGTGATGTTTGAAAAGTTTTGAATAAATTTTCTGTAGAAGCCTGCCAATCCGAGAAATTGTTTGATTTCTTTTTCTGTTTTTGGTATTGGATAATCGATTATTGCTTTGATTTTATTTGGATTAGGTTTAATACCATCAGGTGTGGTTATATGTCCTAAGAACTCTGCCTGTTTCTGTAAGAACTCACACTTATCCAGCTGGATTTTTAAATTGGCCTCAGATAATTTCTTAAATACTTTATCGAGTGAAGAGATATGTTCCTGGAGAGAGGTACTAAAGACTACTATATCATCTAAGTATACTAGACAGTCTTTTCCAATCAGCTCGTCCAATACTGTATTCATCAGTCTTTGGAATGTTGCTGGTGCATTTTTTAGGCCAAAAGGCATTCTTAAAAATTCATAATGTCCATTTCGTGTGGAAAATGCAGTCTTGTGTCTATCTCTGGGTTCAACTTCTATTTGGTAAAACCCTTTTGTGAGATCCAGTGTTGTAAAGTACATGCACCTACCCAATTTGTCCAAAATTTCATCCATTAATGGGATTGGGTATTTATCGTCTACTGTGATGTTGTTCAGTTTCCGATAGTCTATAACGATTCTCCATTTCTGCAAACGTGAAGCATCCTGTTTCTTAGGTACTACCCAAATTGGTGCCGAATAGGGTGATTTACTGTGGCAGATGATGTTTTGTTTTAACATCTCTTTTATTTGCCTATCGACCTCTTGTCTATGCACTTCTGGGTATCTGTAGGACTTCACATAGATCGGATCTTCATGTTTAGTATTTATTCTATGTTTTATTTTGTGTGTGAAGCTTAAATTTTCGTCTTCTTTATATATAATATTTTTATGTTTTTTTAATAGGATACTAATTTCTTTATATTCTTCCTTGTTTAAATGATCTAGTCTGAATAATGTTTTTGTTTCGCCTTTAGCTATTCTATTTCCATCTTCTTCTCCTTCCAGGTTGAACAAGGCTTTCTTATCATATTTTCCTTGGTTTTCGTCCAGGAAATAATATTTTCTATCATTCAGAATTATGAATTTTTCTGCAATGTTTACAACTGCTTTTAATTTCTGTAGGCTATCATAACCCAATAGTCCGTCATAGTTCTGACAAAAATCGTGAACAAAGAAAGTCAAACTAATGCCTGACTGACTACTAGTAATTTCTTGTGCTTTGCTTAAAATTATATTTCCTTCAATTGTCCTTACTCTAACTGGGTTAACTTCCTTACTTTCTCCTGGTAATGTATTAGATCTAATCAAACTTATGGATGACCCAGTGTCTAATAAGAATTTATAAAATCTATTTTCTACTTTCATTAAAATGGAGGGTAGCTCTTTGAGGCTTTTAAGTGAAAATTTTCCACTTCCATTGGTATAGGAGCGCCATATTTTCTGATTCTAGATTGATTGGAATCATATTCCCTCATTCTTTTATTAGGGTTATAATTATTGTTTGAATAATAATTAGACTGGGGATTATGTGCGTTCTGAAGATGTGGGTTTTGATAATTATTTGGAGAAAAATTCTGAGGATGAAGACCGCGATTTGCATTTTCATAACTATTTGGAAGGAAATTTTGAGGGTGAATAATTCGATTTGTATTATGGTTCCTATCGAGATATTTGTTATGTTGGTGCAAATAATTTGGATTATAATGTGCTCTGTTTGAGTTTGATTTATGTGGTTGACCATAATTTCTGTAATTATTTGATTTATAGTGAACGTTTTCATCAAATTCACCACTCTCTCTCAATTTTTGAATTGCTGTTTGAAAATCATTTACCAGATTGGCATTTAAAAAAGCTGTTAAATGGTTTGGTAATTCTTTTTTTAATGTTTTCAAACTATAGAAATTTATTTAATTATTAAAAAAATTCTTCCTCTCCTCTGGTTCGTTACATAATTTTATCGCATCCTTAATTCTACATATCAAAGTGTTAATTTCTTCACATAATTTCTTAATGCTACCTTTGAATTTAATATTATTCATACTTAGAATTAAATGTGAAATATTTTCATGCTCACCGAATTCCATTATTAAGATTTTCTTTAATGCCGTCCAATTTTCAGGTTGTTCTCGTCTCACTACATTAAGAGCAGCACCGCTCAACGTCCTAAGTATGCAATTAAAAAATAGAATGCGGTCCTCTGATGGTAGGGCAGCTATGTTTGGCACCATGTTTTCTATAGCTCCAATATACATCGCTAATTCCTCCTTTTGTCCAGAAAACGGATGGATTAATTTCAGGTTGTCCATTACAAAGCGTTTTTGTAATAGCAGGTTTTCAATTTGCTGTTGTTCTGCGTTGTGAGTGTTGTTGTTCATGTTGGCGTTGATTGATAATTGTTTTAAGTCTGAGATAATTTTTTCCTTAAACTAAACTGGGTTGTGTATATATTTTATTTTCCTTTGGACTTTGAAGGAATAAACTGTATTTATTTTATTAAAAAAAAAAAAAATTCTACTGATTTATTCGTAGGTTCGTTTAAGGATCTTTTTCGTAGATCCTACCGACTGCGCCAGTGAAATACAACGTTAGTTGTGGTTGAGTTTTCTTCATAAACTGACTATTTTATTTCCAAGTTTTTTCTTAAATACTAGAAATGAAAATGTTAAATCTAGTCTAGGTTTTATCAGCGTGTGAAAGAAAAATAAAGTACAGAAATATCGTCTTAGAACTAAGTGATGATATTCTTACTAAGTGTTGGTTATTGATTTAGGATATCGTCTTATCATTAGGTGTTAGTTATTAGTTTATGATGTGTTCTTAACATTATATCGTCTTACAACTAAGTGATGATATTCTTACTAAGTGTTGGTTATTGATTTAGGATATTGTCTTATCATAATTAGAATAGAGTCTTCGTTTTAATAGTTTTTCTTTAATGGTGTGAAAAATAAGGGTCTTATCATAATTAGAATAGAGTCTTTGTTTATGGATTCTTAGTTTAATATTTTCTATTATTATCTATGCTTATTTCTTAAGTGTTCTTTAATAGTTCGCTAAGGTATGTTAGTAGTGTGTATCTCACTTGCATATTGTGTCTCACCGAACTATAACATTTTTAAATATAACAACAAAACAACAACTACTAGAATTTCAACGGATTTGATAAGAATATAGCCGAACTTTTCACTATTAGTAATAATTTATATTTATATATGTACATATATAAAATTAAACAAAATTTTTAACAAATTACGCTACAAATACTCTACGACTTAAAAGTGAAGTTAAACAAAAGAAGTAATAAAACCAACTGAAGAAATAAATAAATAAATTCAAAAATATTTTGTAAATGCAATAGCACAACAACAGCCCCGACAACAAAAACGGTCCAAAAAGCAAACAATAACCAAACAAAAGAACAACAAAATATACATATATAATTAAACAAAACTAAAATTTTACAACAAAAAATCTTTGCAGGTATTTATACTCGTGTTTAAATTGATCCATAATTTAAGAAAGAAAATGAAAATAAACTCTAAACTTACTAAAAAAACATAATAAGAGCGGCAATAATAAACAAATATTTGCAAAATTCATCAAACATGGACAAAAACACACCATTAAGAGTCTCCAAAATACTCAGTGCGACTATACACATACAGACTCACCTTTTAAAATGATTAATATCATGGATAAGCGATTCGAACGGCTTACCGAGCAAATCGAGATTGTAATGATACAGAAACTCACAGAATGTAAAAATGATCTCTTAGACAAATAAAGAGCGACCTAATTAACATATCAAAAAGAGTATCAACTTTAGAAACAGTCGCGGGTAATTTTAAAAATACACAAGCCGAAATTGTATGGCTAAAAGCTCAAATTAAAACTCAGGGAATTTTAACAACAGAACTTGAAAAATCGCTTACAGAAGAAGTAGCAGCTCTGAAACATGATAATATTGCACTAAGAGAAGAAACCGTATATTTGAAAAATATTTCTAAAAAACAAGCAAACTCAATGGTGTCGTGTGATATGCGTATTAATGGCGTGCCTTCTGATCCTGATGAGAATTTTTATAATATTTACAAAAAGATTTGCGAAACAATACAGATTCGTCCCCCTGACGATCAACAGACTTATCGTATTAGAAAAATAGAAATAATATCTCTGCTAATAAAAGAAAAGACTTTAATAAAACTGCACTTAAATTTAAATGCTCATATGACAGAAATTATGTGCTGCGATCTATAAAAAAAACTATGTTAAAGCGCAAAAGAATCCGTTATGCCTGATCGCAATTGGTTTCAATAGTAGTTCCCCATTTTATGTTAATGAAAACTTGAGTCCGGAAAATTACAGAATCTTTTTTCGTCCACATTGATTGAAAAGAGGTAATGTAATATCAACAGCTTTTACAAGTCGTAGATCTGTTTATATAAAATGCCGACACACTGATGAGCCTATACGCGTCGTTGAGCTAAGTTTATTGGATAAGTTTTTTCGATCAGGGGAATTTACTGAATAATGTTATAACTTGTATGTTACTAAAACTTTTCATAACTTTCTTGTTAACTCAAAAACTATACTCTACTTATGAAAAAAAACTGTTTATCTCTTTAAACACTGTTGCTTGCATTACGAAAATTGTTATAAACTTTTTTAAATACATTACGTTCTGATAACCGGGGGCTGGCTCTAGGGAAAATCCGATATCTATGGTAAGAATACTGTCTATGAATTGCCATGGTCTTAAAATATGCCACTTAAATGCTCAGAGCTAATCAAACTGCATGAATTCCAACTTGTTTTTGAAAATTCCAATGTTGATGTGATATGCATCTCAGAATCGTGGTTCTATCCGGATGTTGGAGATAGTGTCTACAATTTGAGCGGTTATAATCTGTATGGCGCTGACAGGTCAACTACTGGTGGTGGTGTTGCTGTGTATATAAGATGAAGTATTTTATGTAAAACAAAATATAAAAATGTTATTTGAGATACCATTGAATATATTTTCTTTGAGCTGCTCCGGCTGCACCCGTGGCTGGCCCTACGGCCCCTTGGTGGCTCCTGTGGCTGCGACGTCGGGATTCCCATCGCTGCCCGTGACCAGACCTGTGGAGACGTGGTTGGTCGTTGTCCGCAGCAAATCGGGCAAGTGTGCAAGGGAGGTGGTGGAGTAGGTGGTTGGTGAGGTTGGGCCAATGCTGGGTATGCGTGTGCACGGGAGTGGCGCTCCCGGTCACTGGGCAAACAACTACCCTAATGAGCTGAGGTGCAAGAATTGTGGACTACAGGCCGACCATATGATGCTGTCTGCTGCTTGCCCGGTCTATGCGAGCATGGTCGCAAGGGTGAATGCTCGTCGTTGAGCATTGATTCTGCATTAGTGATCCAGCAGAATCTTCAGAGGTCGTACGTGGCCACGTGCGAGCTGGGTCAGGTGACGCGTCAGCTGGGTGCGTCTTTTGCATTAATGCAGGAGCCATACTTCACGAATGGTGTCATTAGAGGGTTGCCCGGGGGAATGAAGATCTTTGCCAATTTGGCAGGACTGCTCCCGGACATCAGACCTACATTAGAGGACAAATGATGGGCGAATGGCTGGTCACGGATAGTGCTTCGGTGTTGAACAAGGCAAATGACCTATACACCCAGAGGTGGGGGCGGTCGGTAGCCCTCCTCACATTAGGGAGGAAGCCCCAACGCCTGGAATGGTCTGAGGTAGAGCGAAGTATCTACAGTGTCAGGAGTAGGAAATCTCCGGGTTTAGACGGTATGACTGGAAAGATGTGTAAAAGCATCTTTAAGGCCATACCGGAATACCTGATGTCGGTTTTTGCATGGTGTTTCAGTGAGGGCTACTTTCCTGAGGCATGGAAGCGCAGACGTGTTGTGGTACTCCTAAAGTCCCCCCGACAAAGTGACGAGCAATCCTCGTTCTTACAGGGGAATTCGTCTGCTTACAGTACTTGGAAAAGTGCTGGAGAGAATAATGTTCACTCGACTTGGAGAGTGCGCAGGTGCAGCGCTGTCTGAATTCCAGTTTGGTTTCAGGGAGGGAAGATCCGTTGAGAATGCGAGGCTGCATATGAGGTCGGGTCTTGCCTGTTCTTCGGCTAAGTATGTTCTTGGCATATTTGTCGATTTCAGGGATGCGTTTGACCATCTCCTGTGGGGTGCGGTTCTTGATAGCCTGCGTAGCGTAGGCTGTCGGGAGCTCGCTCTATGGGAGAGCAACTTCTGCAGCAGGAAAGCTTGTGTCGTTGGCGCCAACGGTACAATTTGACGGATTCCCTGTTGAGGCTGCTGCAGCGCACCCACAAATTGCGTGCATACGCGGATATGTGTGGTGCTTGAGTGCGGCGAAAGTGTGGGTGTGGAGGTGGCCATGGACAAGACTGTGAAAATGTTGCTGAAAAGCAGATTGTCGCAGGCTCGCCCACCACTTATACGCTCTGGCGGTGGTGAGTGAGAGGCTGAACTTTTTGATTCACCTCTCATACGTGAGGGACAAGATCAGTGCCATAGTGGGAAAGGTCAGACGCATCCTGAGGAGTGACTGGGGCCTGAGTAGGCGTGCTACTCGGACCATATATGGGAGGCTGTTTGTTGTTTGTCGTACCATCTCGACGGAGGCTTTGCAGGTCTTGCTAGGAGCAGCCCGTCTTGATCTAGAGGTGATTCGCCGTGTCATATTTATGATGATATTAGGGACTTAAAGGGTATGGGCGTTGCAAGGGTAGGTGTGAGATGGGATGTGAGTTGGTGCGAAATGGCAAAGCGACTTTTCGCAATTTGAGTTCGTTTGCCTGCGAAGTATTTAGGAGGAGACTGAGGACAGGCTAGGGAAGGCAACTTTCTTTGCCGCTGTTCGCGGACCTGTTGCACGTTGAACCGCCAAGTTGGGTGCTGCTGCGTGTGTCTATTGGTGAGTTGGTGAACCGATGTCGGTAATGTGTTTAGTGTTGGTGACCATGCTCTGCATGACCACCTTGTTCCTGTATGTCGTGCTGTTGGTGATACCAGTCACTGATGCTGTTTGGAGCTGAAACTGGTAGTAGCCCTTTCGGGATACGAGGTCTAACCAGAGGCTAACTTCTGGTACCGCGGGAGCCACAGGACATGTTCCTGCCCGGCTATGGTGAGGCCCTTCGGGGAGCCATGTGGTGGTTGTGGTTGAAACCCAAATCGCGGGAAGAGTGACCTCGAATATCAAATTGCATTGCAACCGGGTGCCGTGACCCATAGAGCGGAAGGAGTTTAAGATGGGCTCCGCACCAAACCGAGGTGGAAAGCATGCTCCAAATGGCATGTAATCGATTCGGTACTCAGGCATGACAGTCTGTTCTTTTTGGGGGCGTTTGTAGACGCATTGTATACACCGGGTGCTAAGATCACCGTGGGGTTAGGTCATATTGGCAGGCACCCACGTGCATCGTTACACAGATGTTCAAACTATCAAGAGCATGAGTGTTTTAACTTCAATCACTTCACGCAGGAAGAGGTGTTTAAATCATTTTGTGACATAAAATCTAACTCTGTTGGGCATTATGGAATGCATCCGAAATTTGTAAACCTTACCCTTCCGTATACTTTGTTGTATTTTACACAAAAACTATTATTAGAACATCATATGCACATATCTTATTGCATATATATATGCACATATCTTAGCGGCATACCCTTTACAGGATTTACTCATGTCTTTTGGAACTCCTGAGAACGTTGTCATAGACAATGAGAAGTCCCTTAGCTCGGCACCGATAAGCTTTATGTTGAAAAATAAATTGGGTGTTAATATCTATGAAACACCACCCTATAAAAGTTCTGTGAATGGTTGTGTGGAACGTTTTCATTCCACCTTAACTGAAGTAATGAGGTGTATGAATGAAGAAAACATTCATGAATCTTTTGACGATATTTTGATTAACTGTTTGAATAAATACAATCACTCTGTACTTTATTCGATAAATAAAAGTCTATCGAAGTATTTTTTGGTAGAACCATCTTTAAAACAGGACAGACTTAAAATTAAACATATATTGACGTAGAAACAGGAGAAAGACTTAGACCACCATAGCAAAATAAACCTGAAAGAAAGACTTACAAGACTGGCGACAAAAATTTTGTGAGTAACAACAAAGGAATAGGGAACAAGCTAACGCCAGAATATAGAAACGGTACAGGAAGATAGAGGAGGAACTGTCTTGATGACTTCAAATCGAGTAGTTGAGAAAGATCTAATAAATAATTTATTTGCTTTTACAGCTTGTTTTTAAAATTAACTGGAGCAGAAGTACAGATTTTGGACTATACGAACGACTAAATTGTGACAATGGACACTGGAATGATCAAAGTAGTAACAGGGGACTTTAAACTCATGCCAAGATCTACTTGGCACGTACGAAAGGGTAGTCGATCAATTGGATGCTGTAATAAGACATGATATAGGGAAGAAGAACAGCAATTACGCGTTTCTGCTACATCAGGTACAAGCTTTACACGCTTTGCTTGCGGAGTTGAGACCAATACATACAGTAAGATCAATTAACGCTTTAAGAACAGTATGGAAGTGGGTGGCAGGTTCTTCTTATCACAAACTTTTGGAAAATAATCACAGACAAATTGTAATAAATAGGGCTGTAGAAACAAGAATGCAGGAAATAACTTATATCACCAGAAATATTATTAATAACATAAGATCGAATGATGCTTTTGAGAGGGAAGTCTTGAAGGACGTCGAAAGAAAATTAGAAATAATAAAAGAAAAACTAACTAATATCGGTTATTTATTGTGTATTGTGTATAATATATCGTATTTATATATATATATTATAAACTCTTTTGTGTTGTCCGAAAATGAACTGAATATCACAAGAAAACACTTTGATGAACTTAATACGCCTTACGTGAATTTAATAGACCATTCTTTATATGGTCAATTTGCCAATTACTGAAAGGGAAACGTGCAGAAGTTTATTTGTAAAACCTGTAAAAAACAAAAATGTATCTATAAAAATTGATAGAGAAAACTTTGGATTGTGTAAAAATTCTTTGCTTGAAATAAAGTAATCTTGTAGAATGGTGAATGATTTGGCTATTTGTAGAAATCTCAAAAAATTAGAGAGCATAATGGATTCCAGTTCTTTACCGAAATTGCTGAATGTCATGCCTTCAGATTGCCCAACATCTAACAACCAACACTTACCCGTAATGAGAGAAATTGCACAGGGATTGATGCTGTTAAACGGTTATAATGGAACAATACGAATAAAAAACAAGTAAGTCAATCTTCACGGCACTTTTATAGTGAAATACCATAACTCTGCAATTACCATAAATAAAAAAACTTATTACAATTAGGAGCTTACCGTGATAAAACCTTTACCAGCAGTTGTCAACGCGCCAAATAATAATGCAAATTGTGAAGAAAGGCTTAAAGAACTTCATATAAACAACCGTGGTGAAATTACAAAGCTGGCTACCAATTATAAAAAATTAGGAACTCTTACGATGATATTAACAAGTGGCATAATTGTAATTAATTCAAACTGCATTTTTATGTTGAAATTTGTCTGTTTCATTTATTGCAATCTTGCTTTTACCCTTTTAAAACAAGCCATAAACTTACAAAGAATTACATTTGTTGTAAAAGCAAAATTTTATTGTTTAAAATAACGCTGGCAGAGTCAGTCGTGGTCAAGTACTGGAAACAATCAACTTTTTTTGATTTAACTTTTATATTCATATGGTCCAAAAGGCGGCTTCAATGTATTCTGTGTATAGTTTTGATGAATGTTTTGGTTGCAGTAATTTTTTTTGTTGGAGATTTTTATTAGAAACAGAAAATTGTCCAAAATGAGAAATTTGCATTAATAAAAGATTTTTAAGAATTTGACGGTTTTTGCTGAAGAATACTTTCAGTTTAAATCGACGATAGGCGAAAATGACGCTTGCTAAAATTCTTATCTAAAATTTTTGGCTGGTTGTATTTGTTGTGGGTTTTCAATTGAAATAATGGGTGATTTAAAAATTTGGCAAAATGGTTGGTGCGTACAGGTTTTCTTTAAAAACTGAATAGATTAAAAAAGCGAAGAAATATTGTGTGGAGCCCTTTCAAATGAAGGAGTCGGTGTTTTAATCAGTGGCTCTTTATAAAAAAACATAACCTAAGAACAATTACAATAAAGCAGTCCATTAAAAAGATAATAAAGGAAAACGTGTTTGTGAAAAATAACCAAATCTTTTAACAGGTTATGAGCCCAGGATTTGACATGCAACAGATAAGTGAAACAACTAAAATTAAAATTTGAACATATCAATTATTAATTAAAATCATTAAAAACAACATGGACCAACAACGTGAGTACACCAAAATACAACGGCTGAACAATGAGCAAAATTTCGCATTGTGGAAATTTCAGATAAATATCTTACTAAAAAGTGGAGGCTTATTCGAAATTGTACACACCGATAGTGTGGACGAGAAGTCAGATCCAAAGAAGGATGCTCATGTTCAGAAAATAGTCATGTGTACAATAAACAAAACATTAATCCCTCTGTTATTCCAATATAATACATACAACAAATCCAAATCCAAACATGACGCAAGTTAAAGAAAACTACTTCTTTAAATGTTAAATTCGTTAGAGACTTCTTTATTTTAACTCAATTTTTAACACTACTGATTTCTTAAATGCTAAGGTAATCACATCAGTACGGAGTGTAATTCTGGATTCCCCCGCTCAATTGCATCGCCAGGCTATTTATCCATAATTTCTTATCAGTATTCTTTGTCTTACAAACTAGAATAAAGATAAACCGAAAAACGATCATTTCTTTGTTACGTGTTTGGGTTTTTACATATGGTAATAGTGATAATATGATTGTGGTAATTGTTTATCTTATGAACTAAGGTAAATATATAGCTAATTTATGTATAAGTATATGTTATTATAAGTATATGTCATACCTTAACTCGCATCACATAAGTGCAATTGAAAATCTTGCATTCAGGTTAAAAAACATTGGAGAAACACTCAACGAAAATATGTTAATATCAAATATACTCTCAACATTATCCGATACTTATAACGCATTTACAGCATGGAATTCAGCTGCAAAGTCACAGAAAACTCTCGAAAACCCCACTGCTCGACTATTGACTGAAGAAAAAAAGGCTGAATAATGCCTC
Source organism: Epicampocera succincta (assembly GCA_932526305.1). Taxonomy (NCBI): domain Eukaryota; kingdom Metazoa; phylum Arthropoda; class Insecta; order Diptera; family Tachinidae; genus Epicampocera; species Epicampocera succincta. The sequence goes on from OW052037.1 coordinate 27,434,571, forward strand.
TTATGAGACAAAAAAAAACGTATTTTAACAAGTTGCAAACGTACAGGAATAAACACCATTTTGAACGCAAAACATCAAGGGAAATATGTACAAATTGCAAACGAAATAATCGGAATGGAAACAGTGTTTGTTATTGGTTCAGGGTGTACTGATTTGATAAATGATGAAAACATATTAAAATAAGTTAAGAAAAATAATACACAAATATGCACTGCTAAAGAAAACGATGTATTAAAAACCATTTCAGTTTCTTCTAAGTGAAGTGCCACGGAGTCGTCCTCTGAAATTTTAAATATAATCATTATTTTTAAGTTATGTTCCTAAAAAAGACTGAATTTTGTTAATTTTTATTTATTTAAACAATTAATATTGTTAAGTTTCTTGATCTCTGTTAAGTTTTTAATATAACTTTTTTTTTTATTTTTTTATTTGTGCCTTAATAAAAATAAATATGTTTTTATACTACATGAACATTGAAATTTTCTTTGGTTTTTACGTTTTTAATGAGCCTTGTAGGAGAGTAAGTAGTCAAGAAAAATATGAAAAACCAATTCCTTTTAAACCAACTTTAAAAATCGAGGAGGTTATCTATTATATTCTATCTTTCCTTTTTATATGTACCGTTTTTCAAAAATCTTTTTGACTATTTTAATAAGGTAAAGCAATAGGTTCAGAGTATGAAATATATCAGAAGTCTAAATACTTACCTGGAACATGATCGTTTTCCTCAATAGCAATATTATGTAGTACTGCTACGGCAACAATCAATGTTTTTCCATTGGATAAGTTTACTGTCAAGCCGTCCAATAAACAGCGAAAACGTCGTTTCCAAACGCCGAAGCACCGTTCGACAGTGTTCCTAGTTCTTATGTGTGCAGCATTATATTTAACCTCTTTTTCATTTTGCGGGTTACTAAGTGGGGTTAATAAATATGGATAAAGCTTGTATCCACTATCTCCTAACAAACGACCGTTGAACTCTTCGTTTTCGAATCGTTGTTTAATTGCTGATTCGTTGAAAATACGGCAGTCGTGAGAGCTCCCTCTCCATCTTGCGACTATATCATATATTTTCAATTTTGCATCGCAAATAACCTAAAACACAAGAGGGAATGTATAACGACATTTAACAGATCAATGAAGTTTCACAATTACCTGCACATTTAAGGAATAGTAGCCTTTTATATTTATATAATATTGGGCTAAGTCACCGCCAGTTTTTTTTATGCGTACGTGAGGACCGTCAATGGCTCCTATCACCGGGAAAGTTTTTGATAGCTTTAAATTCCATCATTGCTTTACTTTCCTCTGCTCGAGATGATGGCATTTTAATTTTACTGCCGCCAAAACGAGCTAAGGCGCGAGTGACTCCGCCAGAAATTCTGCATACTGTTGCCTGGGATAACCCGTGAAGATCGGCAGTATCATCTTGAATCTTAAATTTTAAAGTGTGGATAATGATAATGATGACACAACGAGTATTGCGCACATACCTCTTGAGTCTAATTGGATTTCCGGCCTAACCATGTCAATAATTTTTTTAACGGTAGATTTATTGAATTGGCCCTCTTTCTAAAAGTTTTTCGAGTTCGGTCAGTTGATATATCGGCGATCGTCCCTATAATTTTCAATTAAAAACAAATTTCTTTGCACTTATTAATTTTACTTACCTATTCTGGAAACCAAATTTATTATATCCGTTTTTTATTTTTTTTTGTTAATGTTTTCAAAAGAACACGGAAAACTTTTTTACAAATACGAAAAGAAGATGAAGATTAAAGGCAAAATGTCATTTTATCAATCGCTTAAACTAAAGTGTTGACTACAATAAAATGTTTGTATTTTTTTGGCACCTTATAACACTTAAATAGGCTATTAAGCCTATTTATGTGTTATTAAACAGCTAATAATCGTTTATGAATTAGACTGTAAGAAGAGAGGAAAAATAGAAACAAGTAATTTGATCATAAACAAATGTTATACGCACATATGTCATAACTTAAAGAGAAACCTGTTATCTGTGAATTCCCAAACATAAAAGAATACACAAGTAATATTTAAAAAAAGATAATGTAACAATAAAGAAAAATAATAAAATTAACATTGGCAACACTGCAGCTTAAAGACATGAGAGAGTTATAAAAAAGAAGATTAATTAAAAAAATATTTACCATAAATATATAGACACAAAGAAGATTTATCAGCATATAAAATAATTGAAATATGTAAGAATCGTCATCGAAATACTAATAAAATTGTGATAAATTGTTTCAAGTGAGAAAATGAAATTAAAGAAAAATTTTATAACTTTATACAGTGCGATCAGTGCATGGAAAACTTTCATTCTCAATGTTCGGATCTGAGTAGAAGAGCATTTGAGTTTTTACCAACAATAATGAGCAGTTTATTTGTGGTGATGGTAAAAATAATTCTAATAATCAACAAGATAAGAAAATAATTAAATAATATAAAATGGGAATTAAAAAAATTAGATAAACTTGAATTTTTTGATCATCTGATCGATTAGATTAATTTTATGTCAGCTAAGTTTGATGAAGTTAAGAGGTAGCTGATAATAATAAGAAGAAAAAAGATTTAGTAGCTGAAACTAAGAAGAAGATAAAAGTTTTATAAAGAGAAAACAAAAGTTTGAGATTTGAAGTTGTAACTCTTAAATCCATTTTGCAAAAAAAAATTAGTGGAGCAAATCCGTTTCTTATTAGAAGTGATGACAAAGTTGATGGGATGCTTTATGCGGCAGAAACAAATAATCATCAAGGAGGGAGATCTATAATGCAAAGCAATGAACTTAAAGTAGGTAGATATTAAAATTTAAATTTCGTATTAATTGTAAAGTGGTTTTCTTTTTAAATATGCTAAAAAATTTATATTTTGAAGAATTTTGTAATTTTAGTCAGTATATAAGCAAATTAAATATATAATTTTTTAATGTAATAAGCTACAACATTAGAAGTGATTCATCTATTGAGAAGTTTAATACATTTAAATGGTTTGATAAAAACACTACCCAGATTTACAATCTTACTGGTTTCAAAAGCTTGCATTGTTGTCGAGGTGATAGTTATGGCGGTACGTCGTTATACATATATTTATGAGAATTTAATATATTCGGTCAATATGTGTAAAAGTAATAAATTTAATGAATTCATAGTTATAGCTCTGAATGACTTAAAATTTGGGAGAAAGTCATTGAGAGTTATTTCCTTTTGTCGGTCGCAAAAATGCAATATTTTTGGTTTTTTAAATGGACTAGAAAAAGTTTTATATGAGTGTGGTCACAATCCGTTTTCCCTTTTCTTTTCGTTTTCCCTCATACTGCTGACTTATTATTGATGTTTCAAAACTATGACTGTCAAAGTGTTCACAATCTAGTAATAAGACCAGCATACTCCACTTGCATTGACCATATTTATAGTAATTTTTCAGAAAATCTTTTTGTGGATGCAATCGAGTAAAATTTATCAGGTCACAACTTGCTCAGTTGCAAATTTCATAATGATATAGCAGTGGAACATCATAAGGAAAATTTCAAAATTGTGATTGTGGCTTAAATAATTTGATTTTAAACATGGAAGCTGCCATACAGCCCTCAACTCAAAAATGTAAAAGAATTAGTATTATGGAAAGAAATATTGTTGCTTAAAAGCAGGAAATTAGGAAGTAGTAGAAATTTTAAGAAAATGGAATAGAATAAATTAGGTTATATAAAGAGCAATAAAAAACTCTAGAGATAACGTTTATATTGAAGGGTTAACCAAAATAATCCAAGAAAATGTTGGAATTTTATTAATAATGCTTTAGGTAGGTTTAAAAAGAACGACATACTTCTTAATGATTCTTTCGGCCAAAGAATTTCACACATTTGACACATTTAACTCTTTACGTACCCTTTCTTGGTTTCCACATAGATTTACATTTGAGTCCATTACCACTGAGAACATAGAAAATATAGTTATGGGTCTGAATGACAATACAAGTCTTGGTTTCGATAATATGACACAAAAATTCCTTAAGAAGTGTAAATATGATAATGACTAATATTTTTAATAACATGGTATGCATTTCAGTTTACCCAGACATATTGAAAATCCGCAAGGTTGTCCCAGTTCCAAAGAAACCCAATGCAGACCAGATTGTTAAATATCGACTAGTATCAGTTTTATCAACAGGTGATAAATTTTTTAGGAAAATTTTGTATCAACAACTTTTGAGTTATTTGGAAGAGAATAATGTGTTGTACAATTATCAGTTTGGATTGGAGAGGTTGTGGTACAGAAGATGCTGTGCTTAATGTGGTGAAATTTATTTGTAACGATCTAGATGACTTGGTTTTGCAAAGGCTTTCGATCTAGTAGAACAAGAAAAACCTAAATAAACGAAATAAGAATTAATAATATAAGAGTTAACAAATTGGTATTTTTTGTTTTAAACCTCAGAGTTTTGCTGTCGTGGTGTTGGTTGTGGGGCTGATTCTGCCATCGTTGGGGACAAGTTCATTGAAGCTCCCTTGTAGCATTTAATTTTCCGGCCTATTAGGATGACTATTATCAATAAGGACAGAAGTAACGCCAACGAGCCGATATGTGGATGATAAAGCGCTGGGTATTTTATTTCCCTTGGAAGATCCTTGATGTCTGATAGCTGTCTTTGGATGTTGGAGAGCTCATCTAATTTGGTATCCAATTCGATGTTTGGTGCTAGTAGCCTCGGAGGGTTTGCCAATTGCCGTAATAATGCCAAACATGGCATATGAAGTATGAAGAGTAGTAACACTCGTTTCATGCCCGTGGATAGTTAGTAAATTTCCCTTGATGATACAGGTTGGTTTCGTGGACATGAGGCCAGATCGTTTGACGGAAAATTGTATGGTTTCGAAGTCGCATACTGCAGTTAGCTCTAATGGATTTGGTGTTGCATAAAGCCAACGATTGATAGTGTTTAGTGCGATAAAAGAAGCTTTGTTCTGTATGTTCCCGAAACTACATTGTGGGGATGTCCGGTTGTTAAACAGAGCAACTTCGCAGGAATAGCTGCTGGGGTCTCGAGTAACGCTGATTTGTAAAGTAGTGCAAAGATATATGTCGCTCTTTGCTACAATACATTTATTGAATTGAAGTGTATTTAGTGTCAGATATTCATCTCGGTGGCTGTTCACAGCGAGATATTCAGTATTGGTTTTTATAGCAATATCCCTGTCGTTTATCTTGGTGGGTATGGGGATGACCTTGAAGAGCTCAAAATGTTCCTGGTTCACTAACGGTAGTTCAATCACGAAAATGACACTCTCCTGTGTTACTGTGCCCTTGTATCTTGTATAATTCCAGCAAGTCAGTATCTTCAACTGGTAACGAGCGACCAATGGGAAGGTGGCCCTTAATCTTAGCTATCTCTGTTGTTAACTGTTTTGATGTGAGGAGAAGTGGACTTATTTTACCGTGATTTGAGTGCGTGAGGGCAGCGACCAGCTCTGTCTCAATTCTTTGTAACTCTGCCGCAAGTGTATTTAATTGAATCGCCAGGGACATTAGATTTTGGGTTTGTCGCAATTTTGAGTTCTCGTCTCTAACTGTATTTAACTCATTATAGATGCTGGTTTTAAGCTCTGAGAAGTGCAAATTCATATCATTCTCGCCTTGCTTGAGAATATTAATCGTCGAATTTATCACCGAAGTTTGGTTTTTGAGTAACAGGTGCAAATACTCCTCGTTTTGCTTTACATTGGCTATAGTCTGAGTCATTTGTTCTGCATAATCCGAATCCAGGACTCCAAATAGAGCATGAGCCATATTCCCCACAATATCTAGTGCAGCTCTTCGGTTTCTTCTTGAAGTTAAAAGGTCTGATTCTTGAATGAGATTGTCCCAGGTATGCTGAAGTTCGAGGTAGAGTATTTCACATGATTTAGTAGCTATTGATTGTTTGCAGAACTTTGAAAATGTTGTTATCCCGGCTTCCAGAACCTTGTTCCTCTCCCAAATAGGTGTGAGATCGTAATATATAATGAATTTCCAGGTTGCAGTTATCAATTTTGTCGACCCTACGCCTTCGAAATACAATCCTGGGTTGGAAGAAAACTCTGTGACATTGATCGGGGAGGCTAGTATTATCGGCAGTAGCAGGAGCGAAATACATATTGTACTGAAGATTCCTTGCGAAGCATATGATATTACCTTCCGTTTTGGCTGTATAGAGTCGCCTTCTGATGAGTGTTGTCTTTTTTGCGATATTGGCTTGTCATATTCGTAGTGTTCTGTGTGAAAATCGTTGAACAGGGGCGCCAATCTATGAATTTTCCTTTTGAAAATTCCCTTAGCTGTTTTGACGTCGCAGACCCTAATAAGTCCATCATCTCCCTTGTAAATTCAGCTGATTCTTCCCAGTGGCCATTGTAGTACAGGAGTATTGTCTTCTTTGAGAATGACAAGCATGCCTTCAATGACTTTCGGTGAAGGAGACTTCCATTTTCCTCTTTGTTGTAGCTCATGTAAATATTTTTGTGTCCATTCCTTCCAGAATTTGTGTTTAATCTCTGAAGTTATTTTCCACCTTGCATCTAACAGTAATTTTGGAGATTGGGCGTTTACATCCACTGCTGATGTTAATGGCTCACCTACTAGAAAGTGACCTGGTGTAAGAGCTTGAAGATCTTCGTAATTTGATGAGAGAGGAATTCGCGAGTTTAGGATGCTTTCTATATATTTCAACCACTATTGTTTCCAACTCTTCATATGTAAGTGATGCAGCGGACACACTTCTCAGCAGAAGATGTTTGGCTGATTTAACTGCCGGTTCCCAAAGGCCACCGAAATGAGGGGCTCTTGGTGGAATAAATTTAAAAGTAATTGATTGATTGCTGCATACTCGTGTAATTTTTTCTTGGGCTGATTGAGAATATATTGATTCTTCTAATTCAGCTTTTTTGTTGTTTGCTCCCACGAAGTTAGTAGCATTGTCGCAATATAATGTCTGACAATGGCCTCTTCTGCTGATGAATCGTCGTAATGCTCCGATAAAGGCTTTTGTGGACAGATTGGACACAACTTCCATGTGAATGGCCTTAGTTGCAAGTTACTGCGATATAAGCTTTGTCTGGTCTTTTGCCCCTATATTTGTGATGTATCCAAATCAGCCCAAAGTAATCAACTCCTGTAGTAATGAATGGACGTCCTGGCGTCACTCTGTCAGCTGGTAGATTTCCCATCAATTGTTTAAAAAGCACTGGCCTTGCCTTGGTGCATCGTATGCATTTGTGGACGGTACTGCGTGCGACTGATTTTCCGTTGGTAATCCAGAACTGCGCCCTGGATGCAGCCAACAATGCTTGTGGGCCGCAATGACGATTTTCTTCATGTAGCATTTGCATCAACAACCTCACCATGAAATGATTGTGTGGTAAAATTGCTGGATGCTTCGCCTTGAATGGTAATGTTGATTGTTCCAGACGACCACCTACACGTATTATGTGATATTCATCCAAGAATGGATTTAATGAGGCCAAAGGGGTGGATTTATGTACAGGTGTTTTGTTTGATAATCTTTCCAGCTCTTCCCCAAATTCCGTGGCTTGCATGATTTTGATGATAACGTTCAGAGCTTCTTCCATTTCATGTGCATCTAGCGCCTTTTTGGATGGACGACAAATTTTCGCAGTTTTGGAATTTGTGATGAATCTCAAGACATAACCGATCGTGCGCTGAAGAGTCTTGAAAGAGTTTCGATGGTTTATTCGACTTATAATGTCTTCGTACTTTTGCTGCGAGGTTGATATTGTCAAAACATGCTTCGTCATTTTGCGTTCTTCGTTGCAAGGTATATCAAAAACTTGTGGAGATGAGTTCGTCCACTCACTTTTTTGTCCTGATAGAAATAGTGGGCCATAAAACCAAATTGGATGTTGTGATAGGTTTTCTGGTGCTAGTCCTCGGGATATTGCATCAGCTGGATTCTGTTTAGAGCTGACATGTCGCCATTGATTTGATTCGCTTAATTCTTTTATTTTGGCTATTCTGTTTGCCACAAAAGTGTGGAAGGATGTTGCAGTAGAATTTATTCACGCAAGGACAATCTTTGAATCTGTCCAGAAAAAGTTTGCAGTATTTTGTAGACGAAGATCTTGCTTTACTCTATTTGTCAGCTCCACCCCTAGTACTGCGGCACATAGTTCCAGCCGAGGCAGCGTCTGCTTTTTAATGGGTGCTACACGGTTGTTGATACAATTTTGTCCTTGTATGTTGAACGAATGTAAATTGCCGTTCCATAAGCTCGTTCCGAGGCATCAACAAACGTGTGAAGCTGCGTTGTTACTGGATTTTCGGTTTTTAGTATGAATCGATCGATCTTAATTTTTTTAGTGCTTCTATGCTCGTTCGAAATTTATTCCATACGTTTTGAAGATCCAGGGGCAATTCATCATCCCATGAAATTGGTAATTGCCACAGCTCCTGCAAAAATATTTTAGCTCGTACGACTACCGGCCCAAAAATTCTTAATGGATCAAATATTTTGGCAAGTTCTGAACTAACTATGCGTTTTGTTACACCCTTTGAATAATTTTCCGTTGGTACTTTTGCTTGCCCACATAACTGGTCAGACCTCGGTAACCATATTAATACAAGTGTTTTAATAGAGCAGTTTGAACTTTCGTCCAAGTCCAAATTGATCTCCTGGTCCTCAGGTGCAATACCATTTAGCAACTGGGGATGATTTGAACACCATTTTCGAAGTTTAAAGCCAGCTTCTTTTAGGATTAAGTTGAGTTGTCGTTGTGATTCCAATGCTGTACTGATAGAGTCGGCTCCACTTAGGCAATCGTCCACATAAAAATCATCACGTAATATTGAGGCACCTAGTGGATATTTCGTGGTGTTTTGTATTGCTAGGTGTTGAAGGCATTTGGTAGCTAGGTATGGAGCTGAGGAAGTGCCGTAGGTGACAGTTTTGAGGCGATAATATTTGATATCTTGATGTTTGTTATATCTACAAATGATGAGCTGGAACATTTGGTCTGCATAATTGACTTGAATTTTTCGGTACATTTTTTCGATGTCTGCAGTGAAGACGAATTTATGCATCCGAAATCTCAGCAGAACTGAACATAGCTCACTTTGCACGGTTGGTCCTGCATGAAGGATGTCGTTGAGTGAGAAACCGCTGGATGTTTTGGCTGATGCGTCAAACACTACTCGCAATTTCGTTGTTGAACTTTCCGGTTTCAGCACGCAATGATGAGGCATGACGTAATGTACATCGGGAATGTCGTCTTCCTGTATTTCTTCCATGTGCCCCAAGGATTCATATTCTTCCATAAATTTATTGTATTCTGCTCTAAGTTCTGGCTTAAGGTTCAACCGTTTTTCCAATGACAAAAATCGATTGAAAGCCATTGTTTTAGAAGTTCCGAGAATTGATGGATTCTCTGCAAATGCTAAGCGGACAGTGAATCTCCCATCCTTGTTTCTTTGTAAGTTTTGCACAAAATGATCTTCACATCGTTTCTCAGCTAAAGATAGTGCACGTTCTGAATTATTTGCCTCTTCAAGTTTCCAGAAATTTTCAATCAGCTCGTTTGTTGTTTGCTGTTCTGGGGTAAATACTGCACAAGTAACCGAGTTGTTGTCCCAACCCAGAGCTGTATTTTGTAGAATTGGTAAGTTCTTGTTGAGCCTTATTTGTTGTGGCCGCATAAGTTGGTGATAAAATTCTGCTCCGATCAGCATATCAATTTTATCCATTTGATTGAAACATGGATCTGCTAAATAAATATTATCAGGAAGATTCCAATCTAATGTGTTGAACGCTTTTGTAGACTGAGGTGATACAATGGTTGGGAGTACAAATGCTTCGATTTTGGTAGCATAATTGCCTGAGCATGCATGTAGCTCTACATTGATTCGTCGGGATGCGTTGTGAACCTTACGGTTCCAATGATAGCTTGTTTAACACTCGATTTGTAACCAGATTGATCTGTGATCTAGAATCTAGAAGGGCACGGAATATGTCATCATCCATCACTTTTACTCTTGCTGTGGCGAGTAATACATTGGCGTTGTCGCTGAGCTGCTTGTTTGTTGCAGCTACGATTGGGGAATTTTTATTTGAAGCAATGGCTGGATTTTGTGTCTTTTCGAAGCTTCCAGCATAGGTTTTTGATGAATATTGTCTTGGTATTTCTAAGTGCAGCAATGTGTTGTGCTTTTTTGCGCACTTTGAGCATGACCGTGATGTGCATGATTTGGTAGTATGCTCTGATTTAAAACGGTTGACACAAAGTCTCATCTTTTGCGTCCATTGTAGTCTCTCGGCTGGGGACATTTTCAGGAACTTTTCACAGTAATATATGGGATGTTCTGTTAATACGCATACCTTACAATTTGGAATTGATGTAGCTGATGTTATAATCTTGGCTCTATCCTTCCCCCCTCCAGAATCGCCCGATCTTCCTCGCGTTTCCAATGCTTGGAACCTATGCTCTATGAATTTAAGCAGTTCATCGAGACTTACGAGGCTTTTGTTGTCTTTGAGTGATTGCTCAAATAGTGTTTGAGTCGAGAGATCAAGCTTTTTCAATAGTATGTGGACGATTATTGCGTCCCATTTGTCCATTGGAAGTCCCTGTGCCTTCAAGCCATGGATGCATTCTTTTGTGAGGTCATGTATACTTTTTAGGGCTTGTGCCGATTCATTTTTCACTTGTGGATTAGAGAGTAAGTTGTTGAGTAATGTTGTCACAATGAGCCTTTTGTTATCGTATCTATTGACGAGAATATCCCATGCAATTGCATAGTTTGCTGTTGCAATTGGCAAATGGCTTATCAGCCTTTTTGCCTCATCTGTTAGATGTGTCATTAAATAGAACATTTTTTCAACTTCGCTCATTGCTGCATTGTGAATTAGTTGAGTATACAGGTCTTTGAAGGCTACCCATTGGAGATAACTGCCGTTGAATATTGGACTTTGAATTTTTGGCAGGTGTGGTTGACACTGCTCAATTCTGTTGATGCGTTGTGGAGTACTATCATTGGAAAGACTGCCATGTTGTTGTAGAGTACATTTAAGCTTGTGCACTTCGGCTTGCGTTTTGTAGAAGTCATCCACCGTGTACCCATCTATTTGTTCTTTAGTGGTTAATTGCCATAACATGTCATTGTTTCTCGAGAGATCACTCATATATTTATCAATGAGAGTTAATTTTACATGATACTGTGCTTCCTCATGAATTTCTTCGGCCATGGCTTCGTCCATTGTTCGTCTTAGCGCTCTTGTTAGCGCCCGCTGAGTACAAAGAACTTAACTCGTAATTTCGTCAAGTCAAGACTCTCCCTGTATGCAGCTGCTGGCACCTTTTTTATTTTCGAGTTGATTATGGGTTTGTTGATTATTGATTGTTGGATTTGAGAGTCTTTTGATTTCAGACTCAAATAGCTCTTTGTACTTTATTGTGTCACCTGAAATGCGCAAGTACTGGTCCGTAAAATATTCGTGCTGCATTGGAAGATTTGATAGACACCTTAATTTGTTGTCAGTGCTCTCAAATTCTAGCCATGCAGTGTCTAGCCGATTTAAACGTTCCAGGTAGTACTCCTTCGATTTCCTTGTTGTCGGGTCCTTTTTATAGTTTCGGATTATGGCCTCTATTTGATCCGCCGTCTTTTGTTGCGCTGCTAGTAGGACGTCAAATGTTTCCATGGTCGTTGATTTGTTTTGTAGCTTGAAAGTTTATAAACCAATTGTTGATTGGTATGTATGTGGACTCGATGTTGTATATGTACTCGATGTCCTCGTGGTCACCAACTGTTGTGTGGTGTACCAAATGTTGTTTTTATTTTTATGTGATCCTGTGCCAAGTTACAGGTATTAAAAGTCCCCGACCGCTGGTTGGGGAACTAATAATATTTAAAAACAGTGTTTTTTTTTTTTTTTGTAATCCTGTGCCAAGTTACAGGACCGTCGGGGTCACCAAATGTTGAGTTGCCAACTCAAATTTTGTTGAAATAAGTTGAACACCAAAGGTTTCCTTTGGAGTTCAGATTTTTGTTTGTTTAGAATTGGTTTAGCCCAGGTAGAAACAACTTGTGCTGATACAAAATATAATTGAACCTTAGTAGAATCACTAAGATCCGTGAAGCAATGAAAAGAGTTAATCTTTGATTGCCTGATGTCTTTATTTTTGTCAGTCTTTTATACAATTGAATTGCTTACGTCTAACTTAAAATTAATAATAATAATATTCAAAGATCCAATTTCAGTAGTTATAAAAAATGCCTTTAATTGCATTATTGCAGTATTGCATAAAATATTCTAAAGGTAAATGACATTTAGTTTTATTATTGTAACATTAAATTGTTTTAAAGGCAATAACTGCGATAAACAAGTTCAAGGGTAAATGACTAAATATTGTCGTATATGCATTTTTGTAGTTTTTAATTTGCTTGTTGTTTTTTGACTTCTTTTAATTTTTAAGTTTTGGTTTTTTATTATGGTTAACATACAAAATATATGTACTATATTTAGCGCTAACCTCAAGACCAGATCACATGTATGCAGTCTCTTAACTTAGTATCTTTTTCGATAGACCGAATAATCAGACGTGGAAAGCTGCAAATAGAATACTAAGATACATAAGGAAACCCAAAGTTAGGGGGCTAATATTTGGAAAAGGAATAGAACAGATTGGGCAATAATAATAAAACAATAGACAATATAGAAAAACTATAAACGCAGGTTTGGTATTATATGGTCAAAACCCAATAGCGCAGCACTTTTATCCGAATATATTGCTGCGGCACAATAACTGATTACCCTTAAAGGAATTTGCGAACATCTGAACTGCAATAGCAAGGGTAATCTATTGTCGACAATCAAGGCGCAATTTGTAAGACCAAAAGCTATGAAAACTCGAAGAGAGCAAAACACATACATAGATATAAAATTTCACTTTATTAAAGATTAAGTTATTACAAACCAAATATATATTAAATATGCATGTTCGAATCAGAATTTAACTGATATATTCACAAAATCTTTATGCTATCAAAAGTTTGAAAATGTAGTAACCAATTTCATGTTTTGGAACTAACAATAAAAATAAACACTGCAAAATATGTGGATATATATAATAATTAATATTGAACTATTGAAACTAAGTTTTTACACCTGTATATAAGATTACTAAGTTTAACATGATGGAGTTTTCATTAAAATAATGAGTTGCAATTTTACTATTATTGAAATTAAACTTGAGGAGGAGTTTTATTATGAAATGAAAATCCTATCATTGTTTAAGCAAATGATTAACTGTCATATTGACATTTCTTTATAAGAAGACATAACCTAAGAAGAATTAAAATAAAATAGCCCATTGAAAAATTAATAAGGAAAAACGTGATTGTGAAAAATAACCAAATCCTTTAACACTGGCAGATAAGATGTATATTGTTAGTTACTTAGTAGATATTCGGCAAAATTTATTTATTTTTACGAGGTTTCCCATACTCTTTACTTGAAGAAGTCTACTCGAAATCTCGTAATACTGAGTGGTTTCTTCCTAAATGACATTTAAATAAAATAAAAAAAACAACACATGAAAAATTCGACTTATTACAATTACTCTAGTTTATTGTTAAAATTATTTCAGATTGAACTTTTTCGCTCTAGATGAACAAAATACTAATTGTTTACTATTTTATTTGGTGTCAAAAAAAATTTTAAGAAAGATTTCAAATCAAACTAGGGTTTAAATAAAACAGACAACATTTCTGCACTCATTTGTATTCTTGTTCAAAAGCAACATTGTGTTTTTAATGATAGTTATACATACAGGACCGAAAATGCTTGTATATTTTATTTTCTTCAATAAGCGAAATAAAAGTACTGAATTATGTGATTTGAAATAGGTACATATGTAACAGTGTTACATAGGTACATATGTATATAATAACATTTGATTTGGACAATTTCATTATTTTATAAAGTTTTATCATTATTAAAAATTATAATTTTTGTAAATTCCATATGTTTGTATGTATGTATATGAATACAAAGTACAATTACTGACTGCATTATTCATAAAAGGTTTAGTTGACCTATTTCCTACCGAAATTTGTCAAACAACCATTGAATAGACATAAAATATTTTTGTTTTGAATAAGTATTTAATAATAAAAAAAAATAATTTTTTGTTTTTTTTTGGAAGATTGTAATTCAACGTTCATCTGCTAGCTAGGTAAATTCAAAGAAAACATCAAAGTAAAACCAACTTTTAATATTTTAAAAATAACAGCAGCGGAAAGATATGCGTAGCTAAACGTGTTAAAACTAACAACTTCACACAGATGTTATCTTCACTAGTAAAGCATATTATTGTCAATACTAACTTTACCATCTTATCCCACAATTTTATTGTTTTATAAACCTTATAATTGCTACGTCAACCAAATGTTTCATGTCTGTTTAATGATACGAGTTCAACTATGCTTAAATAATACGATATGTACAGTGATACAATGGATTAAAAAAAAAAACAATAAAAAAAGAGAATATGGCTACATACCTGCAAACGGTGTAAGGAGCTGTTAAATAACAACTAATTTTACAGGGTTAGGCCCATAAATACATATGTAGGTATTTCAACTTTAACATTATAATATCTCTCTAAATATATATACTTTTAATTTCCTTATAAAAAGCAAAAAATTTGTAAATTTTTTTTTGGTATAAGATGGGAAAATGCTCTTCGCATCTATGGACCGTCGTTCATATCGTATTCCCGACAGCCGTAATAGATCACTGGCTAAAAACCCACCTTAAGCGCGCTGGGGATGTGTAGTCCACCTGGGAACCGCTCTCGCATTACTTCCAGGTGGATCCCCTAAGAGTGTCCACACTTTGCCCATATTGCCTACGTCTAGGTCCCAGTTGATCCCGTGTTGACTCTGCTTCCCCCGGTCATGTGGCTCGCAAACGTTGCGTTCAAGTCACGTTTTTTCGCCCGTAGTATGTACTCGACGAAACTTGCGATCGCAATGCAGCCTGCCATCTACAAAATGTGTGCCCAGCGTCATTTACGATTTTGATTCCTTCGTAGATGCAGAATGATGTGTTTTATTTGCCCGTTCTGTGCAAATAGCTGCAGAAATAACCGTGCCCAGTTAGCATCTCAGCCAGGTAATAATTTATTTCGCCTTTCCTTCTCCCAGTCCATTTAGCGCTTTCAGGGATGAGTTTGTGAGTCCATCTTCCATATTTATCATTATTCCATCGTGTTTGCCATTTCTCGACCGTAGTCCGTTTTGTGACTTCTATCTTCTCCGTAGGTTAGGGATTGTTTCGTCTAATGTTGAATATTTCCATTCTTTCCATAGCCTGTAGATCTATAGGATTCATTCCAGCAATGACCATCACTGCAGATGCAGATACAGTACGGTACACTGATGTGACACGAAGAGCTGCCTTTTTCTGCTCTGACAGTAGCACTTTTGCTCTGCTTTTTATGCTTGTATATAACGTTGCATATATTCACAATACTTATCTATTGTATATACTTATTTACAAGATATTTATACGTTTGCAAAACTTAAGATTAGAATTCTTATCTGTTGCAATGGGCGGGAGAAATTTGATATGTCTTAGAAATATTGATGACAAGAATACTTTGTATTTTTATTACATAGTATATTATTTTTATCCTTTTGTTCTTATAACAGAGATAAGAGAGTATAGTAGTTTATTCTTTTCTTAAAAACAATTTATCTTTTTTTTGTTGGTAAACATTAGTGCTAAAATGTAGAACTGTAATAAACATATTAAAGATAAGTTATTTTTCTAACAAACATCTTATCTTGTTTTACTTTTCTTTTTGTTTTATGTTCTTATGCTGAAATAAGTGTGGTGTGGTAATGACAATATCTATTCCTAACTTGCACACATTTACAAAAATTTTCATAATGCTGCGCCATCTATATATGCACATATGGAAATACTTATGTTTGTACCTACAAATTTTGTAGGATATGTAAATATCAAGAAGAATTACATATGTATGTGAAATAGAGTTTGATACAATGACGTTTTTCTAAAGCACCGTATTTCACAACTCTTGCCTTTTATAATTTGCTTTTCAAGTTTTTTGATACGATAAATGATAAATACGAAGCAAAATTAATCGACAAAATATGAACGTATAACTAAATGATAAAAAAAATTGCATGTTTTTGACGCCAGTAAATTCATTTTAGATCAATATATATATGAAAGTCTTCAAATGGATAGCTATGAATTTGTATAAACCGTTACAAATAAGCACACTTTGAAATAGAGTTTTATATAAATATTAGTCCAAAACTTTTAGGAATTCGGAACCAAAAGTCCATTTTTTCCTTGACCCGCAAATGTCCGCAATGCATATATATATAAATAAGTAAATTGATAATATTAATAAGAGACTTTCTTTTATCTTATTTCTTTTTATCTTATTAACGCTATTCATTTTAAAATATTGAATTAAACAAAAAAAATTCTTTTCAAATGTGCACAGGTATCATGGATAAGGCGAAAAGACTTTCAGTTGCTGACAGTTGGATTATCGACTCACAGTAGTGATAAAAGATTTCTTGTTGAACACACTCGACATATGGGTCATTGGTCATTACGAATTAAATCTGTGCGAGAAGAAGATCGAGGTCTTTACGAATGTCAATTGTCCATTTATCCTACGCAATCCATATTTATTGAGTTAAAAGTTGTCGGTAAGTACTAAGGAATAAGGAAAAGAATCCCAACTAATTGAAAGAGTAACGCAAATAGAATATATTGGAAAAATTAACCACATGTCACGTAGAAACAATACAAATTTAACTGTAATGCAAGAGGAATAAAAAGAATGCACCTGTTTGATAGAAAAAATATATAAAGATAATAATTTGTTTAACTTGTGGACTGTTCAGTGAAACCACCCACAGAAGGAAGACATGTTTATCAGACTGTATTAATACACTAGGGTGACAAATTTTTTTCAAAGTGTTAAATTTGATAACTGCGCCCTTTTTTTTTGCATTGGGTATACAAAACATGTGGTGAAAATTTGATTCAAGTCAGGCACTTCTAAACCATGCCGCACAGAGGTTAAAAGGTTCAATTCGAGATTTTTTCACAGAACGTCCAAATGCATTGTTTTAGAATTTTCAAATATATAAATAGATTATTACGCTACTTTTTCTTCCGTTGTTACATCGAAATATTTTTCTGAGAATGAAATAGCTATTATTAAAAAAATCTTTTTTTTAATAAAAAAAAATGTTTACAAAAACAAGTAGACTTTTAACATTAGAATTCTGCGAATAAATCTTTAAAATTTTAGTTTTTGGAATATTGTTGCTTATAATGCTTAACAATCTAGAATACAAGAACAGTTCACGAATAATGATTTTAGAGACACAAATATACTCGTATATAGTGTATATTTTTTACCTTAAAAAGATATTGTCGCTGTTCCTTGTCTTTTGTTAACTTTTAATGCCACTCTGAATTAATTTTATATCCGTTTCTCCACATTCGGTTACAACTTTAAGGTTTTCAACAAAATGTTTGTCATTTCTGTAATCTTCCAATTCTATCCAAGTTTTTGGATCTGACTGAGAATTTCGTTGAAACGCGTAAATAAATTTTTGGTGCTTAATAAAAATAGCTCTTCTAAAACTTTTGCATCATCTCCACTGATAAAGATGTGCAAATCATTTTGGTTTTAGAAGAAGGGTTTGCAGAATTATTAATACCCATTTTCTTCACTAATTTAGCCTTAATTTCTGTGAATAATGCAAATCCAACACATTCCTCTCTTAAATAATATAATTGTTCAAAAACTTTTTGTTAACTATTTTATAGTCATCCAATTCACGTAAAATTTGCAAGTCATTCAATGGAGCTAACACAGCATTTGATTCGTCGAATCAAAAGATAGAATAGCATTTTATCGTAAAGCCGGCTAATTCTATTTAACCCATTCAGATTAACTGATTACGGAATAATTATATTTTTTCAGGCAGTATATGGCTTCAAACATCCACCTTGATAAATGAAACGTTGCAGGCTTGCAATGAGCTCCAAAAATTCTTTCTCGTTATCAAGTTTTGTCACAAAAATAATATCAATTATTTCATTATAATGGTTTTTCACTATATTTCTAATTCTCATGTGACGTATTCCACCATCGTATTGATCTTGCTGAATTTCATGTCACGACTTTATGAACTTTTTGAATAAAATAATGTCAGGACCTGTAGGATGTACTCGCTTCGAAAAATTTGATGCTGACAACCCATATAAAATATCACGTCCATTTCATTTTCTTTGATGCAGCCCGGTGCATGAGTGTGGATGAGTTGTGATCATAAGGGTGGTTAAATTTCAAGGGCCGATGTCGATTTTGAATAAAACACAAACTATTTAGGAAATTATTGTAATTTTATTTTATTGTGATGTATTGGTATTACTCAATTATGTATGGAGCAAAATATCGGCCAAATGGGCGCCGCGACCTCGGCGGCACACCTCCATCCGATGGTCCAAATTTTCGATGACGCTGAGGCATAATGGAGGTTCTATGCCGTTAATGTGCCGAATTATCTGATCCTTTAGGTCTTGAATTGTTGCTGGCTTATCGACGTGCACCTTTTCTTTCAAATAACCCCAAAGAAAAAAGTCCAACGGTGTCAAATCACATGATCTTGGCGGCCAATTGACATCGCCATTACGTGAGATAACACGGCCATTGAATTTGTTGCGCAAAAGAGCCATTGTTTCGTTAGCTGTGTGGCAAGAGGCACCGTCCTGCTGAAACCACATATCGTCCACATCCATATCTTCTAATTCGGGCCATAAAAAGTTCGTTATCATCTCATGATAGCGAACACCATTCACAGTAACTGCCTGACCGGCCTCATTTTGGAAAAAATACGGCCCGATGATGCCGCCAGCCCATAAACCGCACCAAACAGTCACTCTTTGTGGGTGCATTGGTTTTTCGACAATCACTCTTGGATTCTCATTCGCCCAAATGCGGCAATTCTGTTTATTGACGAATCCACTGAGGTGAAAATGTGCCTCATCACTGAAGATGATTTTCTTCGAAAATTGATCATCCACTGTTGCCATTTCTTGCCACCATTCTGCCCATTCACGACGTTTGGAATGGTCAAGAGGCTTTAGTTCTTGAGCCAATTGCCCCTTGTAAGCGTGTAAATGCAAGTCTTTATGCGTAATGTTTATCAACGACGAGCGTGAGAGGTGCAATTGTTGGGAACGACGACGAGTTGAGGTGGACGGCTCTTCAGCCACACTATCGCGAACAGCAGCAATATTTTCTGCAGTACGAGCTGTACGAGCATGCACTAGTGTTCTCACATCTTCTACAGACCCGGTTTGCTCGAATTTTTCCACGATTTTTGCGATTGTACGCACATTTGGACGATGAAATTGACCAAAAAAATTACGAAGTGCTTTTTGATTTGAACTCCCATTTTCATAATAAGTCTGGATAACTTTAACACGTTGTTGGATTGTGTATTTCTCCATGGTTCAAATTGAATAAGTCTGAAATAGAGAAATGTCAAATAAAATTCGGAAAAAAACTTGGCGTTTACGTGTGGTTCACATTCAACATCGGCCCATACAATTTAACCACCCTTTATAAGATGTGAAAAACAGCGGCTAAAATGCAAGTCCTATCAAGTTCCAGAAGGAATATTGTGTATATTTAAAACTTGTTCAAGATTAGGTGCTGTAGCTACCACTGATAAAGGATCGTCTGTTTTCCCGGCTATGTTATTTAAAATCTTGGATTCTTAATAAATTCTTAAAGGTTTGTGGAAACTTCTAAATTTATTTACAATGTTATTGCTAACCTCTCGTTGATGGCGCATAGAAGTGCGGTTATCGCATATATTTGGGCTTAAACCTAACGCATCTAAAAATGCAACCAATATATGCACAACAATCCTGTTCGTAAGTTTAACCATGTCAAAGACTGCAGCAATTCTGGGCGTTAAACTATATATTTGTAAGTTTTTTTGGGTATTGGTGAAGATTCTGCTATTTCTTCACTTTCTTCGAGGTCAGATTTATGTCTATAAAAAATTTTATTTTAACACCTACAGTAAAAGAATACTTTTTAACATTACCAATATATTGATTGGACATTCATGGCTGTTCGTTTTCTTCTTTCCTCCGCTTCGATAGGTTTTTTTATTCTTTAATTATTTTTAATACTTTAATATCTACACCCACATGCTGCCAGCCATTTGATTTATTATGAACTGCTTGTCTTCTCCAACTTTAAATAGGCTTATCAATATGAGCTATATCATAACGCTAGTTTTCCATTCTTCTCTTCTGTTAGTATATGTTTCACCACCTCTTTACCTAGATTTGACAATAGTCTTCCAATCGTCATACAAATCCAGAGGCTTATTAACAGCTCGGTGAAAATGTTGCACCGGAATCCAAGCTTTTTCCCAAAATATCAAACCCTCTTTCGATATCAAACGATCACTTTCTTCTAAGCTTAACTTTATTATTCTAGTATTAAAATATAATACTTTAAGGCAGTATCGCTCCTGTTATTTGAAAATCCAACTATATAAATTTCTTCTCTTAAATTCGGCACTTTTTTTACAATAAAAAATTTTAATCACACGAAACACACGCGTAACGCTCAAAAGTTCAAAAACAAGCTTTATGTCGATGACAAAGAATATAGGGTTATATGGGAATACCCCTTTTAAATAAGTGAATATGTGGCATATTTATACAGCGACGTATTTACATACATATGTAAATACATTGCATTTTTACATATAAAAAAAGTTATGTTCATTCTGTAAACATCTTACATTATTTTTTAATATTTTAAATTAACAGTGCTAAAAATATCATTAAGTTTTTAACAAAAATTATATGATAATGATCAATATTTGGTTATTGTTGACCCGAGGCATGTCAAGGGTTAATCATTTTAGGCAGAAAATTATTTTGATGTAACAACGGAAGAAAAAGTAGCATAATAATCCATTTGTTTATTTGAAAATTCTAAAAATATGATTGTTATGGAAGTTTTCGTCGAAAATGACGAACTTGACATTTTGACCTCTGTGTGGCACTGCTTAGAATTGTCCGATTTGACTCAAATTTTCACCATATGTACTTTGTAGCGAATCGAAGATACAATTGTACAAATACAAGAAAACGAAGATACAATTCAACTTACAATTTTATATACATACATGCATACATAAGTATATACATTTTAAATGCACACACGTACTCTCATCATAAAATTTTAGAATCAAGTTTTTCTACGTCCTGGCGTAAAAAAATAGTTTTGAGACTTCAATTCTGTTCAGAAGTAACTCTGAATATGAATCTACGCTTTGGGACTACTTTGAATAAGCTTGTGTAAATATACCTTTCACCCACCACCGTCAACATATTTTTGGTAATAATCACAAGCTGAATTTGCACAAGGAGCGGAATAGTGACTAATACATTTAAACATAATTAAATATGCGCTCCCTTTTTTCAGCAGTACAGCATAGTTACCACAGGTAATTAAGTTGGCGCCCTCTGCAGCAAAGTCTACTAAATTTGTTTATAGTTTACATTGCAGTGCGCTAGAGTGGCGAACTTTTACCAAATTTAAAAAGAAGTATCGCCAAATTTTGTATTTATGTCAACACTAACATACTATTATTATACTATATACTATTTATGCGAGAGCTGGAAGAACATGTGTTTTTTCCATAAGGATTTTTCTGATTATATAGGACTATGTTATTGTGCCTCTGTAATAGTGCCATAAGTATTTTACTTATTAAAAATATAAAGTTAGAATTCATAAATCCAATATCTTTTAAGGATCACAAACGCAAAATTTTCCAATTAGAAAGCTCCCAAAACCAATTGAAATTTTTAAAAATTTTAATATATTCTAATTAAGATTATTGAAAAATCTAATTAAATTTCAATAAAATACCACTTTACTCGAAAAAAATCTAATATATTCCCATTAAGATTTTTGAAAAATCCAGTTAAATTCGAATATAATTCTACTTTACTCCAAAAAAAATTGTAACTCATTCCAATTGAATTTTTGATTAATCCAGTTAAATTCTGTTAGAATTCTACTTGTTTCACTAAAAGTATGAACAAATTCTGTCTTTTCATATCTATGTATGAAGAAATCAAACTTCGCAAAACAATAAAAATATAGTTTTGAATAAATTTATGTGTACATATAAGTTCAGTTTATCAAAGTGGAAATTTTGTTTGGCTTTGGCTATTCCACCCCACATAATGGACGATGGTGGTAGAGAATTCCGTCTCCCGACCTAAATGAAGTCAAAATAGCAATATCGAGATTAGAATGGAAGAAAGCTGCAGGAGTGGACGGGCTGTTCGCTGAACTGTTCAAGGTAGCTGGAGATGACCTGGTTGGGCGCATGCACCGGCTCATCTGTGAGTATGGTATTTCAGCATCGTCTGCTCGATTCCAAAAAACGAGACTAACATTATCTTTTTTTTGCTATTCTGTACGCATTTTAATACTATTCGTTATCGTTTAAAATCAGCTCTTTTTTTGAACACGCTGATTGTCGTTAACTTAACGCCATTTATATTTGAGGTGTTTATTTAATTTAATAATTTTTGAAATGGCTTTTGAGTATTTGGGATACGACTTATCACGGGAGCAGACTACTTTTAGCGCTTCAGCAGTTGATCGGCGTATTCTCCGTGATATCGATAACTCCCTTCATTTAAATTCAAAAGAATTTCGAAAACTCCGGAACTGGTAGAAGGGATAGCTTTTCAGCTAGATGGAAAGTTAAGGGGTTCCAGAGTAACAGCACTATCGACCGAAAAACAGGTAAGCTGCAGACATACATTTATCTTTATAACGCATTAATAAACTTGTTATTTTATAAGGTGCTTGCTGCTTTTCGCAAAGTTATAACTTTAAAATCTTTTATACAGGGTGTTTTTTTTAGAGGTATAGAACTTCGAATTGAAATAAAACACAAGAAAATCGTTTTAATGTCCATCAATTTGGCTTTATTGGAAGGATAATTTTATGCCATTAATGTTTAAATATGATTTCGGGCATGTGGCCGCCGCGGCTGGCTCGAATAAAGCCAATTCTACAGGTCCAATTTTCAACCACTTTTTCGAGCATATGGGGCCGTATGTTGGCAATAACGCCACGAATGTTGGCTTCCAAGTCCCCTAACGTTTCTGGTTTGTTGGCGTAGACGAGCGACTTCACATATCCCCAAAGAAAATAATCCAATGGTGTCAAATCACACGATCTTGGTGGCCAATATAAAAAATCTTGGGTGGTGAATATAAAAAAAAAAATTATACACGTAAATACATTCAAATTATATACGTAAAATCTTCATTGCCTTAAAACATATCGAGCCTTTGGTGCAATACCGTAGTAACTCAAATTTGAATTTTTTGAGCTGGGTATGCAGAAATGATCTTTGGGGAAATATCTATCTAGAGAGAAAAGTATTATGGTTCCATCTCTAATTGTTCAGATTCTACAGCTAAAAAGGTCTTTATTGCCTCTAGTATCAAAAAGATGGCTCAAAACTTCAAATGCATTTTTCTCAGTTCGCGATTTTTTGAATTACTACGGTATTGCACCAAAAGCTCGATATATAAAAAAAATAAAATTATTTATAAATGTACATACATTCTTATATGTCAGTCGTCATGTTACGGTAGGTGTAACAGTAAGTATAAAAAAGAAAATTCACAACCTTTAAATATATTAAATATATGTACATATATGTATTTTGCCATCTGCGGAACATTTTGCACCTGTGGAAAAGGGTATAAAAATTGGTTTAAAAAAACCTACAAAAAATAGAACTAACTTTATTGCCACAGTCACCATTTACCTACAATCTATTTATTGTATACGATAAAGTGCAGACTGCATTAGCAGTTGCTGAGAAGCTATCCGCCATACCTTTGAACGCCAACCATCATTATCATTTTGCTAGCTTGTACAGTTGCAGCAGTGCATTCTCCTAACATCTACATTTCAAATAGAAAAATTTAAAAAACAAATAATAAAGTTTTTTAAACAAAACAACTCACTTTTAAGGCTTTTGTATTTTCAGCACTCGATTCGGCTAACAACCATGAAAACATAAAAAGGTATTTTAATACATGCCTATAAACATATGAATAAGAAATTACATACATACATATGCATATATACAAAATTGCCTGTAAAGCATCTGCCTGCCTGCTTGCAACTTGCACGTTTGAGGCACATCTTCTTTTGGTAGCAGCGTTACTTGACATTCTACAATAAAAAAATATCAGCAAATATTTATTATATTAAAGTTTTAAATACTTTTTACTTACCCGCACAAAATAATAGCATAAAAAATGTGCTTGGTTTTTGTATTCTTCTTTGCCTTTTTCTAATTTTTTACAAAGTTGCCACCTAAATTCAAACTTTTTTAACACACTACAAAAGTGGCAAAAAAAAGTTAGTGAATCACACAATCGTTAGTGCAAACGACAACAATTGGTGTTAACTTAAACACTTTTAAAATCGTTAAAAGTTAGAGAATCGCACTATTGAACATCGCCCACAAGATCTTCTCTGCCGTTTTGTGTGAGCGCCTGAAACCATTCGTGAACAGTCTGATAGGTCCTAATCAGTGCAGTTTCAGGCCGGGAAAGTATACCATTGACCAAATTTTCAAACTACGGCAGATCCTAGAAGAGACCCAAAATATGCAAATCGAGACCCATTATCTATTCGTTGATTTTAAGGCCGCATATGACAGTATGCACAGTGGCGAGCTATGCAGCGCCATGTCTAGTTTTGACATTCCTACCAAAATCGTCAGATTGCATAAGATGACGATGGAGAATTCAAAGCGTTTGCTGGTATTTCAACGGAGGCGGCCAAAATGGGCTTAGCGGTGAACGAGGGCAAAGCGAAGTATATGTTGTCATCGAGAAAGGATGCACACTATCCACGACTGGGCCAGAACGTCACCATAGGCAGGCAGCTTTAACTTCGAGGTAGTGAAGGACTTCGTCTACCTTTTGCTCCCAAGTGAACTATACCGAGATTAAGCGCAGAATAAAGCCCTTTCTCGAAAGACCAAGCTGACACTATATACCACTTTGATCATCCCTGTCCTTCTCTATGGCGCGGAAGCATGAACGGTATCGAAGGCGGATGTTAAAATCCTTGGTATTTTCGAGAGAAAAATGCTTCCTTCAATCTACGGCCCTGTTTGCGTTGATGGTTTCTGAAGAAGAAGATTCAATCATGAACTCTACGGGTTGTACAGCGACATGAGCCTAAAAAGGCGTCTACGGATTCAACGGCTAAGGTGGTTGGGACATGTAGAGCGCATGGAAAATACTTCTCCGACCCGTCAAATCTTCGACTCCGAACCAGTGGGGCAACGCAATAGAGGACGCCCACGGAACCGAAAGCGCACACAAGTGGAAAGGGACCTGCAGATCGTTGCAGCTGGAAAAGCTTGATGGTTGACTCCCAGATTCCCCTCGGACTGTAGCGAGAAAGAAAAAAGAAGAAGAAAACAATGCGTATTTATTTTTTTAATAATAAATGTAAGCAAGTTTTAAGTCAAATTAAAATGCTGTACTTTCATTTATAAAAATTGTTCATGCATGTTTATGGTGGAAAAGATTTCAGATTCCTAAACAATGCTAAGCACCTGCACAACTTACTGTGTGTGACAGTTGCTTAAATACATTAGCATTTTTTTTCACGACCATAAATATTTATATGACCTTCTTCTGAGATACTATTTCGAAATTTGAACATGCTATATGTGACAGTTGTTTAAATACATTAAGATTTTTCCTCAGGATCATAAACATTTACATGACCCTCTTTTGGGATACTATTTCGAAATTTGAACATGCATGGCATGCTTAAAAAGGTTTTCAGATTCCTTAACAATTCTAAACACCTGCGCGATATTTGTATATTAGTAGGATTTTTTCTCAGGGTCATAAATTACAGTTGCAAGTGTATAGAACTTGCTTTCTGTGAAACATCTGTCATTTATAGCTTAGAAGGATTTTTTTAACTTTTTTCACGCAGTCATACATTTTTAAACGGCATTCTTTTTATTTCTAAGAGGCATGCAAATGTCTAGCAGATGTTATATATTTTATATAAATATATGTAGTTTATATTTAATTTTATTTGTTCTTTTCTTAATTATTGTCTAGAAAAAGATATATAATATTAGGAAAAAACTTTATCTTTTATTCTAATCAACTCTAATTTTCTACATTTGAGTTGAGTGTAAATGAAACTTCAGAAGAAACCGCTCTTATATATAAAGGGCAAACATTTTACGATACTTTCAGTTGTTGCCATTGTGACACGCGGTATCTCCATTTATTTACTTTTGTGTTTTTTCGGGAAAAAGAAAATGGAAAATAATTCCATTTTTGTTTTGTGTGTAGTAAGTGCGGGAAAAAATTCCAGCGGCAACAACATTTGTATAAGCATGAATCAAATTATGCTGGTACTTCCAATGTGGAAGCGCTTTCAAGAATAGGATTAAATTCTATTCCTTTGAGAATAAGGACGAGGGATGTCTCTTTCCTGAAGAATTTATGGGCAAAGCGTGGCTTCCTCTAAAAGAAAAAGTTGAAGAATCACAATATGATGCTTTAAAATTCAATGTTGAGCTCTTATTATATATTAAGCTGGGAGAAGAAAAGGATATGGAGAGCGCAATTTTAGAGGAGAAGTCTTTTAAAACTAAAATGTGCATTTTAAAAACATTAATATGTTTGAAGACTACTTTTCAGACAAAATGAGAGATGTTAAAAAAGAAATGGAGGATTTCCAAGAAAGAGACAGTGGATGGACCCTTGTTCAAATGCTCAGGTTACACATTAATCTGAACAAATACCAGCAACTTAGGTGCAACATTCATCCCTTTGCCCATAAAACTGGTAAATATCAAGAATAATGACGACTATTGCTTTAAATTGGCTATTGTTGCAATTACCAACAAAAAGGAAAATGCTCAACATCGTACAATATCAACATAAATCAACCAAGATTGTATATTAATAGCGTATGTGTTGTTTTTGATCAACTGAGGTTTCCTCTAAAAATCAAGGATGCCAGCATATTCGAGCAAAACAATCCCGAAATAAGTGTCAATATCTTTGGATATGAAAAAGAGAAGAATATAATTGTGGGGCTGTACTACAAAACTAAAGTAGTTAGGCCAAAACATATTAATATTGTCTACCTTCAATCCAAAAACAATATTGATAGAAGCGGTCATTACGTTTGGATACAAGACTTATCAAGGTAAGAGTATACAAATTTTTGTCTGTTTTTTTCCCCCGTAATTCCATATTGCGTATGCATGTAAATTTCTTTTCGTTTTTTAATTTTATTAAAGGTTGATTCCAAGCCAGACTACGAAGCATAAGGACAATATTTGCATTTGTAATTACTGTTTTAGCCATTTAAGCTCCGAAGAGAGACTGAATAAACATATTCTGGAATGCAACAAGCGAGTGACGTACCTGCCAAAACCAGATAAGTCTATTATTAAATTTACAAATTATGAAAGAGCAATGGATGCACCATTTGTAGTCTATGCGGATTCTGAATGCATATTTCAACAATGATTTTATTACAGTAAATCAAAAATCTATTTTCGTTGCTAATGAAGAAGGGAGTTTTCCCATATAGTTATTTAAATTCGATTGAAAATCTAAGTGAATGCAATCTAACCAAAAGAGAACAATTTTTTTAATATCTGAGTGTTCAATGAGTGATTATAATTATGCCAAAGAAGTATCGATGGAGTTCAATTGTAAAACATTAGAATATTATATAATACTTTATTTAAAAACTGACGTCTTGTAAACAAAAGGTAATAATAGCTGGTATTGTCGAATGTTCTAAAAGACATTCCACAGCTAACAATAATTACATGGCAGGCTACAATATTAATTTGCCATCCAAGTATTTAATGTATCTGGATGCAATTAATTGGTATGGCTGGGCAATATCTCAGTGTTTACATGAAGGTGGCTTTGAGTGGGTTATGACATTGACAATTTTTCCCTTAGTTCTATTTTTGATGATCCAAATACTGGTTACATTTCAGAAGTATATTTAATATATCCAACTAAAGTACCTCCATTTGCCAAAGAACCGAAATTGATTGCTGACTTAAGTGATGATGAAATAAAAACATTATTTATTACAAAAACTTAGAGCAGTGTTTAAAACATGGTTTAACTCTAAAAAAATGTATCGTATTCTTAAATTCAAGCAGTCTAATTGGCTAAAAAACAATATATGTATATATTTTAAACACTTTGCATAGAACAAATGCCCAAAATTCATTTGAAAAGAATTTTTTCAAGTAAGTTGTTAAATTAAACAATGAAAAATGTTGACAAGAGAAAAATTATAAAAATTGTTAACTTTTGGAAGAATATTGGTAAACCGGAGTTTAACTCAATTAGCATTTTTGATGAAAACATGATTGCAATTGAGTTAAACAGAAATCACTCAGTTTACAATAAGCCTGTCTACACTAGCTTTTATGTTTTAGAGCTTTCAAAATGGAAAATGTATGATTCCCATTATGATTACATGCTTCGTAAATACAAATCTAAGGTAAAACTCAATTATATTGATACAGATTCGTTCATTTATACTGTTGAAACTAATGATTTTTATAAAGATATAACAGGTTTGATACTTGAAAATATGACGCAGATAATGTGTACAAAATTCCTAAAAGAAATAAAAAGTTTTAGGAATGAAGACGGATGAGAACTTTGGTGTGAACATGAGGGAACTTGTAGGTTTGAGATCTAAAATGTATTGCTTTAGCACTGATGATGCTAAAGAAGTAAAAAAGCAAAAGGTGTAAGAAATAATACACGTCAAAAACTTAGTTTATCAGATTATAAAAATTGTTTATACAATAAGAAAATTTATTATGGCAATATGTATATATTTAAATCCAAATTGCATTCTTTATATACGACATTATTAAATAAAATATCTTTAAGTTTTAAAGATGAGAAAAGGTATATATGCAACGATAATCTCGACACTCTTGCATGGGGTCATTATAAAGAACAATTCGAAAATGACAAAGATGATAATCTGCTTAATTAATTGATAAATGCAATATGTTAGAAGATAATAGTATTTATAATGAATTTTTAAAAAATGATTCCGATGATGAATTTAATAGACATAGGACTTTAAGTGTTAAATATTTATAAATAAATAAACATTTTAAGGAAAAAAAAAATATATTTTGGTTTGCTTCTCTTTTCTTTTATTTCAAATCATATATGTATATCAAAAAAATAATATATGTATAAGCGCCCACAAGTAAAAGTATTGAAACTTTGTTTTCGATCATAATTGTATCGAATGGAAATTTTTAAGTAATTAATAATTTATTTGCCGCTAGCTAAGCCTCCACGTGCTGATAAAGCTAAACAAATTGTTGTTACAAATGCTGATGAAAAACCGAAAATCAATACTAAAGCTAAGCATAGTGTACTTTTGCCGAATTCAATTAGAGCATTGATTGTGGGAACCTTATGAAGTTGATTGATCCCATCAAAGGAATAAACATGTTTACTTTTTCAGAAAATGAAAAAGTAATAAGTCCAGCTAAAGCTCATTTAACTTCTATCATTATATTTGATGATATAAAATATGAAAAACAAGACACAATTAGAGAACACATTTGCAAGGGTAGACATGGAAATATTGACAGCTTTAATTTGGCTCAAACATATACAAAAACTCCTAAACATCTTATTCGCGATAATGCGAATAAGATTATAATATTTAAACAAGACGAAATGATTCTAAGGCATTTACATATATATAGAACGATCATAGTGTTTAAGAAATTTACTGATATGTGTTGCGAATGCTGGAAAGATTATCTATATTTAACGATTTAATGAATAAAGGACGATATCGGATAGGGTTTGATGAATTCATTGTGATGTAATGAATGTAAAAAAATAACAGGAATAAATGTTAAATTCAAAGCATATTGTGTTTTCACGTATAGCAGTCCAAAACCATATAAAAAGCAGTTCGGTAGTAGATATACGGTAGGTGAGACTCAGGTTTATAGCAGTTTGAAATCAGTTATATACCAGTTCGTTTGCAGATTATAATTTAATTAAATTGACCTTAAGTCAGAAGTTATTAAAAGATATTGTAAAAACTAGAGAAATTCTCAACAAAATTAAAAAACGTTAAGCTTAATCAATTGAATTTAGCTAATACCTTAGAAAAAACATTTCGACCAATAACAAGGCCATTGAATCAAATAATTCAAAAGCTAGACAAGAACAAATAAGCTGAGCCTTATCAGCCTTACCATTTTCAGAGATTCAAATTGTTAATGAAGATGGTGAGGATTATTTAATAAACGCTGAAACCAGAAATCACGTTAACGGTGAAAGTGAATACCTTCACATATTGATATTAATTACGAAGATCATTCAAAAAATTTAAAAAGAAAAGCAATACATGATGATATCTATAAGGTAAAGCGTAAAAAATCAGAGAAAAATAACCAAATTGAAATTATAAAAACAAAATACAAAAGATGAGGAATTGAAAATAAATGAAATAAATAAGTTTATAAAAAACTCAGCCATGAATATTTCAATAAAAACGAAGGAAACCCCGAAGAAATAATTGATATTTAAAAGGAAACCGTCAAATTTTGAAGAAATTCTGAAAAGTAGCTTTGAATCTAAGAGTGCAACAATAAAAATGAAGATGTAAAAATATCCTATTTGAAACAGTTTTATTAAAAGAAGTGAATCGAGACGTAACAAAATTGAACCAAATTTAAAGCGACAAATAAATACATCTCTAGATAGTTTTCATTATAACAATAAAAAAATATTCAAATACTACACACATATTTCCAATTAGAAAAAGTGAAAGACAGAAAAGGACTAAAATTATGAACAATACAATAATTAGTAATTCAATATCTAGAAATATGGAACTGCTCCTGAGTAATAAAAATATTGATAAGCTTTATGATTTTAATATAGGCGAAGAGGAGTTTTGGAGATATGGAAATGACAAGTTAATATTGATTAAAGATTATACTATTTAAATCGGAAATTGGAAGTGGAACGTAAGTCCAGGATTGTTTGAACTGATTTTTCATTCAAAGCCACTTCACTACAATAAAAAAGAATTGAAAACCTATAAGGAAATACTAACAAGTGCTGTTGAACCGTGTTCAACAATACGAATTTACATGAATTCTTATACATATATATATATATATATATATATAGCGGTGTATGGTGAGCAGAAACCAATTTCGACATTAATTTTAAATTTAAGTAATATTAGATTTAAGGGTAGTGTTAAAAAGTTGTGTGAAGATATTAATGAAAACATATGTGGAATAAATGATACAATCAAATTAAGTGCAGAAAACAATGAAACCAAAATATTTTATAAGAATAAAGCTAAGTGTCAAAGTTTGAGAGTATTAAAAAAAGAACTACCCAACCATTTAACTGCACTCATAAATGCTAACCTAGCTACAGATTTTAGTTCAGCAGTAAATATTCTTAGGCAGAAATGCGAACTGGATACTGACAAAACCTCCCACACACAATCATTCTCAATATTATCCTCAAGTAGTTAACAATAAATATAGAAATATAGTCACCCCAAATAGAAATAGGAATACTTTTAACAACTCACACTTTACAAACAACTCTCACAATAACCATTTGAGAATACCGAATAATTACAACAATAACAGACATTCTAATAGTAATAATTTTAACAATAAATCTTTTAACAGATCTTTTAATAATAATGAAAATATTCCCGGAAATAGTTTTAATAATAACCATCTTAATAATAATAATTACAATAATGGACACTATAATAAAGGGTGGTTAAATTTCAAGGGCCGATGTTGATTTTGAATAAAACACAAACTATTTAGGAAATTATTGTAATTTTATTTTATTATGATGTATTGGTATTACTCAATTATGTATGGAACAAAATATCGGCCAAATGGGCGCCGCGACCTCGGCGGCACACCTCCATCCGATGGTCCAAATTTTCGATGACGTTAATGTGCCGAATTATCTGATCCTTTAGGTCTTGAATTGTTGCTGGCTTATCGACGTATACCTTTTCTTTCAAATAACCCCAAAGAAAAAAGTCCAACGGTGTCAAATCACATGATCTTAGCGGCCAATTGACATCGCCATTACGTGAGATAACACGGCCATTGAATTTGTTGCGCAAAAGAGCCATTGTTTCGTTAGCTGTGTGGCAAGTGGCACCGTCCTGCTGAAACCACATATCGTCCACATCCATATCTTCCAATTCGGGCCATAAAAAGTTCGTTATCATCTCACGATAGCGAACACCATTCACAGTAACTGCCTGACCGGCCTCATTTTGGAAAAAATACGGCCCGATGATCCGCCAGCCCATAAACCGCACCAAACAGTCACTCTTTGTGGGTGCATTGGTTTTTCGACAATCACTCTTGGATTCTCATTCGCCCAAATGTGGCAATTCTGTTTATTGACGAATCCACTGAGGTGAAAATGTGCCTCATCACTGAAGATGATTTTCTTCGAAAATTGATCATCCACTGTTGCCATTTCTTGCCACCATTCTGCCCATTCACGACGTTTGGAATGGTCAAGAGGCTTTAGTTCTTGAGCCAATTGCACCTTGTAAGCGTGTAAATGCAAGTCTTTATGCATAATGTTCATCAACGACGAGCGTGAGAGGTGCAATTGTTGGGAACGACGACGAGTTGAAGTGGACGGCTCTTCAGCCACACTATCGCGAACAGCAGCAATATTTTCTGCAGTACGAGCTGTACGAGCATGCACTGGTGTTCTCACACCTTCTACAGACCCGGTTTGCTCGAATTTTTCCACGATTTTTGCGATTGCACGCACATTTGAACGATGAAATTGACCAACAGAATTACGAAGTGCACGATATGCATTTTGATTTGAACTCCCATTTTCATAATAAGTCTGGATAACTTTAACACGTTTTTGGATTGTGTATCTCTCCATGGTTCAAATTGAGTAAGTCTGAAATAGAGAAATGTCAAATAAAATTCGGAAAAAAAACTTGGCGTTTAGGTGTGGTTCACATGCAACATCGGCCCATACAATTTAACCACCCTTTAATTCACAGCCTAACAAATGTTCAAGAATAAATGATTCCGTCCAATCCCATATTCGACGGTTTGGTCGTCCCGAACCGATGGAAGTGGAAAATTTTCACTTGATGGCCTCAAACAACTACCCTCCATCTTTATAAAAATTGAAAATAAAACTTATAAATTTTTATTAGATACCGGATCATCCATAAGTCTAATGAGATCTAATATACTACCAATAGAAATCAAACAAATCAATTCAATTAGGATAAAAACCATTAAGGGAGATATAATTCTAAATAAAGCACAAGAAGTTACTAGTAATCGAATAGGTACTAGCCTGACTTTCTTGGTTCATGATTTTTGTCAGAATTATGACGGACTATTAGGTTACGATAGCCTGCAAAATCTAAAGGCAGTCATAAATATTACTGCAAAATATATAATTTTGAACAATATAAAATACTATTTCCTGGATGAAAACCAAGAAAAGTATGACAAATAGGATTGTATAATCTAAAAGAAGTAGAGAATAAAAATAAGACAAGTAACATCAATACAAACCAGTTATTTAGGTTAAATCATTTAAATAAAGAAGAATCCAAATTATTAAAAAAATATAAAAATATAATATATCAAGAAAACGACACCTTAGGTTTTACGCATAAAATAAAACACAATATAAATACTACACACGAGGATCCAATATATATAAAATCCTATAGATACCCAAAGGTACATAGAGAAGAGGTTGATAGCAAATAAAAGAGATGTTAGAGCAAAACATTATCTGCCATAGCAAATCACCTTATTCAGCACCAATTTGGGTAGTACCTAAGAAACAAGATGCTTCGGGCATACAAAAATGGAGGATTGTTATCGACTACCGAAAGTTGAAGAGCATCACAGTGGACGATAAATACCCAATACCACTAATGGACGAAATCTTGGACAAATTGGGTAGGTCCATATATTTTACGACCCTGGATCTCGTAAAAGGTTTTTACCAAATTGAGGTAGAACACAGAGACAGGCATAAAACTGCATTTTCCACATGAAATGGATATTATGAATTTTTAAGAATGCCTTTCGGTCTAAAATATGCACCTGCTACATTCCAACGGCTGATGAATACAGTACTGGATGAGCTAATAGGAAAAGAATGTTTGGTGTATTTAGACGATTTAGTAGTATTTAGTACATCTCTCCAAGAACACATCACCTCACTTGATAAAGTATTCAAGAAATTGTCTGAAATTTAAAAATCCAACCGGATAAATGTGAATTCCTACAAAAACAAGCAAAATTTTTAGGACACATAATCACACCCGAAGGTATTATTCCAAACCAAAGTAATATAAAAGCAATAATTAACTATCCAATTCCAAAAACAGAAAAAAAGAAATTAAACAGTTTCTTGGATTGGCAGGCTTTTATAGGAAATTTATCCAAAATTTCTCAAATATCACAAACGCTTTAACAAAATGTCTCAAAAATGGAAACAAAGTTGATTCTAACAGCAAAGACTTCATTAAAGCAGTAGAAACCATTAAAATTTTAAAATGAAAAACAATTCACATTAAGAACAGATGCGTCGAACATTGCATTAGGAGCTGTCCTAAGCCAAAACTCTCATCCAATTTGTTTTGCAAGTCGGACACTTAACACTCATGAGATAAATTATTCAGTAACAGAAAAAGAGCTACTCGCTATAGCTTGGGCAACAAAGTATTTCCGACCATATTTATTCGGACGCAAATTCATAATTAATCGTCCTCTACAATGGTTACATAATCTAAAAGAACCTAATACTAAACTTCAACGATGGGAAATAAAATTAAACGAATTTGATTTCGAAATAAAATATATACCGGGAAAAGAAAACCATGTTGCAGACGCACTTTCACGTATTAAAAGTGGAGATTGCTATCTAAACGAGTTGCAACCCGAAAACTATGAAAATACAGCAAATCAAGAAAGTATAACAAACACAGAAAATGAAACATGCGAGGAAAACACCGCAGACAATTATGAAAATATAGAGATCTCATCAGTTGCAGCAACTTGCCATTCAGCAGACGAAGATAACATGAACTACATACCGATAACGGAGAAACCCGTGAATATCTTTAAAAATCAATTACACATTCTGAGAGGTAATCAAAACAAAGTCTCTACAAACAAAACATTTTCTAACAATATTACTACGATAATTTATAAAAATTTGAATGAAAAATTAATAAATATAATTAAAACATATTTAACAAATAAAAATGTTACAATATATATACCTAACGATGAAGATTTTATCACGCTACAAACTATTATGCTGAATTAGTTCAAACTCAAAAACATAAAATTCTAAGAGCTACAAAGGTTTTAGAAAATGTAATCGAGTTTCTTGACTTTAAAACTAAAATTCTCGAGATCAATATGTCCGGTCTACACCAGGGTATTGAAAAAATAGTTCAAGTGTTTAAGAATAAGTTCTATTACCCGAGTTATGTAAAGGAAATTTCAAAAATAATAAACGAATGCGAGCTTTGTAACAATTGTAAAACGACCATATAAATAACAAATTACCTTTTAAAGTTACACCACCTGTATATGATAGAAAAGAAAAATACATCGTAGACTTTTGGCAGTGGAATAAAGAATACTACCTAACATGTATCGATGTGTATTCTAAATTTGAACCAGTACAATCTTTAAACTGGATAGAAACAAAAAAAGCTCTTTTGAAAGTATTCAATACTGTGGGTCCACCTAAAGTCTTGAAGATAGATCAAGATCAAGGAATTAATAACGCTGATATTAAAAAATGGTGCGAAGAACTGAACATAAAACTCGATGTCACTACCGGGAAAACAGGAATAGGCGACATAGAAAGACTACATTAAACATTGAACGAAAAATTAAGAATAATACATACTTCAAAAGATAAAGAACTAATTTACTTACAAGTCGAACAAACACTCTTCACATATAACCATAATATAATCCATTCCACCACGGGGGAAACACCTAATAATATATTTTTTAATAAACTTGAACCCAAATTAAACCCACAGGAAATTAAAGAAAACAGAATTAGTAACATTAATAAAACAAGAAATGAGGGACCAATAGATACGAATTATTTAAAAGCGGAAAATTCTGGAAAACGATTAGAAAAAATTCATAACCCATTACATAGTAGAAACTAACAAAATCATTTTCAGGTACATCAAAAATCAGTCAACATTGTGGAACGAAACCAGTTATAACAACTATATAATAATCACGTTAGCTAACGGACAGATGATTGAAATAAACAACATACAAGATGATTACGGTTTCACTATTATCGACCAGGGAAGTCTGAAAATACCTATTCTATCGGTATCAAATACTATCCATAAACAAAACTAAACTTGACAAATGTATGATTTACTAACACTAGGCAACAGCCATTTTGTTATTTGGTTCTAGCATACTTTTTCTCAAGGATTTGGACCTACTGAACACGAAAATGAATTTTAAAAATTTTTCTGTCGATTGGTTTGCGAGATACAAATTTTTTAATTTTTTTTTTTTAATTTTTGGAGGTACACTTACTATTTTGAGCATATCTTTAGTCTTCTTTGACCTATTTTATTCTACTACTACTCAAATTAAAGACAATTGAGCCGTCTACAACTTATTCTCAGAAAATTTTCAAATCGGGTTAGTAGTTTTGATGTTGGCGGCTTAAAAAGGTTAAAAAACTGGGTTTTTTTAGTAAAAATGTGGCTGAAAAATTCATATAAAAATTCATATAAAATATAAAACGCGATGTCAACAGCGATTTTAATTTTTTTACGTATAGCTGACACTTTTCCAAAGAAAATAAGCCCTTACTTAACAAAATCTGATGACAAATGGCCGACTTATTATTTTTTTGGTAAACGACCGAAATTCCGCTATTTCACGATTTTTTGATTTTCATTATTTGCACAGCTTACCTACCCAACGCAAACGAATAAATACATTTGAACTTAATTTAAAATAAACAAATTAGTCTTCGTATATTATTTTTTAATTTATTTACAGCACTACATGCTCAATGTATCGCACAATTAGCTAAACTAACGAAATTAAACTAACTAATTAAATTAAGCAAATCAACGCACAAAAAAAATGAGTAAAAACAAAGATATAAGTGTACATTTTATGCCATGTGGAAAAACTGCTGACTTCTTCTTTGTTTTTTGTATTCGCTGCAATCGGTCTCACGTATTAGGGTCCAAATATAGTCACCCATCATAGCCGTGTCATAGATGCCCTGATAGCGTCGTTCCATAGCCTTCAATTCCTGATGAAAGCGCTCGCCGTGTTCGTCGCTCACGTCTCCTAAATTCTCAGGGAAAAAATCCAAATGAGAATGCAGAAAGTGTATTTTAAGTGACATGTGCACTCCCATGGCTTCATAGTTCTTTACCAGATCCTCAACTATGTCCTTATAATTCGGGCTTTTGTTGTTTCCTAAAAAGTTTTCCACAACAAGCCTGAAGGAATTTCATGCTGCGGCTTCGATGGGTGATAACAGCTTTTTAGCCCAGTTTTTTAACCTTTTTAAGCCGCCAACATCAAAACTACTAACCCGATTTGAAAATTTTCTGAGAATAAGTTGTAGACGGCTCAATTGTCTTTAATTTGAGTAGTAGTAGAATAAAATAGGTCAAAGAAGACTAAAGATATGCTCAAAATAGTAAGTGTACCTCCAAAAATTAAAAAAAAAAAATTAAAAAATTTGTATCTAGCAAACCAATCGACAGAAAAATTTTTAAAATTCATTTTCGTGTTCAGTAGGTCCAAATCCATGAGAAAAAGTATGCTAGAAACAAATAACAGACAAAAGTTTGTTATTTGTGACCTAGTGTAATTGAACAATTTAAATCGGTAAAATATTATCAGAACAATATAACAAAAAAGACCTGGCGTTGGCATGTAAAGAGAAACAAATATTCTTAAATAGGCATAAACGAGGCTTAGCAAATGTAGTTGGCGATGGTTTAAAATTTCTTTTCGGAACTATGAATGAAGAAGATAGGATAAATATAAACGATCAAAGATTTAAAGGCCAATACTATTACCACTAATGAATTTAATGAAATTATTGATCATATTAATAAAGTAAATGAAGCAATGCAAAAATTCCAAAAAGAAACTTCGAAATTACAAAACAAACTCACAGAAAAAATTTATGCAGATCTTTTTTAGACAATGTTAAAATGTATTTGGAACACATTCAGGACATCCAATTAGCAATACAATTAGGCATTATAAACCCAAAATTAAGTGACTCAGAGACAATGATAGATTTATCTACATTAGAATTTGAGTATATAAAATCTTCAGTATGGTTGGAGAAAGACCTAATTTATTCTATACTCTCAATTCCGACGCACTTCAAAACTTACAAAAGACTAAAAATTATTCAATTACCAGATAGAAATAATAATGAACTTAAAATTAATGAAGAAGAGAATTATGCTATATTAGATAATACAATTTATAAACTGCAAGATAATATAGTAATACTAGAAAAAAATTAATACATCAAAAATTTGATGAACAATAACAAAACAAATTGTCAATACACTAAGAATACATTGCCACACATATCCTTTATTGAACCAAATATAATTGTTACAAACCACTTAAAAGTCACTGAAATTGAACAAACTTGTAATGAACTTAAAATTAAAGGAAACAATATTATTCCCTTTAACAATTGTGGAATAAAAACTAATGACTTTGAAATATCTGTGAAACAAAATATAAAAGAATCTAATATTCTACCACCTGCAAAAGATATTGAAAACATAATTAAAGACAATATTTAACTACCTGAACTACAAAAACAAAAAGAAAATTTCGCAACTAAAACAGAAAGCTATTCGCAAAATTTGTTAATAATTATTATAATAATAGTGTTAATAATTATTGGATTTGCTATTAGATTAAAGAAACAATTTGCAAATAAAATAACTAATATTAAAACCGTCAATGAGGACATTGACTTATCTAAAGGAGGGAGGAGTGACATACACGTTACCACCCGCGACTCACATATACACACATGTGACACCAACATACCCTAAAACCAACCACCAGTTCTTTTAAGCGATATCTTAAACTAACATATGATAAGAAAAACATTTTAGTTAAGAAACCAAACAAATAGCATCCTAAATAAATATAGGGATAAGAAATATATTTTAGTTTGGAATATTAAACAAACACACTAATGATAAGAAAGAATCTTGATAATCCTAGACTAGTTTAAGATATTCATGTTTAGCTTATAACTTATAAATGCTTATATATATTTTTTTCTCCTTTTTTATATAAATTGTTATATATTTTTCCCAGAATAGGGTTTTCTTATTTCTAAGTTTAATCAGTCAATAAAAGAATTTACAGCACACACAAGAAGTTTATTTTTCTATAAAAACTTCAACACAGGAAAAAACTACAAGAAGGAAGTTTTAAAGATTAGACTGTCGAGTCAACCAGGCCAACAAGTACAAATGCCCACAGAAGCAGTTATAAAACAAATACTCAAATAAAGGAAACAAAATCATTCAAGTATCAACATATAATAAAGGATTTGTTTTCTCCAAAACCTCATACCGTAAGAAAGGGAAAGGGATTATTGTTAAAATCTCAATCCTAACTATATATATTGGGATGATCCAAATTAATTGGTAGATAGATTACGTCTACTTCTTACGGCAGAGAGTGCTGGTCATACCAATCATAATAACGACATAATTTCTATCATCGAAAAACTGAAAGAATCCAATATAATATATTAAAATAATGAATTTTATTAATAAATTTGGAGAAATTTCAACATCGTTTTCAAATAAATGGAATAATTAATGATATTTCTAAGCGATTAGGAGTATATGAATCAGAATTTAAAAAAATAATAAGTGATATAAAAATTTTACGAGAATCTATTGTCAAAGGCATTGATGAAGATTTTAAAGTTATTCAAAAAGCCGTCAATGATTAATTAATTTTTTCAAATAAAGATTTCATAAAGAATATCGAAACAAGATTTCATATAATTGAAATATATATTGGAATGATACAAAACCTAATATCATATACTTAAAATAAAATATTTTTATATAACACAATACAAACTCGCACACTTGTTGCACAGCTGGAGATAATAAAAGGCATTGCTGACTTGAAAGAGGTTTTTTGGGATTTTAAAAAGTATATGAGCACAAAATTAAAGTGCCAATAAAATAAAATAATAGTAAATAAAAACAGGAAACAGCTATCAAGGAACATATAAATAGATTAATAACTACCAACAACTTGCTGAAAAATATAATAATAAATATCATAGAACCATAAAGGTGACGCCTAATGAAGTAAATTCATCAAATGAAAAATTTGTTTTTCGACACAGCCTACAATAATCTAAAAGTATTTAAAAAACCCAAGTTTAATGTGAATGATAATGTTCGAATAAGCAAACATGAACACCTTTTTGCAAAAGGTTATATTCCAAATTGGATTATAGAGATATTAAAAATGAAGACAATTCAAAACACATATCATTACACATATTTACTGCAAGACTATCAAGGACGTGAAATAAAAGGGGCTTTTTATGAATCAGTGCTTATGAAAACAAAATTTCCGGAAATAAATTTAGTTAAAAAAATGTTTAAAAGGAAAAGGAATAAACTAGATGTTAAATCGTTAGATCATACATATGTATATACATAAATTAATTTTGCTTAAAAAAATTAAATAAAATAAGTATAAAAAATTAAAAATTGATTTGATTCATTTATTTATTTTTTACGTTTGGTAAGGTTATATATGTTGAAGCACGACTTCATCAGTGCTTTAGCTTCTTTCTTTATAACCATTGTTTTACTTCTGATATTGAAGCAGGAACATGTGTCAGGTCCACATTTTGTATTCTTGTCTGACCAACAACAATCTTTATAGTGTTCTCCATGTTTATTTTTCAACAGCTTCAAATTATTCACATACTCCAGATGTGACTGAATATTAACAAGTTTATGTTTATCTTCATCAAAAAAAATTTTGAAAAATCTTTTCATGAAATTACAATTATCTTTTATTATCATTCTCAGTAATGACAAGTACTGTACACGATAATGTTTTGTATGTGAGTAACAGTTCTTATTTCTGCTTATTCATATTTATATCTTTCATATCAACCCACTATTGAAAATAATAAATAATACAACCATCGTTTTATATTATACTTTTTCTTTTCATTTATTTAAAAGTATTAACATACATATTGTTAAGCGCAGGCTAGTTTGCCTTGCTCAACTTTATAACACTTGGTGATTCACCAAGTTATTAAGATTTTTAGGGGTTTATTATCCTAGTAGTTCACAAGGATAATTCAAGCTGTAATGTTCAATTCAGTTGTTCAAGTGGTACACAAGAACAACGTAATTTGACTTGTTGAAAATTAAATCGCATGATGTGGGCTTGATGAATAACAATAGTTCACTCACAAATTTTATTGAAAACTCATTTTATTTAAAAAAACAAAATTGCAAAGACAAATAATAAAAGAATACAAAATTCACAAATACAAATAAAAAGTAAAAAAATGGTTTCATAATTAATAACAACAAATTGCAATACAATTAATAATAATGCCAAGCTTTAAACGGAGAATTTTTAGCAGGCCGGAAACCATTCACTCTTCTCCTGCACTAATTATTTTCCCACCGGTAGCAGAAAACAGATATTGGATTTCATAACTGTCTGGCTGGTGAATTAAAGAAGCACATTATTTTCCCAGTGACCGTTCTGGGACTAGTTATTTGATTTAGCGCGTGTAAATAAATATTTCGTTTCTATTTGGCTACGCATTATGCAGACGCGGTAATTCTCACGCTAAAATGTGGGAAGAATAAGAACGTAAAAAAGAAGTACGGATTTTGTTCAAGTATTATTAATTCCATTGAGAGTTGGTTATATTTTTAATACAAAATAAAAAATAAAACTCAAAAGAATTACATATTGCGGCCCCAAGGGGCTTGGAAAGCGCGAATGATCTCCGGCGATTTGTTTTGAGGTGGGTTAAGGTGTTGGTTTTAACGAAACATTCCAGTTGGATCGTTGTGGTGCTTCGTCGAGCGGGTCCCGTTTTCTCTTCAACCTTTGTTTTGCGATCAGGACAACTATCACTGCTAAAATCAAGGCCAGTCCAAAAAAGCTAATTGTTAAGCTTTGCACTTTATGGGTTCTTGCTAGTGGAACTCCTTTTCGTTGTGCCCTGACCTCTTCCTGCAGATGGGTTATCTTTTCAATTGTCGAAGTATATGAGAGGGGTTGTGTCGTGTTGTTTACGTTTTCTTGGAGTTGAAGGAATGACATCCCATTGCTTGTAAAGGGTGGTTAAATTGTATGGGCCGATGTTGAATGTGAACCACACCTAAACTCCAAGTTTTTTTCCGAATTTTATTTGACATTTCTCTATTTCAGACTTATTCAATTTGAACCATGGAGAAATACACAATCCAACAACGTGTTAAAGTTATCCAGACTTATTATGAAAATGGGAGTTCAAATCAAAATGCATATCGTGCACTTCGTAATTTTTTTGGTCAATTTCATCGTCCAAATGTGCGTACAATCGCAAAAATCGTGGAAAAATTCGAGCAAACCGAGTCTGTAGAAGATGTGAGAACACTAGTGCATGCTCGTACAGCTCGTACTGCAGAAAATATTGCTGCTGTTCGCGATAGTGTGGCTGAAGAGCCGTCCACCTCAACTCGTCGTCGTTCCCAACAATTGCACCTCTCGCGCTCGTCGTTGATAAACATTACGCATAAAGACTTGCATTTACACGCTTACAAGGGGCAATTGGCTCAAGAACTAAAGCCTCTTGACCATTCCAAACGTCGTGAATGGGCAGAATGGTGGCAAGAAATGGCAACAGTGGATGATCAATTTTCGAAGAAAATCATCTTCAGTGATGAGGCACATTTTCACCTCAGTGGATTCGTCAATAAACAGAATTGCCGCATTTGGCGAATGAGAATCCAAGAGTGATTGTCGAAAAACCAATGCACCCACAAAGAGTGACTGTTTGGTGCGGTTTATGGGCTGGCGGCATCATCGGGCCGTATTTTTTCCAAAATGAGGCCGGTCAGGCAGTTACTGTGAATGGTGTTCGCTATCATGAGATAATAACGAACTTTTTATGGCCCGAATTAGAAGATATGGATGTGGACGATATGTGGTTTCAGCAGGACGGTGCCTCTTGCCACACAGCTAACGAAACAATGGCTCTTTTGCGCAACAAATTCAATGGCCGTGTTATCTCACGTAATGGCGATGTCAATTGGCCGCCAAGATCATGTGATTTGACACCGTTGGACTTTTTTCTTTGGGGTTATTTGAAAGAAAAGGTGCACGTCGATAAGCCAGCAACAATTCAAGACCTAAAGGATCAGATAATTCGGCACATTAACGTCAGCGTCATCGAAAATTTGGACCATCGGATGGAGGTGTGCCGCCGAGGTCGCGGCGCCCATTTGGCCGATATTTTGTTCCATACATAATTGAGTAATACCAATACATCACAATAAAATAAAATTACAATAATTTCCTAAATAGTTTGTGTTTTATTCAAAATCGACATCGGCCCTTGAAATTTAACCACCCTTTATATGATGAATGTAAGTTTGATGAGATGGTTGGATGCCCGTATATGGTAATGACATCATTTTTCGTGGCGCATCCTGCTAGAAGCGTGAGCAACCCCGTACCTTCCAGCAATTGAGAACTGCTTTCACCCTTGCATACTGTGCTTAGTTTTAGTTGCTGTTGAGTTGCGAGCAGCCACTGGTTCTTGTTATAAAGTTGGTACCATACGTTATTGCTGCTTATCAACTCTATGTTGCAGCTTGAGTCGGATTCATTGTTGAATAAATGTATCTCAGCGCGACAAATTGGAGAGCCTCTACGATATGCAGCTTGAGTGTGTGGGCCGAAGAAAATGTTATGCTCAAGTCTATTGCAGGTACTTAGCTTCGAATCATCTAGAGGGAAATATTCATCACGATGAGCGTTGAGAGCCATCATTTTAGTTGTTGGTATGATAGCCACTAAAGAGTTGTTCATTATCTGTGGTACTGGAGTAATATAAAATAGGTCATATTGCCCTTGATGGGCTAGAGGGATGAACAAGGTGCAAATAATGTGCTAAGTTGAGGTTGCTGCGTGAGCGGTGACTACACAATATAAATGAATAATGTCTCCAACTGGTAGTGTTAGATCTGTGCGAAGGTTCGCCTTTATGTTATCGACTTCACTTGAAAATTGTTGGGGAGTCAGTAGAACCGGACTAATTCAACCATGGTAAGTGTCCGCTAACAACGTGATCATAGATGTGTGCATTTTTTTGCAAATTATTAGCAATTGTAAGTAACTGGAGACT
Source organism: Epicampocera succincta (assembly GCA_932526305.1). Lineage (NCBI taxonomy): Eukaryota > Metazoa > Arthropoda > Insecta > Diptera > Tachinidae > Epicampocera > Epicampocera succincta. The sequence continues at coordinate 27,479,355 of OW052037.1, forward strand.
CAGTGATAAAATGATTTCTGATCGATGGTAGCTGCCATTGATTGTAAGGTAGAGTAGTTTGTTTATTTTACCGTTAATTTTTTCGAAGTAATCTTGCGTGCGTTGTTCAGACTGCTTCATGAGATTGAGGGTCGAGTCGAGAAACGATGTTTGATTCCGCCAAAGGCTCTGCAAGTGGACTTCGTTGGTTTTTATACTATTAATAGTATCGGTCATTTCTACTGCATATTTGGAGTCTAGAATGCCAAACGAGGAACTTGCTATATTTCCAACGATGTGTATTGCTTTTCGTCGCTTCCTTCTTATGAAATTTTCCAAACACTGCTCCATTTCATCTCTGAGAGCTTGAAAATGGGATAGAAGTCCGTTGCATTGGTGATAATGGGATGAGTAATCGCAGGCCTTTTTCAGAGCAGATGTACCATTCATTAAAAGTTCTAATTCGTTATAGAACTGTGTCAGTTCAAAATAGATAAGGAGCTTCCAGACAGCGATGACAGGCCAATATTTTCGAAATGTAATCCAGGGATGCTGGTGATTTGGGTGAACGTTACTTGTTGACATGGGATTAGAGGAAATAATGGTACGGATATTAGAAGATCTGTTGCGTTTAGAGTACAACGTTTTGGGGTGGTTCATTTATGGTTTTGCTCTTATGTGAACTGTCTCTTTTTCGTGTTGGTTTCTCGTCTGTTGTTTCATCGCTAACATTTGTTCCTGGTGGCTCCACAGGAAGAGGAGCCAGCAAGTGAGTTGCTCGCTTAATGATACCAGCACATGTTTTTACATCAGCTATTCTGACAAGTCCGTCTGGATCGGGGTATATTTCAGTTACTTTTCCAAGAAGCCATTTCATAACTGGTGTCTTGTCCTTAATTATAACTATAGTACCCTATTGCAAAATTTGAGCCCTAGTTTGCTACTTGTTCCGTTGCTGGAGTTCACTGAGGTATTTCTGCGACCATCGTTTCCCAATTTGATGTTTTATTTGTGACACTAACTCCCATCGTTCTGTTGGGAGTTGTTGTTGTTGAAGAGTTGTTGAAGTTTACCTGGCAGTTACATCCACTTGTGCCGTAAGAGGTTTACCAATCAAAAAGTGGCCTGGTGTTAGTGCAGCCTCATCATTCGGATTATTCGGCAACGGTGCAATCGGTCTCGAATTAAGGATAGCTTCGACTTCTATGACCAAGGTCTCCATTTCTTCATAGGTCAGAGACGCGTTTGCTATTTCTTTAACAAGTACCCTCTTTGCGGATTTAACTGCAGCCTCCCCTAGTCCGCCGAAGTGCGGGGCTCTTGGAGGTATGAAATGAAAACTGATGCCTTTGCTGGCACACTCTTGTTGCACCTTTTCTTGAGCAGCTGTGGCGAAAAGAGCAGTTGACAACTCTTCTAATTGATTGCAAGCTCCCACAAAGTTTGTTGCGTTGTCACAGTAGAGATACTGACAGTGACCCCTTCGGCCGATGAATCTTTTGAGCGCTCCAATGAAGGCGTCAGTTGTAGTTGTAATGTCTGTTACAAGCTCCAGGTGAACTGTTTTTGTCGAAAAGCAACTGAATACTGCAATATACGCCTTTTGGGGTGGTTTTCCTTGGGTTTTAAAGTGAATCCAGATTGAACCACAGTAGTCAACTCCTGCATTTATAAAGGGTCTTGCTGGCCTTACTCTTGCTTCAGGCAAGTTTCCTATAATTTGGTGCAGAAGTTTTTGTTTTGCTCGTGCACATTGCACACATTTATGCGCAGTTTCCCCATCCAAAATGTTGTCTCATTATAAGGAAGCAACATTGGATGTTTGGTATTGCACGGTAACGTGGATGCTTCTAATCTGCCTCCGACTCTTAGAATGTTATATTCGTCTAAAAATGGGAATAAGCTTTTTATTTTACTCCTATGATGGAGTTTACTCCTATGATGGTTGGAGTGAATTTCGGTGGTTGATGCTGTGCAAAAAGTTTTCACTATTGACAGCAATGAGTGGGTTGTAAGATCCTTGCTTCTGTTCAGGGATCGGCAAATTAGGATCTAGGCCAAAACTGGGAGGCCAGTGTTTTTAGTTTCCATGAAGAAAAAATGGCCCATACATCCATTGGTTTGTATGCTGTAACTGTTGTGGATCCAATCCTCTTGATATGATGTCCGCTTGGTTATCTTTAGAACTCACATGTCGCCATTGCTCAGGTAGCGTATTTTCTTGAATTGAAGCGATTCGATTTGCCACAAATGTATGAAATGAAGAAGATCTTGAATTTATCCACGATAAGCCTATTTTTCAGTCGGACCAATAGAATGTTGGCGTTGTATTCATATCCAAGTCTAGTTTAACTTTTGCAGCTAAGTTAGCACCCAATTGTGTGGCACATAGTTCCAGTCTAGGCAGCGATTGCTGCTTGAGTGGAGTTATCCTTGATTTCGCACATAACAAGTATACTCTTATTGACTTGTTTGGAAGAATTGTTCTCACATATATTGCAGCGCCATACGCTTTTTCAGAGGCATCGGTAAAAACATGAAGTTGAGTCTTGCTAGGAAGAGTTGGTTTATAGATATGCCGACGCACATGAAAGCTTTCAAGTTTATTAAGGCTTAAGGTTCACCAGCGTGAGTCAAATTCTGAACAGCCTCGTCCCATGAAAGATTCAAGGTCCATAATTCCTGGATAAACAGTTTTGCTCTGGCAACTACTGGCGACAGTATTCCTTCTTCTTCTTCATTTGGCGCTACAGTCCGTGGTGAACCTGGGCCTCAACCAACAAAGTTTTCCAGCTGGCACGGTCTTTAGCCAGCGTTCTCCAATTTTGCACACCAAGTTGGTTGAGGTCCCTCTCCACTTGTGTGCGCCATCGGTTCCGTGGGCGTCCTCTACTGCGTTGTCCCACAGGTTCGGAATCGAAGATTCTACGGGTCGGAGCAGTATTCTCCATGCGTTCTACATGGCCCAACCATCTAAGCCGTTGGATCCGTAGACGCCTGGTTAGGCTCATGTCGCTGTACAACCCGTATAGTTCATGATTGAATCTTCTTCTCCAGAAACCGTCAACGCAAACAAGGCCGAAGATTGAACGCAGAACTTTCCTCTCGAAAATACCAATGACTTCCTCATCCGCCTTCGTTACTTTCCATGCTTCCGCGTCTTAGAGAAGGACAGGGATTATCAAAGTGGTATATAGTGTCAGATTGGTTTTTCGAGAAAGGGCCTTACTATTAAATTGCCTCTTGAGCCCAAAGAAACAACGATTGGCAAGAGTTATTCTGCGTTTGATCTCGGTACTGATGTTGTTTATATTGTTGACTTGGGAGCCAATGTAGACGAAGTCCATCACTACCTCGAAGTTATAGCTGCCTTTGGTAACGTTCTGGCCCAGTCGTCGGTGTTGCGCGTCCTTTTTTGATGACAGCATATACTTCGTTTTGCCCTCGTTCACCGCTAGACCCATATTGGCCGCCTCCGTTGATATACCAGCAAACGCTTCATTGACGGCTCGCTGTGTTCGACCAATCACGTCAATGTCGTCAGCGCATGCTAGCAGCTGCGCGGGCTTTTGGAAGATCGTGCCTCTGTTGTTGGCCTGTGAGTTTTGCACGATCTTCTCAAGAATTATGTTAAAAAAAGTCACATGACAGTGCGTCGCCTTGTCTAAATCCCCATCTGACATTGAAGGTCTCGGTGAATTCGTTACCGACCTTGATGGAGCAGCGAAAGTTTTCCATCGTCAACCTACACACCCTGACGAGTTTGGTAGGAATGTCAAAACTAGACATGGCTTCGTATAGTTCGTCCCTATACACACTGTCATATGTGGCCTTAAAATAACGAATAAGTGGTGGGTGTCGATTTGCATCTCTTGGGTCTTTTCCAGGATCTGCCGTAGTGTGCAAATTTGGTCAATGGTGGACTTCCCCGGCCTGAAACCACACTGATAAGGACCTATCAAACTGTTCACGAATGGTTTCAGGCGCTCACACAAAACGGCAGAGAAGATCTTGTAGGTGATGTTCAGGAGACTTATTCCTCGGTAGTTGGCACAGTTGAAGGGGTCTCCTTTTTTGTGGATCGGACAAACGATGCTGAGATTTCACTCTTCGGGCATGCTTTCATCCGACCATATCTTACAGATGAGCTGGTGCATGCGCCCAACACGGTCATCTCCGGCTGCCTTAAATAGTTCCGCGGACAGTCCGTCCGCTCTTGCAGCTTTGTTTGATTCAATCTCGATATTGCTATCTTGACTTTATTCAGGTCGGGGGACCGAATTCTCTACCATCGTCGTCCGTTATCTGGAGTGGAATATTCTGCCTAGCGATGGAATCGATGTTTTGCTCGCCGTTAAACTTTCTGCAGAAGTGATCCTTCCAGATTCTCAGCATCGATTGCGACTCTACTACGATTTGTCCCTCTTCTTCATGACAGGCTGCTGTACGAAGCTTATATCAATTGGATAGTTGTTTTACCCGTTAGTAAAACTTTCGGATATTATTCCTCCCGTAACACCTCTCCAGTTCCTCGATCGCGCGCTTCTCATGCTCTTTCTTCTTCCTTTTCAGAAGCCGGTGTTCTTTCCTTCTCTTACGTTAGTAGAGCTCACGAGCTGCTCTCGTCCTTCTCTCCAACGTCACCTTATACGGTGCTAGCTTCGCTGAATGTGCCTGCCTGCACTCGTCGTCAAACCATGGTTTTTTCCGGGTGGCATTTTAAAACCCAATACATCAAAGGCAGCATCTCTGATAACGTTTTGGGAACTGTTCCCGTCTTCATCGGTTGTTTCGCCTGGCAGGGTTGGATTTTCTGAAAGCTTAAGGGAGACTATTTCCCAGCGGTCGATAGCGATTGTAGCTTTGCGACGTCAAACTGTTGTGGACGTGCTCTACTCCGTTGTGCTACTGATATCCGTGATCTAACCTTGGCTACAACAAGGAAGTGATCGGAGTCATTGTTGGCTCCTCGTAATGTTCGGACATCAAAAATACTGGAGGAGTGTCTGCCGTCGATCGCAATGTGATCAATTTGGTTGACGGTTGATTGATCAGAGGACCGCCAGGTCCCTTTGTAAATGTTAAGGTGAGGGAATCGCATGCTTGCTACAGTGAGATTTCGACCGGTCACGAAATCTAGCAGCCTGAGTCCGTTATCGGATGTGTCGTCATGCAGGCTGTGTTTCCCGATGACTCTAGCGAAGATGTCTTTCTTGCCCAGCTTTGCGTTGAAATCTCCTAGGACGATCTTGGTGTCGTAGCTGGGGCTTTGATCGTATGTTCTTTCTAGGAAATTATAAAAGTCATCCTTGTTGTCGTCATCTTAATACTCCGTAGGGGCGTGGGCGCAGATATGGCTAATGTTGCCGAGCCTAGCCTTGATGCGGATTGTAATGAGGCGTTCGCTCACGTATTTAAAGCTTAAGACTCTTTGCCTACGTCTGCCTCGAACAACAAACCCGCATCCAAACAAGCGCTGTCGTCGCTCTTTGTAGCAATCATCGTAGTAGATATCGCAGTTTCTCACTTTATTTTTTCCCGGCCTATCCCATCGCACTTCCTGGATGGCGCTGATGTCAACCTTATAGGCTTCCAGGGCCTCCGCAAGTTCATCGGCTGCACTTGGTCTGTTCAGGGACCTGACATTTCGCGTGCAAAACCGAAAATCGTTATCCTTATTTCGTGGTCCATGGTCGTCAGCACTAGGGTCATCCATATTTCCTAGTGGATCAAAGATACGCGACAAGTCTGACATGACTGTTCTTTTAGTCATGGCTTTAATTGTTTGAATGTTGACCTTGATTTTAAGTAGGTCATCTTTAGGTACCCATACCAATCCCAGTGTTTTCGTGTAATCAGTTTCGTCTGAGAAGTCAAGTCTAACTTCCTGGTCATAACTAGGAATGTTGCGGAGCAACTGGACATGATTAGAGCACCATTTTCGTAGATGGAACACGTACTTAGACAGGACGAGCTGGCGCTGAGTTTCGAGGGCTGTATTCAAGCTATCAGCTCCACCCAACCCGTCGACATAAACGTTTTTTTCCAAGAAACTGGCTGCTAAAGGAGCTTGCATCTTATTATCTTGTATTACTTTTCCTTCAAACATTTGATCGCCAGATATGATGTGATGCTGGTCTAGTAGCATAGGTTACGGTATTTAATTGGAAATAAATAATGGGCTCAGAGGCATATGAAATAATGGGTCCTTGGGGGGGATATAGATTTGGCGGTACATTTTTTCGATATCTGTTGTGAAAATGAAACGCGGCAGCCGAAACCGCAATAGAACCGCAAACAAATCATTTTTTAGTGGTAGTCCAGTGTGCAGAAGATCATTTAAGGATTTTCCTGAGGACGTTTTTGCTGACGCATCGAAGACTACTCTGAGTTTAATTGTACTACTTTCGGGTCGCAAAATGCAGTGGTGAGGAATGAAGTAGTTAATACCCTTTACTTCGTCTATATTGATTTTCAACATGTGCCGCATTGTTTTATAGTCTTTCATAAATAGCGCATATTGCTCCTTCAATGAAGCGTCTTTTGATAATAGACGTTCTAGTGTGAGGAAACGGTTAAAAGCGAAACTATGTGAGGGCCCCAATAAAGATGTTTCAGCACAAAACGGCAGTCGTGCTATAAATCAACCTTCATTGTCACGTGTGGTATGCTGATTGAAATGTGCTTCGCACTGTGCATCATAAGGTGATAAACTTTGCTCTCTTCCGTCAACCTCCTCGAGTTTCCAAAATCGCTCATTAGCTGTATTCATTTTATCTTTTTCAGTTAAAACTCCGCAGATTGCTTATGAGAACTGTTCACCAGATACCTTTCCCGATACGATCCATCCGAAAGTTGTATTTTGTAGCAGTGGAAGGTCCCTGCCTAATTTAATTTGTCCGATCGTGAGTAGTTGACGATAATATTCCGCCCCTAACAAAATATCGATTTTTTCTGGACGGTTGAAGGTTGGGTCCGCTAATGCTACGTTGCTGGGAATTGACCACCTGTCGATTGTAAGCGATTGAGCGGGTTGAGGGGAAATAATTTGCGGCAATAGGAATGCTTCAAGCCGTGTTGAAAAATTGTTGAGCCGAGATTGTACCGTAATGTTGATTCGTTGTTGCACCTTGGTACGGTTTTTTCCAATACCGTTGATTGCAGCAGAAGTAGTCGTTGCTGTTAGACTACCAGTTGAGTAATCGTTCTATGATCGAAGTTACTTGTGATCCTGAATCAAGGATTGCCTTGCATTCAGTTTCCAAACCATTCGCCTTGACCTTTACCAAAGCCGTTCCCAGTAGAACAGATGGTCTTTTGTTAGTGTAAATTCCTGCCATGCTTTCAACTTCTGTTGGTGTGCTGACTAGAGACGTGTTGTGTGGAGGAGGTGTTCGTTGTACCTGCTTCATTGGCTGACTCTGTGTCCCCCTTTGATTTGTTACGCTTTCTGGATATTGAATTCTTTTGTGGGGCTTGTTCCAAGTGGACCAGGGTGTTGTGTATTTTTCCACATTTCTGGCAGCGGCCTGAAATTGTGCACTGTTTGGTGAAATGATTGTGACTAAAACTCTAGGAGTCTCTGAACCGCTGTTGCCACTATAAGTCGTTTATTATTATACCGATCCTGTAGTAACTGCCAAGTGGTCTTGTAATTGTCTGCAGTAACAGCGAGATGATTAATAAGCTTCGCTGCTTCACCAGTAACGTTGGTATTTAGATAATGCATTTTGTTAGCGTCTGACATCTGTTGTTCATGAACAGTTTTCTTAAATAAGTCAGAAAACGATGTCCATTTCATATAATCACCTTCAAATTTATAGATAGTGATTGTGGGTAATGGTAGGGGAGGTGGTCTTGCCATAGTCTCTGTGGATGAATGGCGATTTTTGTTAGCCGTGGTAAGCTGGATGATCGCTAACTCGGTCGCGGCTTGTTCGAAATGGATGTTTCTGCTTGTGTCATAACCAGCGAGGTCTGGATCAGGATATTTATCCAACACATCATCATTAAGTTGTTCTGGCTGCTGCCATGGTTTAGTGATGGTGGCTTTTTTAACCTCGTAATAAGGCCCATCCTGACCTGACTGCAACTGATGGCCTTGTAGCAGTCTAGCCAGAGCTGCCATGTTTCCTAAGGAGCGGCTGATTAAACCATCGTGGCCACTTGTAGGTTGTGGTCTCGTGGATGGGAATTTTTTATTGATTTCGGGCTGGTCGCCCCATTTTGATGGTGGGTCATTAGGGTTTTTGCATTTTTGGCAATTTTTGCATTGCCTTGGCAAGTGAGCTCATCTTCCAACAGCGCTATATATTTATATGCCATTGACTGGATTTGATAATAGCGGTCGGCAGTGAAGTATTCATCCTCCATATTAATATCTTTTAGAGTCCGTAATTTGGTATCTGCCTCCTCGAATTCTGTCCAATCTGTGGTCAGCCGTGACAATCGTTCTTTGTAGTACTTTGGGGTTTTGCGGATAGCTGGGTCCTTGGTAAAGTTGTGGATGATGGTTGCGATACGCTCGCCGGTCTCTTTCAGTTAATGAAGAAGCTACTCTGCGGTTCCCATATTGCTTTGTTGATGCCTTTGGGAGGTACTTGAGAGTTGGAGTAGTTATAACACTTGGTGATTCACCAAGTTATTAAGATCTTTAGGGGTTTATTATCCTAGTAGTTCCCACGGATAATTCAAGCTGTAATGTTCAATTCAGTTGTTCAAGTGGTACACAAGAACAACGTTAACTGACTTGTTGAAAATTAAATCACACGATGTTGGCTTGATGAATGACAATAGTTCACTCACAAATTTTATTGAAAACGCATTAAATACAAAAAAAAAAAAAAAAAACAAAATTACAAAGACAAATAATAAAAGAATACAAAATTCACAAATACAAATAAAAAGTAAAAAATTGGTTTCATAATTAATAAAAACAAATTGCAATACAATTAATAATAATGCCAAGCTTTAAGCCGTACAATGACACGAAGAATTTTTAGCAGGCCGGAAACCATACACACCGGTAGCAGAAAACGGATATTGGATTTCATAACTGTCTGGCTGGTGAATTAAACAAGCAAATTATTTTCCCACTGACCGTACAGGCCAAACAGATATTAAATTTCTCCAACGTCTGACTAGTTATTTGATTTAGCTTGATGATGATGATGATTGTTGTTGTGGCGTTGATGTTTTGAGGGCGGTGGTTGTGGTGATAGTGTTGACTCTGCTGAGGGTAATGATATTCTGGCAGGTGGAGGTGAAAATAACGTTGCTGATTGAAGTTTTGAGATGGAGGGTGGCACAAAAATCTCCTTTACCTAATCATCGTAAGCCTTTTCCTCTATTAATTTCTTGATTCTTCGTCCCTTAGACTGAGGCATCACAATGTTGTGTTGTTTTTTTGTAGTGTCTCCTCTGATTAGATTTCGTCAAAAATGTGATAATATCGCAAATCTCACACTTCAATTTCTCCATTCCAAAAACACAAAAATAAATAAATGGAGGTACTGCGTGTCATAACTGTAATGCAAGTATCGTAAAATCTTTCTCCTTAGATATAGCAGATGTTTCTACTAAATTTTCTTTACACTCAACTCAAATGTGGAAAATTAGAGTTGATTAGAATAAAAGGTTAAGTTTTTTCCTAATTTTCTATGTCTTTTTCTAGACAATAATAAAGAAAAGAAAAATTAAACTAATGAGCATATATGCGGTGCCTAAAATATATAACATCTGCTAGACATCTGCATGCCTCTTAGAAATAAAAAGAATGCGCTTTAAAAATTTATGACTGTGTGAAAAAACTAAAAAAAATCCTTCTAAGCTATAAATGACAGATGTTTCACAGATAGCAAGTAGTAGTAGTATTTATCTAGTAGTATAAAATATACTTTTAGAATATTTTAATATATTACATAATTTGATGTATATTATCATTTTTTAAGAATTTAACAATTTTATTTTTAAAGACATTGGGACTATTTTCAACTTTAATGTTGTTTGGAAGACTATTATATATTTGGAGTCCTTTATAAAAGATTGATCTCTGCATCCCCACATTTAGACCTCTTTGTATCCTAAAGTTATCAGCGTTTCTTAGCGCGTATGGTTGTGTTTCTCCAACAAACCTCAGTTGTTCGGTTAAATATTCAGGTGCGTTACCAGTTTTCATTTTTTGTATAAAAATAAGAGTATTCATTTCTAGTCTCTTTGGTATATCAAACCATTTTAACGTTTCTAGCATGAGGTTTATTAATGTGTAACGACTATATTTTAATATTACTCGCATAGCTTTATATTGCAGCTTTTGAAGTCTATTTATTTGGTTTGTTGTACAACTCATATATAATATTGCCGACCCGAATTCAAAATTAAGTTTTATTATCACATTATATATATTTATTGCTTTTAGCATTGAGATTTTATTTCTAATACGTTTGAAAAAGCCGATTTTTTTGCCGATTTTTCTAACTATATATTCAATATGTTCTTTAAATGTTAAATTTTTATTTAAAATTAATCCGAGATATTTAATTTGATCGACGTTCTCTATATTTTTATTATTAATTTTAAATACTGTTTCATTGTCTACATTTATTTGCATCACTTTCGTTTTGTTTTCGTTTAATTTCAGTTTATTCATTTTAAGATATATATTCACATTATTCATATCATTTGTTAAATTATTTTGGCATTGCTCATCAGATCCTGCTTCAGTGTATATCAATGTATCATCTGCGTAAAGAACCGCTTCGCAATCTTTTAGTACATTAGGCAAATCGTTTATATATATGATAAATAAAAGTGCTCCTAGGATTGAACCCTGCGGAACACCAAATTCGTTATTTATTGTGCTTAATGTTACATTATTTACTTTAACCATTTGCATTCTATCATTAGAGTACGATTTAAACCTCATCAGCTCTATTCGTCTGATCCCATACATGTAAAGTTTTTTTTTTACCAAAATGTCTCTGTCAATGGTTTCAAAAGCTCTCTTGAAATCCAAGAAAATTGCGATACTCCTCTTGCTCTTGCCCCTATTTTTCCATCTGTTAACAACATAGCTAACCGCTGTTTCACATGAGAATTTTTTTCAAAATCCAGATTGATATTTTGATAAAATGTTTTTATGCTCCATATAAGTCTGTAGTTGATGTTTTACTACATTTTCCAGTATCTTTTCGCATATTTTAAGTGTATTTATTGGACGAAACTCTTCACAATTTGTCGTTTTTTATACCTTTTCGATAGGAGTTATTACTGTTATCTTCCAATTATCAGGAAAAATTCCGGTTTCCAAAGAGCTATTTTTTATATTCATTAGGCTAGGATTTTTTATATTCATTAGACTTTGGTGAAGTCTGGTTTTCCATTCATTTTGTTACATATTTGCCTCAGTTCTATTAAATTTACTGCATGGAAATGAAAAGTTGAGTTTATCACAGGGATTTGGTTCTCATATTGTAATTGTTCTATATTTCTTCTAATTAAGCTAATACTATCGACAAAATAGTCGTTGAATTTAGTAGCTATCCTATATCTATCTCTAATTTCTTCTTGATTAAATATCACATTGGTTATCGCAGACTTGTTTTTCCTGAGTATTAGGTTTTTTATTTCTCTCCACATCGATTCTTGGTCCTTAGAGTTACTTATTGTGCTGTTAATAAATTTATTTCTTTCGTATTCGATTGTATTCTTATAGATGTTTCGAATTACTTTGTAATTGCTCCAATCTGTTATTGTATTATTCCTTTTAGCTATTTGGTATTTTACTATTTTTTTTCGCTCCATATCTCTTAGCTCTTGTGTAAACCACTTGCTAACATTGTTTTTCTCTTTGAGTTCTTTCCTGATTGTGAATTTTTTTATTGTATTTTCAATAATAGTGTCAAAGACGCGTACATTATAATTTACATCGATATTGGCATTGTAATTTAAAGCACCATATATATGTCATTATTGAATAACCTCCTTCTGTATTTAAATATTTCAATTTCTCGTTTAGTTGTTTGCACTTGCGTAATAATGTCCAACGATATTTCAATCGCTTCATGATCAGCTATTTTATTTTCATTATTGACTACTGCTTTTATATTTTTATTGTTTGTTATGACATAGTCTATTAAAGTTCTCGTATTTGCTGTGATTCTTGTGTATTCATTTATAATTTGCCGCAATCCGTTGTCGTTTATTGTCTGTTGAATTCTATTCATATATGTTCCCTCTTTCATCCAATAAATATTGAAGTCTCCCACTATAATAATATCATTATTTCTTTCACATATTTCCTCAACAATTTCTTCAAACGCGTTACAAAATTCAACTTCACTGCTGCTAGGTGATATGTAAATTGCCATAACTATAAGTGTAATTTGTCTATGTTTTGCTAGATATGCACATATCCAGTATTTGGACATCTGATTTTTCACATATAGTTGTTATTTTCCACCGGTTACTAAAATACGTTATAACCCCCCAGTTCGACTTGAGTTTGATAGCACGCCATAATAGTCATATCCTCTTAGTATGTATTCTCTATCCTCTACATTACTGGTTAAGTGTGTTTCGGATAGGGTGATGAATTCTGGTTTCTGTAATTCTGCTATAACTTCCACTTTATTAAAATTATTTATTAATCCTTGAATGTTTGTATATATTGCACTCAATTTCTTTGGTTGTTATATATTAAATCCCATTCTTCTCTCTTTTATACTAATTTTATTCTGATATACCGGACATGATCTGCTTGTCGTGAAATGGTTTTCATCCAACTCTAAATGCAGTTTATTGTTCATTCTTATACAGTTTATACACTTCGCTATAATTTCATTATTGCATTCCTTTGAATTATGGGTTCCATGACACTTGTAACATATTTCATCATTTCTACACTCGCTTGCTTTATGATTATATCCATGATATTTGGAACTCCTTATTATATCTATTCCAATAAATACTCTGCATATTTCCCAGCCTATATTTATTTTTCTAGCTGTCATAAGTTTCAGTCAGTGAATTTTGCTATCAACTTTAATTTTTGCATTATAGATTATTCTATTATATTTTTTAGTTTCATAACACGTAACGACTTGTACTTCACTATTTTTCAGCACTTCATTTTGTTTTCTAATTTTTTCTACCAAATCTTCTTCAGTATATTTAAATGTCATATCTGTTATTATTACTTCCATATAATTTTTATTCGGTACTTTTATTTCATAGTTTTCGCTCATTTCCAATTCCAACACGCTTTTTATTTATTTATCTCTTTTCAATTGCCTCCAATAGTTGTTTGATCTCATATTCGTTCTGTTTCAGCGACATATTAAATTCAGTTTTATATTCTGTTAGGTTTTGTTTGTTTTTGTTGACCCCATCTTGGATTTCTTTTACCACTAAATCAACGTTATGAATATACTGTATGCAATCAACGCACATGAATCTAATAAACTTGTTTGTTTCCAAAATTTTTGCAGAATATTGATCTACGCCCAAGCATTTAGAGGTACAATGATATATGTATTTTGTTAAATTCGCCAGCACAGTTTATACCTGGTTCACCGCGAATCGCACCTTTACAATTCCAACATTCAGTCATTACCAAATATTTATTGACACTTGCAATAGTTTTAATGTAGAAGTAAAAAGGTATTAAATCTACATCAATTGTTTAACAAGACTAAATAATTTTCTTAATATTTATTTGAAATCTTTTTTTTAAACCACTTATCTATCTATATATACACTTGTGTACTGTAATTTATGACCGTGAGAAATCCCACTAATATACAAATGTCGCGCAGGTGTTCAGAATTGTTAAGGAATCTGAAAACCTTTTTCAGCTTGCACATTCATGTTCAAATTTCGAAATAGTATCCCAGAAGACGGTCACATAAATATTTATGGTCGTGAGGAAAGTTATAATGTATTTAAACAGCTGCCACATATAGCATGTTCAAATTTCTAAATAGTATCTCAGAAGAGGGCCATATAAATATTTATGGTCGTGAAAAAAGTCCTAATGTATTTAAACAACTGTCACATACTATATGTAAAGGGTGGTTAAATTGTATGGGCCGATGTTGAATGTGAACCACACCTAAACGCCAAGTTTTTTTCCGAATTTTATTTGACATTTCTCTATTTCAGACTTACTCAATTTGAACCATGGAGAGATACACAATCCAAAAACGTGTTAAAGTTATCCAGACTTATTATGAAAATGGGAGTTCAAATCAAAATGCATATCGTGCACTTCGTAATTTTGTTGGTCAATTTCATCGTTCAAATGTGCGTACAATCGCAAAAATCGTGGAAAAATTCGAGCAAACCGGGTCTGTAGAAGGTGTGAGAACACCAGTGCATGCTCGTACAGCTCGTACTGCAGAAAATATTGCTGCTGTTCGCGATAGTGTGGCTGAAGAGCCGTCCACCTCAACTCGTCGTCGTTCCCAACAATTGCACCTCTCACGCTCGTCGTTGATGAACATTATGCATAAAGACTTGCACTTACACGCTTACAAGGTGCAATTGGCTCAAGAACTAAAGCCTCTTGACCATTCCAAACGTCGTGAATGGGCAGAATGGTGGCAAGAAATGGCAACAGTGGATGATCAATTTTCGAAGAAAATCATCTTCAGTGATGAGGCACATTTTCACCTCAGTGGATTCGTCAATAAACAGAATTGCCGCATTTGGGCGAATGAGAATCCAAGAGTGATTGTCGAAAAACCAATGCACCCACAAAGAGTGACTGTTTGGTGCGGTTTATGAGCTGGCGGCATCATCGGGCCGTATTTTTTCCAAAATGAGGCCAGTCAGGTGTTCGCTATCGTGAGATGATAACGAACTTTTTATGGCCCGAATTGGAAGATATGGATGTGGACGATATGTGGTTTCAGCAGGACTGTGCCACTTGCCACACAGCTAACGAAACAATGGCTCTTTTGCGCAACAAATTCAATGGCCGTGTTATCTCACGTAATGGCGATGTCAATTGGCCGCCAAGATCATGTGATTTGACACCGTTGGACTTTTTTCTTTGGGGTTATTTGAAAGAAAAGGTGTACGTCGATAAGCCAGCAACAATTCAAGACCTAAAGGATCAGATAATTCGGCACATTAACGGCATAGAACCTACATTATGCCTCAGCGTCATCGAAAATTTGGACCATCGGATGGAGGTGTGCCGCCGAGGTCGCGGCGCCCATTTGGCCGATATTTTGTTCCATACATAATTGAGTAATACCAATACATCATAATAAAATAAAATTACAATAATTTCCTAAATAGTTTGTGTTTTATTCAAAATAAACATCGGCCCTTGAAATTTAACCACCCTTTATGTTGCGAAGTTGCTTAGCATATTTAAAGAATCTGAAATCTTTTTCACCATGCACATGCATGAAAGTACAGTATTTTCATTTGGCTTAAAACTTGCTTACATTTATTATAAAAAAAAATACACATTGTGTTCTTGCATACGAAACAAGTAAAATGAAAAAAGAGTTATGTATATTATTGCTTGGTATGGAAATTTAAGTAAGAGAATGTATGGACTTTGTATACAATAGTCCAACTTTTGTCATTTATATTGGCTAAGTACGGATCTTTCTTGTTCAGATATTTCACTATTCTTTGTGGTAGGAAAACCATTTCTTGTTGTCTAAATATGCTATGACTTTTGATCCATATTGTGTAACCTTCCACTCAAAGTTTAAAATTTTGTATGGTTCATTTACAGGAATATCATCAATTTCAGAGTACTCTGATTTTGTCCTTACGCAATATTAATAATTTGTTGATACATTTCAAAAGAATAAAATTAAATTTTAATTTTTTATGTTATTATTAATCTTTAAATTTTTAAATATTCTTACCATTTTGCTAAGCTTACTTTGAAGGCGAGAACAGGAATATACAAAATTCTGATTGGCCTTTCATACCTACTTTTTTAGTTCAAATTTTTATTAACTTCAAATGAGAATTAAAATCAAGTGTTATTCTTCTCGTAAAATTTTCGTTAACCAACATAATGACAGCATAGCCACAAACGACTAATGTTTATACGAAAAGATAAACAGCAAAAAACAAAGGCAAGCAGAATTTCCACTTTGATAAACTGAACTTATACATATGTATGATTTTATTCAAAACTTATAGTATGAGAATTTAACTTTATGCTGAGTTAAATTGATGGTTTCGGTTAATTTAGGATTAAAAAATTAACCGCCTTTTGTAACTGCAATTTTATTTCAGTTTATTACCGTAAATTAAAATTATTACAAGGATTACTTTATTAAGTCTTAAGTAGGTATGATCGCAGCGAGGCAGTAAAGACAAGTGAAGTCAGTAAAAATATTTTAAGTATAATAATAAAATCTAAAAAGAACATGTAACAGTGCTTATAACTAATGAGAGTTTATACATATTAAATAATACCGTAAGTAAGTATATACATATGTATGTATGCGCGTATATGAATTTGCATGTAATAGGCAATTGCATGTATAAAAAAAACCAGTATTTTGTTTCAATACATTTTCTCTGAGCATAAGTAATTTACTCTCGTTTATGTCTTATGCATCGGATAAAACGGAATTCATATGTTGTAATATAGTGATGTGTGAATAAATAGCAGTAGGCAATAATACTACCTTAAATTATTCATTAACATTCTCCCCCACTAAGTGCTTACAATGCGGGAGAGTCATCACCGTATGGTTTAGAGTTGGCATAATTTTCTGTATTATAAAAGCAATCATTCATCGGCAAAGGCGCAATTTTGGAAATTGTACGTTTGAAGACTCTGCATTTGCGGATAGAGTGACCACCCGTACACAACCGTCTTTGCCAGGATGAATATCCTTGATACGAGCAAGCGGCCAGTTTCCTGGAGCATCACGTTCATTAAATAATTCCACTAAATCTCCAACTTTTGGACTTTGTGTTATTTTAAGCCATTTAGGTCTCGCTTGCATTCGGCACAACCATTCGTTTGACCAACGTCGCCAAAAATGCTGTTTGAGCTTTTCAACAATTTTCCATCTATTCAATCGATCAATGTTGACCTCGAGCAAATCCTCTTCTGGTACACAAAGCGTAGGCTCCGCAATCAACAAGTGGGCAGGAGTTAGCGCATGACAGTCAGATGAGTCTGAAGATAGGGGGCATAACGGTCTTGAATTCAAACAGCTTTCAATCTGAGCTAGCAGCGTAGTAAGCTCTTCAAATGTTAGAATACGATTCCGCATCACTCTGTTCAAATGGTGTTTAGTGGATTTGACGCCGGCCTCCCAAAGACCACCAAAGTTTGGAGAGGCTGGAGGTATGAAATGCCACTTTGTGCTATTCGCAGCCAGTTTGTTGTATATTTCATCTGGGATTGCCGACTTACTGCGATTATACAGAATTTGCAGCTCTTTGTTAGCTCCAACAAAGTTGGTACCACAGTCTGAATACAAATCAGTACAGGGGCCGCGACGAGACACAAAACGCCTAAAAGCTGCCAGAAACGCATCAGTTGACATGTTTGTTGCTGCTTCCAAGTGCAGCGCTTTCGTAACCATGCAAATAAACAAACATATATAACCCTTTGTGGTCACTGAATTTCTTGCAGTTGACTGTTTAATGACGATTGGACCTGCATAATCGACCCCACTGTGCTTGAATGGCCGTGCCGGCCTGAGACGAACACTAGGGAGGTTTCTTATCATCTGCTGTGCTGCTTTTGCGTTGTATTTAAAACAAGTCACACATCTCCGCAAGTTTCGTTTTGCAATGATTCTACTGGATAGTATCCAATATTCTCGTGAGACATAAGCTTGCATTTGGATCAAACCACCATGTAGAGTTTTAATATGTGCATCTAGAAAGATTAGATTAGACAATGGATTTTGCTTCTTTAGCAAAATTGGATGTTTGGAACCATAGCTAAGATCGGAATTTTGAATTCTACCGCCAACTCTAAGTATTTGATATGCATCAAAAAACGGGCACAACTGTGCTAGAGCATTGTTCCTTATAATTTTACCTTTCTGTTTAAGTTCAAAAATTTCATGTGAAAAATCCACTTGTTGTGAAACTTGTACAATTCTGAATCTAGCAAATTTCAACTCTTCGGTTGAAAGAAACCCTGCCATTTTACTGTTACTTTCAATCTGCGGGTTTTTATTAACTTGAGTGTTATGTTTAAAACGAAATATGTATGCAACAACACGTATCAGCTTACCAAGAGAAGAAAATCTTGTTAATAAATCTGGATATTGTTTGATATATGTCGCAGTTGCATATATATTTAAGGATGGTTCAGCAATTTTATCAATGTCATTTAAGTTTATTTGAGGTTGTTTTGGCCAATTTTCTGGTGTTTCCGATAGCCAGTTAGGACCATGCCACCATAATTTATGTTCAGCCAATTCACTGGGTAGTATACCACGGGACGCGCAGTCAGCAGGATTTTCACTTGTAGATATATATCGCCATTGAGAAGCATTAGACCTGCGTTGAATTTCGGCAACTCGATTTCCAACATATACAGGCCACTTAGACGACTGACCACGAATCCATGCAAGCACAGTTGTGCTATCAGTCCAATAGTAAACATTCGAAATTCACACAATTCCATTCTGGGTATAGTTAACCGCTTTATAGGGCCCACTTTAGTTTTTGCCTGGATTAGATATACTTTTGTACCCAAATCAGAACTGGTTTTTGCATAGACTGCCGCTGCATAAGCTAGCTTAGAAGAGTCGGAAAACCCATGAATTTCAACTTTAACCTCCTTGCGCACTCCAATTGAAACGAGGAATTTTAATATTTTCCAGATGTTTTAAATTATTGCGATATATTAACCATTTTTTCTCCATGGTATCGGGCAGGCGATCGTTCCAATCAATACCAAGTAACCATAGGTTTTGAAATTCTATTTTTGCGAGAATTGTGGTAGGAGATAGCCAGCCTAGAGGATCGTAAAGTTTTGCGGCATCTGATAACAAGCTTCGTTTTGTAACTACTGATGTATTATCAAAATTAATATCAAATGAAAAGCAGTCATCTGCTATGTCCCACTTCAAACCCAGAGCTTTTACTGTATTAGGTTGATTCAACTCGAATATGTTGGAAGTTTCCCTGAAGTCTACGGGAATCAAATCTAGTAGTTCTCTTGAGTTTGTTGTCCATTTACGTAGATTAAACTGACCTTTATTTAGCAAGCTACATAGCTCAGTATGCAACTGGTAAGCTTCTGCTAAACTATCCGCCCCATAAATAACATCATCAACATAAGTATCTGTGTTGAGCACGCTACAAGCCATTGGATATTTTTCCTGTTCGTCTAGTGCTAGCTGTTGTAACACTCTAATCGAAAGAAAAGGGGCAGATGTTGTACCATAAGTAACCGTTGAAAGCCGGTAAATTAGTGTCTCTTCGGATCTCATATTTCTCCAAAGAATTTGTTGAAAGTTTCGTTGCTCCGGTATTACGAGTATTTGTCTAAAAATTTTTTCTAAATCTGCCCTAAAACCAATCATTTTGTAATGCAGGACCAGCTGCCAGTTCGTCATTTAACGAGGGCTGAGCTGAGCGCTTACAGCTACCGTCGAAAACAACCCTCAACTTGGTTGTCGAGCTGTTTTCTCTTAAAACACTATGATGGGGCAAAAAGGACCCATTCCTATCCAAATCAAGAGGATAAGTGCCTACCTTTTTCATATGACCAAGCCGTTCGTACTCTTCCATAAAGTCTGTGTAAAGCTTCCCAAAGTTCTTATTCAATTTACATTTGGCTTCAATACTTTTTAAGCGAGAAAGTGCTGTATAGTCTGTTTGTGCAAAAACGGGAAGTAAGCTACTCTTGAGAAGAGATTTAAAGGGTAGAGACACCATATAACGTCCTGATGAATCACGTATAGTAGTAGCTTTGAAGTGTTCTTCACAAAGAATTTCTTCTTCTGTTAAAACCCTCTTCTCTATCAGTTCTTCCTGTTCCCAAAAGGACTGTAATTGTTTATCTAAAGAACAAACGTTTACAGTAATACTGTGATGTAAATTGTTGTCTGGAATAGGACCCGAAACTATCCACCCGAATTGTGTCAATTGCAAAAAAGGACCATTGTTAAATGTATGTTGTTGAGGTAATACGATATCTCCATAGATATCTCCTCCTAGCAAAAGATCAATTTCTCCAGGTTCTGAGAAATAAGGATCAGCTAACGAAAATTTACTTAAATCAGGTAAAAGTTTCTCATTTATAGCCATAGGTTGATATCCAGTTATTTTTGGTAAAACTAAGGCCTCACAATCGATCTTAAAATTAGTGTTGGTTCTTGAGAAAATAGTAAAATTAACATGTTTTCGTACAATCCTGGGTTGATGTCCACCTACCCTGCTAATTTCTACAAAATCCTTCGTGTAAGGTAATTTTAGAGCGTCCGCAACCTTTTTGGTGATAAAAGTAGCCTGGGCACATTGGTCAAGGAGGGCCCGCAAGACAAAGACGCCTTGATAGGTTTTTAGCACGACCCGTAATGTTGCTAAGAGAATTTGAGACCTTTTCCTGCCACTATATTTCTTGCAATTATCAACTACATGAGCAGTGACTTTCTGAAGTATTTGCGAAGACGAGGTGTGTTCACGAATCATAGCGGATTCAGTAGGTGAGTTCGCAATTGAATGGGTTGCCGAATATTCATTATGCACTGTTGTATAGTGATTTTATTGGCAGACTTGACAAGGAGAAACTACACGACAGTTGTTACTAAAGTGGCCAGGTGTTAAGCAATTTCTACATATTCGCTTTGAATTTAAAAAATCTTTCTTTGCAGCAGATGCTAACGAAGCAAACTTGAAACATTTGAAAAGAAGATGACGCTTATTGCAGCAGGGGCAGTTGGAGTCGTTTGTCCTGGAGAAACAGCGTTTGCATACCGTCGAAAATTGCTTTTACCGTAATTATGTAGTGAGGATTTTGATGACAAACGAACTGCATTAGGACTTGAATCGGCCTGATCAGAAAGTGTTTCCAATGTTCGAAATGTTGCTTCTAGGAATTTGAATAAATCTCCTATTGGAGGAATTTCCGTTGACGCTTTTAGAGATTGCTCCCATTCCTTGCGTATTTGTAAGTCTAGCTTCTTCACAGTCATGTATATAAGCATAGCATGTTCACCTTCAGTATTTACTTCTAAGCTGCGTAGAAGCGCTATACTAGTGCGGGTTGTATCTAAAATTAACTGAATGCTTTTGGCGGTCCCATCAGAAACAGGTATCGAAAATAACTTTTTAAAAATAGTACCAACTATTTTCCTTTTATTGTGTTATCTATTTTGCAATGCTGTCCAAGCTAAAGTGTAGCTAGCGTCCGTTGCTGGATATTCATTCACGATATCCAGTAGAGTTTCCTTGCAAGAGGTTTTCAAAAAACAAAATTTTTGGACATCAGACAAGCTGGGATTATTATGTACTAGGGAAATAAACATATCTTGGTATGACATCCAGGCTAAATAATCTCCACTAAAGATTGGCAAGTCAATTTTCGGTAACCGTGCCTGAACCGAAAATGTTTCATTTCTAGAATGACCAGAACCAGCAAACGTGCTGGATTGAATTCCAGGCGAACGAAGATCGCCAGATTCCATGAAATCAAGCAAAAGACTCTTAAGGGTAAAAAATTCCTTCTGAAACTGGTAATAAACATCTTCTTCGAAATACGGAATATTTTCTGTATTAATGGTATTTTCATGGACTATGGAACATAAATGACTATTACCTTCTTTAAATTTTGCAAAATTCGCTTCTATTTCGTCTAAAACCGATTGTGCAAATCCATGCGTTTTATTCGTTTGCGAATCATAAAGCTTAGCGGTTTTCTTCAGGTTCCGTAACAAATCTCTTTGGTTCTCGATATGTTGGTGTAATTCCGCCATTTTATTGGTTTTCCAGTCTTCAAATTTATTTTATTGAACTTCCACTAGGCACGCTTCAATTTATGCATCAATTCCCGGGTGTCGGCACCAAATTTATGTATGAGAATTTAACTTTATGCTGAGTTATATTGATGGTTTCGGTTAATTTAGGATTAATAAATTAACCGCCTTTTGTAACTGCAATTTTATTTCAGTTTATTACCTTAAATTAAAATTATTACAAGGATTACTTTATTAAGTCTTAAGTAGGTATGATCGCAGCGAGGCAGTAAAGACAAGTGAAGTCAGTAAAAATATTTTAAGTATAATAATAAAATCTAAAAAGAATATGTAACAGTGCTTATAACTAATGAGAGTTTATACATATTAAATACTACCGTAAGTAAGTATATACATATGTATGTATGTATGCGCATGTATGAATTTGCATGTAATAGGCAATTGCATGCATAAAAAAAACAGTATTTTGTTTTAATACATTTTCTCTGAGCATAAGTAATTTACTCTCGTTTATGTCTTATGCATCGAATAAAACGGAATTCATATGTTATAATATAGTGATGTGTGAATAAATAGCAGTAGGCAATAAAATTACCTTAAATTATTCATTAACACTTATTTTTATTCTTTTGCAAAGTTTGAATTCTTCATACATATGTAGATATGAAAAGACAGAATTTGTTCATACTTATAGTGAAACAAGTAAAAATATTGTAGAATTCTAACAGCATTTAGCTGGATTAATCAAAAATTCAATTGGAATAAGTTAAATTTTTTTAGAGTAAAGTTCGAATTTAATTGAATTTTTCAAAAATCTCAATTGGAATATATTAGATCTTCTTGGAGTAAAGTAGTATTTGAAAAAAAAAAAATATATAATATATTAGACTTTTAAAAAATTGTAATTGGTTTGGCGTTCTAGTAGTTTGTGATCCTTACAAGATATTAGATTTATGAAACTTTACAGTACGCTAAATTGTTTTCACTTCTCTTTATTCAAAAAGTAAACATTGCATGCGCCTCCCACGATTTGTTGTACAGCAAGTTTTGTTTTCCGATTTTTGCTGGAAAGAAGTAAGGAAACTGCGATATTTATCACATCCGTTGGCGAGTTTTCATTTTCTTTATAGCATAATAAATATATACGTATGTGTTTTCGTCACTGATTTTTATTAAAGCAGAAAAAACACAAAACTTAGATTTTATAGAAATAATTTATGCATGTACATTAGAGTGGACAATATTTATATGGAATTATTTTTGTTTTTTGTAGGAGGTGGTTCGCCCCCTAATTTTTTTCTTTTGGGCACAAATAACATATTTCCAAAACTGTAGACTGTTTGGTCAACGTTAAGGCGTGGCACATGCGCCCTCAAGTTGACAAGAAGGGATTTTGCACAATTTAATAAGAAAAAAGTTATAACTTCATTATTATTTATCAAAATTTATGTTAAGTATCGATATTATATTTAATTTTGACTATTATTTTAATGCGTGCCCCTAAAAAGGCGTGGCACCTTATATAATTTAAGTAATATATACGAAAATATGTAGTTTTTGCTTCAAAATATGATGGAATCTTACATATGTATGTAAAATTTATTTACTAAAAGTCATTAAATAAATGCCGGCAAATTGGGGCGTGGCAAGTTAAAATTTTAAACTGCTACTAACAAATGCAGTTCTGTGCTAATTAGTTGCGATCAAGCAAACTTATATTTTCATAGAAGTAGCAATACTGGAATAACGGTATCTAGTACACATGTGCTTTTGTTAAGCTAAAAAAGAGCGTTGATAATGTGTTGTTATACATGCAAATGTGAAAATATTAATTTGATTTGATTGAAAGATAAGGTTTATAAAATTGGTAAGTTTAAACAACAAAGTGCTCGATATTTTCAAAATATAATAACATATTTAATATTATTAATGTAACTCAAACAGCAATGGAAACAAGAGCAAATGAAAAGTTATTTCTGCTTGGGCACGACGAAAGTCAAATCATTGGGTGCAAGTTACCATCAAAAGGGCAAATATTAAAAGTTCTTCTTTACAATATGCGGAAAATTAAGCTCAATCTTCGTCCGAGTGCATATCTTGGAATTAAAGAAGCAGAAGTACTCTGGGATAAAGCACGTATTCCCACAAGCCAGAATATTCGTAGCGTTCAGAAAGTGGAAGCTCTATATCATCAGTGGAAGACACTTCAGAAAACTTGTAAGCGCCGTACAACTACACAACGTGAGCACGATTTTGTGGAAGAATTAGACGATTTGTTTGATATCGCTCATGGTGATGCGTTAAGTATTATTCAAATCGAAGAAGATAGACTATTTCTACTTAATCAACGGAAAAAAGGCAGACCAGGTGGTATGATTGGAAGCGATCGAGCACTTTTTGAAAGAGAGAAAAGAAGAAATATGCGTGAAGAAAGAGAACTGATAAGGCAAGAAAAGTATCACCAGGAGCAATCTCAAAATTTGGTTGCAAGTCAGGACTACTCAGATGATGAAGGACAATTGACTGAAATAGACAGTGATGAGCTTCAAGACAATTTTCAACAAACATCTACTGGAAATGTGGGAAAGAAACGTAAAATGAAAAACTTTATAACACCCAAGCTTGTTGCGACTCTGGACAAGTGTAAAGTTAGCGACAGAGATGCTGTTCGAATTCTCATAGCCACTGCTGAAGCATTGGGCCATGATTTAAGTCAGTTAGCAATAAACAAATTCGATCTGAAACAGCTATAAATTTAAAGGAAAAATTTCAAAACATTTTACCGCAAACCATTACAGTACATTGGGATGGAAAGCTGTTACCATCATTAACTGGAAAGGAAAAAGTAGACAGATTGCCAGTTGTTATTACATCTACAGAGACAGAGCATCTACTTGGAGTTCCTGCATTACAGGCTGGTACAGGAAGGCAACAGGCTGAAGCAATAATCCAATTATTAAAAGAGTGGAATTTGACAGACAAAGTTCAGGCCCTGTGTTTTGATACAACAGCAACAAACACGGGAAGACTTCAAGGTGCTTGCGTGATATTGGAACAGGAATTAGGAAAAGATCTTTTGTACTTGCCCTGTCGTCACCACATCTACGAAATTGTATTAAAGAGCGTATTTGAAAAAAGAAATTTGTCTTCAAGTGGACCAACTTTGTCAATTTTCCAAAAGTTTAAAGGGTCCTGGACGATGATAAACCAAGAAAATTTTAAATTTGGAGTTGATGACGAGAAGGTAAGTCAGCATATTAGCGTTTTCGAATTAGAAGATCTAGCCACGTTTTTCCGCCAATATTTAAAAATAAAACAGCCTAGGGCTGATTATAAGGAGCTTCTGGAATTAAGCCTAATATTTCTTGGGGAGCACGATAGGAATTATAAATTCAAGTCACCAGGAGCATATCATCACGCTCGTTGGATGGCCAAGGCGATTTATTCATTAAAAATGTTTTTATTCAGAGAAGAGTTTGTCATGTCGTAAGATGAAATAGACGCCATACGCGATGCTTGTCTATTTATTGTGAAAATTTATGTAAAAGTCTGGATAGAAGCGCCAATAGCTGCCAAAGCGCCTAATCAAGACCTTCTTTTTATTAAATCTCTTTTCGCCTACAAAAATGTCAACGAAAACGTAAGCAATGCAACTTTGGGAATATTCCGTAACCATTTATGGTATTTAGCAACAGAAACAGTAGGTTTTTCGTTTTTTGATGAAACCATTACTTCTGAAACAAAAACTCGTATGATAAAGAGACTTCGTGTAGAGTCAGAAAATGAGAGCAAGCGGCTGATTACTGATATACAGGACTTACAATCAAAATCAATTGAGGACTTCGTAACCAAAAATACACTTCACTTCTTTGAACGTTTTTCGATTGCAACCGATTTTTTCCAAAAAGAACCCTCCCAATGGCAGAACGAGCCAAGCTATATACAGGGCGTAAATATCGTCAGTAAAATGAGGGTAGTTAACGATACTGCCGAACGAAATGTTATATTAATGGAAGAATATAATAATTCATTATCAATAAATGAAGAAGAAAAACAATTTATCTTACAAATTGTAACTGATTATCGAAAAAACTATAAAGGTATTAATAAATCAGATCTCATGGAACACTAATCTATTTGTGTTTTATTTTAACTTGCCGGCATTTATTTAATGACTTTTAGGAAATAAATTTTACATACATATGTAAGATTCCATCATATTTTGAAGCAAAAACTACATATTTTCGTATATATTACTTAAATTATATAAGGTGCCACGCCTTTTTAGGGGCACGCATTAAAATAATAGTCAAAATTAAATATAATATCGATACTTAACATAAATTTTGATAAATAATAATGAAGTTATAACTTTTTTCTTATTAAATTGTGCAAAATCCCTTCTTGTCAACTTGAGGGCGCATGTGCCACGCCTTAACGTTGACCAAACAGTCTACAGTTTTGGAAATATGTTATTTGTGCCCAAAAGAAAAAAATTAGGGGGCGAATAACATGTTATTCAAAAAAAAAAAAAAAAATGTTCACTCTAATGTACATATTTATATATTTCACACAAAACAAAAGTATTAAAATTTGACATTGGCAAACAAAGCACAAACTTCTCTAAAAAAACTAACTAAGAAAACTACCACTTTATGTTCTAAAATATTTACATACGTGTTCATAACATGTAAATGCATATTTGAAAATAACTAATCTGATGACGTAATTCTGCTGGCGTTATTGGCGGTACACGTGTGTTTTGTATGATTAAAATTTGTTTGTAATAAGAGGAGCGATTCTGCCTTAAAGTATTATTTTTTAATACTAGAATAATAAAGTTAAGCTTAGAAGAAAGTGATCGAATAATTGTAAAAGAGTGTTTGATATTTTGGGAAAAGGCTAAGATTCCGGTGCAACATTTTCATCGAGCTGTTAATAAGCTTCTGGATTTGTATGACGATTGGAGGATTATTGTCAAATGTGGAAAAAGAGGTGGTGAAACATACATACATATAATAACAGAAGAGAAGAATGGAAATCTAGCCTTTTGATATAGCTCATAATGATAAGCCCAATTAAAGTGGAAGGAGACAAGCAGTTCCTAATAAATCAAATGGCTGGCAGCATGTGGGTGTAGATTTTAAAGTATTAAAAAGAATTAAAGAATAAAAAAACCTATCGAAGCGGAGGAAAGAAGAAAACGAACAGCCATGAATGTCCAATCAGTAGATTGGTAATCTTAAAAAGTATTCTTTTACTGTAGGTGTTAAAATAAAAATTTTTATAGATATAAATCTGAACTCGAAGAAAGTGAAGAAATAGCAGAATCTTCACTAGTACACAAAAGAGCATGCAAATATATATTTTAACGCCTAGAATTGCTGCAGTCTTTGACATGGTTAAACTTACGAACAGGATTGTTGTCCATATATTGGTTGCAGTTTAGATGCGTTAGGCGTAAGCCCAAATATATGCGATAACCGTACATCTATGCGCCATCAACGAGAGGTTTTAAGAGAAGAGTTTAGCAATAACATTGTCAATAAATTTAGAAATTTCTACAAACCATCAAGAATTTATTAGGAAACAAAAAAAACAGACGATCGTTTATCAGCGGTAGTTACACGACCTAACCTTGAACAAGTTTTAAATATACCCAATATTCCTTCTGGCACAGGACTTGAATTTCAGCCGCTGTTTTCGACACCTTGTATGATCACAATATCTTAGTCAAACTGATGCACCGGGCGACTTAACGGTGTATCAACGAAAAAGAAATCGACGTGATATTTTATACAAACATGCCTTAGGCACTTATCAAAAGATTACTGCTCCAAAGCAAATCTTACCTTTTTACACAATTAAGCTACTAACTAATTAAGTACAAGTATATTTTTTTCGGAAAAAATATGATCACCATCTAGATACTTGAAATCACTTAAGGTGACCTTTTTTGTGTCAAAATACACTTGGTTAGAAAAACGTGTAACAAAATATACAGAGTAGAGCATTCAAGCCTTTCAAAATATTTTCGTACGCTCGTTGGCAACTGTTACATAAGGTTTTGAAATAACAAAAGCTTTTACATATGTCACCATTGCCATTTTTGTGATGGCTGCCTTTAGGAGTGGTTAAGCATTAGAGGGTTAAGGTGAAATTAAGAAAATAAATGCTGGTGAAAAGTGTCTTATTATGTGATATTATAAAAAATAACACCGCTACAACTATCCTGAAGATGAAAATAAGTGATCATGAGTTCTAATAAATTAACTTTTCTATAAAGCAACAGGTTAAAGGTATATGTATAATATGATAATATCCCATAGTAATTTTTGCATCATTTTTATAATAACTACCAATAACACTAAAGTGTTAAAGGCCCTCCATTATCGTAATACAAATGTTCGAGAAGGCAATGTGGTTCAAAAATGTCTATCATTCAATTACAGAGCATTTAGAAAAATTTTATATGTATCATCAATTGCCAAACAAAATTATAATATAAATATACATACATATATTGTATTGCATGTATATATGTATATTATACGTAACAAAATTAATAGTTATACAGACCTATCTAGAAAACAATAAAATTGCTTATCATTAAGAAAGAAGCACTAAAATACAGGAAATAAAAAACTCATTTTTATTTCAAAAGTGAAACATATAGTAGAAAGCATACACCATATATTTAAGAAATGAAAATATTATTATATTATATATTATATAGGATCCGAACACAACTTTTAAATTTAAGAGCGTAAATAGTAGAATATTAAAAGATACTATGAAGAATAAAGATACTATTGAATAATAAAAAATGCATATCCAGTTTTTTTATATCTTCAACGTGTTTTTGAGACTGTTAATATTTTGTTGGACAAATTAAATACATAAATACGATATAAAGGGAGTCAAATTGAAATGGTGCACTAGCTACCGTAAAAGCAAAATGCATCGAACAAATGGGGAATGTATGTCGACTATTAAAAACTCTTAACATCAAAGTGCCACAAGGAGCAGTTTTAGGAAGGCTACTTAATTTACATTAACTATTTAGGGAAAGTGATGAAAATCACGACATGGAAAAGTATCTTAACCCATTTTGTACCACCGTTGCGTTTTCGCAACACTATATCTATATGCATTTAAAAAGAGTTTAAATAATTTAGTTTTTATATCATAAATTTAAGAACTTTTCTTTCTAATGTGTGGTTTAATATAAGCAAGAGCATCATATATTCATTAAGAGTTTCAAGTTTTAAAAAGTGTCCAAAAAATGTTTTCTTTAAACGACATAAAGTGCATACAGATAAAAATTAAAGTTATATTTTATTTAAACTAAGCTTGAGAAATAATTAAATATTATTTGTCCAAAACCAATAACAAATTTGTCCAAAACGCAATGATGGCTGGTTGCATCTAAATCACATTTTTCTATTTTATAATGTTTTTACCTGCGCCCATTGCTTATTCCAGAAGAGTGAGAGAAGCTACTCAGCAAGCACAAAGTCAGTACAGTGCTTTAAAATTAGTTTGCAGAGCTTGAAGCTTGCCTTTTTTGTTCAATTTCAAATGTTTCTCGTTTGTTTGCTGAATAAGAACTTCTAGAAATTTACAACCGTTCTCGGAAGCTAGTTGTTATGCGCTTTTATTATCAATGGGTAAATGTATACGAAATATATATACATGCATGCATATGTAAAGAAATTGATTAATGAATTTATTTATTTAAGGTACTGATTTCTATTAGAAGAAGGCAGTAAATAAGGCTTCTGGTATAAAAACCGTTGTTTGAGAAAAATAAAAGAAGAAATAAAAGGAATAAGAATTTTAATTGTGTTGTTAACGTTTTAAAGACAAGAATGAATTGTCAGTAAATTATAAACATTAAATGTCGTTTCTTTAATTACAGGTGAATGAATAGAATTTTTAGTTAATAGGAATTATATTAGGTTATTATTGTACGGTAATAAATAAAAAAAGCAAAAAAACTTTAATTACAGAAAAACTCAATTGTGTTTAGTTAATTTTTGCACAATTCAACCTATTCGCTGCATTAATTCGTAATCAACATTATACATATATATCATTGTTTTTAAAATGTATAAGCGCAGGTGGAAAATCACCCTATTGCAATATTTATGCGAGTCCAAAGAACATACGAGTGCAAATCACTAAAGAAAATTTGTACCGTTGTATAGGTATTCTGATTATCTCAGGGTACCACACTGTTCTCCACATTCAACCTACGCTGTATGTATCAATTGTCAAACAGTCATTATCTCGCAATATATTTCAAAGAATAAAATCTGTATTTCACATAATGCACAACAACAAAATCGACGTTTCTGACAGGTTCGTTGAAGTACTTCAATTGGTTGACGCATTAAATGGAAAATATTAACAGTTTGGCCTATTTACAACGTTTATATCCAATAACGAGCAAATGATCCCATATTTCGGAAGACACAGCTGCAAAATGTTTATTCGTGGTAAACCAATACGTTTTGGATTTAAGTATCGGTGCCTTTGTTCCGATACTGGGTATGTGTTTGAAGCAAATCCATATGCTGGGCTAGGTTCCTCTTACGATAAAACTATTAGGAGCGTCTATAGTTATGAAATTGCTAGAATCAATCTCAAACACATCATGCGGTGTATTTCGATCATTTCTTCTCATCCTACAATTTTTTCTGCTTACTAAGCGAAAGAAAGTTTCGAGCAACTGGAACAGTTAGATCTAACCGTCTTAGAGGAGCAAATGATATTCTTGCTACAAGTCGCATTCTCAGAAAACATGAATACGACTACTGTTTTGAAAAAAATAACGAATTATTGGTTTGTTGGAGCTACTCCAGAAGTTATTACTGGCCGCTATTTAAAAAATGACAAAAAGTATGGAGTTAGGAATGTTATACATTGTTTATACTTATAATGTTATACATTGTTTATACTTATTTTAGGATTCTATTTAGCAGCCAAACCTTATTAGCGACTACAATAAGCATATAAAACTCGGAAAAATATATGGAGTGAATTCAGACAATATAAACAAATTACCTCGTGGAAATATTCAACAGCACATTATTTGGAAAACCCCTGATGGGAAACGGAAAAGATACAGTGAATGCCACTCACAGACTATTTATTAGTTTAAAAAATGTAATGTCACATTGCATCCAAATTGTTTTAAAATGTATCACAATAATTGAAATTCAAGTTTTGTAATGAATTAACCTTATATTTTAATCTCAAATGGACAAAACAAATTGTTTTTATTAGTATTCCAAAACAATACTAAAAATTAAAAAAAAAATGTTTACTGATAATGTATAAAATGTGATTTGCATGCTTTAGCCAACGTTGCATTTTCGCAATAGCACACCAAAATTTGTAAAAATATCTCAACGATTTCGGTTAGTTGGACATAATGATTTAAGATGAACAAGATTAACTGAATACTAAAAAATAATTAAAGCTTGGAAATAAATTAAAATATAGATGAAAACGGGGAATGGGAAAGCAGTAGAAAAAGTGGACAAATTTAATTATTTGGTGCTATCTTTGACAAGAAATGAAGTTTGATTTGCAATTCAACTACATTTGCAAACAGATCGCTAAAGAAGCAGCTTTTATGAAGCGAGTTCTTAATAAAGTGTTCGCAAAAACATTTGTAAGCATACATACATATGTATGTATGTATGTATATTTAAAATACTATTATAAAACCATACTTCAAATATTTTTCTACATTACTGTTTCTTGGATGTCAGCAAATGACGAACAGACTGCAAAAGTTACAAAAGTAAGACATAGGATGTATGTACATTAAAGTGGAATGATAATGTATGAATAAAATTAAACGTACGAAATATTACTTACTTGTCATGATGTTTTGTGGTGCCCCAAACACAATTGAAAATTAGAAAAAATTACAAATTTTTATACCCTCCAAAAAAGAATAGGAGTGTATACTTACTTTGTCTGCTATAAAGTGAAATTGTACCTAATAATACCTTAGCAATCCAATAACAAAATTGATGTTTTTGGTTACACATTTGTTTATTAACATTGTAAAAATTTTTCATACAGATTTAAAGATAAAAGTAATTAAGGTAAACTAGATAATTATTGAGAAATACAGTAATTAAATATTAAATTATTTCTTTGTATCAAATGTTGGCATTTGTTGACGTGACAGTAGTCTTGCCCTAATGAAACCGTTTCGAATCATTTTTTCCACAAACTGCATTTGAAGCTTCTGGCACCACTTTGATGCAGCGCTCTACGGCTTGTGTTTGATATGGAAAATCTTTCAGTTTTTCACATGTTGTCACAAGATAAGCACTAGAAGCTACGCTATCACTTGAACTGTCTCTTTCGATTACTAAGTCATCAGGTAAAGAACGAGAACAACAGGGTTTCTCAACATCACTTATCTCTCTGTTACGCAATAAACTTGCTTCTTTTCTTTCTTTTCTTTTCTAATTTTTTAGAGTTGCAACCACATCTGTACCGCCTATGACCATTTTCCTTATTGTTCTTTGATTGATTCAAAAATGTATTTCTTCCTTGGGAACACGACTGCCTTTTAAACAAGTAGAGTTTGAGAAAAGTTGGTCTCAGCTATGAAACTTTTCTTGGCAATTTTTGTTTGTTTGATGGCCTTGATAAAGTTTCATTAAGTTTCTATATTTGTTATGGTAAGAACGAATAAATTGTACTATTCTCTTAGGACTGACAGTTGGCAGCGAAGCTTTTTGCAAATTTCTAGGACTTCCTGAGCCAATCTTTCGGATAGGTCATAAACGGTTGCCTCTTTTTTCTTTTTTTTATTGGGATTTAATTCATATTTAATGAATAGGTAATTCTTCATTACGTCATTATAAGTTGGTAATTGAGGTACTGGTAACTTATGTGGTAAACCGAACACAGGACAGGTCAACGTTTGTCGTGTTTTAACTTGAGACATTTTA
Organism: Epicampocera succincta; assembly: GCA_932526305.1. Taxonomy (NCBI): domain Eukaryota; kingdom Metazoa; phylum Arthropoda; class Insecta; order Diptera; family Tachinidae; genus Epicampocera; species Epicampocera succincta. Next base: position 27,512,254 of record OW052037.1, read on the forward strand.
TGTATTGCAAATTAAAAGATAACTTTGCCAATTCAATTTAGTAAAATGTTCTTTACTTTATTTCCACTTCTTTATTTATACACATTTGAACTAGAACTCAACTAAAAACAGAAAGATATGACATACATACATAAAATGCCAATTTTGCAAAGCCTACTTGAATGAAAAATTTACAATTAGTTTGAAAACGAAATTTAAATATTTAAAATAAAATATATTGAAGTGTTACCAAGCAATTCAATCATTTAACTTTTGTTGCCATTCAACAATTATATGCTAAAGTGTTACAATAGCAACTGAAACCTGATCAATAAATTGAAAATAATACTTAAATGAGTTTTACTTCTTGATCTCAGCCGTAAAATTCAAAGGGCCTCACAGCTCAAATACTACGCATGCGAGTGGACTATTGCGTTCGAATAAAGTTTGAAAAGAGTTGTGAAATCACCTCCGCGTGCCCGAACACTCACGCATCTCAAACACACACGTTTCAAGCTTATAGTTTTCTCTCTTATACTAACAGGACAACACTCATAGTGTTATTTAGTGTTCATAAAATATTTTTGATTTTTGGACTAAATTCATGAAATTTGCCAAACTGAATGATGTTGGGGGCCACCTAAATACATCATGTGGAAGATGAAATTTTCTGTGAATATTTGAGAGGTAAGAGAGCAACTTTTCACAGCTATTCCAATTCAATTGCTGAATAAAAAAAAATCGCTCAACCCTAATGTGCATACATATATTAAGATGTCAGAGGCTAATATACGCCACATATAAAGGGTGGTTAAATTGTATGGGCCGATATTGAATGTGAACCACACCTAAACGCCAAGTTTTTTTCCGAATTTTATTTGACACTTCTCTATTTCAGACTTACTCAATTTGAACCATGGAGAGATACACAATCCAACAACGTGTTAAAGTTATCCAGACTTATTATGAAAATGAGAGTTCAAATCAAAATGCATATCGTGCACTTCGTAATTTTTTTGGTCAATTTCATCGTCCAAATGTGCGTACAATCGCAAAAATCGTGGAAAATTCGAGCAAACCGGGTCTGTAGAAGATGTGAGAACACCAGTGCATGCTCGTACAGCTCGTACTGCAGAAAATATTGCTGCTGTTCGCGATAGTGTGGCTGAAGAGCCGTCCACCTCAACTCGTCATCGTTCCCAACAATTGCACCTCTCGCGCTCGTCGTTGATGAACATTATGCATAAAGACTTGCATTTACACGCTTACAAGGTGCAATTGGCTCAAGAACTAAAGCCTCTTGACCATTCCAAACGTCGTGAATGGGCAGAATGGTGGCAAGAAATGGCAACACTGGATGATCAATTTTCGAAGAAAATCATCTTCAGTGATGAGGCACATTTTCACCTCAGTGGATTCGTCAATAAACAGAATTGCCGCATTTGGGCGAATGAGAATCCAAGAGTGATTGTCGAAAAACCAATGCACCCACAAAGAGTGACTGTTTGGTGCGGTTTATGGGCTGGCGGCATCATCGGGCCGTATTTTTTCCAAAATGAGGCCGGTCAGGCAGTTACTGTGAATGGTGTTCGCTATCGTGAGATGATAACGAACTTTTTATGGCCCGAATTGGAAGATATGGATGTGGACGATATGTGGTTTCAGCAGGACGGTGCCACTTGCCACACAGCTAACGAAACAATGGCTCTTTTGCGCAACAAATTCAATGGCCGTGTTATCTCACGTAATGGCGATGTCAATTGGCCGCCAAGATCATGTGATTTGACACCGTTGGACTTTTTTCTTTGGGGTTATTTGAAAGAAAAGGTGTACGTCGATAAGCCAGCAACAATTCAAGACCTAAAGGATCAGATAATTCGGCACATTAACGGCATAGAACCTCCATTATGCCTCAGCGTCATCGAAAATTTGGACCATCGGATGGAGGTGTGCCGCCGAGGTCGCGGCGCCCATTTGGCCGATATTTTGTTCCATACATAATTGAGTAATACCAATACATCATAATAAAATAAAATTACAATAATTTCCTAAATAGTTTGTGTTTTATTCAAAATCAACATCGGCCCTTGAAATTTAACCACCCTTTACTATGTACATACGTTGAATAAAATGCAATGATTATTAATTAACCAAAGGTCATACTTTCTTTGTAATAACAAAGATTTTAGATTTAACTTAAGTGCAACAAGTTCTTATCGGAATCTTTTATCTTTTATTTTAGTAAATACTTTTCAAAGTTGCTTATCTTTTTGAAAGTACAAGTCAAAAAAATTTTATTCAAGCTTGGTGGATTTTCTAAGCATGGTTGAATTTATTTAAAAAAACACTAATTAAACTATGTTAAAAAGATGGTATTAAATTTAAGCGCATGCGTTCAATAGAGTATATGTTTATTCTGTTGTAGGTTATTGAAGAAAAAGTCTCGTTAAAGTGATCTTGCATAGTAGGTTTAGAATACAATTTTCAGCATTTTACTGTTATTATTGTTAAGCTTATATACGCAATTCTTGATTTTATATTTCTAGTAGTTCTAGTAGTATAAAATAAATATTTGGAACCTTATGCAAATATAGTTTACCTAACGTTACTTAACGTAATGTTCCTCGTTTTATATACGGGGATGTTTAACAATTCGTGACCAAAGTTGGTTAGGTTTTTGTTTTGACATACGTCCTTCAATCAGAAACATAAGCTACTATTAAGAGACATTTCCAATATACATATGTATATCAAATGCTGCAAAATAAGGAATCTTATACCATATATCAAAAACTAAAATAAATTAATTTCTTTACAGAGGCTGAAGCTGAAATAACTGGTTCTCCTGATATACATATAGATGAAGGCTCAACTCTAAGACTCGAATGTAGATTAAGGAAAGCAACAGAAATACCAGAATTCATATTTTGGTATGTACGTAAAGCACACATTATTCTTAATTTTCCAAAGTAATTTTTGTGAATGCTGCAAAAGTTGCAGTGTTGCAGTTTGTGTAAATTAAATACAAAGTAAGACCCAGTATGCTGCTTGTAGAACTGAGGGCTGAGGGGAGCTTATAAAGCCCCTTCTCTTATGATAAATTTGCGTCCGTATAACTACCTCTCCAAAAGTTTGTGCATGTCTAAATACTTTTTGTCTTCAAACGAATTGGTGATTTGGAATGCATCCTACATCATTCAAGAGTTAGCTTCGTCATTAGTAACTTTTCTAATAGTTTTGAAATTGTTGGCAGTAGGTTTAACCCCGGTATGATAGTGATGATAGAGACCTTGTATTCTGCTGGATAATATTCAAGACTTAAAATAGAATTACATATAAATAAAATAATTCTTCTAGCTACTTGGGGTCAGTGGTCTAGCATCTTATTCTTCTTCTTCTTCTTTTGGCGCTACAGTCCGGGGTGAACCTGGGCCTCAACCAACAAACTTTTCCAGCTGGCATGGTCTTTAGCCAGCGTCCTCCAATTTTGCACGCCAAGTTGGTTGAGGTCCCTCTCCACTTGTGTGCGCCATCGGTTCCATGGGCGTCCTCTAATGCGTTGTCCCACAGGTTCGGAATCGAAGATTCTACGGGTCGGAGCAGTATTCTCCATGCGCTCTACATGGCAAAACCATCTTAGCCGTTGGATCCGTAGAAGCTTGGTTAGGCTCATGTCGCTGTACAAACCGTACAGTTCATGAGTGAATCTTCTTCTGCAGAAACCATCAACGCAAACAGGGCCAAAGATTGAGCGCAGAACTTTTCTCTCAACCACCAAGGACTTCCTCATCCGTCTTCGATACCGTCCATGCTTCCGCGCCGTAGAGAAGTACAGGGTCAGCTTGGTTTTTCGAGAAAGGGCTTACTACATAATTGTCTCTTGAGCCCAAAGAAACAGCGATTGGCAAGAATTATTATGCTTTTGATCTTGGTACTGATGTTGTTTATACTGTTGACTTGGGAGCCAAGGTAGACGAAGTCCTTCACTACCTCGAAGTTAAAGCTGCCTTTGGAGCAGCGAGAATTTTCCATCGTCATCCTACACAGCCTGACGAGTTTGGTAGAAATGTCAAAACTAGACATGTCTTCGTATAGCTCGTCCCTATACACACTGTAATTTTAAAAATCGACGAATAGGTGGTGGGTCTCGATTTGCATCTCTTGGGTCTTTTCCAGGATCTGCCGTAGTGTGAAAATTTGGTCAATGGTGGACTTTCCCGGCCTGAAACCACACTGATAAGGACCTATCAAACTGTTCACGAATGGTTTCAGGCGCTCACACAAAACGGCAGAGAAGATCTTGTAGGCGATGTTCAGGAGACTTATTCCTCGGTAGTTGGCGCAGTTGAAGGGGTCTCCTTTTTTGTGGATCGGGCAAACGATGCTGAGATTCCACTCGTCGGGCATGCTTTCCTCCGACCATATCTTACAGATGAGCTGGTGCATGCGTCCGACTGCCTTAAATAGTTCTGCGGACAGTCCGTCCGCTCCTGCTGCTTTGTTTGATTTCAATATCGATATTGCTATCTTGACTTCATTCAGGTCGGGGGGACGGAATTCTCTAACATCATCGTCCGTTATCTGGAGTGGAATATTCTGCCTGGCGATGGAATCGATGTTTTGCTCGCCGTTAAACTGTCTGCAGAAGTCAGAGATCTTTCCAGATTCTCAGCATCGATTGCGACTCTACTAAGATTTGTCCCTCTTCGTCACGACAGGCTTCTTACCGAAACTTATATCCATTAAATAATTGTTTTACCCGTTGGTAAAGCTGTCGGATATTATTCTTCTTCCTTGTGAGAAGACGGTGTTCTTCCCTTCTCTTACGTTCTTAGAGCTCACGAGCTGCTCTCGTCCTTCTCTCCAACGTCGCCTTATACGCTGCTAGCTTCGCTGAATGTGCCTGCCTGCATTCGCCGTCAAACCATTGGTTTTTTCCGCGTGGCATTTTAAAACCAAATACATCAGAGGCAGCACTTGTGACTGCGTTTTGGCAACGGTTCCATTCCTCATCGGTTGTTTCACCTGGCAGGGTTGGACTCTCTGAAAGCTTAAGGGAGACTAAGTCGGCAAATTTCCCAGCGGTCGACTGTGATTGTAGCTTTGCGACGCCAAATTGTTGTGATCGTGTTCTACTCCGTTGTGCTACTGATATCCGTGATCTAACCTTGGCTACAACAAGGAAGTGATCGGAGTCAATTTTGGCTCCTAGGAATGTTCGGACATCAAGAATACTGGAGGAGTGTCTGCCGTCGATCGCAATGTGATCAATTTGGTTGACGGTTGATTGATCAGAGGACCGTTAGGTCCCTTTGTGAATGTTAAGGTGAAGGAATCGCGTGCTTGCTACAGTGAGATTTCGACCCGTCACGAAATGTAGCAGCCTGAGTCCGTTATCGGATGTGTCGTCATGCAGGCTGTGTTTCCCGATGACTCAAGCAAAGGTGTCTTCCTTGCCCAGCTTTGCGTTGTAATCTCCTAAGACGATCTTGGTGTCGTAGCTGGGGCATTGATCGTATGTTCTTTTTAGGAGATTATAAAAGCCATCCTTGCTGTCGTCATCTTTATCCTCCGTAGGGGCGTGGGCGCAGATAAGGCTAATGTTGCCGAGTCTAGCGTTGATGCGGATTGTAATAAGGCGTTTGCTCACGTATTTAAAGCTTAAGACTCTTTGCCTAAGTCTGCCTCGCTCGTCGTCGCTCTTTGTAGCAAACATCTTATTAGTAATTTTATCAATACCTGGAGCTTTAGTGAGGGTCAGGTTACCAATAGCATTTTCAATACTTCGAATATTAAACATTAGAGGCAGAGTTGATCTATATTGTCAGATGTGGCCGTAGAAAAACTATTTTTCAAGTGGCTGACAAATAAGATTCCTTTTTCAGTACCATTTAGCGGTTTAGCTTGAGTTGGTCGTTTTAAACCTCTTGTAGTTCGCCATAGAGAATTATTTGTCAATATCTTCAGGAGTTTTTTGAGTAAAATTTTCCGTACAATGGGAACTTAAATATTTTTTATATTTCAGCCAGTTTACACTTGACACTGTTTAAGTTGTGTCGTTAAGCGGTGACCCGATTTTCTGAGAAAAAGATATGGTAACAATAGTTGGTGAGTGATATGAAAAAAAAACCAAATGAAGTTTTCTGCATCCATTCAGGAGGGATATTTTTTACAATTTCAAAGAGAATAAGATCTGGAATATTTCGGTGGACTGCCGGCCAATGCGTGGGATGCTCGCTTGATATTACATACATATAAGCCCATGCGGCAAATAGTGTCTTAAAGCACACGACTTTTTGGGTAAATTAATCGTGAACCCCAAAATTTGTGTTTAGCATTACCTTTTCAATACAGATGTTCATTGCTTGAATATAAGCCTCACATGTGTCGTTCAGCAAATAAGGTTCTGGATTTTATAAGAATTCCCTCCATAAGCTCTAACCGTAAAGGATATTTTTTTATTATACAAAATGTAGTCACTATTTTTAAAGTAGCTAGTGAACGTCAAAGGAGTTTCAGCAATCACCATTAAGTCAATCTGTTTGGCCTTGAGGAAGTACTGCAGCTAATTTTGATGTGGCGGATACCGTTCCAGTACCATATTTTTAGGCAGTTCATTTATTTAAAATAGCTTGTAAAATAGTAGACTGCATTTTCAGCATTTCCTGCATCATGGTCGTCATAAAAGTCATAGACGTGTTTATCGATTGAACAAGGGATTGCAATGTTAATTCAATATTGCTAAAGTGTGGCTTAGTAGTTTAAGTTTTAGGTTCTGGATTCAGGTTTGCTCCATTTGATTTAACAACATTAGCATAAGAAATTTGTTAGTTGTTTTGAATATTAGTGTGGCTGGTTGGATGGATTGCTTCGTAAAGGTAATAATTGACACGAATTGTGACTGATGGGTTTGCTTAGGAGCAAGTGGTAATGTTTTGCTCATTGAATGCTTAAAATGAGTATAAACAGGCCAACCTCTATAATTTGCACTATTGTTACCACCACAGTCCATTCCGTGGAGTTCACCGCACACGACACAAACTGTGGGCAGCTTACAATAAGCCTTAGTGTGCCTGAATTATTGGCAATTGATGCATTGCACGGGACCAGAACGCTTATGTAGTTCCTCCACTGTGACGTCGCGATGAAAAATATATTTCAAATTCGGTGGATTTCCTTCTTTTGTAAGACCACATCCCCTGGTTCTAGTTCCACCCTAAGCATAGTTTGAGGAATTTTGTTCACGATTTCTAACATTCAAAATGGAGGACAAATGATTTAAAATCATCCTTTGTTTTCCAATCCAGTCCTTACCTCGTCAGAGCCTACGCAAGGGTCAATACCTTTAATCACCATTTGAAGCCCTTTAGCGCTTTTGAGCTGATAAGTATAAGAATGTCTTTTTTCTTTTTCCAGCTTACTGCACAACTTTCGGTAATCATTTTCAGAGTCCATACCTACTTGCATTTTGGGTCTATTGACGTTCGTTAATACCATCTGTCCTCAGATGTAATCCGAATATTGGGCAAACATAAACGGGGGCGGGTTATTTCTCTTGCCAATAGGAAATTATCCAAACATATTTTCAATGAATCCTCCTCCGAAATCCACAAGTTTTTACTAAAGGACCAAATTTATTTTTTCGGAACTACATCTGCTGGGCACACTCATGCAGCTTGAGTTTTTTTTTTTTTTTGTATTTTAATAACATTTACCTATCACGGTTGCATCTATTACCATTATTTATTCAAAGCACAGAACTAGAACGCCAAACGATATAAAGGAAATAATAAGCATAACTGAACAGCAGTAACAATATACTGCCAATGGGCCTTTTTCAGAAAGAAACGAGATCTGGAGCATGCAATAGACGCGGTTGAACACCGGGTTGATGGGACAATGTGGGGAACGACACCGATTTAATATATACCAGTTCCAGGATGGGTAATTTTCCTAGTGGAAAAGGAACTTTTTAGTCGGTATACGTACTTTACGTAGTCCAACATACATAAAACAGCTGGTGTCGACCTCTGTGGATGCACAAACATGTACCCTCCTTACCGCACAAAAAAAAATTATTAATATTATTATTATTATTTTTATTTCTATTTTTATTATTATTACTGATATTATTATTATTGTTATTATTATTATACAAACTATGTTAAAAATATCGCCTTGTAAACAGGCAGATTTCTATAACTTTTACTAAAAATATTTTTCATAGCAGATGTATCATTTTTTTCTGCTTTATTATTTACTGCTCCAGCGCAGGCTCTTTTTTAAAGTGTCTATTACTATCAGAATATAATGATATCTTTTATTATTTGAGACATAATTGCTCGGTAGTTCATTAACTATTTCTCTCTTATCGGCATTAATACATATCTGGTTAATATATATGCGTTACTATTTTATTATCTCCAGCTGTACAATGAGTATGCGATATTCTTTACGATATCTTTATATTAAAAAATTGTTTGATCAATGACAACTTTCTGAATGAATTGAATATCTTGTTTGTCTTTGGTAATTGATATTCGTAATATTTTTATATCACTTATTAAATTTTTAAATTCTGATTGACATACTTCTATACTATCAGAAATATAATTAATTATTCCACTTATTTGGAAATGATGTTCGCATTTCATCCGCTTCGAATTCTTTACCATATTAGTTGCACTTTCTCCAAATTGATTATCAGTTCAGTTCTTCGACGATAAATATTATGTCGTTATTACGTCTATTTCTATCACCAGTTCCTTTGCATCATCCCAATATATACTCGTAAATACTTAATTAGAATTGTGATGGTCTAGAGATTTTAATGAAAGGTTTATGATTTTGTTTGTTAAGGTATATGATTTTGTTCGCTTTATTTGAGTATTTGATTTATAGCTTCTTCCGTGGGTATTTGTACTTAGTAGTACTTACTTATATGTTTTCAATTCCTTTTTTACTGCAATGAACTGGTTTTGAAAAACAAATCAGTTTAAACAATCCTGAACTTACTTTTCATTTGCAAATTCCGATCTTAATAGTATTATCTTTATTAACTTTCAACTTGTCATTTACATATTGCCAAAAACCCACTTAGTCCGTATTAAAATCATAAAGCTTATCAGTATTTGTATTACTCAGGAGCAATTCTATATATATAACACGAAGAACATCAGTACCGAGATCAAACGCAAAATACCTCTTGCCAATCGCTGTTTGCTTGGGCTCAAGAAGCAATTGAGTAGTAGGGCGAAAGACCAAGCTACCACTATATATAACATTGACCCTCCCTGTCCTTCTCTACGGCGCGGAAGATGGACAATATCGAAGGCGGATGAGGAAGTCCTTGGTATTTTCGAGAGAAAAGTTCTGCGTTCAATCTTCGGCCTTGTTTGCGTTAATGGTTTCTGGAGAAGAAGATTCAATCACGAACTGTACGGGTTGTACAGCGACATGAGCTAACCAGGCTCCTACGGATCCAACGGCTAAGGTGGTTAGGCCATTTATAGTGCATGGAAAATACTGCTCCAACCCTCACTCTTTCTCTTTGGAAATATATGTGCAGTCTTTGCACTTTTTTTTTATTGTTATAACCAAAACCATCTGGAGGTGTATTTATTTTTCGTTTCAAATTTCGTTCAATTTTGTTACATTGCAATTTTGAGTCATTGCTTCTTTTAATAAAATTTTTCCGTCTCAAGAAAATTTAATTTTTTTATTGTTGCAATCTTAGATCTAAGCTACTTTTTGCAATTTCTTTAATATTATTAATATTAATATTTTTTTGCAATTTCTTTAATATTAAAATTTTTAGGGCTTTTCCTCTCTTTTATTGTAATATTCATGGTAGGGTTTTTATGAACTGATTTATTTAATTTATTTCAAATTTCTCCTTCTCTTTTATTTTTTTTTATTTCTTATTTTTCTCTGTTTTTTAATCTTTTCCTTATCATCATCATCACTATATATTGCTTTGTTTTTAATTTTTTGATTGATCTTCGCTAGTAAGAGCAGTATCTAATGGCATATGTATATTCTTTCGCCCTCTACGCATAAATGGTTTAACACCCATAAAATAATTCTCACCTTCTTCATTTACAATTATATTTTCTGTTAATTATTGGATTGCTAAAGCTGCAACTTCATATTGCTTGCTTTTATCTATATACCTCTTCAATTATTCAATCCAGCGGCCTTGTTGTTGGTTGAAATGTTTTTTCTAAAGTATTAGCTGAATCCAATTGAGCTTTTGAAATTTCTGTAGTATTGTAAACCTTATATTTTCAAACGAACTGCTTTAAAACTGAATATGACCTGTTTATATCTAGTACCCAACTACGCTGCATATGGTTTTCAACTACTATACATGAGTACCATATGCCTTGAATCAGACATCGTCCTTTACTCATTAAATCATTCTTGTTTTTTTTCGGCACCAGTACTGAGGGGTCAACCACTACGTATGCAGTGCATTGTACCAGAACTGGGTTGGGGAGGTAGGAAAGAAGGAGTATTGTTTCGGTAGTTAATTTTATTATATTGCAGGGATGAGTAAGTCAGAATTTAGCTGATCCTGTTTTGACTTTTAAGTGTCTAGTTGTTGTGTTTATTTGAAAAAATTGTAGGCTGTTGTTTTTTCACCAGACTCTTTGGTAGAAATCGTACCTACAGATCTCTGAATAGTTGATCGAATACTGTACCAATAAGTTGATAATCAATTATTGGGAAAGTCAACTTGCGACAACCTCCCCGTCCTCATTTAGTGGATTTTTTTCATACACAAAGAAAATTTTGAAAATTGGTTCACAAATAGTGAAGTTATGCTCGTTTATATTTTAAAATTTGTTAAAAACTGTGTGGAAGGAGTATCATAATTTTTAAAAATGTGTGTAAAAGTACGCGTGGTTGAAAAAGAAGTAACCTATAATTAATTCTAGAGTTTCAGTTAAATGTTGTGATTTCAAGAAGATCAGTGCAGTGGTATGGTCTCCTACAATGTACAAACAAACACACATTCCGTTTATTTATATACAATTGTATAATCATATTTCTATGTATACCCATACAAAAGTATTCTCTAATTGTGTCTTGTTTTCCATATGTTACATTAAATAACTGTATGCGCAAACTCACTTCCTCATTAGCCGGGAAAATTGATTTTTATCTTTGAATATTGATATTACTTTAATAATATCGTTGCTATCTTCATTATTTGGTAATGAATTTAAGCTGGATTGCAAAAATCTTACGGAGTTTAAAAGTCTAATTGCTATGTTTTCATTTTCAACTCTGCTAACTTTGACGGGATAACACTTATTGGACTAGCATAATATTTAATTCTTTAATCAACAAGTAGCAATCGTACAAGGAGAAATTTTGAAAAATAACTGGCAAGAAATTTGGAATTTTAAAACTGAGATTACATAAGCTATTGGCTAGTCCTTTATAATTCCGGCTTAAATGACAATGATCTTTTTCAATAACTATCGCATGACTCATATATTGAGTTCTATTCATTTTCATTTAATGGCATCATATGTTTGACAACCTTAATTTAATTAATAAAGTAATATTCAATATCTTTTTTAAACTGAGCTAATAAAAACTTAGGAAAGTATAGAGTATTTAGCTTACTATCAAAACTACACTTAATTTAATAAGTAAAACGATATGGAATATGCTTGTTCACAAATGTAGTAGTTGATGGTTCTAGACTTGAAAAATATGTTATAATATTTCGAAATATAAGAGCACATTCTGAGTTCGCATAGACTACGAAAGGTACATACACAGCTCTTAACAGGCTTATCTTGTTTTGGCAGGTATGTAACACGCTTGTTGCACTCTAGAATATGCTTATTAAGTCCTTATTCGGAGCTTAGATGATCTTTGATTTAAACATAATGGCCCAACAACAATAATAATATTTTTCACTTTTTCATATCCAAAGATATTAACAATGAAACAGTGGGTCTCATGCATAAAAACGAGTAAAAGCGCTGAGTTGAAGCAGGTGAGCAATTGCTCATAAAGTCGAGTTCTATCAAACAGCAACAGCTTTTGCTCAATTTCGTATGCATAAAAAAGAGTTCAAACCAATTGCAATTACTTGAGCAAAGAGAGTTCAAACGTGTAATTGTTATTGAAGTGTAAACATGTCGTCAAGTGAAAGTGAAGTAGAAATAGAAGTAAATAATAATAATAAAGTAGAAAATGACGACATTTCCATTTATATTATTTGTATAATAAACTAATTTGATAACAAATTTGCGATCATCATCCTTTTGTTTTTTCCAGCTTCTGAATTTCTTGCTGTTTGTTGTTTGATATCATTTTCTAATTGGCATACATCATTATTGTTGTAACCGTCATTGATAAGGATATAATCGTCTTTTAAAAATTTAAGTATGTTATGCAAAATGAAACAACTGGCAATTACGTAGGGCGCTAACTCTGTCGATACACGAATTTTGTATTGAAGTATCGAAAATCTTTGCTTCAATTGCCCAAAACACCGTTCTATAATGACACGTTCCCTTGTAAACACTTTGTTGAATGTTTTTTCTATGTCAGTTGTTGGGTTCCGGAATGGTGTCATTAGCCATGGGCATATTCCATAGCCCTCATCCCCGAGAAGTAATGCATCGTTTGTGGCATTTTGCATAATTCTACATAACTCGCTATTTCGTAAGATACGTAAGTCATGAACTGAACCAGGCCAGGATATATCAACGCTTGTAAAAAGTTCTTTTCCATCACAAGTTGCCTGCACATTTATAGAGTGGAAGCCTTTTCTACAAATATACTCATCGCTTTGATTTGAGGGTTTTTTAATTTTTATATGCGTACAATCAATCACTCCGATTGCAAATGGAAAGCAATAATTTCCTTGCCATTTCATTTGAGCATCTTTTATTTCATCTGCATCTTTCGGGAATTTTATCCACTCGCTTGCTTTGGCAGATATAAGTTTCGCAACTTCCGCAATAGTTCGCGACACAGTTGATTAATGGACTCCAATATCTGTGGCTATACCATTTTGGAATCCAGGATCGGCACAAAATCTTAAATACAGTTTAATTTTATCATAGTTGCTGAGGGCACCACCACGTGTTTCTTCTGACTCCTCAAAAAAGTAATTAGCCAACCAGCAGATGCTACTATCATCAAGCCTATGTATTTATCATTTTATTATGAATAAAATAAAAAAAATAATAATTAAGAATACAAACCTGTTAAATTTTTTATCCTCACTTGCTAAATTTTTTTTACGCTGTTGATAACATTTTGTCTTTCTTTGCGGTACAAAATATTCAGCCATTATTCCTTTTTAGTGGACGCGAGTCAATTATAAGGCATGCTCAACAAAATTTGAGCAAGAGCTCTCAAAAGAAACCAAAAGCTTGTTTTTATGCATATGAAAATGAGCACATGCTCATCTAACTTAGAGCAAACTGAGCAAGACGAGTTCAAACGTAAGCAGTGAGTAAAAGCAAATTCATCAAATTTTATTATGCATACGACAAGCACCTTTTACTCAAAAAAGCGAGTCAGAGCTCAAGCTCACGTTTTATGTATGAGGCCCAGTATTTTACAGTTCAGGGTTTTTAGAAAAAATTATAAAACTTAACGAAAATAAAAAACTAAACGAATTTGTTTGTATTCATGCACTAGATAATGCACTTGCTTTAATTTAATAAATTTTATACAAACATTTTATTAAAAAAATAGATTAAAACTTCCATCAAAAAACAGAATATTTCAGTATTTATTCTTTTATAAAAATATTTTTAAAAATTTATGATATAATTTGGTACATCTTAAACATCATTACTTCTTATTCTTATGTAAAAATATTAAGCTGTTGAGTGAAATGGTATTGAAAAAGGTTTTTCTCACACTGATAAAAAAATATGTTGAATTTGCTTTGGTGCCATCAAAAATTTAAAAACATACCGAAATTTAAAACAATAAATGCACCGCGCACCAACTAAGGAATTTTTTGCACAACAATTTTAAAAAGTACCCAATCTTTATTGATTTTTGTACCTTAACTCTATAAGGCTGGAAAATACTCATTGTCTTTTCTGATTATTGTTTATTCATTTATTTATTATATTTCTCCTTTTCATTTATTTACGTATTTATTTACTAATAAATAAATAAAAAGTAGACGATGAGCACTTTTTATTACCTATCCCTGCTGATTTGAAACAGTACTCATCATTATTTTGAATATTAATATTGGAATATATAGCAATCTTAAGGAGTTGATACTTTTCTTCTTCTTCCTTTTCCACTACCGTCGGGGTGATCCCGGGCCTCAACCAACAATCTTTAATTGTGTTGTCCCACTAGGTCGGTATCGGAAATGCTACGGGTTGAAGCAGTATTTTCCATGCGCTCTAAGTGGCCTAACCACCTTAGCCGTTAGATCCGTAGACGCCTGGTTAGGCTCATGTCGCTGTACAACCCATACAGATCGTGATTGAATCTTCTTCTCAGAAACCATCAGCGCAAACAGGGCCAAGATTGAACACAGAACCTTTCTTTAAAGGACTTCCTCATCCGCCTTTGATACTGTGCATGCTTACGCGCCATGGATGTCAATGTTATATATAGTGTCAGGTAGTGTTGGTCTTTCCTCTTGAGTCCAAAGAAATAGCGGTTGGCAAGAGTCATTCTGCGTTTAATCTCGATACTGATGTTGTTCACTTGGAAGCCAAGGTAAACGAAGTCTTCACTACCTCGAAGCATATGGTGACGTCGTGGTGCAGTCGTCGATGTTGTTCGTCCTTTGTCGATGCCAGCAATTGCTTCGTTCACTGCTAGAACCATTTTCGCCACCTCCGGCCAACAAACTAACAAACGCTTTATCTCTATTTATCTATTTCGTCAGCGTATGTTAGCAGTTGCACAGACTTTTGAAAGATCGTGCCTCTGTTGTTGACGTGTGAGTTTTGCACGATCTTCTCACGAATTATGTTCAAAAAGTCACATGACAGTGCGTCTCCTTGTCTAAAGCCTTTTCTGACATTGAATGTCTCGGTGAATTCATTACATGGCGTTGCATAGCTCGTCCCTATACACGCTGTCATATGCGGCCTTAAAATTGACGAATAGGTGGTGGATGTCGATTTACATCTTTTGGGGCTTTTCAGTATCTTTGGTAGTGTCCATGGTGGACTTCCCCGACCTAAAACCCCACTGATAAGGGCCTATGATACTGTTCTCGAATGTTCTCAGGTACTCACACAAAACGGTAAAGAAGGGATCTCCTTTTTTGTTTATCGGGCAAACGATGCTGAAATTTCACTCGTCGTGCATGCTTTCCTCCGACTATATCTTATAGATGAGCTGGTGCATGCGGCTAACCAGGTCATCCCGCGAACAGCCCGTCCACTCCTGCAGCTTTGTTCGACTTTAATCTCCATATTGCTATCTTGACTTAATTTAGGTCGTGGAGGCGGAATTCTCTACGACCATCGTCCATTATGTGGGGTGGAATATTCTGCCTGGCAATGGTATTGGTGTTCTCCTCGAAGTTAAACGGCCTGTAGAAGTGATCTTTCCAGATTCTCAGCATCGATTATGACTCTACCACGATTTGTCCCTCTTCGTTACGACAGGCTTCTGTCCGAAGCTTATGTTCATTGGATAGTTGTTTTACCCGTTGGTAAAACTTTCGGATATTGTTCCTCCCGTAACACGACTCCAGTTCCTTGATCGCGCGCTTCTCATGCTCTTTCTTCTTCCGTTTGAGAAGCCGGTATTCTTCCCATCTTCGATTGTCTAGCCTCACAGAGCTGGACTCTCTCACCTTACCGTGGCTACAACAAGGAAGTGATCGGAGTCAATGTTGGCTCCTCAGAATGTTTGGACATCAAGACTACTTGGAAAAATGATCAATCTGGTTGACTGATCAGGGGACTGCCAGGTTCCTTTGTTAATGTATAGACGAGGGAACATCGTGCTTGCTACAGTGAAGTTTCGACCCGGTACGAGTTTTAGCAGCCTGAGTCCGTTATCGGATGTGTCGTCATGCAGGCTGTGTTTTCCGGTGACTATAGCGAAGTTTTCTTCTTTGCCCAGCTTTGCAAAGATCATGGTGTCGTAGCTAAGGTATTGTTCTTTCTAAGAGATTATAAAAGTCAGCCTTGCTATCGTCATCTTTATCCTTCGTAGTGGCGTGGGTGCAAATAATGTTGCCTTGATGCGGATTGTTATGAGGCTTTCGCTCATGTATTTAAAGCTTAAAACTTTTTGCCTTAGTCTGCCTCGAACAACAAACCCGCATTCAAACAAGCGCTGTCTTCGTTCTTTGTAAGAAGCACCGTAGTAGATGTTGCCGTTTCTCATGTTCTTTTTGCCTGGTCCATCCCATCGCACCTCTTGGGTGGCAGTGATGTCAGCCTTATAGGCTTTCAGGGGCTCCGCAATCTCATTGACTGCACGTAGTCTGTTTAGGGACCTGACATTCCACGTGCTGAACTGCAGTAGAAAAGTCATAGATATTTATTTGTTGTTATTGTTTCTTATCTATTAAGTTTTGTACATGGATCGCTGCTGACCCTTCGCCAGGTTGAGAGCAATCAATAACTTTGCCCTTGATGCACTGGCCCATCCCCGGTGCTTGATATTTGCCCAGATTAATATGTTTCCGCATGCCACTGTCTCTTTCCTGGAAATCCTACATTTCTCTTATTTTTGCTCCGTAGTCTTTATTGAACATATTATATGTAGTTTAAAATGCGCCTTCCTGTCTTTTTTTCACCAAGTTTAATGTATAAAGCAAAAAGTTCAAGGTTAAATTTTAGTACATTTTGGTATGCATTCTTCAACGCTATCCTTGAGAGGAAGCCACGATTTGACCATAAACTCTTTAGGAAATAAGCATTCTTCGCCATCATTCTCAGAACAATTAGATTGAATTTTATTTTTATTTTCGCTGGAGTTCTTGTACTTTTTATGTGAAAAGTTGCTTAATTCATGGTCTTATATACTTTGTTGGCGTTAGCATTTTTTTCCGCAGCCTCGCACACAGCACACAAAAATGTTAATATTTTTCTTACTATAAACTTCACAACAAACAAACAAACATCATGGTTGATTGTCACGACTATAATATATATATAGGTAATAAAACTAGAACTGATTGGAGCAATAGATTAAGTTTTTTTTTTAATACTCTATTCCTCTTTTTTGCCAATAATTAAAAAAATAAAGCTCACGAACAATGTATAAAGTACGTAAACAGATCTTCAAAAAAGAAAAAAACTAAAAATAGCGTTCTAAGCTATAAATGAGAGATGTGTTATAGATAACAAGTTTTATACACTTACAACTGTAACTTATGACTGTGAGAAAAAATCCTACTAATGTATGTTTTATTTTTATATTTATTTTATTTATTTATTCATTCATTGGCACTCCTATACAACAAAACTTAGAGTCTTATAATTATAGTGTAGTATGTTGCGCAGTTGATCAGCATTGTTAAAGAATTTGAATACCTTTTTCAGCAGTGACATACATGTTGAAGTTTACTTAACAGGTATTTCTGGAATAATATGCCAGATAAAGGACGTAGTATTCCAAAAGAGGGACATAGAGTTTATAAGGGTTACAAAAATATTTGTAATTGTTAGAAAAATTCCTAATGTGTTTAAACAACTGTCACATATTTTGCGCAGGTGCTTAGCATTGTTAAACCTTTTTCACCATGCACATGATTATTCAGTTTTACTAAAAAAAATACAGTGTTATCAACTGACCTAAAATTTAAATTTTATTGTATAATAATCTTTATAATTTATAACAATAATTTTTTTTAATTTACTGTTAAAAAATCAATACACAATTTTGGGTTATATACGACACAAATAAAATGAAAAAGAAATTGTGTATGTCCATCGTTCAATATGGAAATATAATTTAAAGAGAGGTCGAATATTGCTGCGCCATTTAGTAATTGACTACCTTTGTATACAATTGTCCAACTTTTGTCATACAAAATACTGCTTGGCCTCTTATATCTACTTTTTATAGGTAATTTTTAAAAACTTTGAGTGATAATTGAATTTAAATCTTATTTTTTCTCTTAAAGTATTCGTTAAACACCAAAATGAAAATTAAAAGCTTCAATTACATTCGTATAAATACCTCTGCAAATAGTTTCCAAATAAAACTGTGAATCATCTTATTTCACGGAAAAAGGTCAAAATGACAATAAATCTTCAAATCTCGTGTGTGTGTTTCATTTACGTACAAAAACTCAGGACTTGTACCAAGATTTCGAACGCTAACGTTCATAAACACTTCGAATAAGAAAATCTGTTTCAGAACAATTCAACAGATTTATCTGTGGAATATATTGGAATTTATTAATGCTAGATAAACTTACCAAAAAACAAAAAGAGGTTATAAACAAGTTATTTGACCTTAAAATACTGGCGATTGCTTTTAAAAATTGATATATGGTATATACTCGTACTTATAAATATTTAAAGAATATTTTCAATATATGCTTTGTGAACGCAAATAAGGCAGAATTATGTTAACGCAATTAACCAAGATTAAATGCCCCAATAGCACATTTAACTGAGGGTTGCTTAATCGGTTTCTCGCTTTAAAGTGTAAGGCTTTAAGTATTTTCCTTGAAAACAACTCCTATAATTAGTACAAAAAAAAATACTGTTATAATAAATACGACTGCTATTATATATGAAATATAGCGAAAAACATGTAAAAGCCTCTATATTTGTAATAAGAGAAAAGGCTTAAATACTGGCGATTGCTTTTAAAAATTGATATATGGTATATACTCGTACTTATAAATATTTAAAGAATATTTTCAATATATGCTTTGTGAACGCAAATAAGGCAGAATTATGTTAACGCAATTAACCAAGATTAAATGCCCCAATAGCACATTTAACTGAGGGTTGCTTAATCGGTTTCTCGCTTTAAAGTGTCAGGCTTTAAGTATTTTCCTTGAAAACAACTCCTATAATTAGTACAAAAAAAATACTATTATAATAAATACGACTGCTATTATATATGAAATATAGCGAAAAACATGTAAAAGCCTCTATATTTGTAATAAGAGAAAAGGCTTAAAACCGATCAACCAAATCAATACAAGCAATATTTCGCGCAAGCTTGTCGAGAAGTTTTGGTGGACATGAGCATGAACGTTTCTCGAAAGATTTGGATGTTTGTATTGAAGGTCAAAATATGTACATTAAATTGTAATTATGTACGTACATACAAATAATATCTTTGCATACATATCTATATTTTAAGAATCGCTATTGAACATATTTTATTTATGCTACCTTAAATTACGCAAGATGTAAGACGGAACAAAATGAGAAAGGATCATCTTTGAAATATGTTGAAAAATGTTCAGTTTTTTTTCGATAGACTTTATATGGGAAGATGTTAACATTTTTACAAATTGATGAAAGATGTAAGATGTTGCTCAGTGGAAAAAGGCTATCACACACAAATGTTTGGTGATAACTACACGCCTGTTGACCTTTTTTGACGTTATTTTATAAAAAATTAAGATTAAAAATGTTTCGCAAGAAAAACTGAAATTGTCAAAATGCTTCTCAAATAAAAACAGTGCGATATCATACGCTTACAAATAAAATAATTGGAATATATTTTTATTTGGCAGTGCAAATTTTTTAAGTGACAAAGAAAATTCTGAACCCAAAAATACATTCATCTCGTCTCGATTGTCTGTTTGTATCGAGATTACCTCTATTTTTGGTGTCTACATATTTTATTGTTGACTTAGCCAGAAGCATATAATCACATGTGTTAAATTTAGTTCAATTTGAAAATTAAGAAGTAAGAATGAGAAACAAATAAACTAAAACCTACTCAAAATTGTAACTAATCTTCGGAAACCAATAGGATTTAGAAACAAGTTTAGTTATCTTGTCGGTCACCACATGACCAATTTCATCATGATACTTATACAAAACATGATACTCCTCCGGCACGCCAAACAATAGAATGTCATTATTCGATTTCCTATAAATAACCCCATTGCTCATTTCAAGCATTTTATGCTGTTTTCTCTGAAGTTCACCACCATCTTCCACAGAATTACATTCTCAAATTCATAACTTATTCCTTTGTAATAATTTTTCTCAACCTCTGGTATCAATCGTAATCCGGCCCTTTTCAAAAAATCACTACTTAAAATACACTCATACGCCATTGACTCATCATCAACAATAATTATCTCCAATTCAATTCTTTTATTTAAAAAAAATATTAAATAAACATTTTACATAAGTTTTCATAGCATAACATGCACCTACTTCTCTCTTCGGATACGGCAATTGGTAGCAAAATGTCCCACTGAATTGCAGTTGTAGCATCTATACTTGGTTTCACTTTCTTCGTTTTTGATGAGAGCGGCACTGGTAACAGAATGGTAGAGAATGCCAGCAACAGCTGCACATTATTCCCGTAACACTGTAACTTGGCATGAATTCTTAAATTTTTGTCTAGTATTACCTTAATTATATTGTCAATCAATTCGTCTTTATCCATTCGTAATTTACTGGCCAACAAAACTTTGTCATTAAAAGAATTTGTGAAGTTTGCGTTGTACTGCCACTTACATGCCTCAAAATTACGTCGTATTACCAATTTATTTTTCCTTGAGCCGAACAGTTTTATCATTTCTGCAAACAAGCCATCGAGTTCGTCGTTAACATATGTAGTTTGCCTTTCAATGTGGCCACACTTGCGCCTTACCCTTCATTTCACCCATCAACAATGCTTTTTAAGTACTGTCATTAACAGGATATTTTCCTGCGATATTTTTAAATTGTAAAATCCACACGTCTGGGAAAATGGTACCATCGTATTCTGGCAATAGTTCTTTGAGTAGACTCAATGTAACAATGTTGTCCTCATTGCTTGCATTTCGACTATCATTGTCTGAAAATTCAAATTCTGTTCGTGTTGTTGCCAGAATTTGAATTGTTCTTCTTCTTCTTTTGGCGCTACAGTCCGTGGTGAACCTGGGCCTCAACCAACAAAGTTTTCCAGCTGTCGCGGTCTTTAGCCAGCGTTCTCCAATTGTGCACGCCCAGTTGGTTGAGGTCCCTCTCCACTTGTGTGCGTCATCGGTTCCAAGGGCGTCCTCTAATGCGTTGTCCCACAGGTTCGGAATCGAAGATTCTACGGGTCGGAGCATCTCCATGCGCTCTACATGACCCAACCATCTTAGCCGTTGGATCCGTAGGTGCCTGGTTAGGCTCATGTCGCTGTACAACCCGTACAGTTTATGATTGAATTTTCTTCTCCAGAAACCATCAACGCAAACAGGGCCGAAGATTGAACGCAGAACTTTTCTCTCGAAAATACCAAGGACTTCCTCATCCGCCTTCGACACCGTCCATGCTTCTGCGCCATAGAGAAGTACAGGGATTATCAAAGTGGTATATAGTGTCAGCTTGGTTTTTCGAGAAAGGGCCTTACTACTCAATTGCCTCTTGAGCCCAAATAAACAGCGATTGGCAAGAGTTATTCTGCGTTTGATCTCGGTACTGATGTTGTTTATATTGTTGACTTGGGAGCCAATGTAGACGAAGTCCTTCACTACCTCGAAGTTATAGCTGCCTATGGTGACGTTCTGGCCCAGTCGTCGGTGTTGCGCGTTCTTTTTTGATGACAGCATATACTTCGTTTTGCCCTCGTTCACCGCTAGACCCATTTTGGCCGCCTCCGTTGAAATACCAGCAAGCGCTTCATTGACGGCTCGCTGTTGTTGTTGTTTGAAAAAATTTAAAGTGTTTTGCGAGATAAAATCTTTATGGGGTCGATCTAGCGCTGCAACCATGAGTCGTTTGGACTTATTTGAAATTTGAGTATTATGAAATGATCGCACTCACTAATTCTGGCGATAGGAGGTACCATAAACGATTGCAGAATTTTCGAATTAATTCCCGACTTAAATTTTCATCAACGAAATTGTAAAGATGCCAACTTTTTAGCAATGTTATATCTTGGTTAGGAGCAGTGCGGCAATGGAAGCTTTGCTCCAAACTTTTAAATATATTTTTATAATAAAAACACTTATACATTATTAGAGATAATTCCATTCACCTCACAGTCATCCAAAATAAACTAGTTCCAAATTAAGTAAATTTGTAAACTATATATTGGTTTGGACATCAAACTTTCCTGGTGGAACGCTCTATGCATTCGATAGTTTTACATTAAATACGCTCCGTAAAAGTATTTGAAATATGTGATGACGACATATGTATATAATACAGAAGATCTTTGTGTAATGTTTGTTGTAAAAGAAAACATGCGCCTTGTATTCATCCTGTGCTGGATGCGGTGGTTTCACTTGCACTTTTTAATCGGAATCTCATTCTTTGAGTAAGTCAATTGAAGTGCAATTTATAATTAAATCGCTAACGTGTTGTTGCAATATTTGCGTAGTTGCTACAATATAAGGATTCGAACGGCGTCGCGGTCACTTACTTTACGCCTATCTAACATTGAAACAAGCTTTGGTGTGATACAATTATGTCTACCTCGTCTTATGCTTAAAGTACTAGGACCTTCTTCATGTGCTGACTCTGGAATTTATTGCTTCAATCTTCAATAATCTCATAATAACTTGAATGCCATTGGACAGCTTCACATTGATCTACATACATATGTATATAATTTTATAAGGAATGTTGCAAAATAATATAATAGTTTCATAGTGAAATTCACATACATATATATACAAAATTTGCAATACGACTGTAAATTTCTCGTTGAATCGTTGTTATTTCTCCTCCCAAAGCGATTTTGCCACTACTCTCGACAAGTCGCAGTCACAAACTAACATTGCACCAGATCTTCCTTTTTTCTTTTGTTAAAAAAAATGCTTATCATCTGCCACGGTGATTTTTCTTATTTGCTCCTTGTTATTATTATTTTGTAAACGGAAAAAGATTCAGGTCGAATAAGTTATTCTTCAAATTTACCAGTATTTTATTAACCGACCCCCAACTTAATATTTTAACTTGTTTCATATGAGTTTAACATATATTACTAACTTGTGGGCGGATGCAGCACGCTTTTCCATATTACAATCTGCGTATAATTTTCCACAATGCATTTTTTTACGATACAATCTGTAAAAAAAACATTGTTCCATACCCTGATGTATTACTACCAGTACAAATTATTTTAAATAACCTTTTTGTTTAATTCTTAGGTATCATGACAACAAAATGGTGAACTATGATACACAAAATGGATTTTTTGTTAAATCAAATATGCAAAAAGACACAACAGAGCCAAACGTCAGTCCTTTCAAAATTGATGAAAATCTTGCTAAAGGGAATAAAACTTCTGCATCAACTAAGTTCACGCAACCAGCAGGCTTTTTACTTTCAACATCTATAAGCACGTTAACTATACAGAAAGTCCGATTTCATCACGCTGGAATTAAACATGCGCTCCATCTAACGTGAAATCAGCAAGCTCTTCAGTTCATGTTTTGCAAGGTAAGTTAAACCTTTTTGAAGGGATGTACGGTCCCATGTAGTCGCTTGCCAACTTTTTTCCCACAAGAAATTGTATGCGTTTTACTGCCAACTGTTTCTTGTATGAAAAATTTAATTTTTTAACTGCTTAAGTAGATCACTACTGATGTTGTTTTTCATTTTCACATTAAACAGAAGTTAAATGGTACATACTCTGTCGAACAAGGTAGAAATTAATTTACAGCATTTCCTGACATATTTATACCATTAGGCTATTGATCTGACGATAATTTTGCTATTGCAGATAAAATTACTTTATAAGCGCGAAATATGTTATCTTTAAATTTAGTTTAATAAAAAAACAACCTTTTTCTTTGATTACCAATTTCTTTCTCATTTATTAATTTTAATTTACAAGGTTTTTATAATACTTAATTGCTAAGTAAGCTTAAATATTCTTTAGATTAATTCTTAGTTTACAATATTTTAATAAATGTTAATTAAGCTTAAATATTATTTGGATCACTTCTTAGGAAGAATGTTATTATTTGGCTTGTGTGGAAGTTCAGTTTATTGAACTTGCACACAAAGCAAAACATTAATTTTGCAATGAAATATTAATAATTGTTAATTAAGCTTAAATATTATTTGGGTCGCTTCTTAGGAAAAACGTTATTATTTGGCTTGTGCGGAAGTTCAGTTTATTGAACTTGCACACAAATCAAAATATAAATTTTACAATGAAATATTAATAATTGTTAATTAAGCTTAAATATTATTTGGATCGCTTCTTAGGAAAAATGTTGCACACAAAGCATAACTTTATTAAAATAAAATATTAATTTTACAATGAATTAAATTATGCAACGTTTTGTCTAGTGCATTGGCCATTGGGTTGGTGTGATTGCTGTTGGTGTGTATATAACTCCTCCCTGCAAAGATTGAAGCGTAGGGGACGAAGGGACAGTAGCTTCATCTAGGATTGCTTGTCTAATTTTAGTTGCATACATCCTTTTTAGAATGTAAATCGCTGTTCCTATAATAATTAACCATATAAGTTATTCGATGCAGTTTTGCCAGTTAAGTCTGTATGATATTGAAAGGATTTCATTTTGCTGGTTGAAATTATATTCTGATAGCTTTTTAATGTCATTGTTTTAATCTCAGACGAGGCGTGAATTTCGGAGATTGGTGCCGGAGCAATATATATGTCTTCCCAAAACGTATTTGTATCATCAATATAGGTAATGTTATTTACGCATACTTCGCAGTTCTTGTAATGTATTACGCCTGTACCATTCAATGAATATTTTGTCGCAAGTCGTCTCTATTTGTGTTTTTGGTATATTATAGAATAAAATTAAGTTAGGTTCCGGCTGCCAAATGGATTGTGCTTCACCGATGTCATTTACAACGCATTTTGCATCCTGGTTTTTGAATAATTGGCCAATACAGCTAGAGTTCACGGCAATTTCTTCTATTTTTATTTTTGAACAAAAGAAAATATTTTCTATTTTTGAACATTTTTCCAAAGTATGCATAATCATAAATTCATTCAATATTATATAAGGTTCTGTAAAAATAATTTTTGTTTTATTAATAGGTTAGGGGATAATATGATAAAATTGATAGGGATTAGGATCAAGATTGGGAATCTGAACATTAAAAATAATATTGGATTCATTGTAGTAAGCTTGAAGTCCAAGTAATTCATATATGTTTTCTACAGATTTCGTTTTAATGGTTGAATTTTCTAAATGTCTTCTAATGTATTCAATTTCTTCTGGGTGTAAAATTAGTTTAGGAATAATGTTAAGTTTTGCTAGAATAATGGCCTCTGAAATGTCATTTATGTGCCTTGTAAGTATGTCAATGTTGTAGTTTATTTGATTGACGTATTGAATTTCTCTAATTGTGGTTTCTGTGCTTTTTACAAGGTAGTTAGTTTGACTTGCGTGTCAGCTTAGAAATAGTTCTATGGTTCCTTGTACCTCATTTATGTGGTTCGTTATTTTTGAGAACCTATCAACTTAATAAATTTATGGTCTCTTTCTGTAATATCTTTAATTATTTTATTATTAGATTACAGTTCCCCAATTTGACGATTTATTTCTTGGGCGTCATTACCGTCCATATTTCCCGTGATAAATTTTATTGCATGTCCTATTCCATCAATAAGGCCGCGTTTGCTGCGTTTAGTCATTGAACTACTTAGTTTTAGTTTCAATTCTTTGAGTTTTATTTTTGTTGTCTCCGTATAAATTTTTGTTGCACTATTTCTTTCAAAGGTTTTAACTGTGTTGTCGATGTTGTCAATGTTTTCCCTATATTTTTCTAGGTAAACAATATGGATAAAATTACTATAGCTTGTGACATGTCTTGCTGGCAGAAGGTCTTTATTATTAGACAAGTCACGAATCTCTATATATTGTGCCGTAGTCAACTCGGCCCTAAAAAGAAAAAAAATTTTGTTTCCTTTTAATGCGGGATTTATGTATTTTTTGATTTTTAGTTGTAGTTAATGTATGAAGGTTATCTTCTTTTACTTTTTGTTTGGAAAATCTTGAAGTGATTTTATTTCTTCTACAATTTTTTCTATACACAGTGTCATTAATTTGTCTAATTTCGGGGTCTTGTCTGGAGGTATTCAATTTGTTTATGCGTTTCAAGGAGGAAGATTCTAATTTTTCTATAATTTTTGGAAATAATGTTTCTTGGAATTCGTTTAGTTTCCTAAGGTAATCATGTTCATTGCGGAATTTCATGTTTTTGTCGAACTTGTACGTTTGCCCATGGTGGCAGAATGTATTGAGTTGTTATAAGTTATTACTACCTCTGTAATCATTTCTTCGTGGTCAATTCCTAACCTATTAGTCTTTTTGTTTTCCAAAATGATCCTGTAAATTTCAGTGAACGTAGAGTGAAGTCTTTCTACAGGTGAGTTGCTACTAGTTTGTTGAAAAGATGTATAATGAAGTCCGATATTATATTGTCTGCAAAATTCCTTAAAGATGTTGCTCGTAAACTCCGAGCCTTGGTCGCAAACAATTTTCTTGGGAATACCATATGAGCATATAAAAGTTTTAAGTGATTTAAGTACCGTTATACTATTTCTATTTTCGAGGACATAGGCTGCCGCGAATTTGGAGAATTTGTCGATAATTGTTAAAATTGGTGGTTATTAATTGTATAAATATCGATATGCAATATGTCTAATGGTTTAGATGGTGTTTCTGGTAGTTTAAATTTTACTTTGGGAGGTTGCCTATCATATTTAAGTGTTTGACACTTGTCACAGTTATTAATTGTTTTTTTTTATTAATTCTTTCATATAGAGAAAGTAGTATTTTCTTCTAAGGTGCTCATAACATTCAATTATGCCTCTGTTATTACTATTTTCATAGTACTCCTTAATTAATTTTTCCTGATCATCTTTTTGTCTAATGTTTTCTAAAATTTCTTTACATCTTAGTAACTTAAACAGTTTGCCGTGTGAAAAGAATTTAGTATATGTGTCCTATACTATCCTGAAGATGTCGTCATTGGTATATATGACGGTTAACCTGTTAGGTGGGCAAAATTTCTTTAATATGTCAGTCATTATTTCTTCATTAAAATGAGGTCGTCTTATAACACGCCTTTGCCTATTCCTGAATATAGTTTCTTACGTCAGTGGACTTCCCAATTCAGTTTCCTCTAAAATCAATTGTATATTAAATTCATTAAGAGATTTTTCCGATATAAAGATTCCATCATCATTTCATAGAAATAATGAATTCTGGTACCTTGGTATTTTGCGTCCCTTTTTTGTAATATATCTCGTAGTCGAACTCCTCCAGTTTCAGGCTCCATCGTACTAGTTTCGAATTTGGGTCTGTCAAACTCATTATCCATGTTAATGGACGATGGTCAGTGACGATTTTAAATTTTCGACCGTATAAGTATGGGCGAAAATATTTGGTTGCCCATACGATTGCTAGTAACTCTTTCTCTATAATAGAGTAGTTGATTTCGGAATCGCATAGTGTACGGCTAGCGTAACATGTTGGTTTATCACTGCCAATTGGGCCTTGTGATAGAATAGCTCCAAGGCAAATCCACTAGCATCAGTTGTAAGAACGAATGGTTAAGAAAAATCTGGATACTGAAGAATAGGATCGTTGGATAATATATTTTTGAATGTTTCAAAGGCATTTTTATAATTTTGGTTGAAATCGATTTTGCTGTTTTTCTTTTATGCCTTCTGTTGAAACAATATGTCCCAGGAATGAAATTTCTTTCCTTAAAAATTCAGATTTGTCTAGTTGTATATTGAAATTGGATGTCTTCAATCTTTCAAGAACTTGTCTCAAGTTTTGAATATGTTCCTCCAGAGAAGTAGAAAAATAATAATATCATCGAGATAAACTAAACATATTTTTCCTATGAAATCTTTTAAAACATTGTCCATTACCCTCTGAGAAGTAGAAGGGGCATTTTTCAGCCCAAATGGCATCCTTATGTATTCATAATGCCCGCCTTCAACTGTGAAAGCAGTCTTTTGGACGTCCCTCGGGTCCATTTCGATTTGATGGAATCCGCTGGCAAGATCTAGTGTTGAAAAGTACATGCATTTGCCCAATTTATCCAGAATATCTGTGATATTCGGTAAAGGGTACCTGTCTGAAACTGTTTTCTCATTCAGTTTGCGGTAGACAATAACAAGGCGCCATTTTTGTTTTCCGCTGGCATCTTTTTTCTTTGGAACTACCCATACGGGAGAGCTCCAAGGCGACTAAGATGGTCTAATTATGCCTTGTTCTAGCATGTTACTTATTTGTCTTTATGGATATAAGGGTAGTGATATGATTTAGTATATATTGGTATTTCGTCTGTTGTTTGTATGGTGTGTTTAATTTGATTTGTAAATGAAAGGCTTTGATTTTCTTTGTAAAACACCGAATGGAATTGGCGGCAAAGTTTAAGCAGAAGTTTTCTTTCTTCTACGTTTAAATGCTCTAGTCGTAGTGAAAATTTTATGTCTTCTTCATTATTATTTTCAAATTATTCTGGATTAATGCAATTGAGCTCCACGTCGTTTGAAGAGTTATAAGGGTCCGCTTTTAATGGTTGCTCAAGGTGCAGAATTTGATCGCAATCTGATTTATTTATTACTTCCATGTTACTATGTCAATTATTTGAAATGTAAATGCCATCGGAAATCTTTGTTTAATTAACAAAGATTTCACCAGTTTCGATATCGACAGGAAGTTTTAGAATGCTTTTCGAGTTAGCTGGTACTAAATACTTGTGTGAAGTTGTGTTTGGTTTCATTTGTAAAGGAATAGTGCAGTTTGGTGTTTCGATTCGATATCGATTCCTAAAAGCCCGTCGAAGTAATTATGGAATTTAAAAATTAGAAATTCTAATTGACCATTTTCACTAAATTCTCTGAATGTTGGTATGTAAGTTTTTGAATTTAATATATATTTATTAGATATAGTAGTGATAGTTACGGGTTGACAAGTTATTTGGTCCTTTAAGGGCGCAAATTCGGGGTTGATAAATTATGAAGTGGCCCCTGAGTCAATTAGGAATCTCTAAGAGCGACCAAATGGGGATGATATCAGAATGAATGGAAGTTTTGTCCCATGCTTGTCTATATCTATATATCCTGTAGGATTTTCGAGGCTGATGCTTGGAAATTTTGGGTGTCGTCAATGTTAGGAATGTTTGGAGACTCGTGATTCGGACGATTGTTGGTTTGATTAATGTTATGGAAATTTTGATAATTTTTTGTTTGATTATGGCTATGGAAATTTGGATAGTTTTCAGTTTGATTAGTGTTATGGAAGTTTGGGTAAATTTCAGTTTGATTAAGGTTGTGGAAGTTTGAGTTCGATCGTGGTTGAAAGTTTTGTCTGGTCATGCCTGTTCTATTGTACGAGTAGGGCGTGTTATGCCTAAAATTTTTTCGGGTTGTATTGCCGTCACTAGCTTCTATTTTAACAGGCATTATAGCGTTTCTAACGCTATGATTACTCTGAGTCCAATTGTTGTTGTTAGAATAACGATTGAATTGAGGTCTGTTAAACTGTGTTTGTTCTGGATTAAATTGTCCGTGGTATGGTCTTGGGAATTTATAGTATGGTGGTGAAATATTTGGTTGATATAGTTTGTGTGTTTTTTGGACCTGTTTTGCTGACGTAATGTTTTGCTCCTTTATACAGTTAGCAAGTGCCGTTGGTAAGCTGTCTGGACGCATAGCACGAATTGTAGCGCCTAATGGGTCTTTGAGTCCATGAGTTGATGACTTTGTGATCCTTTTCATTGATCAGGATGTTATTTAGAAGTGCTGCTTGGATTTCGAAACTATCTCCGTGAAACTGCTCGAGCGTTCGATCAGTTTGGCGAATATTATGAAGATCTCTGATTAGTGTGGTTTCAGTCCTTTTGTCTGCAAAGGCTGATATTAAATTGGTTTTGATTTCAGCCCAATCTAACTGGGTTAAATACGTGTTCAATAGTTCGTTTGCTGTCCCTACTATTTTATTCCTGATTGCCCTAAGTAGAATTTGACCATAAGGTCAACGTTAGTTATAAAGTCGTATAGTAGACGAGGATTCCCGTCAAAACTAGAAAGATCTTTAATAACATCTGGAATTCTTAAGGAGTTAAACATTTTCTGCATGTTCAGAGAGATTTGGGATAATTTTGTTTTGCAATGTGGGAAGTGGATTGAGTTTGTGTTGAATCTTGATGTGCCATTTTTATTCTTAAGCTTTTTAAACTTGAATAATGTAATTTTTCTGGTATTGTTTCAAAGCTTTTTGATTTCTTTTTCTGGGTTTGTAAATTTGATAAAGCTGCAGTTTTTGCTTTTCTCTTAAACATTTAGTAAATACTTATTCTACTGTGATAACTTATTCTTAGAGCTTACAATAAAAACAGGAGTGGGATTGTCATCCACATTGAGAAATATATTGGTCTTCTTGAATGGCTGAGTAGGTTCCAGTTGTAAATGGATTGAAATCCAACGGTTTCGGCTTGGCTTACTTCAACTTCAGTGTCCTATGCTGGGTTTGATAATTTAAATAGGGAAATTCTTTCCCTATTGTTTCTTATGTTGACGGTGATATTCTTTCACCGTTTTTATCTTTTTGTTTTTATTATTTTTCATAAGAGTGTTTTTTTTTGTTTTGTTAATTTTTTGTTTTATTATTTTTTTTTATTTTGTATTAATTTGTCTTTGTTATTAAAAAAAAATTGTATAAAGATATTGTTCCTTTATTCGCAGAGGATAATCTTTCCTTTTTTTCAAAGAGGATATTCTTTCCCCTTTTTTATTTTTCACAGAGGATATTCTTTCCCTTTTCCTATTTTTCACAGAGGATATTCCTTCCCCTTTCCTAAAAACTATTTTTTATTTATCTAAAAATTGTTCACTATTCTCTATTTACAAGAATATTCCTTCCCCTTTTCACTGTTTTTAGTTTATTGTCAGCGCACCGATTCTACAACTGCCCGATACGACTGCGCCAAATATGTTATCTTTAAATTTAGTTTAATAAAAAAACAACCTTTTTCTTTGATTACCAATTTATTTCTCATTTATTAATTTTAATTTACAATGTTTTTATAATACTTAATTGCTAAGTAAGCTTAAATATTCTTTAGATTAATTCTTAGTTTACAATATTTTAATAATTGTTAATTAAGCTTAAATATTATTTGGATCACTTCTTAGGAATAATGTTATTAATTGGCTTGTGTGGAAGTTCAGTTTATTGAACTTGCACACAAATCAAAATATAAATTTTACAATGAAATATTAATAATTGTTAATTAAGCTTAAATATTATTTGGATCGCTTCTTAGGAAAAATGTTGCACACAAAGCATAACTTTATTAAAATAAAATATAAATTTTACAATGAATTAAATTATGCAACGTTTTGTCTAGTGCATTGGCCATTTGGTTGGTGTTGGACTTCTAAAATATAACTGTGCTGCTTTTCATCGTATAGTGTCGTGCGAGTTACATCCTTATTGTAATTAGACATAAGTAGATACCACGGTCTATACATAAGTAAACACAACTGTCTAGACTTAAGATGAAACAAATAAAACAACTATTACGGATAACAATCATCCTAAACAAACAAATAATATTACAATGTATAATAAACAAGTAAACATGAAAAAACATAATAAACACGTACATATGTATCTTGAAAACATAAATAGTAAAACAACCACCAAAACTATGTCTAGAGATAAGATAAAATAAAGAACAAAGACTATTTAATAATTCAATAATTTGCGCTTTCTCCAATAAAACACTGGATGCGACTGCCCCTCAACTGTTTGCAACAATGTAGCACCCAAATCATCTCTTGAGGTGTGTGTATGGAATTCTGTGTCAGAGTTTCGGTTAATGCATCTTTAAATCTATCTAAAGCACGCCATTCTTTTTCAGTAGTTCGAAATACTGCGCCTTACCGCAACAGTTTTGTCAGTGGTTTACCTATAACTATAATTTTCAGAAATACATATATCGTCAATCCTTTTCTCTTTGCATGGTCATATGTCACTGTTTTCGATTATGAAAATTGTTACATTTCCCTCTCCCAGTTAATTTTTTACCCACAACTTTTTATAATTTAATAAAATATTCCTTGACTAAAAATAATGATATAAGAATAATATAAGATATAGTATATAAGCTCCATGAAATTATAATTAAAAAGCGTTTGAGAGATGTAATTTACAAATGGTATAAACAGCGTGGGCGAATTACAAAACCCGAACGGTGCATAATTGAATTCAAACGTTCTTTTTTTGTTACAAACGCTGTTTTTCTGTATTGGAACGTGGAAACCCCGTTACTTCTGCTGGTATTATCGCAAAATGAGGGCTGAACTACTCCTGCTTTTAACAATCCTCAACTTGCTGCTATTCGATTTCTTGCTGCTGTGCTGGTAGACGGCTAGGCAACTATCGAAATAGCTTAAAATTGTGTGAAATAATTTTCTTTTCTATAGGACACGTTAAATCTCTTTTAATTAAATTATAAACGGCGATAATCTGTTCAGCTCTTTAGAGTATTTATTGCAAACATATGTCCTAGTATTTTCTTCAAATATATTGTATACTAAATGTTGTCCCTTTTCTGTCTTTCTCTGTAAACATGCAGCTATCGTCAATAATTATAAAATCGTAATCCAACATACAACTTATTGTCTTGCATAGCAACAAACTTTTGTTCAACCTTTATGCGTCAACCTCAATTTGCATTGTCGCTGCCAGTGCTGCTTGCATTGTTGTCCACTGTTTGTTGATGCTGCAACCTGCCTTTTAAAATAAATTTGTGGTTATAAACTTTAAGCTGAATACTGAAGTTGCCACAGTCTGCGTTACAGCTCCAATTTGTCTTTCTATTCTTCAGTAATTTTGTTTCTTTAAAGCTATAGTGTATTTTTATTTGTTGCTGTTCTGTCTTTTTTAAACTTTAGTTGCTTGAGTAGTGCCAATAATAATAATACAGGTTATTTTGGGGTTTTTAAACCAATTTATTTTCCAACACCAACTGTTTCAATCTAATTCTCCAAGACCACTAACTTAAAAAATTATATTAAGCATACCTGCATTATGCTGAGTTTACATCTCTTTGTGTTTTATTCATAATAATTGTGCACCAATTCCATTCTTTCGCAATGTGGCAAAAGTCAATATTAGACGTTGACTTTTAGTATTTTAAACATCCGCTTGGAAACGTGGTGTTGTGTTAACTTATACACAAAAATAAACATATTACAAAAAAACATTCATTTTAATTAAATATAAATATGCAAAATTGGGATTATGTGTATTTCAAGTGTAGACAAGTAAAGCATTATAAGTTGAGATTAAATTGGATGCTTTTTTTCTTCACGTTTTCTAGTTGCCTGTATGTCAAAATTTCTTAGCTGGTACCTTACTACGGAGTTAAAAACCTTTGATAAATACGTCCCAACATCTAACTATACATTCAATGTCTTAAATAAGGCATTGAGAATTAAAAGAAATGTTCTAATAATATATGTATAACCAAGAAAGAAAAGAAAAAGAAGTCTTTTTATTTTTACTTTGTTTATTTAGTACTTATCTCGGTGTGATTTGCTACACCCTTCCCTCCTTACCCCCCACCACATTTATAACAAATTTAAATGAACCTTTTTAACATGCAATAAGAATTTTGAAAATTGGTCCACAACTGACGTAGTTATTTATTATGTAATGCATTATTACAGCGGGCAATTTGTGGCACGTCAATTAAAAAACAAACATCCCAAACTTTAAAAGTTGCAACTTTTCTTCAAAGGGGAAAAACCCGTTCCTATTTGAAGTATCTACCTATTACAATTCAAAAGTTAGAGATCAAACAAAATATTTTTTTTTATATTGAAAAGGCGTGTGCTTTAAAATGACTATAACGCGGAAACCAATACACATAGAATTACTGTATGTATATGCATAAAAACCTTATAATTGATTTTACCTTTTATAAAGTCATGCAATACAGAGAACATCGATTTCACACACTATACAACTTATTTTTTATATACATATATGTATATGAAATGTGTAGCCTTAGAACAAGTGATAAATAGTTTTTAGCTTGGTTTATCCTAAAAATAAGCAGCAAAATGTAATAAGGGAGGTTACAATTCACTCTGTACCTGTTTTTATAAAAAATATTAAAAGTACTTTGAAAACTATTTAAAATTACATTAGATAAATTTTATTAATTATATTCATTTATGCTAAATAGAACAGAATTTACAAAATTTTTTCTGAATACGTTTTTTTTTATTTGTTTAATAATTCAAGCACAAAATAAAGTATTTCATTCAGTGTCCGCCCAAGCGCCTCACAGGCATTATAGGAGCAAGATGGCATACTTACAAGGTTGAATGTACAAAAATTAAACTATTAAAATTTCAAATTATTACAGAAAATGAAACAATGTTATAATATAAATTAAATAATAAAATTAAAAACTTGTTTATAATAGAAAAATTTACTCAATATGTTATGTCTACAGAAATATTTCAATTTTATTTAACATTTACATTACCTTGCATTTCATTTACCTTGCAGGACGATATTTTTTTTAAATTCTTTTTGTTAACTTTCACTTAGCAGTTGAAATATTAAATTTCATATTACTCGTAAAATCCACACGTTGTTTATTTTTTTCTAGCCTACATTTTGGAATTTGCAAATAATTTGCATTCCTCGTATCGAATTGTGATTGATTGTGCGTAAAACATATGCTTATATGACCGATATTTCGTTAATACTTAAGCACATATTTAAGAATCATATAGATTGGCAAAATGTTTTACAAAAATGTTTATACAAGCAAGTTGTGGAATAAACGCTGGTAAATTATAAACTATTTTTAGAGCTTCGTTTTGCGAACGCTGAACAGATTTCAACATTACACTGTTTTTCTTATATTGTCATGTAACTAAGATGTGAATATATTAACGATTGATATAAGCTAAGTATATTTTTAAAGGTATATAGAATAACAATACCTGGAGCAATCTTTTTTTTAATGTCTGTTATATGTGAATCCCAAAGGTTACATTGCGGTGTAAATCCAAGATACTTAATTGCATGTATTTCCTACAGAAATTAATCGAGTAGAAAGATTTAGGTCTAAAGCAAATTAGCTATGCTTTATCTAGATTGATTTAGCGCACCAATTGAAAAATCATTCTTGAAACAAAATCTTCCGTAAATGGATAAAGGAGGCACACATCATCTCCGAAAATACACATTTCCCCCCTTAGATTTAGACTTTTAAATCATTTATATAAATAATGAAAGGAGAGCAGCGTTCACTTCCTTTAGGCGATCCATAGTTCACAGCACCAATGAAACTGCTATCTTCATTAACTTGAATATATTGTTTCTCACTTTTAAACATTACCAATTCGTTTCCTTCCACGCCATATAACGACAATTTATCAAGAAGTATTTGGTGATCCACTTTTACCATGAAATAAAAACCCTATCATTGTTTAAATAAATAATTAACTGTCATATTGAAATTCTCTTTATAAAGAAAGCATAACCGATGAAGAATTATAATAAAGCAATCCATTAAAAAACCAATAAAGAAAAACGTGTTTGTTAAAAATAACCAATCCTTTAACAGGTTATGAGCCCAGCATTTGGCAGGCAAACATCAGATAAGTAAAACAACTAAAATTTAAATTTTAACATAACGATTATTAATTAAAATCATTAAAAACAACATGGACAAACAACGGGAGTACACCGAAATACAATGGCTGAAAATTGAGCAAAATTTCGCCATGTAGAAATTTCAGATAAATAGTTCGGAAAATAATCATGTACAGGGTGGCCCAGAAAGACCGAAGTGGTGTGAATTGCTTATAACTTTTTATTTAAGAGATATTTTTTTAATTTTTTTTTTTTTAAATACATTAAATTTATGGGGAATATTTTTGGATTAGTTATTAAAAATGATATCCCGCAAGTGGTGGCCATATTCTGCTTCGCACAAATGTGCTCTTTCCAACACATTTTCCATGACCTTTCGCAAAACTTCCGGTGGTATGTTATTAATTTCTTCTCGAATATTGGTTTTTAACTCCTCAATAGTCCTAGGCTTATTAACATAAACTTTTCCTTTTAAATAGCCCCAAAGAAAACAGTCTGGAGCGGTTAAATCCGGGGAACGCGGAGGCCAATTAAAATTGCTGTTACGAGAAATTATTCTTTCACCAAAGATGTCGCGTAAAAGAGTCATTGTGGCCCTCGCAGTGTGCGCTGTGGCTCCATCCTGTTGGAACCATATTTGCGGATGGTTTTCCACGGCTGGCCTTACAAAATTTTGCAACATGGCCCGATATCGATCACCATTGACGGAAATGGCGACACCTTGTTCATTTTCAAAAAAAAATGGGCCAATGATCCTTTCTGAAGAAACACCGCACCAAACGGTACACTTAACTGGGTGCAATTGTCGTTGATGAAGTACTCTCGGGTTTTCCGTAGCCCATATCCTACAGTTTTGCTTGTTAACGAACCCATTTAATTGAAAATGGGCTTCGTCACTCATTATTAAGTTATGAATAAAATTTGGATTCTCTTGTGCTTTTTGCTGGAAATAAATTGCATAGTCAAGTCGTTGCTGGTAATCTGTTGGTTTCAATTCTTGGACAAGTTGAATTTTGTATGGAAACAATCCTATGGTGTGCAAAATTCGCTGCAGCGACGTTCTTGAGAGGCCCAGTTGTGACGAACGTCTCCTGGTTGATGTTTCTGGATCCTCCCGAATACTCTCCTGTACCACTTGAATATTGTCAGCCGTGTGGACAGTTCGGTGTCTGCCGGGACCAGGAAGGTTCCTTACTGCTCCTTGTTCTCGAAAATTTGCAACCAGACGGTTTATTGTTGACTGAGAGGGTGCAACCCCCACATTAAAGTGACGACGGTATGCACGCTGAGTCAACACAATGGACCGTTGATTTGAAAAGTAAATTTCAACAATTTGGGCACGTTGTTCAATTGTGTATTGCTCCATTATAAATTATCCAAGTCTTCTTTACGAAATACTGAAAAGAAAAGAAAAAAAAAAATTATAATAAAAAAGTTATAAGGAATTCACACCACTTCGGTCTTTCTGGGCCACCCTGTATAACAGCATGGGATTCAACAGCAAAGTCAGAGAAAACTCTCGGTAACCTCCCTGCTCGACTATTAACTAAAGCAAAAATATTGAATAGTGCCTCAAATGAGAGAAAAGAATCGTATTTTAACAAGTTGCAGACGTACAGGAACAAAAATAATTTTGAACGGAAAACATCAAGGGAAATGTGTACAATCTGCAACAGAAATAATCATAATGCAAAAGACTGCTATTATAAAAAACAATGTAAATTTTGTACAAAATTTAACCACATTGAAAAAAAGTTTACTTCAGAAAAGAGCATGGACAGAAAGAAAGAAATTAGCCTTATTTACTAAAGAAGACACAAAAAATGCCTGAATGGAAACAGAGTTTGTTATAGATTCAGGGTGCACTGATATGATAAATGATGAAAACATATTGAAACAAGTGAAGAAAAATAAAACACAACTATGCACCGCTAAAGAAAACGATTTATTAAAAGCTAAGACGAAAGGAAAAATTGAAACAAGTAATTTTTCAATAAACAATGTTATATATTTGCATAACTTAAAGACAAACCTGTTATCTGTGAATTCCCAAACAGAAAATAATGCTCAAGTAATATTTACAAAGGATGATGTAACAATAAAGAAAAATAATAGAAAAATAATAAAAGGTATTAAAAACCAAAATGGACTTTACACAATTAACTTACATAGAAAGAAAGAAATAAGAGAAAACCGTATATAACTATTAAAACAAATGCTATGGGATGGCACCGCAAGCTCGGCCATGCCGAAAATGAGAAATGAAGAATATGTTACAAATGGTTGAAGGGCGGAAAATATCTGGTGCAGACATCGATAATATGCCCAATTGAGAGATTTGCATTCAGTCGAAACAAACAAGGTTTGCTTTTAACACAAACAGATCAAAAACTAACCGATCATTGGAAATTATTCATAGAGATATTTGTGGTCCAATTTCACCGACATCGTGGGATAACAAAAGGTACATATTAACAATGACAGATGATTATACTAACCACACTAAAATATGCTCGCTTACCAATAAAAATTAATACACTAGTAACAGTATAAAATACTTTTGCAAGCAAAATGGAATATTATTAGACTACACATCATAATATAGCCCCAAATTAACTGGAAAAGATGAGAGATACAATCATACACTATTTGAAAAAATAAGAGCCATGATGTATGAAAATAACGTTGATGATAAAGTTTGGAGTGAAGCTGCAAGAACAGCTACATACATATTAAACCGCATACCTGTAGAGAGACGTAATAAAACACCAGCAGAAAACTGGGCGGTCAAAACGCCAAACTTAAAATATCTTCAGATTTTTTAAATTGAAGCCTTCAGGAAAAACTTACAGCACCTACAAAAACTAGAAAAGCGAAGAAAAAAAATACATCATGATGGGATATACACTCAGGCTATGGAGTTAAGAACAACGCAAAGTATTAGAAAGAAGAGATCTGATATTCCTAGACAAAAAAGACAGTGAATAGAGAACAAGAGATAATAATACTGTACAGGTAATAAATAAGAGTAAAAAAGACGAGGAGAACGAAGAATTAGATTAAAGGTTTGAAAGAATATGATGCAAGTAATGAAGAAGAAGAAGGAGTGTTAAACGAATCCATGAAAGAAGAAAAACATAACATAAAAAAGACAATACACAATGCTCAATAGAAACTACTGAAAATACAGAAATAAAAAGGAAAATGCCTACTTAACTGAAAAATTATGTCACTAACGTAGCCTACTGCTTAACAGCTCACAAAGATGTTCCTAAAACTTTTAAGGAAGCTTAGTCTGGAAGAAATCCCTAAACAAAGAATTAGAAACACTGAAAATGTTGAACATGGAAAGGGGAAAATCCTCCACAAAATATAAGATCCATAGATACGAAGTGGATTTTTAAAATTAAAGAATATGGAACGACAAAGGCCAGGGTTATAGCAAGAGGTTTCCAACTCAAAAGAGACGAACTTAGTGATGTATACTACGCACCTGTTGCAAGAGTTTCAACGATAAGAATGTTTTTCTCGAAAGCAGTAAATGAAAATCTCTCTATAAGACAATTAGACATTCCAACAGCTTTTCTAAATAGCAAACTCCCTAAAACTGAAATATACATTAATCCACCTCAAGGAATCACATGTAAAAAAAAGGCTCTTAAACTGCAACGTGCCCTATATGGATATGGGTTAGAAGAATCATCAAAATGCTGGAATGAGACCATTGACAGTTTTGCAAAAGTGATTTTGTTTTTAACCAATCAGAATATGACTATTGTCTGTACTACAAAAGTGATTGCTGGATGTTGATATACATACTTACGTCGATAACATTTTAAAAAGCAGTTCAAGGCAAAACACTTAGGAGAAACAAACAAATTTTTATGTTTTAGAGAGAGAAATAATATTAATTGAAAGAATTTTGATAAAATTTGATATGACAAAATGCAATAGAGTCAAAACGCCTATGAATACCAACTTCTACACAATATATCTACTATATTTAGTTTTAACCTCAAGACCAGATCTGACGTATGCAGTCGCTTTTTCGATAGACCGAATAATGAGACGTGGAAAGCTGCAAATAGAATACTGAGATACATAAGGAAAACCAAAGATAGGGGGCTAATATTTGGAAAAGGAATAGATCTTAATGATTTTACCGATGCAGATTGGGCCAACAATAGACAAGATAGAAAAACTATAAGAGCAGGTTTGGTATTATATGGTTAAAACCCAATAGCATGGTTCTCAAAGAAGCAAAACTGCGCAGCACTTTCAACCGAATATATTGCTGCCGCCATGATGGCACAATAACTGGTTACCCTAAAAGGAATAAGCGAACATCTGAACTGCAATAGCAAGGGTAATTTATGTGTCGACAATCAAGCCGCCATTTGTATGACCAAAAGCTATGAAAACTCGAAAAGAGCAAAACACAAAGATAGAAAATTTCACTTTATTAAAGATTTAGTTAATACAAACAAAATATATATAAAATATGTATGTTCGAATCAGAATTTAACTGATATATTCACAAAATCTTTATGCTATCAAAAGATTGAAAATGTAGTAACCAAATTCATGTCTTGAAACTAACAATAACTTACTTTTAACAATAACACTACAAAATATGTATGTATATAAATATAATAATTGATATTGATCTGTTGAAACTAAGTTTTTACACCTGTATATAAGATTACTAAGTTTAACACGATGGAGTTTTCATTAAAATAATGAATTGCACTTTCAATATTATTGAAATTAAACTTGACTTGATAAAATGAAAACCCTATTATTGTTCAAACAAATGATTAACTGTCATATTGACATTCTCTTCTTAAAAAAAGCATAACCTAAGAAGAACTACAATAAAGCAGTCCATTAAAAAACTAATAAAGATAAATATGTTCATGAAAAATAACGAAACCCTTTAACATCCACAAGGTGAAGCGCTTTGGAAAAGTGTAAGAGTACTCCAGCAACAATTTTAAACCCGTCATCTATTCCTTCACAAATCAATTGAACCACATTGAAAACTGCATCCTCAGTACCACAACCTTGTCTAAAACCAAATCGGTAGTCATAAATAATATTATTTTCGTCCATGTAACTCGACATCCTTTAAAAAATTGTATCTATCATCGAAAGTAATGGAATTGCATGATACCTTATAACAATTCAAGCATTGGCATCTTTTGGTATTAGAACAATTTTATGAATTTTGTCCCGGAATCAAAGTACATGTGTGATGTGAAACATATGACATTAGTGAAATTTGGCTGGAGTTTAGTAATTCTTCCCTTACGATGATCAATGTTAAAGGATTTGGTTGGATAGAATTGGTTAGCTTGGCATAGTCAAAACTGTTTTTCTACATAATCTACGGAGTTGCTTCTGTAAATAGTTGATTTATCTTAATAGAAGTGCCTTTAAGAAATTGTGATTCAGAATCAAATATGACACTGCGTAACTATTGCTTTTGGGGAAATATCAGTCATTTCTGCTGGTGAATTGTATCAGCTGAGGGGACAAAAGTTTGCACAATGGGACTGGACAGTCAGAACAAAATAAAAAATAGCCAAGATTCAAATCAGAAATGGTCAAAAAACACTTTTTTACCTTTTCTCTCCGACACATTTTTCTAGTTGAAGTACAATGCACTGCATATATAAAAATCGTCTCCTGAGTTGTGGTGTAAATAAAAATAAAAAACGATGCTCCGAACTAGGTTGAAAATTCGTTCAGCCGAGAATGTAATGGTACGTTGACTTGATGTTGTATTTTAGTTTTGGTACTTTCAGTTGTATTGATGTTTGATAAAAATTCGGTGATACCATTCACTTGTGACCCCGATTCTACCATGACATTCAGCTTCTTGCGGTTCAGTATCAATTGCTCTGGTACGTCAACCAACAAAGTGACTTGTTCCCATTTCAGTTGACCAGCATAATGTGGAAGTGATTTTCACAAAATTTGCTGCCGCTGTTGAGCTCACCTGAAAGTTTCCTGCATTGTTTGTATGAGTTTTAAATATCAAGATTAAACAGTGAATAAGTTTTGTTTTTGTCTGTAATATCAATTATCTTAGAAAATAATTGTTGTTTTTCTTTCTCTACAATATTAAATTCATTGTATGGATAATAAAGTTGCTTTTAGATGAAGCCTCTTTCACAGATTGTAAATATATACATATACGTTGCACATTCTTGGCCAAGGCAAATGTCCGCGCAATATCTTTATCTTTGGAATATGGTTCAACTGAAACAGCGATATACATTTCGATAGACGTTTCAGTGTTTTATAACATCTATTTTGCTTCCTAATATTTCATTCCAAAAACATATGTACACAAAAAAGAAATAATTTTTAAATGCTTAACATTTTTATACGATATTTTTATTATTCTAAATAAATCATTTTGAATAAAAATATCTCTTTAATAAAAAAATTAAATAAATTTTTTTAAGACAGTGAAAAAATAAAATCAATTTGTTTTTTCTATGCCCTGCACAATTTTGCGTAAAAAAAATTGGCAATAATGAGTACCACAAGAAGTTGCCAAGATTTTGTACTTGACTTTTGTTAGTAGTGTCGCTTGATGGCTGCCACAGTTGCCTGTATTCGCTTTTTGACGTATTGGTCCTTTCTATGCAGTTTATATTGTTCTGCTCCAGCTGAAAGATATGCCTATGAGCCTCTGACACCCACATGCGACCAACCGCTAACTATATACCAGTTGCACTTAAGGTAGAATATTTTTAAAGAGTGAACAGGTGTAATGAAAATATTATAGCCATAATAATAATAATTTTTCATAAACTAATTTTTTGTAATTGATATACAAACACAAATGGTATTAGCGCATACAAGCATTAATAATCCAAAAGATATATTAATGCGAATACACTCGTATATAGGTGTGAATTAAAAGAAACTGCTGATTTTTGGACTCTTCATCATGTTATGAGTCCGCAATCTTTTTTGCAGATAATCTAAAAAAAATTTAACTTATGACCAAATTAATCCACTGCCTCTGATCTGTCAGCATTAATATTGTTAATGAATCTTTTTTTATTATACATTTTCTTATAGTATACACACCTGGCTGCACAGTTAGTTTTAATCTTAATATTAAAACTTCTTGAATTTTCTATTCTTTTATTATTATTAAATAAATTTTGTTTTTATTTTTGGCGCTGGGGTAACATCAACATCTTCATTTAACTTGCAGTAAATCGAATGAACAAATCAATAATTCAAAAACTACAGCTTAGATTAAAAATTTGCATAGATTTTCACAAATGATAAAAAAGAGACATTCAGCAAATCATGTTTACGTATAATATATAAAGAGAACAAAAGAGAATTGTTTTATAGAAAGTAGTATGCATTCTTGAAGAAATCTACGAATTCAGCAAAATTATTTGGATCTCTGATTGAATCATGATCCCCCGCCCACGTCGTTCCTACTCACCTTCTTTCCGTTATCCTACTGCTCATGCGGTGGTTTGGCTTGTAAGGAGTAACCGTAGGAGATAAGCAGTTTGATCAAAAGAATTTCGGACCGTATGAATTTTGTTCGTTCGTTTGTATAATAACATTTAAAACAACAAAACTTTCAATCTTGTTCCTGTGTTAAATGCAATTAAACTTCAACGTATATGTACTTATCGCCATGTATAGTTAGTCTATCAAAATTTCTTTGGCAAGAAATATTTTGAACATTTACAGAATTGCACATACACACGTATTTTATCTCAGGAAATTACTGAAAATTACAGACTAACTAACTTTATTTTTCTATTTTTTCAGATGAAAAACCAGCTGCAATGCAGCATTTTAACAGGACTATATGGGATGAATTAAACAACAATAGCATGAGTACAACCGGAACAACTGCTGCAAACAGTTCTCTAAACATACTTCCCAGCATATTTTACCTCAAACTAATTTTATTTTATTCATATCAACTGCATGCTATTGGTACACTTAAATTGATTTTAAGCATGTTGAGAAAAAGAAAGAAATACAACGTAAACAGATGAAGTATAATTCAATTAAAAATTAAACTGTAAATTTGCAAGGTTAAATAAAATTATTTCTAAATATCATGCATGAAATTCAAAATATTTGTTGTATTATAGATACATACGAGTAGATGTACTTAAGAGTATATATGTGGCACAGGAGCAAAAATATGTTCT
Organism: Epicampocera succincta; assembly: GCA_932526305.1. NCBI lineage: Eukaryota > Metazoa > Arthropoda > Insecta > Diptera > Tachinidae > Epicampocera > Epicampocera succincta. The sequence continues at coordinate 27,556,189 of OW052037.1, forward strand.
TGAAAAATGTGTAACGTCTATTCTGGAAAAGTTATTTTCTTAATCAATCTTTATTTCGAAAAATAAATTTGCAATGTATTGATAAATGAGTAATACGGAGGTTGTCATAAGATCAAAGCAAATTCAACTGATTTTAAATAAATAATACTAAAAGTATGTAATATATTTCATTCAAATGTTTGTTTTTCAGCTTTATAACAAAAAAAAAAATTACAAACAGAAACTCAAAAAGCTTTAAAACTTTGATTAAAACGTTGATCACAGTGGAAGTCGGGCAGCTTTTAAATTAGTTTCAATAATTAATATATGGTCGCCTATCATTATTGATTTTCCACGCTTTTTAAGCTTTTTGGAATAGATTCCCCTATTTTTTTTAAATACATCAGGTTGATTTGGTTCCATTCTTCATATAATGCGGTTTTAGGCTGGTCTATTAGTGCAAAATCTTTTTTGCAAACGCCACCCAAGTCCGTTGCACAAGTGCTCTAATATATGTATACATATATACATACACAAACACACACACACACACAAATATATACATATGGGCATTTTCCTCTACATTGCTTTGAAAATGTCAATATACATACATGCTCTTGAACCTCACGCTTCACTGTTCTTTAGTGCTTTTGTGTGAAAATTCTTTAGTATGTGTTAAGACCACAAAAGCCTTAACTGATCCGATCGCAAAGCCTTGGTCAGTTGGGTTTCTCCGCTTCACTGAGGCATATACTAAGGCTAATTTTCGTTGAACAAACTTGACGTTGTATTGTTCTATTTGTCCCTTTTTCTTAATATTCCTCGCCAAGTGCGTTCAAACTGTCGAAAATGGCTACTTCCGTTTTCTTTTTTTCTTCTTCTATTAATCTTGTTGGACGGTTCCTGAATTTCTGCAGCATACGAGAAGATCGCGAACTCAATCAATCGCTTCCGGTCCAGCACAGATAACTCTACTCCTGAACTATTCAGTATGCTTACACACCACACATTGGAATCACAAAAATTGCGTTGAAAAGAACCTGTAAAATGCTTCATTTTAATTTTACCGTGCTCTAAAATGATATATATTTTTTTACATATGGTCTCCTTCGTATAGTTGGCCATAGGCATTGTGGAAAGTCTTGAAGTAGGAATGAAAGGGTAATTTTGTACCTCTTGAATTATTAATTTTTCATCTCTCCATCAAATTTGTTTTTGTACAGGTGCTCGTTGTTAATTCTTTTATCTTTTTTGTATCCCATAATATTGTATCCCATAAATATGTACAGTCGACTTGCTTTAATTAAAAACTCTTTGTTTCTCTTTGACCTTCGATTTCTAACTAAATAGTTATTGATAACTTATTTTCTCTCTTTCCAAGTCGACTGTTTCATGCTGTTCGGCATTACAAGAACTATTAAGAAATATTGTTAAACTGTGCCTGCAAATATGTTACTTACAACACAAAAATAATCGGAAGTCGTATAACATAATGATAATAATAATGATATTAATTTCTATTTTCTTCTTTACTTTGCTTTTGGGTTATTTGCGAATTACTTTCAAAATACCATTTTGGAACATTATTGTTAATGTCTTTATTACAAATTTTAATTGTGCGTTAAAAGCTTAATCAAATGTGGTTCGGTGCACAATTTATTTCATAGATTTAAATTTAACAGTTTTCAAATATTTATATTTTTAAATATAATGAGTCATAGAGAAAACTATGAGTTTGATTAGAGACATAACTTTTTGAATTTGTTATTTATTAAGATTTGACCTGATTTGATTTTGACTGCCGATCGAAATACCACGTTTTTATAATTGTTAAATAGTTGAGAAATCGGAGAAAATTGAGCACAAGTGTAGTATGTACATATATGCAAAATACAATAGAATATAATTAATCTGTAATTTATTTACATGAAATTTTATAAAATAAATTTTCAGATTTTAGCTGTATTGTTAAAGCTGAAGAATACGTTTATTTTTACTTCTAGATACTTCAACAAAATGTACTCATATGCATTTCTTGCAAATATAGGTGCATAATAAGCTAAGGCACCTAAAACAGTTGATAAAAATCTACCAAGGATTTGCCTAATTGGAATAGGAACCTATTTCATATAGTTGAATTGAAGACGTTTCCCCATTAGAACACCAGATGTCAAGTCTGGTTCAGAGCAACAAAAGTGTTTCCAAATTTTATCAGGACGTGTACACACACCTCTATTTTATCTTAAATAAAATTAGGCGTTTAGATACGAGCAACGAATCGCTCATTTTACTAACAAAATCATATAAAGAAAAAGCCCTTGACATCTTTATCAGGGGCTTGAACGGAGGTTTACTCCGGCCAGAGCCGATGGAAGTTGACCAAAGTATTCGCTCAAGACACATTAATTACATGAACCGGATGCATAAAAATTTTTGACGGGATTTTGGGAAATGATACCCTTAGGGAACTACAAGCTGTAATCCATACAGGAGACAGTTATATGATGTTGACAACCGGAAATAGATAGGTCTTAAGCAAGTACCACCAAAAACGGTTAACCATAGAAATATTAAATTAAATAATTTAACAAATTAACAAAAAAAGAGGGATGAATTCTATCGTGGAAGAACACTCAAAACTTTTTCCAAATGAAAAATTTACCTATACAACAAAAATTGTTGGAGAAATTAGAATTATAATAAATGTTCCAGTTTACACAAGATTCTACCCGTATCCCGCATCTTTGAAAGCAGAAGTTGAAAATCAAGTAAATGCACTTCTGCACGAATCATAAGACCATTTAGGTTACCGTACAATTCACCGGTGTGGATTGGGCCAAAAAGACCAGACTCAGCAGGGAACAAACAATACCGTAGGGTTATAGGTTATACGAAACTAAATACGGTTACAATATCGGACCAATATCTAATTCCGGATATAAACCACGTGATATTCCATCTTGACAATAGCCGATTTGCTCGTTTCTGGAGTTAAATAGTGGTTTCCATCAGATTCCACTAAAAAATCTGACATTGAGAAAACTGCTTTCTCATTAAACAACGGTAAATATGAATTTACACGATTACCGTTCGGTTTAAAAAACGCTCCATCCATATTAAATTTCAATATATAATAAAAGTATTTAGAACGTTGGAAGATGTGAATACAACTTGATAAGTGTAAATTTTTTGACAAAAGCGTAGAACTTTTAGGTTACGTACTATCTTGTAATGGTGTGAAACCCAATCGCGCAAAAGTAGATGCTGTTACAAATTTCCCCCCACCTGCAACTATGAAAGAACTTCGTAGGTTTTTAGGCCTGCCAGGATACTACCAACGTTTTATAAGCGATTATGCAAAATTGCAAAACCCCTCACATCCCTTTTAAGAGGGTAAGTCAGCAAATGTCAAAATTTCTCTAAGGAAAGAAGCAGTAGATTCTTTCAGAAAAATAAAAAATTCTCTTATCTCCGAGGACGTTGTTCTGGCCTACTCAGATTATGGCAAAAATTTTGAATTAGTAAGCAGTAGTTAAGTAGCATTTCGCAAGTGGCGCAGTTCTGTCCCAAGATGATAAGCCTATAGCATTTATATCAAGGACACTAAATAAAGTGGAACAACATTACGCACCAAATGAAACAGAGATGTTGGCCATCATTTGAGCCTTGAACTCACTCACTATTTTATAAACCTGGTAAACAAATTTTGTTGCAGACACTTTGCCCACAATACCGCAACAGGAATCACCCCTCAACACATTATCAAAACTACAAAATCTGATGAGAGCTCATATCACGGGTTAATATTAAGTCTAGAAGCCCCAATAAATGCATTTAAAAATCAGATATTCTTAAAAACTGACGTAGCCTCAACGTATACATATAACGTATGTATATTAATATCAGGAAGATATAATAATTGAATTACGTAATAGAATACACAGAAACGCTAAAGAAAATACAACTCAAATCTTAGATGAGTATTACTTTTCCACCGTGGTAAACAAAATCAAAAAACTATTAACAGTTGTAAAACTTGTAAACTAAACAAGTATATCCAGCATCCGTCAAAAATGCAAATACAGGCAACATCTATACCTACGATGACCAGATGTAAAGACCAAATAAATAAATATTCTTTTAATTCCTGCAATACGCAAGAATATATTTTAACCACATTTATAGTCTTATGAAAAATTGCATTGATTTTGCAATCAAAATAAGTTATAAGGATGAGGATCTCAACTTTATATTTCGTCGTTCGACAATCCTAGATTAGGCCAGAATTCGATTGAACTGGTCTACGACTTGTTCCAGGAGTATCAACCAAAGGCTCGACACAATAAGCCAATCGCAGCCGATAAGACGGACGACAAACTAGAAGCAGGAACTCCATCCCAAAGGAGAAAAAACGTTCCACAGGAAAAGAAATTAAAAGCAAAATTAATTTGCGAAGCACTTCACACTTCCTAAACTAATGGTCTGATTCCACATGATTACCCAACGAAAATACCGAAAGCAATATTCAAGTTGTTGATTTAATGTCTGCTAGAAAGTTATACAGAAAATCATTTAACATACATATAAAAAACAAAATGACTAGTGATAAAAAAAACATTGAAATAATAAAATAAATTAAAAAGAATAGTGAGTGTACATACAAAAATTACAGCAAAAACAAACTTAAAGAAATTAAAGTTAAAAATATGTGAAGAAAATATTACAAGAGATTTAACAAAAAAATGTATTTATACTTAAGATCACTCGTGAAAGGCAAACAATAAACAAACCACTTCTACAAATTAGACAATTTTTAACCATTGAAAATTCAGAATAAAAAACTTTCAAATTTCTTAGAATCTTGTTTGCATATAGTGGAAACAATATTTTTAAGCCTAGGGCAAAATTTTATATCGATAGGAAATAAATTCTTCGAAGTTTCCCCCTATCACCCACACTAGGCAAAACTGAAAGAAAATGTAAGTTTAACATTAAGCTGTCAGAACTGTGAAGCAACAATTACAGAAAATCTCAACTTATTTAGAAATATTTAGAAGTTGCAATTGAAGTCTTATGAAAGCTTCATAATTGTACAAAAAGGCGAGGCAGAACCAGACTACAACGATAAAGTGTCTAAAGCTTTAATAATACGTGCGATAAGGCTCATAAAATGAAAGTAACAATTATTGGTCTTTGGTCATCTACGGGGACAGCAAATCAAAATGAGACGGTAAGTGTACAGCAGCATACTATTAGACTTAAATTGCCGTCAGGCAACATAGAAGTTTTTTATGTGCGTTATGCAAAATGGGCAGCGCTTAACGATATGGTCCAAGCGGTGATTGGGAATCATCCACACTTAGCTCCAGATCAAGGGCTTTACCACTTACGTAGCAAGGCGAGGGAAGGCTGGCTAAATCGTAAAACATTAAGATTTGGCCTCAGAGAAATTAAATTCGGTTTGAGAATCTTCGCATTTTTATTCATCAGCAAATAAAACAGGTGTTTAACATTCAGGCCATACAGTTGAAGGAAAGCAAATCCCGAAATCCTCAACGAACACCAATCTTTAACTATCTTCCCACCATCTAGTTTATTATGTAGAAAAATAGCACTTTGAGGACATTTGGACTACCGAGCGAAGACCACTACCCAGGTATCTACCAAAGCCTGTTACTGGGTTCTGAGACTTAAGCCATATACAAAACGCTACAGGTAGGCAACTCAACCTGTGACCAGCGACAGGATATCCGTAGGCAAACCATAGGCACGTTGGTCCCCATTCTGGGTTTACCTTTGGAGAAGGTTTAAAAAAACTTGCAATATCGAAACCATACATGAACTTTACCAGTTTTGATTGACGTGCAAACGGGGAATCCCTTTCCTTCTGTAGCCCAAAATATCAGTTTTATATACGCTCAGGTAAAACCTGTTTCCCGGGGGGATCATTGACAGATAATTGCTTGACAATAAATTAATGTGAAAGGACAATTTTCAGTTCACGCATATGTCCCTTCGACTCATTCTCGTTGATGTTAACCATCGTATTGTACTTCATTCAGTGCACCAAGAATTGCTCCGCGAAATTAGACAAAGATTTTATATTGCGAGACTGAAAAATCTCATAAAGAATTGCATTGGAAGTTGCAAGAGGGGCAATAGGATTCCAGTAACAAATTATGGGAGAATTTCCCCCCAAAAGTATAATTTTTTTTTTGCCTTTTACATATACAGGCGTGAACCTTGCATGATACAGCTTTGAATGAATTTAGCTGCTCTTTCATCCCACCTTACGCCCCCAACATGCGTGCTAGTGAAAAGCATGAAGACACACTTAAAAACGAACTAACGAAATATTGTCTCTATAATAACATTAAACGAAGTGATATCTTAACAGTAAAACTTTGAAACCCAATTTAATGATAATTAAAACTAAAACAGCACACAAACAAACCATTCAATAATTCAAAATAACAACTCATCAAGAATGAACTAATAAAAAGGTAAAATAAAATATTACCTCCAATATATATTATCGATATTGATGTAAAACACCTAATAGAATTTATAAGAAACGGTTCAATAATTAATGAATTTAATATAAAGGAATATTGAGGCAAAAAATCATAATTTATGAACTGAATCCAAGATCTTCAAAGAGTAAAGGCATACTTGAAGAAAACTAAAGCAATTTGTTTACTTTCACACCAAAAGGATTAAAAATAAAAACATATTTACTTAGAGGCAGAGATGCCGACATAGAACCAGCTTAACTCTTGAAATTTTATAAAGTTCTTTTTCAACAAAGGCATATGCTGAAGGAGAATTAAACTCCCAATTTTGGTTACAAGTTTTACCAGAAACTAACGTCAATTAATTGAATAAGTTTTTTTTTTTTGTACATATGATTGTTTATTGTATCTTCACAAATGAACTAAAAATAAGTATACAAATCTTAATACTAAAAAAAAATTTCTACTTGAGCCCAGCCAGTGCAAGCTTCAAGATTTTATTAATACGGCTTCAATTTCGGAAAAGTTATCTGTCTTGCGATCGGAAGATTGCAAGGGTATCCCTTCTCCTAAGTCGAGCATGGCAACCAAAGTTAAGTATGTTACGCGCAAGAGGAATGAACTTAAGTTTCTTGATATACCCAGTCACGTACCTTCCAAACTCAGTTTTTACCAGAGGTACGCTTAGATCCTCGTGAATTCGGGAGTTTTTAACATACCATGGAGCTGCTGTTATCATGCGGAGAATTTTATTTTGTTGCCTCTGAATTCTTTCAATGTTTGATGCCGAGGCAGTAACCCATAGCTGAATTCCATAGCACCATCTAAAACCTATTAGAATCGCTTTATACAGCAGAAGTTTGCAGACTAGTTTTAAAGTAGAGCTTCTGCCCATGAGCCAATGTAACTGCGCTCCTTTAAGTTTCATCTTAGTCATTCTCGCATTAATATGGGAATTCCATGTTAGTCTACGGTCGAGGTGAATACCGAGCTATTTGACATCTCTATGTTGCGGGATTGTTTGGTTGTTAATTTTTATGGGCGTGCATGTTTCCCTGCGCAATGTGAATGTGACGTGAGTGCATTTTTGTTCGTTGACTTTGATTTTCCAAAACTTAAGCCATTTCTCTAGTTCGTCAATATGTTTTTGTAATCTTAGCGAAGCTAATTGATGATTTTCATGGACACTGAGGAATGCTGTATCATCCGCAAAAGTTAAAATATGAATTTGGAAGCCTGTTGGCATATCAGAGGCGTAAATCAAATAGAGAGTAGGACCCAGGATGCTGCCCTGAGGAACACCTGCATTGATTGGTTGAGAAATCACCTTCTCTAATGATGAATTTTCGGCCGTATAAATAGCTTTTCAAAAGTTCCTGGGTGTTCGAAGGCAAGTTTAGCTTTATTTTGTGCATTAAACCATCATGCCACACTTTGTCAAAAGCTTGGTAAACGTCAATGAAAAGAGCTGAGCAATATTTTTTGCCTTCGAAGGACGTCCTTATGGCATTCACTAACCTGTGTGTTTGCTCAATGGTGCTATGCTTAGCCCTGAAACCGAATTGGTGATTTGGGATACATCCTACATCGTTTAATATGGGAGTTAACTTCATCATTAGCAACTTTTCAAACAACTTTGAAATTTTTGGCACAAGGCTTATTGGCCTATAGGATTCAACTCTAGTGGGGTCCTTCCCGGGCTTACGTATCATGGTGATCATAGACACTTTCCACTCTGCCGGATAATATTCAAGACGTAAATTAAAAATAAAAGCACAATTCTTCTAGCTACTTGAGGTAACTGTTCCAGCATTTTATTGCTAATTTGATCAATGCCTGGAGCTTTCTTGTGATCCAGATTACCAATAGCGTTTTCAACACTTCTAATATTAAACCTTAGAGGCGTGGGGTATCTGCTAACAGATGGCGGAAATTCAGCTTCATTGTCAGCTGTAGTTAGCGTGAAAACCTTTTTCAAATAGTTGGCAAATAACTCTCCCTTTTCGGAGTCATTTCTTGCCCAGTCACCAGAAGGATTTCGCAAAGGTGGTTTAGCTTGAATTGGACGTTTTAAGCCTCTTGTAGCCCGCCATAAGGAATAATCTGACTGAGTAGTACCATCTAGACTTTCTAAATATGTTTCAAGTTTCGCTGTTCTGTGAATTTCTAGGAGATTTCTCAGTCGAATTGTGCATTCTACTTTTTAACTGGGGAGACCTTAGTTGCTGCCACTCTCTTCTAACTCTCCTTTTTTCTGACACAAGTTCTTCAATATCTGAGGAATAAATCCTATGATTCGCATATCTGTCCTCAGTATGACTAGAAGTAGCGTATTGCACCGCTTGTTTAATGTTACTGGTATCTTAAAGTGGTATTTTCCGTACAGTGTGTACTTAAATATTTTTTATATTTTAGCCAATTTACTCGCGACACTGTTAAAATTGAGTTATTAAAAAGCGATCCCATTTCCTGTAGAAAACATATGGAAATAATAGTAGGGGAGTGGTCAGAAGACAAGTCGAATGAGGGCTCCACCTGTATCCATTCGAGAGCGATGTTTTTGACAATTCCAAAATCAATAACATCTGTAATTTTTCGCCGATCTGTTGGCCAGTAGGTGGGATGCCCGCTTGAAATTACATCTAAGCCCATACGAGAAATAGTGTCATAAAGTACGCGACCTCTCGGTGAAATTAATCGTGAACACCAAAATGTGTGTTTAGCGTTATAGTCGCCAGCTGCAAAAAATCGAGGTCCCAATTGATTGAAAAAATTTAAATATATATGTTTTCTGATGCTGTAAATCGGGGCGGCGAGTAAATGGATGAAAAAACTAATTTGTTACGAAAATGTTCTACACAGATGTTTGTTGCTTGAAGATAATTCTCGCATGTGTCGTTCATCAAATAATGTTTGATTCTGGATTTTATCAGAATTCCCGAACCTCTACAAGCTCTTCCGCAAGGATATTTTTTATCGTATAGGATGTAGCCATTAGTCCTAAAGAAGCTAGTGGACGTCAGGTGAGTTTCAGCAATCATCATTATGTCGATGTCTTTAGCCTTCAGGAAGTATTCGAGCTCATTTTTATGTTGGCAGATGCCGTTAGTATTCCAGAAACAAATATTTAGGCAAATCATTTATTTAAAATAGCCTGTAAGATAGTAGACTGCATTTTCAGCATTTCCTGCAACATGGTGGTCATAGAGGTCGTAAAAGTGTTTATTGACTGAACAAGGGACTGCAATGTTGCCTCTATATTGCTAAAATGCGGTTCAGAAGTTTGATTTGTGGGTTTTGGGTTCAAGCTTGTTGTGCTAGATTTTACTACATTAGCATAAGATACTTGTTTTGAGCTTTTGGCATTAATGTGGCTGGTTGACTGGATTACCTGAGGAAAGCTATTGGTCGAGACGAAAAGTGATTGCTCGGATTGTTTTGGAGCAGCTGATGAATTTTTAACCATAGGATGTTTAAAATGGGCATACATAGGGCAGCCTCTATAATTTACAGTATGGTTTCCACCACAATTACTAAATTTTTTCACCATTGAGCTATTTTTTAGTTTATTGCATTGTGCATTGCCGTGGAGTTCAACACAAATGACACAAACTGTGGGCAACTTACAATAAGTTCTGGTGTGGCTGAATTCCTGGCAGTTCATGCACTGAACAGGCCCTGCACGCTTATGTGGTTCCTCTACAGTGATTCTGCGATGCAGAAGGTATCTGAGGCTGTAGATTGGATGGCCTTCGTTCTTTTTTAAAACCCCATCACGCGGTTCTAATTCCACCCTAAACATAGGCTGAAGAATTTTTTCACGGTTTTTAATATTACAGACGTTTTTGACTTCAAAATCTTTCTCTTCTAGGCCGGTCTTAACTTCATCAGAGCTTACGCAAGGATCAATACCTTTTATCACAATTTGAAGACCTTTTGCGCTTTTCAGTTGATATGTGTAGAAACTTCTTTTTTCTTTTTCTAACTCATTGGACAGTTTGCGGTACTCGTTTTCGCTTTTAACCTGTATTCTTGTTTCACTAATTTTTCCATGCTAAATCAATGTAACACTAAAGGTTTCTTCTCCAATTATCGAAACTATTTTCTTCACGAGTTTGCTGGAGGTGATTTTTTAGATTGAGTTGTGTCTTCCGTTTGAAGAATAGAAAATCTATTGCTCTCAGTTGGCTTACCAGAATTATTGTCTCTTGGCACTTTAGCTTTCGACGAGACTTGAGCAGACTTGGGGCTTCTCTGCCGCTTCACAACTGTGATATATATATCCATACCTACTTGTGTTTTCGGATTATTAACATTAATCGAGACAGGAGCAATTCTGATGTGACAACCATTACGGGAGATCCACAAGGGGGGCGGTTTTTTTCTTTTGTTGAGAGAAGGTTCTCCACAGATTTTCTTAAAGATTCTTCTTCAGCAATCCATGTTTCAGAATAACACCTTTGGCGAGCACTCATACAACTTTAATTTCAGTTGTCATGTAAATTGTTTAGATTTTTTTGTGTGTATTTTAATTTTATTTTACAAATAAATATTTGTTTTTAATTAATTAAAGAGAAAAATAAATTTTTATTTTGTTCTTAAATAAATTATAACTTTAAATGTCTCTACACTTATGCATTATACTGTGTTTGTTGATCTTCACCAACAACATAAACTTTATGCACTGCTCTTTAGTTTGTTTTTGTTCTTATTGTTAAAATTGTTTGAGAAGTTTTTATTCCCGTTGAATAATGTTAAGACATTACTACATACACCGTATGATGAAGTGCAAGTAGTTGCTGCTCTATAGGCAGAACTAGCTGGGGAAAAAGATAAACTAGTATGTATGTGTTCTTTGAAACAAATATGGTCTTACAAAGTATGCAAAAAGTATAATTTCTGGAAGAAATATTTAGTTGTAAAGAAAAGATATTTGCTAATACAAAATCTTGTTTAGCAAATGTAGTTAAGGGCGAAAGTTTAATACATTTCGTTACAAATATTACAAATTATTATCTCATTTCTGCCCGATATTAAGAGTTTTATGACTAATGTAAATACTCAAATTTTAAACTTTCAAAAACAGATGAATTTACAAGCATCGACAATAGATGCAATAATTTCAATGATTGAGGTATAAGCGAAACTGGATTCAAATAGTCAAATAAACATAATTTTCAATAATAAATCTACAATTTATTCAATAATTAATAAATCTTACTTCCCAAGTACTTGGAAATTGGTTAAGACTTTTATCCTTGAAAAAAAACAGGTTAAGAGCCAAATAACCCAAATAAGTTGCGTCCCATTAATATATTACCCAACATAAGCAAAATATATGAAATATGCGTTAATAATTCAATAAAAATAATTTGCAATATAAGAAACATAAGTAATGAAAAGCAGTTTTACATTCATACATTCCACAATTAACGATATAGATAAACTAACCTCCGACAGTAAATAGAATTGGCATACAAATTATTACACATGACCGTGTCTTATTGCCATAGAGAAAGCTTTATATAGTATATGGAATGCAGGTCCAATACATACAATTTTTCAATACAAACTTCCTTATTAATATATAATATGGTAAGTGACCCAGCCTGTTACCTAAATATGTGTAGCCACAAAGTCACTATAATTTACAGCAAGTAACTGTAAACTCACCGATTCTGCTTAATTTTTATATTTTAGATCTGCTACATCTTACAGACAATATATTTTCTTGTGCAGATCATATAATTATGTATAATGCAGACAACACAATAGAAAAAATTAGTTCCAACCTTCAAAATACTTACAATAATGTCGGAAAATATGCAGTTGATTGGAACATGAAAACTAATACTCAAAAATGTAAAACAATTCTATTTAGGCCGCCTGTAAATAAATGTAATAGAAATATCCAAAAGAATTTGAAAGAATTTGAAGTTTGAAATAAAATCGCATAATCGCGAATAAGAACGTCATTAAATGTATAGATACATTTTTATATTTTGTGTATATTGTGTGTAAAAGAAATGCTTTCGAAGGCTAGGAAGGACTTTAGTATATACAAACAATTATTTTACATAAAATATATAAAGCCTCAAATAGAAATAATAATTTTTTAATCACTAATAAGATCAGTTTTAACATACGCATGTTCAATTTGGTTCAATGTATATCCCTCAAACATGAAGAAGTTAGGAGTTTTTGAAAGAAAATAAATGAGGGTCTCCAAACCGTTATTTAGAATAATAATCTCATAATGGCTCCTTTCTATACATATAAGACAACTATATAAGTCAATGTGATTGCATTTTGTTTGCTCTTCTTCAGCGTACTTTCTGTATTCCATACTTTGTTTTAGTTAACTCTGGTTGCAAGTTACTTTTATCGTGTAAGTCAGTCAGTTTATTGCACTCGCATAGTTCGATTAAATCAGAATTCTCCCAACATTGTTGGCCCTTCGAGCCGGATCGGTCTATAATTATTTAAGCAATTTAGAAAAGCATTTATCCTAAGAAAACCAAAGAATTTTGGCAGTCGGTCAGATGTATTAGGTATAGATTCAACAAAGAGAATTCATAGCGGTTTCCACATCATCATTATCATCGTCATAATTATTGTTTGCTACCTGTATTTTGCTGACTACTCCTTTCTGCGTATATCGCTCTGCCAGTATCTACGACTGTGTGCTTAACTTACTGCTCTTTGCTGTTATTCTCGTACTTTCATACATACACATCATCATCAATGATATTGGTGGCTATCTAAACAAGTGCTAATAATCTTTATCTTATATTTATCCCTTGAGAATTGGCGGATTTCTAAATAATTACTGCCTTTGCAATCTTTCTCTAAATATTTTGATTGCGAATTAAGTTAATGTGTATATGTATGTATATTTTCCTAGTAAATAAATACAAAATCATTCACAATTTGTAACAATCAAGCTATAATTATACAAATTATCTCATTGTGGACAGGCTTACCAAGTTGAAAACTTTAAATATTTACAATCCTGGTGTTACCTCCAAAATTTTAATATTGTTTGCTGTACGATTTACGGGGTTTTTAAAATTTTTTGTTTGAAACTTTTAACTTCAGTTAGGTGATGTGCGTTTATTATTTGGCTTAAATTTATTTATTGTATTGTATAGTAAGCACTGTATTGAATTAGCGTTTTTATAATGGTGATAGTTTATATTACTAATACTTTTGGATAAAGGGCGTTATTCAACCACCATTTTATAAAGATATCTTCGTATACCACAGTATATTTAAAATATTTGACTCAATCTTTAACAACAAATGGACGACGAGTAAAAGTACATGAGCGTGCAAGGCGTCTAAGTATGACGTGTTGAACACATAAGAAGTCACAAATTACATTTTGGCAAGTAAAGTGGTGAAAGTCTAAAATAAAACGCAATTTTTTATTGTAATGTAATATTATAATATTTTATTGTAATGTAATAAAAAAAAATTGTAAAAGACCTATACCCTGCTTAAGTCCTAGTGCTGCTCTAAATAAGTTCGTTCATACATACAGCACAGTACACGAATACACGATTACAAATACTGCCAGCTGCAACTGTGGCCGTGTATGAAGCTATATAATTATATTAAAGATGACAGCTACATTTACATATATTTCAATAATGCCAGTAATACGTTAAGATATACTCAATCAATTAACGATTCTTTACTTCTTTATATAGCAGTTTTAAAGCATAATTTGATTGAATAATACCTGTCAAGGAAAAGGTTTACATTCTAATCAAACGTTTCTTAAAGTTTAAATTCAATTGCATACCTTCTTCAAATGGCAGATGTGTATTTCTTCCGATCACATAATTTTGCCATATTTTCAATATTTCATTTTGTATTTGTAGCGACAAGCCGATTTTTTTAGAGTTGCTATATTACCAAATACTATGCGTTATAATGCACAAAAAATAGTTTTAACTTAAAACTTGGAAAGCCATTCGTGATATTGGAATCGGTAATGCTAAAAAATAAATAAATATCTCTTCCACTCAAAGAAATAGAAGCTTCTATAACTTTAATTCAACTCTAATTGATAGAGATGGTGTGGGAACCAACTTTCAGTTTTCGTGTGTCACTCGAAATTACGTTTTCTTAGCAAGCTCCGAAATAAAGTCGAACTTGGTAGGCACCGACAGCATACACCCAAAATTTGTTAGACTTCTTTTGCCTATTATTCTCCTATAAATCACACATCTTTTTAACACTATAATAATGACAAGCTTTTATAAATTAAATTGGAAAAACGCTAAAATTGTACTATTACCCAAACGCAAATGTAAATATAGAGCAATTGGTGTTTTGTGTTATTTTTCAAAGTTTCAGGAAAAACTATTATATAAAAAATGCACCACTAAACAATTGATCACGACCTATTGTCAAATGTAAAATTTGGCTTTCGCCATGAACATAGTTGTGTTACTAGTCTGGGGTCTGGCCATACTTCATATGTTACTTATGTTAAAAGTGAAACATGCATATATCGTAAAGAAAAAGAAGAAAATTACGACAATATATATATAACTATATATCTAAATAAAGAAAATATTACTTTGTTCAAAAACTGAAATTAAGAAATTCAAGTTAAGAAAAAGGGTGAAATAAAAATTTTGTGAAACTAGAAGCATTGCAGTTAAATGATTGATTTTAGAGAAAGTTATTTCAGGGACGTGAGGCATGTACAAAAAACTGCCACTCATACACTAGAAGTTGATGCCGTTGAATAATGATGTCTCTATTCCTGAATGATTTGAAAAAGTGTGTTCATTCATACAGATGTGTTTGTCTTTTCGAATTAAGTATTTTGTACAGAAATATAAGGGTACGAATTTTTATTTTTATAGTTTTAGAGAAGAAACTTCATAAAGATTATCTTTAACATTGGAAACGTGTTCAAATTTTCTAAGTCCGTACACGTATCTTATTATGTTGTTAAACGTTACATTTAAGTTTCTTAAACATCTCGCATCCGTACAACGTAAAGGACAGCAGGTGCGTTTTTGGCCAGTAATATTCTAATGTTCAAAGGAGTGAAATATTGTGTGGACTATAACGCCCGTGACTTTACAAAAGTTTTCCCTACAACCGTGCTTTTGTGGTCTTTCCATGCTAATTTATTGTTCAAAATAACTCCTAAACTTTTAGCTTTAGGTACGATTTTCTCACCAATAATAGGGGGAATGGGCCAGTGCACTCAGGGCAAAGTTGTTGATTGCTCTCAACCTGGCGAGAAGCCAGCAGCGATCCCTGAAAATGGACTGGTCAAGCTGACATACTGCCTCCCCGTGGCGCCCCTGGATAGCCCCTACAGCACCCGCTCAGAGGTGAACCAAAGTGTGCAGCGAATCCCCTCTGTCCAGGGGTCTAAACCAGGACCCGGTCCTCCAGGTTTCGGGGGTTGTGCGTGGGGGTAACTTCCCTACCGTGTAAAAACACACTAGTTTCGACACAACAACAAAGAATAAATATAAATATGGATGACTTTATTGCTGACGACCAGGAACAACGAAATAAGGATAACGATTTTCGGTTCTGCACGTGGAATGTCAGGTCCCTGAACAGACCACGTGCAGCCGATGAACTTGCGGAGGCCCTGGAAGCCTATAAGGCTGACATCACCGCCATCCAGGAAGTGCGATGGGATGGGCCAGGCAAAAAGAAAGTGAGAAACTGCGACATCTACTACGGTGATTGCTACAAAGAGCGGCGACAGTGCCTGTTTGGATGCGGGTTTGTTGTTCGAGGCAGACTTAGGCAAAAAGTCTTAAGCTTTAAATCCGTGAGTGAACGCCTCATTACAATCCGCATCAAGGCTAGGCTCGGCAACATTAGCCTAATCTGCGCCCACGCCCCTACGGAGGATAAAGATGACGACAGCAAGGATGACTTTTATAATCTCCTAGAAAGAACATACGATCAATGCCCCAGCTACGACACCAAGATCATCCTAGGAGATTTCAACGCAAAGCTGGGCAAGGAAGACATCTTTGCTAGAGTCATCGGGAAACACAGCCTGCATGACGACACATCGGATAACGGACTCAGGCTGCTAGATTTTGTAACGGGGCGCAATCTCACTGTAGCAAGCACGCGATTCCCTCACTTCAACATTCACAAAGGGACCTGGCGGTCCCCTGATCAATTAACCGTCAACCAAATTGATCACATTGCGATCGACGGCAGACACTCCTCCAGTATTCTTGATGTCCGAACATTCCGAGGAGCCAACATTGACTCCGATCACTTCCTTGTTGTAGCCAAGGTAAGATCACGGATATCAGTAGCAAACCGCAGTAGAGCACGACCACAACAGTTTGACGTCGCAAAGCTACAATCGCAATCGACCGCTGGGAAATTTGCCGATCTAGTCTTCCTTAAGCTCTCAGAGAGTCCAGCCCTGCCAGGCGAAACAACCGATGAGGAATGGAACCGTTGCCAAAATGCCATCAGAGATGCTGCCTCTGATGTATTGGGTTTTAAAATGCCACCCGGGAAAAACCCATGGTTTGACGACGAGTGCAGGCAGGCACATTCAGCGAAGCTAGCAGCGTATAAGGCGACGTTGGAGAGAAGGACGAGGGCAGCTCGTGAGCTCTACGAACGGAAGAGAAGGGAAGAACACCGGCTTCTCAAAAAGAAGAAGAAAGAGCACGAGAAGCGCGCGATCGAGGAACTGGAGAGGTGTTACGGCAGGAATAATATCCGAAAGTTTTACCAACGGGTAAAACAACTATCCAATGGATATAAGCTTCGAACAGAAGCCTGTCGTGACGAAGAGGGACAAATCGTAGTAGAGCCGCAATCGATGCTGAGAATCTGGAAGGATCACTTCTGCAGACAGTTTAACGGCGAACAAAACACCGATTCCATCGCCAGGCAGAATATTCCACTACAGATAACGGACGATGATGGTAGAGAATTCCGTCCCCCCGACCTGAATGAAGTCAAGATATCGAGATTGAAATCACATAAAGCTGCAGGAGCGGACGCACTGTCCGCGGAACTATTTAAGGCAGCCGGAGATGAACTGGTTGGGCGCATGCACCAGCTTATCTGTAAGATATGGTCGGAGGAAAGCATGCCCGACGAGTGGAATCTCAGCATCGTTTGCCCGATCCACAAAAAAGGAGACCCCTTCAACTGCGCCAACTACCGAGGAATAAGTCTCCTGAACATCGCCTACAAGATCTTCTCTGCCGTTTTGTGTGAGCGCCTGAAACCATTCGTGAACAGTCTGATAGGTCCTTATCAGTGTGGTTTCAGGCCGGGGAAGTCCACCATCGACCAAATTTTCACACTACGGCAGATCCTGGAAAAGACCCAAGAAATGCAAATCGACACCCACCACCTATTCGTCGATTTTAAGGCCGCATATGACAGTGTGTATAGGGACGAGCTATACGAAGCCATGTCTAGTTTTGACATTCCTACTAAACTCGTCAGGCTGTGTAGGATGACGATGGAGAACTCTCGCTGCTCCATCAAGGTCGGTAACGAATTCACCGAGACCTTCAATGTCAGAAGGGGATTTAGACAAGGCGACGCACTGTCATGTGACTTTTTTAACATAATTCTTGAGAAGATCGTGCAAAACTCACACGCCAACAACAGAGGCACGATCTTCCAAAAGTCCGTGCAACTGCTAGCATACGCTGACGACATTAACGTGATTGGTCGAACACAGCGAGCCGTCACTGAAGCGTTTGCTGGTATTTCAACGGAGGCGGCCAAAATGGGTCTAGCGGTGAACGAGGGCAAAACGAAGTATATGCTGTCATCAAAAAAGGACGCGCAACACCGACGACTGGGCCCGAACATCACCATAGGCAGCTATAACTTCGAGGTAGTGAAGGACTTCGTCTACCTTGGCTCCCAAGTCAACAGTATGAACAACATCAGTACCGAGATCAAACGCAGAATAACTCTTGCCAATCGCTGTTTCTTTGGGCTCAAGAGGCAATTGAGTAGTAAGGCCCTTTCTCGAAAAACCAAGTTGACACTATATACCACTTTGATAATCCCTGTACTTCTTTATGGCGCAGAAGCATGGACGGTGTCGAAGGCGGATGAGGAAGTCCTTGGTATTTTCGAGAGAAAAGTTCTGCGTTCAATCTTCGGCCCTGTTTGCGTTGATGGTTTCTGGAGAAGAAGATTCAATCATGAACTGTACGGGTTGTACAGCGACATGAGCCTAACCAGGCGCCTACGGATCCAACGGCTAAGATGGTTGGGCCATGTAGAGCGCATGGAGAATACTGCTCCGACCCGTAGAATCTTCGATTCCGAACCTGTGGGACAACGCAGTAGAGGACGCCCACGGAACCGATGGCGCACACAAGTGGAGAGGGACCTCAACCAACTTGGTGTGCAAAATTGGAGAACGCTGGCTAAAGACCGTGCCAGCTGGAAAACTTTGTTGGTTGAGGCCCAGGTTCACCACGGACTGTAGCGCCAAAAGAAGAAGAAGAATAGCAATGTCTTCAGAAATGACGGGGTTAATAAGTTTGTTTAGATACTATTAAGCATTTTGATTTGCTGGGATTTAAGCGGAGTCTATTCGCATTTAGTTTGCCATGTAAATAGGCATAAACAAATAATAAAATAATCTTAAATCTTAATAATATAAAAAAATCGAAAAAAATTTTACTTACTTGTTTTTTATTTTTATAAAGTTTTTATTTCAGAAGAAAGGAGAAGTACTTTGAACTGAAAATTTATGATTTTGTGAATCTAAGCAGCTGAAACATGTACAAATATTTTCTACTTTAGAATGCTGTTGACATACCGCGCATGAACATTTTGATTATCGCAATCTAATCTTTATAAGATTTTTTCACTTCCCGTTGCGCCTTCCTTAGAGTCTTTCTTTTTCTCCAGGGTATCAGTTCCGCTTCTAGAAGTGGAGGGGGTCCGTCTCTTGAGACAACATTTGATTGATACAATCTCGACATCAGCTTTGTTTTTACTATAAAATAAAATTGTTTCTGGTTTCTTCTTCGCATCTGTCCGTTTGGGTATAGTGGAAAGAAGATTTACGCATTTATTCGTTTTTGAAATATAGCTAAAAATTTTAATCAAATTTTCATGAAAGTGAAGTATGTTTTCTCATTTCTATAGGGATGCATATTTTGTTAAAGCAAATAGTACCAACGAATGCTACATCAAGTATTGTAAGGCGTTTTACTCCTTCTAGCGACGTGAAAAATGATCAGAAACAATTCTTTGGCCACTATTTGCGGATGATTGCAGTATAATATTTTCCTCTTGATTGACTTCATGTTTTGCTCCTTTTTTTCACCTATGTATAGTTTTGGTTCCAACTACTTAGTTTT
Organism: Epicampocera succincta; assembly: GCA_932526305.1. Classification (NCBI taxonomy): domain Eukaryota; kingdom Metazoa; phylum Arthropoda; class Insecta; order Diptera; family Tachinidae; genus Epicampocera; species Epicampocera succincta. The sequence continues at coordinate 27,576,050 of OW052037.1, forward strand.
TGAGTCGCATTGCCACTGTTTAAGCGAGTTCAACAGTATTTACATTTTTGTTGCGGGCCAATCGCAGCCAGAAGAGAGCCGACCCCGTAAGAAGAGTTCTACACCAAAACTTTCCACAGGAAAAGAAATTCGAAAGGGTATGTACGGTGTCAAATTATATTTTGTGCGGTTACAATATTCCGTATAGGCAAACACAAATTTTACATGCTTTCATATTTACATATGTATTTTAATGTAAAGTATCACAAAAAAATAGGCAAGTAAAACTTTCCACAGTAGAAAACAAAGTTAAAAAATCGTTTCAAACAACAGACTTCAGCAAAATTAAATTCCAACCCGAAAATAAAAGTACCATCACTATTGCACGGCATATAAACACCAGCGAAAAAGTTCTTCACTGTTTCGATTTAACATAATTCCCATAAATAGAAAGTCAAACATTCATTGTAAATTGTTGAGATAACGCGGCAATCCACCAATTATAAATTTAATAACATATGAACAATTTAAAAGGTTGAAGAAAATATGTAGGTGCAACTGCAAACAAAAGTACTGTTGTTACTTTAAAAATTTTAACAAAAATAAAAAAATCGCAAACAACAAATTTATAAAAAATTCCGGTGCAAAAAAGAATCACCAACAGCAACAAACACTTAACAATTCTGCAAATACAAAGCAAGAGTTCCACATACAGGAAAAAACGGGATATAAAAGGTGAGTGGGAATTTAAATAAATTTCAAAAATATTCAGTCTAACATAAAATCCGGTGAACAATGCATTTGGTGGCAAATTGTTTTGGCAGGGTGTTTTTTTAGAGGTATAGAACTTCGAATTGAAATAAAACACAAGAAAATCGTTTTAATGTCCATCAATTTGGCTTTATTGGAAGGATAATTTTATGCCATTAATGTTTAAATATGATTTCGGGCATGTGGCCGCCGCGGCTGGCTCGAATAAAGCCAATTCTACAGGTCCAATTTTCAACCACTTTTTCGAGCATATGGGGCCGTATGTTGGCAATAACGCCACGAATGTTGGCTTCCAAGTCCCCTAACGTTTCTGGTTTGTTGGCGTAGACGAGCGACTTCACATATCCCCAAAGAAAATAATCCAATGGTGTCAAATCACACGATCTTGGTGGCCAATTGACAGGTCCATTCCGCGAAATTATGCGCTCATCGAATGTTTCCTTCAATAAATCGATTGTGACGTGCGCTGTGTGGCATGTAGCGCCGTCTTGTTGGAACCACAACTCATCCACATTCATGCCATCCAATTCGGGAACAAAATAGTCGGTTATCATGGCTCTATACCGGTCTCCATTAACGGTAACTGACTCTCCAGCATTATTTCGGAAGAAGTATGGCCCAATGACTCCACCAGCCCATAGAGCACACCAAACAGTCAGTTTTTGTGGATGTAATGGCGTCTCAAGGGTCTCATGTGGCAATTTTGCTTGCTGACGTAGCCATTCAACAAAAAATGAGCCTCATCACTGAACAAAATTTTGCGATGAAAATCAGCATCGAGATCAATCTCATTTTCGGCCCATACACCAAAATCACGACGCATTGCATGGTCTCGCGGCTTTAATTCTTGCACAAGCTGGATCTTGTAAGGTCGCAAGCCAAGATCTTTGCGCAAAATCTTCCATAAAGTTGATGGACAAAGCTCCAATTGCTGTGCACGGTGGCGAATCGATTCATTCGGGTCCTCTTCAACACTTTGCTCTACAGCGGCAATTGTTTCTTCGGTGCGCACTGTTCGACGTCTCTGCGGATGCGTATTATCACATAGAGTAAACGTAGTGCGAAAACGATCCATGGTTAACCGAATTAATTGCTCTGATGACCATAAAATGGACGGAGCTTGCGGTAAACTTCGCGAACTGAACCATTATTTTCGAAATAAATTTGCACGATTTGCAAGCGTTGTTCTTTTGTCAACCTGTTCATGATGAAATGGCAAACCAAACTAAATATTAATCACTTGACAGCTGACAAAATGGCCGCCAGTTAAAAAAGTTATGCCAACTTAAAGTTCTATACCTCAATAAAAAACACCCAATACAAACAAACCACGTTTACAAAATTTTAAGCATACAGCGCTGGAAGTTGGAATACAGTAACTAATTTTTCAGAATCTTGCTTAGAAAATTGCGTTCAGCGGTAAGAATAATTTTTAAACTGTTTTAAGTTTTCATCCCGTCGCTCACACTAGAAGCAGATTTATTATTATTGAACATGTCAAATAAAAGTAAGTAAAGTTTGACATCAATCAAATAGATGCGCTCTGCAAGAGCTTTGGAGCAATGCCGAGAGAAATTTTAGAGTTATGTACCTTATTTACAAGTCGCAATTGAAGAAATAGAAAAGAAATGGCAAAAATTAAGTGAGTCTTACGAAAGCTATATTATTGGACTAGAAGGCGACGCTGAAGTAGCTATAATAGGATGTTCGATAAGGCTCATAAAATGAAGGCAAAAATTATTGGTTTAATCGCGTCCACGACGACAGCAAATCAAAATGGGACAGTAAGTGTACAGCAGCATACAAAGACACTTAAGTTACCGCTATGTGAGACTGAAGTAGAAAGACGAGGGTGAAGGTCAACCAAATCGTAACTTTTCCTTGGCCTGGGAAGCATTAAAAATCGTTTTGATATTCCTCGTTTTTTGGCGCATCAGCAAATGAAACAAATGTTTGGCACTCAAGCCATTCAGAATGAAAGCGCGAAATGTATAAGACAAAATCAGAGCACGCTTAACGACAGTTTAGCTATTTTTGACTCACTAGAGTTAACAAATTCCCGGGATGCCATATATATTTATTAATGCGTCTCAAAACTTCCTGAGGAAACCGTGCGAGCCTGGGAAGATCAATTGAGGGACCACAAGAATTGGCCTACTTGGCAAGAAATGTCTGATTATCTTTCAAAAAGAAATGAAATATTAGAGACAGTTGCGGATATGAAAAAATCTCATGGCAAAGAAATTCTCGGGTCGAAAAATCAAGCATTTCACTCTCCAATACAGCAAGAAAAGGTAAAATTTATTTATAGATTCTGTGTTAACTGCTTATCCCCAAATCATTTTAAATCTAAGCGCAAACCTTTGTACGAGATGCAATCAAAAGCATCATATAGAGGAAAAGCTATTTTACCGATTTCAGAGCTCAAAATAAAAGCGTGCAACGAAACGACGAGAAGCCGAGCAGATCTGACATGCAACGGTGTGATGAATCGTATGAGCACACAGAGTCAAAGCCCACCATGAAAGAAACACCAACATGCCCTATTCGAACTTATTTTTCTCGGAATGATGGAACTACGATTCTGCCTACAGCACTAATTAAGCTCACACATATAGGTGAGCAATACCTGATATGTGAGCTTACCGCCCTTTTGGATGCCAGCTCTGTAAGAACTTTTATTTCCACATGAATCCAACAAAATGTATCTATCCCTGTGAGAAACTTTGATTTACAAATATCAGGTCTTGGCGGAACCGTGGTAGGAAAATCCAAAGGAATATGTTCCGTAGTATCCAGAATCTCTGACTTTACCCTAGCGTATGTAGTGCCAAAGCTGTCAAGATTGATTCCGTCCAAGTCTAGAAAGACAAGAACTTTTGGAGAAATTGATGGCTTAAATCTAGCAGATCCCGATTTCTTTAATCCAGCAGCTATCGATGTGATAATTGGCAGTGATTACTTACCGCTTATAAACCAGGTGGGCGTGAAACATAACATATTAAACTGTATAGAAGCAAGAGAATCGCTGTTTGGATGGTATTTGTTGGGGCCGGTTCTAAACAACTATATAAAAGTATTTTACATTGCCGTGCATCTCGTGGATGACAAGTGTCAATTCCTTTGAGTTTTTTTATTTTTTATTTTGTATTAAAAATAAAAACAACTCTCAATGGAATTAATAATACTTGAACAAAATCCGTAGTTCTTCCCACATTTTGGCGTGAGAATTACCGCGTCTGCTTAATTCATAGCCAAATTGAAACAAAATATTTATTTACACGCGCTAAATGAAATAACTAGTCAGACATTGGAGAAATTTAATATCTGTTTGGGCTGTGCGGTCAGTGGGAAAATAAGGTGCTTCTTTAATTCACCAGCCAGACAATTATAAAATCCAATATCTGTTTTCTGCTACCGGTGGGAAAATAATTAGTGCGGCAGAAGAGTGAATGTTTTCCGGCCTGCTAAAAATTCTCCGTGTCATTTTACGGTTTAAAACTTGGCATTATTATTAATTGTATTGCAATTTGTTTTTATTAATTATGAAACCAATTTTTTACTTTTAATTTGTATTTGTGAATCTTGTATTCTTTTATTATTTGTCTTTGTAATTTTGTTTCTTTAAATACAATGCATTTTCAAAAAAATTTATGAGTGAACTTTTGTCAGTTTGTCACCAGGTTATCGCAGTGTTATAAGGATGAGCAAGGCAAACGAGCCTGCGCTTAACATTTTGGCGACCGTGACAGGACACTGGGTTTAGGAAACCTTTAAGTCCTTTAAGCGAACAATTCAAAACTAATATACCCGCAGCCAACCATGAAGTACAGGCGCCCAATCGCAGACAACGTTGCATCAGAACCAACAAGCAGCCTACTACAACTCTATAGTCTCTCCCAAAGACATCAACAAAGCAATATGGGAACCGCAGAGCAGCTTCTTCACCAACTGAAGGAGACCGGCGAGCGTATCGCCACCATCATCCGCAACTTTACCAAGGATCTAGCTAGCCGCAAAACCCCAACGTACTACAAAGAACGATTGTCACGGCTGACCACAGCTTGGACAGAATTCGAGGAGACAGATACCAAATTACGGACTCTAAAGGATATTGATATGGAGGATGAATACTTTACTGTAGACCGCTATAATCAAATCCAGTCAATGACATATAAATATATAGCGCTGATGGAACACGAGCTCTCTCACCAAGGCAATGGAGCAATCGCCAAAAACCCTAATGACCCACCGTCAAAAGGGGGCAACCAGCCCGAAAGTATTAAAAAGCCCCCGTCCACGAAACCACAACCTACAAGTGGCCACGATGGTTTAATCAGCTGCTCCCTAGGAAAGAGGTCAGGTCATGGGCCTTATTACGAGGTGAAAATAGTCACCATCACTAAACTATGGCAGCAGCTAGAACTACTTAATGATGATCTGTTGGATAAATATCCCGATCCAGACCTCGCTGGTTAGGACACAAGCAGATACATCCACCTCGAACAAGCCGCTCAGTTAGCGATCATCCAGCTTACCACGGCTAACAAAAATCACAACTCATCCACAGAGACTATGGCTAGACCATCTCCCCTACCATTACCCACAATCACTATCTATAAATTTGAAGGTGATTATATGAAATGGACATCGTTTTCTGACTTATTTAAGAAAACTGTTTATGAACAACAGATGTCAGACGCTCACAAAATGTATTATCTAAAGGCCAACGTTACTGGTGAAGCAGCGAAGCTTATTAATCATCTTGCTGTTACTGCAGACAATTACAAGGCCTTTTGGTAGTTACTAAAGGATCGGTATGATAATACCGACCTAGACCAACAATCCGGTGCATCGACATTAATGGCCGTTAAGCGATTGCACGATACAACGAGGGAATGTCTGGCAGCTCTTTCTAATATGGGGCTCCAAATCTCGACATTGGATCCACTCCTACTCCACCTTCTGGTAGAAAAGTTGGACAAAAAACTACCCAAAGGAAATGCAACCAGTCAGCCAATTTCTTACTTTTCTGGAGAACTACTTCCACACTCTGGAGGCAATGGGATACAAAGAGAAGCCCAATTCTCCTGCTAGCAAAACATGCACACTTACGCCACATCTCCGCCATGAGAACCAACGATGCCTAGTTTACAAGCAGGACTATCACCCATTGTATAGATGCAGAGAATTCATCCAGCTAAGCCCTGCAAACAGACTAAACTTGATACAGAAACAGAAGCTGTGTGTTAATTGTTTTAGTAACAATCATTGGAAAACCAAACAGTGGAAAAATGCACAACATCCTGGTACACTTGGACCAAGTCCCAAAAAAGAATTCAATATTCAGGAAGCGTAACAAATCAAAAGTGGAAACAGAGTCAGCCAATGAAGCAGGTACAACGAACAACTCGTCGACACAACACGCGATATCTCTAGTCAGCACACCAACAGAAGTTGAAAGCATGGCGGAAATTTACACTAACAAAAGACCATATGTTCTACTAGGAACAGCTTTGCTAATGGTTTGGAAAGGCTAATGGTTTGGAAACTGAATGCAAGGCAATCCTTGATTCAGGATCAGGATTCAGGAAATTTGATCACAGAACGATTAGTCAACCGGCTTGGACTACCAGCAACGACTACTTCTGTTGCAATCAACGGTATTGGAAAAAACCGTACCAAGGTGCAACAACGAATCAATAGTACGGTACAATCTCGGCTCATCAATTTTTCAACACGGCTTGAAGCATTCGTATTGCCGCAAATTATTTCCCCTCAACCCGCTCAATTGCTTACAATTGACAGGTGGTCAATTCCCAGCAAAGTAGCATTAGCCCACACAACCTTCAACCGTCCAGAAAAAATCGATATTTTGTTAGGGGCGGAATATTATCATCAACTACTCACGATCGGACAAATTAAATTAGTCAGGGACCTTCTACTGCTACAAAATACAACTTTCGGCTGGATCGTATCGGGAAAGGTATTTGGTGAACAGCTCTCATCAGCAATCTGCGGAGTTTTAACTGAAGAAGATAAAATGAATACAGCTATGAAGCGATTTTGGAAACTCGAGGAGGTTGATGGAAGAGAAAAGAATTTATCACCTTATGATGCACAGTGCGAAGCACATTTCAATCAGCATACCACACGTAACAATGAAGGTCGATTCATAGCACGACTGCCGTTTTGTGCTGAAACATCTTTATTGGGGCCCTAACATAGTTTCGCTTTTAACCGTTTCCTCACACTAGAACGTCGATTATCAAAAGACGCTTCATTGAAGGAGCAATATGCGCTATTTATGAAAGACTATAAAACAATGCGGCACATGTTGAAAATCAATATAGACGAAGTAAAGGGTCTTAACTACTTTATTCCTCACCACTGCATTTTGCGACCCGAAAGTAGTACAATTAAACTCAGAGTAGTCTTCGATGCGTCAGCAAAAACGTCCTTAGGAAAATCCTTAAATGATCTTCTGCACACTGGACCACCACTACAAAATGATCTGTTTACGATTCTATTGCGGTTTCGGCTGCCGCGTTTCGTATTCACAACAGATATATAAAAAATGTACCGCCAAATCTATATCCACTCCAAGGACCGACAGTACCAGATAATCCTCTGGCAAAATCATGCTTTTGAGCCCATTAGTTATTTCCAATTAAATACCGTTACCTTTGATACTAGACCAGCACCATATCTAGCAATCAAATGTTTGAAGGAAGTAATCCAGGATAATAAGATGCAAGCTCCTTTAGCAGCCAGTTTCTTGGAAGAGAACTTTTATGTCGACGCGGGTTGGGTGGAGCTGATAGCTTGAATACTCAACGCCAGCTGCAAGACATCCTGGTTAAGTACGGGTTTCATCTACGAAAATGGTGCGCTAATCATGGCCAGCTGCTCCGCAACATTCCCAGTTATGACCAGGAAGTCAGTCTTGACTTGTCAGACGAAACTGATTACACGAAAACACTGGGATTGGTATGGGTACTTAAAGATGACCTACTTAAAATCAAGGTCAACATTCAAACAATTAAACCGTGACTAAAAGAACAGTCACGTCCGACTTGGCGCGTATCTTTGATCCACTAGGAATACTGTCGCCAGTAGTTCCCAGAGCAAAAATGTTTCGCCAGGAATTATGGACCTTGAATCTTTCATGGGACGAGGCTGTTCCTTCAGAATTTGATTCACACTGGCGAACCTTTCGAAGCAACCTAAGTGAACTTGAAAGCTTTCAGGTGGATCGGCATATCTATAAAGGAGCTCTTCCTAGCAAGACTCAACTTCATGTTTTTACCGATGCCTCAGAAAAGGCGTATGGCGCTGCAATATATGTGAGAGCAATTCTACCAAACAAAAGAATAAGAGTATACTTGTTATGTGCGAAATCACTGATAGCTCCACTCAAGCAGCAAACGCTGCCTAGACTGGAACAACGTGCCGCACAGTCGGGTGCTAACTTGGGTGCAAAAGTGAAACTAGACTTGAATATGAATACAACGCCAACATTCTATTGGTCCGACTCAAAAATAGTCTTATCATGAATAAATTCAAGATCTTCTTCATTTCATACACGCTACCTGAGCATTGGCGACATGTGAGTTCTAAAGATAACCTAGCGGACATCATATCAAGAGGATTGGATCCACAACAGTTACAGCATACACGCCAATGGATGTATGGGCCTGCCGCCAAATGGCTATTAAGAAATTCATTTAATTTGTTTTCATTATTTATTTTACATTTTTGATATGTTTTATTTTAAATTGATTTGATTTGAATTTAAAATTGTTTGCCGTAATTATGAACCCCTTAATGTTGTCTTATTTTTCTTATATCCTTAAATTTTGGTGATGGTTATGTAAACGTTGCTGCTCTTTTTTACATTGATCTACCTGCAGTGCTTTGCTTCGTTAAGTTAATACCGTTGGGTTTAATGTGTTATACTAATACACAACTGAGTAGTTGTCCAACGAAATATTTATACAAGCAAATTAGTTTGTAAAGGAAAACCACTGCGGTAAGTCATTGTGATATTACATATTTTAATTCTTGTGATTAATTTTAAGTTTTTTAGAAATAAACGCACGCGCACAAACGCACACACGCACTTTATTATAAAATAATTTGTTTGGTTTTTTGGTGTTGTTAAATTCGCCCCTTTGCAAAACTGCAGTCGCAGCCAGTGACAGGCCATTATTTCTTCATGGAGACGAGAAACATTTGCCTCTCAGTTTTGGCCTAGATCCTAATTCGACGATCCCTGAACAGAAGCAAGGATCTTACAACTCACTCATTGCTGTCAATAGTCAAAACTTTTTGCGCATCATTAACCACCGAAATTCACTCCAACGTATCATAGGATACATTTTAAGATTCATTAAAAACGCCAGAACTTTCAAGCCCGAACGATAAACACAACACACTCTCACACCTCTTGAATTTCACGATGCGCTTGCTATCATTGTTCGAACCACCCAACTATGCGCGTTCACAGAAGACATTCAACAGCTGCAACAGAAAAAGGAACTTAAAGGATCGAGTCAAATAAAAAGCGTATCCCTATTTTTAGACGAATATAACATTCTAAGAGTCGGAGGCAGATTAGAAGCATCCACATTACCGTTCAATGCCAAACATCCAATGTTGCTTCCTTATAGCGACACAATAAGTAAACTAATATTTGAGTCGATACATAAGGAAAACAAACAATGAGGCCCTGGAGCACTTCTAGCAATCGTAAGACAACGTTTTTGGCCCATTAAAGGCAAACATTTGGCTCGGGAAACTGTGCATAAATGTGTGACATGTACACTAGAAAAATCAATACTTTTGCAGCAAATGATGGGAAACTTGCCAGAAGCAATACCCTTTATTAATGCAGGAGTTGACTACTGTTGTCCAATATAGGTTCACTTTAAAACCCGAGGAAAACCACCCCAAAAGGCGTATATTGCAATATTCAGTTGCTTTTCGACAAAAGCAGTTCCCCTGGAGCTTGTAACAGACCTTACAACCGACGCCTTCATTGAAGCGCTCAAAAGATTCATCGGCCGAAGGGTCACTGTCAGCATGTCTACTGTGACAACGCAACAAACTTTGTGGAAGCTCGCAATCAATTAGAAGAGTTGTCAACTGCTCTTTTCGCCACAGCTGCTCAAAAAAAGGTGCAACAAGAGTGTGCCAGCAAAGGCATCAGTTTTCAGTTCATACCCTCACGAGCCCCGCACTTCGGCGGAATATGGGCGGCTGCAGTCAAATCCGCGAAAAAGGTTACTTGTTAAAGATATAGCAAACGCGTCTCTGACCTATGAAGAAATGGAAAATGTGATCATAGAAATCGAAGCAATCCTTAATTTGAGACCAATTGCACCGTTGCCGAATAATCCGAATAATGAGGCTGCACTAACACCAGGCGACTTTTTGATTGGTGAACCTCTTACGGCACAAGTGGATGCAACTGTCAGGTAAACTTCAACAACTCTTAAAAAACGATGGGAGTTAGTGTCACAAATAAAACATCAATTTTAGAAACGATGGTCGCAGGAATAAGTGGCAAACCTAGGCTTAAAATTTGCAACGGGTTACTATAGTTATAATTAAGGACAACACACCAGTTATGAAATGGCTTCTTGGGAAAGTAACTGAAATATATCCCGGTCCAGATGGACTCGACAGAATAGCTGATGTGAAAACATCTGGTGGTATCATTAAGCGAGCAATTCACTTGCTGGCTCCTCTTCCTGTGGAGCCACCAGGAACAAATGTTAGCGATGAAACAACAGATGAGAAACCAACAGGAACAAGGAACAGTTTACACAAGAGCAAAACCATAAATGAAACACCCTCAAAACATTATACTCTAAACGCAGCAGGCCTACTAATATCCGTAGTATTATTTCTCCCTCTAATCCTATGTCAACAAGTAACGTATACCCAAATCACCAGCAACCCTGGATTACATTTCGAAAATATTGGCCAAATTAAACCTGTCATCGCTGACTGGAAGCTCCTTATTTATTTTGAACTGATACCGGTATAACGAATTAGAGCTTATATAGAGCAAACTCTTTGTATGGCATTCTAGGCTCCAAATATGCAGCAGAAATGACCGATACTATTAATAGTATAAAAACCAACGAAGTCCACTTGCAGAGCCTTTTGCGGAATCAAACATTGTTTCTCGACTCGACCCTCAATCTCATGAAGCGGTCTGAATAACGCACGCAAGATAACTTCGAAAAAATGAACGGTAAAATAAACAAACTACTCCACCGCACAACCAATGACAGCTACCAGCGATCAGAAATCATTTTATCACTGAGTGTCCAGTTACTTACAATTGCTAATAATTTGCAAAAAATGCACACATCTATGATCACGTTGTTAGCGGACACTTACCATGATCGAATTAGTCTGGTTCTACTGACTCCACAACAATTTTCGGGTGAAATCGATAACATAAAGCCGAACCTTTCCACAGATCTAACACTACGATTCGAAGCTAAGTACATGCAATAGACTTGAGCATAACATTTTCTTCTGCCCACACACTTAAGCTGCATATCGTAGAGGCTCTCCAATTTGTCGCTGTGAGATACATTTATTCAACAATGAATCCGACTCAAGCTGCAACATAGAGTTGATAAGCAGCAATAACGTATGGTACCAACTTTATAACAAGAACCAGTGGCTGCTCGCAACTCAACAGCAACTAAAACTAAGCACAGTAGGCAAGGGTGAAAGCAGTTATTAATTGCTGGAAGGCACCGGGTTGCTCACGCTTCCAGCAGCATGTGCCATGAAAAATTATGTTATTACCATATACCGGCATCGAACCATCTCATCAAACTTGAATTCATCATATACAAGCAATGGGATGTCATTCCTTCAACTCCAAGAAAACGTAAACAACACGACACAACCCCTGTCATATACTTCGACAATTGAAAAGATAACCTAGCTGCAGGAAGAGTTCAGGGCACAACGAAAAGGAGTTCCACTAGCAAGAACCCATAAAGTGCATAGCTTAACAATTAGCTATGTTGGACTGGCCTTGATTTTAGCAGTGATAGTTGTCCTGATCGCAAAACAAAGGTTGAAGAGAAATCGGGACCCGCTCACCGAAGCACCACAACCATCTTTACGATCCAACTGCAATGTTTCGCTGGAACCAACACCTTAACCCACCTCAAAACAAATTGCTGGAGATTGCTCATTCACACTTTCCAATCCCCCGGGGGCGCAATATCTTAATTCCTTTTAGTTTTTTTATTTTGTATTAAAAATAAAAACAACTCTCAATGGAAATTATAATACTTGAACACAATCCGTACTTCTTTTTTACGTTCTCATTCTTCCCACATTTTGGCGTGAGAATTACCGCGTCTGCATAATTCATAGCCAAATTAAAACAAAATATTTATTTACACGCGCTAAATCAAATAACTAGTCAGACGTTGGAGAAATTTAAAATCCTGTACGGTCTGTGGGAAAATAATTTGCTTCTTTAATTCACCAACCAGACAGTTATGAAATCCAATATCTGTTTTCTGCTAACGGTGGGAAAATAATTGGTGCAGCAGAAGAGTGAATGGTTTCCGGCCTGCTAAAAATTCTCCGTGTCATTTTACGTTTTAAAACTTGGCATTATTGTTAATTGCATTGCAATTTGTTTTCATTAATTATAAAACCAATTTTTTTCTTTTTTATTTGTATTTGGGAATTTTGTATTCTTTTATTATTTGTCTTTGTAATTTTGTTTCCACTTGAACAAATGAATTGATTATTAACGCTTGAATTATTTTTGTGAAGTACTAGAATAATAACCCCTAAAGATCTTCATAACTTGTTGAATCACACAGTATTATAAAGTTGAGCAATGCAATCGAGCCCGCGCTTAACATTTTGGCCACCGTGAAAGGACACCGGGTTTTGGAAAACCTTAAGATCTTCAAGCGAACAATTTAAAACCAATATACCAGCAACCAAGCACAAAGTACAGGTGCCCAATCGCAGACGACGTTGCATCACGACCAACAATCAGCCTACTACAACTCTCAAGTACCTCCCAAAGGCATCAACAAAGCAATATGGGAACCACAGAGCAGATTCTGCATCAACTGAAGGAGACCGGCGAGCGTATCGCCACCATCATCCGCAACTTTACCAAGGACCTAGCTAGCCGCAAAACCCCAACGTACTACAAAGAATGATTGTCACGGCTGACCACAGCTTTGACAGAATTTGAGGAGACAGATACCAAATTACGGACTCTAAAGGATATTGATATGGAGGATCAATATTTCACTGCAGACCGCTATAATGAAATCCAGTCAATGGCATATCAATATATATTGCGCTGACGGAACACGAGCTCACTTGCCAAGGCAATGGAGCAATCGCTAAAAACCCTAGCACCACCAAGCACCATCAGCCCGAAATCATTAAAAAACCCCCATCCACGAGACCACAACCTACAAGTGGCCGCGATAGTTTAATCAGCTGCTCCCTAGGAAAGATGGCAGCTCTGGCTAGACAGATGTGAAAGCGATTTTATGCAAAAATGCATTCAAAGAGCCATGTCCCGTTAGTATGAATACCAGACTCAGGCCAAAGCCGAAATCCAGGCGTCCATGTACAAAAGACACATCACGTATAAAAGCATACGTAATCAGCCCCCTCACTGTCATTCCAACGCGCCTGCCACTTAAAAACAAGACATTCCATAAGAAGCGTCTTAGCCCCCCCCAATATCACCGACAATCACGTCAGAAGCAGAAATCCAATCCCGATCGAAAGTGGCAAACCCCTCCTGATCGTAAAAACAATAGCACGACGTATTACCTCTAAGTCAAGAGGAGCTGCACCTAGCAAAACTTGCAAAACATCCGTCGATACCGTCCTACAGACTGGCACACAAGCCAGTATAGCCACCCGCTGAGACGTCAAGACCTTTCTTCTGCCAGAAATAGACATAACAGTTTCATACCAAACAGGAGCACCATAAGTTGCGCATGCAACAAACAATCCCCCATATATGGTACGAACAGCATGCCTACTTAAGCCCCAGTCACTTCTAAGGATGCTACTAGTTATTCCCGCAACAAGAGTCAGCTTGTTCCTCACGTAAGCTCATCACTATTCCCAGATACTTGACCTGAATCATATACCATATCAAAAAAGTGGCGGACGATTCTGTGCCAATGTGCCTTTCAGCAACAGAATCACGGATGTGTCCACATCAGCACCCACACGTGCACCCCACTCATTAACAATACGCATGGCCCGCTCACCCCGGGTCTTCCAGATGAGCACGAGTCTGTTCTTCAAACAAGATAAGCAGGTCATCCGCATATGCGCACACTCTGAAAGAACGACCGAGATCTCCTAACAAAGTATCCATCATGAGGTTCTAAATGAAAGAACCACAAAATCAACAAATATGCCCAAGATATATTTGGCAGTCGAGTCGCCTACACAGCGCTTAACATGCAACCAAGCATTATCGATGGACCTAACCTTCCTAAACCCGAACTGAAACTCAGAAGTGCTCTCATTGGCATTCTCCATCAGCCTATCAACACCATTATCCTCTCCAGCACTTTACCAAGCACCGGGAGAAGACTGATGCCCCGATAAGACCGCGGATTACTCGTCACTCTATCAGGAGAATGTGTAATATTGTCAACACAAAGTGACGCAACATCAGTTTGCTTATAACCCGCTAGGCCAAACAGGAAGGCAGCATTACGCTGAGCCAAATCTTTAGCATTGGAACGCCGGGCCCGCTGGAAATGCTTTCAAGGCACCTAACGTTTCGCCGCGTCACATCAAGCTCAGGGGCCCACCACTTAACCCTACCCGGCCTAGATCGGCTACTACGACCAAGTACTGCATCATTAACAGTGCACATCAACCGATCTAACTGCTGACCTGCTCATCCACAGGCAGTGCCCTAAAGTCAGCTATTGGCTGCAATAATGCAGCCTCCCTAATGCGACCCCCGTGTACTTGCAAGTTAAACCCGTGCAGGCGCCACCGTCGAAGTGATTCTGTCCAACCCGAAGTTCGTCCCCCATAAGTTATCATAATCTCAATGAGATTATGACCACTTATACCCCAATTGTCAGACACTCTCCGCCTAAAACCAAAAACGGTCATCGCCAGCCCTGTCGCAGCTGTCACGTCTATATCTTTCACACCCCCGGGACCATTAAAGGTATATAGATCACTTGGTTCATTCACCACACCAAGGCCCACCTCAACCATCCATTCGCTGAGCATCTAAGCTCTCGTGCGGCTCCGATGTTCAGACGAAAGTCCTCGCATCTTAGATAACCACATGGGAAAAGATGCGTTTGCGTCTAGACCCAGGATGAGCGGACTGCCACTCGCAACAAGCAACACCGTATCCATATACCTCATATAAGGCTCCAGAGGTTGACTATACCTACAGTAGACACTAGCCACCAGCATCTCTACAAACGCCCTCCTAACACGAATACATACCCCCCATTGGTTACAACTAACGACCGTGCAGTCTATTTCACTATCTCGCACTATGATAGCAGAGAAACTCCCCTCACAACCACCACTAACATATGGCTCCTGCACAAGCGCAAGAGCCGCATAAAAAGTACACATTGCCTGCCCAAACTCGCAAATTACTGAATATGCCCGCTGGTGATTCAGCTGTAAAACCCTAACAGACATAGTGTAGTCAGAAGCCATCCTAATGTCTGGCCCTAGCTATTGCAACCTTAGACGCTATAATCGGGCAAGCCAATGAAAGCATCATGTGCCCAGCGGGAAGACCCTTCAGGGCACAGTTGCAGCACCTGGCTGGGTTCTGGCAACGCGATGCCAAATACGAAATATGGCAACAGACATCATCTACCTGAAATTCATTTCATAGAGATCCTTCATGAGATCCGCCGTGGGGATCTCAGTGTGGACCCCCTGGACAACTACCCTCGGATCAATCTTTTTGTCAATTGACATCTTCAAACCTAACTCCACAAATTTGCGGCAATTTTGTCCTCTCAACAACTGATGCAGTCTTAATGACCGCACCGCCCCGAACCGGCTTTATTGCATGTACACGAACTCCGAGGGTCGGACCCACCTTCTTCTCAACCTGTTCTGTTAATAGCATCCATAGCATTCCCCACACTCTCAGACGACAGCGCCTTCTTTTTCCGGCTCTTGCCCCTTGGAAGCTGGAAAACCTCTGCATCAGAGCCCAAATTGGACAATGTGACCAGCACATCATCCTCCACAACCTTAGCCCTGGCGGGCTGTTTCTTGCCAGGCGACTCCCCTTTTGGCGCAGCCTTGCGCCTCTTCACTCCCCTTAAAACAGCCAAGTCCTCAGTGCTGGATAGCTCGCTGGTAACCACGAACCTACCAGCCAAACCAGCACCGCCCTCTCAACAGGTGCATTGCTTGATGATTGTTGAAAAGAAGTTATATGTAAATTGATATTGAATTGTTTGCAAAAATCTTTAAAAATAATTGCTATAAATTTCTTTCCTTGATCACATACGATTTTCTTTGGAATTCCATAAGCACTAATGAAGGTTTTTAAAGATTTAATGACGTTCAAGCTAGTTTTTGTGGTAATTGTGAATCCTGTAGCAAATTTTGAAAATTTATCGATTATAGTTAATATTTGTTGATGGTTGATATGATATATATCTATGTGTAAAATATCCAAAGGGTTTTCTGGAGTTTCCGGGATTTGGAAGATTACTTTTTGTGGGTGTCTATCACATTTCATTGTTTGGCATGTATCGCAATCATTAACTATTTGGCTAATTTTATTTTTCATATACGGAAAGAAGTATTCTCTCTTAAGGTGTATATATGTTTCTTCAATTCCCCGATGATTATTATTCTGGTGATATTTTCTTATAATTTCATCTTGTTCATCGTTATTTGTAACGTCTCTTGTTCTGATTGTACAACGTATCAAACGATAGGTTTTGTTATGAGCGAAATATTTAGAAAATACCATTTGTACTATACGAAAAACGTCGTCATTATTTGCATAAATGGCAACAATTCTATTTGGTATAATAAACTTACTAAAAAATTTTATCATCGAATCTTCATCATAAGATGGTGACTTTATTATTCGTTTCAACTTATTCTTGAAGGGAACTTCAATAGAAACATTCGATTCTGGTTGTATCTCGAGTATTAATTGGATGGTAAATTCATTCAGTGGTTTCTCCGAAATTGGAATACCATCGTCCAAATTCTCTTCTGCAGAGTGAACTGTACTTCCACTTGTGCCTAGAGTGGAGAAAGCCTCATGATTGTTTATATCGGGTTTAATTCTACTTAACGCATCAGCGTTAGAATTTAATACGCCTTTTTTATACACGATCTCATAGTCGAATTCTTCTAACTTCAGACGCCAACGTATTAGTTTTGAATTAGGTTCTTTTAAACCCATTATCCCTGTTAATGGTCTATGGTCTGGGACTGTTGAATTTGTGACCGAAAAGATAGGGTCTGAAATATTTTATGGCCCAAACTATTGCCAAAAGTTCTTTCTCTATTGTAGAGTAATTAATTTCCGAACCATTCAATGTTCTGCTAGCATAACAAATAGGCTTATCGATTCCTATTTGTCCCTGAGACAGTACAGCCCCTAGCGCATAGTTACTAGCATCAGTGGTTAAAATGAAATCTTTAGAAAAATCCGGGTATTGTAATATAGGGTCGTTACAAAGCAGATTTTTACACATTTCAATGGTTCCTACATAGTCTTCTGTTAATTTTATTTCCCTGCCCTTCTTCAGACAAGCTGTTAGTGGTTTCGTTAATTTTGCAAAGTTAGGGATACATTTTCTATAGTAGCCCAATAATCCCAAAAAGGATTTAATTTGCTTTGGAGTTTTTGGAATTGGAAAATTTTTTACTGCACTTATTTTTCCAGGGTTTGGTTTTATACCCTCGGTAGACACTATGTGTCCTAAAAATTCAATCTCTTTTCGTAAGAACTCTGATTTATCCACTTGAATTTTAAAATTCGAATTTCTCAATCTTTCGAATACTATTTCCAGATTATTGATATGTTCCTGTAACGAAGTTGCAAAAATGATGATGTCATCCAAGTAAACGAGACATATATTTCCTACTAATTCTCTAAGGACATTATCCATGACTCTTTGGAAAGTTGAAGGTGCATTTTTTAGTCCGAATGGCATTCTGATAAATTCGTAATGCCCCCCTTCCACTGAAAACGCAGTTTTTGGAATGTCTTTTGGTTCCATTTCAATCTGGTCAAACCCACTGGCAAGATCCACAGTAGAGAAGTACATACACTTTCCGAATTTGTCTAAAAGCTCGTTTATATTTGGGATTGGGTATTTATCGGTGATGGTCTTCTCGTTCACCTTTCTATAGTCAATCATCAATCTCCATTTCTGTTTACCACTCGCATCTTTTTTTTCATACTATCCAGACGGGTGAGCTCCAGGGTGAATAACTTGGCCGTATTATGTGTTGATTCAATAGTTTAGTAATTTGTTCTTGTACTTCACCCTTGCGGACGTAAGGGTATCTATAAGATTTCGTATACACTGGCACATCATTGCTTGTTGGTATACTGTGACGAATTTTGTTTGAGAATGTCAACTCTTGGCCTTCTCTGTAGAAAACATCAGAATATTTTCTACATAATTTTAGAAGGAGTCGCCTTTCCTCCTGGTTGAGGTGCTCAATCCGTAATAATTTTTTTATAACAATGTCCTCATTTATATCATTTGTACCAAATTCTGTAGTATTGACTTTGAAATATTCTTGAGAATGATAGTCTTGTGCTTTCAGGGGTTGATCTAAGTAAATTATTTCTGAAGAGTCGCCTAAGTTTGTTACTTCTACTAAACTAAACCAATTTTGTGCTGTATAGATACCAGCTGAAATGACAAGGCTTTCGTTTACAGGTGTTTCTGCGATTAAAATATTTCCTTCCTCCACATCGACGGGTAACTTAGTAATCATCTTTGTATTAGGTTCAATTAAGATTTTGTCTGAACACACATTTGATTTGTGATATAATGGAATTGATGTAAATCTTGTCTCTAAAATAATAGACTCTAGGTCAATTTTAGCTCCGATGTTGGATAAGTAGTCGATTCCCAACAGACCATCGAAGTAGCTGTGGAACTTAAATAATAGTAATGAAAGTTTTCCCGTTTGGTTAAATTCTCTAAATATTGGCAGAATTACCCATTTATCTACTATATATTTTGCTAAAACGGTTTTTATTATCGTCAGTTTACATTTGACATGTTGTTGTTGGTCTACATGTTCTGGGGTAACGAACGAAGTTGAGGCCCCCGTATCTATTAGGAACTTGAGAAGTTTATTACCAGGAAACCTAATTTTTATGTAAACCAACTCAGATCCATGTTTACGCATGTCTAGGTATCCCGTAGGTTTTGGGAGGCACGGCTTAGAAAATTTGCCTCCTCTTCTACGTTAGTTAATTCACATTGTTCCTCTCCTTCGTTCAAATTATTAATTTCCATATTTGGATATCTTTTTGTTTGCGAGCTCGGGCTCTGCTTAATGCTTGGGAAGGACCGTCTGTTCCTTAGGTAGGAAAACCCGCTTGATGTATCCATGGGTTCCGGTTGTTGAAACTTGGGTATCTTATTATTGGGTATATTATTATTAAAAGCCATATTATTATTGAGCATACTATTGTTGAAAGGTATATTATTATTGAAAGGAATTTGTTTTCGGTGGGTAAAATTGTTATTAAAAGATGTTGGTGTTCGATGTTGATTATAAGAATTGTTATTCTGATTTATATTGCGACTACCCCCACCATAAACAATATTTTGTGGAGTTGTTGATACGAAGCCGTTGGTGTTTCTATTCGGATAATTATTATATTTCGGTTTGTTATAAAAAGGATTTCTCTGATATGGGGTATTATTCTTTTTATAATGATTATGTTTACCAAATAAACTATTGGACTGTTGATAATATATGTTCTGCTCTTTGATGCAGAAATTCAAAGTTTCAGCCAATGTTTTTGGTCTCATTGCTCTAATTGTGTGCCCCCAACGGATCCCCCAATCTTGTTATAAATGAGTTGAGGCACATTTCTTCGTAAAGTACCTTCTTTGCGTTAATTACGTTATGATCCGATTCGTGTAACAATATGTTGTTACACAGAGCCGATTGAAGTTCCACCACTTCACCGTAAAATTTCTCAAATGGTTTTCCCAATTGCTTCAACGAATGAAGATCTTTTATAAGGGATGTCTCCGAATGCTTATCGGAGTAATAAGTGATTAAATTCGTTTTTATGTCATCCCAATTTAATGGGGTACCATACATGTTGAGGACCTCGTTCGCCTGTCCCTCAATTTTGTTCCGGATGGCTCACAATAATATTTGTCCATATGGGGTCTTATCAGTTCCCCTTATGAACAATAAAATTTCCTCAACATTATTAAGGAATTCATATAGCAATCTAGCGTTGCCGTCGAATGTCGGCAACTGTTTGATGGCATCGGGAATTCTCAACGACTGGAATATATCTACCATGCCTGCTGCTGATCCTGATACAGCATTAGGGGAAACCCCCGGAAGATTTGGATTGCGTAACTCTTCATTCATTGTAACAGAGGTTGTTAATTCAGGAATCGAAGTTAGACTTCTACTCTTAAATAATTGTGGGAGTTTATAGGGCGAGGACCTTGTTTTGGGCATTAATTAAAATCTAACTTCGGTTTTAGTCTCTATGACTAATGTACCGAATGAAAATGTTAGGTGATTTCGCTAATGTAATAATAAAGAAAAAGAAAAAAAATGTGTTCAACTTACAATATTATGAATAGGATCGGTGTTTCCATTATGCGAATAGCAGTAGTGTGGCGAAATATTAATCAACTTGTAACTCGTCCTTCTTGTAGTAGGTTCTCGGATTTGTACGTGAAGTATTGTGAAATTATCAAGCAAATTTTTCCTTATGTTTATCTTTTTTGTTTCCTTCTTTTTCTTTTTTTTGTGCAATACAAAGAATTTATTTTTGTGCCATACAAAAATTTATTATTTTTCTTCCAAATGCTTAGTTTTCCTTTTTTTTGCAATACAAAATTTATAATAGGGTTTGTTTTTGTGCGATACAAAATTAATTTTCTTTTTGCAATAGAATTTATTTTTGTGTGATACAAAAATTTATTATTCTTCTTTTTGTAATAGAATTTATTTTTGTGCGATACAAAAATTTATTTTCCTTTTAAATGCTTATTATTTTTTTGCAATACAAAATTTATAATATAATTTATTTTTGTGCGATACAAAAATTTTTTTTATGTATTATTCTTTCAAATGATTATTTTTCCATTTTCCCCCCTTTTTTTATACAAAAATTATCACTTTTTTTTATTTTATATATACCTTTTTATTTTTCCTTCATTACAAACCCGCCGTTTCGACTGCGCCAGATAATGATACAAGAATAACAACTACTGTTCTGGTTGATTAATAATTGACAATTGGTTTTATTTACTTTCTCGATTTATACTAAATAATTTCAATAATGCAATTTTAATAAATTTAACTAATTCCAAGAATCATTGTAGGAAATAAATCTATGTCAAGTAATTTCAATAATTCTGAGAATTGTTGTAGGAAGTAAGAATAAAATATAAATAAATGATTAAACGATAAAATGTTTGTGTATGACACAATTTGTGTATGGTAAGTAGGTTTTGCTGACTGTATTTGTTGTCATTGTGGTTGTTGTAATTCATTGGTGCATTTCGTACTATTTTGGTTTATTGGCAAGTTGATGACTGTCTTTGTTGTTGTTGATGGTTTAACTCATGGCTATAGGTTACATAGGTAACTCGCTCAATCAAAAATTGCAGGGAGCAAGCTCCGGCAAAAAACACAAAAGCCGCTACGCCACACAAAAACAACAATCTTTAGTGTCCAGAACTGTACGCCAGTTATATATGCGAACCCTACTAAATATTTAAAACCAGACAAAATTTAAGAACTTCTAAAAACAATAGGTAAATGATAAAACTGTAAATTAAAACTGTAAATCTATTGCATCAGCAAAATCAACAATAAATGCATTTCCGTTCCCAAAGTAAAACATAAAAATATTAAACAATTCCACGAAATATTGACAAATCAAATAATTTCATAAATACTTTAATTTTAACTGCACTTCCGCTCCAATTTAACTCCAGACATTTTTCGTGAGAAATATTTTTAACAAAATAATAAAATGTGCAAAGAATTGTTTACAGGTAAAAATCACACCATAAAATTTAAAAAGAATTTTTTATTAATAAATTGCAAGTTGGCAATTTATTGAACCAATCAGAATTATGCTAATACAATAGATCGGAAATAAGAAGTATAGTAAAAGCAATTAATAATTGTAAAGTTTAGTCTTAGTTTCTCCACTAAGCTCGATTGTCTTATCATACCAAAATAAACTTGTATTTTGAAATAAATAAAGAATTGTTTTTTTTATAAAAAATTTCGAACTCGGTTATGTGAATGGCGCAGTCGGTAGGATTCTAGTGAGTAAAAGGATCCAGCGATACGAACCGTATTAAATTGAATTTTGTACAGTGGACATTTATTAAAATTGAAGTGAAACACCAAAGTAGTGCAGTGAGCCCTTACAATTATAAATAGACGCTACAAAATCAAGAGACAAGATAGTGCAGTGAACAGTTAAGAAAAAATTGAACGCCACTATAAACATTAATAAAATAATTGTGCAGCGAACACTTAGAAAAAGTGAACACCACTAAATAGTGCAGTGAACATTGATGTCAAGTCGACGCCACAACCCTTTTTTAAGTTTTTCAGAAACAAGTTCTAAAAGGCAACGAATATTCGACAAAAACCGAACAATGGAGGAACAAGCTCAAGTGCAGATTAGCCTGGCAGACGAATTGGTCAAGAAAGAGCAACAGCTGGAACACTTGCGCCAAGTTTATGTAGAATTACAACAACAATTACAGCAACAACAACAGCAAAATCCAGTTGTACAAGACGGACAACAACAACAATGGCAACAATTGCAAAGTCAACAACCACAACATAATCAATTGGACAGGATCCACAAAAATGTTAGTATCTACCATTGTTTACGGGTATAGGAGAAATTACAATCAATTCATTCCTGAGCAGTGTGGAGTACCTACTATCAACAATAAGAGATGAGGAATTAAGGAAAGAAGCCATAAAAGCCATTTTTTATAGAACCATACAAGGCCCAGCCAAGAACGTGATAATAAATATTCCGGAACCAGACAACTGGCAACTAATAAAGGAAACGCTGGAACTACGG
This sequence comes from Epicampocera succincta, assembly GCA_932526305.1. Classification (NCBI taxonomy): domain Eukaryota; kingdom Metazoa; phylum Arthropoda; class Insecta; order Diptera; family Tachinidae; genus Epicampocera; species Epicampocera succincta. The sequence continues at coordinate 27,599,163 of OW052037.1, forward strand.
TATCGTCCTGATATTGAACCATACCAACTCAACAGAAAGATATCAAATCTTAAGGTAAATAATGTTAATGAATTATTGACAGAAATTCAGGAAATTAAATATAGGTCGGACGAATTAGTAATATATTATACAGGTGACCATTACATTGACCTTAGTAACATAGACAGTTTATTAGTGAACACAATAAAAGAAATGACACAGGGCACCTTGCTAGACAAAATTTATGAAGAAGGACAGTTAAATAATATTTTGAAAATAATGATAAATAGGAGATTCGAAGACAGCTGTATTAGGCCAGAATACAGAAAATTTAAAGCAAAAGAGGATAAGTTAACTAACGTAGGGAACAATAGGTATCAGGATAAAAGACAACAATATAATAATGCACCTGCAAATTTGAGAACTAGAAATATTGATTATCGAATTAATAATGTACCACAGGGAGGACAGTGGAATAGGAACCCTCAATACCAAAATAATTCAGGGCAACATAGGCAAAATAATAATTTTCAAGCAAGAAGGATTAACAGTTTTAATAAGTTCGGAAATTCAGGCCGATATCGCCAGAACCCCTTTAGGCAGGTAGCAGTTGAACCCATGGAAGTTGACACTATAGAGAAAGGTAATAAATGCTATAATAATAATATCCAGAGGGTCGGGCAGGTAGGACACCCTAGACCATGTTACAGCCATAATCGCTTGAAACATCCTAGGCAAAACCTAAACGAACCCAAGGACCATGATAACATAAAAGAAAGAAAAATATATTGTAATAATTTAGAAATGTATGATACAAACAATACCCAGAAAGTCGGGCAGGTAGGACACCCTAGACCATGTTGCAGCCAAAATAGTTTGGAACATCCTAGACAAGACCTAAACGCACCTATGGAATTTAATAACACGATACAATACAACGAAGAGGATAATTTTTTTCAAAAACAGCCTCTGACTTTTTACCCATCATAAAAATTACCGTTAATGGAAAGAAATATAATGCTCTGATAGACACAGGAGCAAATCTAAGTTTAATTGACAGTAATATAAAATACTTTAAAAGAAATTTATTAGAAAGACCCATTGAATGTGAAAGATGTAATTAGATTTGAAATAATAACTGACCCACCTGATGAATTTAATCTGGCGGGAAATGCAAAGATTAAATGGAAAATGACAGAATTAAAAGGAAGAAAATATAGTTTTATAATAGGAATCGACCTATTAAATTGTTTTAACACAGTAATAAACTTAATAGATGGTTATATAATATTTAATGATAAAATAACATCCTTTTTATTAAATCCATATAAAAACCTTCAAGTGTGTACATTGGAAGGAACCGAATTTGATTGGAATAGAATCCAACTAGATCAATTAAATAAAGAAGAATATAAAGAAATAAAAAACATATTGATTAGATTTACAAAATTATTTTTTAAAGAAGGGGACAGATTGACTAGCACTATGAAAACACAGCATGAAATTAAAACAACGACAGATGAACAAATTAACGCTAAATTATTCAGATATCCACCCCAACATGAAGCCGAAGTAAGAAAACAAGTTCAAGAGATGGAAGAACAAGGGATAATTAGAAAAAGTAGCTCCAGATATGACAGTCCTTTAATAGTTGTACCTAAAAAATTGGATAATTCTGGAAAACAAAAATACGGACTAGTGGTAGACTACAGAAAATTAAACGAAATTACCATAGATGACAAATTCCCACTGCCCAATATAGATTCAATTCTGGACAAACTAGGAAGGGCACAATATTTTACGACAATAGACTTAGCTAAAGGATATCATCAGATTTTAATTAGAGAAAATGATAGACAAAAAACAGCTTTCGTTACCCCACATGGACTGTATGAATTTATAAGAATGCCGTTTGGTCTGAAAAATGCACCAGCGACATTCCAGCAACTAATGAACGAGACATTAAGAGTTTTTATAAATAAAATTTGCGTAGTTTATTTAGACGACATATTAATCTTTAGTACATCTTTGAGCGAACATGTAAAAGCTATAACGGACATTTTTAGAGTTTTAGAACAGGCAAATTTAAAAATTCAAATTGATAAGTGCAATTTCCTAAAAAAAAGACAGAATTTCTAGGACATATACTTACAAAAGAAGGACTTAAACCAAACCCAGATAAAATAAAAGTAATACAATCATTAAAAATCTCAAAAACAGAGCATTTTTACCGACCATCAGCCCATTAAATTTTTACACACAAAATATAAAGGAAAAGATATGTCGCCAAGACATCAAAGATGCCTATTAAAATTAGGGGAATATGATTTTGATATGGAATATATAAAAGGAAAAGAAAACAGAGTAGCAGATTTTTTAAGTAGAATAGAAAATGAATTAGATACAGGTCAGAAAGATAAAGAAATTAATGATTTTAATATAATAAACAATGTAGAAGATGATAATACATCAATGGAAACAGTTCATTCAGCAATAGAAAATTTACATGATCACTTTTATATTAAGGAAGAATTAGTAAATAAGTACAAAACACAGATCATACTAACTAATAATAAAATAGAGGAATGCAAGATGATACATAACAAACGAATAATTTTTATAGCAGAATGTGAGTTTGAAATAATGGGGGAAATATTCAGAAAATATATTAAAAAAGGAAAGATTGGAATATATTCAGAACTATCCGAACGAAGTTACAATGTAGTTCAGGAAAAATTAATAGAAATGTTTTCTAATGATAGACAAATAAAATTTACTAAATGCACAATAAGAGCTCAAGATATAGAAACAGAAACTGAAGCGGTTAAACAAATATCCTTTTATCATGTTAGAGAAAGTATACATTCAGGAATCCTTGAGACTTACAATTACTTACTTACATTACAAGATTTAATTCAGTTAGTAATTAACCAATGTGACCTATGCCAGGAAGTATAATATGATAGGAATCCAATTAAACAAAAATTTGCAACTACCGAAACACCCTCGAGTAAAAATTAAATACTGCATATTGATACTTATGTTATGAAAGGATTTCATTTTTTGACAATAATAGATAAATTTTCTAAATTTGGTGCAGCTTATCCAATGAACGATAAGAATCATATAACTATCATTGAACAACTAGAGGACCATTTTACTAAAATAGGTAAGCCAAAGAAAATAGTAGCAGATAATGAATTTAAGGCTATAAGAATAAAGGAATTTTTAGATAGTGATTATATAGAATTACATTTGACTAAACCTAATTCCCATACGGGCAATGCTGATATAGAGCGCTTACATAACACAATAGCGGAGAAATTTAGAATATTGTATAAAATGAAAAAGGAATTACCCATAAAACAATTAATTCAGAAAACAATTAGAAGTTACAACGAACGTTATCATTCGACTATTAAATGTTATCATTCGACTATTAAAATTAAATGAATGAAGTTCAACAAGGAAAGGCTAACGAAGAAAAAATCAGACAAATTTTAGAAGATAACAAAAGAGAAATAATAGATAAACTAAACAAGTTTAGAGAAGACTATAGAGAAGAACGGATTTATAAAAAACTATAAGGCAGTCAGGCACAAAGAACCACCTAAATATAAGAAAGCAAAACTAGAAAAAGTACATCCATGTAATATTAAAAGACCTCTAAAATTTTCAGATATTGACAACAGTGATAATACTCCTGTTGACAATACCGACTGAGGGACTAATAATAACAAAGCGACTTACAGAACAAGCAGGATACATAGACATTTATATGAAAAATCAGGAGATAATTAAGGAATCTGACATAGTACTACATATAGTAAATCTAAATGAAATAGAAAGCATATTGGACCAAATGACAGACAACGTAGTTTTAATGAAAACAAAAAATAAAGACATATTTCAACTAGAATTATTAGACGCTAGAAATAATTTAGGTACTTTGATACCAAAACAAAACAGACAAAGACGCGGACTTATTAACGGCATAGGCAGCATGACAAATTGGTTGTTTGGAACTATGGACGACGAAGACAGACAGAATATTGAAAAACATCTTTTTAAAATTGACGAAATAGAAAATAACAATGACCAACAAGTTTTAATTAATAATTATTTTAATGAGACTATAAATAACTTAAAATTGATTGTAAAAAACGATAGAAACTTAATAGAAAAAGAATTAAATTCCATAAATAAATTGCTCGAAACTGAAAATGAAAAAAATATATACTTAGAACAATTGTCAAATATACAACTGATTAAAAATAAAATAGAACATTTACAAGACAATATTATTTCCGCACAATACGGGATGGTACACCCAAGTATTCTAACTAGCAATGAAATAAGAAAATATGAAATTGATTATAACAAATTAAAACATATTCAGATAGGAACAGCATACTTTAATAAATCATGTCTAATTTTTGGTATAAAAATACCCAAAACATTTATAACAGTTAAGTTAAGATATATTGTTCCACTACCAAATGATCACAATGAAGAAATAAATTCAATAAATGAAAAAATGATTGAGTTTGAAAATAAAACATATAAGTTTGAATAAAATAAACATTTAAAGAATTTAAAATTAAGTAATCACTGTATAATAAAGAATAATTGTCAACTAGTAAGAAATACAGACTTAGAAATAATACAATTAGATTTAGACACAATATTAATTAAAAACGCAATGAATGTCAAGATAAATCAAACTTGTAATTTTGAAAAAATTGTATTAGACGGAAACTATATAGTAAATTTTAATAACTGTTCAGTCAGGATAAAAGATTATTATTATTCAAATATAATTGAGAACATGAAGGAAAAACAAGTTATTGAAAACATAGACACGGTAAGAAATTTTTCACACAAAATAACGTTTCAAGAAATTGAAACAGAGAACTATTTGTGTTCATTCACATAAGAAATATAAAAACATTGAAATACCACACCAAATTAACATATGGGTTTAACATAATAATTATACTTATAATACTTATTTTAATCTTTGTTATTATGAAAAAACACAAAAACATAAAAATAAAATTAAACAACAGAATTCAGGAGAATTCTAATATAAAGGAGGGGGTAGTTATATATACGAACCCTACTAAATATTCAAAAACAGACAAAATTGAAGAACTTTTAAAAACAATAGGTAAATGATAAAACTGTAAATTAAAACTGTAAATCTATTGCATCAGCAAAATCAACAATAAATGCATTTCCGTTCTCAAAGTAAAACATAAAAATATTAAACAATTCCACGAAATATTGACAAATAAAATAATTTCATAAATACTTTAATTTTAACTGCACTTCCGCTCCAATGTAACTCCAGACATTTTTCGTGAGAAATATTTTTAACAAAATAATAAAATGTCCAAAGAATTGTTTACAGCTAAAAATCACACCATAAAATTTAAAAAGAATTTTTTATTAATAAATTTCAAGTTGGCAATTTATTGAACCAATCAGAATTATGCTAATGCAATAGATCGGAAATAAGAAGTATAGTAAAAGCAACTAATAATTGTAAAGTTTAGTCTTAGTTTCTCCATTAAGCTCGATTATCTTATCATACCAAAATAAACTTGTATTTTGAAATAAATAAAGAATTGTGTTTTTTATAAAAAATTTCGAACTCGGTTATGTGAATCGCGTTATAAAATAAAAACGCACAAAGTAATTCGCACGATTAATTATTATTACAAATACAATTTCAAATATTCAAGATATTCATAAAACGCAAAAATGAAAAATCTTATCACAAACACGACCGACCGCTTCAACGTTCAAACAAGAACTGAGCTCTGGCTAGACAGCAGCTAGTTGCAGTCAGGTCAGGATGGGCCTTATTACGAGGTTAAACAGCTAGAACTACTTAATGATGAAGTGTTGGATAAATATCCCGATCCAGACCTCGCTGGTTAGGACACAAGCAGATACATCCACCTCGAACAAGCCGCTCAGTTAGCGATCATCCAGCTTACCACGGCTAACAAAAATCACAACTCATCCACAGAGACTATGGCTAGACCATCTCCCCTACCATTACCCACAATCACTATCTATAAATTTGAAGGTGATTATATGAAATGGACATCGTTTTCTGACTTATTTAAGAAAACTGTTTATGAACAACAGATGTCAGACGCTCACAAAATGTATTATCTAAAGGCCAACGTTACTGGTGAAGCAGCGAAGCTTATTAATCATCTTGCTGTTACTGCAGACAATTACAAGGCCTTTTGGCAGTTACTAAAGGATCGGTATGATAATACCGACCTAGACCAACAATCCGGTGCATCGACATTAATATCCGTTAAGCGATTGCACGATACAACGAGGGAATGTCTGGCAGCTCTTTCTAATATGGGGCTCCAAATCTCGACATTGGATCCACTCCTACTCCACCTTCTGGTAGAAAAGTTGGAAAAGTTGGTCCCAAAGGAAATGCAACCAGTCAGCCAATTTCTTACTTTTCTGGAGAACTACTTCCACACTCTGGAGGCAATGGGATACAAAGAGAAGCCCAATTCTCCTGCTAGCAAAACATGCACACTTACGCCACATCTCCGCCATGAGAACCAACGATGCCTAGTTTACAAGCAGGACTATCACCCATTGTATAGATGCAGAGAATTCATCCAGCTAAGCCCTGCAAACAGACTAAACTTGATACAGAAACAGAAGCTGTGTGTTAATTGTTTTAGTAACAATCATTGGAAAACCAAACAGTGGAAAAATGCACAACATCCTGGTACACTTGGACCAAGTCCCAAAAAAGAATTCAATATTCAGGAAGCGTAACAAATCAAAGGTGGAAACAGAGTCAGCCAATGAAGCAGGTACAACGAACAACTCCTCGACACAACACGCGATATCTCTAGTCAGCACACCAACAGAAGTTGAAAGCATGGCGGAAATTTACACTAACAAAAGACCATATGTTCTACTAGGAACAGCTTTGGTAAAGGTCAAGGCTAATGATTTGGAAACTGAATGCAAGGCAATCCTTGATTCAGGATCAGGATTCAGGAAATTTGATCACAGAACGATTAGTCAACCGGCTTGGACTACCAGCAACGACTACTTCTGTTGCAATCAACGGTATTGGAAAAAACCGTACCAAGGTGCAACAACGAATCAACATTACGGTACAATCTCGGCTCAACAATTTTTCAACACGGCTTGAAGCATTCGTATTGCCGCAAATTATTTCCCCTCAACCCGCTCAATCGCTTACAATTGACAGGTGGTCAATTCCCAGCAAAGTAGCATTAGCCCACACAACCTTCAACCGTCCAGAAAAAATCGATATTTTGTTAGGGGCGGAATATTATCATCAACTACTCACGATCGGACAAATTAAATTAGTCAGGGACCTTCTACTGCTACAAAATACAACTTTCGGCTGGATCGTATCGGGAAAGGTATTTGGTGAACAGCTCTAATCAGCAATCTGCGGAGTTTTGACTGAAGAAGATAAAATGAATACAGCTATGAAGCGATTTTGGAAACTCGAGGAGGTTGATGGAAGAGAAAAAAATTTATCACCTTATGATGCACAGTGCGAAGCACATTTCAATCAGCATACCACACGTGACAATGAAGGTCGATTCATAGCACGACTGCCCTTTTGTGCTGAAACATCTTTATTGGGGCCCTCACATAGTTTCGCTTTTAACCGTTTCCTCACACTAGAACGTCGATTATCAAAAGACGCTTCATTGAAGGAGCAATATGCGCTATTTATGAAAGACTATAAAACAATGCGGCACATGTTGAAAATCAATATAGACGAAGTAAAGGGTATTAACTACTTTATTCCTCACCACTGCATTTTGCGACCCGAAAGTAGTACAATTAAACTCAGAGTAGTCTTCGATGCGTCAGCAAAAACGTCCTTAGGAAAATCCTTAAATGATCTTCTGCACACTGGACCACCACTACAAAATGATCTGTTTACGATTCTATTGCGGATATAGAAAAAATGTACCGCCAAATCTATGTATATCCACTCCAAGGACCGACAGTACCAGATAATCCTCTGGCAAAATCATGCTTTTGAGCCCATTAGTTATTTCCAATTAAATACCGTTACCTTTGATACTAGACCAGCACCATATCTAGCAATCAAATGTTTGAAGGAAGTAATCCAGGATAATAAGATGCAAGCTCCTTTAGCAGCCAGTTTCTTGGAAGAGAACTTTTATGTCGACGCGGGTTGGGTGGAGCTGATAGCTTGAATACTCAACGCCAGCTGCAAGACATCCTGGTTAAGTACGGGTTTCATCTACGAAAATGGTGCGCTAATCATGGCCAGCTGCTCCGCAACATTCCCAGTTATGACCAGGAAGTCAGTCTTGACTTGTCAGACGAAACTGATTACACGAAAACACTGGGATTGGTATGGGTACTTAAAGATGACCTACTTAAAATCAAGGTCAACATTCAAACAATTAAACCGTGACTAAAAGAACAGTCACGTCCGACTTGGCGCGTATCTTTGATCCACTAGGAATACTGTCGCCAGTAGTTCCCAGAGCAAAAATGTTTCGCCAGGAATTATGGACCTTGAATCTTTCATGGGACGAGGCTGTTCCTTCAGAATTTGATTCACACTGGCGAACCTTTCGAAGCAACCTAAGTGAACTTGAAAGCTTTCAGGTGGATCGGCATATCTATAAAGGAGCTCTTCCTAGCAAGACTCAACTTCATGTTTTTACCGATGCCTCAGAAAAGGCGTATGGCGCTGCAATATATGTGAGAACAATTCTACCAAACAAAAGAATAAGAGTATACTTGTTATGTGCGAAATCACTGATAGCTCCACTAAAGCAGCAAACGCTGCCTAGACTGGAACAACGTGCCGCACAGTCGGGTGCTAACTTGGGTGTAAAAGTGAAACTAGACTTGAATATGAATACAACGCCAACATTCTATTGGTCCGACTCAAAAATAGTCTTATCATGAATAAATTCAAGATCTTCTTCATTTCATACACGCTACCTGAGCATTGGCGACATGTGAGTTCTAAAGATAACCTAGCGGACATCATATCAAGAGGATTGGATCCACAACAGTTACAGCATACACGCCAATGGATGTATGGGCCTGTCGCCAAATGGCTATTAAGAAATTCATTTAATATTTTTTCATTATTTATTTTACATTTTTGATATGTTTTATTTTAAATTGATTTGATTTGAATTTAAAATTGTTTGCCGTAATTATGAACGCCCTTAATGTTGTCTTATTTTTCTTATATCCTTAAATTTTGGTGATGGTTATTTAAACGTTGTTGCTCTTTTTTACATTGATCTAACTGCAGTGCTTTGCTTCGTTAAGTTAATACCGTTGGGTTTAATGTGTTGTACTAATACACAACTGAATAGTTGTCCAACGAAATATTTATACAAGAAAATTAGTTTGTAAAGGAAAACCACTGCGGTAAGTCATTGTGATATTACATATTTTAATTCTTGTGATTAATTTTAAGTTTTTTAGAAATAAACGCACGCGCACAAACGCACACACGCACTTTATTATAAAATAATTTGTTTGGTTTTTTGGTGTTGTTAAATTCGCCCCTTTGCAAAACTGCAGTCGCAGCCAGTGACAGGGCCATTATTTCTTCATGGAGACGAGAAACATTTGCCTTTCAGTTTTGGCCTAGATCCTAATTCGACGATCCCTGAACAGAAGCAAGGATCTTACAACTCACTCATTGCTGTCAATAGTCAAAACTTTTTGCACATCATCAACCACCGAAATTCACTCCAACGTATCATAGGATACATTTTAAGATTCATTAAAAACGCCAACTTTCAAGCCCGAACGATAAACACAACACACTCTCACACCTCTTGAATTTCACGATACGCTTGCTATCATTGTTCGAACCACCCAACTATGCACGTTCACAGAAGACATTCAACAGCTGCAACAGAAAAAGGAACTTAAAGGATCGAGTCAAATAAAAAGCGTATCCCCATTTTTAGACGAATATAACATTCTAAGAGTCGGAGGCAGATTAGAAGCATCCACATTACCGTTCAATGCCAAACATCCAATGTTGCTTCCTTATAACGACACAATAAGTAAACTAATATTTGAGTCGATACATAAGGAAAACAAGCATTGTGGCCCTGGAGCACTTCTAGCAATCGTAAGACAACACTAGAAAAATCAATACTTTTGCAGCAAATGATGGGAAACTTGCCAGAAGCAATATCCTTTATTAATGCAATAATAATATAGGTTCACTTTAAAACCCGAGGAAAACCACCCCGAAAGGCGTATATTGCCGTATTCAGTTGCTTTTCGACAAAGGCAGTTCATCTGGAGCTTGTAACAGACCTTACAACCGACGCCTTCATTGGAGCGCTCAAAAGATTCATCGGCCGAAGGGGTCATTGTCAGCATCTCTACTGTGACAAAGCAACAAACTTTGTGGAAGCTCGCAATCAATTAGAAGAGTTGTCAACTGCTCTTTTCGCCACAGATGCTCAAGAAAAGATTCAACAAGAGTGTGCATCAGTTTTCATTTCATACCTCCACGAGCCCCGCACTTCGACGGACTATGGGCGGCACTGCAGCCCAAAAAATCCTCAAAAATGTAACTTGTTAAATAAATAGCAAACACGTCTCTGATCTATGAAGATATGGAAACCATGATCGTAGAAGTCGAAGCAATCTTTAATTTGAGACCGATTGCACCGTTGCCGAATAATCCGAATGATGAGGCTGCACTAACACCAGGCGACTTTTTGATTGGTGAACCTCTTACGGCACAAGTGGATGCAACTGTCAGGTAAACTTCAACAACTCTTACAAAACGATGGGAGTTAGTGTCACAAATAAAACATCAATTTTGGAATCGATGGTCGCAGGAATACCTCAGTGAACTCCAGCAACAGAACAAGTGGCAAACCAAGGCTCAAAATTTGCTACGGTTTACTATAGTTATAATTAAGGACAACACACCAGTTATGAAATGACGTCTTGGAAAAGTAACTGAAATATACCCCGGTCCAGATGCACTCGTCAGAATAGCTGATGTGAAAACCTCTGGTGGTATCATTAACCGAGCAATTCACTTGCTGGCTCCTTTTCCTGTGGAACCACCAGGAACAAATGTTGGCGATGAAACAACAGATGAGAAACCAACACGAAAAAGAGACAGTTCACACAAGAGCAAAACCATAAATGTTCCACCCCCAAAACGTTGTACTCTAAACGCAGCAGGTCTGCTAATATCCGTAGCATTATTTCTCCCTCTAATCCTATGTCAACAAGTAACGTATACCCAAATCACCAGCAGCCCTGGATTACATTTCGAAAATGTTGGAAAAGTTAAACCTGTCATCGCTGACTGGAAGCTCCTTATTTATTTTGAACTGACACCGTTCTATAACGAATTAAAGCTTATAATGAATAGTACATCTGCTCTGAAAAGGGCTTGCGATTACTCATCCCATTATCACCAATGCAACGAACTTCTATCCCATTTGCAAGCTCTCAGAGATGAAATGGAGCATAGTTTGGAAAATTTCATAAGAAGGAAGTGACGAAGAGCAATAGACATCGTTGGAAATATAGCAAACTCTTTGTATGGCATTCTAGGCTCCAAATATGCAGCAGAAATGACCGATACTATTAATAGTATAAAAACCAACGAAGTCCACTTGCAGAGCCTTCTGCGGAATCAAACATCGTTTCTCGACTCGACCCTCAATCTCATGAAGCAGTCTGAACAACGCACGCAAGATAACTTCGAAAAAATGAACGGTAAAATAAACAAACTACTCCACCTCACAACCAATGACAGCTACCAGCGATCAGAAATCATTTTATCACTGAGTGTCCAGTTACTTACAATTGCTAATAATTTGCAAAAAATGCACACATCTATGATCACGTTGTTAGCGAAGACTACCAGTTGCAGACGTTATTCATTTATATGGTGTAGTCACCGATCTCGCAGGAATCTCAACTCAGCACATTATTTGCACCTTGTTCATCCCTCTAGCCCATCAAGGGCAATATGACCTATTTGATATTACTCCAGTACCACAGCTAATGAACAACTCTTTAGTGGCTATCATACCAACAACTAAAATGATGGCTCTCAACGCTCATCGTGATGAAAATTTCCCTCGGGACCATCCCACTGGAATGTTTCGTTGGAACCAACACCTTAACCCACCTCAAAATAAATTGCCGGAGATCGCTCATTCACACTTTCCTGGGGCACAATATGTTAATTCCTTTGAGTTTTTTTATTTTGTATTGAAATTATAATACTTGAACAAAATCCGTACTTCTTTTTTACGTTCTTATTCTTCCCAGATTTTGGCGTGAGAATTACCGCGTCTGCATAATTCATAGCCAAATTAAAACAAAATATATATTTATACGTGCCAAATCAAATAACTAGTCAGACGTTGGAAAAATTTAACATCTGTTTGGCCTGTACGGTTAGTGGGAAAATAATGTGCTTCTTTAATTCACCGGCCAGACAGTTATGAAATCCAATATCTGTTTTCTGCTAACGGTGGGAAAATAATTTATGTAATGTTATAATGAATTGTGCTTTTTGTTGCATTTTTTACATCCACTGGAGGTACAAACTTTTGTTACGTGATCATCACTGAGACAGTTAACATAAAGTCTTTGTTGCTGTGCCCACCTTAACCTTTCTGATTCCGTCATGTTTAAGAATTGCTGCAGTAATAGATAGGATGATTTCCTGTAGTACACAGTTTGAAATTGTTGTTATTATCCGTAGATGTCACAGATGGCATTGTCATTTTTTCCTCTTGATGGGTAGTTAATTTCTCCTTGTAACCAAATGACTCCATTGACTGAAATTGAATCTCAAGAAAGCAGAGCAACTCTTTCATTGTTGGCACATCTCTTGGTTTCGTTAGTGATTTTATTAATCGAATATAGAGAACACGGTCTAGTTTTTTAATCAGTAGTTGTATGATTGTAGCATCCCAAGATGAAGTGTTCACATTTAAGCTATTTAACGCCAACACATTCCTTGGTAGTGTCATGAAGAGTCTTAATTGACGTGCTAGGCATGGTTCCTGCTGGTTGGTTAAGGATCTTGTCTACTAAAGTGGCTACTATTACTCTTTTGCTATCATACTGCTCCTGAAGTAGTGTCCCTGCTGTCTTTTAGTTCTCTTCGGATAGCGTTAGATGGCTAATAAGTTTTGCAGCTTCTCCTGAGACATTTGATTTGAGCTACCACATTTTCTGTACGTTTGGTAGAGGTTGCTTGACGCCCATTTCCGTAAACAGTTCATAAAATTGACACCAATTTAAACAGTCAGTGGACCATTCCATTGTAATAAGCTCGCTGCGTTGAATATTTAAAAAAAGAAACCAAAAAAAAAAAATCAATCAGACACTTAATTTTGTACGTACCAACAAAAGCATTCTTTTTACCGTTTTGGTATATACGAACAACAACAACAAGTTCAAAAAAATCAATTAAATTGTGACAAATAATAAGTGTTACAAAAAAACCATTGGCTTAACTTGTTGTAAACTTTATGAATTTAAATTACTCTCCAACGAGAGAAAGGAGGCTCAGTACAAATAGTAGAAATGCTTACTTTGTAGTGAGTTCTCATAGTGATAAAGAGGACAAGAACAGAATCTATGTCGATCCAATGCTTAACAAGCACTATTTAACTGCAAAACCAACAAACACAAGTTTGAGTGCAAGTGCGCCTGAGTTAAACAAACACACTGAAAAAAAAAATACAACGATTGATTTTCTTGCAAAAGATAAAAATTATCAATCAGACTTACACTTGATAAATAATAAAAAATCTAATGAAAAGGGTGCAATACCAAAAACGATAACACCAAAGCGAAGTGATAAAGTGTTAACAGGAATGGATCTTTACGTTACCATTACAAAACGTAAGTCCAGCCCACGATCAGGTAGATCTAAGCCAAACCCAAAGCAGCCTAAAAACTTCATGGCGTCCCAAAATCGATTTGCTCTTCTCGATAAACAGGGAAGTGAGAAAACTACAGCTACAACTGTGAAGGCGTATAAACCACCCCCACTATACCTACGAGAGGCGACATCTAACGAATTTGTCAACAAGCTGACAAATTTTTATGTTGTGTCACTACGAAAAAGAAACGTGCAGGAGAGTAAAGTCCCGGTAAAAGATGAAAATAATTACAGAAGAGTGTATACTACCTTGATACTGAGAAAAAAAGTACTATACATATCAACTAAAAAGTGCTAAAGGTTTAACAGTAGTTATTAAGGGCATTGTGCGAGTTAATAGCTTGTAAGAAGCTCTAGAGTCTGAAGGTTTTGAAGTGAAATCAGTTCTCAACATAACTGACAAAAATAAAGTTCCTCAGCCACTTTTTTGAGTTGAAATTGCGTTTAACTATCATCAATTGGAAAAGGGTAGCACTCACCCCATATACGATTTGAAGTATCTCCTGAATCGTAGAATATCAGTGCAGGAACCTATTAAACGCAAGGGGCCTCCGCAATGCCACAATTGCCAAGAATTTGGTCACACAAAAACTTTCTGCAAACTGGCTTCGGTCTGCGTCAGGTGTGGAGATATACACAAAAGTTTGGAGTGTCCACATTCAAAAAATGACTCAAGCGTGTTAAAATGTAGTAATTGCGGCCAAAAACATACAGCTAACTACCGTGGTTCCGAAGTTTTTCTTCGGCTTAAAGAAAAGTCAACGACTAGAAGGCCAGAATATCCTCTTCCATCTACATCTACACCACAAAATGATATTGCCGAAGTCCCCAGCAATCAGAAAGTATCGTAAGCCCAATCTTAAAAAAAAAACCTGACGCCCAAGAAAACATCATAGGCGAAAAAAAACAGAAAATTCTCCACAGCATGAAAGCACTCAAAACTCCATAGACAGTATAATTCAAGTCATGAATCGTTCCATGTCAAGTATGGAAAACATGATGCCACCATGCTAATGCAGAATTTGATCGGCAAAAAATTAACAAGTTAAAAATATGCTTCTGGAATGCAAACGGCTTAAGCCAACATAAACTCAAAATTCAACAATTTCTGCACTCGCAGCAAGTAGATGTGCTGCTAGTTTCAGAAACTTATTTCACCGTAAAAAACTGTTTTCGAGTTAACGGTTATTAAACATATGACACAAAATACCCAAGTGGCAGAGCTTGTGGTGGATCTGCAATTCTGTTCAATAAGGACATAAGTCATTACACATTTACTGTCCTCCAAGACACAACATAGTTAAAGAGCAGTTTCTCAAATATTTCAAAACATTGGGTCCAAAATGCATAGCCACAGGTGATTACTACGCCAAGCACACATTCTGGGGTTCTCACCTTTTAAGTCCAAGAGGAAGACAACTCTTCAACGCAATAATGTCCAATAAGATGGATGCAATTTCTGCTGGTCACTCCACATATTGGCCTGCAGACCTCAACAAAATTCCAGATGTAATTTATTTTGCGGTAATAAAAAATTTGAAACGTGAACAAATAGAAATGACCCCTTCACTGGATCTTTCATCGGATCACTCTCCAATTTTTCTATGTCTGTTTGACAGTACGAGTAACCAGAAAGAAAGCAAGTTTTGCTGTCCTAATAAGAGAACAAAATGGCTAAAATATAAAATGTACGTTAGTTCGCATTTACCACAAAAATTATATTTGAAGTCTGACAATGAGGTTGAATCGGCCGTCAATCTCTTTTCCCGTATAATGACCAATGCTGCTATGTGTTCACACCCACAGCTTACACATCCCAAAGGAGGCATTTAATCCAGCCCGGGGGAATTGAATCTCTTGTGCGAGAGAAGAGAAGATTGAGACGTCAATGGCAGGAAAGTAGATCCCCACATATAAAGGCTCAACTGAACCACTGTCAGACAAAATTACGTGATACCCTGAAAACACAAAAGGAGTCCAACCTCAAAAACTACCTTCAAGGTTTGGACCCAACTGAAAAAACTAATTACAGCTTAGGGAAGGTGGTAAGGAAAATGCGAAGCCGCTCTGCATACGAAATGGAAAATGGGCAAAAAATACGTAAGAAAAAGTTGAAGAATTCGCAAGGCATTTAGAAAATGTATTTACTCCAAATGATACAGGCTCTAGTGTAACCCTCTTACCTAATAATTGTGCAGTAATACACCCAATCCAATTCTGTTTTTCTAAATTGAAGTCAGCCATTGAAGACCTGAACCCAGGAAAGGCAGCCGGTAGTGACAAAATTACGACTACAATGATAAGTAATTTACCAAAGTCTGGTATAAGGATAATTTTGTTTATTTTTAATGCAATGTTGCGAATTGGATACTTCTCTTTATCGTGGAAACAGTCGTAAATAATCATGATACCCAAACCAGCTAAAGACGCTACGCAGGTTTCATCATACCGCCGAATTAGCTTGTTACAAATACTTTCTGAAATATTTACTTTTACAACATCATACCCCATCACCAATTTGGATTCAGAAAGCGTTTGAGAGTAAACAATACTGCTCTGCATTATTTATTGACATATCGCAAGCATTTGATAAGGTCTGGCATGATGGGCTAACGTATAAAATTTCAACGTATCTTCCCGCAAACGTTCACAATATATTTAAAAGAAAAAGAAAGAAGGAAATTATATCTTCCCGCAAGAAGACATCTGCTGGTGTCCCGCAAGGTAGTATCCTGGGGCCATTTCTTTACTTGTTATACACCGCCGATACGCCAACGAGTACAGTGACTTACATTTCCACTTTTCTTTATTACAATAAATGGCTCGGGAATACCAGAACACAACCATGTAAAATATCTCGGTATACATCTTGATAGACGTCTCACCTGGGTTCAGAACATAGCAGCTTAAGAACGATCACGTGCGTTCCCTGTTACATCAAGAATTGTAACATCCATAGAGACCTAAAAATACCCACTCTAAATTGCTTAGTAAGTGGAATAAACAATAATTGCTGAACTTAAATATATTAATTTCTGTTTTGTCAACAACAATGGTTAATGAACTTAAAACGGAAATAGTAAACCGGGAAGCGAAAACTAGTGCGCTGCAATTGTATATGGATTCTGTACGAAATATCGCAAATTGTTGTATGCAGATATTTTCATTTTGGTTTTATAGCCCAAAACTCATTTGGCTCTTTCAACATTTTGCACTAAAAAGATTTTACTGGGCAAGTATATCATGATCAAAGGTAAACCAGGAAGTAACAAATGGTAAGCTGAAATGTTAAATGGGTCTTCTATGAAACATCAAAAATTCTTCTAGGCACATATTTTCATTTTCGTTTCATACAGAAAAACTTATTTGGCTCTTTCATCATTTTTCACCAAAAAGCGTTTACTGGGTTCGTTTCTCCTGAACCGGAGTAAACCAGGAAGTGACAACTGGTGCGCTGGAATGGATTATCTATGAAATATCGAAAATCCTCGTACGCACATATTTTTATTTTCGTTGTACAGCCAAAAGCTTATTTGGCTCTTTCGTAATTTTCCCTAAAAGAGAGATTTCTGGGCGTTTATTTCCAGAATAGGAGTAAAAGCAGGAAGTGACAACTGGTGCGCTGGAATGGTTAATGGGTCCTCTATTAAATATCCAAAAATCTTATTTGGCTCTTTCATTATTTTTCATTAAAAAAGTGGTTCTGGGCGTGTATTTTCTGAACAGGAGTAAACTAAAAAGTGACAACCGGTGGGTTGGAATGGTAAATATTTGAAAATATTAAAATGGTGTATTTTCTAAACAGGAGTAAGGCATTAGGCATTAACTAGCGGCAATGCAGAAAGTATAAAACATGCAATATTTAAACAAAAACAACAATTGAAATAATAGAATAATTAAAAAAAGTGACAAAATTTGAATGTATATAGTTCAATGAATGAAACAACTGTGTTTTATCGGTTTCACGTTTATTTTCTTTCTGTGCCACAAATTCAAATGCTTAAATACTAAATATGAATCTCTTAAAACTATTCTAGAACTAATTGTTAGTTCTTTCTCAGTTTCTCATCTGTTATAAGCAGTACACATTTAAGTTTATTCCTTATTTATCAGTGTGGGAAAAACACTTGGAAAAACCACATATGTTATGATAGATAAACAATGTGTTAGGTACACACACAAACAGAGATAAAAAACGAAACAAAGGAGCATTATCGTTTAAGACAAAGTCTGGAAACAATTAAGGTTATCGTTAGGAGAAGACAGAGTCATATTATAATATGTAACTGTAAACGAAAATTACTACAGAAACAAATTTAGTACAACAAAATTTAAAAGGGAATTTAAATAAATTTAATAACCTTTGAAAAAACTTAAAGTTGTAGAACATAAAGACAAATGCAAACAAAAGTAGTATTGTTGCTTTAAAAGCGAACCGCAAAGTTAAATAACAATAACAATAAACTCATAAAAATTCCGGTTAAAAAAAGAATAATCAACAACATAAAACATTTAACATTTCTGCAAATATAAAGCAAGGGCTTCCAATTCAGAAAAAAACCGGATAAAGGTGAGTGGGAATTTAAATAAATTTCTAAAATAAGGATTCAAACAAAAACTGGTGAATAATACACTTAATGCCAAAGCTAAACAAACCACATTTAGAAATTAAAAAGGTTAAAAGGATTATTCTTATTATTGAATATGGCAAGTAAAAGGAAAGTTAAGTTTGACATCAATCAAATAGATGCGCTTTGCAAGAGCTTTGAAGCAATGCCCAGAGAAAATTTAGAATTACTTTATTTACAAGTTGCAATTGAAGAACTGGCGACGAAATGGCAAAAACTAATTGAGTCTTACGAAACCTACATAATTGGAAAGCGACGTTGAACTACACTAGAAAGATGAAATGTCTCAAACCTACAATAGAATGTGCGATAAGACTCATAAAATGAAGGCAAAAATTATTGATTCAATCGCGTCCACGACGACAGCTAATCAAAATGGGGAAGTAAGTGTAGAACAGCATACCATGCCACTTAAGGTACCGCCATGTGAGATTCAAGTTTTTGAAGGGGGTTTGCAAGATGGCCAGCGTTCAGGGATATGTTTCAAGCGGTGATTGGAAATCATACACATTTAGGTCCAGTTCAAAAGCTTTACCACTTACGTAGCAAGACGAGGGGAGGCTAACCAAATCGTAACTTTTCCTTGGCCTGGGATGCGTTAACAAATTGTTTTGAGAATCCTCGTATTTTGGCATATCAGCAAATGACACAAATGTATGGCATTCAAGCCATTTAGAATTAAAGCGCGAAAGCTACAGCACGAAGAGGCAAAATTTAGTTCCAAAGCATGTAAACAGATGATTCTTACGATTTTGTAATCAATTTAAAGTATTATCAGTGGCCGATAGAAATAAATATGTTTTTTCGAACAGATTCTGTGTTAACTGCTTATCGCCAAATCATTTTAAATCTAAATGTCCAAGCACAAGACTTTGCACGAGATGCAATCAAGAGCATCACACTATGCTTCATGTAGAGTAAAAGCCAAAGGGGAAGATTTCAGAGCTCAAAATAAGACCGCACAACGGAACGATGAGAAGCCGAGTATCAAGTAATGCACCGCGCAATTAGACATAAATTTTATATTCCAAGACTGAAAAATCTTGTGCGAATGTCAATTAGAAGTTACAAGAGGTGCACAATCTTTAAAAGAAAATTCCAGCATCAAATTATGGGAGCACTTCCCCCCAAAGAGTAAATTTGTCTTTGCCTTTTACATTTACAGGCGTAAACTTTGCAGGCCCTTTCAATATAAAATCTTCCCCTTCAGGAATACCAAAGTATTAAAAGATTATACTGCGGTATTCGTTTGCTCGCCACTAGAGCAATTCACATAGACTTGTCAACTGATGCCTTCTTAGCATGCTTTAGCCGATTTACTGCGCGAAGAGGACTGCCCAAGGCATTGTTCTTCGATAATAGAAGAAATTTCGAGTTACGCTTTAAGGAAGCAGTATAATGTCTAAAACAGTAGAAAAGGCGTTGATCAGCAAGTAAAGCTTACACGGACTTAGCTGGTTTTTCAGCCCACCCTACGCACGTCACATGAGCGGCATTTGGGAGGATGCTGGGAAAAGCATGAAATCGCATCTTTTTTCGAAGAATTTACCACTTCACTTGTAAGAATTATGTATAACAGCGACATGTTAACTCGTAACAGAGGCATTTAAGTTATTTTAAGCTATAAACTAAACAATCAGTTCATCTCATAATCAACCAATAAATTGTAGTTTCGGCTTTTTTAGACAATTTTTTTTTAATTTTGTTTACGTTTTTGGCACCAGTACTCAAGGATCGAGCTCTACATATGCTGAACTGGGCTATAGGAAAGAGGAAAGAAGGAAAACTGTTTCAGTATGTTTGTTTTTATTATATATTGCAGGGATGAGGATATCAGAATCTAACTGTTCAGTGACCAGTGGAACCAGTCCCTGGATCTATTTGGAGCTTAAAACTCGTAGTAGCCCTTTAGGGCTACGAAGTCTCACCAGAAGCTTACTTCTGGTACCACGGGTGTTAATGAATAATTTAAGGTAGTATTATTGCCTATTGCTATTTATTCACACATCACTATATTATAACATATGAATGCCGTTTTATTCGATGCATAAGACATAAACGAGAGTAAATTACTTATGCTCAGAGAAAATGTATTGAAACAAAATACTGGGTTTTTTATGCATGCAATTGCCTATTACATGCAAATTCATATACGCGCATACATACATATGTATATACTTACTTACGGTATTATTTAATATGTATAAACTCTCATTAGTTATAAGCACTGTTACATATTCTTTTTAGATTTTATTATTATACTTAAAATATTTTTACTGACTTCACTTGTCTTTACTGCCTCGCTGCGATCATACATACTTAAGACTTAATAAAGTAATCCGTGTAATAATTTTAATTTACGGTAATACATAAACTGAAATAAAATTGCAGTTACAAAAAGCGGTTAATTTATTAATCCTAAATTAAACGAAACCAGCAATTTAACTTAGCATAAAGTTAAATTCTCATGCAACGGGAGTCGGGAGGAACTTGGAAGGAAGGAAGGGGGGAGCATAGAACAAAAGGAGTTTTAGATAGGCTCCGCTCCAAACCAAGGGAGAAATCATGTTCTTCTTCTTCTTCTTCTTTTGGCGCTACAGTCCGTGGTGAACCTGGGCCTCAACCAACAAAGTTTTCCAGCTGGCACGGTCTTTAGCCAGCGTTCTCCAATTTTGCACACCAAGTTGGTTGAGGTCCCTCTCCACTTGTGTGCCCCATCGGTTCCGTGGGCGTCCTCTACTGCGTTGTCCCACAGGTTCGGAATCGAAGATTCTACGGGTCGGAGCAGTATTCTCCATGCGCTCTACATGGCCCAACCATCTTAGCCGTTGGATCCGTAGGCGCCTGGTTAGGCTCATGTCGCTGTACAACCCGTACAGTTCATGATTGAATCTTCTTCTCCAGAAACCATCAACGCAAACAGGGCCGAAGATTGAACGCAGAACTTTTCTCTCGAAAATACCAAGGACTTCCTCATCCGCCTTCGACACCGTCCATGCTTCTGCGCCATAAAGAAGTACAGGGATTATCAAAGTGGTATATAGTGTCAACTTGGTTTTTCGAGAAAGGGCCTTACTACTCAATTGCCTCTTGAGCCCAAAGAAACAGCGATTGGCAAGAGTTATTCTGCGTTTGATCTCGGTACTGATGTTGTTCATATTGTTGACTTGGGAGCCAAGGTAGACGAAGTCCTTCACTACCTCGAAGTTATAGCTGCCTATGGTGATGTTCTGGCCCAGTCGTCGGTGTTGCGCGTCTATTTTTGATGACAGCATATACTTCGTTTTGCCCTCGTTCACCGCTAGACCCATTTTGGCCGCCTCCGTTGAAATACCAGCAAACGCTTCAGTGACGGCTCGCTGTGTTCGACCAATCACGTCAATGTCGTCAGCGTATGCTAGCAGTTGCACGGACTTTTGGAAGATCGTGCCTCTGTTGTTGGCGTGTGAGTTTTGCACGATCTTCTCAAGAATTATGTTAAAAAAATCACATGACAGTGCGTCGCCTTGTCTAAATCCCCTTCTGACATTGAAGGTCTCGGTGAATTCGTTACCGACCTTGATGGAGCAGAGAGAGTTCTCCATCGTCATCCTACACAGCCTGACGAGTTTAGTAGGAATGTCAAAACTAGACATGGCTTCGTATAGCTCGTCCCTATACACACTGTCATATGCGGCCTTAAAATCGACGAATAGGTGGTGGGTGTCGATTTGCATCTCTTGGGTCTTTTCCAGGATCTGCCGTAGTGTGAAAATTTGGTCGATGGTGGACTTCCCCGGCCTGAAACCACACTGATAAGGACCTATCAGACTGTTCACGAATGGTTTCAGGCGCTCACACAAAACGGCAGAGAAGATCTTGTAGGCGATGTTCAGGAGACTTATTCCTCGGTAGTTGGCGCAGTTGAAGGGGTCTCCTTTTTTGTGGATCGGGCAAACGATGCTGAGATTCCACTCGTCGGGCATGCTTTCCTCCGACCATATCTTACAGATGAGCTGGTGCATGCGCCCAACCAGGTCATCTCCGGCTGCCTTAAATAGTTCCGCGGACAGTGCGTCCGCTCCTGCAGCTTTGTTTGATTTCAATCTCGATATTGCTATCTTGACTTCATTCAGGTCGGGGGGACGGAATTCTCTACCATCATCGTCCGTTATCTGTAGTGGAATATTCTGCCTGGCGATGGAATCGGTGTTTTGTTCGCCGTTAAACTGTCTGCAGAAGTGATCCTTCCAGATTCTCAGCATCGATTGCGGCTCTACTACGATTTGACCCTCTTCGTCACAACAGGCTTCTGTCCGAAGCTTATATCCATTGGATAGTTGTTTTACCCGTTGGTAAAACTTTCGGATATTATTCCTGCCGTAACACCTCTCCAGTTCCTCGATCGCGCGCTTCTCGTGATCTTTCTTCTTCTTTTTGAGAAGCCGGTGTTCTTCCCTTCTCTTCCGTTCGTAGAGCTCACGAGCTGCTCTCGTCCTTCTCTCCAACGTCGCCTTATACGCTGCTAGCTTCGCTGAATGTGCCTGCCTGCACTCGTCGACAAACCATGGGTTTTTCCCGGGTGGAATTTTAAAACCCAATACATCAGAGGCAGCATCTCTGATGGCATTTTGGCAACGGTTCCATTCCTCATCGGTTGTTTCGCCTGGCAAGGCTGGACTCTCTGAGAGCTTAAGGAAGACTAGATCGGCAAATTTCCCAGCGGTCGATTGCGATTGTAGCTTTGCGACGTCAAACTGTTGTGGTCGTGCTCTACTCCGGTTTGCTACTGATATCCGTGATCTTACCTTGGCTACAACAAGGAAGTGATCGGAGTCAATGTTGGCTCCTCGGAATGTTCGGACATCAAGAATATTGGAGGAGTGTCTGCCGTCGATCGCAATGTGATCAATTTGGTTGACGGTTAATTGATCAGGGGACCGCCAGGTCCCTTTGTGAATGTTGAGGTGAGGGAATCGCGTGCTTGCTACAGTGAGATTTCGCCCCGTTACAAAATCTAGCAGCCTGAGTCCGTTATCCGATGTGTCGTCATGCAGGCTGTGTTTCCCGATGACTCTAGCAAAGATGTCTTCCTTGCCCAGCTTTGCGTTGAAATCTCCTAGGACGATCTTGGTGTCGTAGCTGGGGCATTGATCGTATGTTCTTTCTAGGAGATTATAAAAGTCATCCTTGCTGTCATCATCTTTATCCTCCGTAGGGGCGTGGGCGCAGATTAGGCTAATGTTGCCGAGCCTAGCCTTGATGCGGATTGTAATGAGGCGTTCACTCACGGATTTAAAGCTTAAGACTTTTTGCCTAAGTCTGCCTCGAACAACAAACCCGCATCCAAACAGGCGCTGTCGCCGCTCTTTGTAGCAATCACCGTAGTAGATGTCGCAGTTTATCACTTTCTTTTTGCCCGGCCCATCCCATCGCACTTCCTGGATGGCGGTGATGTCAGCCTTATAGGCTTCCAGGGCCTCCGCAAGTTCATCGGCTGCACGTGGTCTGTTCAGGGACCTGACATTCCACGTGCAGAACCGAAAATCGTTATCCTTATTTCGTTGTTCCTGGTCGTCAGCAATAAAGTCATCCATATTTATATTGATTCTTTGTTGTTGTGTCGAAACTAGTGTGTTTTTACACGGTAGGGCAGTTACCCCCACGCACAACCCCCGATACCTGGAGGACCGGGTCCTGGTTTAGACCCCTGGACAGAGGGGATTCGCTGCACACTTTGGTTCACCTCTAAGCGGGTGCTGTAGGGGCTATCCAGGGGCGCCACGAGGAGGCAGTATGTCAGCTTGACCAGTCCATTTTCAGGGATCGCTGCTGGCTTCTCGCCAGGTTGAGAGCAATCAACAACTTTGCCCTGAGTGCACTGGCCCATTCCCCCGAGAAATCATGTTCCAAATGGCAAATCACTCTCCCATCTGTTCATTGCCCAGTGTTCATGCCTTCGACCAAAGACTATAAAATGTACAAAGATGTTCTACTTCTATACACTGTGCTGCTGCAACAAATTTTGCTGGTTTCTGCTGGAAAATGTAGGTTATTACAGTGCACGCTCGGTTTTAGCGACTGACTTAAAACCACACCTTGTAAAGAAACTGAATATACAATAAGTAGAGCTAAAAATGCAAATGCTTTATTATTAATTATTCTTTAAAATAGCAGCTGAATCTCGCAGTTCATGCAGTGCAGTTGTGGTAATTTTATTTTCATATATAAAAGAAACTAATGGGATTGCCCGTTATTACTTCTTATACTGAAAGAAAAAGCAAAGATAAAGTAAAATTGCCTTGTTTTTTATAAACTATTACGGTTAGAGAACCTGCAATACAAAAAATTAGGCTGTCGGGAAAATAGTGTCAGTTTATACAAAGTTACTCATTCCAACTATACCCATTGTGGTACATGGGTCCTCTATGAAATATCAAAAACCCCATTTTCACTAAAATCAGCTGCTGGCCATGTATCTACTAAACCGGAGTAAGCCAGAAAACGAAAACTAGTGCCCTGAAGTTGTACATATATCCTCTGTGAAATATTAAAAATCCTTGCACGCAAATATTTTCAATTTAGTTTTAAAGCCAAAAACTTAATTGGCTCTTTCATAATTTTTCAATAAAAATCGTTGGCTGACAGCATATCTCCTGAACCGGAGTAAACCAAGAAGCGAAAACTAGTGCGCTGCAAATGTACATGGATCCTCTAAGAAATATCAAAAATCCTTTTACACACATATTTTCAATTTGGTTTTATAGCCAAACTCTTATTTGGCTCTTTCATCATTTTTCACTATAAACAGTTTGCTGGGCGCGTATCTCCTTAACCGTGTAAACCAAGAAGTATTATTGAAGTCTTGAGCATCCGAAGATAGAAAAGAACCATTGAAGGAAAACTTTTTGACATTTGGAATGCCAGAAATCGTCGTGATGGATAACGAAAAATCATTCAACTCTGTGGCTGTAAGATTCATGTTGGAAAATCAATTCAATATTAAAGTGTTCAAAACTCCTCCCTGCGTCAGCTGGACTAACGGTCAGATAGAAAGATTTCACTCGACATTGACAGAGCTAATAAGATGCCTTAGAGCGGAAAGCGTTCATCCGACTTTTTCAGAGCTCCTTTATAAATCCCTCCACGAGTACAATAACTCTATTCACTATACCAGACTCAAGAAGCCGTCAGAAATATTCCTTGGTAAACGTATGACCACTGAATCCGACAAATATGAAAAAGACAGACAAGAGATAATTGAAAGACTAAAGAAAAAAAAAAGCAGAGATATCGAATTTCATAATAGGAAAAAATTTCCTCATACGGATTACGAAGTAGGCCAGGAAGTTTATGTCAGGGTCAATAAGCGATTAGGGAGCAAATTGTCTAAGAGGGAAATGGTTAAGGAAAACAGGCATACTACAATAGTGACTGCAAGAGGAAGAGTAGTCCACAAAAATAATATTGGAAGCTACTATTTTCATTTTTTTAGGATGGTGATAACTGCTATAGTCTGCGAAGTAAAAATATTAGACTACACTAATTCACAAATACATAGTAGCCATCGACACTGGATTTGCCAAGGTTCAATCCTGCACTACAATCTATAATCTATCCTTTGTACCCCTTCATTTCAAATTCACATTAACAACTTGAATCACAGAAACAAGAGATCCTTAGACTTCATCGGTTCTGCGTGGAAATGGATCGCGGGTAATCCAGATCGTGCTGATTTCGAAATTATCGAACAAAAAATTAACAACGTTTTGCAGAAAACGTTTTGTCGTTAGAAAAATTAAATGAAATAACCGCAACAACAAATTTCATTTTGGAATCTTTGAGATATGAGAAATATATTAGTTGATGAACTAAAATACAAATTCTTAAATACGCTATTGATTGGGCTGAAGTAGGAGTCGCAAATTCATTTATATTATCCGAATATGAAATGAGTATGATTAAAACTTTGGCTGACAAACGAAATATAAATTATTTAAACGTCGAAGAATCTCTTGGTTTTGGTGAAATAAGAATAGCTTCTGGTAATAATTCATTAATTTATATTATAGACATCCCTACAACTTACACAAAATCATGTAATAAAATAAGAATCAATATCTTATAAAAATTTATAAAATTGCCACTAAGGTTGAATATGATGAAATCTTAGTTTGTAACGAAATATTTTTTGGAGTTAAAAGCAAATGCAAAAGTTTTAGTAAACTAACAATATGTAAAGATGAAAATATTGAAGACATTAGTAAAACAGAATGTCTCCCCAATTTAATAACAGTAAACCTTCTAATTGTACTATGGTCAACAATATCCATATACCCACGGTACAACCTCAATGACACTTACCTCATTAAATTTCATAACGAGAAACTCAAAGTGAATGGTACAACCCTCTCATTTTCAGGAATTTCTTTTTCTAGTCCACTACTAGCCGTGGTACAGCCAACAAGCGACAATCCCTATGGAAAAAACTCTTATACAAGAACTAATTGAAGAAATGCACGCTAACAATGCGGAAGCTATCGAACTGCTCAATATCGAGAGCAAAGTTGGAGATGCTATACATATCTTCCTAGTAATTTTCATAATCATAAATATGTTTTTCATCCGCATAAAAAGGAAGTGCTACAGTCGACCTGAGCAATATTTTGATGGCATTGTTCCATCACCAATGCAAAATTATTGTAAACACTTCTGATTTAGAGATCCATCAACAGCAAGAATATCTCAAATACCATACTTTTGATTGAGGACAATCAAAATCTTAGGGAGGAAGAGTTAACAACAAAAACATTTCTTTTCATTTATTTTTCAGTTTTATTGTTTCTTTTATGAGAGCAACGATTTCTTTGCAACATATTGCTTTGGATTACTCAACTCCAAATTGATTATTATTGTTTTGATTACTAAGCATTGCTTTCTTTGGTGTGTTGAACCCAACACTTTTAAAAAGAACACTTAAATGCTTGACATTTAAGAGGTTCTCATATTACCAATACCTTATCGGCAGTTTTGTTAATTTCTGATTGTTAAAATTTTAACGCAAGCAATAATTTTAAGAATTAAAATTGTATTGAAAAAGAAATTTCTTTTTGACTTTTAAAAAACAAATAAAATCAGTTGCAGTCAACAACTCAAAGACATTAATCATCGTTTAATTTAACTTATGTACTGACCCCGAGTAAGCCAGGAAACGAAAACTAGTGTACAGGGATTCTCTAAGAAATACACAAAATCTCTGTACGTACATATTTTTTTGTTTTGTTTTATAGCGAAAAGCTATTTTTGCACCTTTTTCACTTAAAAAAATTACGGGGTGTGTACCTTCTGAACCGGAATAAACCAGGAAGTGACAACTGGTGCGCTGGAATAAATCCTCTACGAAATATCAAAAATTCCTGTAGGCTCATATTTTCATTTTGGTTTTATAGCCAAAAATTCATTTGGCTCTTTCATCATTTTTCACAAAAAACAGTTTGCTAGGCGAGTATCTGCTGAACCGGAGTAAACCAGAAAGTATTTTTTTTCATTCATTTTTATTTTCTATCATACAATACAAATATTTTATATATATAGAATTTTTGAGATATTACTAAATAGTATTGCATTAGGTATTAAACTATTAGAAGGAAATAGGAGAACATTGAAAATATAATTAGAATTTAAGGAGAAAAAATATAATATTGTATTTTATAAAAAAAATTTGCATTGAATCTTACGCCATCTTCCTGACTGAAGTTGGCGAAGATTACATTACTACAAATTTCGTATCAAATCATGGTTTGGAAATCTGTTGCGATGATCAAATCTTTGTGTTAATTCACAAATTACAGTTTCAAATAGTTTTTCTTTGAAGTTTCTGTGTAAGTCCATTGTAGCGTAGCGTCTGCGTAGGTTATATATAATTTTCAAATTTTTATTTTGGATTATCTGAAGCTTTTTCAGGTGGGTTTTTGCGCACTTTGAAGACCACACCTGACATCCATAGGTCATAATCGGTCGAATACACATTCATACAAATACACAGAGGAAAGAGGGCTCTCCTACATCTTACATGTTTCAAAAATGTGCTCTCTGAAATTCAATTTTTTATCCATGGTAATTCCGAAATATTTTACTGAGTCCTCTATTTCTATGCCCTGAATAGAAAATCCTATACTAGATATTCGTTTTGGCGATTTATTAAAGGAGAATATAATTGCTTGTGTTTTTAAATCGTTCATTTTAATTTTCCATTTTTCGAAATAATTTTTAGTTTTTATGAGAGATTTGTCAAGCATAATTGCATTCGAGACTTTGCCAGTTGCTATTAAAGCAGTGTCATCCGCATATAGTGCTGTAGTTTGATCTCTTAATGTTTTGAAATCTGATATATATATGGAATATAAGATAGGGGATCAAACTGAACCTTGGGGTACACCAGCAGGATTTTGCGTATACTAGAGTACTCATTATCTATTTTTACTACAAATGTGCTATCAGACAAAAAGCTGTTTATAATCTTTTGCATGTAGACAGGATATCGAAAAGTTTATAGTTTATAAATTAAACCATTATGCCATATGGAATCAAAGGCTTTTTCAATGTCTAGCAGTACTACTCCCGTGCTCCTTCTATTGTTTTTGTTGCTTTGGATAAGGTTTACTATTCTTTTAACTTGATGAACTATGGAATGATCTTTTCTGAACCGAAACTGTTGATTCTGTAATATACCATGATTTTCCGTGAATTCATGAAACCTTTTCAGTATTATTTTTTCAAAGACTTCATCCAGTGTGTTCAACATACTAACAGGCCGATAATTTTTTGGAGACTTGGCATCTTTACCTGCTTTCAGTATACATAGGTACAACTTTGGCATTCTTAAATATTTTTGGAAAATATCCATTTTCTAAGCACCAATTGAAAAGTTTTGTTATGATTTTGAAAAATGTGTCTGACATGTTTTTAAGTACTATAGCATTAAAGATAACACATTAGTGAATACCCCAATTATGCTTCTTATATTCCACGTAAATTCAATAACCTGCACACTTAACAACAAAAGCAAGAACCCAAATATTTATTCGACACGCTTAACAACAAAAACAATAAATTTATCAAACCAATCTAGACACAAACAAAAGAATCAAATTACAACTTAGTTTAAGTATCCAATAAGCATATTTCTATTTTATAAAATATTTCGCAATTATTTTCACACAATTTTATTATTTTAATTTGTAAGCAAAATTGTATTCAGTCTATACAAAAAATTAGTAAGCAAAATTGTTTTTGATTTTATTAAATTTAAATAGTAAGCAAAATTGTATTTAGGCTAAGAAAAACTATTGTATAAAATAAAATGATTTGCCAATAAAGGCAGTTCTGTTCTGAAGTCCAAATAAACTCGTTCACTGGCGCCCGAGGAAAGTGAAAAAAAACTATACCCGGTTAAATATTAAAAGTGTCTTAGTGTTAGCAGAATAAAATTGTGCAACTAACCGTTCCTTAAAAACCAAAAAGCCAAGATAAATAAATACAAGTGGCCGAAAAATAAACCACCATTAACGTAAATAAAAAAAAAACAAGCTAGTGGAAAAAAAAACTCTTATAAAAAACCGTTTTAAAAGGAAAAAACATTCCAAAAAAATACAAGCGGATCAATTAAAAAGTTTGAGCTACAAGCTAAACCATCGTAAAACTCAAAAAAAAAAAGAAATCCTTAGTGAAAGTACCGTTTTACCAATTTAAAAATAAGCGGGAACAAAGGTAAAACCCTGATCAAACAACGAGCTGAACTACCGTTTTAAAATCAAGAAAATAAGCGGAAGGATCAACCAAAAAGGCATATCAGACAGACTCAACAAATCAGTTACTAGTGACGTCAGCCGTACCCTAGTAGATCTTCAACTTCAAACAGGATAAATACGGACCGTACAAGCAGCATGCTGATCTTTCTACTGTAAGCTAACCATAAAATTTTATTAAAAATATATTAAATTATTGTGAAATTAAAAAATCATTTTAATGTTTAAAGATTTATTAATTATTCAAATTAAATTGAACTTAAATCGTATAAAAAAGTATATTAATTTTATTTTTCAAATTAAAATTAAATCGTATGAAAAATTATATCTTTCAAAAAAAAAAACAACCAATCACCTTTTCTTTAACAAGGAAAACAAAGAAAATTTTTACATAATAGCAAATAAACATATTATTTATTCCTGAACTGTGAAATTAGATTGCATAAAAGTATATTAAACTTGCAAATATTTTTGAAAACAAACACACACAATGGAACAAATTAAAGAAGCAATTACACAAATAACTGGTGCACTGAATGCACAAATAGAGCAGGTCAAACAGTTAAATAATAGGATGATTAACTGGGAACGAAAGATAAAAGAATTAGAAATTAAGATAGGAAATCCTCCCACTGAGGAATCAAATCTTGCCCTACCTAAAACCGCAAAAGACTTAGATGATATACGTAAACTCCCAGACTGCGTAAGGGATTTACAAATTTTCGAGGGTAACCCTGTTCAGTATATCTCCTGGGTCCATAGTGTTTTATTAAAAGACTATGAGATTGTAAAGGAATAACCAATATATAGAGCAATATTGCAACATATTAGGCAAAAGATTAGGGGACCAGCTGACACAGCCCTCATCTCATATAACATATTTGATGAAAGCTGGGACAAAATAAAAAATTGTCTGTCTCTCCACTATGCAGACAAAAGAGATTTGCAAACGCTAGAATACGAACTCAGTATTATGCGTCAAAAAAATTTAACTGTAGACGAATTTTATGCTAGAGTAAATCACCAACTCTCACTAATTATTAACAAACTAAAAACCGACAATTACTCGATAGAAACCATTGAAGCCTTAATATCTTGTTACAGAAACAGGGCTTTAGATGTTTTTATACGAGGTATAAATGGCGATGTTTCTCGAATGTTAACTATTCAGAAACCTAGAACTTTGCCCACAGCTTACACTTCCTGTCTGGAATTCCAAAATCTAAATTTTAGGAATAGCACCATTCACCCACGATACCTTAATAACGTCACCACGCCAATTAATCAAATGACTAAAAATACAAATTTAAATAAGCCACACGCATTACAAAGACCACTAAATGTCCATGAAAAACTGCGAATATACAACACGCCAATTCAGCCTCACCTACAAAATATAGCACCTACTCAATCAAAACCACCGGTACCAATGGAAATAGACCCTTCAATAAGATCCCGACAAATAAATTATATTAATAGACCCGATAAATCGCCATTGCCATATTCTGGTAACAACTCATCAAATATACCGCGAAAACAACAGCGTGTTTTCAATACGGAAACTATAGACAGTCAGGAGCAATACCCTTCCTGTGGAGAAAACGAGGAAAATGAAGACCTTTCTGAAGATAATTACTATGAAGAGGACACCGAATTTGGGCTAAATGAATTAAATTTTACGATGGACGCCTATCCAGCGTTCCTTACTTAGAAGTACGCTCAAAAAATGACAAAATTTTTAAGTTTTTGATCGATACAGGAGCCAACAAAAACTTTGTTTCAGAAACATTTTCAAAAAATTCTAAACCCGTTAAATCTATTTTTAAAATACAATCAGCAACAGGTCAAATTCCAATTACTCATAAAATTTATGGCACCTTTTTTAAAACACTCGGTATAGATAAAAATTTAGTTTTCTTTGTCCTTCCTGGATTAAAGTCTTTCGATGGGATCATTGGTGACGACACACTTAGGCAATTAGAGGCAGTAATAGACAGGAAAAACAACACGCTGACGCTTTATAATGGCTCCATGATTAAACTTAAATCAAAAATTTCTAAACAAGTCAACAATATAAACACAATACAACATGAAGATAAAGAAATAGAGAATTTAATAATCGAACACCGCACATTATTTGCTCCAGTATCTGATAAAGGTGTGATTGAAACAAACATTCGTGCAGAGATCAGGACCACAATTGACGAACCAATCTACACAAAATCATACCCTTATCCAAGTCATTTAAAGTCCGAAGTGGAAAGTCAAATCAAACAAATGCTAGGAAATGGAATTATTAGACCATCCAAAAGCCCCTATAATTCACTTCTTTGGATTGTCGCCAAAAAGCCGAAACCAAATGGTGAAAAACAGTTCAGAGTTGTGATTGATTTTAAACGACTTAATGCAGTAACTGTTGCCGATGCCTATCCAATACCGGATATTAACACAACGCTTTCTAGTCTAGGAGAATGTAAGTTTTTTACTACCTTAGACTTGACCTCTGGATTTCACTAGATTAGGATGAAGGACAAGGAAATAGAGACAACGGCATTTTCCACAAACAATGGCAAGTTCGAATTTTTAAGGTTACCTTTCGGCCTTAAGAATGCCCCTTCGATATTCCAAAGGATGATAAACGACGAACTACACCCACTATTGGGAAAAGCTTGCTACGTCTATATAGACGATATTATCGTTTTTGGAAGGAATAGGGACGAACACATAAAAAACTTAAAGAAGGTATTCGTTTTATTGGAAAAAGCAAATCTAAAAGTAAACGAAAAATCAAAATTCTTAAAAACTAGTGTGGAGTTCCTGGTACATACAGTATCCCAGGATGGCATTAAACCGGATGCAGGTAAAATAACAGCGATTCAAAAAATTCCAGCCCTATAAAATTTAATAGATTTAAAAAGTTTTTTGGGATTAGCCTCATACTACAGGCGATTCATAAAAGATTTTGCTGCCGTAGCAAAACCTTTGACAAACCTAACTCGTGGAGTAAATGCTCAAATTAAGGCGAACCAATCTAAACACGTAAACATTAGCTTGGATTAAAATGCCATAAATTCATTTAGGAACCTAAAAGAACTACTGATGTCATCAGAAATTTTGGCATGCCTTAATTTCGAGAAGCCCTTTATTTTGACCACCGATGCCTCCAATTATGCAATAGGGTCCGTTCTCTCACAAGGAGGTATCGGAAAAGATCGACCGATTACATACCTGTCCAGATCTTTAAACCAAACCGAGGAAAGCTACTCTACAATAGAAAAAGAGATGTTAGGTATAGTTTGGTCTCTTGACAAACTTCGTTCTTACTTATATGGAGCTAGGGAAATAAAAATTCTCACCGATCATCAGCCGCTCACTTTTGCATTAAGCAATGCCAACAACAATGCAAAACTCAAAAGGTGGAAGGCCAGGATAGAGGAATATAATTATAAACTGTTATATAAGCCAGGCAAAACAAATGTTGTCGCTGATGCTCTATCCCGCTTGCCAACGGAAGTAAATACACTCTCATCAACCGACGATTGCTCTCAACATAGCGCTGAAGAGGACGGTGCATTGCTAATACACCATTGTGAATCTCCGATAAATGGTTACAGAAACCAAATAATATTTATGAACGGAATGAAGTCAAATTATATGGAAGTTCCTCATGACAAATTTCAACGGCATTACGTAAGACTTGAAAACCTTAACGAAAAAAGGCTTATTCA
This sequence comes from Epicampocera succincta, assembly GCA_932526305.1. Lineage (NCBI taxonomy): Eukaryota > Metazoa > Arthropoda > Insecta > Diptera > Tachinidae > Epicampocera > Epicampocera succincta. Next base: position 27,633,283 of record OW052037.1, read on the forward strand.
GGCTTTAAAAAGCAAATTAAACCCAAACGTAATAAACGGCATAAAAATTCCAGAAGAAAAGCTCACAATATTACAAAAGGTATACACGGAACACTTTTCTAAACTTAAAATCAGAATAACGCAGAGATTGGTAGAGGATATAGTTGATCCGCAGGAACAATTCGCTATCAAAGCGAACACAAACGCGCATACAGAAATTTTGCCGAGAACAAAGAGCAAATTCTGGAAAAATAGTATTTTCCAAAAATGGCCAAGTTAGTTAAAGACTTTACAAAGTCTTGCGAAGTTTGTAGTAAAAACAAGAACGACCGGCACCCCCCGAACCCAGAATTGCAACCTACTCCAATTCCCTCATACCCTACAGAAATTCTACATATCGACATATTAGAAATCAAAGGCGAAAAATTTATAACCTGCGTGGATAAATTTTCAAAGTTTACAAAATTTTTTCATATAAAAAATAAATCAGTTCTTCACATCAGAGATAAGATCATCAAATTACTACATTTCTTTTCCGCACCAAACACAATAGTAATGGATAACGAGAGTAGTTTTATAAGCCCAATAGTTCTAAATTATATTGAAGGACTTGGAATCAAGACATATTTTGCACCTCCTCAAAAGAGTGAGGTAAATGGAACTATTGAAAGAGTCCATTCAACAATTGTTGAAATGCTGAGATGTCTAAAAGAAGAATACCCGGATTTTACACTCAAAGAATTATTAAACATAACAGTCGATAGGTACAACAATACGGTTCATTCCGTCACTAAGAAGAAACCAGCGGACATATATCAACATAGACGGGTGAACCGAAAGAATAAATTACCAAAATTTAAGCGATTTTAAAGCAATAGTAAACAACGACTTAAAATTAGACTATATAGAGAAAACGCAAAGAAGCAAAAGCCTAGAACATACAGCCAAGGAGACATTGTCTTTAAGAAAAATAAACAATTAAAAGGCAAAGATAACATATTTTTATAAAGCAAACTGTCGGGAAGGACAATACCGTCACAATAACAACAATCGATAATAAAAAAATTCACAAGTCCCATCTAAAAAACCAATAATTTTTTTTCCCAGGCTTCTAATCGACTGGACACACGCAACGGTTAACATATACGAATACAACAATCCACTTGTTACAATTAAGCAAGGTACTGGAAAAATAAGCAAGGGAAACTATAGGATAATCCACACAATCGATCTAAAAGAATACGAAAAAGTTGTTGCAGAAATCAGACCCATTATTCATCTTCAATCTAAGGAAACTGGATCACTAGGACTACAAATGGAGCACCAACTCGAACAAATAGAAAATCTACTGGATCAACTCAAGACGAAAAACTTATCCAAAAATAAACGCTCCATTAACTGGATAGGATCCGCGTGGAAATACCCTGACGTGGAAAAACCCTGACGCTACTGATTGGGACAAAATTTTGGAAAAAACTACTGATGTTATTGAAAACAACAATAAGCAGTATTCTGTAAACAAATACTTAATCAAAACTACAAATAGCATTTTAGATAATTATAATAAAATAGTTGCAGAATCCAATAAGGATAATACACTAAGCAACGCGCAAACACTTTTTAACAAACTCGGATTAATAAAGGAAGAAATAGCCCAGATAGTAATGGCAAGCCAGTTGGCCAAAAGAGGTATAGTACATTCGCATTTGCTCAACAAAGGTGATATTGTGAATATCCTATCACAAACGAATACACTCCCTTACAAAAACGAACTTGAAGCCTTGCAATTCGCAGAACCTTCAATGGTTAAAAAGGACTCACTCTTGCTATACATTATTTCTATTCCGCAAACCGAAGATACCCTTTACAATAACGTTGTTCTACGGTCAACAATTAAAAATAACAAGAGAATTTTTCTTCAATATAAAAACATACTAATTTCCCAAAAAGAAAAATACGGCGTTGTTGGAAAATGCTTGGAAGTCGACGACGTTACAATATGCAAACAAAATCAAATAGAAAAATTAGGTAAGGACAATTGTATTGCGCGAATACTCGAAGGCGAAGCAGCATCATGCGAATACCAGATTGAAAAACAACATGTGGCGGAACTCGTACTAGAGGGAACGCTTTTTGTAATAAATTTTATAGGAAATTTAACTTACGGTAATAGCTACCAAGCGCTTAATGGCACTTTTATTATAAACTTTCTTAACGAAACAATTACAGTAAATAACGTCAGCTATTCGAATTGGCAAAAAACATCTTATCAAATACTCCCACCAATATTAAAAAATAATGTGACTGAAAACGAAGTCAGGCTGGACCTGCAGTATCTCCATCACCTTCATCTAGGCAATATTAAACATATAAAAGGTATTTCTCATAAGGGCCTTATTTTCATTAGTTCTAACTTCTTAATGGTTCTTATAGGGTTTTTCATTATCATTTCTTTTAAACTCTATCCAAATTCCAGAAATAACAGGCGAGTTCTCCAAATCCCACCTATTACAAATTTTCCCGATATAAAAATAAATTATCCATAAAATTTTAATAATTAGCGGGACGCTAATACTTAAAAAGGGGGGAGTTAACACATTAGTGAATACCCCAATTATGCTTCTTATTGGGTTTCTCATCTCATCTCTTATAGGGTTTTTCATTATCATTTCTTTTAAACTCTATCCAAAATGCAGAAATAACAGGGGAGTTCTCCAAATTCCACCTATTACAAATTTTTCCGATATAAAAATAAATTATCCATAAAATTTTAATAATTAGCGGGACGCTAATACTTAAAAAGGGGGGAGTTAACACATTAGTGAATACCCCAATTATGCTTCTTATGTTCCACGTAAATTCAATAACCTGCACACTTAACAACAAAAGCAAGAACCCAAATATTTATTCGACACGCTTAACAACAAAAACAATAAATTTATCAAACCAATCTAGACACAAACAAAAGAATCAAATTACAACTTAGTTTAAGTATCCAATAAGCATATTTCTATTTTATAAAATATTTCGCAATTATTTTCACCAAATTTTATTATTTTAATTAGTAAGCAAAATTGTATTCAGTCTATACAAAAAATTAGTAAGCAAAATTGTTTTTGATTTTATTAAATTTAAATAGTAAGCAAAATTGTATTTAGGCTAAGAAAAACTATTGTATAAAATAAAATGATTTGCCAATAAAGGCAGTTCTGTTCTGAAGTCCAAATAAACTCGTTCACTTTAATGCCATCAATACCAGGAACTTTTGAGGTATATAAAGTATGAACAAAGAAATTAACTTCATCTTTCGTTGTATTGTACTCTTGTATAATATCAGTGATAATTTGATTTCTTAACCATGTTATGCGTTTTGATACTTTACGATCATAAATTGATGTTAAATTGCACATAGTTGCATGGATATTTTCGAAAGCATTTGCAATAATATTTGATTTTTCTTTATTATATAGTGGCGCCATCTACCGTTAACTTGTTAAGTGTTGACTGTTTTCCTTTTATTCCTTTAGTTAATTTCCAGAACTTTCTATTACGTGGTGGCCATTTTATACAATGGTATAAATGGCCAGTTGGCCATTTTATACAATGGGACCTTGGTTGTGGTTTCAACTACCGAGCCATATATCTTACAAATCATTGGCACGTGATCTGGGTTAAGTGATTTCAGAAACGTTTCAATTTGTGAGGAGCGTAAAGCTGAGTTTGCTAACATAATATTGACTACGGAGGATTGTCTGGCTATGTTTTGGCTAAATCTAGTAGAAGAGTTGGGAGCATATATATAATAATGAGAGCCAGGTTGATGGTTAAAGAGATAATTGCCTGCTGAATTATTTTGTAAGCAACCCCATATTGTGTGTTTGGCATTAAAGTCACCGAAAATTATAAATTCGTGTGTTGTCTCTGTAATTTTGTCAAGGTCATTACCGAAGCTTGCTGTGAATCTTGGACAGTAGGCTGACGTAAATCTTATTATTTTGTTATTAATTTTGATTAAAATTGATATGTTTTCAATAGGTGGGATATTTTATTAATCTCTCTTGTGGTATAGAGTTTTTATGGCTATGAGAACTCCCCCACCATAGATGCTGCGATCTTCTCTATAGATTTTATAATTTGCAAGTTTAAATCTGTGATTTGGTTTAAGGAACATTTCATTAATTGAAATTATATCTATTTGTTTTTCACGAATGAGGTTTTCTAATTCTAGTTGTGTCGCTGCGTTAGTTATACCTTGGGCATTCCAGTGCATAACTTTAAGGTAACGTTCTGCTTGATTATATGACATGTCTAAGCATGTTTCCAAATACCCTCATTTTGTCGTACTTGGTTTTGCACTTTTATAGTGCATCGATAGCTTCAAAATATATGTCTAATCAATTGTTCAGAGATATTATTGCTTTCATAAAAATGGTGATTAACACTGGCCATTTCGGCATACGATAATTTTTCATTGTTACCTGGTTTTCCTTCGGATTGAGAAATTCCTTTTTCCAATGAGGTAACTATATTATTTTTGGGAAAATTACTTCTTTGCGGTCTTTTACGGTTGGAAACCTTATATCGTATTTCCACGTACTCTTTTCGTTGAGGGCACTGCGCATCGTCAGCACGATGGTTAACATTTTTTAGACCTCTTTTTGTGCAGTTGAAGCATTTATAAATAACTGGGCCATCCACTGGAGTTTTTCTTAGTAGACAATTAGCATACTCGTGAGTTCCGCCGCATCCTAAGCACGCTGAGACTGTATGGCAATTTGCGGATCCGTGACCGTACATTGCACATTTCGTACATTGCGTTGGTCCTCTAGATCGTCCGAGAGGGTTTCGCCAATGCACTACAACATCATACACATATTTTATTTTGATTACCTCACGTTTAGTGACATGCCCTTTTTTAAACCAAATAGCATTAACATAAACGTTTTATTGTTTTTAACAAAATGTGTGTAGAATTTCATACTATATGTCTTCAACTTTGCAACAGCGACGTCAAGAACAGTTTTTGAATTTGGTATTTGGAGGCACTTTTACCACGTCCTTCTTTATCTTAGGTTCTTCATCGCTTGAGATGTCATCCATATTGGATAGCGCCTGAAATCTATTTCCTGACTTCGGTATCTTGTATTTGGGGTTATTCCCCCAAAACTTCTTTCTTTTGAAAGTCATTTCACACCCAAATAAATGAAAAATTAACAAAAAATATTTAAACTTAAAGTTTTTATTAGAAAACTCACAGCTGATAATTATAAACACGTCTGTATGCTAGCAGTGAAGCCAGATGACTTGCAACCAGGAAGTGACAACTAGTGCGCTGGAATAAATCCTCTACGAAATATCAAAAATTCCTGTAGGCTCATATTTTCATTTTGGTTTTATAGCTAAAAACTTATTTGGCTCTTTCGTCATTTTGCACTAAAAACTGTTTTCTGGGCATATATTTTCTGAACCGGAGTAAACCAAAAAGTGACAACTGGTGCGCTGGAATGGTAAATGGGTCCTCAAATAAATATTATCACTAGCAGCTAATGGCTATCGGCTTAAGTCATGAAATTAGGTCTATATTTTCTTCACAAACTTTAGATATTGAAGGAATTGATATATATTACTTATATTAGATTCAGTTGGGTTTTTTAACAGGTTCACAATATTTTGTTTTGCAGAACTTAATCCAAGATTGATTTAATGAGTGGCAATGTTTAAAATATGAAAGGTTGTTGGTTTAGCATTGTTGCAAAAACTGCACAAAGGTTCTGGACTTCTTTAAATTATGTGTTGAAGTGTGATTTTTGTATGTGTTAGCCTTAGCTTTAAACAAAATTTATTCATAAGCCAGTTGGTTGAGAAAGGTAGTTTGATTGGTGATATTTCAGGATTAATTTCTCTATATGGGTGATTGTAGGTGTTCCAAATTTATGTTAGTGAATTGTTTAGTTTCGCTATTGATGAGGAATAGCCAGGAAGGCTGGACATTAGAGCGTCTCGCCATATAGGCAAGAAAAAAAAAGTTCGCCGTACACCACCGAATACGAAGTAATGTTGTAAGACATTTTCAAAAAAAAATTTTTTAATTTTTTTTGCCGAAAGTAGGGGTCGCCAAAATACATTTTTCGTTATATCTTCGGCATTTACAGTCGGATCTCAAAGTGTGATATATCGATGTTTTTGTCTCAAAGAGACCAATGTTTTGCTTTAATAGTCAATGGTATTTTGTATCCCGTTCTAGTATTTACCCACCAGATCTCATTTTCTACCACCCTAATGTACCACCCTAATAGCAGAAAATTAAAGCCCGCAAAAAATCATTAAACTTTTGTTAAAGAAGTTTTTCGATAGTTCCAACAGAAGTGTTAAAAAAATATAATTTATGTTTTTTGCCGAATGTAGGGGTTGACTTTTTAAACAGTTATCATATATTCGGTATTCACAGTCGGATTTTATAGTATTATATATCGATGTTTTTGCCTAGTATCTTCTTTTTTAAATAGTGATACACTCTTTTCGAACTTACCATAATATCTGTACCAATACAATAAAAATTCAAAGATCTGTGTATATTAAAACAATTTTATTTAATCATATTTTGAAATGACCCAAGTTGGCTATATTTTTCACGGCTTTCGAAGCACCCAGCTTTCGAATTCTACCAGCGTTATGCCGAAGATGTAAAAAGAAATTAATAACATCACCCTTAGTTGGTAATTTAGTGTTGTTTAATTCACTGATAGTAAAAGACATTTTTTAGTTTATTTAAATTAATTCTTGACACGACACGATTAAATATTGATAATTCCAACAGATATTTCATGGATAATACAAAAATAAATAAACTAGAGAGTAATAACGGTACTACTTCCATTATTAGAGGATTTAAACTAACTCGAATTTACTTAATCTCCCGTTAACGTCTAACCGAAAGATGGATTTCCGGGTATAAAATTTTGTACGAAAAATTTCAAATCAATTTAAAATCACATTTCCTAGGCTCGACAAAAAACATGAATTTTTTTCTTATAGATCTACCGGAATTATGGAAATATTTCATAAGAACAGCCTTAACTATTAGAACGGTTATATTGAGGTCAATGAATATTAAAGATGACCATTGGCCTCCTCGAGACAAAAACATCGATATATCGCACTGTGAGATCCGACAGTAAATACAGAAAATCTGACAAAAATACTCAAAAAGGTAACCCCTACATTCGGCAAAAAACATAAATTGTATTTTTTAACAGTTCTGTTGGAAATATCGAAAAACTTCTTTAACAAAAGTTTAATGATTTTTTGCGGGCTTTAATTTTCTGACAATAGGGTGGTACATTAGGGTGGTAGAAACAGAGATCTGGTAGGTAAATACTAGAATGAGATATTTGAGGTTAATGACTATTAAATCAAAATATTGGCCTCCTCAAGACGAAAACATCGATATATCACACTTTGAGATAGGACTATAAATGTCGAAGATATAACGAAAAATGTGGTTTGGCGACCCCTACTTTCGGCAAAAAAAATTAAAATTTTTTTTTTCAAAACTGCCTTGCAACAATACTTTATATTCTGTGGTGTACGGCGAACTTTTTTTTTTCGAGACGCCCTACTGGACATAGATGAGACGCTTTAGCTTCCACATCGCCGTATTCATTACCAGATATACCTGTGTGACTTGGCACCCACATAAGCTTAATTTTGTCTCTCTGTTGTATCAGTAATTGTCGAATACGTAAAATAGTTTCGTTTTTATTTCTGTGATTAATTACCGCGTCAAAAACGGGTCGGCTGCCTGTGCATATTACAGTATTGTTAATGGTTGACCTGGGTGGTTTCAAAACTCCAAGAACAGCTTCAGCTTCTGATTCAAATACTGTGGCGTTCAGAGGTAAAATGCCGTTAAACAGCAAATTCCCTTTTTCATCGACTGCTGCAAATCCATCGCTTGTATCAGATTTCGACCCGTCTGTGAATATTAAGTTCCAGTTCTTTTGGTGTTAGTTTTATTGAAAAATTATGGATTTTTTATGAATACTTCGGGCTTGAGATTCCAAGGTGGATGATTTTCTTTAGGCAAGATTGCTGGTTGCATGTTCAGTTTTACTGATATTTTAAAAATTTGGCACAGGGTAGATGGGTATTTTAATTCTGTTTTCCTTTTCCGCAGCAGAGACAGTGATGTATGCAGTAGGGGGGATGATGCGCTTATAACTTTGTAAACTAAATTATGCTTAAGCTTCAGTGAGTGTGTGTTTAGAGACTCAAACACACTTTCTGCTTGTAAAATTGGTGTGGTCCGGAAAGCACGTAGACTACCGCTAAGTTAAGTATCTTCTCTTTTAAAAAGGACTTTGCTCCTTTTTCCGAAAATGGTAGAAAATTTGCAAAAAAAAATTATTGGGGAACACTATTCCGGCCATTCCTATGAATGTCCAATATTCAAAAGTGTGTTTTTTTGACAATATCTGAATATATATGAATGTCCAATATTCAAAAGTGTGTTTTTTTGACAATATCTGAATATATATGAATGTCCAATATTCAAAAGTGTGTTTTTTTGACAATAGGCGACATTCTTCCAAATTTGGACTTTTGAAATTTTAAAAAGGACTTTGCTCCTTTTTCCGAAAATGGTAGAAAATTTGCGAAAAAAAATTATTGGGGAACACTATTCCGGCCATTCCGATGAATGTCCAATATTCAAAAGTGTGTTTTTTTTGACAATATCTGAATATATATGAATGTCCAATATTCAAAAGTGTGTTTTTTTGACAATAGGCGACATTCTTCCAAATTTCGACTTTTGAAATTTTAAAAAGGACTTTGCTCCTTTTTCCGAAAATGGTAGAAAATTTGCGAAAAAAAATTATTGGGGAACACTATTCCGGCCATTCCTATGAATGTCCAATATTCAAAAGTGTGTTTTTTTGACAATAGGCGACATTCTTCCAAATTTCGACTTTTGAAATTTTAAAAAGGACTTTGCTCCTTTTTCCGAAAATGGTAGAAAATTTGCGAAAAAAAATTATTGGAGAACACTATTCCGGCCATTCCTATGAATGTCCAATATTCAAAAGTGTGTTTTTTTGACAATAGGCGACATTCTTCCAAATTTGGACTTTTAAAATTTTAAAAAGGGCTTTGCTCCTTTTTCCGAAAATGGTAGAAAATTTGCGAAAAAAATTATTGGGGAACACTATTCCGGCCATTCCTATGAATGTCCAATATTCAAAAGTGTGTTTTTTTGACAATAGGCGGCATTCTTCCAAATTTCGACTTTTGAAATTTTAAAAAGGACTTTGCTCCTTTTTCCGAAAATGGTAGAAAATTTGCGAAAAAAAATTATTGGGGAACACTATTCCGGCCATTCCTATGAATATCCAATATTCAAAAGTGTGTTTTTTTGACAATAGGCGACATTCTTCCAAATTTCGACTTTTGAAATTTTAAAAAGGACTTTGCTCCTTTTTCCGAAAATGGTAGAAAATTTGCGAAAAAAAATTATTGGAGAACACTATTCCGGCCATTCCTATGAATGTCCAATATTCAAAAGTGTGTTTTTTTGACAATAGGCGACATTCTTCCAAATTTCGACTTTTGAAATTTTAAAAAGGACTTTGCTCCTTTTTCCGAAAATGGTAGAAAATTTGCGAAAAAAAAATTATTGGGGAACACTATTCCGACCATTCCTATGAATGTCCAATATTCAAAAGTGTGTTTTTTTGACAATAGGCGACATTCTTCCAAATTTCGACTTTTGAAATTTTAAAAAGGACTTTGCTCCTTTTTCCGAAAATGGTAGAAAATTTGGGAAAAAAAATTATTGGGAAACACTATTCCGGCCATTCCTATGAATGTCCAATATTCAAAAGTGTGTTTTTTTGACAATAGGCGACATTCTTCCAAATTTGGACTTTTAAAATTTTAAAAAGGGCTTTGCTCCTTTTTCCGAAAATGGTAGAAAATTTGCGAAAAAAAATTATTGGGGAACACTATTCCGGCCATTCCTATGAATGTCCAATATTCAAAAGTGTGTTTTTTTGACAATAGGCGACATTCTTCCAAATTTGGACTTTTGAAATTTTAAAAAGGACTTTGCTCCTTTTTCCGAAAATGGTAGAAAATTTGCGAAAAAAATTATTGGGGAACACTATTCCGGCCATTCCTATGAATGTCCAATATTCAAAAGTGTGTTTTTTTGACAATAGGCGACATTCTTCCAAATTTCGACTTTTGAAATTTTAAAAAGGACTTTGCTCCTTTTTCCGAAAATGGTAGAAAATTTGCGAAAAAAATTATTGGGGAACACTATTCCGGCCATTCCTATGAATGTCCAATATTCAAAAGTGTGTTTTTTTGACAATAGGCGACATTCTTCCAAATTTGGACTTTGGAAATTTTAAAAAGGACTTTGCTCCTTTTTCGAAAATGGTAGAAAATATGCGAAAAAAAATTATTGGGGAACACTATTCCGGCCATTCCTATGAATGTCCAATATTAAAAAGTGTGTTTTTTTTTGACAATAGGCGACATTCTTCCAAATTTCGACTTTTGAAATTTTAAAAAGGACTTTGCTCCTTTTTCCGAAAATGGTAGAAAATTTGCGAAAAAAAATTATTGGGGAACACTATTCCGGCCATTCCTATGAATGTCCAATATTCAAAAGTGTGTTTTTTTGACAATAGGCGACATTCTTCCAAATTTCGACTTTTGAAATTTTAAAAAGGACTTTGCTCCTTTTTTCGAAAATGGTAGAAAATTTGCGAAAAAAAATTATTGGGGAATACTATTCCGGCCATTCCTATGAATGTCCAATATTCAAAAGTGTGTTTTTTTGACAATAGGCGACATTCTTCCAAATTTCGACTTTTGATATTTTAAAAAGGACTTTGCTCATTTTTCCGAAAATTGTAGGAGATAAGCAAAAAAACATTATTGGAGAACACTCTTCCGGCCATTTCTATGAATGTCCAATATTCAAAAGTCTTAACAGTGTGTTTTTTTGAAAATTGGCGACATTTTTCCAAATTTCAACTTTTGAAATTTTAGAAAGGACTTTGCTCCTTTTTCCGAAAATGGTAGAAAATTTGCAAAAAAAAATTATTGGGGAACACTATTCCGGCCATTCCTATGAATGTCCAGTATTCAAAAGTGTGTTTTTTTGACAATAGGCGACATTCTTCCAAATTTCGACTTTTGAAATTTTAAAAAGGACTTTGCTCCTTTTTCCGAAAATGGTAGAAAACTTGCGAAAAAAAATTATTGGGGAACACTATTCCGGCCATTCCTATGAATGTCCAATATTCAAAAGTGTGTTTTTTTGACAATAGGCGACATTCTTCCAAATTTGGACTTTTGAAATTTTAAAATAAACTTTGCTCCTTTTTCCGAAAATGGTAGAAAATTTGGGAAAAAAAATTATTGGGGAACACTATTCCGGCCATTCCTATGAATGTCCAATATTCAAAAGTGTGTTTTTTTGACAATAGGCGACATTCTTCCAAATTTCGACTTTTGAAATTTTAAAAAGGTCTTTGCTCCTTTTTCCGAAAATTGTAGGAGATAAGCGAAAAAACATTATTGGAGAACACTCTTCCGACCATTTCTATGAATGTCCAATATTCAAAAGTGTGTTTTTTTGACAATAGGCGACATTCTTCCAAATTTCGACTTTTGAAATTTTAAAAAGGACTTTGCTCCTTTTTCCGAAAATTGTAGGAGATAAGCGAAAAAACATTATTGGAGAACACTCTTCCGACCATTTCTATGAATGTCCAATATTCAAAAGTGTGTTTTTTTGACAATAGGCGACATTCTTCCAAATTTCGACTTTAGAAATTTTAAAAAGGACTTTGCTCCTTTTTCCGAAAATGGTAGAAAATTTGCGAAAAAAAATTATTGGGGAACACTATTCCGGCCATTCCTATGAATGTCCAGTATTCAAAAGTGTGTTTTTTTGACAATAGGCGACATTCTTCCAAATTTCGACTTTTGAAATTTTAAAAAGGACTTTGCTCCTTTTTCCGAAAATTGTATAAAAATTTGCGAAAAAAATTATTGGGAAACACTATTCCGGCCATTCCTATGAATGTCCAATATTCAAAAGTGTGTTTTTTTTGACAATAGGCGACATTCTTCCAAATTTCGATTTTTGAAATTTTAAAAAGGACTTTGCTCCTTTTTCCGAAAATGGTAGAAAATTTGCGAAAAAATATTATTGGGGAACACTATTCCGACCATTCCTATGAATGTCCAATATTCAAAAGTGTGTTTTTTTGACAATAGGCGACATTCTTCCAAATTTCGACTTTTGAAATTTTAAAAAGGGGTTTGCTCCTTTTTCCGAAAATGGTAGAAAATTTGCGAAAAAAAATTATTGGGGAACACTATTCCGGCCATTCCTATGAATGTCCAATATTCAAAAGTGTGTTTTTTTGACAATAGGCGACATTCTTCCAATTTCGACTTTTGAAATTTTAAAAAGGACTTTGCTCCTTTTTCCGAAAATTGTAGAAAATTTGCGAAAAAAAATTATTGGGGAACACTATTCCGTCCATTCCTATGAATGTCCAAAATTCAAAAGTGTGTTTTTTTGACAATAGGCGACATTCTTCCAAATTTCGACTTTAGAAATTTTAAAAAGGACTTTGCTCCTTTTTCCGAAAATGGTAGAAAATTTGCGAAAAAAAATTATTGGGGAACACTATTCCGGCCATTCCTATGAATGTCCAGTATTCAAAAGTGTGTTTTTTTGACAATAGGCGACATTCTTCCAAATTTCGACTTTTGAAATTTTAAAAAGGACTTTGCTCCTTTTTCCGAAAATGGTATAAAAATTTGCGAAAAAAATTATTGGGGAACACTATTCCGGCCATTCCTATGAATGTCCAATATTCAAAAGTGTGTTTTTTTTGACAATATTTGAATATATATGAATGTCCAATATTCAAAAGTGTGTTTTTTTGACAATAGGCGACATTCTTCCAAATTTCGACTTTTGAAATTTTAAAAAGGACTTTGCTCCTTTTTCCGAAAATAGTAGAAAATTTGCAATTATGAATGTCCAATATTCAAAAGTGTGTTTTTTTGACAATAGGCGACATTCTTCCAAATTTCGACTTTTGAAATTTTAAAAAGGACTTTGCTCCTTTTTCCGAAAATGGTAGAAAATTTGTGAAAAAAAATTATTGGGGAACACTATTCCGGCCATTCCTATGAATGTCCAAAATTCAAAAGTGTGTTTTTTTGACAATAGGCGACATTCTTCCAAATTTCGACTTTTGAAATTTTAAAAAGGACTTTGCTCCTTTTTCCGAATATGGTAGAAATTTGCGAAAAAAATTATTGGGGAACACTATTCCGGCGATTCCTATGAATGTCCAATATTCAAAAGTGTGTTTTTTTGACAATAGGCGACATTCTTCCAAATTTCGACTTTTGAAATTTTAAAAAGGACTTTGCTCCTTTTTCCGAAAATGGTAGAAAATTTGCGAAAAAAAATTATTGGGGAACACTATTCCGGCCATTCCTATGAATGTCCAATATTCAAAAGTGTGTTTTTTTGACAATAGGCGACATTCTTCAAAATTCCGACTTTTGAAATTTTAAAAAGGACTTTGCTCCTTTTTCCGAAAATGGTAGAAAATTTGCGAAAAAAAATTATTGGGGAACACTATTCCGGCCATTCCTATGAATGTCCAATATTCAAAAGTGTGTTTTTTTGACAATAGGCGACATTCTTCCAAATTTCGACTTTTGAAATTTTAAAAAGGACTTTGCTCCTTTTTCCGAAAATGGTAGAAAATTTGCGAAAAAAAATTATTGATGAACACTATTCCGGCCATTCCTATGAATGTCCAATATTCAAAAGTGTGTTTTTTTGACAATAGGCGACATTCTTCCAAATTTCGACTTTTGAAATTTTAAAAAGGACTTTGCTCCTTTTTCCGAAAATTGAAGGAGATAAGCGAAAAAACATTATTGGAGATCACTCTTCCGGCCATTTTTTTGAATGTCCAATATTCAAAAGTCGCAACAGTGTGTTTTTTTGAAAATTGGCGACATTTTTCCAAATTTCGACTTTTGAAATTTTAAAAAGGACTTTGCTCCTTTTTCCCAAAATGGTAGAAAATTTGCGAAAAAAAATTATTGAGGAACACTATTCCGGCCATTCCTATGAATGTCCAATACTCAAAAGTGTGTTTTTTTGACAATAGGCGACATTCTTCCAAATTTTGACTTTCGAAATTTTAAAAAGGACTTTGCTGCTTTTTCCGAAAATGGTAGAAAATTTGCGAAAAAAAATTATTAGGGAACACTATTCCGGCAATTCCTATGAATGTCCAGTATTCAAAAGTGTGTTTTTTTGACAATAGGCGACATTCTTCCAAATTTCGACTTTTGAAATTTTAAAAAGGACTTTGCTCCTTTTTCCGAAAATGGTAGAAAATTTGCGAAAAAAAATTATTGAGGAACACTATTCCGGCCATTCCTATGAATGTCCAATATTCAAAAGTGTGTTTTTTTGACAATAGGCGACATTCTTCCAAATTTCGACTTTTGAAATTTTAAAAAGGACTTTGCTCCTTTTTCCGAAAATTGTAGGAGATAAGCGAAAAAACATTATTGGAGAACACTCTTCCGGCCATTTCTATGAATGTCCAATATTCAAAAATCTTAACAGTGTGTTTTTTTGACAATAGGCGACATTCTTCCAAATTTGAACTTTTGAAATTTTAGAAAGGACTTTGCTCCTTTTTCCGAAAATGGTAGAAAATTTGCGAAACAAAATTATTGGGGAACACTATTCCGGCCATTGCTATGAATGTCCAATATTCAAAAGTGTGTTTTTTTGACAATAGGCGACATTCTTCCAAATTTCGACTTTTGAAATTTTAAAAAGGACTTTGCTCCTTTTTCCGAAAATGGTAGAAAATTTGCGAAAAAAAATTATTGGGGAACACTATTCCGGCCATTCCTATGAATGTCCAATATTCAAAAGTGTGTTTTTTTGACAATAGGCGACATTCTTCCAATTTCGACTTTTGAAATTTTAAAAAGGACTTTGCTCCTTTTTCCGAAAATTGTAGAAAATTTACGAAAAAAAATTATTGGGGAACACTATTCCGGCCATTCCTATGAATGTCCAATATTCAAAAGTGTGTATTTTTGACAATAGGCGACATTCTTCCAAATTTCGACTTTTGTAATTTTAAAAAGGACTTTGCTCCTTTTTCCGAAAATGGTAGAAAATTTGCGAAAAAAAATTATTGGGGAACGCTATTCCGGCCATTCCTATGAATGTCCAGTATTCAAAAGTGTGTTTTTTTGACAATAGGCGACATTCTTCCAAATTTCGACTTTTGAAATTTTAAAAAGGACTTTGCTCCTTTTTCCGAAAATGGTATAAAAATTTGCGAAAAAAATTATTGGGAAACACTATTCCGGCCATTCCTATGAATGTCCAATATTCAAAAGTGTGTTTTTTTTGACAATATTTGAATATATATGAATGTCCAATATTCAAAAGTGTGTTTTTTTGACAATAGGCGACATTCTTCCAAATTTCGACTTTTGAAATTTTAAAAAGGACTTTGCTCCTTTTTCCGAAAATAGTAGAAAATTTGCAATTATGAATGTCCAATATTCAAAAGTGTGTTTTTTTGACAATAGGCGACATTCTTCCAAATTTCGACTTTTGAAATTTTAAAAAGGACTTTGCTCCTTTTTCCGAAAATGGTAGAAAATTTGTGAAAAAAAATTATTGGGGAACACTATTCCGGCCATTCCTATGAATGTCCAAAATTCAAAAGTGTGTTTTTTTGACAATAGGCGACATTCTTCCAAATTTCGACTTTTGAAATTTTAAAAAGGACTTTGCTCCTTTTTCCGAATATGGTAGAAATTTGCGAAAAAAATTATTGGGGAACACTATTCCGGCGATTCCTATGAATGTCCAATATTCAAAAGTGTGTTTTTTTGACAATAGGCGACATTCTTCCAAATTTGGACTTTTGAAATTTTAAAAAGGACTTTGCTCCTTTTTCCGAAAATGGTAGAAAATTTGCGAAAAAAAATTATTGGGGAACACTATTCCGGCCATTCCTATGAATGTCCAATATTCAAAAGTGTGTTTTTTTGACAATAGGCGACATTCTTCAAAATTCCGACTTTTGAAATTTTAAAAAGGACTTTGCTCCTTTTTCCGAAAATGGTAGAAAATTTGCGAAAAAAAAATTATTGGGGAACACTATTCCGGCCATTCCTATGAATGTCCAATATTCAAAAGTGTGTTTTTTTGACAATAGGCGACATTCTTCCAAATTTCGACTTTTAAATTTTAAAAAGGACTTTGCTCCTTTTTCCGAAAATGGTAGAAAATTTGCGAAAAAAAATTATTGGGGAACACTATTCCGGCCATTCCTATGAATGTCCAATATTCAAAAGTGTGTTTTTTTGACAATAGGCGACATTCTTCCAAATTTCGACTTTTGAAATTTTAAAAAGGACTTTGCTCCTTTTTCCGAAAATTGAAGGAGATAAGCGAAAAAACATTATTGGAGATCACTCTTCCGGCCATTTTTTTGAATGTCCAATATTCAAAAGTCGCAACAGTGTGTTTTTTTGAAAATTGGCGACATTTTTCCAAATTTCGACTTTTGAAATTTTAAAAATGACTTTGCTCCTTTTTCCGAAAATGGTAGAAAATTTGCGAAAAAAAATTATTGAGGAACACTATTCCGGCCATTCCTATGAATGTCCAATACTCAAAAGTGTGTTTTTTTGACAATAGGCGACATTCTTCCAAATTTGGACTTTCGAAATTTTAAAAAGGACTTTGCTGCTTTTTCCGAAAATGGTAGAAAATTTGCGAAAAAAAATTATTAGGGAACACTATTCCGGCAATTCCTATGAATGTCCAGTATTCAAAAGTGTGTTTTTTTGACAGTAGGCGACATTCTTCCAAATTTCGACTTTTGAAATTTTAAAAAGGACTTTGCTCCTTTTTCCGAAAATGGTAGAAAATTTGCGAAAAAAAATTATTGGGGAACACTATTCCGGCAATTCCTATGAATGTCCAATATTCAAAAGTGTGTTTTTTTGACAATAGGCGGCATTCTTCTAAATTTCGACTTTTGAAATTTTAAAAAGGACTTTGCTCCTTTTTCCAAAAATTGTAGGAGATAAGCGAAAAAACATTATTGGAGAACACTTTTCCGGCCATTTCTATGAATGTCCAATATTCAAAAATCTTAACAGTGTGTTTTTTTGAAAATTGGCGACATTTTTCCAAATTTCAACTTTTGAAATTTTAGAAGGGACTTTGCTCCTTTTTCCGAAAATGGTAGAAGATTTGTGAAAAAAAATTATTGGGGAACACTATTCCGGCCATTCCTATGAATGTCCAATATTCAAAAGTGTGTTTTTTTGACAATAGGCGACATTCTTCCAAATTTCGACTTATGAAATTTTAAAAATGACTTTGCTCCTTTTTTCCGAAAATGGTAGAAAATTTGCGAAAAAAATTATTGGGGAACACTATTCCGGCCATTCCTATGAATGTCCAATATTCAAAAGTGTGTTTTTTTGACAATAGGCGACATTCTTCCAAATTTCGACTTTTGAAATTTTAAAAAGGACTTTGCTCCTTTTTCCGAAAATGGTAGAAAATTTGCAATTATGAATGTCCAATATTCAAAAGTGTGTTTTTTTGACAATAGGCGACATTCTTCCAAATTTCGACTTTTGAAATTTTAAAAAGGACTTTGCTCCTTTTTCCGAAAATGGTAGAAAATTTGCGAAAAAAAATTATTGGGGAACACTATTCCGGCCATTCCTATGAATGTCCAATATTCAAAAGTGTGTTTTTTTGACAATAGGCGACATTCTTCCAAATTTCGACTTTTGAAATTTTAAAAAGGACTTTGCTCCTTTTTCCGAAAATTGTAGGAGATAAGCGAAAAAGCATTATTGGAGAACACTCTTCCGACCATTTCTATGAATGTTTAATATTCAAAAATCTTAACAGTGTGTTTTTTTGGAAATTGGGGACATTTTTCCAAATTTCAACTTTTGAAATTTTAGAAGGGAATTTGCTCCTTTTTCCGAAAATGATAGAAAATTTGCGAAAAAAAATTATTGGGGAACACTATTCCGGCCATTCCTATGAATGTCCAATATTCAAAAGTGTGTTTTTTTGACAATAGGCGACATTCTTCCAAATTTCGACTTTTGAAATTTTAAAAAGGACTTTGCTGCTTTTTCCGAAAATGGTAGAAAATTTGCGAAAAAAAATTATTGAGGAACACTATTCCGGCCATTCCTATGAATGTTCAATATTCAAAAGTGTGTTTTTTTGACAATAGGCGGCATTCTTCCAAATTTGGACTTTTGAAATTTTAAAAAGGACTTTGCTGCTTTTTCCGAAAATGGTAGAAAATTTGCGAAAAAAAATTATTGGGGAACACTATTCCGGCCATTCCTATGAATGTCCAATATTCAAAAGTGTGTTTTTTTGACAATAGGCGGCATTCTTCCAAATTTCGACTTTTGAAATTTTAAAAAGGACTTTGCTCCTTTTTCCGAAAATTGTAGGAGATAAGCAAAAAAACATTATTGGAGAACACTCTTCCGGCCATTTCTATGAATGTCCAATATTCAAAAGTCTTAAAAGTGTGTTTTTTTGAAAATTGGCGACATTTTTCCAAATTTCGACTTTTGAAATTTTAAAAAGGACTTTGCTCCTTTTTCCGAAAATGGTAGAAAATTTGCGAAAAAAAATTAATGGGGAACACTATTCCGGCCATTCCTATGAATGTCCAATATTCAAAAGTTTGTTTTTTTGACAACAGGCGACATTCTTCCAAATTTCGACTTTTGAAATTTTAAAAAGGACTTTGCTCCTTTCTCCGAAAATGGTAGAAAATTTGCGAAAAAAAATTATTGGGGAACACTATTCCGGCCATTCCTATGTGTTTTTTTTGACAATAGGCGACATTCTTCCAAATTTCGACTTTTGAAATTTTAAAAAGGACTTTGCTCCTTTTTCCGAAAATGGTAGAAATCTTGGGAAAAAAAATTATTGGGGAACACTATTCCGGCCATTCCTATGAATGTCCAATATTCAAAAGTGTGTTTTTTTGACAATAGGCGACATTCTTCCAAATTTCGACTTTTGAAATTTTAAAAAGGAGTTTGCTCCTTTTTCCGAAAATTGTAGCAGATAAGCGAAAAAACATTATTGGAGAACACTCTTCCGGCCATTTCTAAGAATATCCAATATTCAAAAGTCTTAACAGTGTGTTTTTTTGAAAATTGGCCACATTTTTCCAAATTTCGACTTTTGAAATTTTAAAAAGGACTTTGCTCCTTTTTCCGAAAATGGTAGAAAATTTGCGAAAAAAATTATTGGGGAACACTATTCCGGCCATTCCTATGAATGTCCAATATTCAAAAGTTTGTTTTTTTGACAACAGGCGACATTCTTCCAAATTTCGACTTTTGAAATTTTAGAAAGGACTTTGCTCCTTTTTCCGAAAATGGTAGAAAACTTGCGAAAAAAAATTATTGGGGAACACTATTCCGGCCATTCCTATGAATGTCCAATATTCAAAAGTGTGTTTTTTTGACAATAGGCGACATTCTTCCAAATTTCGACTTTTGAAATTTTAAAAAGGACTTTGCTCCTTTTTCCGAAAATGGTAGAAAACTTGCGAAAAAAAATTATTGGGGAACACTATTCCGGCCATTCCTATGAATGTCCAATATTCAAAAGTGTGTTTTTTTGACAATAGGCGACATTCTTCCAAATTTCGACTTTTGAAATTTTAAAAAGGGCTTTGCTCCTTTTTCCGAAAATGGTAGAAAATTTGCGAAAAAAAATTATTGGGGAACACTATTCCGGCCATTCCTATGAATGTCCAATATTCAAAAGTGTGTTTTTTTGACAATAGGCGACATTCTTCCAAATTTGGACTTTTGAAATTTTAAAAAGGACTTTGCTGCTTTTTCCGAAAATGGTAGAAAATTTGCGAAAAAAAATTATTGGGGAACACTATTCCGGCCATTTCTATGAATGTCCAATATTCAAAAATCTTACTAGTGTGTTTTTTTGAAAATTGGCGACATTCTTCCAAATTTCGACTTTTGAAATTTTAAAAAGGACTTTGCTCCTTTTTCCGAAAATGGTAGAAAATTTGCGAAAAAAAATTATTGGGGAACACTATTCCGGCCATTCCTATGAATGTCCAATATTCAAAAGTGTGTTTTTTTGACAATAGGCGACATTCTTCCAAATTTCGACTTTTGAAATTTTAAAAAGGGCTTTGCTCCTTTTTCCGAAAATGGTGGAAAATTTGCGAAAAAAAATTATTGGGGAACACTATTCCGGCCATTCCTATGAATGTCCAATATTCAAAAGTGTGTTTTTTTGACAATAGGCGACATTCTTCCAAATTTCGACTTTTGAAATTTTAAAAAGGACTTTGCTCCTTTTCCGAAAATGGTAGAAAATTTGCGAAAAAAAATTATTGGGGAACACTATTCCGGCCATTCCTATGTGTTTTTTTGACAATAGGTGACATTCTTCCAAATTTCGACTTTTGAAATTTTAAAAAGGACTTTGCTCCTTTTTCCGAAAATGGTAGAAAACTTGCGAAAAAAAATTATTGGGGAACACTATTCCGGCCATTCCTATGAATGTCCAATATTCAAAAGTGTGTTTTTTTTTGACAATAGGCGACATTCTTCCAAATTTGGACTTTTGAAATTTTAAAAAGGACTTTGCTGCTTTTTCCGAAAATGGTAGAAAATTTGCGAAAAAAAATTATTGGGGAACACTATTCCGGCCATTTCTATGAATGTCCAATATTCAAAAATCTTACCAGTGTGTTTTTTTTTTTTGGAAAATTGGCGACATTCTTCCAAATTTCGACTTTTGAAATTTTAAAAAGGACTTTGCTCCTTTTTCCGAAAATGGTAGAAAATTTGCGAAAAAAAATTATTGGGGAACACTATTCCGGCCATTCCTATTAATGTCCAATATTAAAAAGTGTGTTTTTTTGACAATAGGCGACATTCTTCCAAATTTGGACTTTTGAAATTTTAAAAAGGACTTTGCTCCTTTTTCCGAAAATGGTAAAACATTTGCGAAAAAAATTATTGGGGAACACTATTCCGGCCATTCCTATGAATGTCCAATATTCAAAAGTGTGTTTTTTTGACAATAGGCGACATTCTTCCAAATTTCGACTTTTGAAATTTTAAAAAGGACTTTGCTCCTTTTTCCGAAAATGGTAGAAAATTTGCAAAAAATTATTGGGGAACACTATTCCGGCCATTCCTATGAATGTCCAATATTCAAAAGTGTGTTTTTTTTTGACAATAGGCGACATTCTTCCAAATTTCGACTTTTGAAATTTTAAAAAGGACTTTGCTCCTTTTTCCGAAAATGGTAGAAAATTTGCGAAAAAATATTATTGGGGAACACTATTCCGACCATTCCTATGAATGTCCAATATTCAAAAGTGTGTTTTTTTGACAATAGGCGACATTCTTCCAAATTTGGACTTTTGAAATTTTAAAAAGGACTTTGCTGCTTTTTCCGAAAATGGTAGAAAATTTGCGAAAAAAAATTATTGGGGAACACTATTCCGGCCATTTCTATGAATGTCCAATATTCAAAAATCTTACCAGTGTGTTTTTTTGAAAATTGGCGACATTCTTCCAAATTTCGCCTTTGAAATTTTAAAAAGGACTTTGCTCCTTTTTCCGAAAATGGTAGAAAATTTGCGAAAAAATATTATTGGGGAACACTATTCCGGCCATTCCTATGAATGTCCAATATTCAAAAGTGTGTTTTTTTGACAATAGGCGACATTATTCCAAATTTCGACTTTTGAGATTTTAAAAAGGACTTTGCTCCTTTTTCCGAAAGTGGTAGAAAATTTGCGAAAAAAATTATTGGGGAACACTATTCCGGCCATTCCTATGAATGTCCAATATTCAAAAGTGTGTTTTTTTGACAATAGGCGACATTCTTCCAAATTTCGACTTTTGAAATTTTAAAAAGGACTTTGCTCCTTTTTCCGAAAATTGTAGGAGATAAGCGAAAAAACATTATTGGGGAACACTACTCCGGCCATTCCTATGAATGTCCAATATTCAAAAGTGTGTTTTTTTGACAATAGGCGACATTCTTCCAAATTTCGACTTTTGAAATTTTAAAAAGGACTTTGCTCCTTTTTCCGAAAATGGTAGAAAACTTGCGAAAAAAAATTATTGGGGAACACTATTCCGGCCATTCCTATGAATGTCCAATATTCAAAAGTGTGTTTTTTTGACAATAGGTGACATTCTTCCAAATTTCGACTTTTGAAATTTTAAAAAGGACTTTGCTCCTTTTTCCGAAAATGGTAGAAAACTTGCGAAAAAAAATTATTGGGGAACACTATTCCGGCCATTCCTATGAATGTCCAATATTCAAAAGTTTGTTTTTTTGACAATAGGCGACATTCTTCCAAATTTCGACTTTTGAAATTTTAAAAAGGACTTTGCTCCTTTTTCCGAAAATGGTAGAAAACTTGCGAAAAAAAATTATTGGGGAACACTATTCCTGCCATTCCTATGAATGTCCAACATTCAAAAGTGTGTTTTTTTGACAATAGGCGACATTCTTCCAAATTTCGACTTTTGAAATTTTAAAAAGGACTTTGCTCCTTTTTCCGAAAATGGTAGAAAACTTGCGAAAAAAAATTATTGGGGAACACTATTCCGGCCATTCCTATGAATGTCCAATATTCAAAAGTGTGTTTTTTTGACAATAGGCGACATTCTTCCAAATTTCGACTTTTGAAATTTTAAAAAGGACTTTGCTCCTTTTTCTGAAAATTGTAGGAGATAAGCGAAAAAACATTATTGGAGAACACTCTTCCGGCCATTTCTATGAATGTCCAATATTCAAAAATCTTCACAGTGTGTTTTTTTGAAAATTGGCGACATTTTTCCAAATTTCAACTTTTGAAATTTTAGAAAGGACTTTGCTCCTTTTTCCGAAAATGGTAGAAAATTTGCGAAAAAAAATTATTGGGGAACACTATTCCGGCCATTCCTATGAATGTCCAATATTCAAAAGTGTGTTTTTTTGACAATAGGCGACATTCTTCCAAATTTCGACTTTTGAAATTTTAAAAAGGACTTTGCTGCTTTTTCCGAAAATGGTAGAAAATTTGCGAAAAAAAATTATTGGGGAACACTATTCCGGCCATTTCTATGAATGTCCAATTATCAAAAATCTTACCAGTGTGTTTTTTTGAAAATTGGCGACATTCTTCCAAATTTCGACTTTTGAAATTTTAAAAAGGACTTTGCTCCTTTTTCCGAAAATGGTAGAAAATTTGCGAAAAAAAATTATTGGGGAACACTATTCCGGCCATTATTATGAATGTCCAATATTCAAAAGTGTGTTTTTTTGACAATAGGCGACATTCTTCCAAATTTGGACTTTTGAAATTTTAAAAAGGACTTTGCTCCTTTTTCCGAAAATGGTAGAAAATTTGCGAAAAAAATTATTGGGGAACACTATTCCGGCCATTCCTATGAATGTCCAATATTCAAAAGTGTGTTTTTTTGACAATAGGCGACATTCTTCCAAATTTCGACTTTTGAAATTTTAAAAAGGACTTTGCTCCTTTTTCCGAAAATGGTAGAAAATTTGCGAAAAAAATTATTGGGGAACACTATTCCGGCCATTCCTATGAATGTCCAATATTCAAAAGTGTGTTTTTTTTGACAATATCTGAATATATATGAATGTCCAATATTCAAAAGTGTGTTTTTTTGACAATAGGCGACATTCTTCCAAATTTCGACTTTTGTAATTTTAAAAAGGACTTTGCTCTTTTTCCGAAAATGGTAGAAAATTTGCGAAAAAAAATTATTGGGGAACACTATTCCGGCCATTCCTATGAATGTCCAATATTCAAAAGTGTGTTTTTTTGACAATAGGCGACATTCTTCCAAATTTCGACTTTTGAAATTTTAAAAAGGACTTTGCTCCTTTTTCCGAAAATGGTAGAAAATTTGCGAAAAAAATTATTGGGGAACACTATTCCGGCCATTCCTATGAATGTCCAATATTCAAAAGTGTGTTTTTTTGACAATAGGCGACATTCTTCCAAATTTCGACTTTTGAAATTTTAAAAAGGACTTTGCTCCTTTTTCCGAAAATGGTAGAAAATTTGCGAAAAAAAATTATTGGGGAACACTATTCCGGCCATTCCTATGAATGTCCAATATTCAAAAGTGTGTTTTTTTGACAATAGGCGACATTCTTCCAAATTTCGACTTTTGAAATTTTAAAAAGGACTTTGCTCCTTTTTCCGAAAATGGTAGAAAATTTGCGAAAAAAAATTATTGGGGAACACTATTCCGGCCATTCCTATGTGTTTTTTTGACAATAGGTGACATTCTTCCAAATTTCGACTTTCGAAATTTTAAAAAGGACTTTGCTCCTTTTTCCGAAAATGGTAGAAAACTTGCGAAAAAAATGATTGGGGAACACTACTCCGGCCATTCCTATGAATGTCCAATATTCAAAAGTGTGTTTTTTTGACAATAGGCGACATTCTTCCAAATTTCGACTTTTGAAATTTTAAAAAGGACTTTGCTCCTTTTTCCGAAAATGGTAGAAAATTTGCGAAAAAAAATTATTGAGGAACACTATTCCGGCCATTCCTATGAATGTCCAATACTCAAAAGTGTGTTTTTTTGACAATAGGCGACATTCTTCAAAATTTTGACTTTCGAAATTTTAAAAAGGACTTTGCTCCTTTTTCCGAAAATGGTAGAAAACTTGCGAAAAAAAATTATTGGAGAACACTCTTCCGGCCATTTCTATGAATGTCCAATATTCAAAAATCTTCACAGTGTGTTTTTTTGACAATAGGCGACATTCTTCCAAATTTCGACTTTTGAAATTTTAAAAAGGACTTTGCTCCTTTTTCCGAAAATGGTAGAAAACTTGCGAAAAAAAATTATTGGGGAACACTACTCCGGCCATTCCTATGAATGTCCAATATTCAAAAGTGTGTTTTTTTGACAATAGGCGACATTCTTCCAAATTTCGACTTTTGAAATTTTAAAAAGGACTTTGCTCTTTTTCCGAAAATGGTAGAAAATTTGCGAAAAAAAATTATTGAGGAACACTATTCCGGCCATTCCTATGAATGTCCAATACTCAAAAGTGTGTTTTTTTGACAATAGGCGACATTCTTCCAAATTTCGACTTTTGTAATTTTAAAAAGGACTTTGCTCTTTTTCCGAAAATGGTAGAAAATTTGCGAAAAAAAATTATTTAGGAACACTATTCCGGCCATTCCTATGAATGTCCAATACTCAAAAGTGTGTTTTTTTTGACAATAGGCGACATTCTTCCAAATTTTGACATTCGAAATTTTAAAAAGGACTTTGCTCCTTTTTCCGAAAATGGTAGAAAACTTGCGAAAAAAAATTATTGGAGAACACTCTTCCGGCCATTTCTATGAATGTCCAATATTCAAAAATCTTCACAGTGTGTTTTTTTGACAATAGGCGACATTCTTCCAAATTTCGACTTTTGAAATTTTAAAAAGGACTTTGCTCCTTTTTCCGAAAATGGTAGAAAACTTGCGAAAAAAAATTATTGGGGAACACTACTCCGGCCATTCCTATGAATGTCCAATATTCAAAAGTGTGTTTTTTTGACAATAGGCGACATTCTTCCAAATTTTGACTTTCGAAATTTTAAAAAGGACTTTGCTCCTTTTTCCGAAAATGGTAGAAAACTTGGAAAAAAAAAATTATTGGAGAACACTCTTCCGGCCATTTCTATGAATGTCCAATATTCAAAAATCTTCACAGTGTGTTTTTTTGACAATAGGCGACATTCTTCCAAATTTTGACTTTCGAAATTTTAAAAAGGACTTTGCTCCTTTTTCCGAAAATGGTAGAAAACTTGCGAAAAAAAATTATTGGAGAACACTCTTCCGGCCATTTCTATGAATGTCCAATATTCAAAAATCTTCACAGTGTGTTTTTTTGACAATAGGCGACATTCTTCCAAATTTCGACTTTTGAAATTTTAAAAAGGACTTTGCTCTTTTTCCGAAAATGGTAGAAAATTTGCGAAAAAAAATTATTGAGGAACACTATTCCGGCCATTCCTATGAATGTCCAATACTCAAAAGTGTGTTTTTTTGACAATAGGCGACATTCTTCCAAATTTTGACTTTCGAAATTTTAAAAAGGACTTTGCTCCTTTTTCCGAAAATGGTAGAAAACTTGCGAAAAAAAATTATTGGAGAACACTCTTCCGGCCATTTCTATGAATGTCCAATATTCAAAAATCTTCACAATGTGTTTTTTTGACAATAGGCGACATTCTTCCAAATTTCGACTTTTGAAATTTTAAAAAGGACTTTGCTCCTTTTTCCGAAAATGGTAGAAAACTTGCGAAAAAAAATTATTGGGGAACACTACTCCGGCCATTCCTATGAATGTCCAATATTCAAAAGTGTGTTTTTTTGACAATAGGCGACATTCATCCAAATTTCGACTTTTGAAATTTTAAAAAGGACTTTGCTCCTTTTTCCGAAAATGGTAGAAAACTTGCGAAAAAAAATTATTGGGGAACACTATTCCGGCCATTCCTATGAATGTCCAACATTCAAAAGTTTGTTTTTTTGACAATAGTTGACATTCTTCCAAATTTCGACTTTTGAAATTTTAAAAAGGACTTTGCTCCTTTTTCCGAAAATGGTAGAAAACTTGCGAAAAAAAATTATTGGGGAACACTATTCCGGCCATTCCTATGAATGTCCAATATTCAAAAGTTTGTTTTTTTGACAATAGGCGACATTCTTCCAAATTTCGACTTTTGAAATTTTAAAAAGGACTTTGCTCCTTTTTCCGAAAATGGTAGAAAACTTGCGAAAAAAATTATTGGGGAACACTATTCCTGCCATTCCTATGAATGTCCAATATTCAAAAGTGTGTTTTTTTGACAATAGGCGACATTCTTCCAAATTTCGACTTTTGAAATTTTAAAAAGGACTTTGCTCCTTTTTCCGAAAATGGTAGAAAACTTGCGAAAAAAAATTATTGGGGAACACTATTCCGGCCATTCCTATGAATGTCCAATATTCAAAAGTGTGTTTTTTTGACAATAGGCGACATTCTTCCAAATTTGGACTTTTGAAATTTTAAAAAGGACTTTGCTGCTTTTTCCGAAAATGGTAGAAAATTTGCGAAAAAAAATTATTGGGGAACACTATTCCGGCCATTTCTATGAATGTCCAATATTCAAAAATCTTACTAGTGTGTTTTTTTGAAAATTGGCGACATTCTTCCAAATTTCGACTTTTGAAATTTTAAAAAGGACTTTGCTCCTTTTTCCGAAAATGGTAGAAAATTTGCGAAAAGAAATTATTGGGGAACACTATTCCGGCCATTCCTATGGATGTCAAATATTCAAAAGTGTGTTTTTTTTGACAATAGGCGACATTCTTCTAAATTTCGACTTTTGAAATTTTAAAAAGGGCTTTGCTCCTTTTTCCGAAAATGGTAGAAAATTTGCGAAAAAAAATTATTGGGGAACACTATTCCGGCCATTCCTATGAATGTCCAATATTCAAAAGTGTGTTTTTTTGACAATAGGCGACATTCTTCCAAATTTCGACTTTTGAAATTTTAAAAAGGGCTTTGCTCCTTTTTCCGAAAATGGTAGAAAATTTGCGAAAAAAAATTATTGGGGAACACTATTCCGGCCATTCCTATGAATGTCCAATATTCAAAAGTGTGTTTTTTTGACAATAGGCGACATTCTTCCAAATTTCGACTTTTGAAATTTTAAAAAGGACTTTGCTCCTTTTCCGAAAATGGTAGAAAATTTGCGAAAAAAAATTATTGGGGAACACTATTCCGGCCATTCCTATGTGTTTTTTTGACAATAGGTGACATTCTTCCAAATTTCGACTTTTGAAATTTTAAAAAGGACTTTGCTCCTTTTTCCGAAAATGGTAGAAAACTTGCGAAAAAAAATTATTGGGGAACACTATTCCGGCCATTCCTATGAATGTCCAATATTCAAAAGTGTGTTTTTTTTTTGACAATAGGCGACATTCTTCCAAATTTGGACTTTTGAAATTTTAAAAAGGACTTTGCTGCTTTTTCCGAAAATGGTGGAAAATTTGCGAAAAAAAATTATTGGGGAACACTATTCCGGCCATTCCTATTAATGTCCAATATTCAAAAGTGTGTTTTTTTGACAATAGGCGACATTCTTCCAAATTTGGACTTTTGAAATTTTAAAAAGGACTTTGCTCCTTTTTCCGAAAATGGTAAAACATTTGCGAAAAAAATTATTGGGGAACACTATTCCGGCCATTTCTATGAATGTCCAATATTCAAAAATCTTACCAGTGTGTTTTTTTTTTTTTGGAAAATTGGCGACATTCTTCCAAATTTCGACTTTTGAAATTTTAAAAAGGACTTTGCTCCTTTTTCCGAAAATGTAGAAAATTTGCGAAAAAAAATTATTGGGGAACACTATTCCGGCCATTCCTATTAATGTCCAATATTCAAAAGTGTGTTTTTTTGACAATAGGCGACATTCTTCCAAATTTGGACTTTTGAAATTTTAAAAAGGACTTTGCTCCTTTTTCCGAAAATGGTAAAACATTTGCGAAAAAAATTATTGGGGAACACTATTCCGGCCATTCCTATGAATGTCCAATATTCAAAAGTGTGTTTTTTTGACAATAGGCGACATTCTTCCAAATTTCGACTTTTGAAATTTTAAAAAGGACTTTGCTCCTTTTTCCGAAAATGGTAGAAAATTTGCGAAAAAAATTATTGGGGAACACTATTCCGGCCATTCCTATGAATGTCCAATATTCAAAAGTGTGTTTTTTTTGACAATAGGCGACATTCTTCCAAATTTCGACTTTTGAAATTTTAAAAAGGACTTTGCTCCTTTTTCCGAAAATGGTAGAAAAGTTGCGAAAAAAAATTATTGGGGAACACTATTCCGGCCATTCCTATGAATGTCCAATATTCAAAAGTGTGTTTTTTTGACAATAGGCGACATTCTTCCAAATTTCGACTTTTGAAATTTTAAAAAGGACTTTGCTCCTTTTCCGAAAATGGTAGAAAATTTGCGAAAAAAAATTATTGGGGAACACTATTCCGGCCATTTCTATGAATGTCCAATATTCAAAAATCTTACCAGTGTGTTTTTTTTTTTTGGAAAATTGGCGACATTCTTCCAAATTTCGACTTTTGAAATTTTAAAAAGGACTTTGCTCCTTTTTCCGAAAATGGTAGAAAATTTGCGAAAAAAAATTATTGGGGAACACTATTCCGGCCATTCCTATGAATGTCCAATATTCAAAAGTGTGTTTTTTTGACAATAGGCGACATTCTTCCAAATTTCGACTTTTGAAATTTTAAAAAGGACTTTGCTCCTTTTTCCGAAAATGGTAGAAAATTTGCGAAAAAAAATTATTGGGGAACACTATTCCGGCCATTCCTATGAATGTCCAATATTCAAAAGTGTGTTTTTTTGACAATAGGCGACATTCTTCCAAATTTGGACTTTTGAAATTTTAAAAAGGACTTTGCTCCTTTTTCCGAAAATGGTAAAACATTTGCGAAAAAAATTATTGGGGAACACTATTCCGGCCATTCCTATGAATGTCCAATATTTAAAAGTGTGTTTTTTTGACAATAGGCGACATTCTTCCAAATTTGGACTTTTGAAATTTTAAAAAGGACTTTGCTCCTTTTTCCGAAAATGGTAAAACATTTGCAAAAAAAATTATTGGGGAACACTATTCCGGCCATTCCTATGAATGTCCAATATTCAAAAGTGTGTTTTTTTGACAATAGGCGACATTCTTCCAAATTTCGACTTTTGAAATTTTAAAAAGGACTTTGCTCCTTTTTCCGAAAATGGTAGAAAATTTGCGAAAAAAAATTATTGGGGAACACTATTCCGGCCATTCCTATGAATGTCCAATATTCAAAAGTGTGTTTTTTTGACAATAGGCGACATTCTTCCAAATTTGGACTTTTGAAATTTTAAAAAGGACTTTGCTCCTTTTTCCGAAAATGGTAAAACATTTGCGAAAAAAATTATTGGGGAACACTATTCCGGCCATTCTTATGAATGTCCAATATTCAAAAGTGTGTTTTTTTGACAATAGGCGACATTCTTCCAAATTTCGACTTTTGAAATTTTAAAAAGGACTTTGCTCCTTTTTCCGAAAATGGTAGAAAATTTGCGAAAAAAATTATTGGGGAACACTATTCCGGCCATTCCTATGAATGTCCAATATTCAAAAGTGTGTTTTTTTTGACAATAGGCGACATTCTTCCAAATTTCGACTTTTGAAATTTTAAAAAGGACTTTGCTCCTTTTTCCGAAAATGGTAGAAAATTTGCGAAAAAAAATTATTGGGGAACACTATTCCGGCCATTCCTATTAATGTCCAATATTCAAAAGTGTGTTTTTTTGACAATAGGCGACATTCTTCCAAATTTGGACTTTTGAAATTTTAAAAAGGACTTTGCTCCTTTTTCCGAAAATGGTAAAACATTTGCGAAAAAAATTATTGGGGAACACTATTCCGGCCATTCCTATGAATGTCCAATATTCAAAAGTGTGTTTTTTTGACAATAGGCGACATTCTTCCAAATTTCGACTTTTGAAATTTTAAAAAGGACTTTGCTCCTTTTTCCGAAAATGGTAGAAAATTTGCGAAAAAAATTATTGGGGAACACTATTCCGGCCATTCCTATGAATGTCCAATATTCAAAAGTGTGTTTTTTTTGACAATAGGCGACATTCTTCCAAATTTCGACTTTTGAAATTTTAAAAAGGACTTTGCTCCTTTTTCCGAAAATGGTAGAAAATTTGCGAAAAAATATTATTGGGGAACACTATTCCGACCATTCCTATGAATGTCCAATATTCAAAAGTGTGTTTTTTTGACAATAGGCGACATTCTTCCAAATTTGGACTTTTGAAATTTTAAAAAGGACTTTGCTGCTTTTTCCGAAAATGGTAGAAAATTTGCGAAAAAAAATTATTGGGGAACACTATTCCGGCCATTTCTATGAATGTCCAATATTCAAAAATCTTACCAGTGTGTTTTTTTGAAAATTGGCGACATTCTTCCAAATTTCGCCTTTGAAATTTTAAAAAGGACTTTGCTCCTTTTTCCGAAAATGGTAGAAAATTTGCGAAAAAATATTATTGGGGAACACTATTCCGGCCATTCCTATGAATGTCCAATATTCAAAAGTGTGTTTTTTTGACAATAGGCGACATTATTCCAAATTTCGACTTTTGAGATTTTAAAAAGGACTTTGCTCCTTTTTCCGAAAGTGGTAGAAAATTTGCGAAAAAAATTATTGGGGAACACTATTCCGGCCATTCCTATGAATGTCCAATATTCAAAAGTGTGTTTTTTTGACAATAGGCGACATTCTTCCAAATTTCGACTTTTGAAATTTTAAAAAGGACTTTGCTCCTTTTTCCGAAAATGGTAGAAAATTTGCGAAAAAAAATTATTGGGGAACACTATTCCGGCCATTCCTATGAATGTCCAATATTCAAAAGTGTGTTTTTTTGACAATAGGCGACATTCTTCCAAATTTCGACTTTTGAAATTTTAAAAAGGACTTTGCTCCTTTTTCCGAAAATGGTAGAAAACTTGCGAAAAAAAATTATTGGGGAACACTATTCCGGCCATTCCTATGAATGTCCAATATTCAAAAGTTTGTTTTTTTGACAATAGGTGACATTCTTCCAAATTTCGACTTTTGAAATTTTAAAAAGGACTTTGCTCCTTTTTCCGAAAATGGTAGAAAACTTGCGAAAAAAAATTATTGGGGAACACTATTCCGGCCATTCCTATGAATGTCCAATATTCAAAAGTTTGTTTTTTTGACAATAGGCGACATTTTTCCAAATTTCGACTTTTGAAATTTTAAAAAGGACTTTGCTCCTTTTTCCGAAAATGGTAGAAAACTTGCGAAAAAAAATTATTGGGGAACACTATTCCGGCCATTCCTATGAATGTCCAATATTCAAAAGTTTGTTTTTTTGACCATAGGTGACATTCTTCCAAATTTCGACTTTTGAAATTTTAAAAAGGACTTTGCTCCTTTTTCCGAAAATGGTAGAAAACTTGCGAAAAAAAATTATTGGGGAACACTATTCCGGCCATTCCTATGAATGTCCAATATTCAAAAGTTTGTTTTTTTGACAATAGGTGACATTCTTCCAAATTTCGACTTTTGAAATTTTAAAAAGGACTTTGCTCCTTTTTCCGAAAATGGTAGAAAACTTGCGAAAAAATATTATTGGGGAACACTATTCCGGCCATTCCTATGAATGTCCAATATTCAAAAGTGTGTTTTTTTGACAATAGGCGACATTATTCCAAATTTCGACTTTTGAGATTTTAAAAAGGACTTTGCTCCTTTTTCCGAAAGTGGTAGAAAATTTGCGAAAAAAATTATTGGGGAACACTATTCCGGCCATTCCTATGAATGTCCAATATTCAAAAGTGTGTTTTTTTGACAATAGGCGACATTCTTCCAAATTTCGACTTTTGAAATTTTAAAAAGGACTTTGCTTCTTTTTCCGAAAATTGTGGGAGATAAGCGAAAAAACATTATTGGGGAACACTATTCCGGCCATTCCTATGAATGTCCAATATTCAAAAGTGTGTTTTTTTGACAATAGGCGACATTCTTCCAAATTTCGACTTTTGAAATTTTAAAAAGGACTTTGCTCCTTTTTCCGAAAATGGTAGAAAACTTGCGAAAAAAAATTATTGGGGAACACTATTCCGGCCATTCCTATGAATGTCCAATATTCAAAAGTTTGTTTTTTTGACAATAGGTGACATTCTTCCAAATTTCGACTTTTGAAATTTTAAAAAGGACTTTGCTCCTTTTTCCGAAAATGGTAGAAAACTTGCGAAAAAAAATTATTGGGGAACACTATTCCGGCCATTCCTATGAATGTCCAATATTAAAAAGTGTGTTTTTTTGACAATAGGCGACATTCTTCCAAATTTCGACTTTTGAAATTTTAAAAAGGACTTTGCTCCTTTTTCCGAAAATGGTAGAAAACTTGCGAAAAAAAATTATTGGGGAACACTATTCCGGCCATTCCTATGAATGTCCAATATTCAAAAGTGTGTTTTTTTGACAATAGGCGACATTCTTCCAAATTTCGACTTTTGAAATTTTAAAAAGGACTTTGCTCCTTTTTCTGAAAATTGTAGGAGATAAGCGAAAAAACATTATTGGAGAACACTCTTCCGGCCATTTCTATGAATGTCCAATATTCAAAAATCTTCACAGTGTGTTTTTTTGAAAATTGGCGACATTTTTCCAAATTTCAACTTTTGAAATTTTAGAAAGGACTTTGCTCCTTTTTCCGAAAATGGTAGAAAATTTGCGAAAAAAAATTATTGGGGAACACTATTCCGGCCATTCCTATGAATGTCCAATATTCAAAAGTGTGTTTTTTTGACAATAGGCGACATTCTTCCAAATTTCGACTTTTGAAATTTTAAAAAGGACTTTGCTGCTTTTTCCGAAAATGGTAGAAAATTTGCGAAAAAAAATTATTGGGGAACACTATTCCGGCCATTTCTATGAATGTCCAATATTCAAAAATCTTACCAGTGTGTTTTTTTGAAAATTGGCGACATTCTTCCAAATTTCGACTTTTGAAATTTTAAAAAGGACTTTGCTCCTTTTTCCGAAAATGGTAGAAAATTTGCGAAAAAAAATTATTGGGGAACACTATTCCGGCCATTATTATGAATGTCCAATATTCAAAAGTGTGTTTTTTTGACAATAGGCGACATTCTTCCAAATTTGGACTTTTGAAATTTTAAAAAGGACTTTGCTCCTTTTTCCGAAAATGGTAGAAAATTTGCGAAAAAAATTATTGGGGAACACTATTCCGGCCATTCCTATGAATGTCCAATATTCAAAAGTGTGTTTTTTTGACAATAGGCGACATTCTTCCAAATTTCGACTTTTGAAATTTTAAAAAGGACTTTGCTCCTTTTTCCGAAAATGGTAGAAAATTTGCGAAAAAAATTATTGGGGAACACTATTCCGGCCATTCCTATGAATGTCCAATATTCAAAAGTGTGTTTTTTTGACAATATCTGAATATATATGAATGTCCAATATTCAAAAGTGTGTTTTTTTGACAATAGGCGACATTCTTCCAAATTTCGACTTTTGTAATTTTAAAAAGGACTTTGCTCTTTTTCCGAAAATGGTAGAAAATTTGCGAAAAAAAATTATTGGGGAACACTATTCCGGCCATTCCTATGAATGTCCAATATTCAAAAGTGTGTTTTTTTGACAATAGGCGACATTCTTCCAAATTTCGACTTTTGAAATTTTAAAAAGGACTTTGCTCCTTTTTCCGAAAATGGTAGAAAATTTGCGAAAAAAATTATTGGGGAACACTATTCCGGCCATTCCTATGAATGTCCAATATTCAAAAGTGTGTTTTTTTTGACAATAGGCGACATTCTTCCAAATTTCGACTTTTGAAATTTTAAAAAGGACTTTGCTCCTTTTTCCGAAAATGGTAAAAAATTTGCGAAAAAAAATTATTGGGGAACACTATTCCGGCCATTCCTATGAATGTCCAATATTCAAAAGTGTGTTTTTTTGACAATAGGCGACATTCTTCAAAATTCCGACTTTTGAAATTTTAAAAAGGACTTTGCTCCTTTTTCCGAAAATGGTAGAAAATTTGCGAAAAAAATTAGTGGGGAACACTATTCCGGCCATTCCTATGAATGTCCAATATTCAAAAATGTGTTTTTTTGACAATAGGCGACATTTTTCCAAATTTCGACTTTTGAAATTTTAAAAAGGACTTTGCTCCTTTTTCCGAAAATTGTAGAAGATAAACGAAAAAACATTATTGGGGAACACTATTCCGGCCATTCCTATGAATGTCCAATATTCAAAAGTGTGTTTTTTTTGACAATATCTGAATATATATGAATGTCCAATATTCAAAAGTGTGTTTTTTTGACAATAGGCGACATTCTTCCAAATTTCGACTTTTGTAATTTTAAAAAGGACTTTGCTCTTTTTCCGAAAATGGTAGAAAATTTGCGAAAAAAAATTATTGGGGAACACTATTCCGGCCATTCCTATGAATGTCCAATATTCAAAAGTGTGTTTTTTTGACAATAGGCGACATTCTTCCAAATTTCGACTTTTGAAATTTTAAAAAGGACTTTGCTCCTTTTTCCGAAAATGGTAAAAAATTTGCGAAAAAAATTATTGGGGAACACTATTCCGGCCATTCCTATGAATGTCCAATATTCAAAAGTGTGTTTTTTTGACAATAGGCGACATTCTTCCAAATTTCGACTTTTGTAATTTTAAAAAGGACTTTGCTCTTTTTCCGAAAATGGTAGAAAATTTGCGAAAAAAAATTATTGGGGAACACTATTCCGGCCATTCCTATGAATGTCCAATATTCAAAAGTGTGTTTTTTTGACAATAGGCGACATTCTTCCAAATTTCGACTTTTGAAATTTTAAAAAGGACTTTGCTCCTTTTTCCGAAAATGGTAGAAAATTTGCGAAAAAAATTATTGGGGAACACTATTCCGGCCATTCCTATGAATGTCCAATATTCAAAAGTGTGTTTTTTTGACAATAGGCGACATTCTTCCAAATTTCGACTTTTGAAATTTTAAAAAGGACTTTGCTCCTTTTTCCGAAAATGGTAAAAAATTTGCGAAAAAAAATTATTGGGGAACACTATTCCGGCCATTCCTATGAATGTCCAATATTCAAAAGTGTGTTTTTTTGACAATAGGCGACATTCTTCCAAATTTCGACTTTTGAAATTTTAAAAAGGACTTTGCTCCTTTTTTCGAAAATGGTAGAAAATTTGCGAAAAAAAATTATTGGGGAACACTATTCCGGCCATTCCTATGAATGTCCAATATTCAAAAGTGTGTTTTTTTGACAATAGGCGACATTCTTCCAAATTTCGACTTTTGAAATTTTAAAAAGGACTTTGCTTCTTTTTCCGAAAATGGTAGAAAATTTGGGAAAAAAAATTATTGGGGAACACTATTCCGGCCATTCCTATGAATGTCCAATATTCAAAAGTGTGTTTTTTTGACAATAGGCGACATTCTTCCAAATTTCGACTTTTGAAATTTTAAAAAGGACTTTGCTCCTTTTTCCGAAAATGGTAGAAAACTTGCGAAAAAAAATTATTGGGGAACACTATTCCGGCCATTCCTATGAATGTCCAATATTCAAAAGTGTGTTTTTTTGACAATAGGCGACATTCTTCCAAATTTCGACTTTTGAAATTTTAGAAAGGACTTTGCTCCTTTTTTCGAAAATGGTAGAAAATTTGGGAAAAAAAATTATTGGGGAACACTATTCCGGCCATTCCTATGAATGTCCAATATTCAAAAGTGTGTTTTTTTGACAATAGGCGACATTCTTCCAAATTTCGACTTTTGAAATTTTAAAAAGGACTTTGCTCCTTTTTCCGCAAATGGTAGAAAATTTGCGAAAAAAAATTATTGGGGAACACTATTCCTGCCATTCCTATGAATGTCCAATATTCAAAAGTGTGTTTTTTTGACAATATCTGAATATATATGAATGTCCAATATTTAAAAGTGTGTTTTTTTGACAATAGGCGACATTCTTCCAAATTTCGACTTTTGAAATTTTGAAAAGGACTTTGCTCCTTTTTCCGAAAATGGTAGAAAATTTGCGAAAAAAAATTATTGGGGAACACTATTCCGGCCATTCCTATGAATGTCCAATATTCAAAAGTGTGTTTTTTTGACAATAGGCGACATTCTTCCAAATTTCGACTTTTAAAATTTTAAAATGAACTTTGCTCCTTTTTCCGAAAATGGTAGAAAATTTGCAAAAAAAAATTATTGCGGAACACTATTCCGGCCATTCCTATGACTGTCCAATATACAAAAGTGTGTTTTTTTGACAAAAGGCGACATTCTTCCAAATTTCGACTTTTGTAATTTTAAAAAGGACTTTGCTCTTTTTCCGAAAATGGTAGAAAATTTGCGAAAAAAAATTATTGGGGAACACTATTCCGGCCATTCCTATGAATGTCCAATATTCAAAAGTGTGTTTTTTTGACAATAGGCGACATTCTTCCAAATTTCGACTTTTGAAATTTTAAAAAGGACTTTGCTCCTTTTTCCGAAAATGGTAAAAAATTTGCGAAAAAAATTATTGGGGAACACTATTCCGGCCATTCCTATGAATGTCCAATATTCAAAAGTGTGTTTTTTTGACAATAGGCGACATTCTTCCAAATTTCGACTTTTGTAATTTTAAAAAGGACTTTGCTCTTTTTCCGAAAATGGTAGAAAATTTGCGAAAAAAAATTATTGGGGAACACTATTCCGGCCATTCCTATGAATGTCCAATATTCAAAAGTGTGTTTTTTTGACAATAGGCTACATTCTTCCAAATTTCGACTTTTGAAATTTTAAAAAGGACTTTGCTCCTTTTTCCGAAAATGGTAGAAAATTTGCGAAAAAAATTATTGGGGAACACTATTCCGGCCATTCCTATGAATGTCCAATATTCAAAAGTGTGTTTTTTTGACAATAGGCGACATTCTTCCAAATTTCGACTTTTGAAATTTTAAAAAGGACTTTGCTCCTTTTTCCGAAAATGGTAAAAAATTTGCGAAAAAAAATTATTGGGGAACACTATTCCGGCCATTCCTATGAATGTCCAATATTCAAAAGTGTGTTTTTTTGACAATAGGCGACATTCTTCCAAATTTCGACTTTTGAAATTTTAAAAAGGACTTTGCTCCTTTTTTCGAAAATGGTAGAAAATTTGCGAAAAAAAATTATTGGGGAACACTATTCCGGCCATTCCTATGAATGTCCAATATTCAAAAGTGTGTTTTTTTGACAATAGGCGACATTCTTCCAAATTTCGACTTTTGAAATTTTAAAAAGGACTTTGCTTCTTTTTCCGAAAATGGTAGAAAATTTGGGAAAAAAAATTATTGGGGAACACTATTCCGGCCATTCCTATGAATGTCCAATATTCAAAAGTGTGTTTTTTTGACAATAGGCGACATTCTTCCAAATTTCGACTTTTGAAATTTTAAAAAGGACTTTGCTCCTTTTTCCGAAAATGGTAGAAAACTTGCGAAAAAAAATTATTGGGGAACACTATTCCGGCCATTCCTATGAATGTCCAATATTCAAAAGTGTGTTTTTTTGACAATAGGCGACATTCTTCCAAATTTCGACTTTTGAAATTTTAGAAAGGACTTTGCTCCTTTTTTCGAAAATGGTAGAAAATTTGGGAAAAAAAATTATTGGGGAACACTATTCCGGCCATTCCTATGAATGTCCAATATTCAAAAGTGTGTTTTTTTGACAATAGGCGACATTCTTCCAAATTTCGACTTTTGAAATTTTAAAAAGGACTTTGCTCCTTTTTCCGAAAATGGTAGAAAATTTGCGAAAAAAAATTATTGGGGAACACTATTCCGGCCATTCCTATGAATGTCCAATATTCAAAAGTGTGTTTTTTTGACAATATCTGAATATATATGAATGTCCAATATTTAAAAGTGTGTTTTTTTGACAATAGGCGACATTCTTCCAAATTTCGACTTTTGAAATTTTGAAAAGGACTTTGCTCCTTTTTCCGAAAATGGTAGAAAATTTGCGAAAAAAAATTATTGGGGAACACTATTCCGGCCATTCCTATGAATGTCCAATATTCAAAAGTGTGTTTTTTTGACAATAGGCGACATTCTTCCAAATTTCGACTTTTAAAATTTTAAAATGAACTTTGCTCCTTTTTCCGAAAATGGTAGAAAATTTGCAAAAAAAAATTATTGCGGAACACTATTCCGGCCATTCCTATGACTGTCCAATATACAAAAGTGTGTTTTTTTGACAATAGGCGACATTCTTCCAAATTTCGACTTTTGAAATTTTAAAAAGGACTTTGCTCCTTTTTCCGCAAATGGTAGAAAATTTGCGAAAAAAAATTATTGGGGAACACTATTCCGGCCATTCCTATGAATGTCCAATATTCAAAAGTGTGTTTTTTTGACAATAGGCGACATTCTTCCAAATTTCGACTTTTGAAATTTTAAAAAGGACTTTGCTCCTTTTTCCGAAAATGGTAGAAAATTTGCAATTATGAATGTCCAATATTCAAAAGTGTGTTTTTTTGACAATAGGCGACATTCTTCCAAATTTCGACTTTTGAAATTTTAAAAAGGACTTTGCTCCTTTTTCCGAAAATGGTAGAAAATTTGCGAAAAAAAATTATTGGGGAACACTATTCCGGCCATTCCTATGAATGTCCAATATTCAAAAGTGTGTTTTTTTGACAATAGGCGACATTCTTCCAAATTTCGACTTTTGAAATTTTAAAAAGGACTTTGCTCCTTTTTCCGAAAATTGTAGGAGATAAGCGAAAAAGCATTATTGGAGAACACTCTTCCGACCATTTCTATGAATGTTTAATATTCAAAAATCTTAACAGTGTGTTTTTTTGGAAATTGGGGACATTTTTTCAAATTTCAACTTTTGAAATTTTAGAAGGGAATTTGCTCCTTTTTCCGAAAATGGTAGAAAATTTGCGAAAAAAAATTATTGGGGAACACTATTCCGGCCATTCCTATGAATGTCCAATATTCAAAAGTGTGTTTTTTTTGACAATATCTGAATATATATGAATGTCCAATATTCAAAAGTGTGTTTTTTTGACAATAGGCGACATTCTTCCAAATTTCGACTTTTGTAATTTTGAAAAGGACTTTGCTCCTTTTTCCGAAAATGGTAGAAAATTTGCGAAAAAAAATTTTTGGGGAACACTATTCCGGCCATTCCTATGAATGTCCAATATTCAAAAGTGTGTTTTTTTGACAATAGGCGACATTCTTCCAAATTTCGACTTTTGAAATTTTAAAAAGGACTTTGCTCCTTTTTCCGAAAATGGTAGAAAATTTGCGAAAAAAATTATTGGGGAACACTATTCCGGCCATTCCTATGAATGTCCAATATTCAAAAGTGTGTTTTTTTGACAATACCTGAATATATATGAATGTCCAATATTCAAAAGTGTGTTTTTTTGACAATAGGCGACATTCTTCCAAATTTCGACTTTTGAAATTTTAAAAAGGACTTTGCTCCTTTTTCCGAAAATGGTAGAAAATTTGCAATTATGAATGTCCAATATTCAAAAGTGTGTTGTTTTGACAATAGGCGACATTCTTCCAAATTTCGACTTTT
Organism: Epicampocera succincta; assembly: GCA_932526305.1. Lineage (NCBI taxonomy): Eukaryota > Metazoa > Arthropoda > Insecta > Diptera > Tachinidae > Epicampocera > Epicampocera succincta. The sequence continues at coordinate 27,673,652 of OW052037.1, forward strand.
GAAATTTTAAAAAGGACTTTGCTCCTTTTTCCGAAAATGGTAGAAAATTTGCGAAAAAAAATTATTGGGGAACACTATTCCGGCCATTCCTATGAATGTCCAATATTCAAAAGTGTGTTTTTTTGACAATAGGCGACATTCTTCCAAATTTCGACTTTTGAAATTTTAAAAAGGACTTTGCTCCTTTTTCCGAAAATGGTAAAAAATTTGCGAAAAAGCATTATTGGAGAACACTCTTCCGACCATTTCTATGAATGTTTAATATTCAAAAATCTTAACAGTGTGTTTTTTTGGAAATTGGGGACATTTTTCCAAATTTCAACTTTTGAAATTTTAGAAGGGAATTTGCTCCTTTTTCCGAAAATGGTAGAAAATTTGCGAAAAAAAATTATTGGGGAACACTATTCCGGCCATTCCTATGAATGTCCAATATTCAAAAGTGTGTTTTTTTTGACAATATCTGAATATATATGAATGTCCAATATTCAAAAGTGTGTTTTTTTGACAATAGGCGACATTCTTCCAAATTTCGACTTTTGTAATTTTAAAAAGGACTTTGCTCCTTTTTCCGAAAATGGTAGAAAATTTGCGAAAAAAAATTAATTGGGAACACTATTCCGGCCATTCCTATGAATGTCCAATATTCAAAAGTGTGTTTTTTTGACAATAAGCGACATTCTTCCAAATTTCGACTTTTGAAATTTTAAAAAGGACTTTGCTCCTTTTTCCGAAAATGGTAGAAAATTTGCGAAAAAAAATTATTGGGGAACACTATTCCGGCCATTCCTATGAATGTCCAATATTCAAAAGTGTGTTTTTTTGACAATACCTGAATATATATGAATGTCCAATATTCAAAAGTGTGTTTTTTTGACAATAGGCGACATTCTTCCAAATTTCGACTTTTGAAATTTTAAAAAGGACTTTGCTCCTTTTTCCGAAAATGGTAGAAAATTTGCGAAAAAAAGTTATTGGGGAACACTATTCCGGCCATTCCTATGAATGTCCAATATTCAAAAGTGTGTTTTTTTGACAATAGGCGACATTCTTCCAAATTTCGACTTTTGAAATTTTAAAAAGGACTTTGCTTCTTTTTCCGAAAATGGTAGAAAATTTGGGAAAAAAAATTATTGGGGAACACTATTCCGGCCATTCCTATGAATGTCCAATATTCAAAAGTGTGTTTTTTTGACAATAGGCGACATTCTTCCAAATTTCGACTTTTGAAATTTTAAAAAGGACTTTGCTCCTTTTTCCGAAAATGGTAGAAAACTTGCGAAAAAAAATTATTGGGGAACACTATTCCGGCCATTCCTATGAATGTCCAATATTCAAAAGTGTGTTTTTTTGACAATAGGCGACATTCTTCCAAATTTCGACTTTTGAAATTTTAAAAAGGACTTTGCTCCTTTTTCCGAAAATGGTAGAAAATTTGAGAAAAAAATTATTGGGGAACACTATTCCGGCTATTCCTATGAATGTCCAATATTCAAAAGTGTGTTTTTTTGACAATAGGCGACATTCTTCCAAATTTCGACTTTTGAAATTTTAAAAAGGACTTTGCTCCTTTTTCCGAAAATGGTAGAAAATTTGCGAAAAAAAATTATTGGGGAACACTATTCCGGCCATTCCTATGAATGTCCAATATTCAAAAGTGTGTTTTTTTGACAATATCTGAATATATATGAATGGCCAATATTTAAAAGTGTGTTTTTTTGACAATAGGCGACATTCTTCCAAATTTCGACTTTTGAAATTTTGAAAAGGACTTTGCTCCTTTTTCCGAAAATGGTAGAAAATTTGCGAAAAAAAATTATTGGGGAACACTATTCCGGCCATTCCTATGAATGTCCAATATTTAAAAGTGTGTTTTTTTGACAATAGGCGACATTCTTCCAAATTTCGACTTTTAAAATTTTAAAATGAACTTTGCTCCTTTTTCCGAAAATGGTAGAAAATTTGCAAAAAAAAAATTATTGCGGAACACTATTCCGGCCATTCCTATGACTGTCCAATATACAAAAGTGTGTTTTTTTGACAATAGGCGACATTCTTCCAAATTTCGACTTTTGAAATTTTAAAAAGGACTTTGCTCCTTTTTCCGCAAATGGTAGAAAATTTGCGAAAAAAAATTATTGGGGAACACTATTCCGGCCATTCCTATGAATGTCCAATATTCAAAAGTGTGTTTTTTTGACAATATCTGAATATATATGAATGTCCAATATTCAAAAGTGTGTTTTTTTGACAACAGGCGACATTCTTCCTAATTTCGACTTTTGAAATTTTAAAAAGGACTTTACTCCTTTTTCCGAAAATGGTAGAAAATTTGGGAAAAAAAATTATTGGGGAACACTATTCCGGCCATTCCTATGAATGTCCAATATTCAAAAGTGTGTTTTTTTGACAATAGGCGACATTCTTCCAAATTTCGACTTTTGAAATTTTAAAAAGGACTTTGCTCCTTTTTCCGAAAATGGTAGAAAATTTGCGAAAAAAAATTATTGGGGAACACTATTCCGGCCATTCCTATGAATGTCCAATATTCAAAAGTGTGTTTTTTTGACAATATCTGAATATATATGAATGTCCAATATTTAAAAGTGTGTTTTTTTTGACAATAGGCGACATTCTTCCAAATTTCGACTTTTGAAATTTTGAAAAGGACTTTGCTCCTTTTTCCGAAAATGGTAGAAAATTTGCGAAAAAAAATTATTGGGGAACACTATTCCGGCCATTCCTATGAATGTCCAATATTCAAAAGTGTGTTTTTTGACAATAGGCGACATTCTTCCAAATTTCGACTTTTAAAATTTTAAAATGAACTTTGCTCCTTTTTCCGAAAATGGTAGAAAATTTGCGAAAAAAATTATTGGGGAACACTATTCCGGCCATTCCTATGAATGTCCAATATTCAAAAGTGTGTTTTTTTGACAATATCTGAATATATATGAATGTCCAATATTCAAAAGTGTGTTTTTTTGACAACAGGCGACATTCTTCCAAATTTCGACTTTTGAAATTTTAAAAAGGACTTTACTCCTTTTCCCGAAAATGGTAGAAAATTTGCGAAAAAAAATTATTGGGGAACACTATTCCGGCCATTCCTATGAATGTCCAATATTCAAAAGTGTGTTGATTTGACAATATCTGAATATATATGAATGTCCAATCTTCAAAAGAGTGTTTTTTTTTGACAATAGGCGACATTCTTCCAAATTTCGACTTTTGAAATTTTGAAAAGGACTTTGCTCCTTTTTCCGTAAATGGTAGAAAATTTGCGAAAAAAATTATTGGGGAACACTATTCCGGCCATTCCTATGAATGTCCAATATTCAAAAGTGTGTTTTTTTGACAATATCTGAATATATATGAATGTCCAATATTCAAAAGTGTGATTTTTTGACAACAGGCGACATTCTTCCAAATTTCGACTTTTGAAATTTTAAAAAGGACTTTACTCCTTTTTCCGAAAATGGTAGAAAATTTGCGAAAAAAAATTATTGGGGAACACTATTCCGGCCATTCCTATGAATGTCCAATATTCAAAAGTGTGTTTTTTGACAATAGGCGACATTCTTCCAAATTTCGACTTTTAAAATTTTAAAATGAACTTTGCTCCTTTTTCCGAAAATGGTAGAAAATTTGCGAAAAAAATTATTGGGGAACACTATTCCGGCCATTCCTATGAATGTCCAATATTCAAAAGTGTGTTTTTTTGACAATATCTGAATATATATGAATGTCCAATATTCAAAAGTGTGTTTTTTTGACAACAGGCGACATTCTTCCAAATTTCGACTTTTGAAATTTTAAAAAGGACTTTACTCCTTTTTCCGAAAATGGTAGAAAATTTGCGAAAAAAAATTATTGGGGAACACTATTCCGGCCATTCCTATGAATGTCCAATATTCAAAAGTGTGTTGATTTGACAATATCTGAATATATATGAATGTCCAATCTTCAAAAGTGTGTTTTTTTGACAATAGGCGACATTCTTCCAAATTTCGACTTTTGAAATTTTGAAAAGGACTTTGCTCCTTTTTCCGAAAATGGTAGAAAATTTGCGAAAAAAAAATTATTGAGGAACACTATTCCGGCCATTCCTATGAATGTCCAATATTCAAAAGTGTGTTTTTTTGACAATAGGCGACATTCTTCCAAATTTCGACTTTTGAAATTTTGAAAAGGACTTTGCTCCTTTTTCCGAAAATGGTAGAAAATTTGCGAAAAAAAATTATTGGGGAACACTATTCCGGCCATTCCTATGAATGTCCAATATTCAAAAGTGTGTTTTTTTGACAATAGGCGACATTCTTCCAAATTTCGACTTTTGAAATGTTAAAAAGGACTTTGCTCCTTTTTCCGAAAATTGTAGGAGATAAGCGAAAAAAAGTTATTGGAGAACACTCTTTCGGCCATTTCTATGAATGTCCAATATTCAAAAGTCTTAACAGTGTGTTTTTTTGAAAATTGGCGACATTTTTCCAAATTTCAACTTTTGAAATTTTAGAAAGGACTTTGCTCCTTTTTCCGAAAATGGTAGAAAATTTGCGAAAAAAATTATTGGGGAACACTATTCCGGCCATTCCTATGAATGTCCATTATTCAAAAGTGTGTTTTTTTGACAATAGGCGACATTCTTCCAAATTTCGACTTTTGAAATTTTAAAAAGGACTTTGCTCCTTTTTCCGAAAATGGTAGAAAATTTGCAAAAAAAAATTATTGGGGAACACTATTCCGGCCATTCCTATGAATGTCCAATATTCAAAAGTGTGTTTTTTTGACAATAGGCGACATTCTTCCAAATTTCGACTTTTGAAATTTTAAAAAGGACTTTGCTCCTTTTTCCGAAAATTGTAGCAGATAAGCGAACAAACATTATTGGAGAACACTCTTCCGGCCATTTCTAAGAATATCCAATATTCAAAAGTCTTAACAGTGTGTTTTTTTGAAAATTGGCGACATTTTTCCAAATTTCGACTTTTGAAATTTTAAAAAGGACTTTGCTCCTTTTTCCGAAAATGGTAGAAAATTTGCGAAAAAAATTATTGGGGAACACTATTCCGGCCATTCCTATGAATGTCCAATATTCAAAAGTGTGTTTTTTTGACAATACCTGAATATATATGAATGTCCAATATTCAAAAGTGTGTTTTTTTGACAATGGGCGACATTCTTCCAAATTTCGACTTTTGAAATTTTAAAAAGGACTTTGCTCCTTTTTCCGAAATTGGTAGAAAATTCGCGAAAAAAAATTATTGGGGAACACTATTCCGGCCATTCCTATGAATGTCCAATATTCAAAAGTGTGTTTTTTTGACAATAGGCGATATTCTTCCAAATTTCGACTTTTGAAATTTTAAAAAGGACTTTGCTCCTTTTTCCGAAAATGGTAGAAAATTTGCGAAAAAAATTATTGGGGAACACTATTCCGCCCATTCCTATGAATGTCCAATATTCAAAAGTGTATTTTTTTGACAATAGGCGACATTCTTCCAAATTTCGACTTTTGAAATTTTAAAAAGGACTTTGCTCCTTTTTCTGAAAATGGTAGAAAATTTGCGAAAAAAAATTATTGGGGAACACTATTCCGGCCATTCCTATGAATGTCCAATATTCAAAAGTGTGTTTTTTTGACAATAGAACCATGCTCCTTTTGGTAGCAAATTTACCAAAAATGGTAGAAAATTTGCGAAAAAAAATTATTGGCGATCACTATTCCCGCCATTCGTATGAATGTCCAATATTCAAAAGTGTGTTTTTTTGACAATAGGCGACATTCTTCCAAATTTCGACTTTTGAAATTTTAAAAAGGACCTTGCTCTTTTTTCCGAAAATGGTAGAAAATTTGCGAAAAAAAATTATTGGGGAACACTATTCCGGCCATTCCTATGAATGTCCAATATTCAAAAGTGTGTTTTTTTGACAATAGGCGACATTCTTCCAAATTTCGACTTTTGAAATTTTAAAAAGGACTTTGCTCCTTTTTCCGAAAATGGTAAAAAATTTGCGAAAAAAAATTATTGGGGAACACTATTCCGGCCATTCCTATGAATGTCCAATATTCAAAAGTGTGTTTTTTTGACAATAGGCGACATTCTTCAAAATTCCGACTTTTGAAATTTTAAAAAGGACTTTGCTCCTTTTTCCGAAAATGGTAGAAAATTTGCGAAAAAAATTAGTGGGGAACACTATTCCGGCCATTCCTATGAATGTCCAATATTCAAAAGTGTGTTTTTTTGACAATAGGCGACATTTTTCCAAATTTCGACTTTTGAAATTTTAAAAAGGACTTTGCTCCTTTTTCCGAAAATTGTAGAAGATAAACGAAAAAACATTATTGGAGAACACTCTTCCGGACAGTTTTATGAATGTCCAATATTCAAAAGTCTTAACAGTGTGTTTTTTTGAAAATTGGCGACATTTTTCCAAATTTCAACTTTTGAAATTTTAGAAAGGACTTTGCTCCTTTTTCCGAAAATGGTAGAAAATTTGCGAAAAAAAATTATTGGGGAACACTATTCCGGCCATTCCTATGAATGTCCAATATTAAAAATTGTGTTTTTTTGACAATAGGCGACATTCTTCCAGATTTCGACTTTTGAAATTTCAAAAAGGACTTTGCTCCTTTTTCCGAAAATGGTAGAAAATTTGCGAAAAAAAATTATTGGGGAACACTATTCCGGCCATTCCTATGAATGTCCAATATTCAAAAGTGTGTTTTTTTGACAATAGGCGACATTCTTCCAAATTTGGACTTTTGTAATTTTAAAAAGGACTTTGCTCCTTTTTCCGAAAATGGTAGAAAATTTGCGAAAAAAAATTATTGGGGAAGACTATTCCGGCCATTCCTATGAATGTCCAATATTCAAAAGTGTGTTTTTTGACAATAGGCGACATTCTTCCAAATTTCGACTTTTGAAATTTAAAAAAGGACTTTGCTCCTTTTTCCGAAAATTGTAGGAGATAAGCGAAAAAACATTATTGGAGAACACTCTTCCGGCCATTTCTATGAATGTCCAATATTCAAAAGTCTTAACAGTGTGTTTTTTTGAAAATTGGCGACATTTTTCCAAATTTCAACTTTTGAAATTTTAGAAAGGACTTTGCTCCTTTTTCCGAAAATGGTAGAAAATTTGCGAAAAAAAATTATTGGAGAACACTATTCCGGCCATTCCTATGAATGTCCAATATTAAAAAGTGTGTTTTTTTGACAATAGGCGACATTCTTCCAAATTTCGACTTTTGAAATTTTAAAAAGGACTTTGCTCCTTTTTCCGAAAATGGTAGAAAATTTGGGAAAAAAAATTATTGGGGAACACTATTCCGGCCATTTCTATGAATGTCCAATATTCAAAAGTGTGTTTTTTTTAAAATTGGCGACATTTTTCCAAATTTCAACTTTTGAAATTTTAGAAAGGACTTTGCTCCTTTTTCCGAAAATGGTAGAAAATTTGCGAAAAAAAATTATTGGGGAACACTATTCCGGCCATTCCTATGAATGTCCAATATTCAAAAGTGTGTTTTTTTGACAATATTCGACATTCTTCCAAATTTCGACTTTTGAAATTTTAAAAAGGACTTTGCTCCTTTTTCCGAAAATGGTAGAAAATTTGCGAAAAAAATTATTGGGGAACACTATTCCGGCCATTCCTATGAATGTCCAATATTCAAAAGTGTGTTTTTTTTTGAGAATAGGCGACATTCTTCCAAATTTCGACTTTTGAAATTTTAAAAAGGACTTTGCTCCTTTTTCCGAAAATGGTAGAAAATTTGCGAAAAAAAATTATTGGGGAACACTATTTCTGCCATTCCTATGAATGTCCAATATTCAAAAATGTGTTTTTTTTACAATAGGCGACATTTTTCCAAATTTCAACTTTTAAAATTTTAGAAAGGACTTTGCTCCTTTTTCCGAAAATGGTAGAAAATTTGCGAAAAAAAATTATTGGGGAACACTATTCCGGCCATTCCTATGAATGTCCAATATTCAAAAGTGTGTTTTTTTGACAATAGGCGACATTCTTCCAAATTTCGACTTTTGAAATTTTAAAAAGGACTTTGCTCCTTTTTCCGAAAATGGTAAAAAATTTGCGAAAAAAAATTATTGGGGAACACTATTCCGGCCATTTCTATGAATGTCCAATATTCAAAAGTGTGTTTTTTTTAAAAATTGGCGACATTTTTCCAAATTTCAACTTTTGAAATTTTAGAAAGGACTTTGCTCCTTTTTCCGAAAATGGTAGAAAATTTGCGAAAAAAAATTATTGGGGAACACTATTCCGGCCATTCCTATGAATGTCCAATATTCAAAAGTGTGTTTTTTTGACAATAGGCGACATTCTTCCAAATTTCGACTTTTGAAATTTTAAAAAGGACTTTGCTCCTTTTTCCGAAAATGGTAGAAAATTTGCAAAAAAAAATTATTGGGGAACACTATTCCGGCCATTGCTATGAATGTCCAATATTCAAAAGTGTATTTTTTTGACAATAGGCGACATTCTTCCAAATTTCGACTTTTGAAATTTTAAAAAGGACTTTGCTCCTTTTTCCGAAAATTGTAGGAAATTTGCGAAAAAAAATTATTGGGGAACACTATTCCTGCCATTCCTATGAATGTCCAAAATTCAAAAATGTGTTTTTTTGACAATAGGCGAAATTTTTCCAAATTTCGACTTTTGAAATTTTAAAAAGGACTTTGCTCCTTTTTCCGAAAATGGTAGAAAATTTGCGAAAAAAAATTATTGGGGAACACTATTCCTGCCATTCCTATGAATGTCCAATATTCAAAAATGTGTTTTTTTTTTTGACAATAGGCGAAATTTTTCCAAATTTCGACTTTTGAAATTTTAAAAAGGACTTTGCTCCTTTTTCCGAAAATGGTAGAAAATTTGCGAAAAAAAATTATTGGGGAACACTATTCCGGTCATTCCTATGAATGTCCAATATTCAAAAGTGTGTTTTTTTGACAATAGGCGACATTCTTCCAAATTTCGACTTTTGAAATTTTAAAAAGGACTTTGCTCCTTTTTCCGAAAATGGTAGAAAATTTGCGAAAAAAAATTATTGGGGAATACTATTCCGGCCATTTCTATGAATGTCCAATATTCAAAAGTGTGTTTTTTTGACAATAGGCGACATTCTTCCAAATTTCGACTTTTGAAATTTTAAAAAGGACTTTGCTCCTTTTTCCGAAAATGGTAGAAAATTTGCGAAAAAAATTATTGGGGAACACTATACCGGCCATTCCTATGAATGTCCAATATTCAAAAGTGTATTTTTTTGACAATAGGCGACATTCTTCCAAATTTCGACTTTTGAAATTTTAAAAAGGACTTTGCTCCTTTTTCCGAAAATTGTAGCAGATAAGCGAAAAAACATTATTGGAGAACACTCTTCCGGCCATTTCTAAGAATATCCAATATTCAAAAGTCTTAACAGTGTGTTTTTTTGAAAATTGGCGACATTTTTCCAAATTTCGACTTTTGAAATTTTAAAAAGGACTTTGCTCCTTTTTCCGAAAATGGTAGAAAATTTGCGAAAAAAATTATTGGGGAACACTATTCCGGCCATTCCTATGAATGTCAAATAGTCAAAAGTGTGTTTTTTTGACAATACCTGAATATATATGAATGTCCAATATTCAAAAGTGTGTTTTTTTTTTTTGACAATAGGCGACATTCTTCCAAATTTCGACTTTTGAAATTTTAAAAAGGACTTTGCTCCTTTTTCCGCAAATGGTAGAAAATTTGCGAAAAAAAAATTAATGGGGAACACTATTCCGGCCATTCCTATGAATGTCCAATATTCAAAAGTGTGTTTTTTTTGACAATAGGCGACATTCTTCCAAATTTCAACTTTTGAAATTTTAAAAAGGACTTTGCTCCTTTTTCCGAAAATGGTAGAAAATTTGCGAAAAAAAATTATTGGGGAACACTATTCCGGCCATTCCTATGAATATCCAATATTCAAAAGTGTGTTTTTTTGACAATAGGCGACATTCTTCCAAATTTCGACTTTTGAAATTTTAAAAAGGACTTTGCTCCTTTTTCCGAAAATTGTAGGAGATAAGCGAAAAAACATAATTGGAGAACACTCTTCCGGCCACTTCTAAGAATATCCAATATTCAAAAGTCTTAACAGTGTGTTTTTTTGAAAATTGGCGACATTTTTCCAAATTTCGACTTTTGAAATTTTAAAAAGGACTTTGCTCCTTTTTCCGAAAATGGTAGAAATTTGCGAAAAAAATTATTGGGGAACACTATTCCGGCCATTCCTATGAATGTCCAATATTCAAAAGTGTGTTTTTTTGACAATAGGCGACATTCTTCCAAATTTCGACTTTTGAAATTTTAAAAAGGACTTTGCTCCTTTTTCCGAAAATGGTAGAAAATTTGCGAAACAAAATTATTGGGGAACACTATTCCGGCCATTCCTATGAATATCCAATATTCAAATATGTGTTTTTTTGACAACAGGCGACATTCTTCCAAATTTCGACTTTTGAAATTTTAAAAAGGACTTTGCTCCTTTTTCCGAAAATGGTAGAAATTTGCGAAAAAAATTATTGGGGAACACTATTCCGGCCATTCCTATGAATGTCCAATATTCAAAAGTGTGTTTTTTGACAATAGGCGACATTCTTCAAAATTTCGACTATTGAAATTTTAAAAAGGACTTTGCTCCTTTTTCCGAAAATGGTAGAAAATTTGCGAAAAAAATTATTGGGGAACACTATTCCGGCCATTCCTATGAATGTCAAATATTCAAAAGTGTGTTTTTTTGACAATACCTGAATATATATGAATGTCCAATATTCAAAAGTGTGTTTTTTTGACAATAGGCGACATTCTTCCAAATTTCGACTTTTGAAATTTTAAAAAGGACTTTGCTCTTTTTTCCGAAAATGGTAGAAAATTCGCGAAAAAAATTTATTGCGGAACACTATTCCGGCCATTCCTATGAATGTCCAATATTCAAAAGTGTGTTTTTTTGACAATAGGCGACATTCTTCCAAATTTCGACTTTTGAAATTTTAAAAAGGACTTTGCTCCTTTTTCCGAAAATGGTAGAAAATTTGCGAAAAAAATTATTGGGGAACACTATTCCGGCCATTCCTATGAATGTCCAATATTCAAAAGTGTATTTTTTTTTGAGAATAGGCGACATTCTTCCAAATTTCGACTTTTGAAATTTTAAAAAGGACTTTGCTCCTTTTTCCGAAAATGGTAGAAAATTTGCGAAAAAAATTATTGGGGAACACTATTCCGGCCATTCCTATGAATGTCCAAAATTCAAAAATGTGTTTTTTTGACAATAGGCGAAATTTTTCCAAATTTCGACTTTTGAAATTTTAAAAAGGACTTTGCTCCTTTTTCCGAAAATGGTAGAAAATTTGCGAAAAAAAATTATTGGGGAACACTATTCCTGCCATTCCTATGAATGTCCAATATTCAAAAATGTGTTTTTTTTTGACAATAGGCGAAATTTTTCCAAATTTCGACTTTTGAAATTTTAAAAAGGACTTTGCTCCTTTTTCCGAAAATGGTAGAAAATTTGCGAAAAAAAATTATTGGGGAACACTATTCCGGCCATTCCTATGAATGTCCAATATTCAAAAGTGTGTTTTTTTGACAATAGGCGACATTCTTCCAAATTTCGACTTTTGAAATTTTAAAAAGGACTTTGCTCCTTTTTCCGAAAATGGTAGAAAATTTGCGAAAAAAATTATTGGGGAACACTATTCCGGCCATTCCTATGAATGTCCAATATTCAAAAGTGTGTTTTTTTGACAATAGGCGACATTCTTCCAAATTTCGACTTTTGAAATTTTAAAAAGGACTTTGCTCCTTTTTCCGAAAATGGTAGAAAATTTGCGAAAAAAATTATTGGGGAACACTATTCCGGCCATTCCTATGAATGTCAAATATTCAAAAGTGTGTTTTTTTGACAATACCTGAATATATATGAATGTCCAATATTCAAAAGTGTGTTTTTTTGACAATAGGCGACATTCTTCCAAATTTCGACTTTTGAAATTTTAAAAAGGACTTTGCTCTTTTTTCCGAAAATGGTAGAAAATTCGCGAAAAAAATTTATTGCGGAACACTATTCCGGCCATTCCTATGAATGTCCAATATTCAAAAGTGTGTTTTTTTGACAATAGGCGACATTCTTCCAAATTTCGACTTTTGAAATTTTAAAAAGGACTTTGCTCCTTTTTCCGAAAATGGTAGAAAATTTGCGAAAAAAAATTATTAGGGAACACTATTCCGGCCATTCCTATGAATGTCCAATATTCAAAAGTGTGTTTTTTTGACAATAGACGACATTCTTCCAAATTTCGACTTTTGAAATTTTAAAAAGGACTTTGCTCCTTTTTTCGCAAATGGTAGAAAATTTGCGAAAAAAAATTATTGGAGAACACTATTCCGGCCATTCATATGAATGTCCAATATTCAAAAGTGTGTTTTTTTGACAATAGGCGACATTCTTCCAAATTTCAACTTTTGAAATTTTAAAAAGGACTTTGCTCCTTTTTCCGAAAATGGTAGAAAATTTGCGAAAAAAATTATTGGGGAACACTATTCCGGCCATTTCTATGAATGTCCAATATTCAAAAGTGTGTTTTTTTTTAAAATTGGCGACATTTTTCCAAATTTCAACTTTTGAAATTTTAGAAAGGACTTTGCTCCTTTTTCCGAAAATGGTAGAAAATTTGCGAAAAAAAATTATTGGGGAACACTATTCCGGCCATTCCTATGAATGTCCAATATTCAAAAGTGTGTTTTTTTGACAATAGGCGACATTCTTCCAAATTTCGACTTTTGAAATTTTAAAAAGGACTTTGCTCCTTTTTCCGAAAATGGTAGAAAATTTGCGAAAAAAAATTATTGGGGAACACTATTCCGGCCATTGCTATGAATGTCCAATATTCAAAAGTGTATTTTTTTAACAATAGGCGACATTCTTCCAAATTTCGACTTTTGAAATTTTAAAAAGGACTTTGCTCCTTTTTCCGAAAATGGTAGAAAATTTGCGAAAAAAATTATTGGGGAACACTATTCCGGCCATTCCTATGAATGTCCAAAATTCAAAAATGTGTTTTTTTGACAATAGGCGAAATTTTTCCAAATTTCGACTTTTGAAATTTTAAAAAGGACTTTGCTCCTTTTTCCGAAAATGGTAGAAAATTTGCGAAAAAAAATTATTGGGGAACACTATTCCTGCCATTCCTATGAATGTCCAATATTCAAAAATGTGTTTTTTTTTGACAATAGGCGAAATTTTTCCAAATTTCGACTTTTGAAATTTTAAAAAGGACTTTGCTCCTTTTTCCGAAAATGGTAGAAAATTTGCGAAAAAAAATTATTGGGGAACACTATTCCGGCCATTCCTATGAATGTCCAATATTCAAAAGTGTGTTTTTTTGACAATAGGCGACATTCTTCCAAATTTCGACTTTTGAAATTTTAAAAAGGACTTTGCTCCTTTTTCCGAAAATGGTAGAAAATTTGCGAAAAAAAATTATTGGGGAATACTATTCCGGCCATTCCTATGAATGTCCAATATTCAAAAGTGTGTTTTTTTGACAATAGGCGACATTCTTCCAAATTTCGACTTTTGAAATTTTGAAAAGGACTTTGCTCCTTTTTCCGAAAATGGTAGAAAATTTGCGAAAAAAATTATTGGGGAACACTATTCCGGCCATTCCTATGAATGTCCAATATTCAAAAGTGTATTTTTTTGACAATAGGCGACATTCTTCCAAATTTCGACTTTTGAAATTTTAAAAAGGACTTTGCTCCTTTTTCCGAAAATGGTAGAAAATTAGCGAAAAAAAAATTATTGGGGAACACTATTCCGGCCATTCCTATGAATGTCCAATATTCAAAAGTGTGTTTTTTTGACAATAGGCGACATTCTTCCAAATTTCGACTTTTGAAATTTTAAAAACGACTTTGCTCCTTTTTCCGAAAATTGTAGCAGATAAGCGAAAAAACATTATTGGAGAACACTCTTCCGGCCATTTCTAGGAATATCCAATATTCAAAAGTCTTAACAGTGTGTTTTTTTGAAAATTGGCGACATTTTTCCAAATTTCGACTTTTGAAATTTTAAAAAGGACTTTGCTCCTTTTTCCGAAAATGGTAGAAAATTTGCGAAAAAAATTATTGGGGAACACTATTCCGGCCATTCCTATGAATGTCAAATATTCAAAAGTGTGTTTTTTTGACAATACCTGAATATATATGAATGTCCAATATTCAAAAGTGTGTTTTTTTTGACAATAGGCGACATTCTTCCAAATTTCGACTTTTGAAATTTTAAAAAGGACTTTGCTCCTTTTTCCGCAAATGGTAGAAAATTTGCGAAAAAAAAATTATTGGGGAACACTATTCCGGCCATTCCTATGAATGTCCAATATTCAAAAGTGTGTTTTTTTTGACAATAGGCGACATTCTTCCAAATTTCAACTTTTGAAATTTTAAAAAGGACTTTGCTCCTTTTTCCGAAAATGGTAGAAAATTTGCGAAAAAAAATTATTGGGGAACACTATTCCGGCCACTTCTAAGAATATCCAATATTCAAAAGTCTTAACAGTGTGTTTTTTTGAAAATTGGCGACATTTTTCCAAATTTCGACTTTTGAAATTTTAAAAAGGACTTTGCTCCTTTTTCCGAAAATGGTAGAAATTTGCGAAAAAAATTATTGGGGAACACTATTCCGGCCATTCCTATGAATGTCCAATATTCAAAAGTGTGTTTTTTTGACAATAGGCGACATTCTTCCAAATTTCGACTTTTGAAATTTTAAAAAGGACTTTGCTCCTTTTTCCGAAAATGGTAGAAAATTTGCGAAAAAAAATTATTGGGGAACACTATTCCGGCCACTTCTAAGAATATCCAATATTCAAAAGTCTTAACAGTGTGTTTTTTTTTAAAATTGGCGACATTTTTCCAAATTTCGACTTTTGAAATTTTAAAAAGGACTTTGCTCCTTTTTCCGAAAATGGTAGAAATTTGCGAAAAAAATTATTGGGGAACACTATTCCGGCCATTCCTATGAATGTCCAATATTCAAAAGTGTGTTTTTTTGACAATAGGCGACATTCTTCCAAATTTCGACTTTTGAAATTTTAAAAACGACTTTGCTCCTTTTTCCGAAAATTGTAGGAGATAAGCGAAAAAACATTATTGGAGAACACTCTTCCGGCCACTTCTAAGAATATCCAATATTCAAAAGTCTTAACAGTGTGTTTTTTTGAAAATTGGCGACATTTTTCCAAATTTCGACTTTTGAAATTTTAAAAAGGACTTTGCTCCTTTTTCCAAAAATGGTAGAAATTTGCGAAAAAAATTATTGGGGAACACTATTCCGGCCATTCCTATGAATGTCCAATATTCAAAAGTGTGTTTTTTTGACAATAGGCGACATTCTTCCAAATTTCGACTTTTGAAATTTTAAAAAGGACTTTGCTCCTTTTTCCGAAAATGGTAGAAAATTTGCGAAAAAAAATTATTAGGGAACACTATTCCGGCCATTCCTATGAATATCCAATATTCAAAAGTGTGTTTTTTTGACAATAGGCGACATTCTTCCAAATTTCGACTTTTGAAATTTTAAAAAGGACTTTGCTCCTTTTTCCGAAAATTGTAGGAGATAAGCGAAAAAACATTATTGGAGAAAACTCTTCCGGCCATTTCTATGAATGTCCAATATTCAAAAATCTTAACAGTGTGTTTTTTTGACAATAGGCGACATTCTTCCAAATTCCGACTTTTGAAATTTTAAAAAGGACTTTGCTCCTTTTTCCGAAAATGGTAGAAATTTGCGAAAAAAATTATTGGGGAACACTATTCCGGCCATTCCTATGAATGTCCAATATTCAAAAGTGTGTTTTTTGACAATAGGCGACATTCTTCAAAATTTCGACTTTTGAAATTTTAAAAAGGACTTTGCTCCTTTTTCCGAAAATGGTAGAAAATTTGCGAAAAAAATTATTGGGGAACACTATTCCGGCCATTCCTATGAATGTCAAATATTCAAAAGTGTGTTTTTTTGACAATACCTGAATATATATGAATGTCCAATATTCAAAAGTGTGTTTTTTTGACAATAGGCGACATTCTTCCAAATTTCGACTTTTGAAATTTTAAAAAGGACTTTGCTCTTTTTTCCGAAAATGGTAGAAAATTCGCGAAAAAAATTTATTGCGGAACACTATTCCGGCCATTCCTATGAATGTCCAATATTCAAAAGTGTGTTTTTTTGACAATAGGCGACATTCTTCCAAATTTCGACTTTTGAAATTTTAAAAAGGACTTTGCTCCTTTTTCCGAAAATGGTAGAAAATTTGCGAAAAAAAATTATTAGGGAACACTATTCCGGCCATTCCTATGAATGTCCAATATTCAAAAGTGTGTTTTTTTGACAATAGGCGACATTCTTCCAAATTTCGACTTTTGAAATTTTAAAAAGGACTTTGCTCCTTTTTTCGCAAATGGTAGAAAATTTGCGAAAAAAAATTATTGGAGAACACTATTCCGGCCATTCCTATGAATGTCCAATATTCAAAAGTGTGTTTTTTTGACAATAGGCGACATTCTTCCAAATTTCAACTTTTGAAATTTTAAAAAGGACTTTGCTCCTTTTTCCGAAAATGGTAGAAAATTTGCGAAAAAAAATTATTGGGGAACACTATTCCGGCCATTCCTATGAATGTCCAATATTCAAAAGTGTGTTTTTTTGACAATAGGCGACATTCTTCCAAATTTCGACTTTTGAAATTTTAAAAAGGACTTTGCTCCTTTTTCCGAAAATTGTAGGAGATTAGCGAAAAAACATTATTGGAGAACACTCTTCCGGCCATTTCTATGAATGTCCAATATTCAAAAATCTTAACAGTGTGTTTTTTTTGAAAATTGGCGACATTTTTCCAAATTTCAACTTTTGAAATTTTAAAAAGGACTTTGCTCCTTTTTCCAAAAATGGTAGAAAATTTGCAAAAAAAAATTATTGGGGAACACTACTCCGGCCATTCCTATGAATGTCCAATATTCAAAAGTGTGTTTTTTTGACAATAGGCGACATTCTTCCAAATTTCGACTTTTGAAATTTTAAAAAGGACTTTGCTCCTTTTTCCGAAAACGGTAGAAAATTTGGGAAAAAAAATTATTGGGGAACACTATTCCGGCCATTCCTATGTATGTCCAATATTCAAAAGTGTGTTTTTTTGACAATATCTGAATATATATGAATGTCCAATATTCAAAAGTTTGTTTTTTTGACAATAGGCGACATTCTTCCAAATTTCGACTTTTGAAATTTTAAAAAGGACTTTGCTCCTTTTTCCGAAAATGGTAGAAAATTTGCGAAAAAAAATTATTGGGGAACACTATTCCGGCCATTCCTATGAATGTCCAATATTCAAAAGTGTGTTTTTTTGACAATAGGCGACATTCTTCCAAATTTGGACTTTTGAAGTTTTAAAAAGGACTTTGCTCCTTTTTCCGAAAATGGTAGAAAACTTGCGAAAAAAAATGATTGGGGAACACTATTCCGGCCATTCCTATGAATGTCCAATATTCAAAAGTGTGTTTTTTTGACAATAGGCGACATTCTTCCAAATTTCGACTTTTGAAATTTTAAAAAGGACTTTGCTCCTTTTTCCGAAAATGGTAGAAAATTTGCGAAAAAAAATTATTGGGGAAGACTATTCCGGCCATTCCTATGAATGTCCAATATTCAAAAGTGTGTTTTTTTGACAATAGGCGACATTCTTCCAAATTTCGACTTTTGAAATTTTAAAAAGGACTTTGCTCCTTTTTCCGAAAATGGTAGAAAATTTGCGAAAAAAACTTATTGGGGAACACTATTCCGGCCATTCCTATGAATGTCCAATATTCAAAAGTGTGTTTTTTTGACAATAGGCGACATTCTTCCAAATTTGGACTTTTGAAATTTTAAAAAGGACTTTGCTCCTTTTTCCGAAAATGGTAGAAAACTTGCGAAAAAAAATTATTGGAGAACACTATTCCGGCCATTCCTATGAATGTCCAATATTCAAAAGTGTGTTTTTTTGACAATAGGCGACATTCTTCCAAATTTCGACTTTTGAAATTTTAAAAAGGACTTTGCTCCTTTTTCCGAAAATGGTAGAAAATTTGCGAAAAAAAATTATTGGGGAACACTATTCCGGCCATTCCTATGAATGTCCAATATTCAAAAGTGTGTTTTTTTGACAATAGGCGACATTCTTCCAAATTTCGACTTCTGAAATTTTAAAAAGGACTT
Source organism: Epicampocera succincta (assembly GCA_932526305.1). Taxonomy (NCBI): domain Eukaryota; kingdom Metazoa; phylum Arthropoda; class Insecta; order Diptera; family Tachinidae; genus Epicampocera; species Epicampocera succincta. The sequence goes on from OW052037.1 coordinate 27,691,952, forward strand.
TGCTCCTTTTTCCGAAAATTGTAGGAGATAAGCGAAAAAACATTATTGGAGAACACTCTTCCGGCCATTTCTATGAATGTCCAATATTCAAAAGTCTTAACAGTGTGTTTTTTTGAAAATTGGCGACATTTTTCCAAATTTCGACTTTTGAAATTTTAAAAAAATGGTAGAAAATTTGCGAAAAAAAATTATTGGGGAACACTATTCCGGCCATTCCTATGAATGTCCAATATTCAAAAGTGTGTTTTTTTGACAATAGGCGACATTCTTCCAAATTTCGACTTTTGAAATTTTAAAAAGGACTTTGCTCCTTTTTCCGAAAATGGTAGAAAATTTGCGAAAAAAAATTATTGAAGAACACTATTCCGCCCATTCCTATGAATGTTCAATATTCAAAAAAAAGGACTTTGCTCCTTTTTCCGAAAATGGTAGAAAATTTGCGAAAAAAATTATTGGGGAACACTATTCCGGCAATTCCTATGTGTTTTTTTGACAATAGGCGACATTCTTCTAAATTTCTACTTTTGAAATTTTAAAAAGGACTTTGCTCCTTTTTCCGAAAATTGTAGGAGATAAGCGAAAAAACATTATTGAAGAACACTCTTCCGGCCATTTCTTTGAATGTCCAATATTCAAAAGTCTTAACAGTGTGTTTTTTTGAAAATTGGCGACATTTTTCCAAATTTCAACTTTTGAAATTTTAAAAAGGACATTGCTCCTTTTTCCGAAAATGGTAGAAAATTTGCAAAAAAAATTATTGGAGAACACTCTTCCGGCCATTTCTATGAATGTCCAATATTCAAAAGTGTGTTTTTTTGACAATAGGCGACATTCTTCCAAATTTCGACTTTTGAAATTTTAAAAAGGACTTTGCTCCTTTTTCCGAAAATGGTAGAAAATTTGCGAAAAAAAAATTATTGGGGAACACTATTCCGGCCATTCCTATGAATGTCCAATATTCAAAAGTGTGTTTTTTTGACAATATCTGAATATATATGAATGTCCAATATTCAAAAGTTTGTTTTTTTGACAATAGGCGACATTCTTCCAAATTTCGACTTTTGAAATTTTAAAAAGGACTTTGCTCCTTTTTCCGAAAATGGTAGAAAATTTGCGAAAAAAAAATTATTGGGGAACACTATTCCGGCCATTCCTATGAATGTCCAATATTCAAAAGTGTGTTTTTTTGACAATATCTGAATATATATGAATGTCCAATATTCAAAAAATGTGTTTTTTTGACAATAGGCGACATTCTTCCAAATTTCGACTTTTGAAATTTTAAAAAGGACTTTGCTCCTTTTTCCGAAAATGGTGGAAAATTTGCGAAAAAAAATTATTGGGGAACACTATTCCGGCCATTCCTATGAATATCCAATATTCAAAAGTGTGTTTTTTTGACAATAGGCGACATTCTTCCAAATTTCGACTTTTAAATTTTAAAGAGGACTTTGCTCCTTTTTCCGAAAATGGTAGAAAATTTGCGAAAAAAAATTATTGGGGAACACTATTCCGGCCATTCCTATGAATATCCAATATTCAAAAGTGTGTTTTTTTGACAATAGGCGACATTCTTCCAAATTTCGACTTTTGAAATTTTAAAGAGGACTTTGCTCCTTTTTCCGAAAATGGTAGAAAATTTGCGAAAAAAAATTATTGGGGAACACTATTCCGGCCATTCCTATGAATGTCCAATATTCAAAAGTGTGTTTTTTTGACAATAGGCGACATTCTTCCAAATTTCGACTTTTGAAATTTTAAAAAGGACTTTGCTCCTTTTTCCGAAAATGGTAGAAAACTTGCGAAAAAACAATTGGGCAACACTATTCCGGCCATTCCTATGAATGTCCAATATTCAAAAGTGTGGTTTTTTGACAATAGGCGACATTCTTCCAAATTTCGACTTTTGAAATTTTAAAAAGGACTTTGCTCCTTTTTCCGAAAATGGTAGAAAATTTGGGAAAAAAAATTATTGGGGAACACTATTCCGGCCATTCCTATGAATGTCCAATATTCAAAAGTGTGTTTTTTTGACAATAGGCGACATTCTTCCAAATTACGACTTTTGAAATTTTAAAAAGGACTTTGCTCCTTTTTCCGAAAATGGTAGAAAATTTGCAAAAAAAATTATTGGAAAACACTATTCCGGCCATTCCTATGAATGTCCAATAATCAAAAGTGTGTTTTTTTGACAATAGGCGACATTCTTCCAAATTTCGACTTTTGAAATTTTGAAAAGGACTTTGCTCCTTTTTCCGAAAATGGTAGAAAATTTGCGAAAAAAAAATTATTGGGGAACACTATTCCGGCCATTCCTATGAATGTCCAATATCCAAAGTGTGTTTTTTTGACAATAGGCGACATTCTTCCAAATTTCGACTTTTGAAATTTTAAAAAGGACTTTGCTCCTTTTTCCGAAAATGGTAGAAAATTTGCGAAAAAAAATTATTGGGGAACACTATTCCGGCCATTCCTATGAATGTCCAATATTCAAAAGTGTGTTTTTTTGACAATAGGCGACATTCTTCCAAATTTGGACTTTTGAAATTTTAAAAACGACTTTGCTCCTTTTTCCGAAAATGGTAGAAAATTTGCGAAAAAAATTATTGGGGAACACTTTTCCGGCCATTCCTATGAATGTCCAATATTCAAAAATGTGTTTTTTTGACAATAGGCGACATTCTTCCAAATTTCGACTTTTGAAATTTTAAAAAGGACTTTGCTCCTTTTTCCGAAAATGGTGGAAAATTTGCGAAAAAAAATTATTGGGGAACACTATTCCGGCCATTCCTATGAATATCCAATATTCAAAAGTGTGTTTTTTTGACAATAGGCGACATTCTTCCAAATTTCGACTTTTGAAATTTTAAAAAGGACTTTGCTCCTTTTTCCGAAAATGGTGGAAAATTTGCGAAAAAAAAATTATTGGGGAACACTATTCCGGCCATTCCTATGAATATCCAATATTCAAAAGTGTGTTTTTTTGACAATAGGCGACATTCTTCCAAATTTCGACTTTTGAAATTTTAAAAAGGACTTTGCTCCTTTTTCCGAAAATGGTAGAAAATTTGCGAAAAAAAATTATTGGGGAACACTATTCCGGCCATTCCTATGAATGTCCAATATTCAAAAGTGTGTTTTTTTTGACAATAGGCGACATTCTTCCAAATTTCGACTTTTGAAATTTTAAAAAGGACTTTGCTCCTTTTTCCGAAAATGGTAGAAAATTTGCGAAAAAAAATTATTGGGGAACACTATTCCGGCCATTCCTATGAATGTCCAATATTCAAAAGTGTGTTTTTTTGACAGTAGGCGACATTCTTCCAAATTTCGACTTTTGAAATTTTAAAAAGGACTTTGCTCCTTTTTCCGAAAATGGTGGAAAATTTGCGAAAAAAAATTATTGGGGAACACTATTCCGGCCATTCCTATGAATATCCAATATTCAAAAGTGTGTTTTTTTGACAATAGGCGACATTCTTCCAAATTTCGACTTTTGAAATTTTAAAAAGGACTTTGCTCCTTTTTCCGAAAATGGTAGAAAATTTGCGAAAAAAAATTATTGGGGAACACTATTCCGGCCATTCCTATGAATGTCCAATATTCAAAAGTGTGTTTTTTTGACAATAGGCGACATTCTTCCAAATTTCGACTTTTGAAATTTTAAAAAGGACTTTGCTCCTTTTTCCGAAAATGGTAGAAAATTTGCGAAAAAAAATTATTGGGGAACACTATTCCGGCCATTCCTATGAATGTCCAATATTCAAAAGTGTGTTTTTTTGACAATAGGCGACATTCTTCCAAATTTCGACTTTTGAAATTTTAAAAAGGACTTTGCTCCTTTTTCCGAAAATGGTAGAAAATTTGCGAAAAAAAATTATTGGGGAACACTATTCCGGCCATTCCTATGAATGTCCAATATTCAAAAGTGTGTTTTTTTTGACAATAGGCGACATTCTTCCAAATTTGGACTTTTGAAATTTTAAAAAGGACTTTGCTGCTTTTTCCGAAAATGGTAGAAAATTTGGGAAAAAAAATTATTGGGGAACACTATTCCGGCCATTCCTATGAATGTCCAATATTCAAAAGTGTGTTTTTTATGACAATAGGCGACATTCTTCCAAATTTCGACTTTTGAAATTTTAAAAAGGACTTTGCTCCTTTTCCGAAAATTGTAGGAGATAAGCGAAAAAACGTTATTGGAGAACACTCTTCCGGCCATTTCTATGAATGTCCAATATTCAAAAGTCTTAACACTGTGTTTTTTTTGACAATAGGCGACATTCTTCCAAATTTGGACTTTTGAAATTTTAAAAAGGACTTTGCTCCTTTTTCCGAAAATGGTGGAAAATTTGCGAAAAAAAATTATTGGGGAACACTATTCCGGCCATTCCTATGAATATTCAATATTCAAAAGTGTGTTTTTTTGACAATAGGCGACATTCTTCCAAATTTCGACTTTTGAAATTTTAAAAAGGACTTTGCTCCTTTTTCCGAAAATGGTAGAAAATTTGCAAAAAAAAATTATTGAGGAACATTATTCCGGCCATTCCTATGAATGTCCAATATTCAAAAATGTGTTTTTTTTGACAATAGGCGACATTCTTCCAAATTTCGACTTTTGAAATTTTAAAAAGGACTTTGCTCCTTTTTCCGAAAATGGTAGAAAATTTGCGAAAAAAAATTATTGGGGAACACTACTCCGGCTATTCCTATGAATGTCCAATATTCAAAAGTGTGTTTTTTTGACAATAGGCGACATTCTTCCAAATTTGGACTTTTGAAATTTTAAAAAGGACTTTGCTCCTTTTTCCGAAAATGGTAGAAAATTTGCGAAAAAAATTATTGGGGAGCACTATTCCGGCCATTCCTATGAATGTCCAATATTCAAAAGTGTGTTTTTTTGACAATAGGCGACATTCTTCCAAATTTCGACTTTTGAAATTTTAAAAAAGACTTTGCTCCTTTTTCCGAAAATGGTAGAAAATTTGCGAAAAAAAATTATTGGGGAACACTATTCCGGCCATTCCTATGAATGTCCAATACTCAAAAGTGTGTTTTTTTGACAATAGGCGACATTCTTCCAAATTTCGACTTTTGAAATTTTAAAAAGGACTTTGCTCCTTTTTCCGAAAATGGTAGAAAATTTGCGAAAAAAAATTATTGGGGAACACTATTCCGGCCATTCCTATGAATGTCCAATATTCAAAAGTGTGTTTTTTTTGACAATAGGCGACATTCTTCCAAATTTGGACTTTTGAAATTTTAAAAAGGACTTTGCTGCTTTTTCCGAAAATGGTAGAAAATTTGGGAAAAAAAATTATTGGGGAACACTATTCCGGCCATTCCTATGAATGTCCAATATTCAAAAGTGTGTTTTTTATGACAATAGGCGACATTCTTCCAAATTTGGACTTTTGAAATTTTAAAAAGGACTTTGCTGCTTTTTCCGAAAATGGTAGAAAATTTGGGAAAAAAAATTATTGGGGAACACTATTCCGGCCATTCCTATGAATGTCCAATATTCAAAAGTGTGTTTTTTATGACAATAGGCGACATTCTTCCAAATTTCGACTTTTGAAATTTTAAAAAGGACTTTGCTCCTTTTCCGAAAATTGTAGGAGATAAGCGAAAAAACGTTATTGGAGAACACTCTTCAGGCCATTTCTATGAATGTCCAATATTCAAAAGTCTTAACACTGTGTTTTTTTTGACAATAGGCGACATTCTTCCAAATTTGGACTTTTGAAATTTTAAAAAGGACTTTGCTGCTTTTTCCGAAAATGGTAGAAAATTTGGGAAAAAAAATTATTGGGGAACACTATTCCGGCCATTCCTATGAATGTCCAATATTCAAAAGTGTGTTTTTTATGACAATAGGCGACATTCTTCCAAATTTCGACTTTTGAAATTTTAAAAAGGACTTTGCTCCTTTTCCGAAAATTGTAGGAGATAAGCGAAAAAACGTTATTGGAGAACACTCTTCCGGCCATTTCTATGAATGTCCAATATTCAAAAGTCTTAACACTGTGTTTTTTTTTTGACAATAGGCGACATTCTTCCAAATTTGGACTTTTGAAATTTTAAAAAGGACTTTGCTGCTTTTTCCGAAAATGGTAGAAAATTTGCGAAAAAAAATTATTGGGGAACACTATTCCGGCCATTCCTATGAATGTCCAATATTCAAAAGTGTGTTTTTTTGACAATAGGCGACATTCTTCCAAATTTGGACTTTTGAAATTTTAAAAAGGACTTTGCTGCTTTTTCCGAAAATGGTAGAAAATTTGGGAAAAAAATTATTGGGGAACACTATTCCGGCCATTCCTATGAATGTCCAATATTCAAAAGTGTGTTTTTTATGACAATAGGCGACATTCTTCCAAATTTCGACTTTTGAAATTTTAAAAAGGACTTTGCTCCTTTTCCGAAAATTGTAGGAGATAAGCGAAAAAACGTTATTGGAGAACACTCTTCCGGCCATTTCTATGAATGTCCAATATTCAAAAGTCTAAACACTGTCTTTTTTTTGACAATAGGCGACATTCTTCCAAATTTGGACTTTTGAAATTTTAAAAAGGACTTTGCTGCTTTTTCCGAAAATGGTAGAAAATTTGCGAAAAAAATTATTGGGGAACACTACTCCGGCCATTCCTATGAATGTCCAATATTCAAAAGTGTGTTTTTTTTGACAAGAGACGACATTCTTCCAAATTTCGACTTTTGAAATTTTAAAAAGGACTTTGCTCCTTTTTCCGAAAATGGTAGAAAATTTGCGAAAAAAAATTATTGGGGAACACTATTCCGGCCATTCATATGAATGTCCAATTTTCAAAAGTGTGTTTTTTTGACAATAGGCGACATTCTTCCAAATTTGGACTTTTGAAATTTTAAAAACGACTTTGCTCCTTTTTCCGAAAATGGTAGAAAATTTGCAAAAAAAAATTATTGGGGAACACTATTCCGGCCATTCCTATGAATGTCCAATATTCAAAAGTGTGTTTTTTTGACAATAGGCGACATTCTTCCAAATTTGGACTTTTGAAATTTTAAAAAGGACTTTGCTCCTTTTTCCGAAAATGGTAGAAAATTTGCAAAAAAAAATTATTGAGGAACACTATTCCGGCCATTCCTATGAATGTCCAATATTCAAAAATGTGTATTTTTTGACAATAGGCGACATTCTTCCAAATTTCGACTTTTGAAATTTTAAAAAGGACTTTGCTCCTTTTTCCGAAAATGGTAGAAAATTTGCGAAAAAAAATTATTGGGGAACACTACTCCGGCCATTCCTATGAATGTCCAATATTCAAAAGTGTGTTTTTTTGACAATAGGCGACATTCTTCCAAATTTGGACTTTTGAAATTTTAAAAAGGACTTTGCTCCTTTTTCCGAAAATGGTAGAAAATTTGCGAAAAAAAATTATTGGGGAACACTATTCCGGCCATTCCTATGAATGTCCAATATTCAAAAGTGTGTTTTTTTGACAATAGGCGACATTCTTCCAAATTTTAACTTTTGAAATTTTAAAAAGGACTTTGCTCCTTTTTCCGAAAATGGTAGAAAATTTGCGAAAAAATTATTGGGGAACACTACTCCGGCCATTCTAATGGATGTCCAATATTCAAAAGTATGGTTTTTTGACAATAGGCGACATTCTTCCAAATTTCGACTTTTGAAATTTTAAAAAGGACTTTGCTCCTTTTTCCGAAAATGGTAGAAAACTTGCGAAAAAATTATTGGGGAACACTATTCCGGCCATTCCTATGAATGTCCAATATTCAAAAGTGTGTTTTTTTGACAATAGGCGACATTCTTCCAAATTTGGACTTTTGAAATTTTAAAAAGGACTTTGCTCCTTTTTGCGAAAATGTTAGAAAATTTGCGAAAAAAAATTATTGGGGAACACTATTCCGGCCATTCCTATGAATGTCCAATATTCAAAAGTTTATTTTTATGACAATATGCGACATTCTTCCAAATTTCGACTTTTGAAATTTTAAGAAGGACTTTGCTCCTTTTTCCGAAAATGGTAGAAAATTTGCGAAAAAATTATTGGGGAACCTTACTCCGGCCATTCTAATGGATGTCCAATATTCAAAAGTGTGTTTTTTTGACAATAGGCGACATTCTTTCAAATTTCGACTTTTGAAATTTTAAAAAGGACTTTGCTCCTTTTTCCGAAAATGGTAGAAAATTTGGGAAAAAAATTATTGGGGAACACTATTTCGGCCACTCCTATGAATGTCCAATATTCAAAAGTGTGTTTTTTTGACAATAGGCGACATTCTTCCAAATTTCGACTTTTGAAATTTTAAAACGGACTTTGCTCCTTTTTCCAAAAATGGTAGAAAATTTGCGAAAAAAAATTATTGGGGAACACTATTCCGGCCATTCCTATGAATGTCCAATATTCAAAAGTGTGTTTTTTATGACAATAGGCGACATTCTTCCAAATTTCGACTTTTGAAATTTTAAAAAGGACTTTGCTCCTTTTCCGAAAATTGTAGGAGATAAGCGAAAAAACGTTATTGGAGAACACTCTTCAGGCCATTTCTATGAATGTCCAATATTCAAAAGTCTTAACACTGTGTTTTTTTTGACAATAGGCGACATTCTTCCAAATTTGGACTTTTGAAATTTTAAAAAGGACTTTGCTGCTTTTTCCGAAAATGGTAGAAAATTTGGGAAAAAAAATTATTGGGGAACACTATTCCGGCCATTCCTATGAATGTCCAATATTCAAAAGTGTGTTTTTTATGACAATAGGCGACATTCTTCCAAATTTCGACTTTTGAAATTTTAAAAAGGACTTTGCTCCTTTTCCGAAAATTGTAGGAGATAAGCGAAAAAACGTTATTGGAGAACACTCTTCCGGCCATTTCTATGAATGTCCAATATTCAAAAGTCTTAACACTGTGTTTTTTTTTTGACAATAGGCGACATTCTTCCAAATTTGGACTTTTGAAATTTTAAAAAGGACTTTGCTGCTTTTTCCGAAAATGGTAGAAAATTTGCGAAAAAAAATTATTGGGGAACACTATTCCGGCCATTCCTATGAATGTCCAATATTCAAAAGTGTGTTTTTTTGACAATAGGCGACATTCTTCCAAATTTTAACTTTTGAAATTTTAAAAAGGACTTTGCTCCTTTTTCCGAAAATGGTAGAAAATTTGCGAAAAAATTATTGGGGAACACTACTCCGGCCATTCCTATGAATGTCCAATATTCAAAAGTTTATTTTTATGACAATATGCGACATTCTTCCAAATTTCGACTTTTGAAATTTTAAGAAGGACTTTGCTCCTTTTTCCGAAAATGGTAGAAAATTTGCGAAAAAATTATTGGGGAACCTTACTCCGGCCATTCTAATGGATGTCCAATATTCAAAAGTGTGTTTTTTTGACAATAGGCGACATTCTTCCAAATTTGGACTTTTGAAATTTTAAAAAGGACTTTGCTCCTTTTTGCGAAAATGTTAGAAAATTTGCGAAAAAAAATTATTGGGGAACACTATTCCGGCCATTCCTATGAATGTCCAATATTCAAAAGTTTATTTTTATGACAATATGCGACATTCTTCCAAATTTCGACTTTTGAAATTTTAAGAAGGACTTTGCTCCTTTTTCCGAAAATGGTAGAAAATTTGCGAAAAAATTATTGGGGAACCTTACTCCGGCCATTCTAATGGATGTCCAATATTCAAAAGTGTGTTTTTTTGACAATAGGCGACATTCTTTCAAATTTCGACTTTTGAAATTTTAAAAAGGACTTTGCTCCTTTTTCCGAAAATGGTAGAAAATTTGGGAAAAAAATTATTGGGGAACACTACTCCGGCCATTCCTATGAATGTCCAATATTCAAAAGTGTGTTTTTTTGACAATAGGCGACATTCTTCCAAATTTGGACTTTTGAAATTTTAAAAAGGACTTTGCTCCTTTTTCCGAAAATGGTAGAAAATTTGCGAAAAAAAATTATTGGGGAACACTATTCCGGCCATTCCTATGAATGTCCAATATTCAAAAGTGTGTTTTTTTGACAATAGGCGACATTCTTCCAAATTTTAACTTTTGAAATTTTAAAAAGGACTTTGCTCCTTTTTCCGAAAATGGTAGAAAATTTGCGAAAAAATTATTGGGGAACACTACTCCGGCCATTCTAATGGATGTCCAATATTCAAAAGTATGGTTTTTTGACAATAGGCGACATTCTTCCAAATTTCGACTTTTGAAATTTTAAAAAGGACTTTGCTCCTTTTTCCGAAAATGGTAGAAAACTTGCGAAAAAATTATTGGGGAACACTATTCCGGCCATTCCTATGAATGTCCAATATTCAAAAGTGTGTTTTTTTGACAATAGGCGACATTCTTCCAAATTTGGACTTTTGAAATTTTAAAAAGGACTTTGCTCCTTTTTGCGAAAATGTTAGAAAATTTGCGAAAAAAAATTATTGGGGAACACTATTCCGGCCATTCCTATGAATGTCCAATATTCAAAAGTTTATTTTTATGACAATATGCGACATTCTTCCAAATTTCGACTTTTGAAATTTTAAGAAGGACTTTGCTCCTTTTTCCGAAAATGGTAGAAAATTTGCGAAAAAATTATTGGGGAACCTTACTCCGGCCATTCTAATGGATGTCCAATATTCAAAAGTGTGTTTTTTTGACAATAGGCGACATTCTTTCAAATTTCGACTTTTGAAATTTTAAAAAGGACTTTGCTCCTTTTTCCGAAAATGGTAGAAAATTTGGGAAAAAAATTATTGGGGAACACTATTTCGGCCACTCCTATGAATGTCCAATATTCAAAAGTGTGTTTTTTTGACAATAGGCGACATTCTTCCAAATTTCGACTTTTGAAATTTTAAAACGGACTTTGCTCCTTTTTCCAAAAATGGTAGAAAATTTGCGAAAAAAAATTATTGGGGAACACTATTCCGGCCATTCCTATGAATGTCCAATATTCAAAAGTGTGTTTTTTATGACAATAGGCGACATTCTTCCAAATTTCGACTTTTGAAATTTTAAAAAGGACTTTGCTCCTTTTCCGAAAATTGTAGGAGATAAGCGAAAAAACGTTATTGGAGAACACTCTTCAGGCCATTTCTATGAATGTCCAATATTCAAAAGTCTTAACACTGTGTTTTTTTTGACAATAGGCGACATTCTTCCAAATTTGGACTTTTGAAATTTTAAAAAGGACTTTGCTGCTTTTTCCGAAAATGGTAGAAAATTTGGGAAAAAAAATTATTGGGGAACACTATTCCGGCCATTCCTATGAATGTCCAATATTCAAAAGTGTGTTTTTTATGACAATAGGCGACATTCTTCCAAATTTCGACTTTTGAAATTTTAAAAAGGACTTTGCTCCTTTTCCGAAAATTGTAGGAGATAAGCGAAAAAACGTTATTGGAGAACACTCTTCCGGCCATTTCTATGAATGTCCAATATTCAAAAGTCTTAACACTGTGTTTTTTTTTTGACAATAGGCGACATTCTTCCAAATTTGGACTTTTGAAATTTTAAAAAGGACTTTGCTGCTTTTTCCGAAAATGGTAGAAAATTTGCGAAAAAAAATTATTGGGGAACACTATTCCGGCCATTCCTATGAATGTCCAATATTCAAAAGTGTGTTTTTTTGACAATAGGCGACATTCTTCCAAATTTTAACTTTTGAAATTTTAAAAAGGACTTTGCTCCTTTTTCCGAAAATGGTAGAAAACTTGCGAAAAAATTATTGGGGAACACTATTCCGGCCATTCCTATGAATGTCCAATATTCAAAAGTGTGTTTTTTTGACAATAGGCGACATTCTTCCAAATTTGGACTTTTGAAATTTTAAAAAGGACTTTGCTCCTTTTTGCGAAAATGTTAGAAAATTTGCGAAAAAAAATTATTGGGGAACACTATTCCGGCCATTCCTATGAATGTCCAATATTCAAAAGTTTATTTTTATGACAATATGCGACATTCTTCCAAATTTCGACTTTTGAAATTTTAAGAAGGACTTTGCTCCTTTTTCCGAAAATGGTAGAAAATTTGCGAAAAAATTATTGGGGAACCTTACTCCGGCCATTCTAATGGATGTCCAATATTCAAAAGTGTGTTTTTTTGACAATAGGCGACATTCTTTCAAATTTCGACTTTTGAAATTTTAAAAAGGACTTTGCTCCTTTTTCCGAAAATGGTAGAAAATTTGGGAAAAAAATTATTGGGGAACACTATTTCGGCCACTCCTATGAATGTCCAATATTCAAAAGTGTGTTTTTTTGACAATAGGCGACATTCTTCCAAATTTCGACTTTTGAAATTTTAAAACGGACTTTGCTCCTTTTTCCAAAAATGGTAGAAAATTTGCGAAAAAAAATTATTGGGGAACACTATTCCGGCCATTCCTATGAATGTCCAATATTCAAAAGTGTGTTTTTTATGACAATAGGCGACATTCTTCCAAATTTCGACTTTTGAAATTTTAAAAAGGACTTTGCTCCTTTTCCGAAAATTGTAGGAGATAAGCGAAAAAACGTTATTGGAGAACACTCTTCAGGCCATTTCTATGAATGTCCAATATTCAAAAGTCTTAACACTGTGTTTTTTTTGACAATAGGCGACATTCTTCCAAATTTGGACTTTTGAAATTTTAAAAAGGACTTTGCTGCTTTTTCCGAAAATGGTAGAAAATTTGGGAAAAAAAATTATTGGGGAACACTATTCCGGCCATTCCTATGAATGTCCAATATTCAAAAGTGTGTTTTTTATGACAATAGGCGACATTCTTCCAAATTTCGACTTTTGAAATTTTAAAAAGGACTTTGCTCCTTTTCCGAAAATTGTAGGAGATAAGCGAAAAAACGTTATTGGAGAACACTCTTCCGGCCATTTCTATGAATGTCCAATATTCAAAAGTCTTAACACTGTGTTTTTTTTTTGACAATAGGCGACATTCTTCCAAATTTGGACTTTTGAAATTTTAAAAAGGACTTTGCTGCTTTTTCCGAAAATGGTAGAAAATTTGCGAAAAAAAATTATTGGGGAACACTATTCCGGCCATTCCTATGAATGTCCAATATTCAAAAGTGTGTTTTTTTGACAATAGGCGACATTCTTCCAAATTTGGACTTTTGAAATTTTAAAAAGGACTTTGCTGCTTTTTCCGAAAATGGTAGAAAATTTGGGAAAAAAATTATTGGGGAACACTATTCCGGCCATTCCTATGAATGTCCAATATTCAAAAGTGTGTTTTTTATGACAATAGGCGACATTCTTCCAAATTTCGACTTTTGAAATTTTAAAAAGGACTTTGCTCCTTTTCCGAAAATTGTAGGAGATAAGCGAAAAAACGTTATTGGAGAACACTCTTCCGGCCATTTCTATGAATGTCCAATATTCAAAAGTCTAAACACTGTCTTTTTTTTGACAATAGGCGACATTCTTCCAAATTTGGACTTTTGAAATTTTAAAAAGGACTTTGCTGCTTTTTCCGAAAATGGTAGAAAATTTGCGAAAAAAATTATTGGGGAACACTACTCCGGCCATTCCTATGAATGTCCAATATTCAAAAGTGTGTTTTTTTTGACAAGAGACGACATTCTTCCAAATTTCGACTTTTGAAATTTTAAAAAGGACTTTGCTCCTTTTTCCGAAAATGGTAGAAAATTTGCGAAAAAAAATTATTGGGGAACACTATTCCGGCCATTCATATGAATGTCCAATTTTCAAAAGTGTGTTTTTTTGACAATAGGCGACATTCTTCCAAATTTGGACTTTTGAAATTTTAAAAACGACTTTGCTCCTTTTTCCGAAAATGGTAGAAAATTTGCAAAAAAAAATTATTGGGGAACACTATTCCGGCCATTCCTATGAATGTCCAATATTCAAAAGTGTGTTTTTTTGACAATAGGCGACATTCTTCCAAATTTGGACTTTTGAAATTTTAAAAAGGACTTTGCTCCTTTTTCCGAAAATGGTAGAAAATTTGCAAAAAAAAATTATTGAGGAACACTATTCCGGCCATTCCTATGAATGTCCAATATTCAAAAATGTGTATTTTTTGACAATAGGCGACATTCTTCCAAATTTCGACTTTTGAAATTTTAAAAAGGACTTTGCTCCTTTTTCCGAAAATGGTAGAAAATTTGCGAAAAAAAATTATTGGGGAACACTACTCCGGCCATTCCTATGAATGTCCAATATTCAAAAGTGTGTTTTTTTGACAATAGGCGACATTCTTCCAAATTTGGACTTTTGAAATTTTAAAAAGGACTTTGCTCCTTTTTCCGAAAATGGTAGAAAATTTGCGAAAAAAAATTATTGGGGAACACTATTCCGGCCATTCCTATGAATGTCCAATATTCAAAAGTGTGTTTTTTTGACAATAGGCGACATTCTTCCAAATTTTAACTTTTGAAATTTTAAAAAGGACTTTGCTCCTTTTTCCGAAAATGGTAGAAAATTTGCGAAAAAATTATTGGGGAACACTACTCCGGCCATTCTAATGGATGTCCAATATTCAAAAGTATGGTTTTTTGACAATAGGCGACATTCTTCCAAATTTCGACTTTTGAAATTTTAAAAAGGACTTTGCTCCTTTTTCCGAAAATGGTAGAAAACTTGCGAAAAAATTATTGGGGAACACTATTCCGGCCATTCCTATGAATGTCCAATATTCAAAAGTGTGTTTTTTTGACAATAGGCGACATTCTTCCAAATTTGGACTTTTGAAATTTTAAAAAGGACTTTGCTCCTTTTTGCGAAAATGTTAGAAAATTTGCGAAAAAAAATTATTGGGGAACACTATTCCGGCCATTCCTATGAATGTCCAATATTCAAAAGTTTATTTTTATGACAATATGCGACATTCTTCCAAATTTCGACTTTTGAAATTTTAAGAAGGACTTTGCTCCTTTTTCCGAAAATGGTAGAAAATTTGCGAAAAAATTATTGGGGAACCTTACTCCGGCCATTCTAATGGATGTCCAATATTCAAAAGTGTGTTTTTTTGACAATAGGCGACATTCTTTCAAATTTCGACTTTTGAAATTTTAAAAAGGACTTTGCTCCTTTTTCCGAAAATGTTAGAAAATTTGCAAAAAAAAATGATTGGGGAACACTACTCCGGCCATTCCTATGAATGTCCAATATTCAAAAGTGTATTTTTATGACAATATGCGACATTCTTCCAAATTTCGACTTTTGAAATTTTAAAAAGGACTTTGCTGCTTTTTCCGAAAATGGTAGAAAATTTGGGAAAAAAAATTATTGGGGAACACTATTCCGGCCATTCCTATGAATGTCCAATATTCAAAAGTGTGTTTTTTTGACAATAGGCAACATTCTTCCAAATTTCGACTTTTGAAATTTTAAAAAGGACTTTGCTCCTTTTTCCGAAAATGGTAGAAAATTTGCGAAAAAAATTATTGGGGAACACTATTCCGGCCATTCCTATGAATGTCCAATATTCAAAAGTGTGTTTTTTTTGACAATATCTGAATATATATGAATGTCCAATATTCAAAAGTGTGTTTTTTTGACAATAGGCGACATTCTTCCAAATTTCGACTTTTGTAATTTTAAAAAGGACTTTGCTCTTTTTCCGAAAATGGTAGAAAATTTGCGAAAAAAAATTATTGGGGAACACTATTCCGGCCATTCCTATGAATGTCCAATATTCAAAAGTGTGTTTTTTTGACAATAGGCGACATTCTTCCAAATTTCGACTTTTGAAATTTTAAAAAGGACTTTGCTCCTTTTTCCGAAAATGGTAGAAAATTTGCGAAAAAAATTATTGGGGAACACTATTCCGGCCATTCCTATGAATGTCCAATATTCAAAAGTGTGTTTTTTTGACAATAGGCGACATTCTTCCAAATTTCGACTTTTGAAATTTTAAAAAGGACTTTGCTCCTTTTTCCGAAAATGGTAGAAAATTTGCGAAAAAAAATTATTGGGGAACACTATTCCGGCCATTCCTATGAATGTCCAATATTCAAAAGTGTGTTTTTTTGACAATAGGCGACATTCTTCCAAATTTCGACTTTTGAAATTTTAAAAAGGACTTTGCTCCTTTTTCCGAAAATGGTAGAAAATTTGCGAAAAAATATTATTGGGGAACACTATTCCGACCATTCCTATGAATGTCCAATATTCAAAAGTGTGTTTTTTTGACAATAGGCGACATTCTTCCAAATTTCGACTTTTGAAATTTTAAAAAGGACTTTGCTCCTTTTTCCGAAAATGGTAGAAAATTTGCGAAAAAAAATTATTGGGGAACACTACTCCGGCCATTCCTATGAATGTCCAATATTCAAAAGTGTGTTTTTTTGACAATAGGCGACATTCTTCAAAATTCCGACTTTTGAAATTTTAAAAAGGACTTTGCTCCTTTTTCCGAAAATGGTAGAAAATTTGCGAAAAAAAAATTATTGGGGAACACTATTCCGGCCATTCCTATGAATGTCCAATATTCAAAAGTGTGTTTTTTTGACAATAGGCGACATTCTTCCAAATTTTAACTTTTGAAATTTTAAAAAGGACTTTGCTCCTTTTTCCGAAAATGGTAGAAAATTTGCGAAAAAATTATTGGGGAACACTACTCCGGCCATTCTAATGGATGTCCAATATTCAAAAGTATGGTTTTTTGACAATAGGCGACATTCTTCCAAATTTCGACTTTTGAAATTTTAAAAAGGACTTTGCTCCTTTTTCCGAAAATGGTAGAAAACTTGCGAAAAAATTATTGGGGAACACTATTCCGGCCATTCCTATGAATGTCCAATATTCAAAAGTGTGTTTTTTTGACAATAGGCGACATTCTTCCAAATTTGGACTTTTGAAATTTTAAAAAGGACTTTGCTCCTTTTTGCGAAAATGTTAGAAAATTTGCGAAAAAAAATTATTGGGGAACACTATTCCGGCCATTCCTATGAATGTCCAATATTCAAAAGTTTATTTTTATGACAATATGCGACATTCTTCCAAATTTCGACTTTTGAAATTTTAAAAAGGACTTTGCTCCTTTTTCCGAAAATGGTAGAAAATTTGCGAAAAAATTATTGGGGAACACTACTCCGGCCATTCTAATGGATGTCCAATATTCAAAAGTGTGTTTTTTTGACAATAGGCGACATTCTTTCAAATTTCGACTTTTGAAATTTTAAAAAGGACTTTGCTCCTTTTTCCGAAAATGTTAGAAAATTTGCAAAAAAAAATTATTGGGGAACACTACTCCGGCCATTCTAATGGATGTCCAATATTCAAAAGTATGGTTTTTTGACAATAGGCGACATTCTTCCAAATTTCGACTTTTGAAATTTTAAAAAGGACTTTGCTCCTTTTTCCGAAAATGGTAGAAAACTTGCGAAAAAAAATTATTGGGGAACACTATTCCGGCCATTCCTATGAATGTCCAATATTCAAAAGTGTGTTTTTTTGACAATAGGCGACATTCTTCCAAATTTGGACTTTTGAAATTTTAGAAAGGACTTTGCTCCTTTTTCCGAAAATAGTAGAAAATTTGCGAAAAAAAATTATTGGGGAACACTATTCCGGCCATTCCTATGAATGTCCAATATTCAAAAGTGTGTTTTTTTGACAATAGGCGACATTCTTCCAAATTTCGACTTTTGAAATTTTAAAAAGGACTTTGCTCCTTTTTCCGAAAATGGTAGAAAATTTGCGAAAAAAAATTATTGGGGAACACTATTCCGGCCATTCCTATGAATGTCCAATATTCAAAAGTGTGTTTTTTTGACAATAGGCGACATTCTTTCAAATTTCGACTTTTGAAATTTTAAAAAGGACTTTGCTCCTTTTTCCGAAAATGTTAGAAAATTTGCAAAAAAAAATGATTGGGGAACACTACTCCGGCCATTCCTATGAATGTCCAATATTCAAAAGTGTATTTTTATGACAATATGCGACATTCTTCCAAATTTCGACTTTTGAAATTTTAAAAAGGACTTTGCTCCTTTTTCCGAAAATGGTAGAAAATTTGCGAAAAAAATTATTGGGGAACACTACTTCGGCCATTCTAATGGATGTCCAATATTCAAAAGTGTGTTTTTTTGACAATAGGCGACATTCTTCCAAATTTCGACTTTTGAAATTTTAAAAAGGACTTTGCTCCTTTTTCCGAAAATGGTAGAAAATTTGCGAAAAAAAATTATTGGGAAACACTACTCCGGCTATTCCTATGAATGTCCAATATTCAAAAGTGTGTTTTTTTGACAATAGGCGACATTCTTCCAAATTTGGACTTTTGAAATTTTAAAAAGGACTTTGCTCCTTTTTCCGAAAATGGTAGAAAATTTGCGAAAAAAAACTATTGGGGAACACTATTCCGGCCATTCCTATGAATGTCCAATATTCAAAAGTGTGTTTTTTTGACAATAGGCGACATTCTTCCAAATTTCGACTTTTGAAATTTTAAAAAGGACTTTGCTCCTTTTTCCGAAAATGGTAGAAAATTTGCGAAAAAAAATTATTGGGGAACACTATTCCGGCCATTCCTATGAATGTCCAATACTCAAAAGTGTGTTTTTTTGACAATAGGCGACATTCTTCCAAATTTCGACTTTTGAAATTTTAAAAAGGACTTTGCTCCTTTTTCCGAAAATGGTAGAAAATTTGCGAAAAAAAATTATTGGGGAACACTATTCCGGCCATTCCTATGAATGTCCAATATTCAAAAGTGTGTTTTTTTTGACAATAGGCGACATTCTTCCAAATTTGGACTTTTGAAATTTTAAAAAGGACTTTGCTGCTTTTTCCGAAAATGGTAGAAAATTTGGGAAAAAAAATTATTGGGGAACACTATTCCGGCCATTCCTATGAATGTCCAATATTCAAAAGTGTGTTTTTTATGACAATAGGCGACATTCTTCCAAATTTGGACTTTTGAAATTTTAAAAAGGACTTTGCTGCTTTTTCCGAAAATGGTAGAAAATTTGGGAAAAAAAATGATTGGGGAACACTATTCCGGCCATTCCTATGAATGTCCAATATTCAAAAGTGTGTTTTTTATGACAATAGGCGACATTCTTCCAAATTTCGACTTTTGAAATTTTAAAAAGGACTTTGCTCCTTTTCCGAAAATTGTAGGAGATAAGCGAAAAAACGTTATTGGAGAACACTCTTCAGGCCATTTCTATGAATGTCCAATATTCAAAAGTCTTAACACTGTGTGTTTTTTTGACAATAGGCGACATTCTTCCAAATTTGGACTTTTGAAATTTTAAAAAGGACTTTGCTGCTTTTTCCGAAAATGGTAGAAAATTTGGGAAAAAAAATTATTGGGGAACACTATTCCGGCCATTCCTATGAATGTCCAATATTCAAAAGTGTGTTTTTTATGACAATAGGCGACATTCTTCCAAATTTCGACTTTTGAAATTTTAAAAAGGACTTTGCTCCTTTTCCGAAAATTGTAGGAGATAAGCGAAAAAACGTTATTGGAGAACACTCTTCCGGCCATTTCTATGAATGTCCAATATTCAAAAGTCTTAACACTGTGTTTTTTTTGACAATAGGCGACATTCTTCCAAATTTGGACTTTTGAAATTTTAAAAAGGACTTTGCTGCTTTTTCCGAAAATGGTAGAAAATTTGGGAAAAAAAATTATTGGGGAACACTATTCCGGCCATTCCTATGAATGTCCAATATTCAAAAGTGTGTTTTTTTTGAAAATAGGCGACATTCTTCCAAATTTGGACTTTTAAAATTTTAAAAAGGACTTTGCTGCTTTTTCCGAAAATGGTAGAAAATTTGGGAAAAAAATTATTGGGGAACACTATTCCGGCCATTCCTATGAATGTCCAATATTCAAAAGTGTGTTTTTTATGACAATAGGCGACATTCTTCCAAATTTCGACTTTTGAAATTTTAAAAAGGACTTTGCTCCTTTTCCGAAAATTGTAGGAGATAAGCGAAAAAACGTTATTGGAGAACATTCTTCCGGCCATTTCTATGAATGTCCAATATTCAAAAGTCTTAACACTGTGTTTTTTTTGACAATAGGCGACATTCTTCCAAATTTGGACTTTTGAAATTTTAAAAAGGACTTTGCTGCTTTTTCCGAAAATGGTAGAAAATTTGCGAAAAAAATTATTGGGGAACACTACTCCGGCCATTCCTATGAATGTCCAATATTCAAAAGTGTGTTTTTTTTGACAAGAGACGACATTCTTCCAAATTTCGACTTTTGAAATTTTAAAAAGGACTTTGCTCCTTTTTCCGAAAATGGTAGAAAATTTGCGAAAAAAAATTATTGGGGAACACTATTCCGGCCATTCATATGAATGTCCAATATTCAAAAGTGTGTTTTTTTGACAATAGGCGACATTCTTCCAAATTTGGACTTTTGAAATTTTAAAAACGACTTTGCTCCTTTTTCCGAAAATGGTAGAAAATTTGCAAAAAAAAATTATTGGGGAACACTATTCCGGCCATTCCTATGAATGTCCAATATTCAAAAGTGTGTTTTTTTGACAATAGGCGACATTCTTCCAAATTTGGACTTTTGAAATTTTAAAAAGGACTTTGCTCCTTTTTCCGAAAATGGTAGAAAATTTGCAAAAAAAAATTATTGAGGAACACTATTCCGGCCATTCCTATGAATGTCCAATATTCAAAAATGTGTATTTTTTGACAATAGGCGACATTCTTCCAAATTTCGACTTTTGAAATTTTAAAAAGGACTTTGCTCCTTTTTCCGAAAATGGTAGAAAATTTGCGAAAAAAAATTATTGGGGAACACTATTCCGGCCATTCCTATGAATGTCCAATATTCAAAAGTGTGTTTTTTTGACAATAGGCGACATTCTTCCAAATTTGGACTTTTGAAATTTAAAAAAGGACTTTGCTCCTTTTTCCGAAAATGGTAGAAAATTTGCGAAAAAAAATTATTGGGGAACACTATTCCGGCCATTCCTATGAATGTCCAATATTCAAAAGTGTGTTTTTTTGACAATAGGCGACATTCTTCCAAATTTTAACTTTTGAAATTTTAAAAAGGACTTTGCTCCTTTTTCCGAAAATGGTAGAAAATTTGCGAAAAAATTATTGGGGAACACTACTCCGGCCATTCTAATGGATGTCCAATATTCAAAAGTATGGTTTTTTGACAATAGGCGACATTCTTCCAAATTTCGACTTTTGAAATTTTAAAAAGGACTTTGCTCCTTTTTCCGAAAATGGTAGAAAACTTGCGAAAAAATTATTGGGGAACACTATTCCGGCCATTCCTATGAATGTCCAATATTCAAAAGTGTGTTTTTTTGACAATAGGCGACATTCTTCCAAATTTGGACTTTTGAAATTTTAAAAAGGACTTTGCTCCTTTTTGCGAAAATGTTAGAAAATTTGCGAAAAAAAATTATTGGGGAACACTATTCCGGCCATTCCTATGAATGTCCAATATTCAAAAGTTTATTTTTATGACAATATGCGACATTCTTCCAAATTTCGACTTTTGAAATTTTAAAAAGGACTTTGCTCCTTTTTCCGAAAATGGTAGAAAATTTGCGAAAAAATTATTGGGGAACACTACTCCGGCCATTCTAATGGATGTCCAATATTCAAAAGTGTGTTTTTTTGACAATAGGCGACATTCTTCCAAATTTGGACTTTTGAAATTTTAAAAAGGACTTTGCTCCTTTTTCCGAAAATGGTAGAAAATTTGCGAAAAAAAATTATTGGGGAACACTATTCCGGCCATTCCTATGAATGTCCAATATTCAAAAGTGTGTTTTTTTGACAATAGGCGACATTCTTCCAAATTTCGACTTTTGAAATTTTAAAAAGGACTTTGCTCCTTTTTCCGAAAATGGTAGAAAATTTGCGAAAAAAAATTATTGGGGAACACTATTCCGGCCATTCCTATGAATGTCCAATATTCAAAAGTGTGTTTTTTTGACAATAGGCGACATTCTTTCAAATTTCGACTTTTGAAATTTTAAAAAGGACTTTGCTCCTTTTTCCGAAAATGTTAGAAAATTTGCAAAAAAAAATGATTGGGGAACACTACTCCGGCCATTCCTATGAATGTCCAATATTCAAAAGTGTATTTTTTTGACAATAGGCGACATTCTTCCAAATTTCGACTTTTGAAATTTTAAAAAGGACTTTGCTCCTTTTTCGAAAATGGTAGAAAATTTGCGAAAAAAATTATTGGGGAACACTACTCCGGCCATTCTAATGGATGTCCAATATTCAAAAGTGTGTTTTTTTGACAATAGGCGACATTCTTCCAAATTTCGACTTTTGAAATTTTAAAAAGGACTTTGCTCCTTTTTCCGAAAATGGTAGAAATCTTGCGAAAACAAAATAATTGGGGAACACTATTCCGGCCATTCCTATGAATGTCCAATATTCAAAAGTGTGTTTTTTTGACAATAGGCTACATTCTTCCAAATTTCGACTTTTGAAGTTTTAAACAAGACTTTGCTCCTTTTTCCGAAAATGGTAGAAAATTTGCGAAAAAAATTATTGGGGAACACTATTCCGGCCATTCCTATGAATGTCCAATATTCAAAAGTGTGTTTTTTTTGACAATAGGTGACATTCTTCCAAATTTCGACTTTTGAAATTTTAAAAAGGACTTTGCTCCTTTTTCCGAAAATAGTAGAAAATTTGCGAAAAAAAATTATTGGGGAACACTACTCCGGCCATTCTAATGGATGTCCAATATTCAAAAGTGTGTTTTTTTTGACAATAGGCGACATTCTTCCAAATTTCGACTTTTGAAATTTTAAAAAGGACTTTGCTCCTTTTTCCGAAAATGGTAGAAAATTTGCGAAAAAAATTATTGGGGAACACTATTCCGGCCATTCCTATGAATGTCCAATATTCAAAAGTGTGTTTTTTTTGACAATAGGCGACATTCTTTCAAATTTCGACTTTTGAAATTTTAAAAAGGACTTTGCTCCTTTTTCCGAAAATGGTAGAAAACTTGCGAAAAAAAATTATTGGGGAACACTATTCCGGCCATTCCTATGAATGTCCAATATTCAAAAGTGTGCTTTTTTGACAATAGGCGACATTCTTCCAAATTTGGACTTTTGAAATTTTAAAAAGGACTTTGCTCCTTTTTCCGAAAATGGTAGAAAATTTGCGAAAAAAAATTATTGGGGAACACTATTCCGGCCATTCCTATGAATGTCCAATATTCAAAAGTGTGTTTTTTTGACAATAGGCTACATTCTTCCAAATTTCGACTTTTGAAGTTTTAAAAAAGACTTTGCTCCTTTTTCCGAAAATGGTAGAAAATTTGCGAAAAAAAATTATTGGGGAACACTACTCCGGCCATTCCTATGAATGTCCAATATTCAAAAGTGTGTTTTTTTGACAATAGGCGGCATTCTTTCAAATTTCGACTTTTGAAATTTTAAAAAGGACTTTGCTCCTTTTTCCGAAAATGGTAGAAAATTTGCGAAAAAAAATTATTGGGGAACACTATTCCGGCCATTCCTATGAATGTCCAATATTCAAAAGTGTGTTTTTTTGACAATAGGCTACATTCTTCCAAATTTCGACTTTTGAAGTTTTAAAAAAGACTTTGCTCCTTTTTCAGAAAATGGTAGAAAATTTGCGAAAAAAAATTATTGGGGAACACTACTCCGGCCATTCCTATGAATGTCCAATATTCAAAAGTGCGTTTTTTTGACAATAGGCGACATTCTTTCAAATTTCGACTTTTGAAATTTTAAAAAGGACTTTGCTCCTTTTTCCGAAAATGGTAGAAAACTTGCGAAAAAAATTATTGGGGAACACTACTCCGGCCATTCTAATGGATGTCCAATATTCAAAAGTGTGTTTTTTTGACAATAGGCGACATTCTTCCAAATTTCGACTTTTGAAATTTTAAAAAGGACTTTGCTCCTTTTTCCGAAAATGGTAGAAATCTTGCGAAAACAAAATAATTGGGGAACACTATTCCGGCCATTCCTATGAATGTCCAATATTCAAAAGTGTGTTTTTTTGACAATAGGCTACATTCTTCCAAATTTCGACTTTTGAAGTTTTAAAAAAGACTTTGCTCCTTTTTCCGAAAATGGTAGAAAATTTGCGAAAAAAATTATTGGGGAACACTATTCCGGCCATTCCTATGAATGTCCAATATTCAAAAGTGTGTTTTTTTTGACAATAGGTGACATTCTTCCAAATTTCGACTTTTGAAATTTTAAAAAGGACTTTGCTCCTTTTTCCGAAAATAGTAGAAAATTTGCGAAAAAAAATTATTGGGGAACACTACTCCGGCCATTCTAATGGATGTCCAATATTCAAAAGTGTGTTTTTTTTGACAATAGGCGACATTCTTCCAAATTTCGACTTTTGAAATTTTAAAAAGGACTTTGCTCCTTTTTCCGAAAATGGTAGAAAATTTGCGAAAAAAAATTATTGGGGAACACTACTTCGGCCATTCCTATGAATGTCCAATATTCAAAAGTGTGTTTTTTTGACAATAGGCGACATTCTTTCAAATTTCGACTTTTGAAATTTTAAAAAGGACTTTGCTCCTTTTTCCGAAAATGGTAGAAAACTTGCGAAAAAAAATTATTGGGGAACACTATTCCGGCCATTCCTATGAATGTCCAATATTCAAAAGTGTGCTTTTTTGACAATAGGCGACATTCTTCCAAATTTGGACTTTTGAAATTTTAAAAAGGACTTTGCTCCTTTTTCCGAAAATGGTAGAAAATTTGCGAAAAAAAATTATTGGGGAACACTATTCCGGCCATTCCTATGAATGTCCAATATTCAAAAGTGTGTTTTTTTGACAATAGGCTACATTCTTCCAAATTTCGACTTTTGAAGTTTTAAAAAAGACTTTGCTCCTTTTTCCGAAAATGGTAGAAAATTTGCGAAAAAAAATTATTGGGGAACACTACTCCGGCCATTCCTATGAATGTCCAATATTCAAAAGTGTGTTTTTTTGACAATAGGCGGCATTCTTTCAAATTTCGACTTTTGAAATTTTAAAAAGGACTTTGCTCCTTTTTCCGAAAATGGTAGAAAATTTGCGAAAAAAAATTATTGGGGAACACTATTCCGGCCATTCCTATGAATGTCCAATATTCAAAAGTGTGTTTTTTTGACAATAGGCTACATTCTTCCAAATTTCGACTTTTGAAGTTTTAAAAAAGACTTTGCTCCTTTTTCAGAAAATGGTAGAAAATTTGCGAAAAAAAATTATTGGGGAACACTACTCCGGCCATTCCTATGAATGTCCAATATTCAAAAGTGTGTTTTTTGACAATAGGCGGCATTCTTTCAAATTTCGACTTTTGAAATTTTAAAAAGGACTTTGCTCCTTTTTCAGAAAATGGTAGAAAATTTGCGAAAAAAATTATTGGGGAACACTATTCCGGCCATTCCTATGAATGTCCAATATTCAAAAGTGTGTTTTTTTGACAATAGGCTACATTCTTCCAAATTTCGACTTTTGAAGTTTTAAAAAAGACTTTGCTCCTTTTTCCGAAAATGGTAGAAAATTTGCGAAAAAAAATTATTGGGGAACACTACTCCGGCCATTCCTATGAATGTCCAATATTCAAAAGTGTGTTTTTTTGACAATAGGCGACATTCTTCCAAATTTCGACTTTTGAAATTTTAAAAAGGACTTTGCTCCTTTTCCGAAAATTGTAGGAGATAAGCGAAAAAACATTATTGGAGAACACTCTTCCGGCCATTTCTATGAATGTCCAATATTCAAAAGTCTTAACACTGTGTTTTTTTGAAAATTGGCGACATTTTTCCAAATTTGGACTTTTGAAATTTTAAAAAGGACTTTGCTCCTTTTTCCGAAAATGGTAGAAAATTTGCGAAAAAAAATTATTGGGGAACACTATTCCGGCCATTCCTATGAATGTCCAATATTCAAAAGTGTGTTTTTTTGACAATAGGCGACATTCTTTCAAATTTGGACTTTTGAAATTTTAAAAAGGACTTTGCTCCTTTTTCCGAAAATGGTAGAAAATTTGCGAAAAAAAATTATTGGGGAACACTATTCCGGCCATTCCTATGAATGTCCAATATTCAAAAGGGTATTTTTATGACAATATGCGACATTCTTCCAAATTTCGACTTTTGTAATTTTAAAAAGGACTTTGCTCTTTTTCCGAAAATGATAGAAAATTTGCGAAAAAAATTATTGGGGAACACTACTCCGGCCATTCTAATGGATGTCCAATATTCAAAAGTGTGTTTTTTTGACAATAGGCGACATTCTTCCAAATTTCGACTTTTGAAATTTTAAAAAGGACTTTGCTCCTTTTTCCGAAAATGGTAGAAAACTTGTGAAAAAAAATTATTGGGGAACACTATTCCGGCCATTCCTATGAATGTCCAATATTTAAAAGTGTGTTTTTTTGACAATAGGCGACATTCTTCCAAATTTGGACTTTTGAAATTTTAAAAAGGGCTTTGCTCCTTTTTCCGAAAATGGTAGAAAATTTGCGAAAAAAAATTATTGGGGAACACTATTCCGGCCATTCCTATGAATGTCCAATATTCAAAAGTGTGTTTTTTTGACAATAGGCTACATTCTTCCAAATTTCGACTTTTGAAATTTTAAAAAGGACTTTGCTCCTTTTTCCGAAAATGGTAGAAAATTTGCGAAAAAAATTATTGGGAAACACTATTCCGGCCATTCCTATGAATGTCCAATATTCAAAAGTGTGTTTTTTTGACAATAGGCGACATTCTTTCAAATTTCGACTTTTGAAATTTTAAAAAGGACTTTGCTCCTTTTTCCGAAAATGATAGAAAACTTGCGAAAAAAAATTATTCGGGAACACTATTCCGGCCATTCCCATGAATGTCCAATATTCAAAAGTGTGCTTTTTTGACAATAGGCGACATTCTTCCAAATTTCGACTTTTGAAATTTTAAAAAGGACTTTGCTCCTTTTTCCGAAAATGGTAGAAAATTTGCGAAAAAAATTATTGGGGAACACTACTCCGGCCATTCTAATGGATGTCCAATATTCAAAAGTGTGTTTTTTTGACAATAGGCGACATTCTTCCAAATTTCGACATTTGAAATTTTAAAAAGGACTTTGCTCCTTTTTCCGAAAATGGTAGAAAACTTGCGAAAAAAAATTATTGGGGAACACTATTCCGGCCATTCCTATGTGTTTTTTTTTTTTTGAAAATAGGCGACATTCTTCCAAATTTCGACTTTTGAAATTTTAAAAAGGACTTTGCTCCTTTTTCCGAAAATGGTAGAAAATTTGCGAAAAAAAATTATTGGGGAACACTATTCCGGCCATTCCTATGAATGTCCAATATTTAAAGGTTTGTTTTTTTGACAATTGGCGAAATTCTTCCAAATTTCGACTTTTGAAATTTTAAAAAGGACTTTGCTCCTTTTTCCGAAAATGGTAGAAAACTTGCGAAAAAAAATTATTGGGGAACACTATTCCGGCCATTCCTATGTGTTTTTTTTTTTTTGAAAATAGGCTACATTCTTCCAAATTTCGACTTTTGAAATTTTAAAAAGGACTTTGCTCCTTTTTCCGAAAATGGTAGAAAATTTGCGAAAAAAATTATTGGGAAACACTATTCCGGCCATTCCTATGAATGTCCAATATTCAAAAGTGTGCTTTTTTGACAATAGGCGACATTCTTCCAAATTTCGACTTTTGAAATTTTAAAAAGGACTTTGCTCCTTTTTCCGAAAATGGTAGAAAATTTGCGAAAAAAAATTATTGGGGAACACTACTCCGGCCATTCCTATGAATGTCCAATATTCAAAAGTGTGTTTTTTTGACAATAGGCGACATTCTTCCAAATTTCGACTTTTGAAATTTTAAAAAGGACTTTGCTCCTTTTTCCGAAAATGGTAGAAAACTTGCGAAAAAAAATTATTGGGGAACACTATTCCGGCCATTCCTATGTGTTTTTTTTTTTGAAAATGGGCGACATTCTTCCAAATTTCGACTTTTGAAATTTTAAAAAGGACTTTGCTCCTTTTTCCGAAAATGGTAGAAAATTTGCGAAAAAAATTATTGGGAAACACTATTCCGGCCATTCCTATGAATGTCCAATATTCAAAAGTGTGTTTTTTTGACAATATCTGAATATATATGAATGTCCAATATTCAAAAGTGTGTTTTTTTGACAACAGGCGACATTCTTCCAAATTTCGACTTTTGAAATTTTAAAAAGGACTTTACTCCTTTTCCCGAAAATGGTAGAAAATTTGGGAAAAAAAATTATTGGGGAACACTATTCCGGCCATTCCTATGAATGTCCAATATTCAAAAGTGTGTTTTTTTGACAATAGGCGACATTCTTCCAAATTTCGACTTTTGAAATTTTAAAAAGGACTTTGCTCCTTTTTCCGAAAATGGTAGAAAATTTGCGAAAAAAAATTATTGGGGAACACTATTCCGGCCATTCCTATGAATGTCCAATATTCAAAAGTGTGTTTTTTTGACAATATCTGAATATATATGAATGTCCAATATTCAAAAGTGTGTTTTTTTGACAACAGGCGACATTCTTCCAAATTTCGACTTTTGAAATTTTAAAAAGGACTTTACTCCTTTTTCCGAAAATGGTAGAAAATTTGGGAAAAAAAATTATTGGGGAACACTATTCCGGCCATTCCTATGAATGTCCAATATTCAAAAGTGTGTTTTTTTGACAATAGGCTACATTCTTCCAAATTTCGACTTTTGAAGTTTTAAAAAAGACTTTGCTCCTTTTTCCGAAAATGGTAGAAAATTTGCGAAAAAAAATTATTGGGGAACACTACTCCGGCCATTCCTATGAATGTCCAATATTCAAAAGTGTGTTTTTTTGACAATAGGCGACATTCTTCCAAATTTCGACTTTTGAAATTTTAAAAAGGACTTTGCTCCTTTTCCGAAAATTGTAGGAGATAAGCGAAAAAACATTATTGGAGAACACTCTTCCGGCCATTTCTATGAATGTCCAATATTCAAAAGTCTTAACACTGTGTTTTTTTGAAAATTGGCGACATTTTTCCAAATTTGGACTTTTGAAATTTTAAAAAGGACTTTGCTCCTTTTTCCGAAAATGGTAGAAAATTTGCGAAAAAAATTATTGGGGAACACTATTCCGGCCATTCCTATGAATGTCCAATATTCAAAAGTGTGTTTTTTTGACAATAGGCGACATTCTTTCAAATTTGGACTTTTGAAATTTTAAAAAGGACTTTGCTCCTTTTTCCGAAAATGGTAGAAAATTTGCGAAAAAAAATTATTGGGGAACACTATTCCGGCCATTCCTATGAATGTCCAATATTCAAAAGTGTGTTTTTTTGACAATAGGCGACATTCTTCCAAATTTTAACTTTTGAAATTTTAAAAAGGACTTTGCTCCTTTTTCCGAAAATATTAGAAAATTTGCAAAAAAAAATGATTGGGGAACACTATTCCGGCCATTCCTATGAATGTCCAATATTCAAAAGGGTATTTTTATGACAATATGCGACATTCTTCCAAATTTCGACTTTTGTAATTTTAAAAAGGACTTTGCTCTTTTTCCGAAAATGATAGAAAATTTGCGAAAAAAATTATTGGGGAACACTACTCCGGCCATTCTAATGGATGTCCAATATTCAAAAGTGTGTTTTTTTGACAATAGGCGACATTCTTCCAAATTTCGACTTTTGAAATTTTAAAAAGGACTTTGCTCCTTTTTCCGAAAATGGTAGAAAACTTGTGAAAAAAAATTATTGGGGAACACTATTCCGGCCATTCCTATGAATGTCCAATATTTAAAAGTGTGTTTTTTTGACAATAGGCGACATTCTTCCAAATTTGGACTTTTGAAATTTTAAAAAGGGCTTTGCTCCTTTTTCCGAAAATGGTAGAAAATTTGCGAAAAAAAATTATTGGGGAACACTATTCCGGCCATTCCTATGAATGTCCAATATTCAAAAGTGTGTTTTTTTGACAATAGGCTACATTCTTCCAAATTTCGACTTTTGAAATTTTAAAAAGGACTTTGCTCCTTTTTCCGAAAATGGTAGAAAATTTGCGAAAAAAATTATTGGGAAACACTATTCCGGCCATTCCTATGAATGTCCAATATTCAAAAGTGTGTTTTTTTGACAATAGGCGACATTCTTTCAAATTTCGACTTTTGAAATTTTAAAAAGGACTTTGCTCCTTTTTCCGAAAATGATAGAAAACTTGCGAAAAAAAATTATTCGGGAACACTATTCCGGCCATTCCCATGAATGTCCAATATTCAAAAGTGTGCTTTTTTGACAATAGGCGACATTCTTCCAAATTTCGACTTTTGAAATTTTAAAAAGGACTTTGCTCCTTTTTCCGAAAATGGTAGAAAATTTGCGAAAAAAAATTATTGGGGAACACTACTCCGGCCATTCTAATGGATGTCCAATATTCAAAAGTGTGTTTTTTTGACAATAGGCGACATTCTTCCAAATTTCGACTTTTGAAATTTTAAAAAGGACTTTGCTCCTTTTTCCGAAAATGGTAGAAAACTTGCGAAAAAAAATTATTGGGGAACACTATTCCGGCCATTCCTATGTGTTTTTTTTTTTTGAAAATAGGCGACATTCTTCCAAATTTCGACTTTTGAAATTTTAAAAAGGACTTTGCTCCTTTTTCCGAAAATGGTAGAAAATTTGCGAAAAAAAATTATTGGGGAACACTATTCCGGCCATTCCTATGAATGTCCAATATTTAAAGGTTTGTTTTTTTGACAATTGGCGAAATTCTTCCAAATTTCGACTTTTGAAATTTTAAAAAGGACTTTGCTCCTTTTTCCGAAAATGGTAGAAAACTTGCGAAAAAAAATTATTGGGGAACACTATTCCGGCCATTCCTATGTGTTTTTTTTTTTTTGAAAATAGGCTACATTCTTCCAAATTTCGACTTTTGAAATTTTAAAAACGACTTTGCTCCTTTTTCCGAAAATGGTAGAAAATTTGCGAAAAAAATTATTGGGAAACACTATTCCGGCCATTCCTATGAATGTCCAATATTCAAAAGTGTGCTTTTTTGACAATAGGCGACATTCTTCCAAATTTCGACTTTTGAAATTTTAAAAAGGACTTTGCTCCTTTTTCCGAAAATGGTAGAAAATTTGCGAAAAAAAATTATTGGGGAACACTACTCCGGCCATTCTAATGGATGTCCAATATTCAAAAGTGTGTTTTTTTGACAATAGGCGACATTCTTCCAAATTTCGACTTTTGAAATTTTAAAAAGGACTTTGCTCCTTTTTCCGAAAATGGTAGAAAACTTGCGAAAAAAAATTATTGGGGAACACTATTCCGGCCATTCCTATGTGTTTTTTTTTTTTGAAAATAGGCGACATTCTTCCAAATTTCGACTTTTGAAATTTTAAAAAGGACTTTGCTCCTTTTTCCGAAAATGGTAGAAAATTTGCGAAAAAAATTATTGGGAAACACTATTCCGGCCATTCCTATGAATGTCCAATATTCAAAAGTGTGTTTTTTTGACAATAGGCGACATTCTTTCAAATTTCGACTTTTGAAATTTTAAAAAGGACTTTGCTCCTTTTTCCGAAAATGGTAGAAAACTTGCGAAAAAAAATTATTCGGGAACACTATTCCGGCTATTCCTATGAATGTCCAATATTCAAAAGTGTGCTTTTTTGACAATAGGCGACATTCTTCCAAATTTCGACTTTTGAAATTTTAAAAAGGACTTTGCTCCTTTTTCCAAAAATGGTAGAAAATTTGCGAAAAAAAATTATTGGGGAACACTATTCCGGCTATTCCTATGAATGTCCAATATTCAAAAGTGTGTTTTTTTGACAATAGGCGACATTCTTCCAAATTTCGACTTTTGAAATTTTAAAAAGGACTTTGCTCCTTTTTCTGAAAATGGTAGAAAATTTGCAAAAAAAAATTATTGGGGAACACTATTCCGGCCATTCCTATGAATGTCCAATATTTAAAGGTTTGTTTTTTTGACAATTGGCGAAATTCTTCCAAATTTCGACTTTTGAAATTTTAAAAAGGACTTTGTTCCTTTTTCCGAAAATGGTAGCAAATTTGCGAAAAAAAATTATTGGGGAACACTATTCCGGCCATTCCTATGAATGTCCAATATTCAAAAGTGTGTTTTTTTGACAATAGGCGACATTCTTCCAAATTTCGACTTTTGAAATTTTAAAAAGGACTTTGCTCCTTTTTCCGAAAATGGTAGAAAATTTGCGAAAAAATTATTGGGGAACACTACTCCGGCCATTCCTATGAATGTCCAATATTCAAAAGAGTATTTTTATGACAATATGCGACATTCTTCCAAATTTCGACTTTTGAAATTTTAAAAAGGACTTTGCTCCTTTTTCCGAAAATGATAGAAAATTTGCGAAAAAAATTATTGGGGAACACTACTCTGGCCATTCTAATGGATGTCCAATATTCAAAAGTGTGTTTTTTTGACAATAGGCGACATTCTTCCAAATTTCGACTTTTGAAATTTTAAAAAGGACTTTGCTCCTTTTTCCGAAAATGGTAGAAAACTTGCGAAAAAAAATTATTGGGGAACACTATTCCGGCCATTCCTATGAATGTCCAATATTCAAAAGTGTGTTTTTTTGACAATAGGCGACATTCTTCCAAATTTGGACTTTTGAAATTTTAAAAAGGACTTTGCTCCTTTTTCCGAAAATGGTAGAAAATTTGCGAAAAAAAATTATTGGGGAACACTATTCCGGCCATTCCTATGAATGTCCAATATTCAAAAGTGTGTTTTTTTGACAATAGGCTACATTCTTCCAAATTTCGACTTTTGAAATTTTAAAAAGGACTTTGCTCCTTTTTCCGAAAATGGTAGAAAATTTGCGAAAAAAATTATTGGGGAACACTATTCCGGCCATTCCTATGAATGTCCAATATTCAAAAGTGTGTTTTTTTTGACAATAGGTGACATTCTTCCAAATTTCGACTTTTGAAATTTTAAAAAGGACTTTGCTCCTTTTTCCGAAAATAGTAGAAAATTTGCGAAAAAAAATTATTGGGGGACACTACTCCGGCCATTCTAATGGATGTCCAATATTCAAAAGTGTGTTTTTTTTGACAATAGGCGACATTCTTCCAAATTTCGACTTTTGAAATTTTAAAAAGGACTTTGCTCCTTTTTCCGAAAATGGTAGAAAATTTGCGAAAAAAAATTATTGGGGAACACTATTCCGGCCATTCCTATGAATGTCCAATATTCAAAAGTGTGTTTTTTTGACAATAGGCGACATTCTTTCAAATTTCGACTTTTGAAATTTTAAAAAGGACTTTGCTCCTTTTTCCGAAAATGGTAGAAAACTTGCGAAAAAAAATTATTGGGGAACACTATTCCGGCCATTCCTATGAATGTCCAATATTCAAAAGTGTGCTTTTTTGACAATAGGCGACATTCTTCCAAATTTCGACTTTTGAAATTTTAAAAAGGACTTTGCTCCTTTTTCCGAAAATGGTAGAAAATTTGCGAAAAAAAATTATTGGGGAACACTACTCCGGCCATTCTAATGGATGTCCAATATTCAAAAGTGTGTTTTTTTGACAATAGGCGACATTCTTCCAAATTTCGACTTTTGAAATTTTAAAAAGGACTTTGCTCCTTTTTCCGAAAATGGTAGAAAACTTGCGAAAAAAAATTATTGGGGAACACTATTCCGGCCATTCCTATGAATGTCCAATATTCAAAAGTGTGTTTTTTTGACAATAGGCGACATTCTTCCAAATTTCGACTTTTGAAATTTTAAAAAGGACTTTGCTCCTTTTTCCGAAAATGGTAGAAAACTTGCGAAAAAAAATTATTGGGGAACACTATTCCGGCCATTCCTATGAATGTCCAATATTCAAAAGTGTGTTTTTTTGACAATAGGCGACATTCTTCCAAATTTGGACTTTTGAAATTTTAAAAACGACTTTGCTCCTTTTTCCGAAAATGGTAGAAAATTTGCGAAAAAAAATTATTGGGGAACACTATTCCGGCCATTCCTATGTGTTTTTTTTTTTTTGAAAATAGGCGACATTCTTCCAAATTTCGACTTTTGAAATTTTAAAAAGGACTTTGCTCCTTTTTCCGAAAATGGTAGAAAATTTGCGAAAAAAATTATTGGGAAACACTATTCCGGCCATTCCTATGAATGTCCAATATTCAAAAGTGTGTTTTTTGACAATAGGCGACATTCTTTCAAATTTCGACTTTTGAAATTTTAAAAAGGACTTTGCTCCTTTTTCCGAAAATGGTAGAAAACTTGCGAAAAAAAATTATTCGGGAACACTATTCCGGCCATTCCTATGAATGTCCAATATTCAAAAGTGTGCTTTTTTGACAATAGGCGACATTCTTCCAAATTTCGACTTTTGAAATTTTAAAAAGGACTTTGCTCCTTTTTCCGAAAATGGTAGAAAATTTGCGAAAAAAAATTATTGGGGAACACTACTCCGGCCATTCTAATGGATGTCCAATATTCAAAAGTGTGTTTTTTTGACAATAGGCGACATTCTTCCAAATTTCGACTTTTGAAATTTTAAAAAGGACTTTGCTCCTTTTTCCGAAAATGGTAGAAAATTTGCAAAAAAAAATTATTGGGGAACACTATTCCGGCCATTCCTATGAATGTCCAATATTTAAAGGTTTGTTTTTTTGACAATTGGCGAAATTCTTCCAAATTTCGACTTTTGAAATTTTAAAAAGGACTTTGCTCCTTTTTCCGAAAATGGTAGCAAATTTGCGAAAAAAAATTATTGGGGAACACTATTCCGGCCATTCCTATGAATGTCCAATATTCAAAAGTGTGTTTTTTTGACAATAGGCGACATTCTTCCAAATTTCGACTTTTGAAATTTTAAAACGGACTTTGCTCCTTTTTCCGAAAACGGTAGAAAATTTGCGAAAAAAAATTATTGGGGAACACTATTCCGGCCATTCCTATGAATGTTCAATATTCAAAAGTGTGTTTTTTTGACAATAGGCGACATTCTTCCAAATTTGGACTTTT
Organism: Epicampocera succincta; assembly: GCA_932526305.1. NCBI lineage: Eukaryota > Metazoa > Arthropoda > Insecta > Diptera > Tachinidae > Epicampocera > Epicampocera succincta. Next base: position 27,726,925 of record OW052037.1, read on the forward strand.
GAAATTTTAAAAAGGACTTTGCTCCTTTTTCCGAAAATGGTAGAAAAATTGCGAAAAAAAATTATTGGAGAACACTCTTCCGGCCATTTTTATGAATGTCCAATATTCAAAAGTCTTCACAGTGTGTTTTTTTGAAAATTGGCGACATTTTTCCAAATTTCGACTTTTGAAATTTTAAAAAGGACTTTGCTCCTTTTTCCGAAAATGGTAGAAAATTTGCGAAAAAAAATTATTCGGGAACACTATTCCGGCCATTCCTATGAATGTCCAATATTCAAAAGTGTGTTTTTTTGACAATAGGCGACATTCTTCCAAATTTCGACTTTTGAAATTTTAAACAGGACTTTGCTCCTTTTTCCGAAAATGGTAGAAAATTTGCAAAAAAAAATTATTGGGGAACACTATTCCCGCCATTCCTATGTGTTTTTTTTGAAAATAGGCGACATTCTTCCAAATTTCGACTTTTGAAATTTTAAAAAGGACTTTGCTCCTTTTTCCGACAATGGTAGAAAATTTGCGAAAAAAATTATTGGGGAACACTATTCCGGCCATTCCTATGAATATCCAATATTCAAAAGTGTGTTTTTTTGACAATAGGCGACATTCTTCCAAATTTGGACTTTTGAAATTTTAAAAAGGACTTTGCTCCTTTTTCCGAAAATGGTAGAAAATTTGCGAAAAAAAATTATTGGGGAACACTATTCCGGCCATTCCTATGAATGTCCAATATTCAAAAGTGTGTTTTTTTGACAATAGGCGACATTCTTCCAAATTTCGACTTTTGAAATTTTAAAAAGGACTTTGCTCCTTTTTCCGAAAATGGTAGAAAATTTGCGAAAAAAAATTATTGGGGAACACTATTCCGGCCATTCCTATGAATGTCCAATATTCAAAAGTGTGTTTTTTTGACAATAGGCGACATTCTTCCAAATTTCGACTTTTGAAATTTTAGAAAGGACTTTGCTCCTTTTTCCGAAAATGGTAGAAAATTTGCGAAAAAAAATTATTGGGGAACACTATTCCGGCCATTCCTATTAATGTCCAATATTCAAAAGTGTGTTTTTTGACAATAGGCGAAATTCTTCCAAATTTGGACTTTTGAAATTTTAAAAAGGACTTTGCTCCTTTTTCCGAAAATGGTAGAAAATTTGCGAAAAAAAATTATTGGGGAACACTATTCCGGCCATTCCTATGAATGTCCAATATTCAAAAGTGTGTTTTTTTGACAATAGGCGACATTCTTCCAAATTTGGACTTTTGAAATTTTAAAAAGGACTTTGCTCCTTTTTCTGAAAATGGTAGAAAATTTACGAAAAAAATTATTGGGGAACACTATTCCGGCCATTCCTATGAATGTCCAATATTCAAAAGTGTGTTTTTTTTGACAATAGGCGACATTGTTCCAAATTTCGACTTTTGAAATTTTAAAAAGGACTTTGCTCCTTTTTCCGAAAATGGTAGAAAATTTGCGAAAAAAAATGATTAAGGATCACTATTCCGGCCATTCCTATGTGTTTTTTTGACAATAGGCGACATTCTTCCAAATTTGGACTTTTGAAATTTTAAAAAGGACTTTGCTCCTTTTTCCGAAAATGGTAGAAAATTTACGAAAAAAATTATTGGGGAACACTATTCCGGCCATTCCTATGAATGTCCAATATTCAAAAGTGTGTTTTTTTTGACAATAGGCGACATTCTTCCAAATTTGGACTTTTGAAATTTTAGAAAGGACTTTGCTCCTTTTTCCAAAAATGGTAGAAAATTTGCGAAAAAAAATTATTGGGGAACACTATTCCGGCCATTCCTATGAATTTCCAATATTCAAAAGTGTGTTTTTTGACAATAGGCAACATTCTTCCAAATTTCGACTTTTGAAATTTTAAAAAGGACTTTGCTCCTTTTTCCGAAAATGGTAGAAAATTTGCGAAAAAAAATTATTGAGGAACACTATTCCGGCCATTCCTATGAATGTCCAATATTCAAAAGTGTGTTTTTTTGACAATAGGCGACATTCTTCCAAATTTCGACTTTTGAAATTTTAAAAAGGACTTTGCTCCTTTTTCCGAAAATGGTAGAAAATTTGCGAAAAAAATTATTGGGGAACACTATTCCGGCCATTCCTATGAACATCCAATATTCAAAAGTGTGTTTTTTTGACAATAGGCGACATTCTTCTAAATTTCGACTTTTGAAATTTTAAAGAGGACTTTGCTCCTTTTTCCGAAAATGGTAGAAAATTTGCGAAAAAAAAATTATTGGGGAACACTATTCCGGCCATTGCTATGAATGTCAAATATTCAAAAGTGTGTTTTTTTGACAATAGGCGACATTCTTCCAAATTTCGACTTTTGAAATATTAAAAAGGACTTTGCTCCTTTTTCCGAAAATGGTAGAAAATTTGCGAAAAAAAATTATTGGGGAACACTATTTCGGCCACTCCTATGAATGTCCAATATTCAAAATTGTGTTTTTTTGACAATAGGCGACATTCTTCCAAATTTCGACTTTTGAAATTTTAAAAAGGACTTTGCTCCTTTTTCCGAAAATGGTAGAAAATTTGGGAAAAAAATTATTGGGGAACACTATTCCGGCCATTCCTATGAATGTCCAATATTCAAAAGTGTGTTTTTTTGACAATAGGCGACATTCTTCCAAATTTCGACTTTTGAAATATTAACAAGGACTTTGCTCCTTTTTCCGAAAATGGTAGAAAATTTGCGAAAAAAAATTATTGGGGAACACTATTTCGGCCACTCCTATGAATGTCAAATATTCAAAAGTGTGTTTTTTTGACAATAGGCGACATTCTTCCAAATTTCGACTTTTGAAATTTTAAAACGGACTTTGCTCCTTTTTCCAAAAATGGTAGAAAATTTGCGAAAAAAAATTATTGGGGAACACTATTCCGGCCATTCCTATGAATGTCCAATATTCAAAAGTGTGTTTTTTTTTTGACAATAGGCGACATTCTTCCAAATTTCGACTTTTGAAATTTTAAAAAGGACTTTGCTCCTTTTTTCGAAAATTGTAGGAGATAAGCGAAAAAAAATTATTGAAGAACACTCTTCCGGCCATTTCTATGATTGTCCAATATTCAAAAGTCTTAACAGTGTGTTTTTTTGAAAATTGGCGACATTCTTCCAAATTTGGACTTTTGAAATTTTAAAAAGGACTTTGCTCCTTTTTCCGAAAATGGTAGAAAATTTGCGAAAAAAAATTATTGCGGAACACTATTCCGGCCATTCCTATGAATGTCCAATATTCAAAAGTGTGTTTTTTTGACAATAGGCGACATTCTTCCAAATTTCGACTTTTGAAATTTTAAAAAGGATTTGCTCCTTTTTCCGAAAATGGTAGAAAATTTGCGAAAAAAAATTATTGGGGAACACTATTCCGGCTATTCCTATGAATGTCCAATATTCAAAAGTGTGTTTTTTTGACAATAGGCGACATTCTTCCAAATTTCGACTTTTGAAATTTTAAAAAGAACTTTGCTCCTTTTTCCGGAAGTGGTAGAAAATTTGCGAAAAAAAATTATTGGGGAACACTATTTCGGCCATTCCTATGAATGTCCAATATTCAAAAGTGTGTTTTTTTGACAATAGGCGACATTCTTCCAAATTTCGACTTTTGAAATTTTAAAAACGACTTTGCTCCTTTTTCCGAAAATTGTAGGAGATAAGCGAAAAAACATTATTGAAGAACACTCTTCCGGCCATTTCTATGAATGTCCAATATTCAAAAGTCTTAACAGTGTGTTTTTTTGAAAATTGGCGACATTCTTCCAAATTTGGACTTTTGAAATTTTAAAAAGGACTTTGCTCCTTTTTCCGAAAATGGTAGAAAATTTGCGAAAAAAAATTATTGGGGAACACTATTCCGGCCATTCCTATGACTGTCCAATATACAAAAGTGTGTTTTTTTTGACAATAGGCGACATTCTTCCAAATTTCGACTTTTGAAATTTTAAAAAGGACTTTGCTCCTTTTTCCGCAAATGGTAGAAAATTTGCGAAAACAAATTATTGGGGAACACTATTCCGGCTATTCCTATGAATGTCCAATATTCAAAAGTGTGTTTTTTTGACAATAGGCGACATTCTTCCAAATTTCGACTTTTGAAATTTTAAAAAGGACTTTGCTCCTTTTTCCGCAAATGGTAGAAAATTTGCGAAAAAAAATTATTGGGGAACACTATTCCGGCCATTCCTATGAATGTCCAATATTCAAAAGTGTGTTTTTTTGACAATAGGCGACATTCTTCCAAATTTCGACTTTTGAAATTTTAAAAAGGACTTTGCTCCTTTTTCCGAAAATGGTAGAAAATTTGCAATTATGAATGTCCAATATACAAAAGTGTGTTTTTTTGACAATAGGCGACATTCTTCCAAATTTCGACTTTTGAAATTTTAAAAAGGACTTTGCTCCTTTTTCCGAAAATGGTAGAAAATTTGCGAAAAAAAATTATTGGGGAACACTATTCCGGCCATTCCTATGAATGTCCAATATTCAAAAGTGTGTTTTTTTGACAATAGGCGACATTCTTCCAAATTTCGACTTTTGAAATTTTAAAAAGGACTTTGCTCCTTTTTCCGAAAATTGTAGGAGATAAGCGAAAAAGCATTATTGGAGAACACTCTTCCGACCATTTCTATGAATGTTTAATATTCAAAAATCTTAACAGTGTGTTTTTTTGGAAATTGGGGACATTTTTCCAAATTTCAACTTTTGAAATTTTAGAAGGGAATTTGCTCCTTTTTCCGAAAATGGTAGAAAATTTGCGAAAAAAAATTATTGGGGAACACTATTCCGGCCATTCCTATGAATGTCCAATATTCAAAAGTGTGTTTTTTGACAATAGGCGAAATTCTTCCAAATTTGTACTTTTGAAATTTTAAAAAGGACTTTGCTCCTTTTTCCGAAAATGGTAGAAAATTTGCGAAAAAAAATTATTGGGGAACACTATTCCGGCCATTCCTATTAATGTCCTATATTCAAAAGTGTGTTTTTTGACAATAGGCGAAATTCTTCAAAATTTGGACTTTTGAAATTTTAAAAAGGACTTTGCTCCTTTTTCCGAAAATGGTAGAAAATTTGCGAAAAAAAATTATTGGGGAACACTATTCCGGCCATTCCTATGAATGTCCAATATTCAAAAGTGTGTTTTTTTGACAATAGGCGACATTCTTCCAAATTTGGACTTTTGAAATTTTAAAAAGGACTTTGCTCCTTTTTCCGAAAATGGTAGAAAATTTGCGAAAAAAAATGATTAAGGATCACTATTCCGGCCATTCCTATGTGTTTTTTTGACAATAGGCGACATTCTTCCAAATTTGGACTTTTGAAATTTTAAAAAGGACTTTGCTCCTTTTTCCGAAAATGGTAGAAAATTTACGAAAAAAATTATTGGGGAACACTATTCCGGCCATTCCTATGAATGTCCAATATTCAAAAGTGTGTTTTTTTTTGACAATAGGCGACATTCTTCCAAATTTGGACTTTTGAAATTTTAGAAAGGACTTTGCTCCTTTTTCCAAAAATGGTAGAAAATTTTCGAAAAAAAATTATTGGGGAACACTATTCCGGCCATTCCTATGAATTTCCAATATTCAAAAGTGTGTTTTTTGACAATAGGCAACATTCTTCCAAATTTCGACTTTTGAAATTTTAAAAAGGACTTTGCTCCTTTTTCCGAAAATGGTAGAAAATTTGCGAAAAAAAATTATTGAGGAACACTATTCCGGCCATTCCTATGAATGTCCAATATTCAAAAGTGTGTTTTTTTGACAATAGGCGACATTCTTCCAAATTTCGACTTTTGAAATTTTAAAAAGGACTTTGCTCCTTTTTCTGAAAATGGTAGAAAATTTGCGAAAAAAATTATTGGGGAACACTATTCCGGCCATTCCTATGAATGTCCAATATTCAAAAGTGTGTTATTTTGACAATAGGCGACATTCTTCCAAATTTCGACTTTTGAAATTTTAAAGAGGACTTTGCTCCTTTTTCCGAAAATGGTAGAAAATTTGCGAAAAAAAATTATTGGGGAACACTATTCCGGCCATTCCTATGAATGTCAAATATTCAAAAGTGTGTTTTTTTGACAATAGGCGACATTCTTCCAAATTTCGACTTTTGAAATATTAAAAAGGACTTTGCTCCTTTTTCCGAAAATGGTAGAAAATTTGCGAAAAAAAATTATTGGGGAACACTATTTCGGCCACTCCTATGAATGTCCAATATTCAAAATTGTGTTCTTTTGACAATAGGCGACATTCTTCCAAATTTCGACTTTTGAAATTTTAAAAAGGACTTTGCTCCTTTTTCCGAAAATGGTAGAAAATTTGGGAAAAAAATTATTGGGGAACACTATTCCGGCCATTCCTATGAATGTCCAATATTCAAAAGTGTGTTTTTTTGACAATAGGCGACATTCTTCCAAATTTCGACTTTTGAAATTTTAAAACGGACTTTGCTCCTTTTTCCGAAAACGGTAGAAAATTTGCGAAAAAAAATTATTGGGGAACACTATTTCGGCCACTCCTATGAATGTCCAATATTCAAAAGTGTGTTTTTTTGACAATAGGCGACATTCTTCCAAATTTCGACTTTTGAAATTTTAAAACGGACTTTGCTCCTTTTTCCAAAAATGGTAGAAAATTTGCGAAAAAAAATTATTGGGGAACACTATTCCGGCCATTCCTATGAATGTCCAATATTCAAAAGTGTGTTTTTTTTGACAATAGGCGACATTCTTCCAAATTTCGACTTTTGAAATTTTAAAAAGGACTTTGCTCCTTTTTCCGAAAATTGTAGGAGATAAGCGAAAAAAAATTATTGAAGAACAATCTTCCGGCCATTTCTATGATTGTCCAATATTCAAAAGTCTTAACAGTGTGTTTTTTTGAAAATTGGCGACATTCTTCCAAATTTGGACTTTTGAAATTTTAAAAAGGACTTTGCTCCTTTTTCCGAAAATGGTAGAAAATTTGCGAACAAAAATTATTGGGGGTCACTATTCTCGCCATTCCTATGAATGTCCAATATTCAAAAGTGTGTTTTTTTGACAATAGGCGACATTCTTCCAAATTTCGACTTTTGAAATTTTAAAAAGGACTTTGCTCCTTTTTCCGAAAATGGTAGAAAATTTGCGAAAAAAAATTATTGGGGAACACTATTCCGGCCATTCCTATGAATGTCCAATATTCAAAAGTGTGTTTTTTTGACAATAGGCGACATTCTTCCAAATTTCGACTTATGAAATTTTAAAAAAGACTTTGCTCCTTTTTCCGAAAATGGTAGAAAATTTGCGAAAAAAAATTATTGCGGAACACTATTCCGGCCATTCCTATGAATGTCCAATATTCAAAAGTGTGTTTTTTTGACAATAGGCGACATTCTTCCAAATTTTGACTTTTGAAATTTTAAAAAGGACTTTGCTCCTTTTTCCGAAAATGGTAGAAAATTTGCGAAAAAAAATTATTGGGGAACACTATTCCGGCTATTCCTATGAATGTCCAATATTCAAAAGTCTGTTTTTTTGACAATAGGCGACATTCTTCCAAATTTCGACTTTTGAAATTTTAAAAAGAACTTTGCTCCTTTTTCCGGAAGTGGTAGAAAATTTGCGAAAAAAAATTATTGGGGAACACTATTTCGGCCATTCCTATGAATGTCCAATATTCAAAAGTGTGTTTTTTTGACAATAGGCGACATTCTTCCAAATTTCGACTTTTGAAATTTTAAAAACGACTTTGCTTAAGCGAAAAAACATTATTGAAGAACACTCTTCCGGCCATTTCTATGAATGTCCAATATTCAAAAGTCTTAACAGTGTGTTTTTTTGAAAATTGGCGACATTCTTCCAAATTTGGACTTTTGAAATTTTAAAAAGGACTTTGCTCCTTTTTCCGAAAATGGTAGAAAATTTGCGAAAAAAATTATTGGGGGACACTATTCTGGCCATTCCTATGAATGTCCAATATTCAAAAGTGTGTTTTTTTGACAATAGGCGACATTCTTCCAAATTTCGACTTTTGAAATTTTAAAAAGGACTTTGCTCCTTTTTCCGAAAATGGTAGAAAATTTGCGAAAAAAAATTATTGGGGAACACTATTTCGGCCATTCCTATGAATGTCCAATATTCAAAAGTGTGTTTTTTTGACAATAGGCGACATTCTTCCAAATTTCGACTTTTGAAATTTTAAAAAAGACTTTGCTCCTTTTTCCGAAAATGGTAGAAAATTTGCGAAAAAAAATTATTGGGGAACACTATTCCGGCCATTCCTATGAATGTCCAATATTCAAAAGTGTGTTTTTTTGACAATAGGCGACATTCTTCCAAATTTCGACTTTTGAAATTTTAAAAAGGACTTTGCTCCTTTTTCCGAAAATGGTAGAAAATTTGCGAAAAAAAATTATTGGGGAACACTATTCCGGCCATTCCTATGAATGTCCAATATTCAAAAGTGTGTTTTTTTGACAATAGGCGACATTCTTCCAAATTTCGACTTTTGAAATTTTAAAAAGGACTTTGCTCCTTTTTCCGAAAATGGTAGAAAATTTGCGAAAAGAAATTATTGGGGAACACTATTCCGGCCATTCCTATGAATGTCAAATATTCAAAAGTGTGTTTTTTTTGACAATAGGCGACATTCTTCCAAATTTCGACTTTTGAAATTTTAAAAAGGACTTTGCTCCTTTTTCCGAAAATGGTAGAAAATTTGCGAAAAAAAATTATTGGGGAACACTATTCCGGCCATTCCTATGTGTTTTTTTTTGACAATAGGCGACATTCTTCCAAATTTCGACTTTTGAAATTTTAAAAAGGACTTTGCTCCTTTTTCCGAAAATGGTAGAAAATTTGCGAAAAGAAATTATTGGGGAACACTATTCCGGCCATTCCTATGAATGTCAAATATTCAAAAGTGTGTTTTTTTTGACAATAGGCGACATTCTTCTAAATTTCGACTTTTGAAATTTTAAAAAGGACTTTGCTCCTTTTCCCGAAAATGGTAGAAAATTTGCGAAAAAAAATTATTGGGGAACACTATTCCGGCCATTCCTATGTGTTTTTTTTTGACAATAGGCGACATTCTTCTAAATTTCGACTTTTGAAATTTTAAAAAGAACTTTGCTCCTTTTTCCGGAAGTGGTAGAAAATTTGGGAAAAAAAATTATTGGGGAACACTATTCCGGCCATTCCTATGAATGTCCAATATTCAAAAGTGTGTTTTTTTGACAATAGGCGACATTCTTTCAAATTTCGACTTTTGAAATTTTAAAAAGGACTTTGCTCCTTTTTCCGAAAATGGTAGAAAATTTGCGAAATAAAATTATTGGGGAACACTATTTCGGCCATTCCTATGAATGTCCAATATTCAAAAGTGTGTTTTTTTGACAATAGGCGACATTCTTCCAAATTTCGACTTTTGAAATTTTAAAAAGGACTTTGCTCCTTTTTCCGAAAATGGTAGAAAATTTGCGAAAAAAATTATTGGGGAACACTATTCCGGCCATTCCTATGAATATCCAATATTCAAAAGTGTGTTTTTTTGACAATAGGCGACATTCTTCCAAATTTCGACTTTTGAAATTTTAAAAAGGACTTTGCTCCTTTTTCCGAAAATGGTAGAAAATTTGCGAAAAAAAAATTATTGGGGAACACTATTCCGGCAATTCCTATGTGTTTTTTTGACAATAGGCGACATTCTTCTAAATTTCGACTTTTGAAATTTTAAAAAGGACTTTGCTCCTTTTTCCGAAAATTGTAGGAGATAAGCGAAAAAACATTATTGAAGAACACTCTTCCGGCCATTTCTTTGAATGTCCAATATTCAAAAGTCTTAACAGTGTGTTTTTTTTAAAATTGGCGACATTTTTCCAAATTTCAACTTTTGAAATTTTAAAAAGGACTTTGCTCCTTTTTCCGAAAATGGTAGAAAATTTCCAAAAAAATTATTGGAGAACACTATTCCGGCCATTCCTATGAATGTCCAATATTCAAAAGTGTGTTTTTTTGACAATAGGCGACATTCTTTCAAATTTCGACTTTTGAAATTTTAAAAAGGACTTTGCTCTTTTTTCCGAAAATGGCAGAAAAACTGCGAAAAAAAATTATTGGGGAACACTATTCCGGCCATTCTTATGAATGTCCAATATTCAAAAGTGTGTTTTTTTGACAATAGGCGACATTCTTCAAAATTTGGACTTTTGAAATTTTAAAAAAGACTTTGCTCCTTTTTCCGAAAATGGTAGAAAATTTGCAAAAAAATTATTGGGGAACACTATTCCGGCCATTCCTATGAATGTCCAATATTCAAAAGTGTGTTTTTCTGACAATAGGCGACATTCTTCCAAATTTCGACTTTTGAAATTTTAAAAAGGACTTTGCTCCTTTTTCCGAAAATGGTAGAAAATTTGCGAAAAAAAATTATTGGGGAACACTATTCCGGCCATTCCTATGAATGTCCAATATTCAAAAGTGTGTTTTTTTGACAATAGGCGACATTCTTCCAAATTTCGACTTTTGAAATTTTAAAAAGGACATTGCTCCTTTTTCCGAAAATGGTAGAAAATTTGCGAAAAAAATTATTGGGGAATACTATTCCGGCCATTCCTATGAATGTCCAATATTCAAAAGTGTGTTTTTTTGACAATAGGCGACATTCTTCCAAATTTCGACTTTTGAAATTTTAAAAAGGACTTTGCTCCTTTTTCCGAAAATGGCAGAAAATTTGCGAAAAAAATTATTGGGGAATACTATTCCGGCCATTCCTATGAATGTCCAATATTCAAAAGTGTGTTTTTTTGACAATAGGCGACATTCTTCCAAATTTCGACTTTTGAAATTTTAAAAAGGACTTTGCTCCTTTTTCCGTAAATGGTAGAAAATTTGCGAAAAAAAATTATTGGGGAACACTATTCCGGCAATTCCTATGTGTTTTTTTGACAAAAGGCGACATTCTTCTAAATTTCGACTTTTGAAATTTTAAAAAGGACTTTGCTCCTTTTTCCGAAAATTGTAGGAGATAAGCGAAAAAACATTATTGAAGAACACTCTTCCGGCCATTTCTTTGAATGTCCAATATTCAAAAGTCTTAACAGTGTGTTTTTTTGCAAATTGGCGACATTTTTCCAAATTTCAACTTTTGAAATTTTAGAAGGGAATTTGCTCCTTTTTCCGAAAATGGTAGAAAATTTGCGAAAAAAAATTATTGGGGAACACTATTCCGGCCATTCCTATGAATGTCCAATATTCAAAAGTGTGTTTTTTTGACAATAGGCGACATTCTTCCAAATTTCGACTTTTGCAATTTTAAAAAGGACTTTGCTCCTTTTTCCGAAAATGGTAGAAAATTTGCGAAACAAAATTATTGGGGAACACTATTCCTGCCATTCCTATGAATGTCCAATATTCAAAAGTGTGTTTTTTTGACAATAGGCGACATTCTTCCAAATTTCGACTTTTGAAATTTTAAAAAGGACTTTGCTCCTTTTTCCGAAAATGGTAGAAAATTTGCGAAACAAAATTATTGGGGAACACTATTCCTGCCATTCCTATGAATGTCCAATATTCAAAAGTGTGTTTTTTTGACAACAGGCGACATTCTTCCAAATTTCGACTTTTGAAATTTTAAAAAGGACTTTGCTCCTTTTTCCGAAAATGGTAGAAAATTTGCGAAACAAAATTATTGGGGAACACTATTCCTGCCATTCCTATGAATGTCCAATATTCAAAAGTGTGTTTTTTTTGACAATAGGCGACATTCTTCCAAATTTCGACTTTTGAAATTTTAAAAAGGACTTTGCTCCTTTTTCCGAAAATGGTAGAAAATTTGCGAAAAAAATTATTGGAGAACACTATTCCGGCCATTCCTATGAATGTCCAATATTCAAAAGTGTGTTTTTTTGACAATAGGCGACATTCTTCCAAATTTCGACTTTTGCAATTTTAAAAAGGACTTTGTTCCTTTTTCCGAAAATGGCAGAAAAACTGCGAAAAAAAATTATTGGGGAACACTATTCCGGCCATTCCTATGAATGTCCAATATTCAAAAGTGTGTTTTTTTGACAATAGGCGACATTCTTCAAAATTTCGACTTTTGAAATTTTAAAAAAGACTTTGCTCCTTTTTCCGAAAATGGTAGAAAATTTGCGAAAAACTTATTGGGGAACACTATTCCGGCCATTCCTATGAATGTCCAATATTCAAAAGTGTGTTTTTTTGACAATAGGCGACATTCTTCCAAATTTCGACTTTTGAAATTTTAAAAAGGACTTTGCTCCTTTTTTCGAAAATTGTAGGAGATAAGCGAAAAAACATTATTGGAGAACACTCTTCCTGCCATTTCTATGAATGTCCAATATTCAAAAGTCTTAACAGTGTGTTTTTTTGAAAATTGGCGACATTTTTCCAAATTTCAACTTTTGAAATTTTAGGCAGGACTTTGCTCCTTTTTCTGAAAATGGTAGAAAATTTGCGAAAAAAAATTATTGGGGAACACTATTCCGGCCATTCCTATGTGTTTTTTTTTTACAATAGGCGACATTCTTCCAAATTTCGATACACTCATGTCGTTTTCAATAATTTTCAAGAAAAAGTATAGAACATTTTTTCATGCAAAATTAGAAATCTCGAGTTTTTTATTTATAAAAATTACACCCGTGACTTATTCTAACATTTTGAAGAAAACGTATCAAAAATTGGTCATGCAAAATTAGAAATTTCAGCATTAATATATAAATAAAATGCACATGTCTTAATCAAAAAATTTCAAGAAAAATTATAAAATTTTTTTTTGGAAAAGTAGAAATTTTGGCTTTAATATATAAATAAATTACACCTGTGACTTATTCATAAAATTTCAAGAAAAATTATAAAAATTTTTAATGGAAAATTAGACATCTCGGCTTTTATATTTATAAAAATAACGCTCTTGTCTTATTTAAAAATTTTCAAGAAAAAGTGTACAAAATTTTTCATGCAAAATTAGAAATTTCGGCTTTTGAATTTGTAAAAATTACACCTATCTCGTTTTCAAAATTTTCAGGAAAAAGTATAGAACATTTTTTCATGCAAAATTAGAAATCTCGGCTTTTATATTTATAAAAATTACAGCCGTGACTTATTCAAACATTTTGAAGAAAAAGTGTTAAAATATGGTCATGCAAAATTTAAAATTTTAGCTTTCCAAAAATTTCAAGAAAAATTATAAGTTATCAATAATGCGCTTCTCAATTCGTTCAAAATTTTTTTGATTTGAAGGAATGTTTGGAAAAATACATTTTTGTATGAGGAATGGTTCAAGTAGTTCAGTAAATATATGAATATTACTTCTATATGAAATGTTTAAGAAAGTAACTGTAGCTCCGGAAATATTAATTTTATTGCGAAATCATAAAAATCTGCACCTAGTTACCGATAGTGCTCTTTTCAAGTCTTTTTAAATTGTTTGATTTGAAAGAATGTTTGAAAAGACAATTTTTGTATGAGGAGCAGTTCAAATAATAAAAATATATTAAAATAAATATATGAATATTACTTTCATATGAGACTTTGAATTTAAAAGCACTAAGTTATTAACAGTGCTCTTTTCAATTCCTTTAAAATTGTTTTGATTTGAAAGAGTTTATGAAAAAATACATATTTTTATGAGAAGCGGTTCAAGCTTATCAATAAATATATGAATATTACTTTCTTTTAAAATGTTTAAGAAAGTGACTGTAGCTCTGGAAATATTAATTTCATTGCGAAATTATAAAAACCTCCACTAAGTTATCAATAATGCACTTTTCAATTCCTTCAAAATGTTTTTGATTTGAAAGAATGTTTGCATAAATACATTTTTGTATGAGGAATGGTTCAAGTTTATCAGTAAATATATGAATTTTACTTCTTTATGAAATATATAAGAAAGTGACTGTATCTACGGAAATATTAATTTCATTGCGAAATTATAAAAAGCTTCACTAAGTTAGCAACAGCGCTCTTTTGAATTCTTTCAAAATTATTTTAATTTGAAAGAATTTCTAAAAAAATACATATTTGGAAAAAAAATTTTTGCATGAGGAACAATATAAAATTGCAGCTTTATTATATAAATAAATTAGACCCGTGACTTTTTCCAAAAATTTCAAGAAAGATTATACAAATTTTTTATACAAAATTAGAAATCTCGGCTTTTGAATTTGTAAAAATTACACCCATGTCGTTTTCAAAAATTTTCAAAAAAAAGTTAGAACATTTTTTCATGCAAAATTAGAAATCTCGAGTTTTATATATATAAAAATTACAAACGTAACTGATACAAACAATTTGAAGAAAAAATGTTAAAAATTAGAAATTTCAACTTTAATATATAAACAAAATACACCAGTTACTTATTCATAAAATTTCAAGAAAAATTATATCATTTTTTTATGGAAAATTAGAAATCTCGACTTTCCATGTGTTATTCCAAAATTTTCAAGAAAAAGTGTACAAAATTGGAATTTTAAGAAGTGGCAATATTAATTTCATTGCGAAATTATAAAAATCTGCAACAAGTTACCGATAGTGCTCTTTTCAATTCTTTTAAAACTCTTTTGATTTGAAAGATTTTATGAAAACATACATTTTTAAATGAAAAGTGGTTTAAGTTTATCAATAAATTAATAAAAATTACTTCCTTTTGAAATGTTTAAGAAAGTGACTGGATTTCCGGATATATTAATTTCATTGCGAAATTATAAAAACCTCCACTAAGTTGTCAATAATGCGCTTTTCAATTCGTTCAAATTATTTTTGATTTGCAAGAATGTTTGGAAAAATACATTTTTGTATGAGGAATGGTTCAAGTTTATCAGTAAATATATGAATATTACTTCTTTATGAAATATATAAGAAAGTGACTGTATCTACGGAAATATTTATTTCATTGCGAAATTATAAAAAGCTTCACTAAGTTAGCAACACCGCTCTTTTGAATTCTTTCAAAATTATTTTAATTTGAAAGAATTTTTAAAAAATACATATTTGGAAAAAAAGAATTTTTGCATGAGGAACAATCAGAAATTGCAGCTTTATTATATAAATAAATTAGACCCGTGACTTTTTCCAAAAATTTCAAGAAAGATTATACAAATTTTTTATGCAAAATAAGAAATCTCAGCTTTTGAATTTGTAAAATTACACCCATGTCGTTTTCGAAAATTTTCAAGAAAAAGTATAGAACATTTTTTCAGGCAAAGTTAGAAATCTTGAGTTTCCATGTGTTATTAAAAAATTTTCAATAAAAAGTGTACAAAATTGGTGATTCAAAATTAGAAATCTCGGCTTTTATATTCATAAAAATTACACCCGTAGCTTATTCAAACATTTTGAAGAAAAAGTGTTAAAATATGGTCATGCAAGATTTAAAATTTTGGCTTTCCAAAAATTTGAAGAAAAATTATAAGTTATAAATAATACGCTTCTCATTCGTTAAAAATTTGTTTGATTTGAAGGAATGTTTGGAAAAATACATTTTTGTATGAGGAATGGTTCAAGTAGTTCAGTAAATATATGAATATTACTTCTATATGAAATGTTTAAAAAAGTAACTGTAGCTCCGGAAATATTAATTTTGTTGCGAAATTATAAAAATCAGCACCAAGTTACCGATAGTGCTCTTTTCAATTCTCTTAAAACTCTTTTGATTTGAAAGATTTTATGAAAACATACATTTTTAAATGAGAAGTAGTTTTAATTTATCAATAAATTAATAAAAATTACTTCCTTATGAAATGTTTAAGAAAGTGACTGTATCTCCGGAAATATTAATTTCGTTGTGAAATTCTTTTAAAACTGTTTTGATTTGAAAGAATTTATGAAAACATACGTTTTTAAATGAGAAGTGGCTTAAGTTTATCAATAAATTAATAAAAATTAATTCCTTATGAAATGTTTAAGAAAGTGACTGTATCTCCGGAAATATTAATTTCATTGCGAAATTATTAAAATCTTCACCAAGTTATCGATAGTGCTCTTTTCAATGCTTTTTAAATTGTTTGATTTGAAAGAATGTTTGAAAAGACAATTTTTGTATGAGGAGTTGTATGAGAATTTAACTTTATGCTAAGTTAAATTGATGGTTTCGGTTAATTTAGGATTAATAAATTAACCGCTTTTTGTAACTGCAATTTTATTTCAGTTTATGTATTACCGTAAATTAAAATTATTACACGGATTACTTTATTAAGTCTTAAGTATGTATGATCGCAGCGAGGCAGTAAAGACAAGTGAAGTCAGTAAAAATATTTTAAGTATAATAATAAAATCTAAAAAGAATATGTAACAGTGCTTATAACTAATGAGAGTTTATACATATTAAATAATACCGTAAGTAAGTATATACATATGTATGTATGCGCGTATATGAATTTGCATGTAATAGGCAATTGCATGCATAAAAAAACCAGTATTTTGTTTCAATACATTTTCTCTGAGCATAAGTAATTTACTCTCGTTTATGTCTTATGCATCGAATAAAACGGCATTCATATGTTATAATATAGTGATGTGTGAATAAATAGCAGTAGGCAATAATACTACCTTAAATTATTCATTAACATTCTCCCCCACTAAGTGCGATAGTGCTTACAATGCGGGAGAGTCATCACCGTATGGTTTAGAGTTGGCATCATTTTCTGTATTATCAAAGCAATCATTCATCGGCAAAGGCGCAATTTTGGAAATTGGACGTTTGAAGACTTTGCCATTTGCGGATAGAGTAACCACCCGTACACAACCGTCTTTGCCAGGATGAATATCCTTGATACGAGCAAGCGGCCAGTTTCCTGGAGTACCACGTTCATTGAATAATACCACTAAATCTCCAACTTTTGGACTTTGTGTTATTTTAAGCCATTTAGGTCTCGCTTGCATTCGGCACAACCATTCGTTTGACCAACGTCGTTAAAAATGCTGTTTGAGCTTTTCAACAACTTTCCATCTATTCAATCGATCAATGTTGACCTCGAGCAAATCCTCTTCTGGTACACAAAGCGTAGGCTCCCCAATCAACAAGTGGACAGGAGTTAGCGCATGACAGTCAGATGGGTCTGAAGAAAGGGGGCATAACGGTCTTGAATTCAAACAGCTTTCAATCTGAGCTAGCAGCGTAGTAAGCTCTTCAAATGTTAGAATACGATTCTGCATCACTCTGTTCAAATGGTGTTTAGTGGATTTGACGCCGGCCTCCCAAAGACCACCAAAGTTTGGAGAGGCTGGAGGTATGAAATGCCACTTTGTGCTATTCGCAGCCAGTTTGTTGTATATTTCATCTGGGATTGCCGACTTACTGCGATTATACAGAATTTGCAGCTCTTTGTTAGCTCCAACAAAGTTGGTACCACAGTCTGAATACAAATCAGTACAGGGACCGCGACGAGACACAAAACGCCTAAAAGCTGCCAGAAACGCATCAGTTGACATGTTTGTTGCTGCTTCCAAGTGCAGCGCTTTCGTAACCATGCAAATAAACAAACATATATAACCCTTTGTGGTCACTGAATTTCTTGCAGTTGACTGTTTAATGACGATTGGACCGGCATAATCGACCCCACTGTGCTTGAATGGCCGTGCCGGCCTGAGGCGAACACTAGGGAGGTTTCCCATCATCTGCTGGGCTGCTTTTGCGTTGTATTTAAAACAAGTCACACATCTCCGCAAGTTTCGTTTTGCAATGATTCTACTGGATAGTATCCAATATTCTCGTGAGACATAAGCTTGCATTTGGATCAAACCACCATGTAGAGTTTTAATATGTGCATCTAGAAAGATTAGATTCGACAATGGATTTTGCTTCTTTAGCAAAATTGGATGTTTGGAACCATAGCTAAGATCGGAATTTTGAATTCTACCACCAACTCTAAGTATTTGATATGCATCAAAAAATGGGCACAACTGTGCTAGAGCATTGTTCCTTATAATTTTACCTTTCTGTTTAAGTTCAAAAATTTCATGTGAAAAATCCACTTGTTGTGAAACTTGTACAATTCTGAATCTAGCAAATTTCAACTCTTCGGTTGAAAGAAACCCTGTCATCTTACTGTTACTTTCAATCTGCGGGTTTTTATTAACTTGAGTGTTATGTTTAAAACGAAATATGTATGCAACAACACGTATCAGCTTACCAAGAGAAGAAAATCTTGTTAATAAATCTGGATATTGGTTGACATATGTCGCAGTTGCATGTATATTTAAGGATGGTTCAGCAATTTTATCAATTTCATTTAAGTTTATTTGAGGTTGTCTTGGCCAATTTTCTGATGGTTCCGATAGCCAGTTAGGACCATGCCACCATAATTCATGTTCAGCCAATTCACTGGGTAGTATACCACGGGACGCGCAGTCAGCAGGATTTTACCTTGTGGATATATATCGCCATTGAGAAGCATTAGACCTGCGTTGAATTTCGGCAACTCGATTTCCAACATATACAGGCCACTTAGACGACTGACCACGAATCCATGCAAGCACAGTTGTGCTATCAGTCCAATAGTAAACATTCGAAATTCTTTGATTAAGTGAAGAAATTATTTTATCTACTAGCTTATCTAATAAAGTGGCACCACACAATTCCATTCTGGGTATAGTTAACCGCTTTATAGGGCCCACTTTAGTTTTTGCCTGAATTAGATGTACTTTTGTACCCAAATCAGAACTGGTTTTTGCATAGACTGCCGCTGCATAAGCTAGCTTAGAAGAGTCGGAAAACCCATGAATTTCAACTTTAACCTCCTTGTGCACTCCAATCCAACGCGGAATTTTAATATTTTCCAGATGTTTTAAATTATTGCGATATATTAACCATTTTTTCTCCATAGCATCGGGCAGGCGATCGTTCCAATCAATACCAAGTAACCATAAGTTTTGAAATTCTATTTTTGCGAGAATTGTGGTAGGAGATAGCCAGCCTAGAGGATCGTAAAGTTTTGCGGCATCTGATAACAAGCTTCGTTTTGTAACTACTGATGTATTATCAAAATTAATATCAAATGAAAAGCAGTCATCTGCTATGTCCCACTGCAAACCCAGAGCTTTTACTGTATTAGGTTGATTCAACTCGAATATGTTGGAAGTTTCCCTGAAGTCTACGGGAATCAAATCTAGTAGTTCTCTTGAGTTTGTTGTCCATTTACGTAGATTAAACTGACCTTTATTTAGCAAGCTACATAGCTCAGTATGCAACTGGTAAGCTTCTGCTAAACTATCCGCCCCAGAAATAACATCATCAACATAAGTATCTGTGTTGAGCACGCTACAAGCCATTGGATATTTTTCCTGTTCGTCTAGTGCTAGCTGTTGTAACACTCTAATCGAAAGAAAAGGCGCAGATGTTGTACCATAAGTGACCGTTGAGAGCCGGTAAATTAGTATCTCTTCGGATCTCATATTTCTCCAAAGAATTTGTTGAAACTTTCGTTGCTCCGGTTTTACGAGTATTTGTCTAAACATTTTTTCTAAATCTGCCCTAAAACCAATTTTGAAACGTCTCCACCGATTAATGATTGTAGGCAGATCATTTTGTAATGCAGGACCAGCTGCCAGTTCGTCATTTAATGAGGGCTGAGCTGACCGCTTACAGCTACCGTCGAAAACCACCCTCAACTTGGTTGTCGAGCTGTTTTCTCTTAAAACACCATGATGGGGCAAAAAGAACCCATTCCTATCCAAGTCAAGAGGATAAGTGCCTACCTTTTCCATATGATCAAGCCGTTCGTACTCTTCCATAAAGTCTGTGTAAAGCTTCCCAAAGTTCTTATTCAATTTACATTTGGCTTCAATACTTTTTAAGCGAGAAAGTGCTGTATAGTCTGTTTGTGCAAAAACGGGAAGTAAGCTACTCTTGAGAAGAGATTTAAAGGGTAGAGACACCATATAACGTCCAGATGAATCACGTATAGTAGTAGCTTTGAAGTGTTCTTCACAAAGAATTTCTTCTTCTGTTAAAACCCTCTTCTCTATCAGTCCTTCCTGTTCCCAAAAGGACTGCAATTGTTTATCTAAAGAATAAACGTTTACAGTAATACTGTGATGTAAATTGTTGTCTGGAATAGGACCCGAAACTATCCACCCGAATTGTGTCAAATGCAAAAAAGGACCATTGTTAAATGTATGTTGTTGAGGTAATACGATATCTCCATAGATATCTCCTCCTAGCAAAAGATCAATTTCTCCAGGTTCTGAGAAATAAGGATCAGCTAACGAAAATTTACTTAAATCAGGTAAAAGTTTCTCATTTATAGCCATAGGTTGATATCCAGTTATTTTTGGTAAAACTAAGGCCTCACAATCGATCTTAAAATTAGTGTTGGTTCTTGAGAAAATAGTAAAATTAACATGTTTTCGTACAATCGTGGGTTGATGTCCACCAACCCCGCTAATTTCTACAAAATCCTTTGTGTAAGGTAATTTTAGAGCGTCCGCAACCTTTTTGGTGATAAAAGTAGCCTGGGCACATTGGTCAAGGAGGGCCCGCAAGACAAAGACGCCTTGATATGTTTTTAGCACGACCCGTAATGTCGCTAAGAGAATTTGAGACCTTTTCCTGCCACTATATTTCTTGCAATTATCAACTACATGAGCAGTGACGTTCTGAAGTATTTGCGAAGACGAGGGGTGTTCACGAATCATAGCGGATTCAGTAGGTGAGTTCGCAATTGAGTGGGTTGCCGAATATTCATTATGCACTGTTGTATGGTGATTCTGTTGGCAGACTTGACAGCGAGAAACTACACGACAGTTGTTACTAAAGTGGCCAGGTGTTAAGCAATTTCTACATATTCGCTTTGAATTTAAAAAATCTTTCTTTGCAGCAGATGCTAACGAAGCAAACTTGAAACATTTGAAAAGAAGATGACGCTTATTGCAGCAGGGGCAGTTGGAGTCGTTGCTTGTAGAAACAGCGTTTGCATACCGTCGAAAATTGCTTTTACCGTTATTATTTAGTGAGGATTTTGATGACAAACGAACTGCATTAGGACTTGAATCGGCCTGATCAGAAAGTGTTTCTAATGTTCGAAATGTTGCTTCTAGGAATTTGAATAAATCTCCTATTGGAGGAATTTCCGTTGACGCCTTTAGAGATTGCTCCCATTCCTTGCGTATTTGTAAGTCCAGCTTATTCACAGTCATATATATAAGCATAGCATGTTCACCTTCAGTATTTACTTCTAAGCTGCGTAGAAGCGCTATACTAGTGCGGGTTGTATCTAAAATTAACTGAATGCTTTTGGCGGAGCCATCAGAAACAGGTATCGAAAATAACTTTTTAAAAATAGTATCAACTATTTTCCTTTTATTGTGATATCTATTTTGCAATGCTGTCCAAGCTAAAGTGTAGCTAGCGTCCGTTGCTGGATATTCATTCACGATATCCAGTGGAGTTTCCTTGCAAGAGGTTTTCAAAAAACAAAATTTTTGGACATCAGACAGGCTGGGATTATTATGCACTAGTGAAATAAACATATCTTGGTATGACATCCAGGCTAAATAATCTCCACTAAAGATTGGCAAGTCAATTTTCGATAGCCGTGCCTGAACCGAAAATGTTTCATTTCTTGAATGACCAGAACCAGCAAACGTGCTGGATTGAATTCCAGGCGAACGAAGATCACAAGATTCCATGAAATCAAGCAACAGACCCTTAAGGGTAAAAAATTCCTTCTGAAACTGGTAATAAACATCTTCTTCGAAATACGGAATATTTTCTGTATTAATGGTATTTTCATGGACTATGGAACATAAATGACTATTACCTTCTTTAAATTTTGCAAAATTCGCTTCTATTTCGTCTAAAACCGATTGTGCAAATCCATGCGTTTTATTCGTTTGCAAATCATAAAGCTTAGCGGTTTTCTTCAGGTTCCGTAACAAATCTCTTTGGTTCTCGATATGTTGGTGTAATTCCGCCATTTTATTGGTTTTCCAGTCTTCAAATTTATTTTATTGAACTTCCACTAGGCACGCTTCAATTTATGCATCAATTCCCGGGTTTCGGCACCAACTTTATGTATGAGAATTTAACTTTATGCTAAGTTAAATTGATGGTTTCGGTTAATTTAGGATTAATAAATTAACCGCTTTTTGTAACTGCAATTTTATTTCAGTTTATGTATTACCGTAAATTAAAATTATTACACGGATTACTTTATTAAGTCTTAAGTATGTATGATCGCAGCGAGGCAGTAAAGACAAGTGAAGTCAGTAAAAATATTTTAAGTATAATAATAAAATCTAAAAAGAATATGTAACAGTGCTTATAACTAATGAGAGTTTATACATATTAAATAATACCGTAAGTAAGTATATACATATGTATGTATGCGCGTATATGAATTTGCATGTAATAGGCAATTGCATGCATAAAAAAACCAGTATTTTGTTTCAATACATTTTCTCTGAGCATAAGTAATTTACTCTCGTTTATGTCTTATGCATCGAATAAAACGGCATTCATATGTTATAATATAGTGATGTGTGAATAAATAGCAGTAGGCAATAATACTACCTTAAATAATTCATTAACAGGAGTAGTTATAATAAAAAAATATATTAAAATAAATATATGAATATTACTTTCATATGAAACTTTGAATTTAAAAGCACTAAGTTATTGACAGTGCTCTTTTCAATTCCTTTAAAATTGTTTTCATTTGAAAGAGTTTATGAAAAAATACATATTTTTATGAGAAGCGGTTCAAGCTTATCAATAAATATATGAATATTACTTTCTTTTGAAATGTTTAAGAAAGTGACTGTAGCTCCGGAAATATTAATTTCATTGCGAAATTATAAAAACCTCCACTAAGTTATCAATAATGCACTTTTCAATTCCTTCAAAATGTTTTTGATTTGAAAGAATGTTTGGATAAATACATTTTTGTATGAGGAATGGTTCAAGTTTATCAGTAAATATATGAATTTTACTTCTTTATGAAATGTTTAAGAAAGTGACTGTATCTCCGGAAATATTAATTTCATTACGAAATTATAAAAATCTCCACAAAATTATCAATCGATCGCTCTTCATTCTTTTAAAACTGTTTGGATTTGAAAGAATTTATTAAAACATACATTTTTTAATGAGAAGTGGCTTAAGTTTATCAATAAATAAATAAAAATTACTTCTTTATAAAATGTTTAAGAAAGTTACTGGTAAAAACCCCCACTAAGTTGTCAATAATGCGCTTTTCAATTCGTTCAAATTATTTTTGATTTGAAAGAATGTTTGGAAAAATACATTTTTGTATGAGGAATTGTTCAAGTAGTTCAGTAAATATATGAATATTACTTGTATATGAAATGTTTAAAAAAGTAACTGTAGCTCCGGAAATATTAATTTTGTTGCGAAATTATAAAAATCAGCACCAAGTTACCGATAGTGCTCTTTTCAATTCTTTTAAAACTCTTTTGATTTGAAAGATTTTATGAAAACATACATTTTTAAATGAGAAGTGGTTTAAGTTTATCAATAAATTAATAAAAATTACTTCCTTTTGAAATGTTTAAGAAAGTGACTGGATTTCCGGAAATATTAATTTCATTGCGAAATTATAAATACCTCCACTAAGTTGTTAATAATGCGCTTTTCAATTCGTTCAAATTTTTTTTGATTTTAAAGAATGTTTGGAAAAATACATTTTTGTATGAGGAATGGTTCAAGTTTATCAGTAAATATATGAATATTACTTCTTTATGAAATATTTAAGAAAGTGACTGTATCTAGGGAAATATTAATTTCATTGCGAAATTATAAAAAACTTCACTAAGTTAGCAACAGTGCTCTTTTGAATTCTTTCAAAATTATTTTAATTTCAAAGAATTTTTAAAAAAATACATATTTGGAAAATTACATTTTTGCATGAGGAACGATCAGAAATTGTAGCTTTATTATATAAATAAATTAGACTGTGACTTTTTCCAAAAATTTCAAGAAAGTTTGTACAAATTTTATAATGGATAATTAAAAATCGCGGCTTTCATCTTTACAAAAATTACACCCGGTCTTATTAAAAAATTTTCAAGAAAGAGTATACAAAATTTTTCATGCAATATTAGAAATCTCGGTATTACTGTATATAAAAATTACACCCGTGACTTATTCAAACATTTTGAAGAAAATGTATCAAAAATTGGTCATGTAAAATTACAAATTTCAGCATTAATATATAAAAAAAAAATGCACATGTTTTAATCAAAAAATTTCAAGAAAAATTATAAAAATTTTTTTTGGAAAATTAGAAATTTCGGCTTTTAGATATATAAAAATAACACTCTTGTCTTATTTTAAAATTTTAAAGAAAAAGTGTACAAAATTTTTCATGCAAAATTAGAAATCTCAGCTTTTGAATTTGTAAAAATTACACCCATGTCTTATTCAAAAATGTTCAAGAAAAAGTATAGAACATTTTTTCATGCAAAATTAGAAATCTCGGGTTTTATATTTATAAAAATTACACCCGTAACTGATTCAAACATTTTGAAGAAAAAGTGTTAAAAATTAGAAGTTTCAGCTTTAATATATAAACAAAATACACATGTTTTATTCCAAAAATTTCAAGAAAAATTATAAAAATTTTTTATGGAAAATTAGAAATCTCGACTTTCATATTTATTAAAATTACACCCATGTGTTATTCAAAAATTTTCAAGAAAAAGTGTACAAAATTGGTGATGCAAAATTAGAAATCTCGGTTTTTATATTCATAAAAATTATACCCGTGACTTATTCAAACATTTTGAAGAAAAAGTGCTAAAATATGGTCATGCAAAATTAAAAATCTTCGCTTTCCAAAAATTTCAAGAAAAATTATAAGTTATGAATGCGCTTCTCAATTCGTTCAAAGTTTTTTTGATTTGAAAGAATGTTTGGAAAAATACATTTTTGTATGAGGAATGGTTCAAGTTTATTAGTAAATATATGAATATTACTTCTATATGAAATGTTTAAAAAATTAACTGTAGCTCGGGAAATATTAATTTTATTGCGAAAAAGTGTACAAAATTGGTGATGCAATATTAGAAATCTCGGCTTTAATGTATATAAAAACTACACCCGTGACTTATTCAAACATTTTGAAGAAAACGTATTAAAAATTGGTCATGCAAAGTTAGAAATTTCAGCATTAATATATAAATAAAATGCACATGTCTTAATCAAAAAAATTTCTAGAAAAATGATAAATATTTTTTTTGTAAAATTAAAAATTTTGGCTTTAATATATAAATAAATTACACATGTGACTTATTCATAAAATTTCAAGAAAAATTATAAACAGTTTTTATGCAAAATTATAAATCTCGGTTTTTATATTCATAAAAATTACACCCGTGACTTATTCAAACATTTTGAAGAAAAAGTGTTAAAATATGGTCATGCAAAATTAAAAATTTTGGCTTTCCAAAAATTTCAAGAAAATTTATAAGTTATAAATAATGCGCTTCTCAATTCGTTCAAAATTTGTTTGATTTGAAAGAATGTTTGGAAAAATACATTTTTGTATGAGGAATGGTTCAAGTTTATCAGTAAATATATGAATATTACTTCTTTATGAAATATATAAGAAAGTGACTGTATCTACGGAAATATTTATTTCATTGCGAAATTATAAAAAGCTTCACTAAGTTAGCAACAGCGCTCTTTTGAATTCTTTCAAAATTATTTTAATTTGAAAGAATTTTTAAAAAATATATTTTGGAAAAAAAAATGTTTGCATGAGGAACAATCAGAAATTGCAGCTTTATTATATAAATAAATTAGACCCGTGACTTTTTCCAAAAATTTCAAGAAAGACTATACAAATTTTTTATGCAAAAAAAGAAATCTCAGC
The DNA here is from genome assembly GCA_932526305.1 of Epicampocera succincta. Taxonomy (NCBI): domain Eukaryota; kingdom Metazoa; phylum Arthropoda; class Insecta; order Diptera; family Tachinidae; genus Epicampocera; species Epicampocera succincta. The sequence goes on from OW052037.1 coordinate 27,752,781, forward strand.
ATTTGAATTTGTAAAAATTACACCCATGTCGTTTTCGAAAATTTTCAAGAAAAAGTATAGAACTTTTTTTCAGGCAAAATTAGAAATCTCGAGCTTCCATGTGTTATTAAAAAATTTTCAAGAAAAAGTGCACAAAATTGGTGATTCAAAATTAGAAATCTCGGCTTTTATATTCATAAAAATTACACCCGTGACTTATTCAAACATTTCGAAGAAAAAGTGTTAAAATATGGTCATGCAAAATTAAAAATTTTGGCTTTCCAAAAATTTCAAGAAAAATTATAAGTTATCCATAATGCGCTTCTCAATTCTTTCAAAATTTGTTTGATTTGAAAGAATGTTTGGAAAAATACATTTTTGTATGAGGAATGGTTCAAGTTTATCAGTAAATATATGAATATTACTTCTATATGAAATATTTAAAAAAGTTACTGTAGCTCCGGAAATATTAATTTTATTGCGAAATTATAAAAATCTGCACCAAGTTACCGATAGTGCTCTTTTCAATTCTTTTAAAACTCTTTTGATTTGAAAGAATTTATGAAAACATAAATTTTTAAATGAGAAGTGGTTTAAGTTTATCAATAAATTAATAAAAATTACTTCCTTTTGAAATGTTTAAGAAAGTGACTGTAGCTCCGGAAATTTAATTTCTTTGCGAAATTAAAAAATTGAATTGAATATTACTTCCTTTTGAAATGTTTAAGAAAGTGACTGTATCTACGGAAATATTAACTTCATTGTGAAATTATAGAAATATTCAGTAAGTTATCGATAGTGCTCTTTTTAATTCTTTCGAAGTTGTTTTGATTTAAAATTATAAAAATCTTTACTAAGTCATCAAGAGTACCTATTTTCAAATCCTTCAAAATTTGTTTCATTTTAAAGAATTTTTGGAAAAATACATTTTTGTATGAGGAATGGTTCAAGTTTATCAGTGCATATATGAATATTACTTCTTTATGAAATGTTTCAGAAAGCGACTGTATCTACGGATATATTAATTTCATTGCGAAATTATAAAAAGCTTCACTAAGTTAGCAACAGTGCTGTTTTGAATTTTTTCAAAACTATTTTAATATGAAAGAGTTTTTAAAAAAATACATATTTGGAAAAATACATTTTTGCATGAGGAAAAATTAGAAATTGCAGCTTTATTATATAAATAAATTAGACCCGTGACTTTTTCCGAAAATTTCAAATTTTTTATGGAAAATTAGAAATCTCGGCTTTTATATTTACAAAAATTACACCCGGTCTTGTTCAAAAATTTTCAAGAAAGAGTAAACAAAATTTTTCATGCAATATTAGAAATCTCGGCTTTAATATATATAAAAATTACACCCGTGACTTATTCAAACATTTTGAAGAAAACTTATCAAAAATTGGTCATGCAAAATTAGAAATTTCAGCATTAATATATATATAAAATGCACATGGCTTAATCAAAAAATTTCGAGAAAAATTATAATTTTTTTTTTTTGGAAAATTAGAAATTTTGGCTTTAATATATAAATAAATTGAACCTGTTACTTATTCATAAAATTTCAAGGAAAATTATAAGTTATCAATAATGCGCTTCTCAATTCGTTCAATTTTTTTTTTTGGTTTTAAAAAATGTTTGGAAAAATACATTTTTGTATTAGGAATGGTTCAAATTTATCAGTAAATATATGAATATTACTTCTACATGATATGTTTAATAAAGTAAATGTAGCTTCGGAAATATTAATTTTATTGCGAAATTATAAAAATCTTCACTAAGTTATCAATAGTGCTCTTTTCAATTCTTTCAAAATTGTTTTGATTTTCAAAAATGTTTGGAAAAATACATTTTTGTATGAGGAATGGTTCAAGCTTATCAGTAAATATGTGAATATAACTTACTTTTGAAATGTTTAAGAAAGTGCCTGTAGCTCCGGAAATATTAATTTCATTGCGAAATTATAAAAACCTCCACTAGTTATCAATAATGCGCTTTTCAATTCGTTCAAAATTTTTTTGATTTGAAAGAATGTTTGGAAAAATACATTTTTGTATGAGGAATGGTTCAAGTTTATCAACAAATTACCGATAGTGCTGTTTTCAATTGTTTTAAAACTCTTTTGATTTGAAAGATTTTATGAAAACATACATTTTTAAATGAGAATTAGCTTAAGTTTATCAATAAATTAATAAAAATTACTTCCTTTTGAAATATTTAAGAAAGTAACTGTAGCTCCGAAGATTTAATTTCATTGCGAAATTATAAAAACCTCCACTAAGTTGCCAATAATGCGCTTTTCAATTCGTTCAAATTATTTTTGATTTGAAAGAATGTTTGGAAAAATACATTTTTGTATGAGGAATGGTTCAAGTAGTTCAGTAAATATATGAATGTTACTTGTATATGAAATGTTTAAAAAAGTAACTGTAGCTCCGGAAATATTAATTTTATTGCGAAATTATAAAAACCTGCTCCAAGTTACCGATAGTGCTCTTTGCAATTCTCTTAAAACTGTTTTGATTTGAAAGAATTTATGAAAACATACATTTTTAAATGAGAAGTAGCTTAAGTTTATCAATAAATTAATAAAAATTACTTCCTTATGAAATGTTTAAGAAAGTGACTGTATCTCCGGAAATATTAATTTCATTGCGAAATTATTAAAATCTTCACCAAGTTATCGATAGTGCTCTTTTCAATTCTTTTTAAATTGTTTGATTTGAAAGAATTTTTAAAAAAATACATATTTGGAAAAAAAAAATTTTGCATGAGGAACAATATAAAATTGCAGCTTTATTATATAAATAAATTAGACCCGTGACTTTTTCCAAAAATTTCAAGAAAGATTATACAAATTTTTTATACAAAATTAGAAATCTCGGCTTTTGAATTTGTAAAAATTACACCCATGTCATGTTCAAGAATTAATTATATTTAATTTTTTTATGGAAAATTAGAAATCTCGACTTTCCATGTGTTATTCAAAAATTTTCAAGAAAAAGTGTACAAAATTGGAATTTTAAGAAGTGGCAATATTAATTTCATTGCGAAATTATAAAAACTTCCACTAAGTTATCAATAATGCGCTTTTCAATTCGTTAAAATTTTTTTTGATTTTAAAGAATGTTTGGAAAAATACATTTTTGTATGAGGAATGGTTCAAGTTTATCAGTGAATATTAATTTCATTGCGAAATTATAAAAATCTGCAACAAGTTACCGCTAGTGCTGTTTTCAATTGTTTTAAAACTCTTTTGATTTGAAAGATTTTATGAAAACATACATTTTTAAATGAGAAGTGGTTTAAGTTTATCAATAAATTAATAAAAATTACTTCCTTTTGAAATGTTTAAGAAAGTGACTGGATTTCCGGATATATTAATTTCATTGCGAAATTATAAAAACCTCCACTAAGTTGTCAATAATGCGCTTTTCAATTCGTTCAAATTATTTTTGATTTGAAAGAATGTTTGGAAAAATACATTTTTGTATGAGGAATGGTTCAAGTTCATCAGTAAATATATGAATATTACTTCTTTATGAAATGTTTAAGAAAGTGACTGTATCTACGGAAATATTTATTTCATTGCGAAATTATAAAAAGCTTCACTAATTTAGCAACAGCGCTCTTTTGAATTCTTTCAAAATTATTTTAGTTTGAAAGAATTTTTAAAAAATACATATTTGGAAAAAAAAATGTTTGCATGAGGAACAATCAAAAATTGCAGCTTTATTATATAAATAAATTAGACCCGTGACTTTTTCCAAAAATTTCAAGAAAAATTATACAAATTTTTTATGCAAAATAAGATCTCAGCTTTTGAATTTGTAAAAATTACACCCATGTCGTTTTCGAAAATTTTCAAGAAAAAGTATAAAACATTTTTTCAGGCAAAATTAGAAATCTCGAGTTTTATATATACAAAAATTACAACCGTAACTGATACAAACATTTTAAAGAAAAAGTGTTAAAAAATAGAAATTTAAGCTGTAATATATAAACAAAATACACCTGTTACTTATTCATAAAATTTCAAGAAATATTATAACATTTTTTTCTGGAAAATTAGAAATCTCGACTTTCCATGTGTTATTCAAAAGCTTTCAAGAAAAAGTGTACAAAATTGGTGATGCAAATTTAGAAATCTCGGCTTTTATATTCATTAAAAATACACCCGTGGCTTATTCAAAGATTTTGAAGAAAAAGTGTTAAAATATGGTCATGCAAAATTAAAAATTTTGGCTTTCCAAAAATTTCAAGAAAAATTATGTTATAAATAATGCGCTTCTCATTCGTTCAAAATTTGTTTGATTTGAAAGAATATTTTTAAAAATACATTTTTGTATGAGGAATGGTTCAAGTTTATCAGTAAATATATGAATATTACTTCTATATGAAATGTTTAAAAAAGTAACTGTAGCTCCGGAAATATTAATTTTGTTGCGAAATTATAAAAATCAGCACCAAGTTACCGATAGTGCTCTTTTTAATTCTTTTAAAACTCTTTTGATTTGAAAGATTTTATGAAAACATACATTTTTAAATGAGAAGTGGTTTAAGTTTATCAATAAATTAATAAAAATTACTTCCTTTTGAAATGTTAAAGAAAGTAACTGTAGCTCCGAAAATTTAGTTTCATTGCGAAATTATAAAAACCTCCACTAAGTTATCAATAATGCGCTTTTCAATTCGTTCAAATTTTTTTTGATTTTAAAGAATGTTTGGAAAAATACATTTTTGTATGAGGAATGCTTCAAGTTTATCAGTAAATATATGAATATTACTTCTTTATGAAATGTTTAAGAAAGTGACTGTATCTACGGAAATATTAATTTCATTGCGAAACTATAAAAAGCTTGATTAAGTTAGCAGCAGTGCTTTTTTGAATTCTTTCAAAATTATTTTAATTTGAAAGAAAAATAAATTTTTTATTAGGAACAATGATAAATTGCAGCTTTATTATATAAATAAATTAGACTTGTGACTTTGTCCAAAAATTTCAAGAAAGATTATACAAATTTTTTATGCAAAATTAGAAATCTCAGCTTTTGAATTTGTAAAAATTACACCCATGTTGTTTTCGAAAATTTTGAAGAAACAGTATAGAACATTTTTTCAGGCAAAATTAGAAATCTCGAGTTTTATATATATAAAAATTACAACCGTAACTGATTCAAACATTTTGAAGAAAAAGTGTTATAAAATAGCAATTTCAGCTTTAATATATAAACAAAATACACCTGTTACTTATTTATAAAATTTCAAGAAAAATCATAACATTTTTTTATGGAAAACTCGAAATCTCGACTTTCCATGTGTTATTCAAAAGCTTTCAAGAAAAAGTGTACAAAATTGGTGATGCAAAATTAGAAATCTCGGCTTTTATATTCATAAAAATTACACCCGTGACTTATTCAAACATTTTGAAGAAAAAGTGTTAAAAATTAGAAATTTCAGCTTTAATATATAAACAAAATACACCTGTTACTTATTCAAAAAATTTCAAGAAAAATTATAGCATTTTTTTTGGAAAATTAGAAATCTCCACTTTCATATTTATTAAAATTACATCCATGTGTTATGCAAAAATTTTCAAGAAAAAGTGTACAAAATTGGTGATGCAAAATTAGAAATCTCGACTTTTATATGCATTAAAATTACACCTGTGACTTATTCAAACATTTTGAAGAAAACGTATCAAAAATTGGTCACGCAAAATTAGAAATTTCAGCATTAATATATAAATAAAATGCACATGTCTTAATCAAAAAATTTCGAGAAAATTTATAAATTTTTTTTTTTTTGGAAAATTAGAGATTTTGGCTTAAATTTATAAATAAATTACACCTGTGACTTATTCATAAAATTGCAAGAAAAATTATAAATATTTTTTATGGCAAATTAGAAATCTCGGCTTTTATATTTATAAAAATAACACCCGTGAGTTATTCAAACATTTTGAAGAAAAAGTGTTAAAATATGGTCATGCAAAATTTAAAATTTTGGCTTTCCAAAAATTTCAAGAAAAATTATAAGTTATAAATAGTGCGCTTCTCATTCGTTAAAAATTTGTTTGATTTGAAGGAATGTTTGGAAAAATAAATTTTTGTATGAGGAATGGTTCAAGTTTATCAGTAAATATATGAATATTACTTCTATATGAAATGTTTAAAAAAGTAACTGTAGCTCCGGAAATATTAATTTTGTTGCGAAATTATAAAAATCAGCACCAAGTTACCGATAGTGCTCTTTTCAATTCTTTTAAAACTCTTTTGATTTGAAAGATTTTATGAAAACATACATTTTTAAATGAGAAGTGGTTTAAGTTTATCAATAAATTAATAAAAATTACTTCCTTTTGAAATGTTTAAGAAAGTGACTGTATTTCCGGAAATATTAATTTCATTGCGAAATAATAAAAACCTCCACTAAGTTGTTAATAATGCGCTTTTCAATTCGTTCAAATTTTTTTTGATTTGAAAGAATGTTTGGAAAAATACATTTTTGTATGAGGAATGGTTCAAGTTTATCAGTAAATATATGAATATTACTTCTTTATGAAATGTTTAAGAAAGTGACTGTATCTACGGAAATATTAATTTCATTGCGGAACTATAAAAAGCTTGATTAAGTTAGCAACAGTGCTTTTTTGAATTCTTTCAAAATTATTTTAATTTGAAAGAAAAATAAATTTTTTATTAGGAACAATGATAAATTGCAGCTTTATTATATAAATAAATTAGACTTGTGACTTTGTCCAAAAATTTCAAGAAAGATTATAAAAATTTTTATGCAAAATTAGAAATCTCAGCTTTTGAATTTATAAAAATTACACCCATGTTGTTTTCGAAAATTTTGAAGAAAAAGTATAGAACATTTTTTCAGGCAAAATTAGGAATCTCGAGTTTTATATATATAAAAATTACAACCGTAACTGATTCAAACATTTTGAAGAAAAAGTGTTAAAAAATAGAAATTTCAGCTTTAATATATAAACAAAATACACCTGTTACTTATTCATAAAATTTCAAGAAAAATTATAACTTTTTTTTATGGAAAATTAGAAGTCTCGACTTTCCATGTATTATTCAAAAGCTTTCAAGAAAAAGTGTACAAAACTGGTGATGCAAAATTAGAAATCTCGGCTTTTGAATTTGTAAAAATTACACCCATGTCTTATTCAAAAATGTTCAAGAAAAAGTATAGAACATTTTTTCATGCAAAATTAGAAATCTCGGGTTTTATATTTATAAAAATTACACCCGTAACTGATTCAAACATTTTGAAGAAAAAGTGTTAAAAATTAGAAATTTCAGCTTTAATATATAAACAAAATACACATGTTTTATTCCAAAAATTTCAAGAAAAATTATAAAATTTTTTTATGGAAAATTAGAAATCTCGACTTTCATATTTATTAAAATTACACCCATGTGTTATTCAAAAATTTTCAAGAAAAAGTGTACAAAATTGGTGATGCAAAATTAGAAATCTCGGTTTTTATATTCATAAAAATTATACCCTTGACTTATTCAAACATTTTGAAGAAAAAGTGCTAAAATATGGTCATGCAAAATTAAAAATCTTGGCTTTCCAAAAATTTCAAGAAAAATTTTAAAGTTTTTTTGATTTGAAAGAATGTTTGGAAAAATACATTTTTGTATGAGGAATGGTTCAAGTTTATCAGTAAATATATGAATATTACTTCTATATGAAATGTTTAAAAAATTAACTATAGCTCGGGAACTATTAATTTTATTGCGAAAAAGTGTACACAATTGGTGATGCAATATTAGAAATCTCGGCTTTAATGTATATAAAAATTACACTCGTGACTTATTCAAACATTTTGAAGAAAACGTATCAAAAATTGGTCATGCATAGTTAGAAATTTCAGCATTAATATATAAATAAAATGCACATGTCTTAATCAAAAAATTTCAAGAAAAATGATGAAATTTTTTTTTGGAAAATTAAAAATTTAGGCTTTAATATATAAATAAACTACACAAGTGACTTATTCATAAAATTTCAAGAAAAATTATAAACAGTTTTTATGCAAAATTAGAAATCTCGGTTTTTATATTCATAAAAATTCCACCCGTGACTTATTCAAAAATTTTGAAGAAAAAGTGTTAAAATATGGTCATGCAAAATTAAAAATTTTGGCTTTCCAAAAATTTCAAGAAAATTTATAAGTTATCAATAATGCGCTTCTCAATTCGTTCAAAATTTTTTTGAATTGAAAGAATGTTTGGAAAAATACATTTTTGTATGAGGAATGGTTCAAGTTTATCAGTAAATATATGAATATAACTTCTATATGAAATGTTTAAAAAAGTAGATGTAGCTCCGGAAATATTAATGTTATTGCGAAAGTATAAAATCTGCACCAAGTTACCGATAGTGCTCTTTTCAATTGTTTTAAAACTCTTTTGATTTGAAAGATTTTATGAAAACATACATTTTTAAATGAGAAGTGGTTTAAGTTTATTAATAAATTAATAAAAAATACTTCCTTTTGAAATGTTTAAAAAAGTAACTGTAGCTCCGGAAATTTAATTTCATTGCGAAATTATAAAATTCATTCAAATTTTTTTTGATTTTAAAGAATGTTTGGAAAAATACATTTTTGTATAAGGAATGGTTCAAGTTTATCAGTAAATATATGAATAATACTTCTTTTTGAAATGTTTAAGAAAGTGACTGTATCTACGGAAATATTAATTTCATTGCGAAATTTTAAAAAGCTTCACTAAGTTAGCAACAGTGCTCTTTTGAATTCTTTCAAAATTATTTTAATTTAAAAGAATTTTTAAAAAAATACATATTTGGAAATATACATTTTTGCATGAGGAAAAATTAGAAATTACAGCTTTATAATTTATTATATGAATGTTTGAAAAGACAATTTTTGTATGAGGAGTAGTTCAAATAAAAAAAATATATTAAAATAAATATATGAATATTACTTTCATATGAAACTTTGAATTGAAAAGCACTAAGTTAATAACAGTGCTCTTTTCAATTCCTTTAAAATTGTTTTCATTTGAAAGAGTTTATGAAAAAATACATATTTTTTATGAGAAGCGGTTCAAGCTTATCAATATATATATGAATATTACTTTCTTTTGAAATGTTTAAGAAGTGACTGTAGCTCCGGAAATATTAATTTCTTTGCGAAATTATAAAAACCTACACTAAGTTATCAATAATGCACTTTTCAATTCCTTCAAAATGTTTTTGATTTGAAAGAATGTTTGGAAAAATACATTCTTGTATGAGGAATGGTTCAAGTTTATCAGTAAATATATGAATTTTACTTCTTTATGAAATGTTTAAGAAAGTGACTGTATCTCCGGAAATATTAATTTCATTGCGAAATTATAAAAAGCTTCACTAAGTTAGCAACAGCGCTATTTTGAATTCTTTCAAAATTATTTTAATTTGAAAGAATTTTTAAAAAAATACATATTTGGAAAAAAAATTTTTGCATGAGGAACAATCAGAAATTGCAGCTTTATTATATAAATAAATTAGACCCGTGACTTTTTCCAAAAATTTCAAGAAAGATTATACAAATTTTTTATGGAAAAATTTTAAATAAAAAGTGTACAAAAGTTTTCATACAAAATTAGAAATCTCGGCTTTTGAATTTGTAAAAATTACACCCATGTCGTTTTCAATACTTTTCAAGAAAAATTATAACATTTTTTTATGGAAAATTAGAAATCTCGACTTTCATATTTATTCAAATTACACCCATGTGTTATTCAAAAATTTTCAAGAAAAAGTGTACAAAATTGTTGATGCAAAATTAAAAATCTCGGCTTTTATATTCATAAAAATTACACATGTGACTTATTCAAACATTTTGAAGAAAAAGTGTTAAAATATGGTCATGCAAAATTAAAAATTTTGGCTTTCCAAAACTTTCAAGAAAATTTATAAGTTATCAATAATGCGCTTCTCAATTCGTTCAAAATTTTTTTGAATTGAAAGAATGTTTGGAGAAATACGTTTTTGTATGAGGAATGGTTCAAGTTTATCAGTAAATATATGAATATTACTTCTATATGAAATCTTTAAAAAAGTAACTTTAGCTCCGGAAATATTAATTTCATTGCGAAATTATAAAAATCTGCAACAAGTTACCGATAGTGCTGTTTTCAATTGTTTTAAAACTCTTTTGATTTGAAAGATTTTATGAAAACATACATTTTTAAATGAGAAGTGGTTTAAGTTTATTAATAAATTAATAATAATTACTTTTTATGAAATGTTTAAGAAAGTGACTGTAGCTCCGGAAATATTAATTTCATTGCGAAATTATAAAAACCTACACTAAGTTATCAATAATGCACTTTTCAATTCCTTATTATTTACATTTAATAATACATTTTTGTATGAGGAATAGTTCAAGTTTATCAGTAAATATATGAATTTTACTTCTTTATGAAATGTTTAAGAAAGTGACTGTATCGCCGGAAATATTAATTTCATTGCGAAATTATAAAAATCTTCACTAAGTTAGCAACAGCGCTCTTTTGAATATTTTCAAAATTATTTTAATTTGAAAGAATTTTTAAAAAAATACATATTTGGAAAAAAAATTTTTGCATGAGGAACAATCAGAAATTGCAGCTTTATTATATAAATAAATTAGACCCGTGACTTTTTCCAAAAATTTCAAGAAAGATTATACAAATTTTTTATGAAAAAATTTTAAAGAAAAAGTGTACAAAAGTTTTCATACAATATTAGAAATCTCGGCTTTTATATTTACAAAAATTACACCCGGTCTTATTCAAACATTTTGAAGAAAACGTATCAAAAGTTGGTCATGCAAAGTTTGAAATTTCAGCATTAGTATATAAATAAAATGCACATGTCTTAATCAAAAAATTTCGAGAAAAATTATAAATTTTTTTTTGGAAAATTAGAGATTTTGGCTTAAATATATAAATAAATTACACCTGTGACTTATTCATAAAATTTCAAGAAAAATTATAAAAATTTTTTATGGCAAATTAGAAATCTCGGCTTTTATATTTATAAAAATAACACTCTTGTCTTATTCAAAAATTTTAAAGAAAAAGTGTACAAAATTTTTTATGCAAAATTAGAAATCTCGGCTTTAGAATTTGTAAAAATTACTACTGTTACCGCCACTCATAAATCGCTAATATGAAATTACTGTTATCGATATGTAGAGAGATGAGCATGTCAAAATGTTAAATTATTCCTTTTAATTTTCCACTCGGTATAATTATGAAACCATATTTAATTGAGACCACATACATATGTATATAAAAACACCTACATAGATTTAAGATATTCATTCGTTCAGGTCATAAGGATTACGAAGCTTCGCTTAGAGTAGCCATACATAAAAGTAAGTATATCAGCAGTTTAGTATGTAAGTTTGTATAATGAATTTATTTATAGTTTTAGGAAATTTAACATATTAAAACGTAAGAATAAAGAATTAAAGTTTTCTAAAATTCTTACACTTGTGTTTAAAATCCACATTGGTTATCTTGATCTTGGGCCGCTTTACCCGCAACTTTAAAATTCTTTTATTGGTACCTCATCGGATCGTTTGAAGGAATCATCTTGGGTGCTAAAACGTAAGTCCTAACAGAATCCAACCTTCCACTCCCTCACAGGGTCAACCACTAAGTCATCAACGACCAACTCAGTTAAGTCCTGCACTGAACAACTGTCACATTTGCAACAAGTTCACAGAAAATGAAATTTTTATAAAATGCAGCAAGTGCCATCTTAATTTTCATTTACCTTGTGTCAATCTCAGCAGCAATCAAGACCAACCTACGTGGAGTTGCCAAAACTGAACGGTACAACATCAAATCACAATCGATTCTTTCTCTTCCATTCGTAGTGGCTCTTCGGCCGCTTCCGCTTCCGTCGACAAGCTCTTGAGCTACAACGTCTAGAAGAAGAGACACAACTTGAAAGAGATTTCATTAAAAAGAAATACCAAATTCCCGAACAAGCAGTAGATGACTTCGAGGACGCACAATCAGCTGCAGATCTGTACATGAGTGGTTAGATAATCAAATCCAACCCCCTACTTCGGCTATTGAAACCGCACACCAAAATATAGTTTCCGCAGCTCGTCAGTTTGAAACGCCACCTTACACATTTGTACCATTAAAATTACACCCATGTGTTATTAAAAAATTTTCAAGAAAGAGTGTACAAAATTGGTGATGCAAAATTAGAAATCTCGGCTTTTATATTCATAAAAATTACAACCGTGACTTATTCAAACATTTTGAAGAAAAAGTGTTAAAATATGGTCATGCAAAATTAAAAATTTTGGCTTTCCAAAAATTTCAAGAAAAATTATAAGTTATCCATAATGCGCTCTCAATCTCAATTCGTTCAAAATTTGTTTGATTTGAAATACTGTTTGGAAAAATACATTTTTGTATGAGGAATGGTTCAAGTTTATCAGTAAATATATGAATATTACTTCTATATGAAATATTTCAAAAAGTTACTGTAGCTCCGGAAATATTAATTTTTTATAAATGCGAAATTATAAAAATCTGCACAAGTTACCGAAAGTGCTCTTTTCAATTCTTTTAAAACTCTTTTCATTTGAAAAATTTTATGAAAACATACATTTTTAAATGAGAAGTGGTTTAAGTTTATCAATAAATTAATAAAAATTACTTCCTTTTGAAATGTTTAAGAAAGTGACTGTATCTACGGAAATATTAACTTCATTGTGAAATTATAGAAATATTCAGTAAGTTATCGATAGTGCTCTTTTTAATTCTTTCGAAGTTGTTTTGATTTAAAATTATAAAAATCTTTACTAAGTTGTCAAGAGTACCTATTTTCAAATCCTTCAAAATTTGTTTCATTTTAAAGAATTTTTGGAAAAATACATTTTTGTATGAGGAATGGTTCAAGTTTATCAGTGCATATATGAATATTACTTCTTTATGAAATGTTTCAGAAAGCGACTGTATCTACGGATATATTAATTTCATTGCGAAATTATAAAAAGCTTCACTAAGTTAGCAACAGTGCTGTTTTGAATTCTTTCAAAACTATTTTAATTTGAAAGAGTTTTTAAACAATACATATTTGGAAAAATACATTTTTGCATGAGGAAAAATTAGAAATTGCAGCTTTATTATATAAATAAATTAGACCCGTGACTTTTTCCAAAAATTTCAAATTTTTTATGGAAAATTAGAAATCTCGGCTTTTATATTTACAAAAATTACACCCGGTCTTGTTCAAAAATTTCCAAGAAAGAGTAAAGAAAATTTTTCATGCAATATTAGAAATCTCGGCTTTAATATATATAAAAATTACACCCGTGATTTATTGAATGAAACTGAACGTGAAGAAAACTTATCAAAAATTGGTTATGCAAAATTAGAAATTTCAGCATTAATATATAAATAAAATGCACATGTCTTAATCAAAAAATTTCGAGAAAAATTATAAATTTTTTTTTTTTGAAAATTAGAAATTTTGGCTTTAATATATAAATAAATTACACATGTTACTTTTAAGTTAAGAAAAATTATAACTTATCAATAATGCGCTTCTCAATTCGTTCAATTTTTTTTTTTTTGGTTTTAAAAAATGTTTGGAAAAATACATTTTTGTATTAGGAATGGTTCAAATTTATCAGTAAATATATGAATATTACTTCTACATGATATGTTTAATAAAGTAAATGTAGCTTCGGAAATATTAATTTCATTGCGAAGTTATAAAAATCTTCACTAAGTTATCAATAGTGCTCTTTTCAATTCTTTCAAAATTGTTTTGATTTTCAAGAATGTTTGGAAAAATACATTTTTGTATGAGGAATGGTTTAAGTTTATCAGTAAATATGTGAATATAACTTACTTTTGAAATGTTTAAGAAAGTGCCTGTAGCTCTGGAAATATTAATTTCATTGCGAAATAATAAAAACCTCCACTAGTTATCAATAATGCGCTTTTCAATTCGTTCAAAATTTTTTTGATTTGAAAGAATGTTTGGAAAAATACATTTTTGTATGAGGAATGGTTCAAGTTTATCAGTAACTATAGGAATATTACTTCCTTTTGAAACGTTTAAGAAAGTGACTGTAAGTCCGGTATTATTCTTTCATTGCGAAATTATAAAAATCTTCACCAAATTATCGATAGTGCTGTTTTCAATTCTTTTTAAATTGTTTTGATATTAAAGAATGTTTGATTTGAAAGAATGTTTGAAAAGACAATTTTTGTATGAAGAGTAAATCAAATAATAAAAAATGTATTAAAATAAATATATGAATATTACTTTCATATGAATTTTTGAATTGAAAGGCACTAAAATATTAACAGTGCTCTTTTTAATTCCTTTAAAATTGTTTTCATTTGAAAGAGTTTTTGAAAAAATACATTTTTTTATGAGAAGCGGTTCAAGCTTATCAATAAATATATGAATATTAGTTCCTTTTGAAATGTTTAAGAAAGTGACTGTAGCTCCAAAATTATTAATTTCATTGTGAAATTATAAAAACCTCCACTAAATTATCAATAATGCGCGTTTCAATTCTTTCAACATTTTTTTGATTTGAAAGAATGTTTGGAAAAATACATTTTTGTATAACGAATGGTTCAAGTTTATCAGTAAATATATGAATTTTACTTCTTTATGAAATATATAAGAAAGTGACTGTATCTACAGAAATATTAATTTCATTGTGAAATTATAAAAAGCTTCACTAAGTTAGCAACAGTGCCCTTTTGAATACTTTCAAAATTATTTTAATTTGAAAGAATTTTTAAAAAAATACATATTTGGAAAAATACATTTTTGCATGAGGAAAAATTAGAAATTGCAGCTTTATTATATAAATAAATTAGACCCGTGACTTTTTTCCAAAAATTTCAAAAAGGTTATACAAATTTTTTATGGAAAATTAGAAATCTTGGCTTTTATATTTATAAAAATAACACTCTTGTCTTATTCAAAAATTTTCAAGAAAGATGATACAAAATTTTTCATGCATGATTAGAAATCTCGGCTTTTGAATTTGTAAAAATTACACTCATGTCGTTTTCAAAAATTTTCATGAAAAAGTATAGAACATTTGTTCATGTAAAATTAGAAATCTCGAGTTTTATGTTTGTAAAAATTACAACCGTAACTGATTCAAACATTTTGAAGAAAAAGTGTTAAAATATAGTCATGCAAAATTAAAAATTTTGGCTTTCCAAAAATTTCAAGAAAAATGATAAGTTATCAATAATGCGCTTCTCAATAAGTTCAAATTTTTTTTGATTTGAAAGAATGTTTGGAAAAATACATTTTTGTATGAGGAATGGTTCAAGTTTATCAGTAAATATATGAATATTACTTCTATATGAAATCTTTAAAAAAGTAACTGTAGCTTGGGAAATATTAATTTTATTGCGAAATTATAAAAATCTGCACCAAGTTACCGATAGTGCTCTTTTCAATTCTTTTAAAACTCTTTTGATTTTAAAGAATGTTTGGAAAAATACAGTTTTGTTTGAGGAATGGTTCAGTTTTATCAGTAAATATATGAATATTTCTTCTTTATGAAATGTTTAAGAAAGTGACTGTATCTACGGAAACATTAATTTCATTGCGAAGTTATAAAAAACTTCATTAAGTTATCAATAGTGCTCTTTTCAATTCTTTCAAAATTGTTTTGATTTTAAAGAATGTTTGGAAAAATACATTTTTGTATGAGGAATGGTTCAAGTAGTTCAGTAAATATATGAATATTACTTCTATATGAAATGTTTAAAAAAGTAACTGTAGCTCCGGAAATATTAATTTTGTTGCGAAATTATAAAAATCAGCACCAAGTTACCGATAGTGCTCTTTTCAATTCTCTTAAAACTCTTTTGATTTGAAAGATTTTATGAAAACATACATTTTTAAATGAGAAGTGGTTTAAGTTTATCAATAAATTAATAAAAATTACTTCCTTATGAAATGTTTAAGAAAGTGACTGTAGCTCCGGAAATATTAATTTCATTGCGAAATTATAAAAACCTCCACTAAGTTATCAATAATGCGCTTTCAATTCGTTAAAAATTTTTTTGATTTGAAAGAATGTTTGGAAAAATACATTTTTGTATGAGGAATGGTTCAAGATTATCAGTAAATATATGAATGTTACTTCTATACGATATATTTGAAAAAGTAAGTGTAGCTCCGGAAATATTTATTTTATTGCGAAATTATAAAAATCTGCACCAAGTTACCGATAGTGCTCTTTTCAATTCTTTTAAAACTCTTTTGATTAGAAAGATTTTATGAAAACATAAATTTTTAAATGAGAAGTGGCTTAAGTTTATCAATAAATTAGAAAAAATTACTTCCTTATGAAATGTTTAAGAAATTAACTGTATCTCCGGAAATATTAATTTCGTTGCGAAATTATAAAAATCTTCACAAAATTATCAATCGATCGCTCTTCATACTTTTAAAACTGTTTTGATTTGAAAGAATGTTTGGAAAAATACAGTTTTGTTTGAGGAATGGTTCAGTTTTATCAGTAAATATATGAATATTTCTTCTTTATGAAATGTTTAAGAAAGTGACTGTATCTACGGAAACATTAATTTCATTGCGAAGTTATAAAAAACTTCATTAAGTTATCAATAGTGCTCTTTTCAATTCTTTCAAAATTGTTTTGATT
The DNA here is from genome assembly GCA_932526305.1 of Epicampocera succincta. Classification (NCBI taxonomy): domain Eukaryota; kingdom Metazoa; phylum Arthropoda; class Insecta; order Diptera; family Tachinidae; genus Epicampocera; species Epicampocera succincta. The sequence continues at coordinate 27,769,469 of OW052037.1, forward strand.
TTAAAGAATGTTTGGAAAAATACATTTTTGTATTAGAAATAGTTCAAGTTTATCAGTAAATATATGAATATTACTTCTTTATGAAATGTTTATGAGAGTGACTGTATCTCCGGAAATATTAACTTCATTACGAAATTCTTTTAAAACTGTTTTGATTTGAAAGAATTTATGAACACATACATTTTTAAATGAGAAGTGGTTTAAGTTTATCAATAAATTAATAAAAATTACTTCCCTATGAAATGTTTAAGAAAGTGACTGTATCTCCGGAAATATTAATTTCATTGCGAAATTATTAAAATTTTTACTAAGTTATCGTTTTAATTCTTTTAAAATTAAGTGATTTGAATGAATGTTTGAAACGACAATTTTTGTATGAAGAGTAGTTCAAATAAAAAAAAATGTATTAAAAGAAATATATGAATATTTCTTTCATATGAATCTTTGAATTAAAAAGCACTTAGTTATAAACAGTGCTCTTTTCAATTCCTTTAAAATTGTTTACATTTGAAAGAGTTTATAAAAAAAATATTTTTAATGAGAAGCGCTTCAAGCTTATCAATAAATATATATGTGCGTATTACTTCCTTTTGAAATGTTTAAGAAAGTGACTGTATCTACAGAAATATTAATTTCATTGTGAAATTATAAAAACCTCCACTAAGTTATCAATAATGCGCTTTTCAATTCGTTCAACATTTTTTTGATTTGAAAGAATGTTTGGAAAAATACATTTTTGTATGAGGAATGGTTCAAGTTTATCAGTAAATATATGAATTTTACTTCTTTATGAAATGTATAAGAAAGTGACTGTATCTCCGGAAATATTAATTTCATTGCGAAATTATTAAAATTTTTACTAAGTTATCGTTTTAATTCTTTTAAAATTAAGTGATTTGAATGAATGTTTGAAACGACAATTTTTGTATGAAGAGTAGTTCAAATAAAAAAAATGTATTAAAAGAAATATATGAATATTTCTTTCATATGAATCTTTGAATTAAAAAGCACTTAGTTATAAACAGTGCTCTTTTCAATTCCTTTAAAATTGTTTACATTTGAAAGAGTTTATAAAAAAAATATTTTTAATGAGAAGCGCTTCAAGCTTATCAATAAATATATATGTGCGTATTACTTCCTTTTGAAATGTTTAAGAAAGTGACTGTATCTACAGAAATATTAATTTCATTGTGAAATTATAAAAACCTCCACTAAGTTATCAATAATGCGCTTTTCAATTCGTTCAACATTTTTTTGATTTGAAAGAATGTTTGGAAAAATACATTTTTGTATGAGGAATGGTTCAAGTTTATCAGTAAATATATGAATTTTACTTCTTTATGAAATGTATAAGAAAGTGACTGTATCTACGGAAATATTAATTTCATTGCGAAATTATAAAAAGCTTCACTAAGTTAGCAACAGTGCTCTTTTGAATTCTTTCAAAGTTATTTTAATTTAAAAGAATTTTTAAAAAAATACATATTTAGAAATATACATTTTTGCATGAGGAACAATCAGAAATTGCAGCTTTATTATATAAATAAATTAGACCCGTGACTTTTTCCAAAAATTTCAAGAAAGATTATACAAATTTTTTATGGAAAAATTTTAAATAAAAAGTGTACAAAAGTTTTCATACAAAATTAGAAATCTCGGCTTTTGAATTTGTAAAAATTACACCCATGTCGTTTTCAATAATTTTCAAGAAAAATTATAACATTTTTTTATGGAAAATTAGAAATCTCGACTTTCATATTTATTCAAATTACACCCATGTGTTATTCAAAAATTTTCAAGAAAAAGTGTACAAAATTGTTGATGCAAAATTAAAAATCTCGGCTTTTATATTCATAAAAATTACACATGTGACTTATTCAAACATTTTGAAGAAAAAGTGTTAAAATATGGTCAAAATTGAAAGAATTTATGAAAACATACATTTTTTAATGAGAAGTGCTTTAAGTTTATCAATAAATAAATAAAAATTACTTCTTTATAAAATGTTTAAGAAAGTAACTGTAGCTCCGAAAATTTAATTTCATTGCGAAATTATAAAAACCTCCACTAAGTTGTCAATAATACGCTTTTCAATTCGTTCAAATTTTTTTTTGATTTTAAAGAATGTTTGGAAAAATACATTTTTGTATGAGGAATGGTTCAAGTTTATCAGTAAATATATGAATATTACTTCTATATGAAATCTTTAAAAAAGTAACTTTAGCTCCGGAAATATTAATTTCATTGCGAAATTATAAAAATCTGCAACAAGTTACCGATAGTGCTGTTTTCAATTGTTTTAAAACTCTTTTGATTTGAAAGATTTTATGAAAACATACATTTTTAAATGAGAAGTGGTTTAAGTTTATTAATAAATTAATAATAATTACTTTTTATGAAATGTTTAAGAAAGTGACTGTAGCTCCGGAAATATTAATTTCATTGCGAAATTATAAAAATCTTCACTAAGTCAGCAACAGCGCTCTTTTGAATATTTTCAAAATTATTTTAATTTGAAAGAATTTTTAAAAAAATACATATTTGGAAAAAAAATTTTTGCATGAGGAGCAATCAGAAATTGCAGCTTTATTATATAAATAAATTAGACCCGTGACTTTTTCCAAAAATTTCAAGAAAGATTATACAAATTTTTTATGAAAAAATTTTAAAGAAAAAGTGTACAAAAGTTTTCATACAATATTAGAAATCTCGGCTTTTATATTTACAAAAATTACACCCGTGACTTATTCAAACATTTTGAAGAAAACGTATTAAAAATTGGTCATGCAAAGTTAGAAATTTCAGCATTAATATATAAATAAAATGCACATGTCTTAATCAAAAAATTTCTAGAAAAATTATAAATATTTTTTTTGTAAAATTAAAAATTTTGGCTTTAATATATAAATAAATTACACATGTGACTTATTCATAAAATTTCAAGAAAAATTATAAACAGTTTTTATGCAAAATTAGAAATCTCGGCTTTTATATTCATAAAACTTACACCCGTGACTGATTCAAACATTTTGAAGAAAAAGTGTTAAAATATGGTCATGCAAAATTAAAAATTTTGGCTTTCCAAAAATTTCAAGAAAAATTATAAGTTATCCATAATGCGCTCTCAATCTCAATTCGTTCAAAATTTGTTTGATTTGAAATACTGTTTGGAAAAATACATTTTTGTATGAGGAATGGTTCAAGTTTATCAGTAAATATATGAATATTACTTCTATATGAAATATTTCAAAAAGTTACTGTAGCTCCGGAAATATTAATTTTTTATAAATGCGAAATTATAAAAATCTGCACCAAGTTACCGATAGTGCTCTTTTCAATTCTTTTAAAACTCTTTTCATTTGAAAAATTTTATGAAAACATACATTTTTAAATGAGAAGTGGTTTAAGTTTATCAATAAATAAATAAAAATTACTTCTTTATAAAATGTTTAAGAAAGTTACTGGTAAAAACCCCCACTAAGTTGTCAATAATGCGCTTTTCAATTCGTTCAAATTATTTTTGATTTGAAAGAATGTTTGGAAAAATACATTTTTGTATGAGGAATGGTTCAAGTAGTTCAGTAAATATATGAATATTACTTCTATATGAAATGTTTAAAAAAGTAACTGTAGCTCCGGAAATATTAATTTTGTTGCGAAATTATAAAAATCAGCACCAAGTTACCGATAGTGCTCTTTTCAATTCTCTTAAAACTCTTTTGATTTGAAAGATTTTATGAAAACATACATTTTTAAATGAGAAGTAGTTTTAATTTATCAATAAATTAATAAAAATTACTTCCTTATGAAATGTTTAAGAAAGTAACTGTATCTCCGGAAATATTAATTTCGTTGCGAAATTATAAAAATCTTCACTAAGTTATCAATAGTGCTCTTTTCAATTCTTTCAAAATTGTTTTGATTTTAAAGAATGTTTGGAAAAATACATTTTTGTATTAGAAATAGTTCAAGTTTATCAGTAAATATACGAATATTACTTCTTTATGAAATGTTTACGAAAGTGACTGTATCTCCGGAAATATTTACTTCATTACGAAATTCTTTTAAAACTGTTTTGATTTGAAAGAATTTATGAAAATATACATTTTTTAATGAGAAGTGCTTTAAGTTTATCAATAAATAAATAAAAATTACTTCTTTATAAAATGTTTAAGAAAGTAACTGTAGCTCCGAAAATTTAATTTCATTGCGAAATTATAAAAACCTCCACTAAGTTGTCAATAATGCGCTTTTCAATTCGTTCAAATTATTTTTGATTTGAAAGAATGTTTGGAAAAATACATTTTTGTATGAGGAATGGTTCAAGTAGTTCAGTAAATAAATGAATGTTACTTGTATATGAAATGTTTAAAAAAGTAACCGTAGCTCCGGAAATATTAATTTTATTGCGAAATTATAAAAACCTGCTCCAAGTTACCGATAGTGCTCTTTGCAATACTCTTAAAACTGTTTTGATTTGAAAGAATTTATGAAAACATACATTTTTAAATGAGAAGTAGCTGAAGTTCATCAATAAATTAACAAAAATTACTTCCTTATGAAATGTTTAAGAAAGTGACTGTATCTCCGGAAATATTAATTTCATTGCGAAATTATTAAAATCTTCACCAAGTTATCGATAGTGCTCTTTTCAATTCTTTTTAAATTGTTTGATTTGAAAGAATGTTTGAAAAGACAATTTTTGTATGAGGAGTAGTTCAAATAAAAAAAATATATTAAAATAAATATATGAATATTACTTTCATATGAAACTTTGAATTTAAAAGCACTAAGTTATTAACAGTGCTCTTTTCAATTCCTTTAAAATTGTTTTCATTTGAAAGAGTTTATGAAAAAATACATATTTTTATGAGAAGCGGTTCAAGCTTATCAATAAATATATGAATATTACTTTCTTTTGAAATGTTTAAGAAAGTGACTGTAGCTCTGGAAATATTAATTTCATTGCGAAATTATAAAAACCTCCACTAAGTTATCAATAATGCACTTTTCAATTCCTTCAAAATGTTTTTGATTTGAAAGAATGTTTGCATAAATACATTTTTGTATGAGGAATGGTTCAAGTTTATCAGTAAATATATGAATTTTACTTCTTTATGAAATGTATAAGAAAGTGACTGTATCTACGGAAATATTAATTTCATTGCGAAATTATAAAAAGCTTCACTAAGTTAGCAACAGCGCTCTTTTGAATTCTTTCAAAATTATTTTAATTTGAAAGAATTTTTAAAAAAATACATATTTGGAAAACAAAAATTTTTGCATGAGGAACAACATAAAATTGCAGCTTTATTATATAAATAAATTAGACCCGTGACTTTTTCCAAAAATTTCAAGAAAGATTATACAAATTTTTTATGCAAAATTAGAAATCTCGGCTTTTGAATTTGTAAAAATTACACCCATGTCGTTTTCAAAAATTTTCAAAAAAAAGTTAGAACATTTTTTCATGCAAAATTAGAAATCTCGAGTTTTATATATATAAAAATTACAAACGTAACTGATACAAACATTTTGAAGAAAAAATGTTAAAAATTTGAAATTTCAATTAATATATATAAACAAAATACACCTGTTACTTATTAATAAAATTTCAAGAAAAATTATATAATTTTTTTATGGAAAATTAGAAATCTCGACTTTCCATGTGTTATTCCAAAATTTTCAAGAAAAAGTGTACAAAATTGGAATTTTAAGAAGTGGCAATATTAATTTCATTGCGAAATTATAAAAACTTCCACTAAGTTATCAATAATGCGCTTTTCAATTCGTTAAAATTTTTTTTTTTGATTTTAAAGAATGTTTGGAAAAATAAATTTTTGTATGAGGAATGGTTCAAGTTTATCAGTAAATATATGAATTTTATTTCTTTATGATATGTTTAAGAAAGTGACTGTATCTACGGAAGTATTAATTTCATTGCGAAATTATAAAAATCTGCAACAAGTTACCGATAGTGCTGTTTTCAATTGTTTTAAAACTCTTTTGATTTGAAAGATTTTATGAAAACATACATTTTTAAATGAGAAGTGGTTTAAGTTTATCAATAAATTAATAAAAATTACTTCCTTTTGAAATATTTAAGAAAGTAACTGTAGCTCCGAAAATTTAATTTCATTGCGAAATTATAAAAACCTCCACTAAGTTGTCAATAATGCGCTTTTCAATTCGTTCAAATTATTTTTGATTTGAAAGAATGTTTGGAAAAATACATTTTTGTATGAGGAATGGTTCAAGTTTATCAGTAAATATATGAATATTACTTCTTTATGAAATGTTTAAGAAAGTGACTGTATCTACGGAAATATTTATTTCATTGCGAAATTATAAAAAGCTTCACTAAGTTAGCAACAGCGCTCTTTTGAATTCTGTCAAAATTATTTTAATTTGAAAGAATTTTTAAAAAATACATATTTGGAAAAAAAATTTTTGCATGAGGAACAATCAGAAATTGCAGCTTTATTATATAAATAAATTAGACCAGTGACTTTTTCCAAAAATTTCAAGAAAGATTATACAAATTTTTTATGCAAAATAAGAAATCTCAGCATTTGAATTTGTAAAAATTACACCCATGTCGTTTTCGAAAATTTTCAAGAAAAAGTATAGAACATTTTTTCAGGCAAAATTAGAAATCTCGAGCTTCCATGTGTTATTAAAAAATTTTCAAGAAAAAGTGTACAAAATTGGTGATTCAAAATTAGAAATCTCGGCTTTTATATTCATAAAAATTACACCCGTAGCTTATTCAAACATTTTGAAGAAAAAGTGTTAAAATATGGTCATGCAAAATTTAATATTTTGGCTTTCCAAAAATTTGAAGAAAAATTACAAGTTATAAATAATGCGCTTCTCATTCGTTAAAAATTTTTTTGATTTGAAGGAATGTTTGGAAAAATACATTTTTGTATGAGGAATGGTTCAAGTAGTTCAGTAAATATATGAATATTACTTCTATATGAAATGTTTAAAAAAGTAACTGTAGCTCCGGAAATATTAATTTTGTTGCGAAATTATAAAAATCAGCACCAAGTTACCGATAGTGCTCTTTTCAATTCTTTTAAAACTCTTTTGATTTGAAAGATTTTATGAAAACATACATTTTTAAATGAGAAGTAGTTTTAATTTATCAATAAATTAATAAAAATTACTTCCTTATGAAATGTTTATGAAAGTAACTGTAGCTCCGGAAATATTAATTTTGTTGCGAAATTATAAAAATCAGCACCAAGTTACCGATAGTGCTCTTTTCAATTCTCTTAAAACTCTTTTGATTTGAAAGATTTTATGAAAACATACATTTTTAAATGAGAAGTAGTTTAAATTTATCAATAAATTAATAAAAATTACTTCTTTATGAAATGTTTTACGAAAGTGATTGTATCTCCGGAAATATTAACTTCATTACGAAATTCTTTTAAAACTGTTTTGATTTGAAAGAATTTATGAAAACATACATTTTTAAATGAGAAGTAGCTTAAGTTTATCAATAAATTAATAAAAATTACTTCCTTATGAAATGTTTAAGAAAGTGACTGTATCTCCGGAAATATTAATTTCATTGCGAAATTATAAAAACCTCCACTAAGTTATCAATAATGCACTTTTCAATTCCTTCAAAATGTTTTCGATTTGAAAGAATGTTTGCATAAAAACATTTTTGTATGAGGAATGGTTCAAGTTTATCAGTAAATATATGAATTTTACTTCTTTATGAAATGTATAAGAAAGTCACTGTATCTACGGAAATATTAATTTCATTGCGAAATTATAAAAACCTCCACTAAGTTATCAATAATGCGCTTTTCAATTCGTTCAAATTTTTTTTGATTTTAAAGAATGTTTGGAAAAATACATTTTTGTATGAGGAATGGTTCAAGTTTATCAGTAAATATATGAATATTACTTCTTTATGAAATGTTTAAGAAAGTGACTGTATCTCCGGAAATATTAATTTCATTGCGAAATTATAAAAAGCTTCACTAAGATAGCAACAGTGCTCTTTTGAATGCGTTCAAAATTATTTTAATTTGAAAGAATTTTAAAAAAAATACATATTTTGAAAAATACATTTTTGCATGAGGAACAATGAGAAAATGCAGCTTTATTATATAAATAAATTAGACCCGTGACTTTTTCCAAAAATTTCATGAAAGATTATACAAATTTTTTATGGAAAATTATAAATCTCGGCTTTTATATTTACAAAAATTTCCCCCGGTCTTACTCAAAAATTTTCAAGAAAGAGTATACAAAATTTTTCATGCAAAATTAGAAATCTCAGGTTTTATATTGACAAAAATTACAAACGTAACTGATTCAAACATTTTGAAGAAAAAATGTTAAAAATTAGAAATTTCAATTAATATATATAAACAAAATACACCTGTTACTTATTCATAAAATTTCAAGAAAAATTATATAATTTTTTTATGGAAAATTAGAAATCTCGACTTTCCATGTGTTATTCCAAAATTTTCAAGAAAAAGTGTACAAAATTGGAATTTTAAGAAGTGGCAATATTAATTTCATTGCGAAATTATAAAAACTTCCACTAAGTTATCAATAATGCGCTTTTCAATTCGTTAAAATTTTTTTTTTTGATTTTAAAGAATGTTTGGAAAAATACATTTTTGTATGAGGAATGGTTCAAGTTTATCAGTAAATATATGAATTTTACTTCTTTATGATATGCTTAAGAAAGTGACTGTATCTACGGAAATATTAATTTCACTGCGAAATTATAAAAATCTGCAACAAGTTACCGATAGTGCTGTTTTCAATTGTTTTAAAACTCTTTTGATTTGAAAGATTTTATGAAAACATACATTTTTAAATGAGAAGTGGTTTAAGTTTATCAATAAATTAATAAAAATTACTTCCTTTTGAAATATTTTAGAAAGTAACTGTAGCTCCGAAAATTTAATTTCATTGCGAAATTATAAAAACCTCCACTAAGTTGTCAATAATGCGCTTTTCAATTCGTTCAAATTATTTTTGATTTGAAAGAATGTTTGGAAAAATACATTTTTGTATGAGGAATGGTTCAAGTTTATCAGTAAATATATGAATATTACTTCTTTATGAAATGTTTAAGAAAGTGACTGTATCTACGGAAATATTTATTTCATTGCGAAATTATAAAAAGCTTCACTAAGTTAGCAACAGCGCTCTTTTGAATTCTTTCAAAATTATTTTAATTTGAAAGAATTTTTAAAAAATATATTTTGGAAAAAAAAATGTTTGCATGAGGAACAATCAGAAATTGCAGCTTTATTATATAAATAAATTAGACTTGTCACTTTTTCCAAAAATTTCAAGAAAGATTATACAAATTTTTTATGCAAAATTAGAAATCTCGGCTTTTGAATTTGTATAAATTACACCCATGTCGTTTTCGAAAATTTTCAAGAAAAAGTATAGAACTTTTTTTCAGGCAAAATTAGAAATCTCGAGCTTCCATGTGTTATTAAAAAATTTTCAAGAAAAAGTGTACAAAATTGGTGATTCAAAATTAGAAATCTCGGCTTTTATATTCATAAAAATTACACCCGTAGCTTATTCAAACATTTTGAAGAAAAAGTGTTAAAATATGGTCATGCAAAATTTAAAATTTTGGCTTTCCAAAAATTTGAAGAAAAATTATAAGTTATAAATCATGCGCGTCTCATTCGTTAAAAATTTTTTGATTTGAAGGAATGTTTGGAAAAATACATTTTTGTATGAGGAATGGTTCAAGTTTATCAGTAAATATATGAATTTTACTTCTATATGAAATGTTTAAGAAAGTGACTGTATCTCCGGAAATATTAATTTCATTACGAAATTATAAAAATCTCCACAAAATTATCAATCGATCGCTCTTCATTCTTTTAAAACTGTTTTGATTTGAAAGAATTTATGAAAACATACATTTTTTAATGAGAAGTGCTTTAAGTTTATCAATAAATAAATAAAAATTACTTCTTTAAAAAATGTTTAAGAAAGTAACTGTAGCTCCGAAAATTAAATTTCATTGCGAAATTATAAAAACCTCCACTAAGTTGTCAATAATGCGCTTTACAATTCGTTCAAATTATTTTTGATTTGAAAGAATGTTTGGAAAAATACATTTTTGTATGAGGAATGGTTCAAGTAGTTCAGTAAATAAATGAATGTTACTTGTATATGAAATGTTTAAAAAAGTAACTGTAGCTCCCGAAATATTAATTTTATTGCGAAATTATAAAAACCTGCTCCAAGTTACCGATAGTGCTCTTTGCAATTCTCTTAAAACTGTTTTGATTTGAAAGAATTTATGAAAACATACATTTTTAAATGAGAAGTAGCTTAAGTTTATCAATAAATTAATAAAAATTACTTCCTTATGAAATGTTTAAGAAAGTGACTGTATCTCCGGAAATATTAATTTCATTGCGAAATTATTAAAATCTTCACCAAGTTATCGATAGTGCTCTTTTCAATTCTTTTTAAATTGTTTGATTTGAAAGAATGTTTGAAAAGACAATTTTTGTATGAGGAGTAGTTCAAATAAAAAAAATATATTAAAATAAATATATGAATATTACTTTCATATGAAACTTTGAATTTAAAAGCACTAAGTTATTAACAGTGCTCTTTTCAATTCCTTTAAAATTGTTTTCATTTGAAAGAGTTTATGAAAAAATACATATTTTTATGAGAAGCGGTTCAAGCTTATCAATAAATATATGAATATTACTTTCTTTTGAAATGTTTAAGAAAGTGACTGTAGCTCTGGAAATATTAATTTCATTGCGAAATTATAAAAACCTCCACTAAGTTATCAATAATGCACTTTTCAATTCCTTCAAAATGTTTTTGATTTGAAAGAATGTTTGCATAAATACATTTTTGTATGAAGAATGGTTCAAGTTTATCAGTAAATATATGATTTTTACTTCTTTATGAAATGTATAAGAAAGTGACTGTATCTACGGAAATATTAATTTCATTGCGAAATTATAAAAAGCTTCACTAAGTTAGCAACAGCGCTCTTTTGAATTCTTTTAAAATTATTTTAATTTGAAAGAATTTTTAAAAAAATACATATTTGGAAAACAAAAATTTTTGCATGAGGAACAACATAAAATTGCAGCTTTATTATATAAATAAATTAGACCCGTGACTTTTTCCAAAAATTTCAAGAAAGATTATACAAATTTTTTATGCAAAATTAGAAATCTTGGCTTTTGAATTTGTAAAAATTACACCCATGTCGTTTTCAAAAATTTTCAAAAAAAAGTTAGAACATTTTTTCATGCAAAATTAGAAATCTCGAGTTTTATATATATAAAAATTACAAACGTAACTGATACAAACATTTTGAAGAAAAAATGTTAAAAATTAGAAATTTCAACTTTAATATATAAACAAAATACACCTGTTACTTATTCATAAAATTTCAAGAAAAATTATATAATTTTTTTATGGAAAATTAGAAATCTCGACTTTCCATGTGTTATTCAAAAGCTTTCAAGAAAAAGTGTACAAAATTGGAATTTTAAGAAGTGGCAATATTAATTTCATTGCGAAATTATAAAAACTTCCACTAAGTTATCAATATTGCGCTTTTCAATTCGTTCAACATTTTTTTGATTTGAAAGAATGTTTGCATAAATACATTTTTGTATGAGGAATGGTTCAAGTTTATCAGTAAATATATGAATTTTACTTCTTTATGAAATGTATAAGAAAGTGACTGTATCTACGGAAATATTAATTTCATTGCGAAATTATAAAAAGCTTCACTAACTTAGCAACAGCGCTCTTTTGAATTCTTTCAAAATTATTTTAATTTCAAAGAATTTTTAAAAAAATACATATTTGGAAAAAAAAAATTTTGCATGAGGAACAATATAAAATTGCAGCTTTATTATATAAATAAATTAGACCCGTGACTTTTTCCAAAAATTTCAAGAAAGATTATACAAATTTTTTATGCAAAATTAGAAATCTCGGCTTTTGAATTTGTAAAAATTACACCCCTGTCGTTTTCAAAAGTTTTCAAGAAAAATTATAGAACATTTTGCATGCAAAATTAGAAATCTCGAGTTTTATATTTATGAAACTTACAACCGTAACTGATTCAAACAATTTGAAGAAAAAGTGTTAAAAATTAGAAATTTCAGCTTTAATATATAAACAAAATACACCTGTTACTTATTAAAAAAATGTGAAGAAAAATTATAACATTTTTTTATGGAAAATTAGAAATTTTGACTTTCATATTTATTCAAATTACACCCATGTGTTATTCAAAAATTTTCAAGAAAAAGTGTACAAAATTGGAATTTTAAGAAGTGGCAATATTAATTTCATTGCGAAATTATAAAAACTTCCACTAAGTTATCAATAATGCGCTTTTCAATTCGTTAAAATTTTTTTTTTGATTTTAAAGAATGTTTGGAAAAATACATTTTTGTATGAGGAATGGTTCAAGTTTATCAGTAAATATATGAATTTTATTTCTTTATGATATGTTTAAGAAAGTGACTGTATCTACGGAAGTATTAATTTCATTGCGAAATTATAAAAATCTGCAACAAGTTACCGATAGTGCTGTTTTCAATTGTTTTAAAACTCTTCTGATTTGAAAGATTTTATGAAAACATACATTTTTAAATGAGAAGTGGTTTAAGTTTATCAATAAATTAATAAAAATTACTTCCTTTTGAAATATTTAAGAAAGTAACTGTAGCTCCGAAAATTTAATTTCATTGCGAAATTATAAAAACCTCCACTAAGTTGTCAATAATGCGCTTTTCAATTCGTTCAAATTATTTTTGATTTAAAGAATGTTTGGAAAAATACATTTTTGTATGAGGAATGGTTCAAGTTTATCAGTAAATATATGAATATTACTTTTTTATGAAATGTTTAAGAAAGTGACTGTATCTACGGAAATATTTATTTCATTGCGAAATTATAAAAAGCTTCACTAAGTTAGCAACAGCGCTCTTTTGAATTCTGTCAAAATTATTTTAATTTGAAAGAATTTTTAAAAAATACATATTTGGAAAAAAAATTTTTGCATGAGGAACAATCAGAAATTGCAGCTTTATTATATAAATAAATTAGACCAGTGACTTTTTCCAAAAATTTCAAGAAAGATTATACAAATTTTTTATGCAAAATAAGAAATCTCAGCATTTGAATTTGTAAAAATTACACCCATGTCGTTTTCGAAAATTTTCAAGAAAAAGTATAGAACATTTTTTCAGGCAAAATTAGAAATCTCGAGCTTCCATGTGTTATTAAAAAATTTTCAAGAAAAAGTGCACAAAATTGGTGATTCAAAATTAGAAATCTCGGCTTTTATATTCATAAAAATTGCACCCGTAGCTTATTCAAACATTTTGAAGAAAAAGTGTTAAAATATGGTCATGCAAAATTTAAAATTTTGGCTTTCCAAAAATTTGAAGAAAAATTACAAGTTATAAATCATGCGCTTCTCATTCGTTAAAAATTTTTTTGATTTGAAGGAATGTTTGGAAAAATACATTTTTGTATGAGGAATGGTTCAAGTAGTTCAGTAAATATATGAATATTACTTCTATATGAAATGTTTAAAAAAGTAACTGTAGCTCCGGAAATATTAATTTTGTTGCGAAATTATAAAAATCAGCACCAAGTTACCGATAGTGCTCTTTTCAATTCTCTTAAAACTCTTTTGATTTGAAAGATTTTATGAAAACATACATTTTTAAATGAGAAGTAGTTTTAATTTATCAATAAATTAATAAAAATTACTTCCTTATGAAATGTTTAAGAAAGTAACTGTAGCTCCGGAAATATTAATTTTGTTGCGAAATTATAAAAATCAGCACCAAGTTACCGATAGTGCTCTTTTCAATTCTCTTAAAACTCTTTTGATTTGAAAGATTTTATGAAAACATACATTTTTAAATGAGAAGTAGTTTTAATCTATCAATAAATTAATAAAAATTACTTCTTTATGAAATGTTTTACGAAAGTGATTGTATCTCCGGAAATATTAACTTCATTACGAAATTCTTTTAAAACTGTTTTGATTTGAAAGAATTTATGAACACATACATTTTTAAAAGAGAAGTAGCTTAAGTTTATCAATAAATTAATAAAAATTACTTCCTTATGAAATGTTTAAGAAAGTGACTGTATCTCCGGAAATATTAATTTCATTGCGAAATTATAAAAACCTCCACTAAGTTATCAATAATGCACTTTTCAATTCCTTCAAAATGTTTTCGATTTGAAAGAATGTTTGCATAAAAACATTTTTGTATGAGGAATGGTTCAAGTTTATCAGTAAATATATGAATTTTACTTCTTTATGAAATGTATAAGAAAGTGACTGTATCTACGGAAATATTAATTTCATTGCGAAATTATAAAAACCTCCACTAAGTTATCAATAATGCGCTTTTCAATTCGTTAAATTTTTTTTTTTTGATTTTAAAGAATGTTTGGAAAAATACATTTTTGTATGAGGAATGGTTCAAGTTTATCAGTAAATATATGAATATTACTTCTTTATGAAATGTTTAAGAAAGTGACTGTATCTACGGAAATATTTATTTCATTGCGAAATTATAAAAAGCTTCACTAAGTTAGCAACAGCGCTCTTTTGAATTCTTTCAAAATTATTTTAATTTGAAAGAATTTTTAAAAAATATATTTTGGAAAAAAAATTGTTTGCATGAGGAACAATCAGAAATTGCAGCTTTATTATATAAATAAATTAGACCCGTGACTTTTTCCAAAAATTTCAAGAAAGATTATACAAATTTTTTATGCAAAATAAGAAATCTCAGCATTTGAATTTGTAAAAATTACACCCATGTCGTTTTCGAAAATTTTCAAGAAAAAGTATAGAACTTTTTTTCAGGCAAAATTAGAAATCTCGAGCTTCCATGTGTTATTAAAAAATTTTCAAGAAAAAGTGTACAAAATTGGTGATTCAAAATTAGAAATCTCGGCTTTTATATTCATAAAAATTACACCCGTAGCTTATTCAAACATTTTGAAGAAAAAGTGTTAAAATATGGTCATGCAAAATTTAAAATTTTGGCTTTCCAAAAATTTGAAGAAAAATTATAAGTTATAAATCATGCGCGTCTCATTCGTTAAAAATTTTTTGATTTGAAGGAATGTTTGGAAAAATACATTTTTGTATGAGGAATGGTTCAAGTTTATCAGGAGATATATGAATTTTACTTCTATATGAAATGTTTAAGAAAGTGACTGTATCTCCGGAAATATTAATTTCATTACGAAATTATAAAAATCTCCACAAAATTATCAATCGATCGGTCTTCATTCTTTTAAAACTGTTTTGATTTGAAAGAATTTATGAAAACATACATTTTTTAATGAGAAGTGCTTTAAGTTTATCAATAAATAAATAAAAATTACTTCTTTATAAAATGTTTAAGAAAGTAACTGTAGCTCCGAAAATTTAATTTCATTGCGAAATTATAAAAACCTCCACTAAGTTGTCAATAATGCGCTTTAAAATTCGTTCAAATTATTTTTGATTTGAAAGAATGTTTGGAAAAATACATTTTTGTATGAGGAATTCTTCAAGTAGTTCAGTAAATAAATGAATGTTACTTGTATATGAAATGTTTAAAAAAGTAACTGTAGCTCCGGAAATATTAATTTTATTGCGAAATTATAAAAACCTGCTCCAAGTTACCGATAGTGCTCTTTGCAATTCTCTTAAAACTGTTTTGATTTGAAAGAATTTATGAAAACATACATTATTAAATGAGAAGTAGCTTAAGTTTATCAATAAATTAATAAAAATTACTTCCTTATGAAATGTTTAAGAAAGTGACTGTATCTCCGGAAATATTAATTTCATTGCGAAATTATTAAAATCTTCACCAAGTTATCGATAGTGCTCTCTTCAATTCTTTTTAAATTGTTTGATTTGAAAGAATGTTTGAAAAGACAATTTTTGTATGAGGAGTAGTTCAAATAAAAAAAATATATTAAAATAAATATATGAATATTACTTTCATATAAAACTTTGAATTTAAAAGCACTAAGTTATAAACAGTGCTCTTTTCAATTCCTTTAAAATTGTTTTCATTTGAAAGAGTTTATGAAAAAATACATATTTTTATGAGAAGCGGTTCAAGCTTATCAATAAATATATGAATATTACTTTCTTTTGAAATGTTTAAGAAAGTGACTGTAGCTCCGGAAATATTAATTTCTGATGCAAAATTAAAAATCTCGGCTTTTATATTCATAAAAATTACACATGTGACTTATTCAAACATTTTGAAGAAAAAGTGAAATATGGTCATGCAAAATTAAAAATTTTGGCTTTCCAAAAATTTCAAGAAAATTTATAAGTTATCAATAATGCGCTTCTCAATTCGTTCAAAATTTTTTTGAGTTGAAAGAATGTTTGGAAAAATACATTTTTGTATGAGGAATGGTTCAAGTTTATCAGTAAATATATGAATATTACTTCTATATGAAATCTTTAAAAAAGTAACTTTAGCTCCGGAAATATTAATTTCATTGCGAAATTATAAAAATCTGCAACAAGTTACCGATAGTGCTGTTTTCAATTGTTTTAAAACTCTTTTGATTTGAAAGATTTTATGAAAACATACATTTTTAAATGAGAAGTGGTTTAAGTTTATCAATAAATTAATAATAATTACTTTTTATGAAATGTTTAAGAAAGTGACTGTAGCTCCGGAAATATTAATTTCATTGCGAAATTATAAAAACCTACACTAAGTTATCAATAATGCACTTTTCAACTCCTTATTATTTACATTTAATAATACATTTTTGTATGAGGAATGGTTCAAGTTTATCAGTAAATATATGAATTTTACTTCTTTATGAAATGTTTAAGAAAGTGACTGTATCTCCGGAAATATTAATTTCATTGCGAAATTATAAAAAGCTTCACTAAGTTAGCAACAGCGCTCTTTTGAATTCTTTCAAAATTATTTTAATTTGAAAGAATTTTTAAAAAAACATATTTGGAAAAAAAATTTTTGCATGAGGAACAATCAGAAATTGCAGCTTTATTATATAAATAAATTAGACCCGTGACTTTTTCCAAAAATTTCAAGAAAGATTATACAAATTTTTTATGAAAAAATTTTAAAGAAAAAGTGTACAAAAGTTTTCATACAATATTAGAAATCTCGGCTTTAGAATTTGTAAAAATTACTACTGTTACCGCCACTCATAAATCGCTAATATGAAATTACTGTTATCGATATGTAGAGAGATGAGCATGTCAAAATGTTAAATTATTCCTTTTAATTTTCCACTCGGTATAATTATGAAGCCATATTTAATTGAGACCACATACATATGTATATAAAAACACCTACATAGATTTAAGATATTCATTCGTTCAGGTCATAAGGATTACGAAGCTTCGCTTAGAGTAGCCATACATAAAAGTAAGTATATCAGCAGTTTAGTATGTAAGTTTGTATAATGAATTTATTTATAATTTTAGGAAATTTAACATATTAAAGCGTAAGAATAAAGAATTAAAGTTTTCTAAAATTCTTACACTTGTGTTTAAAATCCACATTGGTTATCTTGATCTTGGGCCGCTTTACCCGCAACATTAAAATTCTTTTATTGGTACCTCATCGGATCGTTTGAAGGAATCATCTTGGGTGCTAAAACGTAAGTCCTAACAGAATCCAACCTTCCACTCCCTCACAGGGTCAACCACTAAGTCATCAACGACCAACTCAGTTAAGTCCTGCACTGAACAACTGTCACATTTGCAACAAGTTCACAGAAAATGAAAATTTTATAAAATGCAGCAAGTGCCATCTTAATTTTCATTTACCTTGTGTCAATCTCAGCAGCAATCAAGACCAACCTACGTGGAGTTGCCAAAACTGTACGGTACAACATCAAATCACAATCGATTCTTTCTCTTCCATTCGTAGTGACTCTTCGGCCGCTTCCGCTTCCGTTGACAAGCTCTTGAGCTACAACGTCTAGAAGAAGAGACACAACTTGAAAGAGATTTCATTAAAAAGAAATACCAAATTACCGAACAAGCAGTAGATGACTTCGAGGACGCACAATCAGCTGCAGATCTGTACATGAGTGGTTAGATAATCAAATCCAACCCCCTACTTCGGCTATTGAAACCGCACACCAAAATATAGTTTCCGCAGATCGTCAGTTTGAAACGCCACCTTACACATTTGTACCATTAAAATTACACCCATGTGTTATTAAAAAATTTTCAAGAAAGAGTGTACAAAATTGGTGATGCAAAATTAGAAATCTCGGCTTTTATATTCATAAAAATTACACCCGTGACTTATTCAAACATTTTGAAGAAAAAGTGTTAAAATATGGTCATGCAAAATTAAAAATTTTGGCTTTCCAAAAATTTCAAGAAAAATTATAAGTTATCCATAATGCGCTCTCAATCTCAATTCGTTCAAAATTTGTTTGATTTGAAATAATGTTTGGAAAAATACATTTTTGTATGAGGAATGGTTCAAGTTTATCAGTAAATATATGAATATTACTTCTATATGAAATATTTAAAAAAGTTACTGTAGCTCCGGAAATATTAATTTTATTGCGAAATTATAAAAATCTGCACCAAGTTACCGATAGTGCTCTTTTCAATTCTTTTAAAACTCTTTTCATTTGAAAAATTTTATGAAAACATACATTTTTAAATGAGAAGTGGTTTAAGTTTATCAATAAATTAATAAAAATTACTTCCTTTTGAAATGTTTAAGAAAGTGACTGTAGCTCCGGAAATTTAATTTCTTTGCGAAATTAAAAAATTGAATTGAATATTACTTCCTTTTGAAATGTTTAAGAAAGTGACTGTATCTACGGAAATATTAACTTCATTGTGAAATTATAGAAATATTCAGTAAGTTATCGATAGTGCTCTTTTTAATTCTTTCGAAGTTGTTTTGATTTAAAATTATAAAAATCTTTACTAAGTTATCAAGAGTACCTATTTTCAAATCCTTCAAAATTTGTTTCATTTTAAAGAATTTTTGGAAAAATACATTTTTGTATGAGGAATGGTTCAAGTTTATCAGTGCATATATGAATATTACTTCTTTATGAAATGTTTCTGAAAGCGACTGTATCTACGGATATATTAACTTCATTGCGAAATTATAAAAAGCTTCACTAAGTTAGCAACAGTGCTGTTTTGAATTCTTTCAAAACTATTTTAATTTGAAAGAGTTTTTAAACAATACATATTTGGAAAAATACATTTTTGCATGAGGAAAAATTAGAAATTGCAGCTTTATTATATAAATAAATTAGACCCGTGACTTTATCCAAAAATTTCAAATTTTTTATGGAAAATTAGAAATCTCGGCTTTTATATTTACAAAAATTACACCCGGTCTTGTTCAAAAATTTTCAAGAAAGAGTAAACAAAATTTTTCATGCAATATTAGATATCTCGGTTTTAATATATATAAAAATTACACCTGTGATTTATTCAAACATTTTGAAGAAAACTTATCAAAAATTGGTTATGCAAAATTAGAAATTTCAGCATTAATATATAAATAAAATGCACATGTCTTAATCAAAAAATTTTGAGAAAAATTATAAATTTTTTTTTTTTGAAAATTAGAAATTTTGGCTTTAATATATAAATAAATTACACCTGTTACTTTTAAGTTAAGAAAAATTATAACTTATCAATAATGCGCTTTTCAATTCGTTCAATTTTTTTTTTTTGGTTTTAAAAAATGTTTGGAAAAATACATTTTTGTATTAGCAATGGTTCAAATTTATCAGTAAATATATGAATATTACTTCTACATGATATGTTTAATAAAGTAAATGTAGCTTCGGAAATATTAATTTCATTGCGAAGTTATAAAAATCTTCACTAAGTTATCAATAGTGCTCTTTTCAATTCTTTCAAAATTGTTTTGATTTTCAAGAATGTTTGGAAAAATACATTTTTGTATGAGGAATGGTTTAAGTTTATCAGTAAATATGTGAATATAACTTACTTTTGAAATGTTTAAGAAAGTGCCTGTAGCTCCGGAAATATTAATTTCATTGCGAAATTATAAAAACCTCCACTAGTTATCAATAATGCGCTTTTCAATTCGTTCAAAATTTTTTTGATTTGAAAGAATGTTTGGAAAAATACATTTTTGTATGAGGAATGGTTCAAGTTTATCAGTAACTATATGAATATTACTTCCTTTTGAAATGTTTAAGAAAGTGACTGTAAGTCCCGTATTATTCTTTCATTGCGAAATTATAAAAATCTTCACCAAGTTATCGATAGTGCTGTTTTTAATTCTTTTTAAATTGTTTTGATATTAAAGAATGTTTGATTTGAAAGAATGTTTGAAAAGACAATTTTTGTATGAAGAGTAAATCAAATAATAAAAAATGTATTAAAATAAATATATGAATATTACTTTCATATGAATTTTTGAATTGAAAGGCACTAAAATATTAACAGTGCTCTTTTTAATTCCTTTAAAATTGTTTTCATTTGAAAGAGTTTTTGGAAAAATACATTTTTTTATGAGAAGCGTTTCAAGCTTATCAATAAATATATGAATATTAGTTCCTTTTGAAATGTTTAAGAAAGTGACTGTAGCTCCAGAATTATTAATTTCATTGTGAAATTATAAAAACCTCCACTAAATTATCAATTATGCGCGTTTCAATTCTTTCAACATTTTTTTGATTTGAAAGAATGTTTGGAAAAATACATTTTTGTATAACGAATGGTTCAAGTTTATCAGTAAATATATGAATATTTCTTCTTAATGAAATGTTTAAGAAAGTGACTGTATCTACAAAAATATTAATTTCATTGTGAAATTATAAAAAGCTTCACTAAGTTAGCAACAGTGCCCTTTTGAATACTTTCAAAATTATTTTAATTTGAAAGAATTTTTAAAAAAATACATATTTGGAAAAATACATTTTTGCATGTGGAAAAATTAAAAATTGCAGCTTTATTATATAAATAAATTAGACCCGTGACTTTTTCCAAAAATTTCAAAAAGGTTATACAAATTTTTTATGGAAAATTAGAAATCTTGGCTTTTATATTTATAAAAATAACACTCTTGTCTTATTCAAAAATTTTCAAGAAAGAGGATACAAAATTTTTCATGCATGATTAGAAATCTCGGCTTTTGAATTTGTAAAAATTACACTCATGTCGTTTTCAAAAATTTTCATGAAAAAGTATAGAACATTTGTTCATGCAAAATTAGAAATCTCGAGTTTTATATTTGTAAAAATTACAACCGTAACTGATTCAAACATTTTGAAGAAAAAGTGTTAAAATATGGTCATGCAAAATTAAAAATTTTGGCTTTTCAAAAATTTCAAGAAAAATGATAAGTTATCAATAATGCGCTTCTCAATAAGTTCAAATTTTTTTTGATTTGAAAGAATGTTTGGAAAAATACATTTTTGTATGAGGAATGGTTCAAGTTTATCAGTAAATATATGAATATTACGTCTATATGAAATCTTTAAAAAAGTAACTGTAGCTTCGGAAATATTAATTTTATTGCGAAATTATAAAAATCTGCACCAAGTTACCGATAGTGCTCTTTTCAATTCTTTTAAAACTCTTTTGATTTGAAAGATTTTATGAAAACATACATTTTTAAATGAGAAGTGGTTTAAGTTTATCAATAAATTAATAAAAATTACTTCCTTATGAAATGTTTAAGAAAGTGACTGTATCTCCGGAAATATTAATTTCGTTGCGAAATTATAAAAATCTTCACAAAATTATCAATCGATCGCTCTTCATACTTTTAAAACTGTTTTGATTTGAAAGAATGTTTGGAAAAATACATTTTTGTATGAGGAATGGTTCAGTTTTATCAGTAAATATATGAATATTTCTTCTTTATGAAATGTTTAAGAAAGTGACTGTATCTACGGAAATATTAATTTCATTGCGAAATTATAAAAAACTCCATTAAGTTATCAATAGTGCTCTTTTCAATTCTTTCAAAATTGTTTTGATTTTAAAAAATGTTTAGAAAAATACATTTTTGTATGAGGAATGGTTCAAGTTTATCAGTAAATATATGAATATTACTTCTTTATGAAATTTTTAAGAAAGTGACTGTATCTCCGGAAATATTAATTTCATTACGAAATTATAAAAATCTTCACAAAATTATCAATCGATCGCTCTTCATTCTTTTAAAACTGTTTTGATTTGAAAGAATTTATGAAAACATACATTTTTAAATGAGAAGTGGTTTAAGTTTATCAATAAATTAATAAAAATTACTTCCTTATGAAATGTTTAGGAAAGTGACTGTATCTCCGGAAATATTAATTTCGTTGCGAAATTATAAAAATCTTCATTAAGTTATCAATAGTGCTCTTTTCAATTCTTTCAAAATTGTTTTGATTTTAAAGAATGTTTGGAAATATACATTTTTGTATGAGGAATGGTTCAAGTTTATCAGTAAATATATGAATATTACTTCTATATGAAATATTTAAAAAAGTTACTGTAGCTCCGGAAATATTAGTTTTATTGCGAAATTATAAAAATCTGCACCAAGTTACCGATAGTGCTCTTTTCAATTGTTTTAAAACTCTTTTGATTTGAAAGATTTTATGAAAACATACATTTTTAAATGAGAAGTGGTTTAAGTTTATCAATAAATTAATAATAATTACTTTTTATGAAATGTTTAAGAAAGTGACTGTAGCTCCGGAAATATTAATTTCATTGCGAAATTATAAAAACCTACACTAAGTTATCAATAATGCACTTTTCAACTCCTTATTATTTACATTTAATAATACATTTTTGTATGAGGAATGGTTCAAGTTTATCAGTAAATATATGAATTTTACTTCTTTATGAAATGTTTAAGAAAGTGACTGTATCTCCGGAAATATTAATTTCATTGCGAAATTATAAAAAGCTTCACTAAGTTAGCAACAGCGCTCTTTTGAATTCTTTCAAAATTATTTTAATTTGAAAGAATTTTTAAAAAAACATATTTGGAAAAAAAATTTTTGCATGAGGAACAATCAGAAATTGCAGCTTTATTATATAAATAAATTAGACCCGTGACTTTTTCCAAAAATTTCAAGAAAGATTATACAAATTTTTTATGAAAAAATTTTAAAGAAAAAGTGTACAAAAGTTTTCATACAATATTAGAAATCTCGGCTTTTATATTTACAAAAATTACACCCGGTCTTATTTAAACATTTTGAAGAAAATGTATCAAAAGTTGGTCATGCAAAATTTGAAATTTCAGCATTGGTATATAAATAAAATGCACATGTCTTAATCAAAAAATTTCGAGAAA
Organism: Epicampocera succincta; assembly: GCA_932526305.1. Classification (NCBI taxonomy): domain Eukaryota; kingdom Metazoa; phylum Arthropoda; class Insecta; order Diptera; family Tachinidae; genus Epicampocera; species Epicampocera succincta. The sequence goes on from OW052037.1 coordinate 27,792,832, forward strand.
AATTATAATTTTTTTTTTTTTGGAAAATTAGAGATTTTGGCTTAAATATATAAATAAATTACACCTGTGACTTATTCATAAAATTTCAAGAAAAATTATAAAAATTTTTTATGGCAAATTAGAAATCTCGGCTTTTATATTTATAAAAATAACACTCTTGTCTTATTCAAAAATTTTAAAGAAAAAGTGTACAAAATTTTTTATGCAAAATTAAAAATCTCGGCTTTAGAATTTGTAAAAATTACTACTGTTACCGCCACTCATAAATCGCTAATATGACATTACTGTTATCGATATGTAGAGAGATGAGCATGTCAAAATGTTAAATTATTCCTTTTAATTTTCCACTCGGTATAATTATGAAGCCATATTTAATTGAGACCACATACATATGTATATAAAAACACCTACATAGATTTAAGATATTCATTCGTTCAGGTCATAAGGATTACGAAGCTTCGCTTAGAGTAGCCATACATAAAAGTAAGTATATCAGCAGTTTAGTATGTAAGTTTGTATAATGAATTTATTTATAATTTTAGGAAATTTAACATATTAAAGCGTAAGAATAAAGAATTAAAGTTTTCTAAAATTCTTACACTTGTGTTTAAAATCCACATTGGTTATCTTGATCTTGGGCCGCTTTACCCGCAACATTAAAATTCTTTTATTGGTACCTCATCGGATCGTTTGAAGGAATCATCTTGGGTGCTAAAACGTAAGTCCTAACAGAATCCAACCTTCCACTCCCTCACAGGGTCAACCACTAAGTCATCAACGACCAACTCAGTTAAGTCCTGCACTGAACAACTGTCACATTTGCAACAAGTTCAAAGAAAATGAAAATTTTATAAAATGCAGCAAGTGCCATCTTAATTTTCATTTACCTTGTGTCAATCTCAGCAGCAATCAAGACCAACCTACGTGGAGTTGCCAAAACTGTACGGTACAACATCAAATCACAATCGATTCTTTCTCTTCCATTCGTAGTGACTCTTCGGCCGCTTCCGCTTCCGTCGACAAGCTCTTGAGCTACAACGTCTAGAAGAAGAGACACAACTTGAAAGAGATTTCATTAAAAAGAAATACCAAATTCCCGAACAAGCAGTAGATGACTTCGAGGACGCACAATCAGCTGCAGATCTGTACATGAGTGGTTAGATAATCAAATCCAACCCCCTACTTCGGCTATTGAAACCGCACACCAAAATATAGTTTCCGCAGATCGTCAGTTTGAAACGCCACCTTACACATTTGTACCATTAAAATTACACCCATGTGTTATTAAAAAATTTTCAAGAAAGAGTGTACAAAATTGGTGATGCAAAATTAGAAATCTCGGCTTTTATATTCATAAAAATTACACCCGTGACTTATTCAAACATTTTGAAGAAAAAGTGTTAAAATATGGTCATGCAAAATTAAAAATTTTGGCTTTTCAAAAATTTCAAGAAAAATGATAAGTTATCAATAATGCGCTTCTCAATTCGTTCAAAATTTTTTTGAATTGAAAGAATGTTTGGAGAAATACATTTTTGTATGAGGAATGGTTCAAGTTTATCAGTAAATATATGAATATTACTTCTATATGAAATCTTTAAAAAAGTAACTTTAGCTCCGGAAATATTAATTTCATTGCGAAATTATAAAAATCTGCAACAAGTTACCGATAGTGCTGTTTTCAATTGTTTTAAAACTCTTTTGATTTGAAAGATTTTATGAAAACATACATTTTTAAATGAGAAGTGGTTTAAGTTTATTAATAAATTAATAATAATTACTTTTTATGAAATGTTTAAGAAAGTGACTGTAGCTCCGGAAATATTAATTTCATTGCGAAATTATAAAAACCTACACTAAGTTATCAATAATGCACTTTTCAATTCCTTATTATTTACATTTAATAATACATTTTTGTATGAGGAATAGTTCAAGTTTATCAGTAAATATATGAATTTTACTTCTTTATGAAATGTTTATGAGAGTGACTGTATCTCCGGAAATATTAACTTCATTACGAAATTCTTTTAAAACTGTTTTGATTTGAAAGAATTTATGAACACATACATTTTTAAATGAGAAGTGGTTTAAGTTTATCAATAAATTAATAAAAATTACTTCCCTATGAAATGTTTAAGAAAGTGACTGTATCTCCGGAAATATTAATTTCATTGCGAAATTATTAAAATTTTTACTAAGTTATCGTTTTAATTCTTTTAAAATTAAGTGATTTGAATGAATGTTTGAAACGACAATTTTTGTATGAAGAGTAGTTCAAATAAAAAAAAATGTATTAAAAGAAATATATGAATATTTCTTTCATATGAATCTTTGAATTAAAAAGCACTTAGTTATAAACAGTGCTCTTTTCAATTCCTTTAAAATTGTTTACATTTGAAAGAGTTTATAAAAAAAATATTTTTAATGAGAAGCGCTTCAAGCTTATCAATAAATATATATGTGCGTATTACTTCCTTTTGAAATGTTTAAGAAAGTGACTGTATCTACAGAAATATTAATTTCATTGCGAAATTATAAAAACTTCCACTAGGTTATCAATATTGCGCTTTTCAATTCGTTCAACATTTTTTTGATTTGAAAGAATGTTTGCATAAATACATTTTTGTATGAGGAATGGTTCAAGTTTATCAGTAAATATATGAATTTTACTTCTTTATGAAATGTATAAGAAAGTGACTGTATCTACGGAAATATTAATTTCATTGCGAAATTATAAAAAGCTTCACTAAGTTAGCAACAGTGCTCTTTTGAATTCTTTCAAAATTATTTTAATTTCAAAGAATTTTTAAAAAAATACATATTTGGAAAAAAAAAAATTTTGCATGAGGAACAATATAAAATTGCAGCTTTATTATATAAATAAATTAGACCCGTGACTTTTTCCAAAAATTTCAAGAAAGATTATACAAATTTTTTATGCAAAATTAGAAATCTCGGCTTTTGAATTTGTAAAAATTACACCCCTGTCGTTTTCAAAAGTTTTCAAGAAAAATTATAGAACATTTTGCATGCAAAATTAGAAATCTCGAGTTTTATATTTATGAAACTTACAACCGTAACTGATTCAAACAATTTGAAGAAAAAGTGTTAAAAATTAGAAATTTCAGCTTAAATATATAAACAAAATACACCTGTTACTTATTAAAAAAATTTGAAGAAAAATTATAACATTTTTTTATGGAAAATTAGAAATTTTGACTTTCATATTTATTCAAATTACACCCATGTGTTATTCAAAAATTTTCAAGAAAAAGTGTACAAAATTGGTGATGCAAAATTAAAAATCTCGGCTTGTATATTCATAAAAATTACACATGTGACTTATTCAAACATTTTGAAGAAAAAGTGTTAAAATATGGTCATGCAAAATTAAAAATTTTGGCTTTCCAAAAATTTCAAGAAAAATTATAAGTTATAAATAATGCGCTTCTCATTGGTTGAAAATTTGTTTGATTTGAAAAAATGTTTGGAAAAATACATTTTTGTATGAGGAATGGTTCAAGTTTATCAGTAAATATATGAATATTACTTCTATATGAAATGTTTAAAAAAGTAACTGTAGCTCCGGAAATATTAATTTTATTGCGAAATTATAAAAATCTGCACCAAGTTGCCGATAGTGCTTTTTTCAATTCTTTTAAAACTCTTTTGATTTGAAAGATTTTATGAAAACATACATTTTTAAATGAGAAGTGGTTTAAGTTTATCAATAAATTAATAAAAATTACTTCCTTTTGAAATGTTTAAGAAAGTGACTATAGCTCCGGAAATATTAATTTCACTGCGAAATTATAAAAACCTCCACTGAGTTATCAATAATGCGCTTCCCAATTCGTTCACATTTTTTTTCTTTTTAAAGATAGTTTGGAAAAATACATTTTTGTATGAGGAATGCTTCAAGTTTATCAGTAAATATATGAATATTACTTCTTTATGAAATGTTTAAGAAAGTGACTGTATCTACGGAAATATGAATTTCATTGCGAAACTATAAAAAGCTTGATTAAGTTAGCAACAGTGCTTTTTTGAATTCTTTCAAAATTATTTTAATTTGAAAGAAAAATAATTTTTTTATTAGGAACAATGAGAAATTGCAGCTTTATTATATAAATAAATTAGACTTGTCACTTTTTCCAAAAATTTCAAGAAAGATTATACAAATTTTTTATGCAAAATTAGAAATCTCGGCTTTTGAATTTGTAAAAATTACACCCATGTCATTTTCGAAAATTTTCAAGAAAAAGTATAGAACATTTTTTTAGGCAAAATTAGAAATCTCGAGTTGTATATATATAAAAATTACAACCGTAACTGATTCAAACATTTTGAAGAAAAAGTGTTAAAAAATAGAAATTTTAGCTTTAATATATAAACAAAATACACCTGTTACTTATTCATAATATTTCATGAAAAATTTCAACATTTTTTTATGGAAAATTAGAAATCTCGACTTTCCATGTGTTATTCAAACATTTTGAAGAAAAAGTGTTAAAATATGGTCATGCAAAATTAAAAATTTTGGCTTTCCAAAAATTTCAAGAAAAATTATAAGTTATCAATAATGCGCTTCTCATTCGTTCAAAATTTGTTTGATTTGAAAGAATATTTGGAAAAAAAACATTTTTGTATGAGGAATGGTTCAAGTAGTTCATTAAATATATGAATACTACTTGTATATGAAATATTTAAAAAAGTAACTGTAGCTCCGGAAATATTAATTTTCTTGCGAAATTATAAAAACCTGCACCAAGTTACCGATAGGGCTCTTTTCAATTCTCTAAAAACTCTTTTGATTTGAAAGATTTTATGAAAACATACATTTTTAAATGAGAAGTGGTTTATGTTTATCAATAAATTAATAAAAATTACTTTCTTATGAAATGTTTAAGAAAGTGACTGTATCTCCGGAAATATTAATTTCGTTGCGAAATTATAAAAACCTCCACTAAGTTATCAATAATGCGCTTTTCACTTCGTTCAAATTTTTTTTTGGATTTTAAAGAATGTTTGGAAAAATACATTTTTGTATGAGGAATGGTTCAAGTTTATCAGTAAATATATGAATATTACTTCTTTATGAAATGTTTAAGAAAGTGACTGTATCTACGAAAATATTAATTTCATTGCGAAACTACAAAGAGCTTCATTAAGTTAGCAACAGTGCTTTTTTGAATTCTTTCAAAATTATTTTAATTTGAAAGAATTTTTAAAAAAATACATATTTGAAAAAAAAATGTTTGCATAAATAAATAAATTAGACCCGTGACTTTTTCCAAAAATTTCAAGAAAGATTATACAAATTTTTTATGCAAAATTAGAAATCTCGGCTTTTGAATTTGTAAAAATTACACCCATGTCGTTTTCGAAAATTTTCAAGAAAAAGTATAGAACATTTTTTTAGGCAAAATTAGAAATCTCGAGTTGTATATATATAAAAATTACAACCGTAACTGATTCAAACATTTTGAAGAAAAAGTGTTAAAAAATAGAAATTTTAGCTTTAATATATAAACAAAATACACCTGTTACTTATTCATAAAATTTCATGAAAAATTTCAACATATTTTTATGGAAAATTAGAAATCTCGACTTTCCATGTGTTATTCAAACATTTTGAAGAAAAAGTGTTAAAATATGGTCATGCAAAATTAAAAATTTTGGCTTTCCAAAAATTTCAAGAAAAATTATAAGTTATCAATAATGCGCTTCTCATTCGTTCAAAATTTGTTTGATTTGAAAGAATATTTGGAAAAAAAACATTTTTGTATGAGGAATGGTTCAAGTAGTTCATTAAACATTTTTGTATGAGGAATGGTTCAAGTTTATCAGTAAATATATGAATTTTACTTCTTTATGAAATGTATAAGAAAGTGACTGTATCTACGGAAATATTAATTTCATTGCGAAATTATAAAAACCTCCACTAAGTTATCAATAATGCGCTTTTCAATTCGTTAAATTTTTTTTTTTTGATTTCAAAGAATGTTTGGAAAAATACATTTTTGTATGAGGAATGGTTCAAGTTTATCAGTAAATATATGAATATTACTTCTTTATGAAATGTTTAAGAAAGTGACTGTATCTACGGAAATATTTATTTCATTGCGAAATTATAAAAAGCTTCACTAAGTTAGCAACAGCGCTCTTTTGAATTCTTTCAAAATTATTTTAATTTGAAAGAATTTTTAAAAAATATATTTTGGAAAAAAAATTGTTTGCATGAGGAACAATCAGAAATTGCAGCTTTATTATATAAATAAATTAGACCCGTGACTTTTTCCAAAAATTTCAAGAAAGATTATACAAATTTTTTATGCAAAATAAGAAATCTCAGCATTTGAATTTGTAAAAATTACACCCATGTCGTTTTCGAAAATTTTCAAGAAAAAGTATAGAACTTTTTTTCAGGCAAAATTAGAAATCTCGAGCTTCCATGTGTTATTAAAAAATTTTCAAGAAAAAGTGTACAAAATTGGTGATTCAAAATTAGAAATCTCGGCTTTTATATTCATAAAAATTACACCCGTAGCTTATTCAAACATTTTGAAAAAAAAGTGGTTAAATATGGTCATGCAAAATTTAAAATTTTGGCTTTCCAAAAATTTGAAGAAAAATTATAAGTTATAAATCATGCGCGTCTCATTCGTTAAAAATTTTTTGATTTGAAGGAATGTTTGGAAAAATACATTTTTGTATGAGGAATGGTTCAAGTTTATCAGGAGATATATGAATTTTACTTCTATATGAAATGTTTAAGAAAGTGACTGTATCTCCGGAAATATTAATTTCATTACGAAATTATAAAAATCTCCACAAAATTATCAATCGATCGCTCTTCATTCTTTTAAAACTGTTTTGATTTGAAAGAATTTATGAAAACATACATTTTTTAATGAGAAGTGCTTTAAGTTTATCAATAAATAAATAAAAATTACTTCTTTATAAAATGTTTAAGAAAGTAACTGTAGCTCCGAAAATTTAACTTCATTGCGAAATTATAAAAACCTCCACTAAGTTGTCAATAATGCGCTTTAAAATTCGTTCAAATTATTTTTGATTTGAAAGAATGTTTGGAAAAATACATTTTTGTATGAGGAATTCTTCAAGTAGTTCAGTAAATAAATGAATGTTACTTGTATATGAAATGTTTAAAAAAGTAACTGTAGCTCCGGAAATATTAATTTTATTGCGAAATTATAAAAACCTGCTCCAAGTTACCGATAGTGCTCTTTGCAATTCTCTTAAAACTGTTTTGATTTGAAAGAATTTATGAAAACATACATTTTTAAATGAGAAGTAGCTTAAGTTTATCAATAAATTAATAAAAATTACTTCCTTATGAAATGTTTAAGAAAGTGACTGTATCTCCGGAAATATTAATTTCATTGCGAAATTATTAAAATCTTCACCAAGTTATCGATAGTGCTCTCTTCAATTCTTTTTAAATTGTTTGATTTGAAAGAATGTTTGAAAAGACAATTTTTGTATGAGGAGTAGTTCAAATAAAAAAAATATATTAAAATAAATATATGAATATTACTTTCATATAAAACTTTGAATTTAAAAGCACTAAGTTATTAACAGTGCTCTTTTCAATTCCTTTAAAATTGTTTTCATTTGAAAGAGTTTATGAAAAAATACATATTTTTATGAGAAGCGGTTCAAGCTTATCAATAAATATATGAATATTACTTTCTTTTGAAATGTTTAAGAAAGTGACTGTAGCTCCGGAAATATTAATTTCTGATGCAAAATTAAAAATCTCGGCTTTTATATTCATAAAAATTACACATGTGACTTATTCAAACATTTTGAAGAAAAAGTGTTAAAATATGGTCATGCAAAATTAAAAATTTTGGCTTTCCAAAAATTTCAAGAAAATTTATAAGTTATCAATAATGCGCTTCTCAATTCGTTCAAAATTTTTTTGAGTTGAAAGAATGTTTGGAAAAATACATTTTTGTATGAGGAATGGTTCAAGTTTATCAGTAAATATATGAATATTACTTCTATATGAAATCTTTAAAAAAGTAACTTTAGCTCCGGAAATATTAATTTCATTGCGAAATTATAAAAATCTGCAACAAGTTACCGATAGTGCTGTTTTCAATTGTTTTAAAACTCTTTTGATTTGAAAGATTTTATGAAAACATACATTTTTAAATGAGAAGTGGTTTAAGTTTATCAATAAATTAATAATAATTACTTTTTATGAAATGTTTAAGAAAGTGACTGTAGCTCCGGAAATATTAATTTCATTGCGAAATTATAAAAACCTACACTAAGTTATCAATAATGCACTTTTCAACTCCTTATTATTTACATTTAATAATACATTTGTGTATGAGGAATGGTTCAAGTTTATCAGTAAATATATGAATTTTACTTCTTTATGAAATGTTTAAGAAAGTGACTGTATCTCCGGAAATATTAATTTCATTGCGAAATTATAAAAAGCTTCACTAAGTTAGCAACAGCGCTCTTTTGAATTCTTTCAAAATTATTTTAATTTGAAAGAATTTTTAAAAAAACATATTTGGAAAAAAAATTTTTGCATGAGGAACAATCAGAAATTGCAGCTTTATTATATAAATAAATTAGACCCGTGACTTTTTCCAAAAATTTCAAGAAAGATTATACAAATTTTTTATGAAAAAATTTTAAAGAAAAAGTGTACAAAAGTTTTCATACAATATTAGAAATCTCGGCTTTTATATTTACAAAAATTACACCCGGTCTTATTCAAACATTTTGAAGAAAACGTATCAAAAGTTGGTCATGCAAAGTTTGAAATTTCAGCATTAGTATATAAATAAAATGCACATGTCTTAATCAAAAAATTTCGAGAAAAATTATAAATTTTTTTTTGGAAAATTAGAGATTTTGGCTTAAATATATAAATAAATTACACCTGTGACTTATTCATAAAATTTCAAGAAAAATTATAAAAATTTTTTATGGCAAATTAGAAATCTCGGCTTTTATATTTATAAAAATAACACTCTTGTCTTATTCAAAAATTTTAAAGAAAAAGTGTACAAAATTTTTTATGCAAAATTAGAAATCTCGGCTTTAGAATTTGTAAAAATTACTACTGTTACCGCCACTCATAAATCGCTAATATGAAATTACTGTTATCGATATGTAGAGAGATGAGCATGTCAAAATGTTAAATTATTCCTTTTAATTTTCCACTCGGTATAATTATGAAACCATATTTAATTGAGACCACATACATATGTATATAAAAACACCTACATAGATTTAAGATATTCATTCGTTCAGGTCATAAGGATTACGAAGCTTCGCTTAGAGTAGCCATACATAAAAGTAAGTATATCAGCAGTTTAGTATGTAAGTTTGTATAATGAATTTATTTATAGTTTTAGGAAATTTAACATATTAAAACGTAAGAATAAAGAATTAAAGTTTTCTAAAATTCTTACACTTGTGTTTAAAATCCACATTGGTTATCTTGATCTTGGGCCGCTTTACCCGCAACTTTAAAATTCTTTTATTGGTACCTCATCGGATCGTTTGAAGGAATCATCTTGGGTGCTAAAACGTAAGTCCTAACAGAATCCAACCTTCCACTCCCTCACAGGGTCAACCACTAAGTCATCAACGACCAACTCAGTTAAGTCCTGCACTGAACAACTGTCACATTTGCAACAAGTTCACAGAAAATGAAATTTTTATAAAATGCAGCAAGTGCCATCTTAATTTTCATTTACCTTGTGTCAATCTCAGCAGCAATCAAGACCAACCTACGTGGAGTTGCCAAAACTGAACGGTACAACATCAAATCACAATCGATTCTTTCTCTTCCATTCGTAGTGGCTCTTCGGCCGCTTCCGCTTCCGTCGACAAGCTCTTGAGCTACAACGTCTAGAAGAAGAGACACAACTTGAAAGAGATTTCATTAAAAAGAAATACCAAATTCCCGAACAAGCAGTAGATGACTTCGAGGACGCACAATCAGCTGCAGATCTGTACATGAGTGGTTAGATAATCAAATCCAACCCCCTACTTCGGCTATTGAAACCGCACACCAAAATATAGTTTCCGCAGCTCGTCAGTTTGAAACGCCACCTTACACATTTGTACCATTAAAATTACACCCATGTGTTATTAAAAAATTTTCAAGAAAGAGTGTACAAAATTGGTGATGCAAAATTAGAAATCTCGGCTTTTATATTCATAAAAATTACAACCGTGACTTATTCAAACATTTTGAAGAAAAAGTGTTAAAATATGGTCATGCAAAATTAAAAATTTTGGCTTTCCAAAAATTTCAAGAAAAATTATAAGTTATCCATAATGCGCTCTCAATCTCAATTCGTTCAAAATTTGTTTGATTTGAAATACTGTTTGGAAAAATACATTTTTGTATGAGGAATGGTTCAAGTTTATCAGTAAATATATGAATATTACTTCTATATGAAATATTTCAAAAAGTTACTGTAGCTCCGGAAATATTAATTTTTTATAAATGCGAAATTATAAAAATCTGCACAAGTTACCGAAAGTGCTCTTTTCAATTCTTTTAAAACTCTTTTCATTTGAAAAATTTTATGAAAACATACATTTTTAAATGAGAAGTGGTTTAAGTTTATCAATAAATTAATAAAAATTACTTCCTTTTGAAATGTTTAAGAAAGTGACTGTATCTACGGAAATATTAACTTCATTGTGAAATTATAGAAATATTCAGTAAGTTATCGATAGTGCTCTTTTTAATTCTTTCGAAGTTGTTTTGATTTAAAATTATAAAAATCTTTACTAAGTTGTCAAGAGTACCTATTTTCAAATCCTTCAAAATTTGTTTCATTTTAAAGAATTTTTGGAAAAATACATTTTTGTATGAGGAATGGTTCAAGTTTATCAGTGCATATATGAATATTACTTCTTTATGAAATGTTTCAGAAAGCGACTGTATCTACGGATATATTAATTTCATTGCGAAATTATAAAAAGCTTCACTAAGTTAGCAACAGTGCTGTTTTGAATTCTTTCAAAACTATTTTAATTTGAAAGAGTTTTTAAACAATACATATTTGGAAAAATACATTTTTGCATGAGGAAAAATTAGAAATTGCAGCTTTATTATATAAATAAATTAGACCCGTGACTTTTTCCAAAAATTTCAAATTTTTTATGGAAAATTAGAAATCTCGGCTTTTATATTTACAAAAATTACACCCGGTCTTGTTCAAAAATTTCCAAGAAAGAGTAAAGAAAATTTTTCATGCAATATTAGAAATCTCGGCTTTAATATATATAAAAATTACACCCGTGATTTATTGAATGAAACTGAACGTGAAGAAAACTTATCAAAAATTGGTTATGCAAAATTAGAAATTTCAGCATTAATATATAAATAAAATGCACATGTCTTAATCAAAAAATTTCGAGAAAAATTATAAATTTTTTTTTTTTGAAAATTAGAAATTTTGGCTTTAATATATAAATAAATTACACATGTTACTTTTAAGTTAAGAAAAATTATAACTTATCAATAATGCGCTTCTCAATTCGTTCAATTTTTTTTTTTTTGGTTTTAAAAAATGTTTGGAAAAATACATTTTTGTATTAGGAATGGTTCAAATTTATCAGTAAATATATGAATATTACTTCTACATGATATGTTTAATAAAGTAAATGTAGCTTCGGAAATATTAATTTCATTGCGAAGTTATAAAAATCTTCACTAAGTTATCAATAGTGCTCTTTTCAATTCTTTCAAAATTGTTTTGATTTTCAAGAATGTTTGGAAAAATACATTTTTGTATGAGGAATGGTTTAAGTTTATCAGTAAATATGTGAATATAACTTACTTTTGAAATGTTTAAGAAAGTGCCTGTAGCTCTGGAAATATTAATTTCATTGCGAAATAATAAAAACCTCCACTAGTTATCAATAATGCGCTTTTCAATTCGTTCAAAATTTTTTTGATTTGAAAGAATGTTTGGAAAAATACATTTTTGTATGAGGAATGGTTCAAGTTTATCAGTAACTATAGGAATATTACTTCCTTTTGAAACGTTTAAGAAAGTGACTGTAAGTCCGGTATTATTCTTTCATTGCGAAATTATAAAAATCTTCACCAAATTATCGATAGTGCTGTTTTCAATTCTTTTTAAATTGTTTTGATATTAAAGAATGTTTGATTTGAAAGAATGTTTGAAAAGACAATTTTTGTATGAAGAGTAAATCAAATAATAAAAAATGTATTAAAATAAATATATGAATATTACTTTCATATGAATTTTTGAATTGAAAGGCACTAAAATATTAACAGTGCTCTTTTTAATTCCTTTAAAATTGTTTTCATTTGAAAGAGTTTTTGAAAAAATACATTTTTTTATGAGAAGCGGTTCAAGCTTATCAATAAATATATGAATATTAGTTCCTTTTGAAATGTTTAAGAAAGTGACTGTAGCTCCAAAATTATTAATTTCATTGTGAAATTATAAAAACCTCCACTAAATTATCAATAATGCGCGTTTCAATTCTTTCAACATTTTTTTGATTTGAAAGAATGTTTGGAAAAATACATTTTTGTATAACGAATGGTTCAAGTTTATCAGTAAATATATGAATTTTACTTCTTTATGAAATATATAAGAAAGTGACTGTATCTACAGAAATATTAATTTCATTGTGAAATTATAAAAAGCTTCACTAAGTTAGCAACAGTGCCCTTTTGAATACTTTCAAAATTATTTTAATTTGAAAGAATTTTTAAAAAAATACATATTTGGAAAAATACATTTTTGCATGAGGAAAAATTAGAAATTGCAGCTTTATTATATAAATAAATTAGACCCGTGACTTTTTTCCAAAAATTTCAAAAAGGTTATACAAATTTTTTATGGAAAATTAGAAATCTTGGCTTTTATATTTATAAAAATAACACTCTTGTCTTATTCAAAAATTTTCAAGAAAGATGATACAAAATTTTTCATGCATGATTAGAAATCTCGGCTTTTGAATTTGTAAAAATTACACTCATGTCGTTTTCAAAAATTTTCATGAAAAAGTATAGAACATTTGTTCATGTAAAATTAGAAATCTCGAGTTTTATGTTTGTAAAAATTACAACCGTAACTGATTCAAACATTTTGAAGAAAAAGTGTTAAAATATAGTCATGCAAAATTAAAAATTTTGGCTTTCCAAAAATTTCAAGAAAAATGATAAGTTATCAATAATGCGCTTCTCAATAAGTTCAAATTTTTTTTGATTTGAAAGAATGTTTGGAAAAATACATTTTTGTATGAGGAATGGTTCAAGTTTATCAGTAAATATATGAATATTACTTCTATATGAAATCTTTAAAAAAGTAACTGTAGCTTGGGAAATATTAATTTTATTGCGAAATTATAAAAATCTGCACCAAGTTACCGATAGTGCTCTTTTCAATTCTTTTAAAACTCTTTTGATTTTAAAGAATGTTTGGAAAAATACAGTTTTGTTTGAGGAATGGTTCAGTTTTATCAGTAAATATATGAATATTTCTTCTTTATGAAATGTTTAAGAAAGTGACTGTATCTACGGAAACATTAATTTCATTGCGAAGTTATAAAAAACTTCATTAAGTTATCAATAGTGCTCTTTTCAATTCTTTCAAAATTGTTTTGATTTTAAAGAATGTTTGGAAAAATACATTTTTGTATGAGGAATGGTTCAAGTAGTTCAGTAAATATATGAATATTACTTCTATATGAAATGTTTAAAAAAGTAACTGTAGCTCCGGAAATATTAATTTTGTTGCGAAATTATAAAAATCAGCACCAAGTTACCGATAGTGCTCTTTTCAATTCTCTTAAAACTCTTTTGATTTGAAAGATTTTATGAAAACATACATTTTTAAATGACAAGTGGTTTAAGTTTATCAATAAATTAATAAAAATTACTTCCTTATGAAATGTTTAAGAAAGTGACTGTAGCTCCGGAAATATTAATTTCATTGCGAAATTATAAAAACCTCCACTAAGTTATCAATAATGCGCTTTCAATTCGTTAAAAATTTTTTTGATTTGAAAGAATGTTTGGAAAAATACATTTTTGTATGAGGAATGGTTCAAGATTATCAGTAAATATATGAATGTTACTTCTATACGATATATTTAAAAAAGTAAGTGTAGCTCCGGAAATATTTATTTTATTGCGAAATTATAAAAATCTGCACCAAGTTACCGATAGTGCTCTTTTCAATTCTTTTAAAACTCTTTTGATTAGAAAGATCTTATGAAAACATAAATTTTTAAATGAGAAGTGGCTTAAGTTTATCAATAAATTAGAAAAAATTACTTCCTTATGAAATGTTTAAGAAATTAACTGTATCTCCGGAAATATTAATTTCGTTGCGAAATTATAAAAATCTTCACAAAATTATCAATCGATCGCTCTTCATACTTTTAAAACTGTTTTGATTTGAAAGAATGTTTGGAAAAATACAGTTTTGTTTGAGGAATGGTTCAGTTTTATCAGTAAATATATGAATATTTCTTCTTTATGAAATGTTTAAGAAAGTGACTGTATCTACGGAAACATTAATTTCATTGCGAAGTTATAAAAAACTTCATTAAGTTATCAATAGTGCTCTTTTCAATTCTTTCAAAATTGTTTTGATTTTAAAGAATGTTTGGAAAAATACATTTTTGTATTAGAAATAGTTCAAGTTTATCAGTAAATATATGAATATTACTTCTTTATGAAATGTTTATGAGAGTGACTGTATCTCCGGAAATATTAACTTCATTACGAAATTCTTTTAAAACTGTTTTGATTTGAAAGAATTTATGAACACATACATTTTTAAATGAGAAGTGGTTTAAGTTTATCAATAAATTAATAAAAATTACTTCCCTATGAAATGTTTAAGAAAGTGACTGTATCTCCGGAAATATTAATTTCATTGCGAAATTATTAAAATTTTTACTAAGTTATCGTTTTAATTCTTTTAAAATTAAGTAAAAAAAATGTATTAAAAGAAATATATGAATATTTCTTTCATATGAATCTTTGAATTAAAAAGCACTTAGTTATAAACAGTGCTCTTTTCAATTCCTTTAAAATTGTTTACATTTGAAAGAGTTTATAAAAAAAATATTTTTAATGAGAAGCGCTTCAAGCTTATCAATAAATATATATGTGCGTATTACTTCCTTTTGAAATGTTTAAGAAAGTGACTGTATCTACAGAAATATTAATTTCATTGTGAAATTATAAAAACCTCCACTAAGTTATCAATAATGCGCTTTTCAATTCGTTCAACATTTTTTTGATTTGAAAGAATGTTTGGAAAAATACATTTTTGTATGAGGAATGGTTCAAGTTTATCAGTAAATATATGAATTTTACTTCTTTATGAAATGTATAAGAAAGTGACTGTATCTCCGGAAATATTAATTTCATTGCGAAATTATTAAAATTTTTACTAAGTTATCGTTTTAATTCTTTTAAAATTAAGTGATTTGAATGAATGTTTGAAACGACAATTTTTGTATGAAGAGTAGTTCAAATAAAAAAAATGTATTAAAAGAAATATATGAATATTTCTTTCATATGAATCTTTGAATTAAAAAGCACTTAGTTATAAACAGTGCTCTTTTCAATTCCTTTAAAATTGTTTACATTTGAAAGAGTTTATAAAAAAAATATTTTTAATGAGAAGCGCTTCAAGCTTATCAATAAATATATATGTGCGTATTACTTCCTTTTGAAATGTTTAAGAAAGTGACTGTATCTACAGAAATATTAATTTCATTGTGAAATTATAAAAACCTCCACTAAGTTATCAATAATGCGCTTTTCAATTCGTTCAACATTTTTTTGATTTGAAAGAATGTTTGGAAAAATACATTTTTGTATGAGGAATGGTTCAAGTTTATCAGTAAATATATGAATTTTACTTCTTTATGAAATGTATAAGAAAGTGACTGTATCTACGGAAATATTAATTTCATTGCGAAATTATAAAAAGCTTCACTAAGTTAGCAACAGTGCTCTTTTGAATTCTTTCAAAGTTATTTTAATTTAAAAGAATTTTTAAAAAAATACATATTTAGAAATATACATTTTTGCATGAGGAACAATCAGAAATTGCAGCTTTATTATATAAATAAATTAGACCCGTGACTTTTTCCAAAAATTTCAAGAAAGATTATACAAATTTTTTATGGAAAAATTTTAAATAAAAAGTGTACAAAAGTTTTCATACAAAATTAGAAATCTCGGCTTTTGAATTTGTAAAAATTACACCCATGTCGTTTTCAATAATTTTCAAGAAAAATTATAACATTTTTTTATGGAAAATTAGAAATCTCGACTTTCATATTTATTCAAATTACACCCATGTGTTATTCAAAAATTTTCAAGAAAAAGTGTACAAAATTGTTGATGCAAAATTAAAAATCTCGGCTTTTATATTCATAAAAATTACACATGTGACTTATTCAAACATTTTGAAGAAAAAGTGTTAAAATATGGTCATGCAAAATTAAAAATGTTGGCTTTCCAAAAATTTCAAGAAAAATTATAAGTTATAAATAATGCGTTTCTCATTCGTTCAAAATTTGTTTGATTTGAAAGAATGTTTGGAAAAATACATTTTTGTATGAGGAATGGTTCAAGTAGTTCATTAAATATATGAATACTACTTGTATATGAAATATTTAAAAAAGTAACTGTAGCTCCGGAAATATTAATTTTATTGCGAAATTATAAAAACCTGCACCAAGTTACCGATAGTGCTCTTTTCAATTCTCTAAAAACTCTTTTGATTTGAAAGATTTTATGGAAGCATACATTTTTAAATGAGAAGTGGTTTATGTTTATCAATAAATTAATAAAAATTACTTTCTTATGAAATGTTTAAGAAAGTGACTGTATCTCCGGAAATATTAATTTTATTGCGAAATTATAAAAATCTTCACTAAGTTATCAATAGTGCTCTTTTCAATTCTTTCAAAATTGTTTTGATTTTAAAGAATGTTTGGAAAAATACATTTTTGTATTAGAAATAGTTCAAGTTTATCAGTAAATATATGAATATTACTTCTTTATGAAATGTTTACGAAAGTGACTGTATCTCCGGAAATATTTACTTCATTACGAAATTCTTTTAAAACTGTTTTGATTTGAAAGAATTTATGAAAACATACATTTTTAAATGAGAAGTAGCTTAAGTTTATCAATAAATTAATAAAAATTACTTCCTTATGAAATGTTTAAGAAAGTGACTGTATCTCCGGAAATATTAATTTCATTGCGAAATTATTAAAATCTTCACCAAGTTATCGATAGTGCTCTCTTCAATTCTTTTTAAATTGTTTGATTTGAAAAAATGTTTGGATAAATACATTTTTGTATGAGGAATGGTTCAAGTTTATCAGAAAATATATGAATTTTACTTCTACATGAAATGTTTAAGAAAGTGACTGTATCTCCGGAAATATTAATTTCATTACGAAATTATAAAAATCTCCACAAAATTATCAATCGATCGCTCTTCATTCTTTTAAAACTGTTTTGATTTGAAAGAATTTATGAAAACATACATTTTTTAATGAGAAGTGCTTTAAGTTTATCAATAAATAAATAAAAATTACTTCTTTATAAAATGTTTAAGAAAGTAACTGTAGCTCCGAAAATTTAATTTCATTGCGAAATTATAAAAACCTCCACTAAGTTGTCAATAATACGCTTTTCAATTCGTTCAAATTTTTTTTTGATTTTAAAGAATGTTTGGAAAAATACATTTTTGTATGAGGAATGGTTCAAGTTTATCAGTAAATATATGAATATTACTTCTATATGAAATCTTTAAAAAAGTAACTTTAGCTCCGGAAATATTAATTTCATTGCGAAATTATAAAAATCTGCAACAAGTTACCGATAGTGCTGTTTTCAATTGTTTTAAAACTCTTTTGATTTGAAAGATTTTATGAAAACATACATTTTTAAATGAGAAGTGGTTTAAGTTTATTAATAAATTAATAATAATTACTTTTTATGAAATGTTTAAGAAAGTGACTGTAGCTCCGGAAATATTAATTTCATTGCGAAATTATAAAAATCTTCACTAAGTCAGCAACAGCGCTCTTTTGAATATTTTCAAAATTATTTTAATTTGAAAGAATTTTTAAAAAAATACATATTTGGAAAAAAAATTTTTGCATGAGGAGCAATCAGAAATTGCAGCTTTATTATATAAATAAATTAGACCCGTGACTTTTTCCAAAAATTTCAAGAAAGATTATACAAATTTTTTATGAAAAAATTTTAAAGAAAAAGTGTACAAAAGTTTTCATACAATATTAGAAATCTCGGCTTTTATATTTACAAAAATTACACCCGTGACTTATTCTAACATTTTGAAGAAAACGTATCAAAAATTGGGCATGCAAAATTAGAAATTTCAGCATTAATATATAAATAAAATGCACATGTCTTAATCAAAAAATTTCAAGAAAAATTATAAAAATTTTTTATGGAAAATTAGAAATTTTGGCTTTAATATATAAATAAATTACACCTGTGACTTATTCATAAAATTTCAAGAAAAATTATAAAAATTTTTAATGGAAAATTAGAAATCTCGGCTTTTATATTTATAAAAATAACGCTCTTGTCTTATTCAAAAATTTTCAAGAAAAAGTGTACAAAATTTTTCATGCAAAATTAGAAATTTCGGTTTTTGAATTTGTAAATATTACACCCCTGTCGTTTTCAAAAATTTTCAATAAAAAGTATAGAACATTTTTTCATGCAAAATTAGAAATCTCGGCTTTTATATTCATAAAAATTACACCCGTGACTTATTCAAACATTTTGAAGAAAAAGTGTTAAAATATGGTCATGCAAAATTAAAAATTTTGGCTTTCCAAAAATTTCAAGAAAAATGATAAGTTATCAATAATGCGCTTCTCAATTCGTTAAAAATTTTTTTGATTTGAAAGAATGTTTGGAAAAATACATTTTTGTATGAGGAATGGTTCAAGTTTATCAGTAAATATATGAATATTACTTCTATATGAAATCTTTAAAAAAGTAACTGTAGCTCCGGAAATATTAATTTTGTTGCGAAATTATAAAAATCAGCACCAAGTTACCGATAGTGCTCTTTTCAATTCTTTTAAAACTCTTTTGATTTGAAAGATTTTATGAAAACATACATTTTTAAATGAGAAGTGGTTTAAGTTTATCAATAAATTAATAAAAATTACTTCCTTTTGAAATGTTTAAGAAAGTGACTGGATTTCCGGAAATATTAATTTCATTGCGAAATTATAAAAACCTCCACTAAGTTGTTAATAATGCGCTTTTCAATTCGTTCAAATTTTTTTTGATTTTAAAGAATGTTTGGAAAAATACATTTTTGTATGAGGAATGGTTCAAGTTTATCAGTAAATATATGAATATTACTTCTTTATGAAATATTTAAGAAAGTGACTGTATCTAGGGAAATATTAATTTCATTGCGAAATTATAAAAAACTTCACTAAGTTAGCAACAGTGCTCTTTTGAATTCTTTCAAAATTATTTTAATTTCAAAGAATTTTTAAAAAAATACATATTTGGAAAATTACATTTTTGCATGAGGAACGATCAGAAATTGTAGCTTTATTATATAAATAAATTAGACTGTGACTTTTTCCAAAAATTTCAAGAAAGTTTGTACAAATTTTATAATGGATAATTAAAAATCGCGGCTTTCATCTTTACAAAAATTACACCCGGTCTTATTAAAAAATTTTCAAGAAAGAGTATACCAAATTTTTCATGCAATATTAGAAATCTCGGTATTACTGTATATAAAAATTACACCCGTGACTTATTCAAACATTTTGAAGAAAATGTATCAAAAATTGGTCATGTAAAATTACAAATTTCAGCATTAATATATAAAAAAAAATGCACATGTTTTAATCAAAAAATTTCAAGAAAAATTATAAAAATTTTTTTTGGAAAATTAGAAATTTCGGCTTTTAGATATATAAAAATAACACTCTTGTCTTATTTTAAAATTTTAAAGAAAAAGTGTACAAAATTTTTCATGCAAAATTAGAAATCTCAGCTTTTGAATTTGTAAAAATTACACCCATGTCTTATTCAAAAATGTTCAAGAAAAAGTATTGAACATTTTTTCATGCAAAATTAGAAATCTCGGGTTTTATATTTATAAAAATTACACCCGTAACTGATTCAAATATTTTGAAGAAAAAGTGTTAAAAATTAGAAATTTCAGCTTTAATATATAAACAAAATACACATGTTTTATTCAAAAAATTTCAAGAAAAATTATAAAATTTTTTTATGGAAAATTAGAAATCTCGACTTTCATATTTATTAAAATTACACCCATGTGTTATTCAAAAATTTTCAAGAAAAAGTGTACAAAATTGGTGATGCAAAATTAGAAATCTCGGTTTTTATATTCATAAAAATTATACCCGTGACTTATTCAAACATTTAGAAGAAAAAGTGCTAAAATATGGTCATGCAAAATTAAAAATCTTGGCTTTCCAAAAATTTCAAGAAAAATTATAAGTTATGAATGCGCTTCTCAATTCGTTCAAAGTTTTTTTGATTTGAAAGAATGTTTGGAAAAATACATTTTTGTATGAGGAATGGTTCAAGTTTATCAGTAAATATATGAATATTACTTCTATATGAAATGTTTAAAAAATTAACTGTAGCTCGGGAAATATTAATTTTATTGCGAAAAAGTGTACAAAATTGGTGATGCAATATTAGAAATCTCGGCTTTAATGTATATAAAAACTACACCCGTGACTTATTCAAACATTTTGAAGAAAACGTATTAAAAATTGGTCATGCAAAGTTAGAAATTTCAGCATTAATATATAAATAAAATGCACATGTCTTAATCAAAAAATTTCTAGAAAAATTATAAATATTTTTTTTGTAAAATTAAAAATTTTGGCTTTAATATATAAATAAATTACACATGTGACTTATTCATAAAATTTCAAGAAAAATTATAAACAGTTTTTATGCAAAATTAGAAATCTCGGCTTTTATATTCATAAAACTTACACCCGTGACTGATTCAAACATTTTGAAGAAAAAGTGTTAAAATATGGTCATGCAAAATTAAAAATTTTGGCTTTCCAAAAATTTCAAGAAAAATTATAAGTTATCCATAATGCGCTCTCAATCTCAATTCGTTCAAAATTTGTTTGATTTGAAATACTGTTTGGAAAAATACATTTTTGTATGAGGAATGGTTCAAGTTTATCAGTAAATATATGAATATTACTTCTATATGAAATATTTCAAAAAGTTACTGTAGCTCCGGAAATATTAATTTTTTATAAATGCGAAATTATAAAAATCTGCACCAAGTTACCGATAGTGCTCTTTTCAATTCTTTTAAAACTCTTTTCATTTGAAAAATTTTATGAAAACATACATTTTTAAATGAGAAGTGGTTTAAGTTTATCAATAAATAAATAAAAATTACTTCTTTATAAAATGTTTAAGAAAGTTACTGGTAAAAACCCCCACTAAGTTGTCAATAATGCGCTTTTCAATTCGTTCAAATTATTTTTGATTTGAAAGAATGTTTGGAAAAATACATTTTTGTATGAGGAATGGTTCAAGTAGTTCAGTAAATATATGAATATTACTTCTATATGAAATGTTTAAAAAAGTAACTGTAGCTCCGGAAATATTAATTTTGTTGCGAAATTATAAAAATCAGCACCAAGTTACCGATAGTGCTCTTTTCAATTCTCTTAAAACTCTTTTGATTTGAAAGATTTTATGAAAACATACATTTTTAAATGAGAAGTAGTTTTAATTTATCAATAAATTAATAAAAATTACTTCCTTATGAAATGTTTAAGAAAGTAACTGTATCTCCGGAAATATTAATTTCGTTGCGAAATTATAAAAATCTTCACTAAGTTATCAATAGTGCTCTTTTCAATTCTTTCAAAATTGTTTTGATTTTAAAGAATGTTTGGAAAAATACATTTTTGTATTAGAAATAGTTCAAGTTTATCAGTAAATATACGAATATTACTTCTTTATGAAATGTTTACGAAAGTGACTGTATCTCCGGAAATATTTACTTCATTACGAAATTCTTTTAAAACTGTTTTGATTTGAAAGAATTTATGAAAATATACATTTTTTAATGAGAAGTGCTTTAAGTTTATCAATAAATAAATAAAAATTACTTCTTTATAAAATGTTTAAGAAAGTAACTGTAGCTCCGAAAATTTAATTTCATTGCGAAATTATAAAAACCTCCACTAAGTTGTCAATAATGCGCTTTTCAATTCGTTCAAATTATTTTTGATTTGAAAGAATGTTTGGAAAAATACATTTTTGTATGAGGAATGGTTCAAGTAGTTCAGTAAATAAATGAATGTTACTTGTATATGAAATGTTTAAAAAAGTAACTGTAGCTCCGGAAATATTAATTTTATTGCGAAATTATAAAAACCTGCTCCAAGTTACCGATAGTGCTCTTTGCAATACTCTTAAAACTGTTTTGATTTGAAAGAATTTATGAAAACATACATTTTTAAATGAGAAGTAGCTGAAGTTCATCAATAAATTAATAAAAATTACTTCCTTATGAAATGTTTAAGAAAGTGACTGTATCTCCGGAAATATTAATTTCATTGCGAAATTATTAAAATCTTCACCAAGTTATCGATAGTGCTCTTTTCAATTCTTTTTAAATTGTTTGATTTGAAAGAATGTTTGAAAAGACAATTTTTGTATGAGGAGTAGTTCAAATAAAAAAAATATATTAAAATAAATATATGAATATTACTTTCATATGAAACTTTGAATTTAAAAGCACTAAGTTATTAACAGTGCTCTTTTCAATTCCTTTAAAATTGTTTTCATTTGAAAGAGTTTATGAAAAAATACATATTTTTATGAGAAGCGGTTCAAGCTTATCAATAAATATATGAATATTACTTTCTTTTGAAATGTTTAAGAAAGTGACTGTAGCTCTGGAAATATTAATTTCATTGCGAAATTATAAAAACCTCCACTAAGTTATCAATAATGCACTTTTCAATTCCTTCAAAATGTTTTTGATTTGAAAGAATGTTTGCATAAATACATTTTTGTATGAGGAATGGTTCAAGTTTATCAGTAAATATATGAATTTTACTTCTTTATGAAATGTATAAGAAAGTGACTGTATCTACGGAAATATTAATTTCATTGCGAAATTATAAAAAGCTTCACTAAGTTAGCAACAGCGCTCTTTTGAATTCTTTCAAAATTATTTTAATTTGAAAGAATTTTTAAAAAAATACATATTTGGAAAACAAAAATTTTTGCATGAGGAACAACATAAAATTGCAGCTTTATTATATAAATAAATTAGACCCGTGACTTTTTCCAAAAATTTCAAGAAAGATTATACAAATTTTTTATGCAAAATTAGAAATCTCGGCTTTTGAATTTGTAAAAATTACACCCATGTCGTTTTCAAAAATTTTCAAAAAAAAGTTAGAACATTTTTTCATGCAAAATTAGAAATCTCGAGTTTTATATATATAAAAATTACAAACGTAACTGATACAAACATTTTGAAGAAAAAATGTTAAAAATTTGAAATTTCAATTAATATATATAAACAAAATACACCTGTTACTTATTCATAAAATTTCAAGAAAAATTATATAATTTTTTTATGGAAAATTAGAAATCTCGACTTTCCATGTGTTATTCCAAAATTTTCAAGAAAAAGTGTACAAAATTGGAATTTTAAGAAGTGGCAATATTAATTTCATTGCGAAATTATAAAAACTTCCACTAAGTTATCAATAATGCGCTTTTCAATTCGTTAAAATTTTTTTTTTTGATTTTAAAGAATGTTTGGAAAAATACATTTTTGTATGAGGAATGGTTCAAGTTTATCAGTAAATATATGAATTTTATTTCTTTATGATATGTTTAAGAAAGTGACTGTATCTACGGAAGTATTAATTTCATTGCGAAATTATAAAAATCTGCAACAAGTTACCGATAGTGCTGTTTTCAATTGTTTTAAAACTCTTTTGATTTGAAAGATTTTATGAAAACATACATTTTTAAATGAGAAGTGGTTTAAGTTTATCAATAAATTAATAAAAATTACTTCCTTTTGAAATATTTAAGAAAGTAACTGTAGCTCCGAAAATTTAATTTCATTGCGAAATTATAAAAACCTCCACTAAGTTGTCAATAATGCGCTTTTCAATTCGTTCAAATTATTTTTGATTTGAAAGAATGTTTGGAAAAATACATTTTTGTATGAGGAATGGTTCAAGTTTATCAGTAAATATATGAATATTACTTCTTTATGAAATGTTTAAGAAAGTGACTGTATCTACGGAAATATTTATTTCATTGCGAAATTATAAAAAGCTTCACTAAGTTAGCAACAGCGCTCTTTTGAATTCTGTCAAAATTATTTTAATTTGAAAGAATTTTTAAAAAATACATATTTGGAAAAAAAATTTTTGCATGAGGAACAATCAGAAATTGCAGCTTTATTATATAAATAAATTAGACCAGTGACTTTTTCCAAAAATTTCAAGAAAGATTATACAAATTTTTTATGCAAAATAAGAAATCTCAGCATTTGAATTTGTAAAAATTACACCCATGTCGTTTTCGAAAATTTTCAAGAAAAAGTATAGAACATTTTTTCAGGCAAAATTAGAAATCTCGAGCTTCCATGTGTTATTAAAAAATTTTCAAGAAAAAGTGTACAAAATTGGTGATTCAAAATTAGAAATCTCGGCTTTTATATTCATAAAAATTACACCCGTAGCTTATTCAAACATTTTGAAGAAAAAGTGTTAAAATATGGTCATGCAAAATTTAATATTTTGGCTTTCCAAAAATTTGAAGAAAAATTACAAGTTATAAATAATGCGCTTCTCATTCGTTAAAAATTTTTTTGATTTGAAGGAATGTTTGGAAAAATACATTTTTGTATGAGGAATGGTTCAAGTAGTTCTGTAAATATATGAATATTACTTCTATATGAAATGTTTAAAAAAGTAACTGTAGCTCCGGAAATATTAATTTTGTTGCGAAATTATAAAAATCAGCACCAAGTTACCGATAGTGCTCTTTTCAATTCTTTTAAAACTCTTTTGATTTGAAAGATTTTATGAAAACATACATTTTTAAATGAGAAGTAGTTTTAATTTATCAATAAATTAATAAAAATTACTTCCTTATGAAATGTTTATGAAAGTAACTGTAGCTCCGGAAATATTAATTTTGTTGCGAAATTATAAAAATCAGCACCAAGTTACCGATAGTGCTCTTTTCAATTCTCTTAAAACTCTTTTGATTTGAAAGATTTTATGAAAACATACATTTTTAAATGAGAAGTAGTTTAAATTTATCAATAAATTAATAAAAATTACTTCTTTATGAAATGTTTTACGAAAGTGATTGTATCTCCGGAAATATTAACTTCATTACGAAATTCTTTTAAAACTGTTTTGATTTGAAAGAATTTATGAAAACATACATTTTTAAATGAGAAGTAGCTTAAGTTTATCAATAAATTAATAAAAATTACTTCCTTATGAAATGTTTAAGAAAGTGACTGTATCTCCGGAAATATTAATTTCATTGCGAAATTATAAAAACCTCCACTAAGTTATCAATAATGCACTTTTCAATTCCTTCAAAATGTTTTCGATTTGAAAGAATGTTTGCATAAAAACATTTTTGTATGAGGAATGGTTCAAGTTTATCAGTAAATATATGAATTTTACTTCTTTATGAAATGTATAAGAAAGTGACTGTATCTACGGAAATATTAATTTCATTGCGAAATTATAAAAACCTCCACTAAGTTATCAATAATGCGCTTTTCAATTCGTTCAAATTTTTTTTGATTTTAAAGAATGTTTGGAAAAATACATTTTTGTATGAGGAATGGTTCAAGTTTATCAGTAAATATATGAATATTACTTCTTTATGAAATGTTTAAGAAAGTGACTGTATCTCCGGAAATATTAATTTCATTGCGAAATTATAAAAAGCTTCACTAAGATAGCAACAGTGCTCTTTTGAATGCGTTCAAAATTATTTTAATTTGAAAGAATTTTTAAAAAAATACATATTTTGAAAAATACATTTTTGCATGAGGAACAATGAGAAAATGCAGCTTTATTATATAAATAAATTAGACCCGTGACTTTTTCCAAAAATTTCATGAAAGATTATACAAATTTTTTATGGAAAATTATAAATCTCGGCTTTTATATTTACAAAAATTTCCCCCGGTCTTACTCAAAAATTTTCAAGAAAGAGTATACAAAATTTTTCATGCAAAATTAGAAATCTCAGGTTTTATATTGACAAAAATTACAAACGTAACTGATTCAAACATTTTGAAGAAAAAATGTTAAAAATTAGAAATTTCAATTAATATATATAAACAAAATACACCTGTTACTTATTCATAAAATTTCAAGAAAAATTATATAATTTTTTTATGGAAAATTAGAAATCTCGACTTTCCATGTGTTATTCCAAAATTTTCAAGAAAAAGTGTACAAAATTGGAATTTTAAGAAGTGGCAATATTAATTTCATTGCGAAATTATAAAAACTTCCACTAAGTTATCAATAATGCGCTTTTCAATTCGTTAAAATTTTTTTTTTTGATTTTAAAGAATGTTTGGAAAAATACATTTTTGTATGAGGAATGGTTCAAGTTTATCAGTAAATATATGAATTTTACTTCTTTATGATATGCTTAAGAAAGTGACTGTATCTACGGAAATATTAATTTCACTGCGAAATTATAAAAATCTGCAACAAGTTACCGATAGTGCTGTTTTCAATTGTTTTAAAACTCTTTTGATTTGAAAGATTTTATGAAAACATACATTTTTAAATGAGAAGTGGTTTAAGTTTATCAATAAATTAATAAAAATTACTTCCTTTTGAAATATTTTAGAAAGTAACTGTAGCTCCGAAAATTTAATTTCATTGCGAAATTATAAAAACCTCCACTAAGTTGTCAATAATGCGCTTTTCAATTCGTTCAAATTATTTTTGATTTGAAAGAATGTTTGGAAAAATACATTTTTGTATGAGGAATGGTTCAAGTTTATCAGTAAATATATGAATATTACTTCTTTATGAAATGTTTAAGAAAGTGACTGTATCTACGGAAATATTTATTTCATTGCGAAATTATAAAAAGCTTCACTAAGTTAGCAACAGCGCTCTTTTGAATTCTTTCAAAATTATTTTAATTTGAAAGAATTTTTAAAAAATATATTTTGGAAAAAAAAATGTTTGCATGAGGAACAATCAGAAATTGCAGCTTTATTATATAAATAAATTAGACCAGTGACTTTTTCCAAAAATTTCAAGAAAGATTATACAAATTTTTTATGCAAAATTAGAAATCTCGGCTTTTGAATTTGTATAAATTACACCCATGTCGTTTTCGAAAATTTTCAAGAAAAAGTATAGAACATTTTTTCAGGCAAAATTAGAAATCTCGAGCTTCCATGTGTTATTAAAAAATTTTCAAGAAAAAGTGTACAAAATTGGTGATTCAAAATTAGAAATCTCGGCTTTTATATTCATAAA
Source organism: Epicampocera succincta (assembly GCA_932526305.1). Lineage (NCBI taxonomy): Eukaryota > Metazoa > Arthropoda > Insecta > Diptera > Tachinidae > Epicampocera > Epicampocera succincta. The sequence goes on from OW052037.1 coordinate 27,820,477, forward strand.
AATTACACCCGTAGCTTATTCAAACATTTTGAAGAAAAAGTGTTAAAATATGGTCATGCAAAATTTAAAATTTTGGCTTTCCAAAAATTTGAAGAAAAATTATAAGTTATAAATCATGCGCGTCTCATTCGTTAAAAATTTTTTGATTTGAAGGAATGTTTGGAAAAATACATTTTTGTATGAGGAATGGTTCAAGTTTATCAGGAGATATATGAATTTTACTTCTATATGAAATGTTTAAGAAAGTGACTGTATCTCCGGAAATATTAATTTCATTACGAAATTATAAAAATCTCCACAAAATTATCAATCGATCGCTCTTCATTCTTTTAAAACTGTTTTGATTTGAAAGAATTTATGAAAACATACATTTTTTAATGAGAAGTGCTTTAAGTTTATCAATAAATAAATAAAAATTACTTCTTTAAAAAATGTTTAAGAAAGTAACTGTAGCTCCGAAGTTAAATTTCATTGCGAAATTATAAAAACCTCCAGTAAGTTGTCAATAATGCGCTTTACAATTCGTTCAAATTATTTTTGATTTGAAAGAATGTTTGGAAAAATACATTTTTGTATGAGGAATGGTTCAAGTAGTTCAGTAAATAAATGAATGTTACTTGTATATGAAATGTTTAAAAAAGTAACTGTAGCTCCCGAAATATTAATTTTATTGCGAAATTATAAAAACCTGCTCCAAGTTACCGATAGTGCTCTTTGCAATTCTCTTAAAACTGTTTTGATTTGAAAGAATTTATGAAAACATACATTTTTAAATGAGAAGTAGCTTAAGTTTATCAATAAATTAATAAAAATTACTTCCTTATGAAATGTTTAAGAAAGTGACTGTATCTCCGGAAATATTAATTTCATTGCGAAATTATTAAAATCTTCACCAAGTTATCGATAGTGCTCTTTTCAATTCTTTTTAAATTGTTTGATTTGAAAGAATGTTTGAAAAGACAATTTTTGTATGAGGAGTAGTTCAAATAAAAAAAATATATTAAAATAAATATATGAATATTACTTTCATATGAAACTTTGAATTTAAAAGCACTAAGTTATTAACAGTGCTCTTTTCAATTCCTTTAAAATTGTTTTCATTTGAAAGAGTTTATGAAAAAATACATATTTTTATGAGAAGCGGTTCAAGCTTATCAATAAATATATGAATATTACTTTCTTTTGAAATGTTTAAGAAAGTGACTGTAGCTCTGGAAATATTAATTTCATTGCGAAATTATAAAAACCTCCACTAAGTTATCAATAATGCACTTTTCAATTCCTTCAAAATGTTTTTGATTTGAAAGAATGTTTGCATAAATACATTTTTGTATGAAGAATGGTTCAAGTTTATCAGTAAATATATGATTTTTACTTCTTTATGAAATGTATAAGAAAGTGACTGTATCTACGGAAATATTAATTTCATTGCGAAATTATAAAAAGCTTCACTAAGTTAGCAACAGCGCTCTTTTGAATTCTTTTAAAATTATTTTAATTTGAAAGAATTTTTAAAAAAATACATATTTGGAAAACAAAAATTTTTGCATGAGGAACAACATAAAATTGCAGCTTTATTATATAAATAAATTAGACCCGTGACTTTTTCCAAAAATTTCAAGAAAGATTATACAAATTTTTTATGCAAAATTAGAAATCTTGGCTTTTGAATTTGTAAAAATTACACCCATGTCGTTTTCAAAAATTTTCAAAAAAAAGTTAGAACATTTTTTCATGCAAAATTAGAAATCTCGAGTTTTATATATATAAAAATTACAAACGTAACTGATACAAACATTTTGAAGAAAAAATGTTAAAAATTAGAAATTTCAACTTTAATATATAAACAAAATACACCTGTTACTTATTCATAAAATTTCAAGAAAAATTATATAATTTTTTTATGGAAAATTAGAAATCTCGACTTTCCATGTGTTATTCAAAAGCTTTCAAGAAAAAGTGTACAAAATTGGAATTTTAAGAAGTGGCAATATTAATTTCATTGCGAAATTATAAAAACTTCCACTAAGTTATCAATATTGCGCTTTTCAATTCGTTCAACATTTTTTTGATTTGAAAGAATGTTTGCATAAATACATTTTTGTATGAGGAATGGTTCAAGTTTATCAGTAAATATATGAATTTTACTTCTTTATGAAATGTATAAGAAAGTGACTGTATCTACGGAAATATTAATTTCATTGCGAAATTATAAAAAGCTTCACTAACTTAGCAACAGCGCTCTTTTGAATTCTTTCAAAATTATTTTAATTTCAAAGAATTTTTAAAAAAATACATATTTGGAAAAAAAAAATTTTGCATGAGGAACAATATAAAATTGCAGCTTTATTATATAAATAAATTAGACCCGTGACTTTTTCCAAAAATTTCAAGAAAGATTATACAAATTTTTTATGCAAAATTAGAAATCTCGGCTTTTGAATTTGTAAAAATTACACCCCTGTCGTTTTCAAAAGTTTTCAAGAAAAATTATAGAACATTTTGCATGCAAAATTAGAAATCTCGAGTTTTATATTTATGAAACTTACAACCGTAACTGATTCAAACAATTTGAAGAAAAAGTGTTAAAAATTAGAAATTTCAGCTTTAATATATAAACAAAATACACCTGTTACTTATTAAAAAAATGTGAAGAAAAATTATAACATTTTTTTATGGAAAATTAGAAATTTTGACTTTCATATTTATTCAAATTACACCCATGTGTTATTCAAAAATTTTCAAGAAAAAGTGTACAAAATTGGAATTTTAAGAAGTGGCAATATTAATTTCATTGCGAAATTATAAAAACTTCCACTAAGTTATCAATAATGCGCTTTTCAATTCGTTAAAATTTTTTTTTTTGATTTTAAAGAATGTTTGGAAAAATACATTTTTGTATGAGGAATGGTTCAAGTTTATCAGTAAATATATGAATTTTATTTCTTTATGATATGTTTAAGAAAGTGACTGTATCTACGGAAGTATTAATTTCATTGCGAAATTATAAAAATCTGCAACAAGTTACCGATAGTGCTGTTTTCAATTGTTTTAAAACTCTTCTGATTTGAAAGATTTTATGAAAACATACATTTTTAAATGAGAAGTGGTTTAAGTTTATCAATAAATTAATAAAAATTACTTCCTTTTGAAATATTTAAGAAAGTAACTGTAGCTCCGAAAATTTAATTTCATTGCGAAATTATAAAAACCTCCACTAAGTTGTCAATAATGCGCTTTTCAATTCGTTCAAATTATTTTTGATTTAAAGAATGTTTGGAAAAATACATTTTTGTATGAGGAATGGTTCAAGTTTATCAGTAAATATATGAATATTACTTTTTTATGAAATGTTTAAGAAAGTGACTGTATCTACGGAAATATTTATTTCATTGCGAAATTATAAAAAGCTTCACTAAGTTAGCAACAGCGCTCTTTTGAATTCTGTCAAAATTATTTTAATTTGAAAGAATTTTTAAAAAATACATATTTGGAAAAAAAATTTTTGCATGAGGAACAATCAGAAATTGCAGCTTTATTATATAAATAAATTAGACCAGTGACTTTTTCCAAAAATTTCAAGAAAGATTATACAAATTTTTTATGCAAAATAAGAAATCTCAGCATTTGAATTTGTAAAAATTACACCCATGTCGTTTTCGAAAATTTTCAAGAAAAAGTATAGAACATTTTTTCAGGCAAAATTAGAAATCTCGAGCTTCCATGTGTTATTAAAAAATTTTCAAGAAAAAGTGCACAAAATTGGTGATTCAAAATTAGAAATCTCGGCTTTTATATTCATAAAAATTGCACCCGTAGCTTATTCAAACATTTTGAAGAAAAAGTGTTAAAATATGGTCATGCCAAATTTAAAATTTTGGCTTTCCAAAAATTTGAAGAAAAATTACAAGTTATAAATCATGCGCTTCTCATTCGTTAAAAATTTTTTTGATTTGAAGGAATGTTTGGAAAAATACATTTTTGTATGAGGAATGGTTCAAGTAGTTCAGTAAATATATGAATATTACTTCTATATGAAATGTTTAAAAAAGTAACTGTAGCTCCGGAAATATTAATTTTGTTGCGAAATTATAAAAATCAGCACCAAGTTACCGATAGTGCTCTTTTCAATTCTCTTAAAACTCTTTTGATTTGAAAGATTTTATGAAAACATACATTTTTAAATGAGAAGTAGTTTTAATTTATCAATAAATTAATAAAAATTACTTCCTTATGAAATGTTTAAGAAAGTAACTGTAGCTCCGGAAATATTAATTTTGTTGCGAAATTATAAAAATCAGCACCAAGTTACCGATAGTGCTCTTTTCAATTCTCTTAAAACTCTTTTGATTTGAAAGATTTTATGAAAACATACATTTTTAAATGAGAAGTAGTTTTAATCTATCAATAAATTAATAAAAATTACTTCTTTATGAAATGTTTTACGAAAGTGATTGTATCTCCGGAAATATTAACTTCATTACGAAATTCTTTTAAAACTGTTTTGATTTGAAAGAATTTATGAACACATACATTTTTAAAAGAGAAGTAGCTTAAGTTTATCAATAAATTAATAAAAATTACTTCCTTATGAAATGTTTAAGAAAGTGACTGTATCTCCGGAAATATTAATTTCATTGCGAAATTATAAAAACCTCCACTAAGTTATCAATAATGCACTTTTCAATTCCTTCAAAATGTTTTCGATTTGAAAGAATGTTTGCATAAAAACATTTTTGTATGAGGAATGGTTCAAGTTTATCAGTAAATATATGAATTTTACTTCTTTATGAAATGTATAAGAAAGTGACTGTATCTACGGAAATATTAATTTCATTGCGAAATTATAAAAACCTCCACTAAGTTATCAATAATGCGCTTTTCAATTCGTTAAATTTTTTTTTTTTGATTTTAAAGAATGTTTGGAAAAATACATTTTTGTATGAGGAATGGTTCAAGTTTATCAGTAAATATATGAATATTACTTCTTTATGAAATGTTTAAGAAAGTGACTGTATCTACGGAAATATTTATTTCATTGCGAAATTATAAAAAGCTTCACTAAGTTAGCAACAGCGCTCTTTTGAATTCTTTCAAAATTATTTTAATTTGAAAGAATTTTTAAAAAATATATTTTGGAAAAAAAATTGTTTGCATGAGGAACAATCAGAAATTGCAGCTTTATTATATAAATAAATTAGACCCGTGACTTTTTCCAAAAATTTCAAGAAAGATTATACAAATTTTTTATGCAAAATAAGAAATCTCAGCATTTGAATTTGTAAAAATTACACCCATGTCGTTTTCGAAAATTTTCAAGAAAAAGTATAGAACTTTTTTTCAGGCAAAATTAGAAATCTCGAGCTTCCATGTGTTATTAAAAAATTTTCAAGAAAAAGTGTACAAAATTGGTGATTCAAAATTAGAAATCTCGGCTTTTATATTCATAAAAATTACACCCGTAGCTTATTCAAACATTTTGAAGAAAAAGTGTTAAAATATGGTCATGCAAAATTTAAAATTTTGGCTTTCCAAAAATTTGAAGAAAAATTATAAGTTATAAATCATGCGCGTCTCATTCGTTAAAAATTTTTTGATTTGAAGGAATGTTTGGAAAAATACATTTTTGTATGAGGAATGGTTCAAGTTTATCAGGAGATATATGAATTTTACTTCTATATGAAATGTTTAAGAAAGTGACTGTATCTCCGGAAATATTAATTTCATTGCGAAATTATAAAAATCTCCACAAAATTATCAATCGATCGCTCTTCATTCTTTTAAAACTGTTTTGATTTGAAAGAATTTATGAAAACATACATTTTTTAATGAGAAGTGCTTTAAGTTTATCAATAAATAAATAAAAATTACTTCTTTATAAAATGTTTAAGAAAGTAACTGTAGCTCCGAAAATTTAATTTCATTGCGAAATTATAAAAACCTCCACTAAGTTGTCAATAATGCGCTTTAAAATTCGTTCAAATTATTTTTGATTTGAAAGAATGTTTGGAAAAATACATTTTTGTATGAGGAATTCTTCAAGTAGTTCAGTAAATAAATGAATGTTACTTGTATATGAAATGTTTAAAAAAGTAACTGTAGCTCCGGAAATATTAATTTTATTGCGAAATTATAAAAACCTGCTCCAAGTTACCGATAGTGCTCTTTGCAATTCTCTTAAAACTGTTTTGATTTGAAAGAATTTATGAAAACATACATTATTAAATGAGAAGTAGCTTAAGTTTATCAATAAATTAATAAAAATTACTTCCTTATGAAATGTTTAAGAAAGTGACTGTATCTCCGGAAATATTAATTTCAGTGCGAAATTATTAAAATCTTCACCAAGTTATCGATAGTGCTCTCTTCAATTCTTTTTAAATTGTTTGATTTGAAAGAATGTTTGAAAAGACAATTTTTGTATGAGGAGTAGTTCAAATAAAAAAAATATATTAAAATAAATATATGAATATTACTTTCATATAAAACTTTGAATTTAAAAGCACTAAGTTATAAACAGTGCTCTTTTCAATTCCTTTAAAATTGTTTTCATTTGAAAGAGTTTATGAAAAAATACATATTTTTATGAGAAGCGGTTCAAGCTTATCAATAAATATATGAATATTACTTTCTTTTGAAATGTTTAAGAAAGTGACTGTAGCTCCGGAAATATTAATTTCTGATGCAAAATTAAAAATCTCGGCTTTTATATTCATAAAAATTACACATGTGACTTATTCAAACATTTTGAAGAAAAAGTGAAATATGGTCATGCAAAATTAAAAATTTTGGCTTTCCAAAAATTTCAAGAAAATTTATAAGTTATCAATAATGCGCTTCTCAATTCGTTCAAAATTTTTTTGAGTTGAAAGAATGTTTGGAAAAATACATTTTTGTATGAGGAATGGTTCAAGTTTATCAGTAAATATATGAATATTACTTCTATATGAAATCTTTAAAAAAGTAACTTTAGCTCCGGAAATATTAATTTCATTGCGAAATTATAAAAATCTGCAACAAGTTACCGATAGTGCTGTTTTCAATTGTTTTAAAACTCTTTTGATTTGAAAGATTTTATGAAAACATACATTTTTAAATGAGAAGTGGTTTAAGTTTATCAATAAATTAATAATAATTACTTTTTATGAAATGTTTAAGAAAGTGACTGTAGCTCCGGAAATATTAATTTCATTGCGAAATTATAAAAACCTACACTAAGTTATCAATAATGCACTTTTCAACTCCTTATTATTTACATTTAATAATACATTTTTGTATGAGGAATGGTTCAAGTTTATCAGTAAATATATGAATTTTACTTCTTTATGAAATGTTTAAGAAAGTGACTGTATCTCCGGAAATATTAATTTCATTGCGAAATTATAAAAAGCTTCACTAAGTTAGCAACAGCGCTCTTTTGAATTCTTTCAAAATTATTTTAATTTGAAAGAATTTTTAAAAAAACATATTTGGAAAAAAAATTTTTGCATGAGGAACAATCAGAAATTGCAGCTTTATTATATAAATAAATTAGACCCGTGACTTTTTCCAAAAATTTCAAGAAAGATTATACAAATTTTTTATGAAAAAATTTTAAAGAAAAAGTGTACAAAAGTTTTCATACAATATTAGAAATCTCGGCTTTTATATTTACAAAAATTACACCCGGTCTTATTTAAACATTTTGAAGAAAATGTATCAAAAGTTGGTCATGCAAAATTTGAAATTTCAGCATTGGTATATAAATAAAATGCACATGTCTTAATCAAAAAATTTCGAGAAAAATTATAATTTTTTTTTTGGAAAATTAGAGATTTTGGCTTAAATATATAAATAAATTACACCTGTGACTTATTCATAAAATTTCAAGAAAAATTATAAAAATTTTTTATGGCAAATTAGAAATCTCGGCTTTTATATTTATAAAAATAACACTCTTGTCTTATTCAAAAATTTTAAAGAAAAAGTGTACAAAATTTTTTATGCAAAATTAGAAATCTCGGCTTTAGAATTTGTAAAAATTACTACTGTTACCGCCACTCATAAATCGCTAATATGAAATTACTGTTATCGATATGTAGAGAGATGAGCATGTCAAAATGTTAAATTATTCCTTTTAATTTTCCACTCGGTATAATTATGAAGCCATATTTAATTGAGACCACATACATATGTATATAAAAACACCTACATAGATTTAAGATATTCATTCGTTCAGGTCATAAGGATTACGAAGCTTCGCTTAGAGTAGCCATACATAAAAGTAAGTATATCAGCAGTTTAGTATGTAAGTTTGTATAATGAATTTATTTATAATTTTAGGAAATTTAACATATTAAAGCGTAAGAATAAAGAATTAAAGTTTTCTAAAATTCTTACACTTGTGTTTAAAATCCACATTGGTTATCTTGATCTTGGGCCGCTTTACCCGCAACATTAAAATTCTTTTATTGGTACCTCATCGGATCGTTTGAAGGAATCATCTTGGGTGCTAAAACGTAAGTCCTAACAGAATCCAACCTTCCACTCCCTCACAGGGTCAACCACTAAGTCATCAACGACCAACTCAGTTAAGTCCTGCACTGAACAACTGTCACATTTGCAACAAGTTCACAGAAAATGAAAATTTTATAAAATGCAGCAAGTGCCATCTTAATTTTCATTTACCTTGTGTCAATCTCAGCAGCAATCAAGACCAACCTACGTGGAGTTGCCAAAACTGTACGGTACAACATCAAATCACAATCGATTCTTTCTCTTCCATTCGTAGTGACTCTTCGGCCGCTTCCGCTTCCGTTGACAAGCTCTTGAGCTACAACGTCTAGAAGAAGAGACACAACTTGAAAGAGATTTCATTAAAAAGAAATACCAAATTACCGAACAAGCAGTAGATGACTTCGAGGACGCACAATCAGCTGCAGATCTGTACATGAGTGGTTAGATAATCAAATCCAACCCCCTACTTCGGCTATTGAAACCGCACACCAAAATATAGTTTCCGCAGATCGTCAGTTTGAAACGCCACCTTACACATTTGTACCATTAAAATTACACCCATGTGTTATTAAAAAATTTTCAAGAAAGAGTGTACAAAATTGGTGATGCAAAATTAGAAATCTCGGCTTTTATATTCATAAAAATTACACCCGTGACTTATTCAAACATTTTGAAGAAAAAGTGTTAAAATATGGTCATGCAAAATTAAAAATTTTGGCTTTCCAAAAATTTCAAGAAAAATTATAAGTTATCCATAATGCGCTCTCAATCTCAATTCGTTCAAAATTTGTTTGATTTGAAATAATGTTTGGAAAAATACATTTTTGTATGAGGAATGGTTCAAGTTTATCAGTAAATATATGAATATTACTTCTATATGAAATATTTAAAAAAGTTACTGTAGCTCCGGAAATATTAATTTTATTGCGAAATTATAAAAATCTGCACCAAGTTACCGATAGTGCTCTTTTCAATTCTTTTAAAACTCTTTTCATTTGAAAAATTTTATGAAAACATACATTTTTAAATGAGAAGTGGTTTAAGTTTATCAATAAATTAATAAAAATTACTTCCTTTTGAAATGTTTAAGAAAGTGACTGTAGCTCCGGAAATTTAATTTCTTTGCGAAATTAAAAAATTGAATTGAATATTACTTCCTTTTGAAATGTTTAAGAAAGTGACTGTATCTACGGAAATATTAACTTCATTGTGAAATTATAGAAATATTCAGTAAGTTATCGATAGTGCTCTTTTTAATTCTTTCGAAGTTGTTTTGATTTAAAATTATAAAAATCTTTACTAAGTTATCAAGAGTACCTATTTTCAAATCCTTCAAAATTTGTTTCATTTTAAAGAATTTTTGGAAAAATACATTTTTGTATGAGGAATGGTTCAAGTTTATCAGTGCATATATGAAGAATATTACTTCTTTATGAAATGTTTCTGAAAGCGACTGTATCTACGGATATATTAACTTCATTGCGAAATTATAAAAAGCTTCACTAAGTTAGCAACAGTGCTGTTTTGAATTCTTTCAAAACTATTTTAATTTGAAAGAGTTTTTAAACAATACATATTTGGAAAAATACATTTTTGCATGAGGAAAAATTAGAAATTGCAGCTTTATTATATAAATAAATTAGACCCGTGACTTTATCCAAAAATTTCAAATTTTTTATGGAAAATTAGAAATCTCGGCTTTTATATTTACAAAAATTACACCCGGTCTTGTTCAAAAATTTTCAAGAAAGAGTAAACTAAATTTTTCATGCAATATTAGATATCTCGGTTTTAATATATATAAAAATTACACCTGTGATTTATTCAAACATTTTGAAGAAAACTTATCAAAAATTGGTTATGCAAAATTAGAAATTTCAGCATTAATATATAAATAAAATGCACATGTCTTAATCAAAAAATTTTGAGAAAAATTATAAATTTTTTTTTTTTGAAAATTAGAAATTTTGGCTTTAATATATAAATAAATTACACCTGTTACTTTTAAGTTAAGAAAAATTATAACTTATCAATAATGCGCTTTTCAATTCGTTCAATTTTTTTTTTTTTGGTTTTAAAAAATGTTTGGAAAAATACATTTTTGTATTAGCAATGGTTCAAATTTATCAGTAAATATATGAATATTACTTCTACATGATATGTTTAATAAAGTAAATGTAGCTTCGGAAATATTAATTTCATTGCGAAGTTATAAAAATCTTCACTAAGTTATCAATAGTGCTCTTTTCAATTCTTTCAAAATTGTTTTGATTTTCAAGAATGTTTGGAAAAATACATTTTTGTATGAGGAATGGTTTAAGTTTATCAGTAAATATGTGAATATAACTTACTTTTGAAATGTTTAAGAAAGTGCCTGTAGCTCCGGAAATATTAATTTCATTGCGAAATTATAAAAACCTCCACTAGTTATCAATAATGCGCTTTTCAATTCGTTCAAAATTTTTTTGATTTGAAAGAATGTTTGGAAAAATACATTTTTGTATGAGGAATGGTTCAAGTTTATCAGTAACTATATGAATATTACTTCCTTTTGAAATGTTTAAGAAAGTGACTGTAAGTCCCGTATTATTCTTTCATTGCGAAATTATAAAAATCTTCACCAAGTTATCGATAGTGCTGTTTTTAATTCTTTTTAAATTGTTTTGATATTAAAGAATGTTTGATTTGAAAGAATGTTTGAAAAGACAATTTTTGTATGAAGAGTAAATCAAATAATAAAAAATGTATTAAAATAAATATATGAATATTACTTTCATATGAATTTTTGAATTGAAAGGCACTAAAATATTAACAGTGCTCTTTTTAATTCCTTTAAAATTGTTTTCATTTGAAAGAGTTTTTGGAAAAATACATTTTTTTATGAGAAGCGTTTCAAGCTTATCAATAAATATATGAATATTAGTTCCTTTTGAAATGTTTAAGAAAGTGACTGTAGCTCCAGAATTATTAATTTCATTGTGAAATTATAAAAACCTCCACTAAATTATCAATTATGCGCGTTTCAATTCTTTCAACATTTTTTTGATTTGAAAGAATGTTTGGAAAAATACATTTTTGTATAACGAATGGTTCAAGTTTATCAGTAAATATATGAATATTTCTTCTTAATGAAATGTTTAAGAAAGTGACTGTATCTACAAAAATATTAATTTCATTGTGAAATTATAAAAAGCTTCACTAAGTTAGCAACAGTGCCCTTTTGAATACTTTCAAAATTATTTTAATTTGAAAGAATTTTTAAAAAAATACATATTTGGAAAAATACATTTTTGCATGTGGAAAAATTAAAAATTGCAGCTTTATTATATAAATAAATTAGACCCGTGACTTTTTCCAAAAATTTCAAAAAGGTTATACAAATTTTTTATGGAAAATTAGAAATCTTGGCTTTTATATTTATAAAAATAACACTCTTGTCTTATTCAAAAATTTTCAAGAAAGAGGATACAAAATTTTTCATGCATGATTAGAAATCTCGGCTTTTGAATTTGTAAAAATTACACTCATGTCGTTTTCAAAAATTTTCATGAAAAAGTATAGAACATTTGTTCATGCAAAATTAGAAATCTCGAGTTTTATATTTGTAAAAATTACAACCGTAACTGATTCAAACATTTTGAAGAAAAAGTGTTAAAATTTGGTCATGCAAAATTAAAAATTTTGGCTTTTCAAAAATTTCAAGAAAAATGATAAGTTATCAATAATGCGCTTCTCAATAAGTTCAAATTTTTTTTGATTTGAAAGAATGTTTGGAAAAATACATTTTTGTATGAGGAATGGTTCAAGTTTATCAGTAAATATATGAATATTACGTCTATATGAAATCTTTAAAAAAGTAACTGTAGCTTCGGAAATATTAATTTTATTGCGAAATTATAAAAATCTGCACCAAGTTACCGATAGTGCTCTTTTCAATTCTTTTAAAACTCTTTTGATTTGAAAGATTTTATGAAAACATACATTTTTAAATGAGAAGTGGTTTAAGTTTATCAATAAATTAATAAAAATTACTTCCTTATGAAATGTTTAAGAAAGTGACTGTATCTCCGGAAATATTAATTTCGTTGCGAAATTATAAAAATCTTCACAAAATTATCAATCGATCGCTCTTCATACTTTTAAAACTGTTTTGATTTGAAAGAATGTTTGGAAAAATACATTTTTGTATGAGGAATGGTTCAGTTTTATCAGTAAATATATGAATATTTCTTCTTTATGAAATGTTTAAGAAAGTGACTGTATCTACGGAAATATTAATTTCATTGCGAAATTATAAAAAACTCCATTAAGTTATCAATAGTGCTCTTTTCAATTCTTTCAAAATTGTTTTGATTTTAAAAAATGTTTAGAAAAATACATTTTTGTATGAGGAATGGTTCAAGTTTATCAGTAAATATATGAATATTACTTCTTTATGAAATTTTTAAGAAAGTGACTGTATCTCCGGAAATATTAATTTCATTACGAAATTATAAAAATCTTCACAAAATTATCAATCGATCGCTCTTCATTCTTTTAAAACTGTTTTGATTTGAAAGAATTTATGAAAACATACATTTTTAAATGAGAAGTGGTTTAAGTTTATCAATAAATTAATAAAAATTACTTCCTTATGAAATGTTTAGGAAAGTGACTGTATCTCCGGAAATATTAATTTCGTTGCGAAATTATAAAAATCTTCATTAAGTTATCAATAGTGCTCTTTTCAATTCTTTCAAAATTGTTTTGATTTTAAAGAATGTTTGGAAATATACATTTTTGTATGAGGAATGGTTCAAGTTTATCAGTAAATATATGAATATTACTTCTATATGAAATATTTAAAAAAGTTACTGTAGCTCCGGAAATATTAATTTTATTGCGAAATTATAAAAATCTGCACCAAGTTACCGATAGTGCTCTTTTCAATTGTTTTAAAACTCTTTTGATTTGAAAGATTTTATGAAAACATACATTTTTAAATGAGAAGTGGTTTAAGTTTATCAATAAATTAATAATAATTACTTTTTATGAAATGTTTAAGAAAGTGACTGTAGCTCCGGAAATATTAATTTCATTGCGAAATTATAAAAACCTACACTAAGTTATCAATAATGCACTTTTCAACTCCTTATTATTTACATTTAATAATACATTTTTGTATGAGGAATGGTTCAAGTTTATCAGTAAATATATGAATTTTACTTCTTTATGAAATGTTTAAGAAAGTGACTGTATCTCCGGAAATATTAATTTCATTGCGAAATTATAAAAAGCTTCACTAAGTTAGCAACAGCGCTCTTTTGAATTCTTTCAAAATTATTTTAATTTGAAAGAATTTTTAAAAAAACATATTTGGAAAAAAAATTTTTGCATGAGGAACAATCAGAAATTGCAGCTTTATTATATAAATAAATTAGACCCGTGACTTTTTCCAAAAATTTCAAGAAAGATTATACAAATTTTTTATGAAAAAATTTTAAAGAAAAAGTGTACAAAAGTTTTCATACAATATTAGAAATCTCGGCTTTTATATTTACAAAAATTACACCCGGTCTTATTTAAACATTTTGAAGAAAATGTATCAAAAGTTGGTCATGCAAAATTTGAAATTTCAGCATTGGTATATAAATAAAATGCACATGTCTTAATCAAAAAATTTCGAGAAAAATTATAATTTTTTTTTTTTTGGAAAATTAGAGATTTTGGCTTAAATATATAAATAAATTACACCTGTGACTTATTCATAAAATTTCAAGAAAAATTATAAAAATTTTTTATGGCAAATTAGAAATCTCGGCTTTTATATTTATAAAAATAACACTCTTGTCTTATTCAAAAATTTTAAAGAAAAAGTGTACAAAATTTTTTATGCAAAATTAAAAATCTCGGCTTTAGAATTTGTAAAAATTACTACTGTTACCGCCACTCATAAATCGCTAATATGACATTACTGTTATCGATATGTAGAGAGATGAGCATGTCAAAATGTTAAATTATTCCTTTTAATTTTCCACTCGGTATAATTATGAAGCCATATTTAATTGAGACCACATACATATGTATATAAAAACACCTACATAGATTTAAGATATTCATTCGTTCAGGTCATAAGGATTACGAAGCTTCGCTTAGAGTAGCCATACATAAAAGTAAGTATATCAGCAGTTTAGTATGTAAGTTTGTATAATGAATTTATTTATAATTTTAGGAAATTTAACATATTAAAGCGTAAGAATAAAGAATTAAAGTTTTCTAAAATTCTTACACTTGTGTTTAAAATCCACATTGGTTATCTTGATCTTGGGCCGCTTTACCCGCAACATTAAAATTCTTTTATTGGTACCTCATCGGATCGTTTGAAGGAATCATCTTGGGTGCTAAAACGTAAGTCCTAACAGAATCCAACCTTCCACTCCCTCACAGGGTCAACCACTAAGTCATCAACGACCAACTCAGTTAAGTCCTGCACTGAACAACTGTCACATTTGCAACAAGTTCAAAGAAAATGAAAATTTTATAAAATGCAGCAAGTGCCATCTTAATTTTCATTTACCTTGTGTCAATCTCAGCAGCAATCAAGACCAACCTACGTGGAGTTGCCAAAACTGTACGGTACAACATCAAATCACAATCGATTCTTTCTCTTCCATTCGTAGTGACTCTTCGGCCGCTTCCGCTTCCGTCGACAAGCTCTTGAGCTACAACGTCTAGAAGAAGAGACACAACTTGAAAGAGATTTCATTAAAAAGAAATACCAAATTCCCGAACAAGCAGTAGATGACTTCGAGGACGCACAATCAGCTGCAGATCTGTACATGAGTGGTTAGATAATCAAATCCAACCCCCTACTTCGGCTATTGAAACCGCACACCAAAATATAGTTTCCGCAGATCGTCAGTTTGAAACGCCACCTTACACATTTGTACCATTAAAATTACACCCATGTGTTATTAAAAAATTTTCAAGAAAGAGTGTACAAAATTGGTGATGCAAAATTAGAAATCTCGGCTTTTATATTCATAAAAATTACACCCGTGACTTATTCAAACATTTTGAAGAAAAAGTGTTAAAATATGGTCATGCAAAATTAAAAATTTTGGCTTTTCAAAAATTTCAAGAAAAATGATAAGTTATCAATAATGCGCTTCTCAATTCGTTCAAAATTTTTTTGAATTGAAAGAATGTTTGGAGAAATACATTTTTGTATGAGGAATGGTTCAAGTTTATCAGTAAATATATGAATATTACTTCTATATGAAATCTTTAAAAAAGTAACTTTAGCTCCGGAAATATTAATTTCATTGCGAAATTATAAAAATCTGCAACAAGTTACCGATAGTGCTGTTTTCAATTGTTTTAAAACTCTTTTGATTTGAAAGATTTTATGAAAACATACATTTTTAAATGAGAAGTGGTTTAAGTTTATTAATAAATTAATAATAATTACTTTTTATGAAATGTTTAAGAAAGTGACTGTAGCTCCGGAAATATTAATTTCATTGCGAAATTATAAAAACCTACACTAAGTTATCAATAATGCACTTTTCAATTCCTTATTATTTACATTTAATAATACATTTTTGTATGAGGAATAGTTCAAGTTTATCAGTAAATATATGAATTTTACTTCTTTATGAAATGTTTATGAGAGTGACTGTATCTCCGGAAATATTAACTTCATTACGAAATTCTTTTAAAACTGTTTTGATTTGAAAGAATTTATGAACACATACATTTTTAAATGAGAAGTGGTTTAAGTTTATCAATAAATTAATAAAAATTACTTCCCTATGAAATGTTTAAGAAAGTGACTGTATCTCCGGAAATATTAATTTCATTGCGAAATTATTAAAATTTTTACTAAGTTATCGTTTTAATTCTTTTAAAATTAAGTGATTTGAATGAATGTTTGAAACGACAATTTTTGTATGAAGAGTAGTTCAAATAAAAAAAAATGTATTAAAAGAAATATATGAATATTTCTTTCATATGAATCTTTGAATTAAAAAGCACTTAGTTATAAACAGTGCTCTTTTCAATTCCTTTAAAATTGTTTACATTTGAAAGAGTTTATAAAAAAAATATTTTTAATGAGAAGCGCTTCAAGCTTATCAATAAATATATATGTGCGTATTACTTCCTTTTGAAATGTTTAAGAAAGTGACTGTATCTACAGAAATATTAATTTCATTGCGAAATTATAAAAACTTCCACTAGGTTATCAATATTGCGCTTTTCAATTCGTTCAACATTTTTTTGATTTGAAAGAATGTTTGCATAAATACATTTTTGTATGAGGAATGGTTCAAGTTTATCAGTAAATATATGAATTTTACTTCTTTATGAAATGTATAAGAAAGTGACTGTATCTACGGAAATATTAATTTCATTGCGAAATTATAAAAAGCTTCACTAACTTAGCAACAGCGCTCTTTTGAATTCTTTCAAAATTATTTTAATTTCAAAGAATTTTTAAAAAAATACATATTTGGAAAAAAAAAATTTTGCATGAGGAACAATATAAAATTGCAGCTTTATTATATAAATAAATTAGACCCGTGACTTTTTCCAAAAATTTCAAGAAAGATTATACAAATTTTTTATGCAAAATTAGAAATCTCGGCTTTTGAATTTGTAAAAATTACACCCCTGTCGTTTTCAAAAGTTTTCCAGAAAAATTATAGAACATTTTGCATGCAAAATTAGAAATCTCGAGTTTTATATTTATGAAACTTACAACCGTAACTGATTCAAACAATTTGAAGAAAAAGTGTTAAAAATTAGAAATTTCAGCTTAAATATATAAACAAAATACACCTGTTACTTATTAAAAAAATTTGAAGAAAAATTATAACATTTTTTTATGGAAAATTAGAAATTTTGACTTTCATATTTATTCAAATTACACCCATGTGTTATTCAAAAATTTTCAAGAAAAAGTGTACAAAATTGGTGATGCAAAATTAAAAATCTCGGCTTGTATATACATAAAAATTACACATGTGACTTATTCAAACATTTTGAAGAAAAAGTGTTAAAATATGGTCATGCAAAATTAAAAATTTTGGCTTTCCAAAAATTTCAAGAAAAATTATAAGTTATAAATAATGCGCTTCTCATTGGTTGAAAATTTGTTTGATTTGAAAAAATGTTTGGAAAAATACATTTTTGTATGAGGAATGGTTCAAGTTTATCAGTAAATATATGAATATAACTTCTATATGAAATGTTTAAAAAAGTAACTGTAGCTCCGGAAATATTAATTTTATTGCGAAATTATAAAAATCTGCACCAAGTTGCCGATAGTGCTTTTTTCAATTCTTTTAAAACTCTTTTGATTTGAAAGATTTTATGAAAACATACATTTTTAAATGAGAAGTGGTTTAAGTTTATCAATAAATTAATAAAAATTACTTCCTTTTGAAATGTTTAAGAAAGTGACTATAGCTCCGGAAATATTAATTTCACTGCGAAATTATAAAAACCTCCACTGAGTTATCAATAATGCGCTTCCCAATTCGTTCACATTTTTTTTCTTTTTAAAGATAGTTTGGAAAAATACATTTTTGTATGAGGAATGCTTCAAGTTTATCAGTAAATATATGAATATTACTTCTTTATGAAATGTTTAAGAAAGTGACTGTATCTACGGAAATATGAATTTCATTGCGAAACTATAAAAAGCTTGATTAAGTTAGCAACAGTGCTTTTTTGAATTCTTTCAAAATTATTTTAATTTGAAAGAAAAATAATTTTTTTATTAGGAACAATGAGAAATTGCAGCTTTATTATATAAATAAATTAGACTTGTCACTTTTTCCAAAAATTTCAAGAAAGATTATACAAATTTTTTATGCAAAATTAGAAATCTCGGCTTTTGAATTTGTAAAAATTACACCCATGTCATTTTCGAAAATTTTCAAGAAAAAGTATAGAACATTTTTTTAGGCAAAATTAGAAATCTCGAGTTGTATATATATAAAAATTACAACCGTAACTGATTCAAACATTTTGAAGAAAAAGTGTTAAAAAATAGAAATTTTAGCTTTAATATATAAACAAAATACACCTGTTACTTATTCATAATATTTCATGAAAAATTTCAACATTTTTTTATGGAAAATTAGAAATCTCGACTTTCCATGTGTTATTCAAACATTTTGAAGAAAAAGTGTTAAAATATGGTCATGCAAAATTAAAAATTTTGGCTTTCCAAAAATTTCAAGAAAAATTATAAGTTATCAATAATGCGCTTCTCATTCGTTCAAAATTTGTTTGATTTGAAAGAATATTTGGAAAAAAAACATTTTTGTATGAGGAATGGTT
The DNA here is from genome assembly GCA_932526305.1 of Epicampocera succincta. Classification (NCBI taxonomy): domain Eukaryota; kingdom Metazoa; phylum Arthropoda; class Insecta; order Diptera; family Tachinidae; genus Epicampocera; species Epicampocera succincta. Next base: position 27,839,302 of record OW052037.1, read on the forward strand.
CAAGTAGTTCATTAAATATATGAATACTACTTGTATATGAAATATTTAAAAAAGTAACTGTAGCTCCGGAAATATTAATTTTCTTGCGAAATTATAAAAACCTGCACCAAGTTACCGATAGTGCTCTTTTCAATTCTCTAAAAACTCTTTTGATTTGAAAGATTTTATGAAAACATACATTTTTAAATGAGAAGTGGTTTATGTTTATCAATAAATTAATAAAAATTACTTTCTTATGAAATGTTTAAGAAAGTGACTGTATCTCCGGAAATATTAATTTCGTTGCGAAATTATAAAAACCTCCACTAAGTTATCAATAATGCGCTTTTCACTTCGTTCAAATTTTTTTTTGGATTTTAAAGAATGTTTGGAAAAATACATTTTTGTATGAGGAATGGTTCAAGTTTATCAGTAAATATATGAATATTACTTCTTTATGAAATGTTTAAGAAAGTGACTGTATCTACGAAGATATTAATTTCATTGCGAAACTACAAAGAGCTTCATTAAGTTAGCAACAGTGCTTTTTTGAATTCTTTCAAAATTATTTTAATTTGAAAGAATTTTTAAAAAAATACATATTTGAAAAAAAAATGTTTGCATAAATAAATAAATTAGACCCGTGACTTTTTCCAAAAATTTCAAGAAAGATTATACAAATTTTTTATGCAAAATTAGAAATCTCGGCTTTTGAATTTGTAAAAATTACACCCATGTCGTTTTCGAAAATTTTCAAGAAAAAGTATAGAACATTTTTTTAGGCAAAATTAGAAATCTCGAGTTGTATATATATAAAAATTACAACCGTAACTGATTCAAACATTTTGAAGAAAAAGTGTTAAAAAATAGAAATTTTAGCTTTAATATATAAACAAAATACACCTGTTACTTATTCATAAAATTTCATGAAAAATTTCAACATATTTTTATGGAAAATTAGAAATCTCGACTTTCCATGTGTTATTCAAACATTTTGAAGAAAAAGTGTTAAAATATGGTCATGCAAAATTAAAAATTTTGGCTTTCCAAAAATTTCAAGAAAAATTATAAGTTATCAATAATGCGCTTCTCATTCGTTCAAAATTTGTTTGATTTGAAAGAATATTTGGAAAAAAAACATTTTTGTATGAGGAATGGTTCAAGTAGTTCATTAAACATTTTTGTATGAGGAATGGTTCAAGTTTATCAGTAAATATATGAATTTTACTTCTTTATGAAATGTATAAGAAAGTGACTGTATCTACGGAAATATTAATTTCATTGCGAAATTATAAAAACCTCCACTAAGTTATCAATAATGCGCTTTTCAATTCGTTAAATTTTTTTTTTTTGATTTCAAAGAATGTTTGGAAAAATACATTTTTGTATGAGGAATGGTTCAAGTTTATCAGTAAATATATGAATATTACTTCTTTATGAAATGTTTAAGAAAGTGACTGTATCTACGGAAATATTTATTTCATTGCGAAATTATAAAAAGCTTCACTAAGTTAGCAACAGCGCTCTTTTGAATTCTTTCAAAATTATTTTAATTTGAAAGAATTTTTAAAAAATATATTTTGGAAAAAAAATTGTTTGCATGAGGAACAATCAGAAATTGCAGCTTTATTATATAAATAAATTAGACCCGTGACTTTTTCCAAAAATTTCAAGAAAGATTATACAAATTTTTTATGCAAAATAAGAAATCTCAGCATTTGAATTTGTAAAAATTACACCCATGTCGTTTTCGAAAATTTTCAAGAAAAAGTATAGAACTTTTTTTCAGGCAAAATTAGAAATCTCGAGCTTCCATGTGTTATTAAAAAATTTTCAAGAAAAAGTGTACAAAATTGGTGATTCAAAATTAGAAATCTCGGCTTTTATATTCATAAAAATTACACCCGTAGCTTATTCAAACATTTTGAAAAAAAAGTGGTTAAATATGGTCATGCAAAATTTAAAATTTTGGCTTTCCAAAAATTTGAAGAAAAATTATAAGTTATAAATCATGCGCGTCTCATTCGTTAAAAATTTTTTGATTTGAAGGAATGTTTGGAAAAATACATTTTTGTATGAGGAATGGTTCAAGTTTATCAGGAGATATATGAATTTTACTTCTATATGAAATGTTTAAGAAAGTGACTGTATCTCCGGAAATATTAATTTCATTACGAAATTATAAAAATCTCCACAAAATTATCAATCGATCGCTCTTCATTCTTTTAAAACTGTTTTGATTTGAAAGAATTTATGAAAACATACATTTTTTAATGAGAAGTGCTTTAAGTTTATCAATAAATAAATAAAAATTACTTCTTTATAAAATGTTTAAGAAAGTAACTGTAGCTCCGAAAATTTAATTTCATTGCGAAATTATAAAAACCTCCACTAAGTTGTCAATAATGCGCTTTAAAATTCGTTCAAATTATTTTTGATTTGAAAGAATGTTTGGAAAAATACATTTTTGTATGAGGAATTCTTCAAGTAGTTCAGTAAATAAATGAATGTTACTTGTATATGAAATGTTTAAAAAAGTAACTGTAGCTCCGGAAATATTAATTTTATTGCGAAATTATAAAAACCTGCTCCAAGTTACCGATAGTGCTCTTTGCAATTCTCTTAAAACTGTTTTGATTTGAAAGAATTTATGAAAACATACATTTTTAAATGAGAAGTAGCTTAAGTTTATCAATAAATTAATAAAAATTACTTCCTTATGAAATGTTTAAGAAAGTAACTGTATCTCCGGAAATATTAATTTCGTTGCGAAATTATAAAAATCTTCACTAAGTTATCAATAGTGCTCTTTTCAATTCTTTCAAAATTGTTTTGATTTTAAAGAATGTTTGGAAAAATACATTTTTGTATTAGAAATAGTTCAAGTTTATCAGTAAATATACGAATATTACTTCTTTATGAAATGTTTACGAAAGTGACTGTATCTCCGGAAATATTTACTTCATTACGAAATTCTTTTAAAACTGTTTTGATTTGAAAGAATTTATGAAAATATACATTTTTTAATGAGAAGTGCTTTAAGTTTATCAATAAATAAATAAAAATTACTTCTTTATAAAATGTTTAAGAAAGTAACTGTAGCTCCGAAAATTTAATTTCATTGCGAAATTATAAAAACCTCCACTAAGTTGTCAATAATGCGCTTTTCAATTCGTTCAAATTATTTTTGATTTGAAAGAATGTTTGGAAAAATACATTTTTGTATGAGGAATGGTTCAAGTAGTTCAGTAAATAAATGAATGTTACTTGTATATGAAATGTTTAAAAAAGTAACCGTAGCTCCGGAAATATTAATTTTATTGCGAAATTATAAAAACCTGCTCCAAGTTACCGATAGTGCTCTTTGCAATACTCTTAAAACTGTTTTGATTTGAAAGAATTTATGAAAACATACATTTTTTAATGAGAAGTGCTTTAAGTTTATCAATAAATAAATAAAAATTACTTCTTTATAAAATGTTTAAGAAAGTAACTGTAGCTCCGAAAATTTAATTTCATTGCGAAATTATAAAAACCTCCACTAAGTTGTCAATAATGCGCTTTAAAATTCGTTCAAATTATTTTTGATTTGAAAGAATGTTTGGAAAAATACATTTTTGTATGAGGAATTCTTCAAGTAGTTCAGTAAATAAATGAATGTTACTTGTATATGAAATGTTTAAAAAAGTAACTGTAGCTCCGGAAATATTAATTTTATTGCGAAATTATAAAAACCTGCTCCAAGTTACCGATAGTGCTCTTTGCAATTCTCTTAAAACTGTTTTGATTTGAAAGAATTTATGAAAACATACATTTTTAAATGAGAAGTAGCTTAAGTTTATCAATAAATTAATAAAAATTACTTCCTTATGAAATGTTTAAGAAAGTGACTGTATCTCCGGAAATATTAATTTCATTGCGAAATTATTAAAATCTTCACCAAGTTATCGATAGTGCTCTCTTCAATTCTTTTTAAATTGTTTGATTTGAAAGAATGTTTGAAAAGACAATTTTTGTATGAGGAGTAGTTCAAATAAAAAAAATATATTAAAATAAATATATGAATATTACTTTCATATAAAACTTTGAATTTAAAAGCACTAAGTTATTAACAGTGCTCTTTTCAATTCCTTTAAAATTGTTTTCATTTGAAAGAGTTTATGAAAAAATACATATTTTTATGAGAAGCGGTTCAAGCTTATCAATAAATATATGAATATTACTTTCTTTTGAAATGTTTAAGAAAGTGACTGTAGCTCCGGAAATATTAATTTCTGATGCAAAATTAAAAATCTCGGCTTTTATATTCATAAAAATTACACATGTGACTTATTCAAACATTTTGAAGAAAAAGTGTTAAAATATGGTCATGCAAAATTAAAAATTTTGGCTTTCCAAAAATTTCAAGAAAATTTATAAGTTATCAATAATGCGCTTCTCAATTCGTTCAAAATTTTTTTGAGTTGAAAGAATGTTTGGAAAAATACATTTTTGTATGAGGAATGGTTCAAGTTTATCAGTAAATATATGAATATTACTTCTATATGAAATCTTTAAAAAAGTAACTTTAGCTCCGGAAATATTAATTTCATTGCGAAATTATAAAAATCTGCAACAAGTTACCGATAGTGCTGTTTTCAATTGTTTTAAAACTCTTTTGATTTGAAAGATTTTATGAAAACATACATTTTTAAATGAGAAGTGGTTTAAGTTTATCAATAAATTAATAATAATTACTTTTTATGAAATGTTTAAGAAAGTGACTGTAGCTCCGGAAATATTAATTTCATTGCGAAATTATAAAAACCTACACTAAGTTATCAATAATGCACTTTTCAACTCCTTATTATTTACATTTAATAATACATTTGTGTATGAGGAATGGTTCAAGTTTATCAGTAAATATATGAATTTTACTTCTTTATGAAATGTTTAAGAAAGTGACTGTATCTCCGGAAATATTAATTTCATTGCGAAATTATAAAAAGCTTCACTAAGTTAGCAACAGCGCTCATTTGAATTCTTTCAAAATTATTTTAATTTGAAAGAATTTTTAAAAAAACATATTTGGAAAAAAAATTTTTGCATGAGGAACAATCAGAAATTGCAGCTTTATTATATAAATAAATTAGACCCGTGACTTTTTCCAAAAATTTCAAGAAAGATTATACAAATTTTTTATGAAAAAATTTTAAAGAAAAAGTGTACAAAAGTTTTCATACAATATTAGAAATCTCGGCTTTTATATTTACAAAAATTACACCCGGTCTTATTTAAACATTTTGAAGAAAATGTATCAAAAGTTGGTCATGCAAAATTTGAAATTTCAGCATTGGTATATAAATAAAATGCACATGTCTTAATCAAAAAATTTCGAGAAAAATTATAATTTTTTTTTTTGGAAAATTAGAGATTTTGGCTTAAATATATAAATAAATTACACCTGTGACTTATTCATAAAATTTCAAGAAAAATTATAAAAATTTTTTATGGCAAATTAGAAATCTCGGCTTTTATATTTATAAAAATAACACTCTTGTCTTATTCAAAAATTTTAAAGAAAAAGTGTACAAAATTTTTTATGCAAAATTAGAAATCTCGGCTTTAGAATTTGTAAAAATTACTACTGTTACCGCCACTCATAAATCGCTAATATGAAATTACTGTTATCGATATGTAGAGAGATGAGCATGTCAAAATGTTAAATTATTCCTTTTAATTTTCCACTCGGTATAATTATGAAGCCATATTTAATTGAGACCACATACATATGTATATAAAAACACCTACATAGATTTAAGATATTCATTCGTTCAGGTCATAAGGATTACGAAGCTTCGCTTAGAGTAGCCATACATAAAAGTAAGTATATCAGCAGTTTAGTATGTAAGTTTGTATAATGAATTTATTTATAATTTTAGGAAATTTAACATATTAAAGCGTAAGAATAAAGAATTAAAGTTTTCTAAAATTCTTACACTTGTGTTTAAAATCCACATTGGTTATCTTGATCTTGGGCCGCTTTACCCGCAACATTAAAATTCTTTTATTGGTACCTCATCGGATCGTTTGAAGGAATCATCTTGGGTGCTAAAACGTAAGTCCTAACAGAATCCAACCTTCCACTCCCTCACAGGGTCAACCACTAAGTCATCAACGACCAACTCAGTTAAGTCCTGCACTGAACAACTGTCACATTTGCAACAAGTTCACAGAAAATGAAAATTTTATAAAATGCAGCAAGTGCCATCTTAATTTTCATTTACCTTGTGTCAATCTCAGCAGCAATCAAGACCAACCTACGTGGAGTTGCCAAAACTGTACGGTACAACATCAAATCACAATCGATTCTTTCTCTTCCATTCGTAGTGACTCTTCGGCCGCTTCCGCTTCCGTCGACAAGCTCTTGAGCTACAACGTCTAGAAGAAGAGACACAACTTGAAAGAGATTTCATTAAAAAGAAATACCAAATTACCGAACAAGCAGTAGATGACTTCGAGGACGCACAATCAGCTGCAGATCTGTACATGAGTGGTTAGATAATCAAATCCAACCCCCTACTTCGGCTATTGAAACCGCACACCAAAATATAGTTTCCGCAGATCGTCAGTTTGAAACGCCACCTTACACATTTGTACCATTAAAATTACACCCATGTGTTATTAAAAAATTTTCAAGAAAGAGTGTACAAAATTGGTGATGCAAAATTAGAAATCTCGGCTTTTATATTCATAAAAATTACACCCGTGACTTATTCAAACATTTTGAAGAAAAAGTGTTAAAATATGGTCATGCAAAATTAAAAATTTTGGCTTTCCAAAAATTTCAAGAAAAATTATAAGTTATCCATAATGCGCTCTCAATCTCAATTCGTTCAAAATTTGTTTGATTTGAAATAATGTTTGGAAAAATACATTTTTGTATGAGGAATGGTTCAAGTTTATCAGTAAATATATGAATATTACTTCTATATGAAATATTTAAAAAAGTTACTGTAGCTCCGGAAATATTAATTTTATTGCGAAATTATAAAAATCTGCACCAAGTTACCGATAGTGCTCTTTTCAATTCTTTTAAAACTCTTTTCATTTGAAAAATTTTATGAAAACATACATTTTTAAATGAGAAGTGGTTTAAGTTTATCAATAAATTAATAAAAATTACTTCCTTTTGAAATGTTTAAGAAAGTGACTGTAGCTCCGGAAATTTAATTTCTTTGCGAAATTAAAAAATTGAATTGAATATTACTTCCTTTTGAAATGTTTAAGAAAGTGACTGTATCTACGGAAATATTAACTTCATTGTGAAATTATAGAAATATTCAGTAAGTTATCGATAGTGCTCTTTTTAATTCTTTCGAAGTTGTTTTGATTTAAAATTATAAAAATCTTTACTAAGTTATCAAGAGTACCTATTTTCAAATCCTTCAAAATTTGTTTCATTTTAAAGAATTTTTGGAAAAATACATTTTTGTATGAGGAATGGTTCAAGTTTATCAGTGCATATATGAATATTACTTCTTTATGAAATGTTTCTGAAAGCGACTGTATCTACGGATATATTAACTTCATTGCGAAATTATAAAAAGCTTCACTAAGTTAGCAACAGTGCTGTTTTGAATTCTTTCAAAACTATTTTAATTTGAAAGAGTTTTTAAACAATACATATTTGGAAAAATACATTTTTGCATGAGGAAAAATTAGAAATTGCAGCTTTATTATATAAATAAATTAGACCCGTGACTTTATCCAAAAATTTCAAATTTTTTATGGAAAATTAGAAATCTCGGCTTTTATATTTACAAAAATTACACCCGGTCTTGTTCAAAAATTTTCAAGAAAGAGTAAACAAAATTTTTCATGCAATATTAGATATCTCGGCTTTAATATATATAAAAATTACACCTGTGATTTATTCAAACATTTTGAAGAAAACGTATCAAAAGTTGGTCATGCAAAATTTGAAATTTCAGCATTAGTATATAAATAAAATGCACATGTCTTAATCAAAAAATTTCGAGAAAAATTATAAATTTTTTTTTTTGGAAAATTAGAGATTTTGGCTTAAATATATAAATAAATTACACCTGTGACTTATTCATAAAATTTCAAGAAAAATTATAAAAATTTTTTATTGCAAATTAGAAATCTCGGCTTTTATATTTATAAAAATAACACTCTTGTCTTATTCAAAAATTTTAAAGAAAAAGTGTACAAAATTTTTTATGCAAAATTAGAAATCTCGGCTTTAGAATTTGTAAAAATTACTACTGTTACCGCCACTCATAAATCGCTAATATGACATTACTGTTATCGATATGTAGAGAGATGAGCATGTCAAAATGTTAAATTATTCCTTTTAATTTTCCACTCGGTATAATTATGAAGCCATATTTAATTGAGACCACATACATATGTATATAAAAACACCTACATAGATTTAAGATATTCATTCGTTCAGGTCATAAGGATTACGAAGCTTCGCTTAGAGTAGCCATACATAAAAGTAAGTATATCAGCAGTTTAGTATGTAAGTTTGTATAATGAATTTATTTATAATTTTAGGAAATTTAACATATTAAAGCGTAAGAATAAAGAATTAAAGTTTTCTAAAATTCTTACACTTGTGTTTAAAATCCACATTGGTTATCTTGATCTTGGGCCGCTTTACCCGCAACATTAAAATTCTTTTATTGGTACCTCATCGGATCGTTTGAAGGAATCATCTTGGGTGCTAAAACGTAAGTCCTAACAGAATCCAACCTTCCACTCCCTCACAGGGTCAACCACTAAGTCATCAACGACCAACTCAGTTAAGTCCTGCACTGAACAACTGTCACATTTGCAACAAGTTCAAAGAAAATGAAAATTTTATAAAATGCAGCAAGTGCCATCTTAATTTTCATTTACCTTGTGTCAATCTCAGCAGCAATCAAGACCAACCTACGTGGAGTTGCCAAAACTGTACGGTACAACATCAAATCACAATCGATTCTTTCTCTTCCATTCGTAGTGACTCTTCGGCCGCTTCCGCTTCCGTCGACAAGCTCTTGAGCTACAACGTCTAGAAGAAGAGACACAACTTGAAAGAGATTTCATTAAAAAGAAATACCAAATTCCCGAACAAGCAGTAGATGACTTCGAGGACGCACAATCAGCTGCAGATCTGTACATGAGTGGTTAGATAATCAAATCCAACCCCCTACTTCGGCTATTGAAACCGCACACCAAAATATAGTTTCCGCAGATCGTCAGTTTGAAACGCCACCTTACACATTTGTACCATTAAAATTACACCCATGTGTTATTAAAAAATTTTCAAGAAAGAGTGTACAAAATTGGTGATGCAAAATTAGAAATCTCGGCTTTTATATTCATAAAAATTACACCCGTGACTTATTCAAACATTTTGAAGAAAAAGTGTTAAAATATGGTCATGCAAAATTAAAAATTTTGGCTTTCCAAAAATTTCAAGAAAAATTATAAGTTATCCATAATGCGCTCTCAATCTCAATTCGTTCAAAATTTGTTTGATTTGAAATAATGTTTGGAAAAATACATTTTTGTATGAGGAATGGTTCAAGTTTATCAGTAAATATATGAATATTACTTCTATATGAAATATTTAAAAAAGTTACTGTAGCTCCGGAAATATTAATTTTATTGCGAAATTATAAAAATCTGCACCAAGTTACCGATAGTGCTCTTTTCAATTCTTTTAAAACTCTTTTCATTTGAAAAATTTTATGAAAACATACATTTTTAAATGAGAAGTGGTTTAAGTTTATCAATAAATTAATAAAAATTACTTCCTTTTGAAATGTTTAAGAAAGTGACTGTAGCTCCGGAAATTTAATTTCTTTGCGAAATTAAAAAATTGAATTGAATATTACTTCCTTTTGAAATGTTTAAGAAAGTGACTGTATCTACGGAAATATTAACTTCATTGTGAAATTATAGAAATATTCAGTAAGTTATCGATAGTGCTCTTTTTAATTCTTTCGAAGTTGTTTTGATTTAAAATTATAAAAATCTTTACTAAGTTATCAAGAGTACCTATTTTCAAATCCTTCAAAATTTGTTTCATTTTAAAGAATTTTTGGAAAAATACATTTTTGTATGAGGAATGGTTCAAGTTTATCAGTGCATATATGAATATTACTTCTTTATGAAATGTTTCTGAAAGCGACTGTATCTACGGATATATTAACTTCATTGCGAAATTATAAAAAGCTTCACTAAGTTAGCAACAGTGCTGTTTTGAATTCTTTCAAAACTATTTTAATTTGAAAGAGTTTTTAAACAATACATATTTGGAAAAATACATTTTTGCATGAGGAAAAATTAGAAATTGCAGCTTTATTATATAAATAAATTAGACCCGTGACTTTATCCAAAAATTTCAAATTTTTTATGGAAAATTAGAAATCTCGGCTTTTATATTTACAAAAATTACACCCGGTCTTGTTCAAAAATTTTCAAGAAAGAGTAAACAAAATTTTTCATGCAATATTAGATATCTCGGCTTTAATATATATAAAAATTACACCTGTGATTTATTCAAACATTTTGAAGAAAACGTATCAAAAGTTGGTCATGCAAAATTTGAAATTTCAGCATTAGTATATAAATAAAATGCACATGTCTTAATCAAAAAATTTCGAGAAAAATTATAAATTTTTTTTTTGGAAAATTAGAGATTTTGGCTTAAATATATAAATAAATTACACCTGTGACTTATTCATAAAATTTCAAGAAAAATTATAAAAATTTTTTATTGCAAATTAGAAATCTCGGCTTTTATATTTATAAAAATAACACTCTTGTCTTATTCAAAAATTTTAAAGAAAAAGTGTACAAAATTTTTTATGCAAAATTAGAAATCTCGGCTTTAGAATTTGTAAAAATTACTACTGTTACCGCCACTCATAAATCGCTAATATGACATTACTGTTATCGATATGTAGAGAGATGAGCATGTCAAAATGTTAAATTATTCCTTTTAATTTTCCACTCGGTATAATTATGAAGCCATATTTAATTGAGACCACATACATATGTATATAAAAACACCTACATAGATTTAAGATATTCATTCGTTCAGGTCATAAGGATTACGAAGCTTCGCTTAGAGTAGCCATACATAAAAGTAAGTATATCAGCAGTTTAGTATGTAAGTTTGTATAATGAATTTATTTATAATTTTAGGAAATTTAACATATTAAAGCGTAAGAATAAAGAATTAAAGTTTTCTAAAATTCTTACACTTGTGTTTAAAATCCACATTGGTTATCTTGATCTTGGGCCGCTTTACCCGCAACATTAAAATTCTTTTATTGGTACCTCATCGGATCGTTTGAAGGAATCATCTTGGGTGCTAAAACGTAAGTCCTAACAGAATCCAACCTTCCACTCCCTCACAGGGTCAACCACTAAGTCATCAACGACCAACTCAGTTAAGTCCTGCACTGAACAACTATCACATTTGCAACAAGTTCAAAGAAAATGAAAATTTTATAAAATGCAGCAAGTGCCATCTTAATTTTCATTTACCTTGTGTCAATCTCAGCAGCAATCAAGACCAACCTACGTGGAGTTGCCAAAACTGTACGGTACAACATCAAATCACAATCGATTCTTTCTCTTCCATTCGTAGTGACTCTTCGGCCGCTTCCGCTTCCGTCGACAAGCTCTTGAGCTACAACGTCTAGAAGAAGAGACACAACTTGAAAGAGATTTCATTAAAAAGAAATACCAAATTACCGAACAAGCAGTAGATGACTTCGAGGACGCACAATCAGCTGCAGATCTGTACATGAGTGGTTAGATAATCAAATCCAACCCCCTACTTCGGCTATTGAAACCGCACACCAAAATATAGTTTCCGCAGATCGTCAGTTTGAAACGCCACCTTACACATTTGTACCATTAAAATTACACCCATGTGTTATTAAAAAATTTTCAAGAAAGAGTGTACAAAATTGGTGATGCAAAATTAGAAATCTCGGCTTTTATATTCATAAAAATTACACCCGTGACTTATTCAAACATTTTGAAGAAAAAGTGTTAAAATATGGTCATGCAAAATTAAAAATTTTGGCTTTCCAAAAATTTCAAGAAAAATTATAAGTTATCCATAATGCGCTCTCAATCTCAATTCGTTCAAAATTTGTTTGATTTGAAATAATGTTTGGAAAAATACATTTTTGTATGAGGAATGGTTCAAGTTTATCAGTAAATATATGAATATTACTTCTATATGAAATATTTAAAAAAGTTACTGTAGCTCCGGAAATATTAATTTTATTGCGAAATTATAAAAATCTGCACCAAGTTACCGATAGTGCTCTTTTCAATTCTTTTAAAACTCTTTTCATTTGAAAAATTTTATGAAAACATACATTTTTAAATGAGAAGTGGTTTAAGTTTATCAATAAATTAATAAAAATTACTTCCTTTTGAAATGTTTAAGAAAGTGACTGTAGCTCCGGAAATTTAATTTCTTTGCGAAATTAAAAAATTGAATTGAATATTACTTCCTTTTGAAATGTTTAAGAAAGTGACTGTATCTACGGAAATATTAACTTCATTGTGAAATTATAGAAATATTCAGTAAGTTATCGATAGTGCTCTTTTTAATTCTTTCGAAGTTGTTTTGATTTAAAATTATAAAAATCTTTACTAAGTTATCAAGAGTACCTATTTTCAAATCCTTCAAAATTTGTTTCATTTTAAAGAATTTTTGGAAAAATACATTTTTGTATGAGGAATGGTTCAAGTTTATCAGTGCATATATGAATATTACTTCTTTATGAAATGTTTCTGAAAGCGACTGTATCTACGGATATATTAACTTCATTGCGAAATTATAAAAAGCTTCACTAAGTTAGCAACAGTGCTGTTTTGAATTCTTTCAAAACTTTTTTAATTTGAAAGAGTTTTTAAACAATACATATTTGGAAAAATACATTTTTGCATGAGGAAAAATTAGAAATTGCAGCTTTATTATATAAATAAATTAGACCCGTGACTTTATCCAAAAATTTCAAATTTTTTATGGAAAATTAGAAATCTCGGCTTTTATATTTACAAAAATTACACCCGGTCTTGTTCAAAAATTTTCAAGAAAGAGTAAACAAAATTTTTCATGCAATATTAGAAATCTCGGCTTTAATATATATAAAAATTACACCTGTGATTTATTCAAACATTTTGAAGAAAACTTATCAAAAATTGGTTATGCAAAATTAGAAATTTCAGCATTAATATATAAATAAAATGCACATGTCTTAATCAAAAAATTTTGAGAAAAATTATAAATTTTTTTTTTTTGAAAATTAGAAATTTTGGCTTTAATATATAAATAAATTACACCTGTTACTTTTAAGTTAAGAAAAATTATAACTTATCAATAATGCGCTTCTCAATTCGTTCAATTTTTTTTTTTTGGTTTTAAAAAATGTTTGGAAAAATACATTTTTGTATTAGCAATGGTTCAAATTTATCAGTAAATATAAGAATATTACTTCTACATGATATGTTTAATAAAGTAAATGTAGCTTCGGAAATATTAATTTCATTGCGAAGTTATAAAAATCTTCACTAAGTTATCAATAGTGCTCTTTTCAATTCTTTCAAAATTGTTTTGATTTTCAAGAATGTTTGGAAAAATACATTTTTGTATGAGGAATGGTTTAAGTTTATCAGTAAATATGTGAATATAACTTACTTTTGAAATGTTTAAGAAAGTGCCTGTAGCTCCGGAAATATTAATTTCATTGCGAAATTATAAAAACCTCCACTAGTTGTCAATAATGCGCTTTTCAATTCGTTCAAAATTTTTTTGATTTGAAAGAATGTTTGGAAAAATACATTTTTGTATGAGGAATGGTTCAAGTTTATCAGTAACTATATGAATATTACTTCCTTTTGAAATGTTTAAGAAAGTGACTGTAAGTCCCGTATTATTCTTTCATTGCGAAATTATAAAAATCTTCACCAAGTTATCGATAGTGCTGTTTTTAATTCTTTTTAAATTGTTTTGATATTAAAGAATGTTTGATTTGAAAGAATGTTTGAAAAGACAATTTTTGTATGAAGAGTAAATCAAATAATAAAAAATGTATTAAAATAAATATATGAATATTACTTTCATATGAATTTTTGAATTGAAAGGCACTAAAATATTAACAGTGCTCTTTTTAATTCCTTTAAAATTGTTTTCATTTGAAAGAGTTTTTGGAAAAATACATTTTTTTATGAGAAGCGTTTCAAGCTTATCAATAAATATATGAATATTAGTTCCTTTTGAAATGTTTAAGAAAGTGACTGTAGCTCCAGAATTATTAATTTCATTGTGAAATTATAAAAACCTCCACTAAATTATCAATTATGCGCGTTTCAATTCTTTCAACATTTTTTTGATTTGAAAGAATGTTTGGAAAAATACATTTTTGTATAACGAATGGTTCAAGTTTATCAGTAAATATATGAATATTTCTTCTTAATGAAATGTTTAAGAAAGTGACTGTATCTACAAAAATATTAATTTCATTGTGAAATTATAAAAAGCTTCACTAAGTTAGCAACAGTGCTCTTTTGAATTCTTTCAAAATTATTTTAATTTGAAAGAATTTTTAAAAAAATACATATTTGGAAAAATACATTTTTGCATGTGGAAAAATTAAAAATTGCAGCTTTATTATATAAATAAATTAGACCCGTGACTTTTTCCAAAAATTTCAAAAAGGTTATACAAATTTTTTATGGAAAATTAGAAATCTTGGCTTTTATATTTATAAAAATAACACTCTTGTCTTATTCAAAAATTTTCAAGAAAGAGGATACAAAATTTTTCATGCATGATTAGAAATCTCGGCTTTTGAATTTGTAAAAATTACACTCATGTCGTTTTCAAAAATTTTCATGAAAAAGTATAGAACATTTGTTCATGCAAAATTAGAAATCTCGAGTTTTATATTTGTAAAAACTACAACCGTAACTGATTCAAACATTTTGAAGAAAAAGTGGTAAAATATGGTCATGCAAAATTAAAAATTTTGGCTTTTCAAAAATTTCAAGAAAAATGATAAGTTATCAATAATGCGCTTCTCAATAAGTTCAAATTTTTTTTGATTTGAAAGAATGTTTGGAAAAATACATTTTTGTATGAGGAATGGTTCAAGTTTATCAGTAAATATATGAATATTACGTCTATATGAAATCTTTAAAAAAGTAACTGTAGCTTCGGAAATATTAATTTTATTGCGAAATTATAAAAATCTGCACCAAGTTACCGATAGTGCTCTTTTCAATTCTTTTAAAACTCTTTTGATTTGAAAGATTTTATGAAAACATACATTTTTAAATGAGAAGTGGTTTAAGTTTATCAATAAATTAATAAAAATTACTTCCTTATGAAATGTTTAAGAAAGTGACTGTATCTCCGGAAATATTAATTTCGTTGCGAAATTATAAAAATCTTCACAAAATTATCAATCGATCGCTCTTCATACTTTTAAAACTGTTTTGATTTGAAAGAATGTTTGGAAAAATACATTTTTGTATGAGGAATGGTTCAGTTTTATCAGTAAATATATGAATATTTCTTCTTTATGAAATGTTTAAGAAAGTGACTGTATCTACGGAAATATTAATTTCATTGCGAAATTATAAAAAACTCCATGAAGTTATCAATAGTGCTCTTTTCAATTCTTTCAAAATTGTTTTGATTTTAAAAAATGTTTGGAAAAATACATTTTTGTATGAGGAATGGTTCAAGTTTATCAGTAAATATATGAATATTACTTCTTTATGAAATGTTTAAGAAAGTGACTGTATCTCCGGAAATATTAATTTCATTACGAAATTATAAAAATCTTCACAAAATTATCAATCGAACGCTCTTCATTCTTTTAAAACTGTTTTGATTTGAAAGAATTTATGAAAACATACATTTTTAAATGAGAAGTGGTTTAAGTTTATCAATAAATTAATAAAAATTACTTCCTTATGAAATGTTTAGGAAAGTGACTGTATCTCCGGAAATATTAATTTCGTTGCGAAATTATAAAAATCTTCATTAAGTTATCAATAGTGCTCTTTTCAATTCTTTCAAAATTGTTTTGATTTTAAAGAATGTTTGGAAATATACATTTTTGTATGAGGAATGGTTCAAGTTTATCAGTAAATATATGAATATTACTTCTTTATGAAATGTTTAAGAAAGTGACTGTATCTCCGGAAATATTAATTTCATTACGTAATTATAAAAATCTTCACAAAATTATCGATCGATCGCTCTTCATTCTTTTAAAACTCTTTTGATTTGAAAGATTTTATGAAAACATACATTTTTAAATGAGAAGTGGTTTAAGTTTATCAATAAATTAATAAAAATTACTTCCTTATGAAATGTTTAGGAAAGTGACTGTATCTCCGGAAATATTAATTTCGTTGCGAAATTATTAAAATCTTCACTAAGTTATCAATAGTGCTCTTTTCAATTCTTTCAAAATTGTTTTGATATTAAAGAATGTTTGGAAAAATACATTTTTGTATTAGGAATATTTCAAGTTTATCAGTAAATATATGAATATTACTTCTTTATGAGATGTTTTAGAAAGTGACTGTATCTCCGGAAATATTAACTTCATTACGAAATTCTTTTAAAACTGTTTTGATTTGAAAGAATTTATGAAAACATACATTTTTAAATGAGAAGTGGTTTAAGTTTATCAATAAATTAATAAAAATTACTTCCCTATGAAATGTTTAAGAAAGTGACTGTATATCCGGAAATATTAATTTCATTGCGAAATTATTAACATTTTTACTAAGTTATCGTTTTAATTCTTTAAAAATTGTGTGATTTGAATGAATGTTTGAAACGACAATTTTTGTATGAAGAGTAGTTCAAATAAAACAAAATGTATTAAAATAAATATATGAATATTACTTTCATATGAATCTTTGAATTGAAAAGCACTTAGTTATTAACAGTGCTCTTTTCAATTCCTTTAAAATTATTTTCATTTGAAAGAGTTTTTGAAAAAATAAATTTTTTTATGAAAAGCGGTTCAAGGTTATCAATAAATATATGAATATTAGTTCCTTTTGAAATGTTTAAGAAAGTGACTGTAGCTCCGGAAATATTAATTTCATTGCGAAATTATAAAAACCTACACTAAGTTATCAATAATGCATTTTTCAATTCCTTATTATTTACATTTAATAATACATTTTTGTATGAGGAATGGTTCAAGTTTATCAGTAAATATATGAATTTTACTTCTTTATGAAAGGTTTAAGAAAGTGACTGTATCGCCGGAAATATTAATTTCATTGCGAAATTATAAAAATCTTCACTAAGTTAGCAACAGCGCTCTTTTGAATATTTTCAAAATTATTTTAATTTGAAAGAATTTTTGGAAAATACATTTTTGTATGAGGAATGGTTCAAGTTTATCAGTAAATATATGAATGTTACTTCTATATGATATGTTTAAAAAAGTAACTGTAGCTCCGGAAATATTTATTTTATTGCGAAATTATAAAAATCTGCACCAAGTTACCGATAGTGCTCTTTTCAATTCTTTTAAAACTCTTTTAATTAGAAAGATTTTATGAAAACATAAATTTTTAAATGAGAAGTGGCTTAAGTTTATCAATAAATTAGCAAAAATTACTTCCTTATGAAATGTTTAAGAAAGTGACTGTATCTCCGGAAATATTAATTTCGTTGCGAAATTATAAAAATCTTCAGAAAATTATACATCGATCGCTCTTCATACTTTTAAAACTGTTCTGATTTGAAAGAATGTTTGGAAAAATACATTTTTGTTTGAGGAATGGTTCAGTTTTATCAGTAAATATATGAATATTTCTTCTTTATGAAATGTTTAAGAACGTGACTGTATCTACGGAAATATTAATTTCATTGCGAAATTATAAAAAACTTCATTAAGTTATCAATAGTGCTCTTTTCAATTCATTCAAAATTGTTTTGATTTTAAAGAATGTTTAGAAAAATACATTTTTGTATGAGGAATGGTTCAAGTTTATCAGTAAATATATGAATATTACTTCTTTATGAAATGTTTAAGAAAGTGACTGTATCTCCGGAAATATTAATTTCATTACGAAATTATAAAAATCTTCACAAAATTATCAATCGATCGCTCTTCATTCTTTTAAAACTGTTTTGATTTGAAAGATTTTATGAAAACATACATTTTTAAATGAGAAGTGGTTTAAGTTTATCAATAAATTAATAAAAATTACTTCCCTATGAAATGTTTAAGAAAGTGACTGTATCTCCGGAAATATTAATTTCATTGCGAAATTATTAAAATTTTTACTAAGTTATCGTTTTAATTCTTTTAAAATTAAGTGATTTGAATGAATGTTTGAAACGACAATTTTTGTATGAAGAGTAGTTCAAATAAAAAAAAATGTATTAAAAGAAATATATGAATATTTCTTTCATATGAATCTTTGAATTAAAAAGCACTTAGTTATAAACAGTGCTCTTTTCAATTCCTTTAAAATTGTTTACATTTGAAAGAGTTTATAAAAAAAATATTTTTAATGAGAAGCGCTTCACGCTTATCAATAAATATATATGTGCGTATTACTTCCTTTTGAAATGTTTAAGAAAGTGACTGTATCTACAGAAATATTAATTTCATTGTGAAATTATAAAAACCTCCACTAAGTTAGCAACAGCGCTCTTTTGAATTCTTTCAAAATTATTTTAATTTGAAAGAATTTCTAAAAAAATACATATTTGGAAAAAAAAATTTTTGCATGAGGAACAATATAAAATTGCAGCTTTATTATATAAATAAATTAGACCCGTGACTTTTTCCAAAAATTTCAAGAAAGATTATACAAATTTTTTATGCAAAATTAGAAATCTCGGCTTTTGAATTTGTAAAAATGACACCCATGTCGTTTTCAAAAATTTTCAAAAAAAAGTTAGAACATTTTTTCATGCAAAATTAGAAATCTCGAGTTTTATATATATAAAAATTACAAACGTAACTGATACAAACATTTTGAAGAAAAAATTTTAAAAATTAGAAATTTCAACTTTAATATATAAACAAAATACACCTGTTACTTATTCATAAAATTTCAAGAAAAATTATATCATTTTTTATGGAAAATTAGAAATCTCGACTTTCCATGTGTTATTCAAAAGCTTTCAAGAAAAAGTGTACAAAATTGGAATTTTAAGAACTGGCAATATTAATTTCATTGCGAAATTATAAAAACTTCCACTAAGTTATCAATATTGCGCTTTTCAATTCGTTCAACATTTTTTTGATTTGAAAGAATGTTTGCATAAATACATTTTTGTATGAGGAATGGTTCAAGTTTATCAGTAAATATATGAATTTTACTTCTTTATGAAATGTATAAGAAAGTGACTGTATCTACGGAAATATTAATTTCATTGCGAAATTATTAAAATCTTCACCAAGTTATCGATAGTGCTCTCTTCAATTCTTTTTAAATTGTTTGATTTGAAAGAATGTTTGAAAAGACAATTTTTGTATGAGGAGTAGTTCAAATAAAAAAAATATATTAAAATAAATATATGAATATTACTTTCATATAAAACTTTGAATTTAAAAGCACTAAGTTATTAACAGTGCTCTTTTCAATTCCTTTAAAATTGTTTTCATTTGAAAGAGTTTATGAAAAAATACATATTTTTATGAGAAGCGGTTCAAGCTTATCAATAAATATATGAATATTACTTTCTTTTGAAATGTTTAAGAAAGTGACTGTAGCTCCGGAAATATTAATTTCTGATGCAAAATTTAAAATCTCGGCTTTTATATTCATAAAAATTACACATGTGACTTATTCAAACATTTTGAAGAAAAAGTGTTAAAATATGGTCATGCAAAATTAAAAATTTTGGCTTTCCAAAAATTTCAAGAAAATTTATAAGTTATCAATAATGCGCTTCTCAATTCGTTCAAAATTTTTTTGAGTTGAAAGAATGTTTGGAAAAATACATTTTTGTATGAGGAATGGTTCAAGTTTATCAGTAAATATATGAATATTACTTCTATATGAAATCTTTAAAAAAGTAACTTTAGCTCCGGAAATATTAATTTCATTGCGAAATTATAAAAATCTGCAACAAGTTACCGATAGTGCTGTTTTCAATTGTTTTAAAACTCTTTTGATTTGAAAGATTTTATGAAAACATACATTTTTAAATGAGAAGTGGTTTAAGTTAATCAATAAATTAATAATAATTACTTTTTATGAAATGTTTAAGAAAGTGACTGTAGCTCCGGAAATATTAATTTAATTGCGAAATTATAAAAACCTACACTAAGTTATCAATAATGCACTTTTCAACTCCTTATTATTTACATTTAATAATACATTTTTGTATGAGGAATGGTTCAAGTTTATCAGTAAATATATGAATTTTACTTCTTTATGAAATGTTTAAGAAAGTGACTGTATCTCCGGAAATATTAATTTCATTGCGAAATTATAAAAAGCTTCACTAAGTTAGCAACAGCGCTCTTTTGAATTCTTTCAAAATTATTTTAATTTGAAAGAATTTTTAAAAAAACATATTTGGAAAAAAAATTTTTGCATGAGGAACAATCAGAAATTGCAGCTATATTATATAAATAAATTAGACCCGTGACTTTTTCCAAAAATTTCAAGAAAGATTATACAAATTTTTTATGAAAAAATTTTAAAGAAAAAGTGTACAAAAGTTTTCATACAATATTAGAAATCTCGGCTTTTATATTTACAAAAATTACACCCGGTCTTATTTAAACATTTTGAAGAAAATGTATCAAAAGTTGGTCATGCAAAATTTGAAATTTCAGCATTGGTATATAAATAAAATGCACATGTCTTAATCAAAAAATTTCGAGAAAAATTATAATTTTTTTTTTTGGAAAATTAGAGATTTTGGCTTAAATATATAAATAAATTACACCTGTGACTTATTCATAAAATTTCAAGAAAAATTATAAAAATTTTTTATGGCAAATTAGAAATCTCGGCTTTTATATTTATAAAAATAACACTCTTGTCTTATTCAAAAATTTTAAAGAAAAAGTGTACAAAATTTTTTATGCAAAATTAGAAATCTCGGCTTTAGAATTTGTAAAAATTACTACTGTTACCGCCACTCATAAATCGCTAATATGACATTACTGTTATCGATATGTAGAGAGATGAGCATGTCAAAATGTTAAATTATTCCTTTTAATTTTCCACTCGGTATAATTATGAAGCCATATTTAATTGAGACCACATACATATGTATATAAAAACACCTACATAGATTTAAGATATTCATTCGTTCAGGTCATAAGGATTACGAAGCTTCGCTTAGAGTAGCCATACATAAAAGTAAGTATATCAGCAGTTTAGTATGTAAGTTTGTATAATGAATTTATTTATAATTTTAGGAAATTTAACATATTAAAGCGTAAGAATAAAGAATTAAAGTTTTCTAAAATTCTTACACTTGTGTTTAAAATCCACATTGGTTATCTTGATCTTGGGCCGCTTTACCCGCAACATTAAAATTCTTTTATTGGTACCTCATCGGATCGTTTGAAGGAATCATCTTGGGTGCTAAAACGTAAGTCCTAACAGAATCCAACCTTCCACTCCCTCACAGGGTCAACCACTAAGTCATCAACGACCAACTCAGTTAAGTCCTGCACTGAACAACTGTCACATTTGCAACAAGTTCACAGAAAATGAAAATTTTATAAAATGCAGCAAGTGCCATCTTAATTTTCATTTACCTTGTGTCAATCTCAGCAGCAATCAAGACCAACCTACGTGGAGTTGCCAAAACTGTACGGTACAACATCAAATCACAATCGATTCTTTCTCTTCCATTCGTAGTGACTCTTCGGCCGCTTCCGCTTCCGTCGACAAGCTCTTGAGCTACAACGTCTAGAAGAAGAGACACAACTTGAAAGAGATTTCATTAAAAAGAAATACCAAATTACCGAACAAGCAGTAGATGACTTCGAGGACGCACAATCAGCTGCAGATCTGTACATGAGTGGTTAGATAATCAAATCCAACCCCCTACTTCGGCTATTGAAACCGCACACCAAAATATAGTTTCCGCAGATCGTCAGTTTGAAACGCCACCTTACACATTTGTACCATTAAAATTACACCCATGTGTTATTAAAAAATTTTCAAGAAAGAGTGTACAAAATTGGTGATACAAAATTAGAAATCTCGGCTTTTATATTCATAAAAATTACACCTGTGACTTATTCAAACATTTTGAAGAAAAAGTGTTAAAATATGGTCATGCAAAATTAAAAATTTTGGCTTTCCAAAAATTTCAAGAAAAATTATAAGTTATCCATAATGCGCTCTCAATCTCAATTCGTTCAAAATTTGTTTGATTTGAAATAATGTTTGGAAAAATACATTTTTGTATGAGGAATGGTTCAAGTTTATCAGTAAATATATGAATATTACTTCTATATGAAATATTTAAAAAAGTTACTGTAGCTCCGGAAATATTAATTTTATTGCGAAATTATAAAAATCTGCACCAAGTTACCGATAGTGCTCTTTTCAATTGTTTTAAAACTCTTTTGATTTGAAAGATTTTATGAAAACATACATTTTTAAATGAGAAGTGGTTTAAGTTTATCAATAAATTAATAATAATTACTTTTTATGAAATGTTTAAGAAAGTGACTGTAGCTCCGGAAATATTAATTTCATTGCGAAATTATAAAAACCTACACTAAGTTATCAATAATGCACTTTTCAACTCCTTATTATTTACATTTAATAATACATTTTTGTATGAGGAATGGTTCAAGTTTATCAGTAAATATATGAATTTTACTTCTTTATGAAATGTTTAAGAAAGTGACTGTATCTCCGGAAATATTAATTTCATTGCGAAATTATAAAAAGCTTCACTAAGTTAGCAACAGCGCTCTTTTGAATTCTTTCAAAATTATTTTAATTTGAAAGAATTTTTAAAAAAACATATTTGGAAAAAAAATTTTTGCATGAGGAACAATCAGAAATTGCAGCTTTATTATATAAATAAATTAGACCCGTGACTTTTTCCAAAAATTTCAAGAAAGATTATACAAATTTTTTATGAAAAAATTTTAAAGAAAAAGTGTACAAAAGTTTTCATACAATATTAGAAATCTCGGCTTTTATATTTACAAAAATTACACCCGGTCTTATTTAAACATTTTGAAGAAAATGTATCAAAAGTTGGTCATGCAAAATTTGAAATTTCAGCATTGGTATATAAATAAAATGCACATGTCTTAATCAAAAAATTTCGAGAAAAATTATAATTTTTTTTTTTTGGAAAATTAGAGATTTTGGCTTAAATATATAAATAAATTACACCTGTGACTTATTCATAAAATTTCAAGAAAAATTATAAAAATTTTTTATGGCAAATTAGAAATCTCGGCTTTTATATTTATAAAAATAACACTCTTGTCTTATTCAAAAATTTTAAAGAAAAAGTGTAAAAAATTTTTTATGCAAAATTAGAAATCTCGGCTTTAGAATTTGTAAAAATTACTACTGTTACCGCCACTCATAAATCGCTAATATGACATTACTGTTATCGATATGTAGAGAGATGAGCATGTCAAAATGTTAAATTATTCCTTTTAATTTTCCACTCGGTATAATTATGAAGCCATATTTAATTGAGACCACATACATATGTATATAAAAACACCTACATAGATTTAAGATATTCATTCGTTCAGGTCATAAGGATTACGAAGCTTCGCTTAGAGTAGCCATACATAAAAGTAAGTATATCAGCAGTTTAGTATGTAAGTTTGTATAATGAATTTATTTATAATTTTAGGAAATTTAACATATTAAAGCGTAAGAATAAAGAATTAAAGTTTTCTAAAATTCTTACACTTGTGTTTAAAATCCACATTGGTTATCTTGATCTTGGGCCGCTTTACCCGCAACATTAAAATTCTTTTATTGGTACCTCATCGGATCGTTTGAAGGAATCATCTTGGGTGCTAAAACGTAAGTCCTAACAGAATCCAACCTTCCACTCCCTCACAGGGTCAACCACTAAGTCATCAACGACCAACTCAGTTAAGTCCTGCACTGAACAACTGTCACATTTGCAACAAGTTCACAGAAAATGAA
Organism: Epicampocera succincta; assembly: GCA_932526305.1. Classification (NCBI taxonomy): domain Eukaryota; kingdom Metazoa; phylum Arthropoda; class Insecta; order Diptera; family Tachinidae; genus Epicampocera; species Epicampocera succincta. The sequence goes on from OW052037.1 coordinate 27,863,476, forward strand.
AATTTTATAAAATGCAGCAAGTGCCATCTTAATTTTCATTTACCTTGTGTCAATCTCAGCAGCAATCAAGACCAACCTACGTGGAGTTGCCAAAACTGTACGGTACAACATCAAATCACAATCGATTCTTTCTCTTCCATTCGTAGTGACTCTTCGGCCGCTTCCGCTTCCGTCGACAAGCTCTTGAGCTACAACGTCTAGAAGAAGAGACACAACTTGAAAGAGATTTCATTAAAAAGAAATACCAAATTCCCGAACAAGCAGTAGATGACTTCGAGGACGCACAATCAGCTGCAGATCTGTACATGAGTGGTTAGATAATCAAATCCAACCCCCTACTTCGGCTATTGAAACCGCACACCAAAATATAGTTTCCGCAGATCGTCAGTTTGAAACGCCACCTTACACATTTGTACCATTAAAATTACACCCATGTGTTATTAAAAAATTTTCAAGAAAGAGTGTACAAAATTGGTGATGCAAAATTAGAAATCTCGGCTTTTATATTCATAAAAATTACACCCGTAACTGATTCAAACATTTTGAAGAAAAAGTGTTAAAATATGGTCATGCAAAATTAAAAATTTTGGCTTTCCAAAAATTTCAAGAAAATTTATAAGTTATCAATAATGCGCTTCTCAATTCGTTCAAAATTTTTTTGAGTTGAAAGAATGTTTGGAAAAATACATTTTTGTATGAGGAATGGTTCAAGTTTATCAGTAAATATATGAATATTACTTCTATATGAAATCTTTAAAAAAGTAACTTTAGCTCCGGAAATATTAATTTCATTGCGAAATTATAAAAATCTGCAACAAGTTACCGATAGTGCTGTTTTCAATTGTTTTAAAACTCTTTTGATTTGAAAGATTTTATGAAAACATACATTTTTAAATGAGAAGTGGTTTAAGTTAATCAATAAATTAATAATAATTACTTTTTATGAAATGTTTAAGAAAGTGACTGTAGCTCCGGAAATATTAATTTCATTGCGAAATTATAAAAACCTACACTAAGTTATCAATAATGCACTTTTCAACTCCTTATTATTTACATTTAATAATACATTTTTGTATGAGGAATGGTTCAAGTTTATCAGTAAATATATGAATTTTACTTCTTTATGAAAGGTTTAAGAAAGTGACTGTATCGCCGGAAATATTAATTTCATTGCGAAATTATAAAAATCTTCACTAAGTTAGCAACAGCGCTCTTTTGAATATTTTCAAAATTATTTTAATTTGAAAGAATTTTTGGAAAATACATTTTTGTATGAGGAATGGTTCAAGTTTATCAGTAAATATATGAATGTTACTTCTATATGATATGTTTAAAAAAGTAACTGTAGCTCCGGAAATATTTATTTTATTGCGAAATTATAAAAATCTGCACCAAGTTACCGATAGTGCTCTTTTCAATTCTTTTAAAACTCTTTTAATTAGAAAGATTTTATAAAAACATAAATTTTTAAATGAGAAGTGGCTTAAGTTTATCAATAAATTAGCAAAAATTACTTCCTTATGAAATGTTTAAGAAAGTGACTGTATCTCCGGAAATATTAATTTCGTTGCGAAATTATAAAAATCTTCAGAAAATTATACATCGATCGCTCTTCATACTTTTAAAACTGTTCTGATTTGAAAGAATGTTTGGAAAAATACATTTTTGTTTGAGGAATGGTTCAGTTTTATCAGTAAATATATGAATATTTCTTCTTTATGAAATGTTTAAGAACGTGACTGTATCTACGGAAATATTAATTTCATTGCGAAATTATAAAAAACTTCATTAAGTTATCAATAGTGCTCTTTTCAATTCATTCAAAATTGTTTTGATTTTAAAGAATGTTTAGAAAAATACATTTTTGTATGAGGAATGGTTCAAGTTTATCAGTAAATATATGAATATTACTTCTTTATGAAATGTTTAAGAAAGTGACTGTATCTCCGGAAATATTAATTTCATTACGAAATTATAAAAATCTTCACAAAATTATCAATCGATCGCTCTTCATTCTTTTAAAACTGTTTTGATTTGAAAGATTTTATGAAAACATACATTTTTAAATGAGAAGTGGTTTAAGTTTATCAATAAATTAATAAAAATTACTTCCCTATGAAATGTTTAAGAAAGTGACTGTATCTCCGGAAATATTAATTTCATTGCGAAATTATTAAAATTTTTACTAAGTTATCGTTTTAATTCTTTTAAAATTAAGTGATTTGAATGAATGTTTGAAACGACAATTTTTGTATGAAGAGTAGTTCAAATAAAAAAAAATGTATTAAAAGAAATATATGAATATTTCTTTCATATGAATCTTTGAATTAAAAAGCACTTAGTTATAAACAGTGCTCTTTTCAATTCCTTTAAAATTGTTTACATTTGAAAGAGTTTATAAAAAAAATATTTTTAATGAGAAGCGCTTCAAGCTTATCAATAAATATATATGTGCGTATTACTTCCTTTTGAAATGTTTAAGAAAGTGACTGTATCTACAGAAATATTAATTTCATTGTGAAATTATAAAAACCTCCACTAAGTTAGCAACAGCGCTCTTTTGAATTCTTTCAAAATTATTTTAATTTGAAAGAATTTCTAAAAAAATACATATTTGGAAAAAAAAATTTTTGCATGAGGAACAATATAAAATTGCAGCTTTATTATATAAATAAATTAGACCCGTGACTTTTTCCAAAAATTTCAAGAAAGATTATACAAATTTTTTATGCAAAATTAGAAATCTCGGCTTTTGAATTTGTAAAAATGACACCCATGTCGTTTTCAAAAATTTTCAAAAAAAAGTTAGAACATTTTTTCATGCAAAATTAGAAATCTCGAGTTTTATATATATAAAAATTACAAACGTAACTGATACAAACATTTTGAAGAAAAAATTTTAAAAATTAGAAATTTCAACTTTAATATATAAACAAAATACACCTGTTACTTATTCATAAAATTTCAAGAAAAATTATATCATTTTTTTATGGAAAATTAGAAATCTCGACTTTCCATGTGTTATTCAAAAGCTTTCAAGAAAAAGTGTACAAAATTGGAATTTTAAGAACTGGCAATATTAATTTCATTGCGAAATTATAAAAACTTCCACTAAGTTATCAATATTGCGCTTTTCAATTCGTTCAACATTTTTTTGATTTGAAAGAATGTTTGCATAAATACATTTTTGTATGAGGAATGGTTCAAGTTTATCAGTAAATATATGAATTTTACTTCTTTATGAAATGTATAAGAAAGTGACTGTATCTACGGAAATATTAATTTCATTGCGAAATTATTAAAATCTTCACCAAGTTATCGATAGTGCTCTCTTCAATTCTTTTTAAATTGTTTGATTTGAAAGAATGTTTGAAAAGACAATTTTTGTATGAGGAGTAGTTCAAATAAAAAAAATATATTAAAATAAATATATGAATATTACTTTCATATAAAACTTTGAATTTAAAAGCACTAAGTTATTAACAGTGCTCTTTTCAATTCCTTTAAAATTGTTTTCATTTGAAAGAGTTTATGAAAAAATACATATTTTTATGAGAAGCGGTTCAAGCTTATCAATAAATATATGAATATTACTTTCTTTTGAAATGTTTAAGAAAGTGACTGTAGCTCCGGAAATATTAATTTCTGATGCAAAATTTAAAATCTCGGCTTTTATATTCATAAAAATTACACATGTGACTTATTCAAACATTTTGAAGAAAAAGTGTTAAAATATGGTCATGCAAAATTAAAAATTTTGGCTTTCCAAAAATTTCAAGAAAATTTATAAGTTATCAATAATGCGCTTCTCAATTCGTTCAAAATTTTTTTGAGTTGAAAGAATGTTTGGAAAAATACATTTTTGTATGAGGAATGGTTCAAGTTTATCAGTAAATATATGAATATTACTTCTATATGAAATCTTTAAAAAAGTAACTTTAGCTCCGGAAATATTAATTTCATTGCGAAATTATAAAAATCTGCAACAAGTTACCGATAGTGCTGTTTTCAATTGTTTTAAAACTCTTTTGATTTGAAAGATTTTATGAAAACATACATTTTTAAATGAGAAGTGGTTTAAGTTAATCAATAAATTAATAATAATTACTTTTTATGAAATGTTTAAGAAAGTGACTGTAGCTCCGGAAATATTAATTTCATTGCGAAATTATAAAAACCTACACTAAGTTATCAATAATGCACTTTTCAACTCCTTATTATTTACATTTAATAATACATTTTTGTATGAGGAATGGTTCAAGTTTATCAGTAAATATATGAATTTTACTTCTTTATGAAATGTTTAAGAAAGTGACTGTATCTCCGGAAATATTAATTTCATTGCGAAATTATAAAAAGCTTCACTAAGTTAGCAACAGCGCTCTTTTGAATTCTTTCAAAATTATTTTAATTTGAAAGAATTTTTAAAAAAACATATTTGGAAAAAAAATTTTTGCATGAGGAACAATCAGAAATTGCAGCTTTATTATATAAATAAATTAGACCCGTGACTTTTTCCAAAAATTTCAAGAAAGATTATACAAATTTTTTATGAAAAAATTTTAAAGAAAAAGTGTACAAAAGTTTTCATACAATATTAGAAATCTCGGCTTTTATATTTACAAAAATTACACCCGGTCTTATTTAAACATTTTGAAGAAAATGTATCAAAAGTTGGTCATGCAAAATTTGAAATTTCAGCATTGGTATATAAATAAAATGCACATGTCTTAATCAAAAAATTTCGAGAAAAATTATAATTTTTTTTTTTGGAAAATTAGAGATTTTGGCTTAAATATATAAATAAATTACACCTGTGACTTATTCATAAAATTTCAAGAAAAATTATAAAAATTTTTTATGGCAAATTAGAAATCTCGGCTTTTATATTTATAAAAATAACACTCTTGTCTTATTCAAAAATTTTAAAGAAAAAGTGTACAAAATTTTTTATGCAAAATTAGAAATCTCGGCTTTAGAATTTGTAAAAATTACTACTGTTACCGCCACTCATAAATCGCTAATATGACATTACTGTTATCGATATGTAGAGAGATGAGCATGTCAAAATGTTAAATTATTCCTTTTAATTTTCCACTCGGTATAATTATGAAGCCATATTTAATTGAGACCACATACATATGTATATAAAAACACCTACATAGATTTAAGATATTCATTCGTTCAGGTCATAAGGATTACGAAGCTTCGCTTAGAGTAGCCATACATAAAAGTAAGTATATCAGCAGTTTAGTATGTAAGTTTGTATAATGAATTTATTTATAATTTTAGGAAATTTAACATATTAAAGCGTAAGAATAAAGAATTAAAGTTTTCTAAAATTCTTACACTTGTGTTTAAAATCCACATTGGTTATCTTGATCTTGGGCCGCTTTACCCGCAACATTAAAATTCTTTTATTGGTACCTCATCGGATCGTTTGAAGGAATCATCTTGGGTGCTAAAACGTAAGTCCTAACAGAATCCAACCTTCCACTCCCTCACAGGGTCAACCACTAAGTCATCAACGACCAACTCAGTTAAGTCCTGCACTGAACAACTGTCACATTTGCAACAAGTTCACAGAAAATGAAAATTTTATAAAATGCAGCAAGTGCCATCTTAATTTTCATTTACCTTGTGTCAATCTCAGCAGCAATCAAGACCAACCTACGTGGAGTTGCCAAAACTGTACGGTACAACATCAAATCACAATCGATTCTTTCTCTTCCATTCGTAGTGACTCTTCGGCCGCTTCCGCTTCCGTCGACAAGCTCTTGAGCTACAACGTCTAGAAGAAGAGACACAACTTGAAAGAGATTTCATTAAAAAGAAATACCAAATTACCGAACAAGCAGTAGATGACTTCGAGGACGCACAATCAGCTGCAGATCTGTACATGAGTGGTTAGATAATCAAATCCAACCCCCTACTTCGGCTATTGAAACCGCACACCAAAATATAGTTTCCGCAGATCGTCAGTTTGAAACGCCACCTTACACATTTGTACCATTAAAATTACACCCATGTGTTATTAAAAAATTTTCAAGAAAGAGTGTACAAAATTGGTGATACAAAATTAGAAATCTCGGCTTTTATATTCATAAAAATTACACCTGTGACTTATTCAAACATTTTGAAGAAAAAGTGTTAAAATATGGTCATGCAAAATTAAAAATTTTGGCTTTCCAAAAATTTCAAGAAAAATTATAAGTTATCCATAATGCGCTCTCAATCTCAATTCGTTCAAAATTTGTTTGATTTGAAATAATGTTTGGAAAAATACATTTTTGTATGAGGAATGGTTCAAGTTTATCAGTAAATATATGAATATTACTTCTATATGAAATATTTAAAAAAGTTACTGTAGCTCCGGAAATATTAATTTTATTGCGAAATTATAAAAATCTGCACCAAGTTACCGATAGTGCTCTTTTCAATTGTTTTAAAACTCTTTTGATTTGAAAGATTTTATGAAAACATACATTTTTAAATGAGAAGTGGTTTAAGTTTATCAATAAATTAATAATAATTACTTTTTATGAAATGTTTAAGAAAGTGACTGTAGCTCCGGAAATATTAATTTCATTGCGAAATTATAAAAACCTACACTAAGTTATCAATAATGCACTTTTCAACTCCTTATTATTTACATTTAATAATACATTTTTGTATGAGGAATGGTTCAAGTTTATCAGTAAATATATGAATTTTACTTCTTTATGAAATGTTTAAGAAAGTGACTGTATCTCCGGAAATATTAATTTCATTGCGAAATTATAAAAAGCTTCACTAAGTTAGCAACAGCGCTCTTTTGAATTCTTTCAAAATTATTTTAATTTGAAAGAATTTTTAAAAAAACATATTTGGAAAAAAAATTTTTGCATGAGGAACAATCAGAAATTGCAGCTTTATTATATAAATAAATTAGACCCGTGACTTTTTCCAAAAATTTCAAGAAAGATTATACAAATTTTTTATGAAAAAATTTTAAAGAAAAAGTGTACAAAAGTTTTCATACAATATTAGAAATCTCGGCTTTTATATTTACAAAAATTACACCCGGTCTTATTTAAACATTTTGAAGAAAATGTATCAAAAGTTGGTCATGCAAAATTTGAAATTTCAGCATTGGTATATAAATAAAATGCACATGTCTTAATCAAAAAATTTCGAGAAAAATTATAATTTTTTTTTTTTGGAAAATTAGAGATTTTGGCTTAAATATATAAATAAATTACACCTGTGACTTATTCATAAAATTTCAAGAAAAATTATAAAAATTTTTTATGGCAAATTAGAAATCTCGGCTTTTATATTTATAAAAATAACACTCTTGTCTTATTCAAAAATTTTAAAGAAAAAGTGTACAAAATTTTTTATGCAAAATTAGAAATCTCGGCTTTAGAATTTGTAAAAATTACTACTGTTACCGCCACTCATAAATCGCTAATATGACATTACTGTTATCGATATGTAGAGAGATGAGCATGTCAAAATGTTAAATTATTCCTTTTAATTTTCCACTCGGTATAATTATGAAGCCATATTTAATTGAGACCACATACATATGTATATAAAAACACCTACATAGATTTAAGATATTCATTCGTTCAGGTCATAAGGATTACGAAGCTTCGCTTAGAGTAGCCATACATAAAAGTAAGTATATCAGCAGTTTAGTATGTAAGTTTGTATAATGAATTTATTTATAATTTTAGGAAATTTAACATATTAAAGCGTAAGAATAAAGAATTAAAGTTTTCTAAAATTCTTACACTTGTGTTTAAAATCCACATTGGTTATCTTGATCTTGGGCCGCTTTACCCGCAACATTAAAATTCTTTTATTGGTACCTCATCGGATCGTTTGAAGGAATCATCTTGGGTGCTAAAACGTAAGTCCTAACAGAATCCAACCTTCCACTCCCTCACAGGGTCAACCACTAAGTCATCAACGACCAACTCAGTTAAGTCCTGCACTGAACAACTGTCACATTTGCAACAAGTTCACAGAAAATGAAAATTTTATAAAATGCAGCAAGTGCCATCTTAATTTTCATTTACCTTGTGTCAATCTCAGCAGCAATCAAGACCAACCTACGTGGAGTTGCCAAAACTGTACGGTACAACATCAAATCACAATCGATTCTTTCTCTTCCATTCGTAGTGACTCTTCGGCCGCTTCCGCTTCCGTCGACAAGCTCTTGAGCTACAACGTCTAGAAGAAGAGACACAACTTGAAAGAGATTTCATTAAAAAGAAATACCAAATTCCCGAACAAGCAGTAGATGACTTCGAGGACGCACAATCAGCTGCAGATCTGTACATGAGTGGTTAGATAATCAAATCCAACCCCCTACTTCGGCTATTGAAACCGCACACCAAAATATAGTTTCCGCAGATCGTCAGTTTGAAACGCCACCTTACACATTTGTACCATTAAAATTACACCCATGTGTTATTAAAAAATTTTCAAGAAAGAGTGTACAAAATTGGTGATGCAAAATTAGAAATCTCGGCTTTTATATTCATAAAAATTACACCCGTAACTGATTCAAACATTTTGAAGAAAAAGTGTTAAAATATGGTCATGCAAAATTAAAAATTTTGGCTTTCCAAAAATTTCAAGAAAAATTATAAGTTATCAATAATGCGCTTCTCAATTCGTTCAAAATTTTTTTGAATTGAAAGAATGTTTGGAGAAATACATTTTTGTATGAGGAATGGTTCAAGTTTATCAGTAAATATATGAATATTACTTCTATATGAAATCTTTAAAAAAGTAACTTTAGCTCCGGAAATATTAATTTCATTGCGAAATTATAAAAATCTGCAACAAGTTACCGATAGTGCTGTTTTCAATTGTTTTAAAACTCTTTTGATTTGAAAGATTTTATGAAAACATACATTTTTAAATGAGAAGTGGTTTAAGTTTATTAATAAATTAATAATAATTACTTTTTATGAAATGTTTAAGAAAGTGACTGTAGCTCCGGAAATATTAATTTCATTGCGAAATTATAAAAACCTACACTAAGTTATCAATAATGCACTTTTCAATTCCTTATTATTTACATTTAATAATACATTTTTGTATGAGGAATAGTTCAAGTTTATCAGTAAATATATGAATTTTACTTCTTTATGAAATGTTTATGAGAGTGACTGTATCTCCGGAAATATTAACTTCATTACGAAATTCTTTTAAAACTGTTTTGATTTGAAAGAATTTATGAACACATACATTTTTAAATGAGAAGTGGTTTAAGTTTATCAATAAATTAATAAAAATTACTTCCCTATGAAATGTTTAAGAAAGTGACTGTATCTCCGGAAATATTAATTTCATTGCGAAATTATTAAAATTTTTACTAAGTTATCGTTTTAATTCTTTTAAAATTAAGTGATTTGAATGAATGTTTGAAACGACAATTTTTGTATGAAGAGTAGTTCAAATAAAAAAAAATGTATTAAAAGAAATATATGAATATTTCTTTCATATGAATCTTTGAATTAAAAAGCACTTAGTTATAAACAGTGCTCTTTTCAATTCCTTTAAAATTGTTTACATTTGAAAGAGTTTATAAAAAAAATATTTTTAATGAGAAGCGCTTCAAGCTTATCAATAAATATATATGTGCGTATTACTTCCTTTTGAAATGTTTAAGAAAGTGACTGTATCTACAGAAATATTAATTTCATTGCGAAATTATAAAAACTTCCACTAGGTTATCAATATTGCGCTTTTCAATTCGTTCAACATTTTTTTGATTTGAAAGAATGTTTGCATAAATACATTTTTGTATGAGGAATGGTTCAAGTTTATCAGTAAATATATGAATTTTACTTCTTTATGAAATGTATAAGAAAGTGACTGTATCTACGGAAATATTAATTTCATTGCGAAATTATAAAAAGCTTCACTAACTTAGCAACAGCGCTCTTTTGAATTCTTTCAAAATTATTTTAATTTCAAAGAATTTTTAAAAAAATACATATTTGGAAAAAAAAAATTTTGCATGAGGAACAATATAAAATTGCAGCTTTATTATATAAATAAATTAGACCCGTGACTTTTTCCAAAAATTTCAAGAAAGATTATACAAATTTTTTATGCAAAATTAGAAATCTCGGCTTTTGAATTTGTAAAAATTACACCCCTGTCGTTTTCAAAAGTTTTCAAGAAAAATTATAGAACATTTTGCATGCAAAATTAGAAATCTCGAGTTTTATATTTATGAAACTTACAACCGTAACTGATTCAAACAATTTGAAGAAAAAGTGTTAAAAATTAGAAATTTCAGCTTTAATATATAAACAAAATACACCTGTTACTTATTAAAAAAATTTGAAGAAAAATTATAACATTTTTTTATGGAAAATTAGAAATTTTGACTTTCATATTTATTCAAATTACACCCATGTGTTATTCAAAAATTTTCAAGAAAAAGTGTACAAAATTGGTGATGCAAAATTAAAAATCTCGGCTTGTATATTCATAAAAATTACACATGTGACTTATTCAAACATTTTGAAGAAAAAGTGTTAAAATATGGTCATGCAAAATTAAAAATTTTGGCTTTCCAAAAATTTCAAGAAAAATTATAAGTTATAAATAATGCGCTTCTCATTGGTTCAAAATTTGTTTGATTTGAAAAAATGTTTGGAAAAATACATTTTTGTATGAGGAATGGTTCAAGTTTATCAGTAAATATATGAATATTACTTCTATATGAAATGTTTAAAAAAGTAACTGTAGCTCCGGAAATATTAATTTTATTGCGAAATTATAAAAATCTGCACCAAGTTGCCGATAGTGCTTTTTTCAATTCTTTTAAAACTCTTTTGATTTGAAAGATTTTATGAAAACATACATTTTTAAATGAGAAGTGGTTTAAGTTTATCAATAAATTAATAAAAATTACTTCCTTTTGAAATGTTTAAGAAAGTGACTGTATCTACGGAAATATTAATTTCATTGCGAAATTATAAAAAGCTTCACTAAGTTAGCAACAGCGCTCTTTTGAATTCTTTCAAAATTATTTTAATTTGAAAGAATTTCTAAAAAAATACATATTTGGAAAAAAAATTTTTGCATGAGGAACAATATAAAATTGCAGCTTTATTATATAAATAAATTAGACCCGTGACTTTTTCCAAAAATTTCAAGAAAGATTATACAAATTTTTTATGCAAAATTAGAAATCTCGGCTTTTGAATTTGTAAAAATGACACCCATGTCGTTTTCAAAAATTTTCAAAAAAAAGTTAGAACATTTTTTCATGCAAAATTAGAAATCTCGAGTTTTATATATATAAAAATTACAAACGTAACTGATACAAACATTTTGAAGAAAAAATGTTAAAAATTAGAAATTTCAACTTTAATATATAAACAAAATACACCTGTTACTTATTCATAAAATTTCAAGAAAAATTATATCATTTTTTTATGGAAAATTAGAAATCTCGACTTTCCATGTGTTATTCAAAAGCTTTCAAGAAAAAGTGTACAAAATTGGAATTTTAAGAAGTGGCAATATTAATTTCATTGCAAAATTATAAAAACTTCCACTAGGTTATCAATATTGCGCTTTTCAATTCGTTCAACATTTTTTTGATTTGAAAGAATGTTTGCATAAATACATTTTTGTATGAGGAATGGTTCAAGTTTATCAGTAAATATATGAATTTTACTTCTTTATGAAATGTATAAGAAAGTGACTGTATCTACGGAAATATTAATTTCATTGCGAAATTATAAAAAGCTTCACTAACTTAGCAACAGCGCTCTTTTGAATTCTTTCAAAATTATTTTAATTTCAAAGAATTTTTAAAAAAATACATATTTGGAAAAAAAAAATTTTGCATGAGGAACAATATAAAATTGCAGCTTTATTATATAAATAAATTAGACCCGTGACTTTTTCCAAAAATTTCAAGAAAGATTATACAAATTTTTTATGCAAAATTAGAAATCTCGGCTTTTGAATTTGTAAAAATTACACCCCTGTCGTTTTCAAAAGTTTTCAAGAAAAATTATAGAACATTTTGCATGCAAAATTAGAAATCTCGAGTTTTATATTTATGAAACTTACAACCGTAACTGATTCAAACAATTTGAAGAAAAAGTGTTAAAAATTAGAAATTTCAGCTTTAATATATAAACAAAATACACCTGTTACTTATTAAAAAAATTTCAAGAAAAATTATAACATTTTTTTATGGAAAATTAGAAATTTTGACTTTCATATTTATTCAAATTACACCCATGTGTTATTCAAAAATTTTCAAGAAAAAGTGTACAAAATTGGTGATGCAAAATTAAAAATCTCGGCTTGTATATTCATAAAAATTACACATGTGACTTATTCAAACATTTTGAAGAAAAAGTGTTAAAATATGGTCATGCAAAATTAAAAATTTTGGCTTTCCAAAAATTTCAAGAAAAATTATAAGTTATAAATAATGCGCTTCTCATTGGTTCAAAATTTGTTTGATTTGAAAAAATGTTTGGAAAAATACATTTTTGTATGAGGAATGGTTCAAGTTTATCAGTAAATATATGAATATTACTTCTATATGAAATGTTTAAAAAAGTAACTGTAGCTCCGGAAATATTAATTTTATTGCGAAATTATAAAAATCTGCACCAAGTTGCCGATAGTGCTCTTTTCAATTCTTTTAAAACTCTTTTGATTTGAAAGATTTTATGAAAACATACATTTTTAAATGAGAAGTGGTTTAAGTTTTTCAATAAAATAATAAAAATTACTTCCTTTTGAAATGTTTAAGAAAGTGACTATAGCTCCGGAAATATTAATTTCACTGCGAAATTATAAAAACCTCCACTGAGTTATCAATAATGCGCTTCCCAATTCGTTCACATTTTTTTTCTTTTTAAAGATAGTTTGGAAAAATACATTTTTGTATGAGGAATGCTTCAAGTTTATCAGTAAATATATGAATATTACTTCTTTATGAAATGTTTAAGAAAGTGACTGTATCTACGGAAATATGAATTTCATTGCGAAACTATAAAAAGCTTGATTAAGTTAGCAACAGTGTTTTTTTGAATTCTTTCAAAATTATTTTAATTTGAAAGAAAAATAATTTTTTTATTAGGAACAATGAGAAATTGCAGCTTTATTATATAAATAAATTAGACTTGTCACTTTTTCCAAAAATTTCAAGAAAGATTATACAAATTTTTTATGCAAAATTAGAAATCTCGGCTTTTGAATTTGTAAAAATTACACCCATGTCGTTTTCGAAAATTTTCAAGAAAAAGTATAGAACATTTTTTTAGGCAAAATTAGAAATCTCGAGTTGTATATATATAAAAATTACAACCGTAACTGATTCAAACATTTTGAAGAAAAAGTGTTAAAAAATAGAAATTTTAGCTTTAATATATAAACAAAATACACCTGTTACTTATTCATAAAATTTCATAAAAAATTTCAACATTTTTTTATGGAAAATTAGAAATCTCGACTTTCCATGTGTTATTCAAACATTTTGAAGAAAAAGTGTTAAAATATGGTCATGCAAAATTAAAAATTTTGGCTTTCCAAAAATTACAAAAAAAATTATAAGTTATCAATAATGCGCTTCTCATTCGTTCAAAATTTGTTTGATTTGAAAGAATATTTGGAAAAAAAACATTTTTGTATGAGGAATGGTTCAAGTAGTTCATTAAATATATGAATACTACTTGTATATGAAATATTTAAAAAAGTAACTGTAGCTCCGGAAATATTAATTTTCTTGCGAAATTATAAAAACCTGCACCAAGTTACCGATAGTGCTCTTTTCAATTCTCTAAAAACTCTTTTGATTTGAAAGATTTTATGAAAACATGCATTTTTAAATGAGAAGTGGTTTATGTTTATCAATAAATTAATAAAAATTACTTTCTTATGAAATGTTTAAGAAAGTGACTGTATCTCCGGAAATATTAATTTCGTTGCGAAATTATAAAAACCTCCACTAAGTTATCAATAATGCGCTTTTCACTTCGTTCAAATTTTTTTTTGGATTTTAAAGAATGTTTGGAAAAATACATTTTTGTATGAGGAATGGTTCAAGTTTATCAGTAAATATATGAATATTACTTCTTTATGAAATGTTTAAGAAAATGACTGTATCTACGAAAATATTAATTTCATTGCGAAACTACAAAGAGCTTCATTAAGTTAGCAACAGTGCTTTTTTGAATTCTTTCAAAATTATTTTAATTTGAAAGAGTTTTTAAAAAAATACATATTTGAAAAAAAAAATGTTTGCATAAATAAATAAATTAGACCCGTGACTTTTTCCAAAAATTTCAAGAAAGATTATACAAATATTTTATGGAAAAATTAGAAATCTCGGCTTTTGAATTTGTAAAAATTACACCCATGTCGTTTTCAAAAATTTTCAGGAAAAAGTATAGAACATTTTTTCATGCAAAATTAGAAATCTCGAGTTTTATATTTATAAAAATTACACCCGTGACTTATTCTAACATTTTGAAGAAAACGTATCAAAAATTGGTGATGCAAAATTAAAAATCTCGGCTTGTATATTCATAAAAATTACACATGTGACTTATTCAAACATTTTGAAGAAAAAGTGTTAAAATATGGTCATGCAAAATTAAAAATTTTGGCTTTCCAAAAATTTCAAGAAAAATTATAAGTTATAAATAATGCGCTTCTCATTGGTTCAAAATTTGTTTGATTTGAAAAAATGTTTGGAAAAATACATTTTTGTATGAGGAATGGTTCAAGTTTATCAGTAAATATATGAATATTACTTCTATATGAAATGTTTAAAAAAGTAACTGTAGCTCCGGAAATATTAATTTTATTGCGAAATTATAAAAATCTGCACCAAGTTGCCGATAGTGCTCTTTTCAATTCTTTTAAAACTCTTTTGATTTGAAAGATTTTATGAAAACATACATTTTTAAATGAGAAGTGGTTTAAGTTTATCAATAAATTAATAAAAATTACTTCCTTTTGAAATGTTTAAGAAAGTGACTATAGCTCCGGAAATATTAATTTCACTGCGAAATTATAAAAACCTCCACTGAGTTATCAATAATGCGCTTCCCAATTCGTTCACATTTTTTTTCTTTTTAAAGATAGTTTGGAAAAATACATTTTTGTATGAGGAATGCTTCAAGTTTATCAGTAAATATATGAATATTACTTCTTTATGAAATGTTTAAGAAAGTGACTGTATCTACGGAAATATGAATTTCATTGCGAAACTATAAAAAGCTTGATTAAGTTAGCAACAGTGTTTTTTTGAATTCTTTCAAAATTATTTTAATTTGAAAGAAAAATAATTTTTTTATTAGGAACAATGAGAAATTGCAGCTTTATTATATAAATAAATTAGACTTGTCACTTTTTCCAAAAATTTCAAGAAAGATTATACAAATTTTTTATGCAAAATTAGAAATCTCGGCTTTTGAATTTGTAAAAAAAAATTTGCGAAAAAAAATTATTGGGGAACACTATTCCGGCCATTCCTATGAATGTCCAATATTCAAAAATGTGTTTTTTTGACAATAGGCGACATTCTTCCAAATTTCGACTTTTGAAATTTTAAAAAGGACTTTGCCCCTCTTTCCGAAAATGGTAGAAAATTTGCGAAAAAAAATTATTGGGGAACACTATTCCGGCTATTCCTATGAATGTCCAATATTCAAAAGTGTGTTTTTTTGACAATAGGCGACATTTTTCCAAATTTCGACTTTTGAAATTTTAAAAAGGACTTTGCTCCTTTTTCCGAAAATGATAGAAAATTTGCGAAAAAAAATTATTGGGGAACACTATTCCGGCCATTCCTATGAATGTCCAATATTCAAAAATGTGTTTTTTTGACAATAGGCGACATTCTTCCAAATTTCGACTTTTGAAATTTTAAAAAGGACTTTGCTCCTCTTTCCGAAAATGGTAGAAAATTTGCGAAAAAAAATTATTGGGGAACACTATTCCGGCCATTCCTATGAATGTCCAATATTCAAAAATGTGTTTTTTTGACAATAGGCGACATTTTTCCAAATTTCGACTTTTGAAATTTTAAAAAGGACTTTGCTCCTTTTTCCGAAAATGGTAGAAAATTTGCGAAAAAAAATTATTGGGGAACACTATTCCGGCCATTCCTATGAATGTCCAATATTCAAAAGTGTGTTTTTTTGACAATAGGCGACATTCTTCCAAATTTCGACTTTTGAAATTTTAAAAAGGACTTTGCTCCTCTTTCCGAAAATGGTAGAAAATTTGCGAAAAAAAATTATTGGGGAACACTATTCCGGCCATTCCTATGAATGTCCAATATTCAAAAGTGTGTTTTTTTGACAATAGGCGACATTCTTCCAAATTTCGACTTTTGAAATTTTAAAAAGGACTTTGCTCCTCTTTCCGAAAATGGTAGAAAATTTGCGAAAAAAAATTATTGGGGAACACTATTCCAGCCATTCCTATGAATGTCCAATATTCAAAAGTGTGTTTTTTTGACAATAGGCGACATTCTTCCAAATTTCGACTTTTGAAATTTTAAAAAGGACTTTGCTCCTCTTTCCGAAAATGGTAGAAAATTTGCAAAAAAAAATTATTGGGGAACACTATTCCGGCCATTCCTATGAATGTCCAATATTCAAAAGTGTGTTTTTTTGACAATAGGCGACATTCTTCCAAATTTCGACTTTTGAAATTTTAAAAAGGACTTTGCTCCTCTTTCCGAAAATGGTAGAAAATTTGCGAAAAAAAATTATTGGGGAACACTATTCCGGCTATTCCTATGAATGTCCAATATTCAAAAGTGTGTTTTTTTGACAATAGGCGACATTTTTCCAAATTTCGACTTTTGAAATTTTAAAAAGGACTTTGCTCCTTTTTCCGAAAATGATAGAAAATTTGCGAAAAAAAATTATTGGGGAACACTATTCCGGCCATTCCTATGAATGTCCAATATTCAAAAATGTGTTTTTTTGACAATAGGCGACATTCTTCCAAATTTCGACTTTTGAAATTTTAAAAAGGACTTTGCTCCTCTTTCCGAAAATGGTAGAAAATTTGCAAAAAAAAATTATTGGGGAACACTATTCCGGCCATTCCTATGAATGTCCAATATTCAAAAATGTGTTTTTTTGACAATAGGCGACATTTTTCCAAATTTCGACTTTTGAAATTTTAAAAAGGACTTTGCTCCTTTTTCCGAAAATGGTAGAAAATTTGCGAAAAAAAATTATTGGGGAACACTATTCCGGCTATTCCTATGAATGTCCAATATTCAAAAGTGTGTTTTTTTGACAATAGGCGACATTCTTCCAAATTTCGACTTTTGAAATTTTAAAAAGGACTTTGCTCCTTTTTCCGAAAATGATAGAAAATTTGCGAAAAAAAAATTATTGGGGAACACTATTCCGGCCATTCCTATGAATGTCCAATATTCAAAAGTGTGTTTTTTTGACAATAGGCGACATTCTTCCAAATTTCGACTTTTGAAATTTTAAAAAGGACTTTGCTCCTCTTTCCGAAAATGGTAGAAAATTTGCGAAAAAAAATTATTGGGGAACACTATTCCGGCTATTCCTATGAATGTCCAATATTCAAAAGTGTGTTTTTTTGACAATAGGCGACATTCTTCCAAATTTCGACTTTTGAAATTTTAAAAAGGACTTTGCTCCTCTTTCCGAAAATGGTAGAAAATTTGCGAAAAAAAATTATTGGGGAACACTATTCCGGCTATTCCTATGAATGTCCAATATTCAAAAATGTGTTTTTTTGACAATAGGCGACATTCTTCCAAATTTCGACTTTTGAAATTTTAAAAAGGACTTTGCTCCTCTTTCCGAAAATGGTAGAAAATTTGCGAAAAAAAATTATTGGGGAACACTATTCCGGCCATTCCTATGAATGTCCAATATTCAAAAATGTGTTTTTTTGACAATAGGCGACATTCTTCCAAATTTCGACTTTTGAAATTTTAAAAAGGACTTTGCTCCTTTTTCCAAAAATTGTAGGAGATAAGCGAAAAAACATTGTTGGAGAACACTATTCCGGCCATTGCTATGAATGTCCAATATTCAAAAGTCTTAACAAAGTGTTTTTTTGACAATAGGCGACATTTTTCCAAATTTCGACTTTTGAAATTTTAAAAAGGACTTTGCTCCTTTTTCCGAAAATGATAGAAAATTTGCGAAAAAAAATTATTGGGGAACACTATTCCGGCCATTCCTATGAATGTCCAATATTCAAAAATGTGTTTTTTTGACAATAGGCGACATTCTTCCAAATTTCGACTTTTGAAATTTTAAAAAGGACTTTGCTCCTCTTTCCGAAAATGGTAGAAAATTTGCGAAAAAAAATTATTGGGGAACACTATTCCGGCCATTCCTATGAATGTCCAATATTCAAAAATGTGTTTTTTTGACAATAGGCGACATTCTTCCAAATTTCGACTTTTGAAATTTTAAAAAGGACTTTGCTCCTCTTTCCGAAAATGGTAGAAAATTTGCGAAAAAAAATTATTGGGGAACACTATTCCGGCTATTCCTATGAATGTCCAATATTCAAAAGTGTGTTTTTTTGACAATAGGCGACATTCTTCCAAATTTCGACTTTTGAAATTTTAAAAAGGACTTTGCTCCTCTTTCCGAAAATGGTAGAAAATATGCGAAAAAAAATTATTGGGGAACACTATTCCGGCTATTCCTATGAATGTCCAATATTCAAAAATGTGTTTTTTTGACAATAGGCGACATTCTTCCAAATTTCGACTTTTGAAATTTTAAAAAGGACTTTGCTCCTCTTTCCGAAAATGGTAGAAAATTTGCGAAAAAAAATTATTGGGGAACACTATTCCGGCCATTCCTATGAATGTCCAATATTCAAAAATGTGTTTTTTTGACAATAGGCGACATTCTTCCAAATTTCGACTTTTGAAATTTTAAAAAGGACTTTGCTCCTCTTTCCGAAAATGGTAGAAAATTTGCAAAAAAAAATTATTGGGGAACACTATTCCGGCCATTCCTATGAATGTC
Organism: Epicampocera succincta; assembly: GCA_932526305.1. NCBI lineage: Eukaryota > Metazoa > Arthropoda > Insecta > Diptera > Tachinidae > Epicampocera > Epicampocera succincta. The sequence continues at coordinate 27,882,519 of OW052037.1, forward strand.
CAATATTCAAAAATGTGTTTTTTTGACAATAGGCGACATTTTTCCAAATTTCGACTTTTGAAATTTTAAAAAGGACTTTGCTCCTTTTTCCGAAAATGGTAGAAAATTTGCGAAAAAAAATTATTGGGGAACACTATTCCGGCTATTCCTATGAATGTCCAATATTCAAAAGTGTGTTTTTTTGACAATAGGCGACATTCTTCCAAATTTCGACTTTTGAAATTTTAAAAAGGACTTTGCTCCTTTTTCCGAAAATGATAGAAAATTTGCGAAAAAAAAATTATTGGGGAACACTATTCCGGCCATTCCTATGAATGTCCAATATTCAAAAGTGTGTTTTTTTGACAATAGGCGACATTCTTCCAAATTTCGACTTTTGAAATTTTAAAAAGGACTTTGCTCCTCTTTCCGAAAATGGTAGAAAATTTGCGAAAAAAAATTATTGGGGAACACTATTCCGGCTATTCCTATGAATGTCCAATATTCAAAAGTGTGTTTTTTTGACAATAGGCGACATTCTTCCAAATTTCGACTTTTGAAATTTTAAAAAGGACTTTGCTCCTCTTTCCGAAAATGGTAGAAAATTTGCGAAAAAAAATTATTGGGGAACACTATTCCGGCTATTCCTATGAATGTCCAATATTCAAAAATGTGTTTTTTTGACAATAGGCGACATTCTTCTAAATTTCGACTTTTGAAATTTTAAAAAGGACTTTGCTCCTCTTTCCGAAAATGGTAGAAAATTTGCGAAAAAAAATTATTGGGGAACACTATTCCGGCCATTCCTATGAATGTCCAATATTCAAAAATGTGTTTTTTTGACAATAGGCGACATTCTTCCAAATTTCGACTTTTGAAATTTTAAAAAGGACTTTGCTCCTTTTTCCAAAAATTGTAGGAGATAAGCGAAAAAACATTGTTGGAGAACACTATTCCGGCCATTGCTATGAATGTCCAATATTCAAAAGTCTTAACAAAGTGTTTTTTTGACAATAGGCGACATTTTTCCAAATTTCGACTTTTGAAATTTTAAAAAGGACTTTGCTCCTTTTTCCGAAAATGATAGAAAATTTGCGAAAAAAAATTATTGGGGAACACTATTCCGGCCATTCCTATGAATGTCCAATATTCAAAAATGTGTTTTTTTGACAATAGGCGACATTCTTCCAAATTTCGACTTTTGAAATTTTAAAAAGGACTTTGCTCCTCTTTCCGAAAATGGTAGAAAATTTGCGAAAAAAAATTATTGGGGAACACTATTCCGGCCATTCCTATGAATGTCCAATATTCAAAAATGTGTTTTTTTGACAATAGGCGACATTCTTCCAAATTTCGACTTTTGAAATTTTAAAAAGGACTTTGCTCCTCTTTCCGAAAATGGTAGAAAATTTGCGAAAAAAAATTATTGGGGAACACTATTCCGGCTATTCCTATGAATGTCCAATATTCAAAAGTGTGTTTTTTTGACAATAGGCGACATTCTTCCAAATTTCGACTTTTGAAATTTTAAAAAGGACTTTGCTCCTCTTTCCGAAAATGGTAGAAAATATGCGAAAAAAAATTATTGGGGAACACTATTCCGGCTATTCCTATGAATGTCCAATATTCAAAAATGTGTTTTTTTGACAATAGGCGACATTCTTCCAAATTTCGACTTTTGAAATTTTAAAAAGGACTTTGCTCCTCTTTCCGAAAATGGTAGAAAATTTGCGAAAAAAAATTATTGGGGAACACTATTCCGGCCATTCCTATGAATGTCCAATATTCAAAAATGTGTTTTTTTGACAATAGGCGACATTCTTCCAAATTTCGACTTTTGAAATTTTAAAAAGGACTTTGCTCCTCTTTCCGAAAATGGTAGAAAATTTGCGAAAAAAAATTATTGGGGAACACTATTCCGGCTATTCCTATGAATGTCCAATATTCAAAAATGTGTTTTTTTGACAATAGGCGACATTCTTCCAAATTTCGACTTTTGAAATTTTAAAAAGGACTTTGCTCCTCTTTCCGAAAATGGTAGAAAATTTGCGAAAAAAAATTATTGGGGAACACTATTCCGGCTATTCCTATGAATGTCCAATATTCAAAAATGTGTTTTTTTGACAATAGGCGACATTCTTCCAAATTTCGACTTTTGAAATTTTAAAAAGGACTTTGCTCCTCTTTCCGAAAATGGTAGAAAATTTGCGAAAAAAAATTATTGGGGAACACTATTCCGGCCATTCCTATGAATGTCCAATATTCAAAAATGTGTTTTTTTGACAATAGGCGACATTCTTCCAAATTTCGACTTTTGAAATTTTAAAAAGGACTTTGCTCCTTTTTCCAAAAATTGTAGGAGATAAGCGAAAAAACATTGTTGGAGAACACTATTCCGGCCATTGCTATGAATGTCCAATATTCAAAAGTCTTAACAGTGTGTTTTTTTGAAAATTGGCGACATTTTTCCAAATTTCGACTTTTGAAATTTTAAAAAGGACTTTGCTCCTTTTTCCGAAAATGGTAGAAAATTTGCGAAAAAAAATTATTGGGGAACACTATTCCGGCCATTCCTATGAATGTCCAATATTCAAAAATGTGTTTTTTTGACAATAGGCGACATTCTTCCAAATTTCGACTTTTGAAATTTTAAAAAGGACTTTGCTCCTTTTTCCAAAAATTGTAGGAGATAAGCGAAAAAACATTGTTGGAGAACACTATTCCGGCCATTGCTATGAATGTCCAATATTCAAAAGTCTTAACAGTGTGTTTTTTTGAAAATTGGCGACATTTTTCCAAATTTCAACTTTTGAAATTTTAAAAAGGACTTTGCTCCTTTTTCCGAAAATGGTAGAAAATTTGCGAAAAAAAATTATTGGGGAACACTATTCCGGCCATTCCTATGAATGTCCAATATTCAAAAGTGTGTTTTTTGGACAATAGGCGACATTCTTCCAAATTTCGACTTTTGAAATTTTAAAAAGGACTTTGCTCCTTTTTCCGAAAATGGTAAAAAATTTGCGAAAAAAAATTATTGGGGAACACTATTCCAGCCATTCCTATGAATGTCCAATATTCAAAAGTGTGTTTTTTTGACAATAGGCGACATTCTTCCAAATTTCGACTTTTGAAATTTTAAAAAGGACTTTGCTCCTTTTTCCGAAAATGGTAAAAAATTTGCGAAAAAAAATTATTGGGGAACACTATTCCAGCCATTCCTATGAATGTCCAATATTCAAAAGTGTGTTTTTTTGACAATAGGCGACATTCTTCCAAATTTCGACTTTTGAAATTTTAAAAAGGACTTTGCTCCTTTTTCCGAAAATGGTAGAAAATTTGCGAAAAAAAATTATTGGGGAACACTATTCCGGCCATTCCTATGAATGTCCAATATTCAAAAGTGTGTTTTTTTGACAATAGGCGACATTCTTCTAAATTTGGACTTTTGAAATTTTAAAAAGGACTTTGCTCCTTTTTCCAAAAATTGTAGGAGATAAGCGAAAAAACATTGTTGGAGAACACTATTCCGGCCATTGCTATGAATGTCCAATATTCAAAAGTCTTAACAGTGTGTTTTTTTGAAAATTGGCGACATTTTTCCAAATTTCAACTTTTGAAATTTTAGAAAGGACTTTGCTCCTTTTTCCGAAAATGGTAGAAAATTTGCGAAAAAAAATTATTGGGGAACACTATTCCGGCCATTCCTATGAATGTCCAATATTCAAAAATGTGTTTTTTTGACAATAGGCGACATTCTTCCAAATTTCGACTTTTGAAATTTTAAAAAGGACTTTGCTCCTTTTTCCAAAAATTGTAGGAGATAAGCGAAAAAACATTGTTGGAGAACACTATTCCGGCCATTGCTATGAATGTCCAATATTCAAAAGTCTTAACAGTGTGTTTTTTTGAAAATTGGCGACATTTTTCCAAATTTCAACTTTTGAAATTTTAAAAAGGACTTTGCTCCTTTTTCCGAAAATGGTAGAAAATTTGCGAAAAAAAATTATTGGGGAACACTATTCCGGCCATTCCTATGAATGTCCAATATTCAAAAGTGTGTTTTTTGGACAATAGGCGACATTCTTCCAAATTTCGACTTTTGAAATTTTAAAAAGGACTTTGCTCCTTTTTCCGAAAATGGTAAAAAATTTGCGAAAAAAAATTATTGGGGAACACTATTCCAGCCATTCCTATGAATGTCCAATATTCAAAAGTGTGTTTTTTTGACAATAGGCGACATTCTTCCAAATTTCGACTTTTGAAATTTTAAAAAGGACTTTGCTCCTTTTTCCGAAAATGGTAAAAAATTTGCGAAAAAAAATTATTGGGGAACACTATTCCAGCCATTCCTATGAATGTCCAATATTCAAAAGTGTGTTTTTTTGACAATAGGCGACATTCTTCCAAATTTCGACTTTTGAAATTTTAAAAAGGACTTTGCTCCTTTTTCCGAAAATGGTAGAAAATTTGCGAAAAAAAATTATTGGGGAACACTATTCCGGCCATTCCTATGAATGTGCAATATTCAAAAGTGTGTTTTTTTGACAATAGGCGACATTCTTCCAAATTTCGACTTTTGAAATTTTAAAAAGGACTTTGCTCCTTTTTCCGAAAATGATAGAAAATTTGCGAAAAAAAATTATTGGGGAACACTATTCCGGCCATTCCTATGAATGTCCAATATTCAAAAGTGTGTTTTTTTGACAATAGGCGACATTCTTCCAAATTTCGACTTTTGAAATTTTAAAAAGGACTTTGCTCCTTTTTCCGAAAATAGTAGAAAATTTGCGAAAAAAAATTATTGGGGAACACTATTCCGGCCATTCCTATGAATGTCCAATATTCAAAAGTGTGTTTTTTTGACAATAGGCGACATTCTTCTAAATTTGGACTTTTGAAATTTTAAAAAGGACTTTGCTCCTTTTTCCGTAAATGGTAGAAAATTTGGGAAACAAAATTATTGGGGAACACTATTCCGGCCATTCCTATGAATGTCCAATATTCAAAAATGTATTTTTTTGACAATAGGCGACATTCTTCCAAATTTCGACTTTTGAAATTTTAAAAAGGACTTTGCTCCTTTTTCCGAAAATGGTAGAAAATTTGCGAAAAAAAATTATTGAGGAACACTATTCCGGCCATTCCTATGAATGTCCAATATTCAAAAGTGTGTTTTTTTGACAATAGGCGATATTCTTCCAAATTTCGACTTTTGAAATTTTAAAAAGGACTTTGCTCCTTTTTCCGTAAATGGTAGAAAATTTGGGAAACAAAATTATTGGGGAACACTATTCCGGCCATTCCTATGAATGTCCAATATTCAAAAATGTGTTTTTTTGACAATAGGCGACATTCTTCCAAATTTCGACTTTTGAAATTTTAAAAAGGACTTTGCTCCTTTTTCGAAAATGGTAGAAAATTTGCGAAAAAAAATTATTGGGGAACACTATTCCGGCCATTCCTATGAATGTCCAATATTCAAAAGTGTGTTTTTTTGACAATAGGCGACATTCTTCCAAATTTCGACTTTTGAAATTTTAAAAAGGACTTTGCTCCTTTTTCCGTAAATGGTAGAAAATTTGGGAAACAAAATTATTGGGGAACACTATTCCGGCCATTCCTATGAATGTCCAATATTCAAAAGTGTGTTTTTTTGACAATAGGCGACATTCTTTCAAATTTCGACTTTTGAAATTTTAAAAAGGACTTTGCTCCTTTTTCCGAAAATGATAGAAAATTTGCGAAAAAAAATTATTGGGGAACACTATTCCGGCCATTCCTATGAATGTCCAATATTCAAAAGTGTGTTTTTTTGACAATAGGCGACATTCTTCCAAATTTCGACTTTTGAAATTTTAAAAAGGACTTTGCTCCTTTTTCCGAAAATGGTAGAAAATTTGCGAAAAAAAATTATTGGGGAACACTATTCCGGCCATTCCTATGAATGTCCAATATTCAAAAGTGTGTTTTTTTGACAATAGGCGACATTCTTCCAAATTTCGACTTTTGAAATTTTAAAAAGGACTTTGCTCCTTTTTCCGAAAATTGTAGGAGATAAGCGAAAAAACATTATTGGAGAACACTCTTCCGGCCATTTCTAAGAATGTCCAATATTCAAAAGTCTTAACAGTGTGTTTTTTTGAAAATTGGCGACATTTTACCAAATTTCAACTTTTGAAATTTTAGAAAGGACTTTGCTCCTTTTTCCGAAAATGTTAGAAAATTTGCGAAAAAAAATTATTGGGGAACACTATTCCGGCCATTCCTATGAATGTCCCATATTCAAAAGTGTGTTTTTTTGACAATAGGCGACATTCTTCCAAATTTCGACTTTTGAAATTTTAAAAAGGACTTTGCTCCTTTTTCCGAAAATGGTAGAAAATTTGCGAAAAAAAATTATTGGGGAACACTATTCCGGCCATTCCTATGAATGTCCAATATTCAAAAGTGTGTTTTTTGGACAATAGGCGACATTCTTCCAAATTTCGACTTTTGAAATTTTAAAAAGGACTTTGCTCCTTTTTCCGAAAATGGTAAAAAATTTGCGAAAAAAAATTATTGGGGAACACTATTCCAGCCATTCCTATGAATGTCCAATATTCAAAAGTGTGTTTTTTTGACAATAGGCGACATTCTTCCAAATTTCGACTTTTGAAATTTTAAAAAGGACTTTGCTCCTTTTTCCAAAAATTGTAGGAGATAAGCGAAAAAACATTGTTGGAGAACACTATTCCGGCCATTGCTATGAATGTCCAATATTCAAAAGTCTTAACAGTGTGTTTTTTTGAAAATTGGCGACATTTTTCCAAATTTCAACTTTTGAAATTTTAGAAAGGACTTTGCTCCTTTTTCCGAAAATGGTAGAAAATTTGCGAAAAAAAATTATTGGGGAACACTATTCCGGCCATTCTTATGAATGTCCAATATTCAAAAATGTGTTTTTTTGACAATAGGCGACATTCTTCCAAATTTCGACTTTTGAAATTTTAAAAAGGACTTTGCTCCTTTTTCCAAAAATTGTAGGAGATAAGCGAAAAAACATTGTTGGAGAACACTATTCCGGCCATTGCTATGAATGTCCAATATTCAAAAGTCTTAACAGTGTGTTTTTTTGAAAATTGGCGACATTTTTCCAAATTTCAACTTTTGAAATTTTAAAAAGGACTTTGCTCCTTTTTCCGAAAATGGTAGAAAATTTGCGAAAAAAAATTATTGGGGAACACTATTCCGGCCATTCCTATGAATGTCCAATATTCAAAAGTGTGTTTTTTGGACAATAGGCGACATTCTTCCAAATTTCGACTTTTGAAATTTTAAAAAGGACTTTGCTCCTTTTTCCGAAAATGGTAAAAAATTTGCGAAAAAAAATTATTGGGGAACACTATTCCAGCCATTCCTATGAATGTCCAATATTCAAAAGTGTGTTTTTTTGACAATAGGCGACATTCTTCCAAATTTCGACTTTTGAAATTTTAAAAAGGACTTTGCTCCTTTTTCCGAAAATGGTAAAAAATTTGGGAAAAAAAATTATTGGGGAACACTATTCCAGCCATTCCTATGAATGTCCAATATTCAAAAGTGTGTTTTTTTGACAATAGGCGACATTCTTCCAAATTTCGACTTTTGAAATTTTAAAAAGGACTTTGCTCCTTTTTCCGAAAATGGTAGAAAATTTGCGAAAAAAAATTATTGGGGAACACTATTCCGGCCATTCCTATGAATGTCCAATATTCAAAAGTGTGTTTTTTTGACAATAGGCGACATTCTTCTAAATTTGGACTTTTGAAATTTTAAAAAGGACTTTGCTCCTTTTTCCAAAAATTGTAGGAGATAAGCGAAAAAACATTGTTGGAGAACACTATTCCGGCCATTGCTATGAATGTCCAATATTCAAAAGTCTTAACAGTGTGTTTTTTTGAAAATTGGCGACATTTTTCCAAATTTCAACTTTTGAAATTTTAGAAAGGACTTTGCTCCTTTTTCCGAAAATGGTAGAAAATTTGCGAAAAAAAATTATTGGGGAACACTATTCCGGCCATTCCTATGAATGTCCAATATTCAAAAATGTGTTTTTTTGACAATAGGCGACATTCTTCCAAATTTCGACTTTTGAAATTTTAAAAAGGACTTTGCTCCTTTTTCCAAAAATTGTAGGAGATAAGCGAAAAAACATTGTTGGAGAACACTATTCCGGCCATTGCTATGAATGTCCAATATTCAAAAGTCTTAACAGTGTGTTTTTTTGAAAATTGGCGACATTTTTCCAAATTTCAACTTTTGAAATTTTAAAAAGGACTTTGCTCCTTTTTCCGAAAATGGTAGAAAACTTGCGAAAAAAAATTATTTGGGAACACTATTCCGGCCATTCCTATGAATGTCCAATATTCAAAAGTGTGTTTTTTTGACAATAGGCGACATTCTTCCAAATTTCGACTTTTGAAATTTTAAAAAGGACTTTGCTCCTTTTTCCGAAAATGGTAAAAAATTTGCGAAAAAAAATTATTGGGGAACACTATTCCAGCCATTCCTATGAATGTCCAATATTCAAAAGTGTGTTTTTTTGACAATAGGCGACATTCTTCCAAATTTCGACTTTTGAAATTTTAAAAAGGACTTTGCTCCTTTTTCCGAAAATGGTAAAAAATTTGCGAAAAAAAATTATTGGGGAACACTATTCCAGCCATTCCTATGAATGTCCAATATTCAAAAGTGTGTTTTTTTGACAATAGGCGACATTCTTCCAAATTTCGACTTTTGAAATTTTAAAAAGGACTTTGCTCCTTTTTCCGAAAATGGTAGAAAATTTGCGAAAAAAAATTATTGGGGAACACTATTCCGGCCATTCCTATGAATGTGCAATATTCAAAAGTGTGTTTTTTTGACAATAGGCGACATTCTTCCAAATTTCGACTTTTGAAATTTTAAAAAGGACTTTGCTCCTTTTTCCGAAAATGATAGAAAATTTGCGAAAAAAAATTATTGGGGAACACTATTCCGGCCATTCCTATGAATGTCCAATATTCAAAAGTGTGTTTTTTTGACAATAGGCGACATTCTTCCAAATTTCGACTTTTGAAATTTTAAAAAGGACTTTGCTCCTTTTTCCGAAAATAGTAGAAAATTTGCGAAAAAAAATTATTGGGGAACACTATTCCGGCCATTCCTATGAATGTCCAATATTCAAAAGTGTGTTTTTTTGACAATAGGCGACATTCTTCTAAATTTGGACTTTTGAAATTTTAAAAAGGACTTTGCTCCTTTTTCCGTAAATGGTAGAAAATTTGGGAAACAAAATTATTGGGGAACACTATTCCGGCCATTCCTATGAATGTCCAATATTCAAAAATGTGTTTTTTTGACAATAGGCGACATTCTTCCAAATTTCGACTTTTGAAATTTTAAAAAGGACTTTGCTCCTTTTTCCGAAAATGGTAGAAAATTTGCGAAAAAAAATTATTGAGGAACACTATTCCGGCCATTCCTATGAATGTCCAATATTCAAAAGTGTGTTTTTTTGACAATAGGCGATATTCTTCCAAATTTCGACTTTTGAAATTTTAAAAAGGACTTTGCTCCTTTTTCCGTAAATGGTAGAAAATTTGGGAAACAAAATTATTGGGGAACACTATTCCGGCCATTCCTATGAATGTCCAATATTCAAAAATGTGTTTTTTTGACAATAGGCGACATTCTTCCAAATTTCGACTTTTGAAATTTTAAAAAGGACTTTGCTCCTTTTTCGAAAATGGTAGAAAATTTGCGAAAAAAAATTATTGGGGAACACTATTCCGGCCATTCCTATGAATGTCCAATATTCAAAAGTGTGTTTTTTTGACAATAGGCGACATTCTTCCAAATTTCGACTTTTGAAATTTTAAAAAGGACTTTGCTCCTTTTTCCGTAAATGGTAGAAAATTTGGGAAACAAAATTATTGGGGAACACTATTCCGGCCATTCCTATGAATGTCCAATATTCAAAAGTGTGTTTTTTTGACAATAGGCGACATTCTTTCAAATTTCGACTTTTGAAATTTTAAAAAGGACTTTGCTCCTTTTTCCGAAAATGATAGAAAATTTGCGAAAAAAAATTATTGGGGAACACTATTCCGGCCATTCCTATGAATGTCCAATATTCAAAAGTGTGTTTTTTTGACAATAGGCGACATTCTTCCAAATTTCGACTTTTGAAATTTTAAAAAGGACTTTGCTCCTTTTTCCGAAAATGGTAGAAAATTTGCGAAAAAAAATTATTGGGGAACACTATTCCGGCCATTCCTATGAATGTCCAATATTCAAAAGTGTGTTTTTTTGACAATAGGCGACATTCTTCCAAATTTCGACTTTTGAAATTTTAAAAAGGACTTTGCTCCTTTTTCCGAAAATTGTAGGAGATAAGCGAAAAAACATTATTGGAGAACACTCTTCCGGCCATTTCTAAGAATGTCCAATATTCAAAAGTCTTAACAGTGTGTTTTTTTGAAAATTGGCGACATTTTACCAAATTTCAACTTTTGAAATTTTAGAAAGGACTTTGCTCCTTTTTCCGAAAATGTTAGAAAATTTGCGAAAAAAAATTATTGGGGAACACTATTCCGGCCATTCCTATGAATGTCCCATATTCAAAAGTGTGTTTTTTTGACAATAGGCGACATTCTTCCAAATTTCGACTTTTGAAATTTTAAAAAGGACTTTGCTCCTTTTTCCGAAAATGGTAGAAAATTTGCTAAAAAAAATTATTGGGGAACACTATTCCGGCCATTCCTATGAATGTCCAATATTCAAAAGTGTGTTTTTTTGACAATAGGCGACATTCTTCCAAATTTCGACTTTTGAAATTTTAAAAAGGACTTTGCTCCTTTTTCCGAAAATGGTAGAAAATTTGCGAAAAAAAATTATTGGGGAACACTATTCCGGCCATTCCTATGAATGTCCAATATTCAAAAGTGTGTTTTTTTGACAATAGGCGACATTTTTCCAAATTTCGACTTTTGAAATTTTAAAAAGGACTTTGCTCCTTTTTCCGAAAATGATAGAAAATTTGCGAAAAAAAATTATTGGGGAACACTATTCCGGCCATTCCTATGAATGTCCAATATTCAAAAGTGTGTTTTTTTGACAATAGGCGACATTCTTCCAAATTTCGACTTTTGAAATTTTAAAAAGGACTTTGCTTCTCTTTCCGAAAATGGTAGAAAATTTGCAAAAAAAAATTATTGGGGAACATTATTCCGGCCATTCCTATGAATGTCCAATATTCAAAAATGTGTTTTTTGACAATAGGCGACATTCTTCCAAATTTCGACTTTTGAAATTTTAAAAAGGACTTTGCTCCTTTTTCCAAAAATTGTAGGAGATCAGCGAAAAAACATTATTGGAGAACACTCTTCCGGCCATTGCTATGAATGTCCAATATTCAAAAGTCTTAACAGTGTGTTTTTTTGAAAATTGGCGACATTTTTCCAAATTTCAACTTTTGAAATTTTAAAAAGGACTTTGCTCCTTTTTCCGAAAATGGTAGAAAATTTGGGAAAAAAAATTATTGGGGAACACTATTCCGGCCATTCCTATGAATGTCCAATATTCAAAAGTGTGTTTTTTGGACAATAGGCGACATTCTTCCAAATTTCGACTTTTGAAATTTTAAAAAGGACTTTGCTCCTTTTTCCGAAAATGGTAGAAAATTTGCGAAAAAAAAATATTGGGGAACACTATTCCGGCCATTCCTATGAATGTCCAATATTCAAAAGTGTGTTTTTTTGACAATAGGCGACATTCTTCAAAATTTTAACTTTTGAAATTTTAAAAAGGACTTTGCTCCTTTTTCCGAAAATGGTAGAAAATTTGCGAAAAAAAAATTATTGGGGAACACTATTCCAGCCATTTCTATGAATGTCCAATATTCAAAAGTGTGTTTTTTTGACAATAGGCGACATTCTTCCAAATTTCGACTTTTGAAATTTTAAAAAGGACTTTGCTCCTTTTTCCGAAAATGGTAGAAAATTTGCGAAAAAAAATTATTTGGGAACACTATTCCGGCCATTCCTATGAATGTCCAATATTCAAAAGTGTGTTTTTTTGACAATAGGCGACATTCTTCCAAATTTCGACTTTTGAAATTTTAAAAAGGACTTTGCTCCTTTTTCCGAAAATGGTAGAAAATTTGCGAAAAAAAATTATTGGGGAACACTATTCCGGCCATTCCTATGAATGTCCAATATTCAAAAGTGTGTCTTTTTGACAATAGGCGACATTCTTCCAAATTTCGACTTTTGAAATTTTAAAAAGGACTTTGCTCCTTTTTCCGAAAATGATAGAAAATTTGCGAAAAAAAATTATTGGGGAACACTATTCCGGCCATTCCTATGAATGTCCAATATTCAAAAGTGTGTTTTTTTGACAATAGGCGACATTCTTCCAAATTTCGACTTTTGAAATTTTAAAAAGGACTTTGCTCCTTTTTCCGTAAATGGTAGAAAATTTGGGAAACAAAATTATTGGGGAACACTATTCCGGCCATTCCTATGAATGTCCATTATTCAAAAATGTGTTTTTTTGACAATAGGCGACATTCTTCCAAATTTCGACTTTTGAAATTTTAAAAAGGACTTTGCTCCTTTTTCCGAAAATGGTAGAAAATTTGCGAAAAAAAATTATTGGGGAACACTATTCCGGCCATTCCTATGAATGTCCAATATTCAAAAGTGTGTTTTTTTGACAATAGGCGACATTCTTCCAAATTTCGACTTTTGAAATTTTAAAAAGGACTTTGCTCCTTTTTCCGTAAATGGTAGAAAATTTGGGAAACAAAATTATTGGGGAACACTATTCCGGCCATTCCTATGAATGTCCAATATTCAAAAGTGTGTTTTTTTGACAATAGGCGACATTCTTTCAAATTTCGACTTTTGAAATTTTAAAAAGGACTTTGCTCCTTTTTCCGAAAATGATAGAAAATTTGCGAAAAAAAATTATTGGGGAACACTATTCCGGCCATTCCTATGAATGTCCAATATTCAAAAGTGTGTTTTTTTGACAATAGGCGACATTCTTCCAAATTTCGACTTTTGAAATTTTAAAAAGGACTTTGCTCCTTTTTCCGAAAATGGTAGAAAATTTGCGAAAAAAAATTATTGGGGAACACTATTCCGGCCATTCCTATGAATGTCCAATATTCAAAAGTGTGTTTTTTTGACAATAGGCGACATTCTTCCAAATTTCGACTTTTGAAATTTTAAAAAGGACTTTGCTCCTTTTTCCGAAAATTGTAGGAGATAAGCGAAAAAACATTATTGGAGAACACTCTTCCGGCCATTTCTAAGAATGTCCAATATTCAAAAGTCTTAACAGTGTGTTTTTTTGAAAATTGGCGACATTTTACCAAATTTCAACTTTTGAAATTTTAGAAAGGACTTTGCTCCTTTTTCCGAAAATGTTAGAAAATTTGCGAAAAAAAATTATTGGGGAACACTATTCCGGCCATTCCTATGAATGTCCCATATTCAAAAGTGTGTTTTTTTGACAATAGGCGACATTCTTCCAAATTTCGACTTTTGAAATTTTAAAAAGGACTTTGCTCCTTTTTCCGAAAATGGTAGAAAATTTGCTAAAAAAAATTATTGGGGAACACTATTCCGGCCATTCCTATGAATGTCCAATATTCAAAAGTGTGTTTTTTTGACAATAGGCGACATTCTTCCAAATTTCGACTTTTGAAATTTTAAAAAGGACTTTGCTCCTTTTTCCGAAAATGGTAGAAAATTTGCGAAAAAAAATTATTGGGGAACACTATTCCGGCCATTCCTATGAATGTCCAATATTCAAAAGTGTGTTTTTTTGACAATAGGCGACATTTTTCCAAATTTCGACTTTTGAAATTTTAAAAAGGACTTTGCTCCTTTTTCCGAAAATGATAGAAAATTTGCAAAAAAAAATTATTGGGGAACACTATTCCGGCCATTCATATGAATGTCCAATATTCAAAAGTGTGTTTTTTTGACAATAGGCGACATTCTTCCAAATTTCGACTTTTGAAATTTTAAAAAGGACTTTGCTTCTCTTTCCGAAAATGGTAGAAAATTTGCAAAAAAAAATTATTGGGGAACATTATTCCGGCCATTCCTATGAATGTCCAATATTCAAAAATGTGTTTTTTGACAATAGGCGACATTCTTCCAAATTTCGACTTTTGAAATTTTAAAAAGGACTTTGCTCCTTTTTCCAAAAATTGTAGGAGATCAGCGAAAAAACATTATTGGAGAACACTCTTCCGGCCATTGCTATGAATGTCCAATATTCAAAAGTCTTAACAGTGTGTTTTTTTGAAAATTGGCGACATTTTTCCAAATTTCAACTTTTGAAATTTTAAAAAGGACTTTGCTCCTTTTTCCGAAAATGGTAGAAAATTTGGGAAAAAAAATTATTGGGGAACACTATTCCGGCCATTCCTATGAATGTCCAATATTCAAAAGTGTGTTTTTTGGACAATAGGCGACATTCTTCCAAATTTCGACTTTTGAAATTTTAAAAAGGACTTTGCTCCTTTTTCCGAAAATGGTAGAAAATTTGCGAAAAAAAATTATTTGGGAACACTATTCCGGCCATTCCTATGAATGTCCAATATTCAAAAGTGTGTTTTTTTGACAATAGGCGACATTCTTCCAAATTTGGACTTTTGAAATTTTAAAAAGGACTTTGCTCCTTTTTCCGAAAATGGTAGAAAATTTGCGAAAAAAAATTATTGGGGAACACTATTCCGGCCATTCCTATGAATGTCCAATATTCAAAAGTGTGTCTTTTTGACAATAGGCGACATTCTTCCAAATTTCGACTTTTGAAATTTTAAAAAGGACTTTGCTCCTTTTTCCGAAAATGATAGAAAATTTGCGAAAAAAAAGTTATTGGGGAACACTATTCCGGCCATTCCTATGAATGTCCAATATTCAAAAGTGTGTTTTTTTGACAATAGGCGACATTCTTCCAAATTTCGACTTTTGAAATTTTAAAAAGGACTTTGCTCCTTTTTCCGAAAATTGTAGGAGATAAGCGAAAAAACATTATTGGAGAACACTCTTCCGGCCATTTCTAAGAATGTCCAATATTCAAAAGTCTTAACAGTGTGTTTTTTTGAAAATTGGCGACATTTTACCAAATTTCAACTTTTGAAATTTTAGAAAGGACTTTGCTCCTTTTTCCGAAAATGTTAGAAAATTTGCGAAAAAAAATTATTGGGGAACACTATTCCGGCCATTCCTATGAATGTCCCATATTCAAAAGTGTGTTTTTTTGACAATAGGCGACATTCTTCCAAATTTCGACTTTTGAAATTTTAAAAAGGACTTTGCTCCTTTTTCCGAAAATGGTAGAAAATTTGCTAAAAAAAATTATTGGGGAACACTATTCCGGCCATTCCTATGAATGTCCAATATTCAAAAGTGTGTTTTTTTGACAATAGGCGACATTCTTCCAAATTTCGACTTTTGAAATTTTAAAAAGGACTTTGCTCCTTTTTCCGAAAATGGTAGAAAATTTGCGAAAAAAAATTATTGGGGAACACTATTCCGGCCATTCCTATGAATGTCCAATATTCAAAAGTGTGTTTTTTTGACAATAGGCGACATTTTTCCAAATTTCGACTTTTGAAATTTTAAAAAGGACTTTGCTCCTTTTTCCGAAAATGATAGAAAATTTGCAAAAAAAAATTATTGGGGAACACTATTCCGGCCATTCATATGAATGTCCAATATTCAAAAGTGTGTTTTTTTGACAATAGGCGACATTCTTCCAAATTTCGACTTTTGAAATTTTAAAAAGGACTTTGCTTCTCTTTCCGAAAATGGTAGAAAATTTGCAAAAAAAAATTATTGGGGAACATTATTCCGGCCATTCCTATGAATGTCCAATATTCAAAAATGTGTTTTTTGACAATAGGCGACATTCTTCCAAATTTCGACTTTTGAAATTTTAAAAAGGACTTTGCTCCTTTTTCCAAAAATTGTAGGAGATCAGCGAAAAAACATTATTGGAGAACACTCTTCCGGCCATTGCTATGAATGTCCAATATTCAAAAGTCTTAACAGTGTGTTTTTTTGAAAATTGGCGACATTTTTCCAAATTTCAACTTTTGAAATTTTAAAAAGGACTTTGCTCCTTTTTCCGAAAATGGTAGAAAATTTGGGAAAAAAAATTATTGGGGAACACTATTCCGGCCATTCCTATGAATGTCCAATATTCAAAAGTGTGTTTTTTGGACAATAGGCGACATTCTTCCAAATTTCGACTTTTGAAATTTTAAAAAGGACTTTGCTCCTTTTTCCGAAAATGGTAGAAAATTTGCGAAAAAAAAATATTGGGGAACACTATTCCGGCCATTCCTATGAATGTCTAATATTCAAAAGTGTGTTTTTTTGACAATAGGCGACATTCTTCAAAATTTTAACTTTTGAAATTTTAAAAAGGACTTTGCTCCTTTTTCCGAAAATGGTAGAAAATTTGCGAAAAAAAAATTATTGGGGAACACTATTCCAGCCATTTCTATGAATGTCCAATATTCAAAAGTGTGTTTTTTTGACAATAGGCGACATTCTTCCAAATTTCGACTTTTGAAATTTTAAAAAGGACTTTGCTCCTTTTTCCGAAAATGGTAGAAAATTTGCGAAAAAAAATTATTTGGGAACACTATTCCGGCCATTCCTATGAATGTCCAATATTCAAAAGTGTGTTTTTTTGACAATAGGCGACATTCTTCCAAATTTGGACTTTTGAAATTTTAAAAAGGACTTTGCTCCTTTTTCCGAAAATGGTAGAAAATTTGCGAAAAAAAATTATTGGGGAACACTATTCCGGCCATTCCTATGAATGTCCAATATTCAAAAGTGTGTCTTTTTGACAATAGGCGACATTCTTCCAAATTTCGACTTTTGAAATTTTAAAAAGGACTTTGCTCCTTTTTCCGAAAATGATAGAAAATTTGCGAAAAAAAATTATTGGGGAACACTATTCCGGCCATTCCTATGAATGTCCAATATTCAAAAGTGTGTTTTTTTGACAATAGGCGACATTCTTCCAAATTTGGACTTTTGAAATTTTAAAAAGGACTTTGCTCCTTTTTCCGAAAATGGTAGAAAATTTGCAAAAAAAAATTATTGGGGAACACTATTCCGGCCATTCCTATGAATGTCCAATATTCAAAAATGTGTTTTTTTGACAATAGGCGACATTCTTCCAAATTTCGACTTTTGAAATTTTAAAAAGGACTTTGCTCCTTTTTCCGAAAATGATAGAAAATTGCGAACAAAAATTATTGGGGAACACTATTCCGGCCATTCCTATGAATGTCCAATATTCAAAAGTGTGTTTTTTTGACAATAGGCGACATTCTTCCAAATTTCGACTTTTGAAATTTTAAAAAGGACTTTGCTCCTTTTTCCGAAAATGGTAGAAAATTTGCGAAAAAAAATTATTGGGGAACACTATTCCGGCTATTCCTATGAATGTCCAATATTCAAAAGTGTGTTTTTTTGACAATAGGCGACATTCTTCCAAATTTCGACTTTTGAAATTTTAAAAAGGACTTAGCTCCTTTTTCCGAAAATTGTAGGAGATAAGCAAAAAAACATTATTGGAGAACACTCTTCCGGCCATTGCTAAGAATGTCCAATATTCAAAAGTCTTAACAGTGTGTTTTTTTGAAAATTAGCGACATTTTTCCAAATTTCAACTTTTGAAATTTTAGAAAGGACTTTGCTCCTTTTTCCGAAAATGGTAGAAAATTTGCGAAAAAAAATTATTGGGGAACACTATTCCGGCCATTCCTATGAATGTCCCATATTCAAAAGTGTGTTTTTTTGACAATAGGCGACATTCTTCAAAATTTTAACTTTTGAAATTTTAAAAAGGACTTTGCTCCTTTTTCCGAAAATGGTAGAAAATTTGCGAAAAAAAATTATTGGGGAACACTATTCCGGCCATTCCTATGAATGTCCAATATTCAAAAGTGTGTTTTTTGACAATAGGCGACATTCTTCAAAATTTTAACTTTTGAAATTTTAAAAAGGACTTTGCTCCTTTTTCCGAAAATGGTAGAAAATTTGGGAAAAAAAATTATTGGGGAACACTATTCCGGCCATTCCTATGAATGTCCAATATTGAAAGTTGTGTTTTTTTGACAATAGGCGACATTTTTCCAAATTTCGACTTTTGAAATTTTAAAAAGGACTTTGCTCCTTTTTCCGAAAATGATAGAAAATTTGCGAAAAAAAATTATTGAGGAACACTATTCCGGCCATTCATATGAATGTCCAATATTCAAAAGTGTGTTTTTTTGACAATAGGCGACATTCTTCCAAATTTGGACTTTTGAAATTTTAAAAAGGACTTTGCTCCTTTTTCCGAAAATGGTAAAAAATTTGCAAAAAAAAATTATTGGGGAACACTATTCCGGCCATTCCTATGAATGTCCAATATTCAAAAATGTGTTTTTTTGACAATAGGCGACATTCTTCCAAATTTCGACTTTTGAAATTTTAAAAAGGACTTTGCTCCTTTTTCCAAAAATTGTAGGAGATAAGCGAAAAAACATTGTTGGAGAACACTCTTCCGGCCATTGCTATGAATGTCCAATATTCAAAAGTCTTAACAGTGTGTTTTTTTGAAAATTGGCGACATTTTTCCAAATTTCAACTTTTGAAATTTTAAAAAGAACTTTGCTCCTTTTTCCGAAAATGGTAGAAAATTTGCGAAAAAAAATTATTGGGGAACACTATTCCGGCCATTCCTATGAATGTCCAATATTCAAAAATGTGTTTTTTTGACAATAGGCGACATTCTTCCAAATTTCGACTTTTGAAATTTTAAAAAGGACTTTGCTCCTTTTTCCAAAAATTGTAGGAGATAAGCGAAAAAACATTGTTGGAGAACACTCTTCCGGCCATTGCTATGAATGTCCAATATTCAAAAGTCTTAACAGTGTGTTTTTTTGAAAATTGGCGACATTTTTCCAAATTTCAACTTTTGAAATTTTAAAAAGAACTTTGCTCCTTTTTCCGAAAATGGTAGAAAATTTGCGAAAAAAAAATATTGGGGAACACTATTCCGGCCATTCCTATGAATGTCCAATATTCAAAAGTGTGTTTTTTTGACAAAAGGCGACATTCTTCCAAATTTCGACTTATGAAATTTTAAAAAGGACTTTGCTCCTTTTTCCGAAAATGGTAGAAAGTTTGGGAAAAAAAATTATTGGGGAACACTATTCCGGCCATTCCTATGAATGTCCAATATTCAAAAGTGTGTTTTTTTGACAATAGGCGACATTCTTCAAAATTTTAGCTTTTGAAATTTTAAAAAGGACTTTGCTCCTTTTTCCGAAAATGTTACAAAATTTGCAAAAAAAAAAAATTATTTAGGAACACTATTCCGGCCATTCCTATAAATGTCCAATATTCAAAAGTGTATTTTTATGACAATATGCGACATTCTTCCAAATTTCGACTTTTGAAATTTTAAAAAGGACTTTGCTCCTTTTTCCGAAAATGGTAGAAAATTTGCAAAAAAAATTATTGGGGAACATTATTCCGGCCATTCCTATGAATGTCCAATATTCAAAAGTGTGTTTTTTTGACAATAGGCGACATTCTTCCAAATTTGGACTTTTGAAATTTTAAAAAGGACTTTGCTCCTTTTTCCGAAAATGGTAGAAAATTTGGGAAAAAAAATTATTGGGGAACACTATTCCGGCCATTCCTATGAATGTCCAATATTCAAAAGTGTGTTTTTTTGACAATAGGCGACATTCTACCAAATTTCGACTTTTGAAATTTTAAAAAGGACTTTGCTCCTTTTTCCGAAAATGTTAGAAAATTTGCGAAAAAAAATTATTGGGGAACACTATTCCGGCCATTCCTATGAATGTCCAATATTCAAAAGTGTGTTTTTTGACAATAGGGGACATTTTTCCAAATTTCGACTTTTGAAATTTTAAAAAGGACTTTGCTCCTTTTTCCGAAAATGGTAAAATATTTGCGAAAAAAAAATATTGGGGAACACTACTCCGGCCGTTTCTATGAATGTCCAATATTCAAAAGTGTGTTTTTTTGACAATAGGCGACATTCTTCCAAATTTGGACTTTTGAAATTTTAAAAAGGACTTTGCTCCTTTTTCCGAAAATGGTAGAAAATTGGGGAAAAAAATTATTGGGGAACACTATTCCGGCCATTCCTATGAATGTCCAATATTCAAAAGTGTGTTTTTTTGACAATAGGCGACATTCTTTCAAATTTCGACTTTTGAAATTTTAAAAACGACTTTCCTCCTTTTTCCGAAAATGTTAGAAAATTTGCAAAAAAAATGATTGGGGAACACTATTCCGGCCATTCCTATAAATGTCCAATATTCAAAAGTGTATTTTTATGACAATATGCGACATTCTTCCAAATTTCGACTTTTGAAATTTTAAAAAGGACTTTGCTCCTTTTTCCGAAAATGGTAGAAAATTTGCAAAAAAAATTATTGGGGAACATTATTCCGGCCATTCCTATGTGTTACCGCCACTCATAAATCGCTAATATGACATTACTGTTACCGCCACTCATAAATCGCTAATATGACATTACTGTTACCGCCACTCATAAATCGCTAATATGACATTACTGTTACCGCCACTCATAAATCGCTAATATGACATTACTGTTATCGATATGTAGAGAGATGAGCATGGCAAAATGTTCAATTATTCCTTTTAATTTTCCACGCGGTATAATTATGAGGCCATATTTAATCGAGACCACATACATAGGTATATAAAACACCTACATAGATTTAAGATATTCATTCGTTCAGGTCATAAGGATTACGAAGCTTCGCTTGGAGTAGCCATACATAAAAGTTAGTATATCAGCAGTTTAGTATGTAAGTTTGTATAATGAATTTATTTATAATTTTAGGAATTTTAACATATTAAAGCGTAAGAATAAAGAATTAAAGTTTTTTTAAATTCTTACACTTGTGTTTAAAATCCACATTGGCTATCTTGAGCTTGGGCCGCTTTACCCGCAACATTAAAATTCTTTTATGTGCCTCATCGGATCGTTTGAAGGAATCATCTTGGGTGTTAAAACGTAAGTCCTAACAGAATGCAACCTTCCACTCCCTCACAGGGTCAACCACTAAGTCGTCAACGACCAACTCAGTTAAGTCCTGCACTGAACAACTGTCACATTTGCAACAAGTCCACAGACAACGAAAAATTTATAAAATGCAGCAAGTGCCATCTTAATTTTCATTTACCATGTGTCAATCTCAGCAGCAATCAAGACCAACCTACGTGGAGTTGCCAAAATTGTACGGTACAACATCAAATCACGATCGATTCTGCCTCTTCCATTCGTAGTGGCTCTTCGGCCGCTTCCCGCTCCCGCCGACAAGCTCTTGAGCTACGACGTCTAGAAGAAGAGACACAACTTGAAAGAGATTTCATTAAAAAGAAATACCAAATTCTCGAACAAGCAGTAGATGACTTCGAGGACGCACAATCAGTTAATAAACACTCAGCTGTCAGATCTGTACATGAGTGGTTAAATAATCAAATCCAACTCCCTACTTCGGCTATTGCAACCGCACACCAAAATATAGTTTCCGCAGCTCGTCAGTTTGAAACGCCACCTTACACATTTGTACCACAAGCCACAACAACGCAAGAAATGCCTAACACTACTAAACCATATTGCCAAAACGTAAGTAATGACTTAGTTTATACGACAAAAACAATAACTCCGCCCGTATGTACAACTACGTCATTCGTTAATAACATGTCTTCATTTATTAATGACCCAACAACGAACCGTCAGCAGCCGACAACTGCAAATTTATGTAATAATTCAGACAACGTAAATGGAGAAAATCACATATTAGAGACACCTGTACAATTTGGTTACATGGATTCAACGTTTTCCATGAACCCATCAAACCTCCAACCCGTTATATTACCTTCTCACAGGCTTTCGCAACAACAAATAAGCACGCGGCAGTCAGTACCAAAAGAGCTTCCAATTTTTACCGGCACTCCTGAAGAATGGCCCTTGTTTAGTGCCACATATGACTGGTCGACAGCAGTCTGTGGTTTTACAGACGCTGAAAATCTTGTCAGGCTTCAAAGTTCTCTAAAGGGGGAAGCACTTCGATCTGTTAAACATATTTTGATCCATCCATCGGGTGTACCATGTGCTCTATCTACACTAAAATTGCTTTTCGGACAACCGGAAAAAATATTAAACTCACTAAAAAATAGAATAAGATCACTACCAGCACTGAACACAAATAAATTGAGCACAATTACCTCTTTCGCCGTGGAAGTAAAGGGCCTAGAAACAACAATTAAAGCCAGTGGTTTAATAAATGAACTGACCAATTCATCTTTATTACATGAATTAATAATGAAAATGCCATCACATTTTCAACTTAACTGGGGTGAACAAAAAATAAAACTAGCAAAAAATAACAAAAGAGTTAGTTTGACTGAATTCGCTAACTGGATATATGAAGTCGGTGTCTCAGCAAGCAGCATAAATATAGACAGTGACAGCAGCGCATCAAAGTCAATAGAGCAGTATTCGCGTAAGCCAAAAAACGTTTATGTGCATGCTCATGAAGAACAAAACAAAAAAATCTGTTTAGTGTGTTCTGGCAACTGCAATAGCGTTGAGAAGTGTAAAAAATTCTTGGCTGCGAATAGAAGCGAGCGATGGAACTTAGTAAGAATGTACAATCTATGTAAACTGTGCCTGCGACGTCACTACGGTATTTGCAGTAGCAGCATCGTTTGCAGAGAAAATAATTGTCAAATAAAACATAATACATTGCTGCATAAATCCATGACTGAAGATAGAGAAACAAACGCTACCAGAGAAACTGAAAATAAAAGCAAAAGAGATAATTTACATGCAGCCCATAGGAATGAATGCAATGAAATCTTATTTAAAATTATACCCATAACAATATACGGAAACAATAATAAACGTTTTAATACTTTTGCATTTATAGACGAGGGTTCGTCTGTAAGTCTGGTAAATGAACAATTAATTAATAAACTAGATTTAAATGGTGAGTCACAACCTCTATGCTTGAAATGGACAGGTGAAATAGGTCGCAACGAAGAAGACTCAAAAATAGTCTCAATGAAAATTTCAGGTATGAATAAAACTGAATTTTCTATTTCTGTTCGTACGGTTAAACAACTATCGCTTCCGAGTCAGAGCTTTAATTATAAAAAGTTATGTAAAAAATTTCCGCACCTTAAAGGGCTACCCATCGCCGATTTTGAAAATGCTGTACCAGATGTACTTTTAGGATTAAATAACTTGAAATTATGTGTGCCAACTCGTGTTAAAGAAGGCAAGAAAAACGAACCCGTCGCTTTACATACTCGCCTCGGCTGGCTAATATGTGGCAACTCCAGTGTTGGAGAAAAGGCCCAAATTCAATATAATTTTTACTCTTGCGAGTGTAAAGGTGAAAACGACCAAATTCTTACTCCCTTACTCAAACAGTTTTATACAACTGAGTTAGCAGGGATAAGTAACTATACTCCAGCTCTTGGAAAAGATGACCAAAGGGCATTAAGTTTGCTAGAAACATATACGAAACAAAGATGCGATGGCCATTACGAGACAGCTTTGCTGTGACGATATGACAATATTACACTTCCACAAAGCTTTGATATGGCGAAGAGACGACTGATTTGTCTCGAAAAAACTCTAAGAAAAAATAAAGAGTTGTTTGAACATTTCGAAAAAACAATTTCTGAATATTTTGAAAGAAATTACATAGCCAAAGTAAACAATGAAGATGATAAACAAAATGTATGGTATTTACCAATGTTTCCGGTATTTAACAAAAACAAACCGAATAAAACAAGAATAGTTTGGGATGCGGCCGCGAAGGCAAATGGTATTTCACTTAACTCTATGCTGCTCAAAGGGCCAGATTTGCTGTCTTCTCTTGCAGCTATTCTTTTTCGTTTTCGGCAAAGGCAAATTGCAATCTGTGGTGACATCGAACAAATGTTCCATCAGATTTATATACGCGATGAAGACTGCCATGCGTAAAGATTTTTATGGCGCAGCTGCGACGACAACAAATAACCCGAGAAACGTGTGGCCAAAAGGAAAGGTCATCGAAGTTGCCAAATCCGAAGATGGACAAGTACGAAAGGCAAAAGTTTTGACAGTTTGTGGCGTTTTAGAAAGACCTGCTGCAAAATTAGCGGTTTTAGACGTGGCTGAAAGAAAGTAGAGTAAGTCTTCGAAATCTCGCCATACTGTGGGGGAGTGTTACCGCCACTCATAAATCGCTAATATGACATTACTGTTACCGCCACTCATAAATCGCTAATATGACATTACTGTTACCGCCACTCATAAATCGCTAATATGACATTACTGTTATCGATATGTAGAGAGATGAGCATGGCAAAATGTTCAATTATTCCTTTTAATTTTCCACGCGGTATAATTATGAGGCCATATTTAATCGAGACCACATACATAGGTATATAAAACACCTACATAGATTTAAGATATTCATTCGTTCAGGTCATAAGGATTACGAAGCTTCGCTTGGAGTAGCCATACATAAAAGTTAGTATATCAGCAGTTTAGTATGTAAGTTTGTATAATGAATTTATTTATAATTTTAGGAATTTTAACATATTAAAGCGTAAGAATAAAGAATTAAAGTTTTTTTAAATTCTTACACTTGTGTTTAAAATCCACATTGGCTATCTTGAGCTTGGGCCGCTTTACCCGCAACACTATGAATGTCCAATATTCAAAAGTGTGGTTTTTTGACAATAGACGACATTCTTCCAAATTTCGACTTTTGAAATTTTAAAAAAGACTTTGCTCCTTTTTCCGAAAATGGTAGAAAATTTGCGAAAAAAATTATTGGGGAACACTATTTCGGCCATTCCTATGAATGTCCAATATTCAAAAGTGTGTTTTTTTGACAATAGGCGACATTCTTCCAAATTTCGACTTTTGAAATTTTAAAAAGGACTTTGCTCCTTTTTCCGAAAATGGTAGAAAATTTGCAAAAACAAATTATTGGGGAACACTATTCCGGCCATTCCTATGAATGTCCAATATTCAAAAATGTGTTTTTTTGACAATAGGCGACATTCTTCCAAATTTCGACTTTTGAAATTTTAAAAAGGACTTTGCTCCTTTTTCCAAAAATTGTAGGAGATAAGCGAAAAAACATTGTTGGAGAACACTCTTCCGGCCATTTCTATGAATGTCCAATATTCAAAAGTCTTAACAGTGTGTTTTTTTGAAAATTGGCGACATTTTTCCAACTTTCAACTTTTGAAATTTTAAAAAGGACTTTGCTCCTTTTTCCGAAAATGGTAGAAAATTTGCGAAAAAAAATTATTGGGGAACACTATTCCGGCCATTCCTATGAATGTCCAATATTCAAAAGTGTGTTTTTTGGACAATAGGCGACATTCTTCCAAATTTCGACTTTTGAAATTTTAAAAAGGACTTTGCTCCTTTTTCCGAAAATGGGAGAAAATTTGCGAAAAAAAAATATTGGGGAACACTACTCCGGCCGTTCCTATGAATGTCCAATATTCAAAAGTGTGTTTTTTTTGACAATAGGCGACATTCTTCCAAATTTCGACTTTTGAAATTTTAAAAAGGACTTTGCTCCTTTTTCCGAAAATGGTAGAAAATTTGCGAAAAAAAATTATTGGGGAACACTATTCCGGCCATTCCTATGAATGTCCAATATTCAAAAGTGTGTTTTTTTGACAATAGGCGACATTCTTCAAAATTTCAACTTTTGAAATTTTAAAAAGGACTTTGCTCCTTTTTCCGAAAATGTTAGAAAATTTGCAAAAAAAATGATTGGGGAACACTATTCCGGCCATTCCTATAAATGTCCAATATTCAAAAGTGTATTTTTATGACAATATGCGACATTCTTCCAAATTTCGACTTTTGAAATTTTAAAAAGGACTTTGCTCCTTTTTCCGAAAATGGTAGAAAATTTGCAAAAAAAATTATTGGGGAACATTATTCCGGCCATTCCTATGAATGTCCAATATTCAAAAGTGTGTTTTTTTGACAATAGGCGACATTCTTCCAAATTTCGACTTTTGAAATTTTAAAAAAGACTTTGCTCCTTTTTCCGAAAATGGTAGAAAATTTGCGAAAAAAATTATTGGGGAACACTATTCCGGCCATTCCTATGAATGTCCAATATTCAAAAGTGTGTTTTTTTGACAATAGGCGACATTCTTCCAAATTTCGACTTTTGAAATTTTAAAAAGGACTTTGCTCCTTTTTCCGAAAATGATAGAAAATTTGCGAAAAAAAATTATTGGGGAACACTATTCCGTCCATTCCTATGAATGTCCAATATTCAAAAGTGTGTTTTTTTGACAATAGGCGACATTCTTCCAAATTTGGACTTTTGAAATTTTAAAAAGGACTTTGCTCCTTTTTCCGAAAATGATAGAAAATTTGCGAAAAAAAATTATTGGGGAACATTATTCCGGCCATTCCTATGAATGTCCAATATTCAAAAGTGTGTTTTTTTGACAATAGGCGACATTCTTCCAAATTTCGACTTTTGAACTTTTAAAAAAGACTTTGCTCCTTTTTCCGAAAATGGTAGAAAATTTGCGAAAAAAATTATTGGGGAACACTATTCCGGCCATTCCTATGAATGTCCAATATTCAAAAGTGTGCTTTTTTGACAATAGGCGACATTCTTCCAAATTTCGACTTTTGAAATTCTAAAAAAGACTTTGCTCCTTTTTCCGAAAATGGTAGAAAATTTGCGAAAAAAAATTATTGGGGAACACTATTCCGGCCATTCATATGAATGTCCAATATTCAAAAGTGTGTTTTTTTGACAATAGGCGACATTCTTCCAAATTTCGACTTTTGAAATTTTAAAAAAGACTTTGCTCCTTTTTCCGAAAATGGTACAAAATTTGCGAAAAAAAATTATTGGGGAACATTATTCCGGCCATTCCTATGAATGTCCAATATTCAAAAGTGTGTTTTTTTGACAATAGGCGACATTCTTCCAAATTTGGACTTTTGAAATTTTAAAAAGGACTTTGCTCCTTTTTCCGAAAATGATAGAAAATTTGCGAAAAAAAATTATTGGGGAACATTATTCCGGCCATTCCTATGAATGTCCAATATTCAAAAGTGTGTTTTTTTGACAATAGGCGACATTCTTCTAAATTTCGACTTTTGAAATTTTAAAAAAGACTTTGCTCCTTTTTCCGAAAATGGTAGAAAATTTGCGAAAAAAATTATTGGGGAACACTATTCCGGCCATTCCTATGAATGTCCAATATTCAAAAGTGTGCTTTTTTGACAATAGGCGACATTCTTCCAAATTTGGACTTTTGAAATTTTAAAAAGGACTTTGCTCCTTTTTCCGAAAATGATAGAAAATTTGCGAAAAAAAATTATTGGGGAACACTATTCCGGCCATTCCTATGAATGTCCAATATTCAAAAGTTTCTTCCAAATTTCGACTTTTGAAATTTTAAAAAAGACTTTGCTCCTTTTTCCGAAAATGGTAGAAAATTTGCGAAAAAAATTATTGGGGAACACTATTCCGGCCATTCCTATGAATGTCCAATATTCAAAAGTGTGCTTTTTTGACAATAGGCGACATTCTTTTAAATTTGGACTTTTGAAATTTTAAAAAGGACTTTGCTCCTTTTTCCGAAAATGATAGAAAATTTGCGAAAAAAAATTATTGGGGAACATTATTCCGGCCATTCCTATGAATGTCCAATATTCAAAAGTGTGTTTTTTTGACAATAGGCGACATTCTTCCAAATTTCGACTTTTGAAATTTTAAAAAAGACTTTGCTCCTTTTTCCGAAAATGGTAGAAAATTTGCGAAAAAAATTATTGGGGAACACTATTCCGGCCATTCCTATGAATGTCCAATATTCAAAAGTGTGCTTTTTTGACAATAGGCGACATTCTTCCAAATTTCGACTTTTGAAATTTTAGAAAGGACTTTGCTCCTTTTTCCGAAAATGGTAGAAAATTTGCAAAAAAAAAATTATTGGGGAACACTATTCCGGCCATTCCTATGAATGTCCAATATTCAAAAGTGTGTTTTTTAGACAATAGGCGACATTCTTCCAAATTTGGACTTTTGAAATTTTAAAAAGGACTTTGCTCCTTTTTCCGAAAATGATAGAAAATTTGCGAAAAAAAATTCTTGGGGAACATTATTCCGGCCATTCCTATGAATGTCCAATATTCAAAAGTGTGTTTTTTTGACAATAGGCGACATTCTTCTAAATTTCGACTTTTGAAATTTTAAAAAAGACTTTGCTCCTTTTTCCGAAAATGGTAGAAAATTTGCGAAAAAAATTATTGGGGAACACTATTCCGGCCATTCCTATGAATGTCCAATATTCAAAAGTGTGCTTTTTTGACAATAGGCGACATTCTTCCAAATTTCGACTTTTGAAATTTTAAAAAGGACTTTGCTCCTTTTTCCGAAAATGGTAGAAAATTTGCGAAAAAAATTATTAGGGAACACTATTCCGGCCATTCCTATGCATATCCAATATTCAAAAGTGTGTTTTTTTGACAATAGGCGACATTCTTCCAAATTTCGACTTTTGAAATTTTAAAAAAGACTTTGCTCCTTTTTCCGAAAATGGTAGAAAATTTGCGAAAAAAATTATTAGGGAACACTATTCCGGCCATTCCTATGAATGTCCAATATTCAAAAGTGTGCTTTTTTGACAATAGGCGACATTCTTCCAAATTTCGACTTTTGAAATTTTAAAAAGGACTTTGCTCCTTTTTCCGAAAATGGTAGAAAATTTGCGAAAAAATTTATTAGGGAATACTATTCCGGCCATTCCTATGCATATCCAATATTCAAAAGTGTGTTTTTTTGACAATAGGCGACATTCTTCCAAATTTCGACTTTTGAAATTTTAAAAAGGACTTTGCTCCTTTTTCCGAAAATGTTAGAAAATTTGCGAAAAAAAATTATTGGGGAACACTATTCCGGCCATTCCTAAGAATGTCCAATATTCAAAAGTGTGTTTTTATGACAATATGCGAAATTCTTCCAAATTTCGACTTTTGGAATTTTAAAAAGGACTTTGCTCCTTTTTCCGAAAATGGTAGAAAATTTGCGAAAAAAAATTATTGGGGAACACTATTCCGGCCATTCCTATGAATGTCCAATATTCAAAAGTCTTAACAGTGTGTTTTTTTGAAAATTGGCGACATTTTTCCAAATTTCAACTATTGAAATTTTAGAAAGGACTTTGCTCCTTTTTCCGAAAATGGTAGAAAATTTGCGAAAAAAATTATTGGGGAACACTATTCCGGCCATTCCTATGAATGTCCAATATTCTAAAGTGTGTTTTTTTGACAATAGGCGATATTCTTCCAAATTTCGACTTTTGAAATTTTGAAAAGGACTTTGCTCCTTTTTCCGAAAATGGTAGAAAATTTGCGAAAAAAAATTATTGGGGAACACTATTCCGGCCATTCCTATGAATGTCCAATATTCAAAAGTCTTAACAGTGTGTTTTTTTGAAAATTGGCGACATTTTTCCAAATTTCAACTATTGAAATTTTAGAAAGGACTTTGCTCCTTTTTCCGAAAATGGTAGAAAATTTGCGAAAAAAATTATTGGGGAACACTATTCCGGCCATTCCTATGAATGTCCAATATTCTAAAGTGTGTTTTTTTGACAATAGGCGACATTCTTCCAAATTTCGACTTTTGGAATTTTAAAAAGAACTTTGCTCCTTTTTCCGAAAATGGTAGAAAACTTGCGAAAAAAAATTATTGGGGAACACTATTCCGGCCATTCCTATGAATGTCCAATATTCTAAAGTGTGTTTTTTTGACAATAGGCGATATTCTTCCAAATTTCGACTTTTGAAATTTTGAAAAGGACTTTGCTCCTTTTTCCGAAAATGGTAGAAAATTTGCGAAAAAAAATTATTGGGGAACACTATTCCGGCCATTCCTATGAATGTCCAATATTCAAAAGTCTTAACAGTGTGTTTTTTTGAAAATTGGCGACATTTTTCCAAATTTCAACTATTGAAATTTTAGAAAGGACTTTGCTCCTTTTTCCGAAAATGGTAGAAAATTTGCGAAAAAAATTATTGGGGAACACTATTCCGGCCATTCCTATGAATGTCCAATATTCAAAAGTGTGTTTTTTTGACAATAGGCGACATTCTTCCAAATTTCGACTTTTGAAGTTTTAAAAAAGACTTTGCTCCTTTTTCCGAAAATGGTAGAAAATTTGCGAAAAAAATTATTGGGGAACACTATTCCGGCCATTCCTATGAATGTCCAATATTCAAAAGTGTGTTTTTTTGACAATAGGCGACATTCTTCCAAATTTCGACTTTTGAAATTTTGAAAAGGACTTTGCTCCTTTTTCCGAAAATGGTAGAAAATTTGCGAAAAAAAATTATTGGGGAACACTATTCCGGCCATTCCTATGAATGTCCAATATTCAAAAGTCTTAACAGTGTGTTTTTTTGAAAATTGGCGACATTTTTCCAAATTTCAACTATTGAAATTTTAGAAAGGACTTTGCTCCTTTTTCCGAAAATGGTAGAAAATTTGCGAAAAAAATTATTGGGGAACACTATTCCGGCCATTCCTATGAATTTCCAATATTCAAAAGTGTGTTTTTTTGACAATAGGCGCCATTCTTCCAAATTTGGACTTTTGTAATTTTAAAAAGGACTTTGCTCCTTTTTCCGAAAATGGTAGAAAATTTGCGAAAAAAAATTATTGGCGATCACTATTCCCGCCATTCCTATGAATGTCCAATATTCAAAAGTGTGTTTTTTTGACAATAGGCGACATTCTTCCAAATTTCGACTTTTGAAATTTTAAAAAGGACTTTGCTCCTTTTTCCGAAAATGGTAGAAAACTTGCGAAAAAAAATTATTGGGGAACACTATTCCGGCCATTCCTATGAATGTCCAATATTCAAAAGTGTGTTTTTATGACAATATGCGACATTCTTCCAAATTTCGACTTTTGAAATTTTAAAAAGGACTTTGCTCCTTTTTCCGAAAATGGTAGAAAATTTGCGAAAAAAAATTATTGGGGAACACTATTCCGGCCATTCCAATGAATGTCCAATATTTAAAAGTGTGTTTTTTTGACAATAGGCGACATTCTTCCAAATTTCGACTTTTGAAATTTTAAAAAGGACTTTGCTCCTTTTTCCGAAAATGGTAGAAAACTTGCGAAAAAAAATTATTGGGGAACACTATTCCGGCCATTCCTATGAATGTCCAATATTCAAAAGTGTGTTTTTTTGACAAAAGGCGACATTCTTCCAAATTTCGACTTTTGAAATTTTAAAAAAGACTTTGCTCCTTTTTCCGAAAATGGTAGAAAATTTGCGAAAAAAATTATTGGGGAATACTATTCCGGCCATTCCTATGCATATCCAATATTCAAAAGTGTGTTTTTTTGACAATAGGCGACATTCTTCCAAATTTCGACTTTTGAAATTTTAAAAAGGACTTTGCTCCTTTTTCCGAAAATGTTAGAAAATTTGCGAAAAAAAAATATTGGGGAACACTATTCCGGCCATTCCTAAGAATGTCCAATATTCAAAAGTGTGTTTTTATGACAATATGCGACATTCTTCCAAATTTCGACTTTTGGAATTTTAAAAAGGACTTTGCTCCTTTTTCCGAAAATGGTAGAAAATTTGCGAAAAAAAATTATTGGGGAACACTATTCCGGCCATTCCTATGAATGTCCAATATTCAAAAGTGTGTTTTTTTGACAATAGGCGACATTCTTCCAAATTTCGACTTTTGAAATTTTAAAAAGGACTTTGCTCCTTTTTCCGAAAATGGTAGAAAATTTGCGAAAAAAAATTATTGGGGAACACTATTCCGGCCATTCCTATGAATGTCCAATATTCAAAAGTGTGTTTTTTTGACAATAGGCGACATTCTTCCAAATTTCGACTTTTGAAATTTTAAAAAGGACTTTGCTCCTTTTTCCGAAAATGGTAGAAAACTTGCGAAAAAAAATTATTGGGGAACACTATTCCGGCCATTCCTATGAATGTCCAATATTCAAAAGTGTGTTTTTTTTGACAGTAGGCTACATTCTTCCAAATTTCGACTTTTGAAGTTTTAAAAAAGACTTTGCTCCTTTTTCCGAAAATGGTAGAAAATTTGCGAAAAAAATTATTGGGGAACACTATTCCGGCCATTCCTATGAATGTCCAATATTCTAAAGTGTGTTTTTTTGACAATAGGCGACATTCTTCCAAATTTCGACTTTTGAAATTTTGAAAAGGACTTTGCTCCTTTTTCCGAAAATGGTAGAAAATTTGCGAAAAAAAATTATTGGGGAACACTATTCCGGCCATTCCTATGAATGTCCATTATTCAAAAGTGTGTTTTTTTGACAATAGGCGACATTCTTCCAAATTTCGACTTTTGAAATTTTAAAAAGGACTTTGCTCCTTTTTCCGAAAATGGTAGAAAATTTGCGAAAAAAAATTATTGGGGAACACTATTCCGGCCATTCCTATGAATGTCCAATATTCAAAAGTCTTAACAGTGTGTTTTTTTGAAAATTGGCGACATTTTTCCAAATTTCAACTATTGAAATTTTAGAAAGGACTTTGCTCCTTTTTCCGAAAATGGTAGAAAATTTGCGAAAAAAATTATTGGGGAACACTATTCCGGCCATTCCTATGAATGTCCAATATTCAAAAGTGTGTTTTTTGACAATAGGCGACATTCTTCCAAATTTCGACTTTTGAAGTTTTAAAAAAGACTTTGCTCCTTTTTCCAAAAATGGTAGAAAATTTGCGAAAAAAATTATTGGGGAACACTATTCCGGCCATTCCTATGAATGTCCAATATTCAAAAGTGTGTTTTTTTGACAATAGGCGACATTCTTCCAAATTTCGACTTTTGAAATTTTGAAAAGGACTTTGCTCCTTTTTCCGAAAATGGTAGAAAATTTGCGAAAAAAAATTATTGGGGAACACTATTCCGGCCATTCCTATGAATGTCCAATATTCAAAAGTCTTAACAGTGTGTTTTTTTGAAAATTGGCGACATTTTTCCAAATTTCAACTATTGAAATTTTAGAAAGGACTTTGCTCCTTTTTCCGAAAATGGTAGAAAATTTGCGAAAAAAATTATTGGGGAACACTATTCCGGCCATTCCTATGAATTTCCAATATTCAAAAGTGTGTTTTTTTGACAATAGGCGACATTCTTCCAAATTTGGACTTTTGTAATTTTAAAAAGGACTTTGCTCCTTTTTCCGAAAATGGTAGAAAATTTGCGAAAAAAAATTATTGGCGATCACTATTCCCGCCATTCCTATGAATGTCCAATATTCAAAAGTGTGTTTTTTTGACAATAGGCGACATTCTTCCAAATTTCGACTTTTGAAATTTTAAAAAGGACTTTGCTCCTTTTTCCGAAAATGGTAGAAAACTTGCGAAAAAAAATTATTGGGGAACACTATTCCGGCCATTCCTATGAATGTCCAATATTCAAAAGTGTGTTTTTATGACAATATGCGACATTCTTCCAAATTTCGACTTTTGAAATTTTAAAAAGGACTTTGCTCCTTTTTCCGAAAATGGTATAAAATTTGCGAAAAAAAATTATTGGGGAACACTATTCCGGCCATTCCAATGAATGTCCAATATTCAAAAGTGTGTTTTTTTGACAATAGGCGACATTCTTCCAAATTTCGACTTTTGAAATTTTAAAAAGGACTTTGCTCCTTTTTCCGAAAATGGTAGAAAACTTGCGAAAAAAAATTATTGGGGAACACTATTCCGGCCATTCCTATGAATGTCCAATATTCAAAAGTGTGTTTTTTTGACAATAGGCGACATTCTTCCAAATTTCGACTTTTGAAATTTTAAAAAGGACTTTGCTCCTTTTTCCGAAAATGGTAGAAAATTTGCGAAAAAAAATTATTGGGGAACACTATTCCGGCCATTCCTATGAATGTCCAATATTCAAAAGTGTGTTTTTTTGACAATAGGCGACATTCTTCCAAATTTCGACTTTTGAAATTTTAAAAAGGACTTTGCTCCTTTTTCCGAAAATGGTAGAAAAGTTGCGAAAAAAAATTATTGGGGAACACTATTCCGGCCATTCCTATGAATGTCCAATATTCAAAAGTGTGTTTTTTTGACAATAGGCGCCATTCTTCCAAATTTCGACTTTTGAAATTTTAAAAAGGACTTTGCTCCTTTTTCCGAAAATGGTAGAAAACTTGCGAAAAAAAATTATTGGGGAACACTATTCCGGCCATTCCTATGAATGTCCAATATTCAAAAGTGTGTTTTTTTGACAATAGGCGACATTCTTCCAAATTTCGACTTTTGAAATTTTAAAAAGGACTTTGCTCCTTTTTCCGAAAATGATAGAAAATTTGCGAAAAAAAATTATTGGGGAACATTATTCCGGCCATTCCTATGAATGTCCAATATTCAAAAGTGTGTTTTTTTGACAATAGGCGACATTCTTCTAAATTTCGACTTTTGAAATTTTAAAAAAGACTTTGCTCCTTTTTCCGAAAATGGTAGAAAATTTGCGAAAAAAATTATTGGGGAACACTATTCCGGCCATTCCTATGAATGTCCAATATTCAAAAGTGTGTTTTTTTGACAATAGGCGACATTCTTCAAAATTTCAACTTTTGAAATTTTAAAAAGGACTTTGCTCCTTTTTCCGAAAATGTTAGAAAATTTGCGAAAAAAATTATTGGGGAACACTATTTCGGCCATTCCTATGAATGTCCAATATTCAAAAGTGTGTTTTTTTGACAATAGGTGACATTCTTCCAAATTTGGACTTTTGAAATTTTAAAAAGGACTTTGCTCCTTTTTCCGAAAATGGTAGGAGATAAGCGAAAAAACATTGTTGGAGAACACTCTTCCGGCCATTTCTATGAATGTCCAATATTCAAAAGTCTTAACAGTGTGTTTTTTTGAAAATTGGCGACATTTTTCCAACTTTCAACTTTTGAAATTTTAAAAAGGACTTTGCTCCTTTTTCCGAAAATGGTAGAAAATTTGCGAAAAAAAATTATTGGGGAACACTATTCCGGCCATTCCTATGAATGTCCAATATTCAAAAGTTTGTTTTTTGGACAATAGGCGACATTCATCCAAATTTCGACTTTTGAAATTTTAAAAAGGACTTTGCTCCTTTTTCCGAAAATGGTAGAAAATTTGCGAAAAAAAAATATTGGGGAACACTACTCCGGCCGTTCCTATGAATGTCCAATATTCAAAAGTGTGTTTTTTTGACAATAGGCGACATTCTTCCAAATTTGGACTTTTGAAATTTTAAAAAGGACTTTGCTCCTTTTTCCGAAAATGGTAGAAAATTTGGGAAAAAAAATTGTTGGGGAACACTATTCCGGCCATTCCTATGAATGTCCAATATTCAAAAGTGTGTTTTTTTGACAATAGGCGACATTCTTCAAAATTTCAACTTTTGAAATTTTAAAAAGGACTTTGCTCCTTTTTCCGAAAATGTTAGAAAATTTGCAAAAAAAATGATTGGGGAACACTATTCCGGCCATTCCTATAAATGTCCAATATTCAAAAGTGTATTTTTATGACAATATGCGACATTCTTCCAAATTTCGACTTTTGAAATTTTAAAAAGGACTTTGCTTCTTTTTCCGAAAATGGTAGAAAATTTGCAAAAAAAATTATTGGGGAACATTATTCCGGCCATTCCTATGAATGTCCAATATTCAAAAGTGTGTTTTTTTGACAATAGGCGACATTCTTCCAAATTTCGACTTTTGAAATTTTAAAAAAGACTTTGCTCCTTTTTCCGAAAACGGTAGAAAATTTGCGAAAAAAATTATTGGGGAACACTATTCCGGCCATTCCTATGAATGTCCAATATTCAAAAGTGTGTTTTTTTGACAATAGGCGACATTCTTCCAAATTTCGACTTTTGAAATTTTAAAAAGGACTTTGCTCGTTTTTCCGAAAATGATAGAAAATTTGCGAAAAAAAATTATTGGGGAACACTATTCCGTCCATTCCTATGAATGTCCAATATTCAAAAGTGTGTTTTTTTGACAATAGGCGACATTCTTCCAAATTTGGACTTTTGAAATTTTAAAAAGGACTTTGCTCCTTTTTCCGAAAATGATAGAAAATTTGCGAAAAAAAATTATTGGGGAACATTATTCCGGCCATTCCTATGAATGTCCAATATTCAAAAGTGTGTTTTTTTGACAATAGGCGACATTCTTCCAAATTTGGACTTTTGAACTTTTAAAAAAGACTTTGCTCCTTTTTCCGAAAATGATAGAAAATTTGCGAAAAAAAATTATTGGGGAACATTATTCCGGCCATTCCTATGAATGTCCAATATTCAAAAGTGTGTTTTTTTGACAATAGGCGACATTCTTCTAAATTTCGACTTTTGAAATTTTAAAAAAGACTTTGCTCCTTTTTCCGAAAATGGTAGAAAATTTGCGAAAAAAATTATTGGGGAACACTATTCCGGCCATTCCTATGAATGTCCAATATTCAAAAGTGTGCTTTTTTGACAATAGGCGACATTCTTCCAAATTTGGACTTTTGAAATTTTAAAAAGGACTTTGCTCCTTTTTCCGAAAATGATAGAAAATTTGCGAAAAAAAATTATTGGGGAACACTATTCCGGCCATTCCTATGAATGTCCAATGTTCAAAAGTTTCTTCCAAATTTCGACTTTTGAAATTTTAAAAAAGACTTTGCTCCTTTTTCCGAAAATGGTAAAAAATTTGCGAAAAAAATTATTGGGGAACACTATTCCGGCCATTCCTATGAATGTCCAATATTCAAAAGTGTGCTTTTTTGACAATAGGCGACATTCTTTTAAATTTGGACTTTTGAAATTTTAGAAAGGACTTTGCTCCTTTTTCCGAAAATGGTAGAAAATTTGCAAAAAAAAATTATTGGGGAACACTATTCCGGCCATTCCTATGAATGTCCAATATTCAAAAGTGTGTTTTTTAGACAATAGGCGACATTCTTCCAAATTTGGACTTTTGAAATTTTAAAAAGGACTTTGCTCCTTTTTCCGAAAATGATAGAAAATTTGCGAAAAAAAATTATTGGGGAACATTATTCCGGCCATTCCTATGAATGTCCAATATTCAAAAGTGTGTTTTTTTGACAATAGGCGACATTCTTCCAAATTTCGACTTTTGAAATTTTAAAAAAGACTCTGCTCCTTTTTCCGAAAATGGTAGAAAATTTGCGAAAAAAATTATTGGGGAACACTATTCCGGCCATTCCTATGAATGTCCAATATTCAAAAGTGTGTTTTTTTGACAATAGGCGACATTCTTCCATATTTCGACTTTTGAAATTTTAAAAAGGACTTTGCTCCTTTTTCCGAAAATGGTAGAAAATTTGCGAAAAAAATTATTAGGGAACACTATTCCGGCCATTCCTATGCATATCCAATATTCAAAAGTGTGTTTTTTTGACAATAGGCGACATTCTTCCAAATTTCGACTTTTGAAATTTTAAAAAAGACTTTGCTCCTTTTTCCGAAAATGGTAGAAAATTTGCGAAAAAAATTATTAGGGAACACTATTCCGGCCATTCCTATGAATGTCAAATATTCAAAAGTGTGCTTTTTTGACAATAGGCGACATTCTTCCAAATTTCGACTTTTGAAATTTTAAAAAAGACTTTGCTCCTTTTTCCGAAAATGGTAGAAAATTTGCGAAAAAAATTATTAGGGAATACTATTCCGGCCATTCCTATGCATATCCAATATTCAAAAGTGTGTTTTTTTGACAATAGGCGACATTCTTCCAAATTTCGACTTTTGAAATTTTAAAAAGGACTTTGCTCCTTTTTCCGAAAATGGTAGAAAACTTGCGAAAAAAAATTATTGGGGAACACTATTCCGGCCATTCCTATGAATGTCCAATATTCAAAAGTGTGTTTTTTTTGACAGTAGGCTACATTCTTCCAAATTTCGACTTTTGAAGTTTTAAAAAAGACTTTGCTCCTTTTTCCGAAAATGGTAGAAAACTTGCGAAAAAAAATTATTGGGGAACACTATTCCGGCCATTCCTATGCATATCCAATATTCAAAAGTGTGTTTTTTTGACAATAGGCGACATTCTTCCAAATTTCGACTTTTGAAATTTTAAAAAAGACTTTGCTCCTTTTTCCGAAAATGGTAGAAAATTTGCGAAAAAAATTATTAGGGAATACTATTCCGGCCATTCCTATGCATATCCAATATTCAAAAGTGTGTTTTTTTGACAATAGGCGACATTCTTCCAAATTTCGACTTTTGAAATTTTAAAAAGGACTTTGCTCCTTTTTCCGAAAATGTTAGAAAATTTGCGAAAAAAAATTATTGGGGAACACTATTCCGGCCATTCCTAAGAATGTCCAATATTCAAAAGTGTGTTTTTATGACAATATGCGAAATTCTTCCAAATTTCGACTTTTGGAATTTTAAAAAGGACTTTGCTCCTTTTTCCGAAAATGGTAGAAAATTTGCGAAAAAAAATTATTGGGGAACACTATTCCGGCCATTCCTATGAATGTCCAATATTCAAAAGTGTGTTTTTTTGACAATAGGCGACATTCTTCCAAATTTCGACTTTTGAAATTTTAAAAAGGACTTTGCTCCTTTTTCCGAAAATGGTAGAAAACTTGCGAAAAAAAATTATTGGGGAACACTATTCCGGCCATTCCTATGAATGTCCAATATTCAAAAGTGTGTTTTTTTTGACAATAGGCGACATTCTTCCAAATTTCGACTTTTGAAATTTTAAAAAGGACTTTGCTCCTTTTTCCGAAAATGGTAGAAAACTTGCGAAAAAAAATTATTGGGGAACACTATTCCGGCCATTCCTATGAATGTCCAATATTCAAAAGTGTGTTTTTTTTGACAGTAGGCTACATTCTTCCAAATTTCGACTTTTGAAGTTTTAAAAAAGACTTTGCTCCTTTTTCCGAAAATGGTAGAAAATTTGCGAAAAAAATTATTGGGGAACACTATTCTGGCCATTCCTATGAATGTCCAATATTCTAAAGTGTGTTTTTTTGACAATAGGCGATATTCTTCCAAATTTCGACTTTTGAAATTTTGAAAAGGACTTTGCTCCTTTTTCCGAAAATGGTAGAAAATTTGGGAAAAAAAATTATTGGGGAACACTATTCCGGCCATTCCTATGAATGTCCAATATTCAAAAGTCTTAACAGTGTGTTTTTTTGAAAATTGGCGACATTTTTCCAAATTTCAACTATTGAAATTTTAGAAAGAACTTTGCTCCTTTTTCCGAAAATGGTAGAAAATTTGCGAAAAAAATTATTGGGGAACACTATTCCGGCCATTCCTATGAATGTCCAATATTCAAAAGTGTGTTTTTTTGACAATAGGCGACATTCTTCCAAATTTCGACTTTTGAAGTTTTAAAAAAGACTTTGCTCCTTTTCCGAAAATGGTAGAAAATTTGCGAAAAAAATTATTGGGGAACACTATTCCGGCCATTCCTATGAATGTCCAATATTCAAAAGTGTGTTTTTTTGACAATAGGCGACATTCTTCCAAATTTCGACTTTTGAAATTTTGAAAAGGACTTTGCTCCTTTTTCCGAAAATGGTAGAAAATTTGCGAAAAAAAATTATTGGGGAACACTATTCCGGCCATTCCTATGAATGTCCAATATTCAAAAGTCTTAACAGTGTGTTTTTTTGAAAATTGGCGACATTTTTCCAAATTTCAACTATTGAAATTTTAGAAAGGACTTTGCTCCTTTTTCCGAAAATGGTAGAAAATTTGCGAAAAAAATTATTGGGGAACACTATTCCGGCCATTCCTATGAATTTCCAATATTCAAAAGTGTGTTTTTTTGACAATAGGCGACATTCTTCCAAATTTGGACTTTTGTAATTTTAAAAAGGACTTTGCTCCTTTTTCCGAAAATGGTAGAAAATTTGCGAAAAAAAATTATTGGCGATCACTATTCCCGCCATTCCTATGAATGTCCAATATTCAAAAGTGTGTTTTTTTGACAATAGGCGACATTCTTCCAAATTTCGACTTTTGAAATTTTAAAAAGGACTTTGCTCCTTTTTCCGAAAATGGTAGAAAACTTGCGAAAAAAAATTATTGGGGAACACTATTCCGGCCATTCCTATGAATGTCCAATATTCAAAAGTGTGTTTTTATGACAATATGCGACATTCTTCCAAATTTCGACTTTTGAAATTTTAAAAAGGACTTTGCTCCTTTTTCCGCAAATGGTAGAAAATTTGCGAAAAAAAATTATTGGGGAACACTATTCCGGCCATTCCAATGAATGTCCAATATTCAAAAGTGTGTTTTTTTGACAATAGGCGACATTCTTCCAAATTTCGACTTTTGAAATTTTAAAAAGGACTTTGCTCCTTTTTCCGAAAATGGTAGAAAACTTGCGAAAAAAAATTATTGGGGAACACTATTCCGGCCATTCCTATGAATGTCCAATATTCAAAAGTGTGCTTTTTTGATAATAGGCGACATTCTTCCAAATTTCGACTTTTGAAATTTTAAAAAAGACTTTGCTCCTTTTTCCGAAAATGGTAGAAAATTTGCGAAAAAAATTATTAGGGAATACTATTCCGGCCATTCCTATGCATATCCAATATTCAAAAGTGTGTTTTTTTGACAATAGGCGACATTCTTCCAAATTTCGACTTTTGAAATTTTAAAAAGGACTTTGCTCCTTTTTCCGAAAATATTAGAAAATTTGCGAAAAAAAAATATTGGGGAACACTATTCCGGCCATTCCTAAGAATGTCCAATATTCAAAAGTGTGTTTTTATGACAATATGCGACATTCTTCCAAATTTCGACTTTTGGAATTTTAAAAAGGACTTTGCTCCTTTTTCCGAAAATGGTAGAAAATTTGCGAAAAAAAATTATTGGGGAACACTATTCCGGCCATTCCTATGAATGTCCAATATTCAAAAGTGTGTTTTTTTTGACAATAGGCGACATTCTTCCAAATTTCGACTTTTGAAATTTTAAAAAGGACTTTGCTCCTTTTTCCGAAAATGGTAGAAAATTTGCGAAAAAAAATTATTGGGGAACACTATTCCGGCCATTCCTATGAATGTCCAATATTCAAAAGTGTGTTTTTTTGACAATAGGCGACATTCTTCCAAATTTCGACTTTTGAAATTTTAAAAAGGACTTTGCTCCTTTTTCCGAAAATGGTAGAAAACTTGCGAAAAAAAATTATTGGGGAACACTATTCCGGCCATTCCTATGAATGTCCAATATTCAAAAGTGTGTTTTTTTTGACAGTAGGCTACATTCTTCCAAATTTCGACTTTTGAAGTTTTAAAAAAGACTTTGCTCCTTTTTCCGAAAATGGTAGAAAATTTGCGAAAAAAATTATTGGGGAACACTATTCCGGCCATTCCTATGAATGTCCAATATTCTAAAGTGTGTTTTTTTGACAATAGGCGACATTCTTCCAAATTTCGACTTTTGAAATTTTGAAAAGGACTTTGCTCCTTTTTCCGAAAATGGTAGAAAATTTGCGAAAAAAAATTATTGGGGAACACTATTCCGGCCATTCCTATGAATGTCCATTATTCAAAAGTGTGTTTTTTTGACAATAGGCGACATTCTTCCAAATTTCGACTTTTGAAATTTTAAAAAGGACTTTGCTCCTTTTTCCGAAAATGGTAGAAAATTTGCGAAAAAAAATTATTGGGGAACACTATTCCGGCCATTCCTATGAATGTCCAATATTCAAAAGTCTTAACAGTGTGTTTTTTTGAAAATTGGCGACATTTTTCCAAATTTCAACTATTGAAATTTTAGAAAGGACTTTGCTCCTTTTTCCGAAAATGGTAGAAAATTTGCGAAAAAAATTATTGGGGAACACTATTCCGGCCATTCCTATGAATGTCCAATATTCAAAAGTGTGTTTTTTGACAATAGGCGACATTCTTCCAAATTTCGACTTTTGAAGTTTTAAAAAAGACTTTGCTCCTTTTTCCAAAAATGGTAGAAAATTTGCGAAAAAAATTATTGGGGAACACTATTCCGGCCATTCCTATGAATGTCCAATATTCAAAAGTGTGTTTTTTTGACAATAGGCGACATTCTTCCAAATTTCGACTTTTGAAATTTTGAAAAGGACTTTGCTCCTTTTTCCGAAAATGGTAGAAAATTTGCGAAAAAAAATTATTGGGGAACACTATTCCGGCCATTCCTATGAATGTCCAATATTCAAAAGTCTTAACAGTGTGTTTTTTTGAAAATTGGCGACATTTTTCCAAATTTCAACTATTGAAATTTTAGAAAGGACTTTGCTCCTTTTTCCGAAAATGGTAGAAAATTTGCGAAAAAAATTATTGGGGAACACTATTCCGGCCATTCCTATGAATTTCCAATATTCAAAAGTGTGTTTTTTTGACAATAGGCGACATTCTTCCAAATTTGGACTTTTGTAATTTTAAAAAGGACTTTGCTCCTTTTTCCGAAAATGGTAGAAATTTTCGAAAAAAAATTATTGGCGATCACTATTCCCGCCATTCCTATGAATGTCCAATATTCAAAAGTGTGTTTTTTTGACAATAGGCGACATTCTTCCAAATTTCGACTTTTGAAATTTTAAAAAGGACTTTGCTTCTTTTTCCGAAAATGGTAGAAAACTTGCGAAAAAAAATTATTGGGGAACACTATTCCGGCCATTCCTATGAATGTCCAATATTCAAAAGTGTGTTTTTATGACAATATGCGACATTCTTCCAAATTTCGACTTTTGAAATTTTAAAAAGGACTTTGCTCCTTTTTCCGAAAATGGTATAAAATTTGCGAAAAAAAATTATTGGGGAACACTATTCCGGCCATTCCAATGAATGTCCAATATTCAAAAGTGTGTTTTTTTGACAATAGGCGACATTCTTCAAAATTTCGACTTTTGAAATTTTAAAAAGGACTTTGCTCCTTTTTCCGAAAATGGTAGAAAACTTGCGAA
Organism: Epicampocera succincta; assembly: GCA_932526305.1. Classification (NCBI taxonomy): domain Eukaryota; kingdom Metazoa; phylum Arthropoda; class Insecta; order Diptera; family Tachinidae; genus Epicampocera; species Epicampocera succincta. The sequence goes on from OW052037.1 coordinate 27,925,570, forward strand.
AAAAAATTATTGGGGAACACTATTCCGGCCATTCCTATGAATGTCCAATATTCAAAAGTGTGTTTTTTTGACAATAGGCGACATTCTTCCAAATTTCGACTTTTGAAATTTTAAAAAGGACTTTGCTCCTTTTTCCGAAAATGGTAGAAAATTTGCGAAAAAAAATTATTGGGGAACACTATTCCGGCCATTCCTATGAATGTCCAATATTCAAAAGTGTGTTTTTTTGACAATAGGCGACATTCTTCCAAATTTGGACTTTTGAAATTTTAAAAAGGACTTTGCTCCTTTTTCCGAAAATGGTAGAAAACTTGCGAAAAAAAATTATTGGGGAACACTATTCCGGCCATTCCTATGAATGTCCAATATTCAAAAGTGTGTTTTTTTGACAATAGGCGCCATTCTTCCAAATTTCGACTTTTGAAATTTTAAAAAGGACTTTGCTCCTTTTTCCGAAAATGGTAGAAAACGTGCGAAAAAAAATTATTGGGGAACACTATTCCGGCCATTCCTATGAATGTCCAATATTCAAAAGTGTGTTTTTTTGACAATAGGCGACATTCTTCCAAATTTGGACTTTTGAAATTTTAAAAAGGACTTTGCTCCTTTTTCCGAAAATGGTAGAAAATTTGCGAAAAAAAATTATTGGGGAACACTATTCCGGCCATTCCTATGAATGTCCAATATTCAAAAGTGTGTTTTTTTGACAATAGGCGACATTCTTCCAAATTTGGACTTTTGAAATTTTAAAAAGGACTTTGCTCCTTTTTCCGAAAATGGTAGAAAACTTGCGAAAAAAAATTATTGGGGAACACTATTCCGGCCATTCCTAAGAATGTCCAATATTTAAAAGTGTGTTTTTATGACAATATGCGACATTCTTCCAAATTTCGACTTTTGAAATTTTAAAAAGGACTTTGCTCCATTTTCCGAAAATGGTAGAAAATTTGCGAAAAAAAATTATTGCGGAACACTATTCCGGCCATTCCTATGAATGTCCAATATTCAAAAGTGTGTTTTTTTGACAATAGGCGACATTCTTCCAAATTTCGACTTTTGAAATTTTAAAAAGGACTTTGCTCCTTTTTCCGAAAATGGTAGAAAAATTGCGAAAAAAAATTATTGAGGAACACTATTCCGGCCATTCCTATGAATGTCCAATATTCAAAAGTGTGTTTTTTTTGACAGTAGGCTACATTCTTCCAAATTTCGACTTTTGAAGTTTTAAAAAGGACTTTGCTCCTTTTTCCGAAAATGGTAGAAAATTTGCGAAAAAAATTATTGGGGAACACTATTCCGGCCATTCCTATGAATGTCCAATATTCAAAAGTGTGTTTTTTTGACAATAGGCGACATTCTTCCAAATTTCGACTCTTGAAATTTTAAAAAGGACTTTGCTCCTTTTTCCGAAAATGGTAGAAAATTTGCGAAAAAAAATTATTGGGGAACACTATTCCGGCCATTCCTATGAATGTCCAATATTCAAAAGTGTGCTTTTTTGACAATAGGCGACATTCTTCCAAATTTCGACTTTTGAAATTTTAAAAAGGACTTTGCTCCTTTTTCCGAAAATGGTAGAAAATTTGCGAAAAAAAATTATTGGGGAACACTATTCCGGCCATTCCTATGAATGTCCAATATTCAAAAGTGTGTTTTTTTGACAATAGGCGACATTCTTCCAAATTTCGACTCTTGAAATTTTAAAAAGGACTTTGCTCCTTTTTCCGAAAATGGTAGAAAAATTGCGAAAAAAAATTATTGGGGAACACTATTCCGGCCATTCCTATGAATGTCCAATATTCAAAAGTGTGTTTTTTTTGACAATAGGCGACATTCTTCCAAATTTCGACTTTTGAAATTTTAAAAAGGACTTTGCTCCTTTTTCCGAAAATGGTAGAAAATTTGCGAAAAAAATTATTGGGGAACACTATTCCGGCCATTCCTATGAATGTCCAATATTCAAAAGTGTGTTTTTTTTGACAATAGGCGACATTCTTCCAAATTTCGACTCTTGAAATTTTAAAAAGGACTTTGCTCCTTTTTCCGAAAATGGTAGAAAATTTGCGAAAAAAAATTATTGGGGAACACTATTCCGGCCATTCCTATGAATGTCCAATATTCAAAAGTGTGTTTTTTTGACAATAGGCGACATTCTTCCAAATTTCGACTCTTGAAATTTTAAAAAGGACTTTGCTCCTTTTTCCGAAAATGGTAGAAAATTTGCGAAAAAAAATTATTGGGGAACACTATTCCGGCCATTCCTATGAATGTCCAATATTCAAAAGTGTGCTTTTTTGACAATAGGCGACATTCTTCCAAATTTCGAATTTTAAAATTTTAAAAAGGACTTTGCTCCTTTTTCCGAAAATGGTAGAAAATTTGCGAAAAAAAATTATTGGGGAACACTATTCCGGCCATTCCTATGAATGTCCAATATTCAAAAGTGTGCTTTTTTGACAATAGGCGACATTCTTCCAAATTTCGACTTTTGAAATTTTAAAAAGGACTTTGCTCCTTTTTCCGAAAATGGTAGAAAATTTGCGAAAAAAAATTATTGGGGAACACTATTCCGGCCATTCCTATGAATGTCCAATATTCAAAAGTGTGTTTTTTTGACAATAGGCGACATTCTTCCAAATTTCGACTCTTGAAATTTTAAAAAGGACTTTGCTCCTTTTTCCGAAAATGGTAGAAAATTTGCGAAAAAAAATTATTGGGGAACACTATTCCGGCCATTCCTATGAATGTCCAATATTCAAAAGTGTGCTTTTTTGACAATAGGCGACATTCTTCCAAATTTCGACTTTTGAAATTTTAAAAAGGACTTTGCTCCTTTTTCCGAAAATGGTAGAAAATTTGCGAAAAAAAATTATTGGGGAACACTATTCCGGCCATTCCTATGAATGTCCAATATTCAAAAGTGTGTTTTTTTGACAATAGGCGACATTCTTCCAAATTTCGACTCTTGAAATTTTAAAAAGGACTTTGCTCCTTTTTCCGAAAATGGTAGAAAAATTGCGAAAAAAAATTATTGGGGAACACTATTCCGGCCATTCCTATGAATGTCCAATATTCAAAAGTGTGTTTTTTTTGACAATAGGCGACATTCTTCCAAATTTGGACTTTTGAAATTTTAAAAAGGACTTTGCTCCTTTTTCCGAAAATGGTAGAAAATTTGCGAAAAAAAATTATTGGGGAACACTATTCCGGCCATTCCTATGAATGTCCAATATTCAAAAGTGTGCTTTTTTGACAATAGGCGACATTCTTAAAAATTTCGACTTTTGAAATTTTAAAAAGGACTTTGCTCCTTTTTCCGAAAATGGTAGAAAATTTGCGAAAAAAAAATTATTGGGGAACACTATTCCGGCCATTCCTATGAATGTCCAATATTCAAAAGTGTGTTTTTTTGACAATAGGCGACATTCTTCCAAATTTCGACTCTTGAAATTTTAAAAAGGACTTTGCTCCTTTTTCCGAAAATGGTAGAAAAATTGCGAAAAAAAATTATTGGGGAACACTATTCCGGCCATTCCTATGAATGTCCAATATTCAAAAGTGTGTTTTTTTGACAATAGGCGACATTCTTCCAAATTTCGACTTTTGAAATTTTAAAAAGGACTTTGCTCCTTTTTCCGAAAATGGTAGAAAATTTGCGAAAAAAATTATTGGGGAACACTATTCCGGCCATTCCTATGAATGTCCAATATTCAAAAGTGTGTTTTTTTTGACAATAGGCGACATTCTTCCAAATTTCGACTCTTGAAATTTTAAAAAGGACTTTGCTCCTTTTTCCGAAAATGGTAGAAAATTTGCGAAAAAAAATTATTGGGGAACACTATTCCGGTCATTCCTATGAATGTCCAATATTCAAAAGTGTGTTTTTTTGACAATAGGCGACATTCTTCCAAATTTCGACTCTTGAAATTTTAAAAAGGACTTTGCTCCTTTTTCCGAAAATGGTAGAAAATTTGCGAAAAAAAATTATTGGGGAACACTATTCCGGCCATTCCTATGAATGTCCAATATTCAAAAGTGTGCTTTTTTGACAATAGGCGACATTCTTCCAAATTTCGACTTTTGAAATTTTAAAAAGGACTTTGCTCCTTTTTCCGAAAATGGTAGAAAATTTGCGAAAAAAAATTATTGCGGAACACTATTCCGGTCATTCCTACGAATGTCCAATATTCAAAAGTGTGTTTTTTTTGACAACAGGCGACATTCTCCCAAATTTGGACATTTGAAATTTTAAAAATGACTTTGCTCCTTTTTCCGAAAATTGTAGGAGATAAGCGAAAAAACATAATTGGAGAACACTCTTCCGGCCATTTCTATGAATGTCCAATATTCAAAAGTCTTCACAGTGTGTTTTTTTGAAAATTGGCAACATTTTTCCAAATTTCAACTTTTGAAATTTTAAAAAGGACTTTGCTCCTTTTTCCGAAAATGGTAGAAAATTTGCAAAAAAAAAATTATTGGGGAACACTATTCCGGCCATTCCTATGTTTTTTTTTTGAAAATAGGCGACATTCTTCCAAATTTCGACTTTTGAAATTTTAAAAAGGACTTTGCTCCTTTTTCCGAAAATGGTAGAAAACTTGCAAAAAAAATTATTGGGGAACACTATTCCGGCCATTCCTATGAATGTCCAATATTCAAAAGTGTGTTTTTTGACAATAGGCGACATTCTTCCAAATTTCGACTTTTGAAATTTTAAAAAGGACTTTGCTCCTTTTTCCGAAAATGGTAGAAAATTTGTGAAAAAAATTATTGAGGAACACTATTCCGGCCAATCCTATGAATGTCCAATATTCAAAAGTGTGTATTTTTGACAGTAGGCGACATTCTTCCAAATTTCGACTTTTGAAATTTTAAAAAGGACTTTGCTCCTTTTTCCGAAAATGGTAGAAAACTTGCAAAAAAAATTATTGATGAACACTATTCCGGCCATTCCTATGAATATCCAATATTCAAAAGTGTGTTTTTTGACAGTAGGCGACATTTTTCCAAATTTCAACTTTTGAAATTTTAAAAAGGACTTTGCTCCTTTTTCCGAAAATGGTAGAAAACTTGCAAAAAAAATTATTGGGGAACACTATTCCGGCCATTCCTATGAATGTCCAATATTCAAAAGTGTGTTTTTTGACAATAGGCGACATTCTTCCAAATTTCGACTTTTGAAATTTTAAAAAGGACTTTGCTCCTTTTTCCGAAAATGGTAGAAAATTTGTGAAAAAAATTATTGAGGAACACTATTCCGGCCAATCCTATGAATGTCCAATATTCAAAAGTGTGTATTTTTGACAGTAGGCGACATTTTTCCAAATTTCAACTTTTGAAATTTTAAAAAGGACTTTGCTCCTTTTTCCGAAAATGGTAGAAAACTTGCAAAAAAAACTATTGGGGAACACTATTCCGGCCATTCCTATGAATGTCCAATATTCAAAAGTGTGTTTTTTGACAATAGGCGACATTCTTCCAAATTTCGACTTTTGAAATTTTAAAAAGGACTTTGCTCCTTTTTCCGAAAATGGTAGAAAATTTGTGAAAAAAATTATTGAGGAACACTATTCCGGCCAATCCTATGAATGTCCAATATTCAAAAGTGTGTATTTTTGACAGTAGGCGACATTCTTCCAAATTTCGACTTTTGAAATTTTAAAAAGGACTTTGCTCCTTTTTCCGAAAATGGTAGAAAATTTGCGAAAAAAATTATTGGGGAACACTATTCCGGCAATTCCTATCAATGTCCAATATTCAAAAGTGTGTTTTTTTGACAATAGGCGACATTCTTCCAAATTTCGACTTTTAAAATTTTAAAAAGGACTTTGCTCCTTTTTCCGAAAATGGTAGAAAATTTGTGAAAAAAATTATTGAGGAACACTATTCCGGCCAATCCTATGAATGTCCAATATTCAAAAGTGTGTATTTTTGACAGTAGGCGACATTCTTCCAAATTTCGACTTTTGAAATTTTAAAAAGGACTTTGCTCCTTTTTCCGAAAATGGTAGAAAATTTGCGAAAAAAAATTATTGGGGAACACTATTCCGGCCATTCCTATGAATATCCAATATTCAAAAGTGTGTTTTTTGACAGTAGGCGACATTTTTCCAAATTTCAACTTTTGAAATTTTAAAAAGGACTTTGCTCCTTTTTCCGAAAATGGTAGAAAACTTGCAAAAAAAATTATTGGGGAACACTATTCCGGCCATTCCTATGAATGTCCAATATTCAAAAGTGTGTTTTTTGACAATAGGCGACATTCTTCCAAATTTCGACTTTTGAAATTTCAAAAAGGACTTTGCTCCTTTTTCCGAAAATGGTAGAAAATTTGTGAAAAAAATTATTGAGGAACACTATTCCGGCCAATCCTATGAATGTCCAATATTCAAAAGTGTGTATTTTTGACAGTAGGCGACATTCTTCCAAATTTCGACTTTTGAAATTTTAAAAAGGACTTTGCTCCTTTTTCCGAAAATGGTAGAAAATTTGCGAAAAAAATTATTGGAGAACACTATTCCGGCCATTCCTATGAATATCCAATATTCAAAAGTGTGTTTTTTTGACAATAGGCGACATTCTTCCAAATTTCGACTTTTGAAATTTTAAAGAGGACTTTGCTCCTTGTTCCGAAAATGGTAGAAAATTTGCGAAAAAAAATTATTGGGGAACACTATTCCGGCCATTCCTATGAATGTCCAATCTTCAAAATTTTTTTTTTTTGACAATAGGCAACATTCTTCCAAATTTCGACTTTTGAAATTTTAAAAAGGACTTTGCTCCTTTTTCCGAAAATGGTAGAAAATTTGCGAAAAAAAATTATTGAGGAACACTATTCCGGCCATTCCTATGAATGTCCAATATTCAAAAGTGTGTTTTTTTGACAATAGGCGACATTCTTCCAAATTTCGACTTTTGAAATTTTAAAAAGGACTTTGCTCCTTTTTCCGAAAATGGTAGAAAATTTGCGAAAAAAAATTATTGGGGAACACTATTCCGGCCATTCCTATGAGTGTCCAATATTCAAAAGTGTGTTTTTTTGACAATAGGCGACATTCTTCCAAATTTCGACTTTTGAAATTTTCAAAAGGACTTTGCTCCTTTTTCCGAAAATGTTAGAAAATTTGCAAAAAAAAAAAATTATTGGGGAACACTATTCCGGCCATTCCTATGAATGTCCAATATTCAAAAGTGTGTTTTTTTTGACAATAGGCAACATTCTTCCAAATTTCGACTTTTGAAATTTTAAAAAGGACTTTGCTCCTTTTTCCGAAAATGGTAGAAAATTTGCGAAAAAAAATTATTGGGGGACACTATTCCGGCCATTCCTATGAATGTCCAATATTCAAAAGTGTGTTTTTTTGACAATAGGCGACATTCTTCCAAATTTCGACTTTTGAAATTTTAAAAAGGACTTTGCTCCTTTTTCCGAAAATGGTAGATAATTTGCGAAAAAAAATTGTTGGGGAACAATATTCCGGCGATTCCTGTGAATGTCCAATATTCAAAAGTGTGTTTTTTTGACAATAGGCGACATTCTTCCAAATTTTGACTTTTGAAATTTTAAAAAGGACTTTGCTCCTTTTTCCGAAAATTGTAGGAGATAAGCGAAAAAACATTATTGGAGAACACTCTTCCGGCCATTTTTATGAATGTCCAATATTCAAAAGTCTTAACAGTGTGTTTTTTTGAAAATTGGCGACATTTTTCCAAATTTCAACTTTTGAAATTTTAGAAAGGACTTTGCTCCTTTTTCCGAAAATGGTAGAAAATTTGCGAAAAAAAATTATTGGGGAACACTATTCCGGCCATTCCTATGAATGTCCAATATTCAAAAGTGTGTTTTTTTGACAATAGGCGACATTCTTCCAAATTTGGACTTTTGAAATTTTAAAAAGGACTTTGCTCCTTTTTCCGAAAATGGTAGAAAATTTGCGAAAAAAAATTATTGGGGAACACTATTCCGGCCATTCCTATGAATGTCCAATATTCAAAAGTGTGTTTTTTTGACAATAGGCGACATTCTTCCAAATTTGGACTTTTGAAATTTTAAAAAGGACTTTGCTCCTTTTTCCGAAAATGGTAGAAAATTTGCGAAAAAAAATTATTGGGGAACACTATTCCGGCCATTCCTATGAATGTCCAATATTCAAAAGTGTGCTTTTTTGACAATAGGCGACATTCTTCCAAATTTCGACTTTTGAAATTTTAAAAAGGACTTTGCTCCTTTTTCCGAAAATTGTAGGAGATAAGCGAAAAAACATTATTGGAGAACACTCTTCCGGCCATTTCTATGAATGTCCAATATTCAAAAGTCTTAACAGTGTGTTTTTTTGAAAATTGGCGACATTTTTCCAAATTTCAACTTTTGAAATTTTAAAAAGGACTTTGCTCCTTTTTCCGAAAATTGTAGGAGATAAGCGAAAAAACATTATTGGAGAACACTCTTCCGGCCATTTCTATGAATGTCCAATATTCAAAAGTCTTAACAGTGTGTTTTTTTGAAAATTGGCGACATTCTTCCAAATTTCGACTTTTGAAATTTTAAAAAGGACTTTGCTCCTTTTTCCGAAAATTGTAGAAAATTTGGGAAAAAAAATTATTGGGGAACACTACTCCGGTCATTCCTATGAATGTCCAATATTCAAAAGTCTTAACAGTGTGTTTTTTTGAAAATTGGCGACATTTTTCCAAATTTCAACTTTTGAAATTTTAAAAAGGACTTTGCTCCTTTTTCCGAAAATTGTAGGAGATAAGCGAAAAAACATTATTGGAGAACACTCTTCCGGCCATTTCTATGAATGTCCAATATTCAAAAGTCTTAACAGTGTGTTTTTTTGAAAATTGGCGACATTTTTCCAAATATCGACTTTTGAAATTTTAAAAAGGACTTTGCTCCTTTTTCCGAAAATTGTAGGAGATAAGCGAAAAAACATTATTGGAGAACACTCTTCCGGCCATTTCTATGAATGTCCAATATTCAAAAGTCTTAACAGTGTGTTTTTTTGAAAATTGGCGACATTTTTCCAAATTTCGACTTTTGAAATTTTAAAAAGGACTTTGCTCCTTTTTCCGAAAATTGTAGGAGATAAGCGAAAAAACATTATTGGAGAACACTCTTCCGGCCATTTCTATGAATGTCCAATATTCAAAAGTCTTAACAGTGTGTTTTTTTGAAAATTGGCGACATTTTTCCAAATTTCAACTTTTGAAATTTTAAAAAGGACTTTGCTCCTTTTTCCGAAAATGGTAGAAAATTTGCGAAAAAAAATTATTGGGGAACACTATTCCGGCCATTCCTATGAATGTCCAATATTCAAAAGTGTGTTTTTTTGACAATAGGCGACATTCTTCCAAATTTGGACTTTTGAAATTTTAAAAAGGACTTTGCTCCTTTTTCCGAAAATGGTAGAAAATTTGCGAAAAAAAATTATTGGGGAACACTATTCCGGCCATTCCTATGAATGTCCAATATTCAAAAGTGTGCTTTTTTGACAATAGGCGACATTCTTCCAAATTTCGACTTTTGAAATTTTAAAAAGGACTTTGCTCCTTTTTCCGAAAATGGTAGAAAATTTGCGAAAAAAAATTATTGGGGAACACTATTCCGGCCATTCCTATGAATGTCCAATATTCAAAAGTGTGTTTTTTTGACAATAGGCGACATTCTTCCAAATTTGGACTTTTGAAATTTTAAAAAGGACTTTGCTCCTTTTTCCGAAAATGGTAGAAAATTTGCGAAAAAAAATTATTGGGGAACACTATTCCGGCCATTCCTATGAATGTCCAATATTCAAAAGTGTGTTTTTTTGACAATAGGCGACATTCTTCCAAATTTCGACTTTTGAAATTTTAAAAAGGACTTTGCTCCTTTTTCCGAAAATGGTAGAAAATTTGCGAAAAAAAATTATTGGGGAACACTATTCTGGCCATTCCTATGAATGTTCAATATTCAAAAGTGTGTTTTTTTGACAATAGGCGACATTCTTCCAAATTTCGAATTTTAAAATTTTAAAAAGGACTTTGCTCCTTTTTCCGAAAATTGTAGGAGATAAGCGAAAAAACATAATTGGAGAACACTCTTCCGGCCATTTCTATGAATGTCCAATATTCAAAAGTCTTCACAGTGTGTTTTTTTGAAAATTGGCAACATTTTTCCAAATTTCGACTTTTGAAATTTTAGAAAGGACTTTGCTCCTTTTTCCGAAAATAGTAGAAAATTTGCGAAAAAAAATTATTGGGGAACACTATTCCGGCCATTCCAATGAATGTCCAATATTCAAAAGTGTGTTTTTTTGACAATAGGCGACATTCTTCCAAATTTCGACTTTTGAAATTTTAAAAAGGACTTTGCTCCTTTTTCCGAAAATGGTAGAAAATTTGCGAAAAAAAATTATTGGGGAACACTATTCCGGCCATTCCTATGAATGTCCAATATTCAAAAGTGTGTTTTTTTGACAATAGGCGACATTCTTCCAAATTTCGACTTTTGAAATTTTAAAAAGGACTTTGCTCCTTTTTCCGAAAATGGTAGAAAACTTGCGAAAAAAAATTATTGGGGAACACTATTCCGGCCATTCCTATGAATGTCCAATATTCAAAAGTGTGTTTTTTTTGACAATAGGCGACATTCTTCCAAATTTCGACTTTTGAAATTTTAAAAAGGACTTTGCTCCTTTTTCCGAAAATGGTAGAAAATTTGCGAAAAAAAATTATTGGGGAACACTATTCCGGCCATTCCAATGAATGTCCAATATTCAAAAGTGTGTTTTTTTGACAATAGGCGACATTCTTCCAAATTTCGACTTTTGAAATTTTAAAAAGGACTTTGCTCCTTTTTCCGAAAATGGTAGAAAACTTGCGAAAAAAAATTATTGGGGAACACTATTCCGGCCATTCCTATGAATGGCCAATATTCAAAAGTGTGTTTTTTTGACAATAGGCGACATTCTTCCAAATTTCGACTTTTGAAATTTTAAAAAGGACTTTGCTCCTTTTTCCGAAAATGGTAGAAAATTTGCGAAAAAAAATTATTGGGGAACACTATTCCGGCCTTTCCTATGAATGTCCAATATTCAAAAGTGTGTTTTTTTGACAATAGGCGACATTCTTCCAAATTTCGACTTTTGAAATTTTAAAAAGGACTTTGCTCCTTTTTCCGAAAATGGTAAAAAACTTGCGAAAAAAAATTATTGGGGAACACTATTCCGGCCATTCCTATGAATGTCCAATATTCAAAAGTGTGTTTTTTTGACAATAGGCGCCATTCTTCCAAATTTCGACTTTTGAAATTTTAAAAAGGACTTTGCTCCTTTTTCCGAAAATGGTAGAAAACTTGCGAAAAAAAATTATTGGGGAACACTATTCCGGCCATTCCTATGAATGTCCAATATTCAAAAGTGTGTTTTTTTGACAATAGGCGACATTCTTCCAAATTTGGACTTTTGAAATTTTAAAAAGGACTTTGCTCCTTTTTCCGAAAATGGTAGAAAACTTGCGAAAAAAAATTATTGGGGAACACTATTCCGGCCATTCCTATGAATGTCCAATATTCAAAAGTGTGTTTTTTTGACAATAGGCGACATTCTTCCAAATTTGGACTTTTGAAATTTTAAAAAGGACTTTGCTCCTTTTTCCGAAAATGGTAGAAAACTTGCGAAAAAAAATTATTGGGGAACACTATTCCGGCCATTCCTAAGAATGTCCAATATTTAAAAGTGTGTTTTTATGACAATATGCGACATTCTTCCAAATTTCGACTTTTGAAATTTTAAAAAGGACTTTGCTCCTTTTTCCGAAAATGGTAGAAAACTTGCGAAAAAAAATTATTGGGGAACACTATTCCGGCCATTCCTATGAATGTCCAATATTCAAAAGTGTGTTTTTTTTGACAATAGGCGACATTCTTCCAAATTTCGACTTTTGAAATTTTAAAAAGGACTTTGCTCCTTTTTCCGAAAATGGTAGAAAATTTGCGAAAAAAAATTATTGGGGAACACTATTCCGGCCATTCCAATGAATGTCCAATATTCAAAAGTGTGTTTTTTTGACAATAGGCGACATTCTTCCAAATTTCGACTTTTGAAATTTTAAAAAGGACTTTGCTCCTTTTTCCGAAAATGGTAGAAAACTTGCGAAAAAAAATTATTGGGGAACACTATTCCGGCCATTCCTATGAATGGCCAATATTCAAAAGTGTGTTTTTTTGACAATAGGCGACATTCTTCCAAATTTCGAATTTTAAAATTTTAAAAAGGACTTTGCTCCTTTTTCCGAAAATTGTAGGAGATAAGCGAAAAAACATAATTGGAGAACACTCTTCCGGCCATTTCTATGAATGTCCAATATTCAAAAGTCTTCACAGTGTGTTTTTTTGAAAATTGGCAACATTTTTCCAAATTTCGACTTTTGAAATTTTAGAAAGGACTTTGCTCCTTTTTCCGAAAATAGTAGAAAATTTGCGAAAAAAAATTATTGGGGAACACTATTCCGGCCATTCCAATGAATGTCCAATATTCAAAAGTGTGTTTTTTTGACAATAGGCGACATTCTTCCAAATTTCGACTTTTGAAATTTTAAAAAGGACTTTGCTCCTTTTTCCGAAAATGGTAGAAAACTTGCGAAAAAAAATTATTGGGGAACACTATTCCGGCCATTCCTATGAATGGCCAATATTCAAAAGTGTGTTTTTTTGACAATAGGCGACATTCTTCCAAATTTCGACTTTTGAAATTTTAAAAAGGACTTTGCTCCTTTTTCCGAAAATGGTAGAAAATTTGCGAAAAAAAATTATTGGGGAACACTATTCCGGCCTTTCCTATGAATGTCCAATATTCAAAAGTGTGTTTTTTTGACAATAGGCGACATTCTTCCAAATTTCGACTTTTGAAATTTTAAAAAGGACTTTGCTCCTTTTTCCGAAAATGGTAGAAAACTTGCGAAAAAAAATTATTGGGGAACACTATTCCGGCCATTCCAATGAATGTCCAATATTCAAAAGTGTGTTTTTTTGACAATAGGCGACATTCTTCCAAATTTCGACTTTTGAAATTTTAAAAAGGACTTTGCTCCTTTTTCCGAAAATGGTAGAAAACTTGCGAAAAAAAATTATTGGGGAACACTATTCCGGCCATTCCTATGAATGTCCAATATTCAAAAGTGTGTTTTTTTGACAATAGGCGACATTCTTCCAAATTTCGACTTTTGAAATTTTAAAAAGGACTTTGCTCCTTTTTCCGAAAATGGTAGAAAATTTGCGAAAAAAAATTATTGGGGAACACTATTCCGGCCATTCCAATGAATGTCCAATATTCAAAAGTGTGTTTTTTTGACAATAGGCGACATTCTTCCAAATTTCGACTTTTGAAATTTTAAAAAGGACTTTGCTCCTTTTTCCGAAAATGGTAGAAAATTTGCGAAAAAAAATTATTGGGGAACACTATTCTGGCCATTCCTATGAATGTTCAATATTCAAAAGTGTGTTTTTTTGACAATAGGCGACATTCTTCCAAATTTCGAATTTTAAAATTTTAAAAAGGACTTTGCTCCTTTTTCCGAAAATTGTAGGAGATAAGCGAAAAAACATAATTGGAGAACACTCTTCCGGCCATTTCTATGAATGTCCAATATTCAAAAGTCTTCACAGTGTGTTTTTTTGAAAATTGGCAACATTTTTCCAAATTTCGACTTTTGAAATTTTAGAAAGGACTTTGCTCCTTTTTCCGAAAATAGTAGAAAATTTGCGAAAAAAAATTATTGGGGAACACTATTCCGGCCATTCCAATGAATGTCCAATATTCAAAAGTGTGTTTTTTTGACAATAGGCGACATTCTTCCAAATTTGGACTTTTGAAATTTTAAAAAGGACTTTGCTCCTTTTTCCGAAAATGGTAGAAAATTTGCGAAAAAAAATTATTGGGGAACACTATTCCGGCCATTCCTATGAATGTCCAATATTCAAAAGTGTGTTTTTTTGACAATAGGCGACATTCTTCCAAATTTCGACTTTTGAAATTTTAAAAAGGACTTTGCTCCTTTTTCCGAAAATGGTAGAAAACTTGCGAAAAAAAATTATTGGGGAACACTATTCCGGCCATTCCTATGAATGTCCAATATTCAAAAGTGTGTTTTTTTTGACAATAGGCGACATTCTTCCAAATTTCGACTTTTGAAATTTTAAAAAGGACTTTGCTCCTTTTTCCGAAAATGGTAGAAAATTTGCGAAAAAAAATTATTGGGGAACACTATTCCGGCCATTCCAATGAATGTCCAATATTCAAAAGTGTGTTTTTTTGACAATAGGCGACATTCTTCCAAATTTCGACTTTTGAAATTTTAAAAAGGACTTTGCTCCTTTTTCCGAAAATGGTAGAAAACTTGCGAAAAAAAATTATTGGGGAACACTATTCCGGCCATTCCTATGAATGGCCAATATTCAAAAGTGTGTTTTTTTGACAATAGGCGACATTCTTCCAAATTTCGACTTTTGAAATTTTAAAAAGGACTTTGCTCCTTTTTCCGAAAATGGTAGAAAATTTGCGAAAAAAAATTATTGGGGAACACTATTCCGGCCTTTCCTATGAATGTCCAATATTCAAAAGTGTGTTTTTTTGACAATAGGCGACATTCTTCCAAATTTCGACTTTTGAAATTTTAAAAAGGACTTTGCTCCTTTTTCCGAAAATGGTAAAAAACTTGCGAAAAAAAATTATTGGGGAACACTATTCCGGCCATTCCTATGAATGTCCAATATTCAAAAGTGTGTTTTTTTGACAATAGGCGCCATTCTTCCAAATTTCGACTTTTGAAATTTTAAAAAGGACTTTGCTCCTTTTTCCGAAAATGGTAGAAAACTTGCGAAAAAAAATTATTGGGGAACACTATTCCGGCCATTCCTATGAATGTCCAATATTCAAAAGTGTGTTTTTTTGACAATAGGCGACATTCTTCCAAATTTGGACTTTTGAAATTTTAAAAAGGACTTTGCTCCTTTTTCCGAAAATGGTAGAAAACTTGCGAAAAAAAATTATTGGGGAACACTATTCCGGCCATTCCTATGAATGTCCAATATTCAAAAGTGTGTTTTTTTGACAATAGGCGACATTCTTCCAAATTTGGACTTTTGAAATTTTAAAAAGGACTTTGCTCCTTTTTCCGAAAATGGTAGAAAACTTGCGAAAAAAAATTATTGGGGAACACTATTCCGGCCATTCCTAAGAATGTCCAATATTTAAAAGTGTGTTTTTATGACAATATGCGACATTCTTCCAAATTTCGACTTTTGAAATTTTAAAAAGGACTTTGCTCCTTTTTCCGAAAATGGTAGAAAATTTGCGAAAAAAAATTATTGCGGAACACTATTCCGGCCATTCCTATGAATGTCCAATATTTAAAAGTGTGTTTTTTTGACAATAGGCGACATTCTTCCAAATTTCGACTTTTGAAATTTTAAAAAGGACTTTGCTCCTTTTTCCGAAAATGGTAGAAAAATTGCGAAAAAAAATTATTGGGGAACACTATTCCGGCCATTCCTATGAATGTCCAATATTCAAAAGTGTGTTTTTTTTGACAGTAGGCTACATTCTTCCAAATTTCGACTTTTGAAGTTTTAAAAAAGACTTTGCTCCTTTTTCCGAAAATTGTTGGAAATTTGCGAAAAAAATTATTGGGGAACACTATTCCGGCCATTCCTATGAATGTCCAATATTCAAAAGTGTGTTTTTTTTGACAATAGGCGACATTCTTCCAAATTTCGACTCTTGAAATTTTAAAAAGGACTTTGCTCCTTTTTCCGAAAATGGTAGAAAATTTGCGAAAAAAAATTATTGGGGAACACTATTCCGGCCATTCCTATGAATGTCCAATATTCAAAAGTGTGCTTTTTTGACAATAGGCGACATTCTTCCAAATTTCGACTTTTGAAATTTTAAAAAGGACTTTGCTCCTTTTTCCGAAAATGGTAGAAAATTTGCGAAAAAAAATTATTGGGGAACACTATTCTGGCCATTCCTATGAATGTTCAATATTCAAAAGTGTGTTTTTTTTGACAATAGGCGACATTCTTCCAAATTTCGAATTTTAAAATTTTAAAAAGGACTTTGCTCCTTTTTCCGAAAATTGTAGGAGATAAGCGAAAAAACATAATTGGAGAACACTCTTCCGGCCATTTAATGAATGTCCAATATTCAAAAGTCTTCACAGTGTGTTTTTTTGCAAATTGGCAACATTTTTCTAAATTTCGACTTTTAAAATTTTAAAAAGGACTTTGCTCCTTTTTCCAAAAATGGTAGAAAATTTGGGAAAAAAAATTATTGCGGAACACTATTCCGGTCATTCCTATGAATGTCCAATATTCAAAAGTGTGTTTTTTTTGACAACAGGCGACATTCTTCCAAATTTGGACATTTGAAATTTTAAAAATGACTTTGCTCCTTTTTCCGAAAATTGTAGGAGATAAGCGAAAAAACATAATTTGAGAACACTCTTCCGGCCATTTCTATGAATGTCCAATATTCAAAAGTCTTCACAGTGTGTTTTTTTGAAAATTGGCAACATTTTTCCAAATCTCAACTTTTGAAATTTTAAAAAGGACTTTGCTCCTTTTTCCGAAAATGGTAGAAAATTTGCAAAAAAAAATTATTGGGGAACACTATTCCGGCCATTCCTATGTGTTTTTTTTGAAAATAGGCGACACTCTTCCAAATTTCAACTTTTGAAATTTTAAAAAGGACTTTGCTCCTTTTTCCGAAAATTGTAGGAGATAAGCGAAAAAACATTATTGGAGAACACTCTTCCGGCCATTTCTATGAATGTCCAATATTCAAAAGTCTTCACAGTGTGTTTTTTTGAAAATTGGCAACATTTTTCCAAATTTCAACTTTTGAAATTTTAAAAAGGACTTTGCTCCTTTTTCCGAAAATTGTAGAAAATTTGGGAAAAAAAATTATTGGGGAACACTACTCCGGTCATTCCTATGAATGTCCAATATTCAAAAGTCTTAACAGTGTGTTTTTTTTAAAATTGGCGACATTTTTCCAAATTTCAACTTTTGAAATTTTAAAAAGGACTTTGCTCCTTTTTCCGAAAATTGTAGGAGATAAGCGAAAAAACATTATTGGAGAACACTCTTCCGGCCATTTCTATGAATGTCCAATATTCAAAAGTCTTAACAGTGTGTTTTTTTGAAAATTGGCGACATTTTTCCAAATATCGACTTTTGAAATTTTAAAAAGGACTTTGCTCCTTTTTCCGAAAATTGTAGGAGATAAGCGAAAAAACATTATTGGAGAACACTCTTCCGGCCATTTCTATGAATGTCCAATATTCAAAAGTCTTAACAGTGTGTTTTTTTGAAAATTGGCGACATTTTTCCAAATTTCGACTTTTGAAATTTTAAAAAGGACTTTGCTCCTTTTTCCGAAAATGGTAGAAAACTTGCAAAAAAAATTATTGGGGAACACTATTCCGGCCATTCCTATGAATGTCCAATATTCAAAAGTGTGTTTTTTGACAATAGGCGACATTCTTCCAAATTTCGACTTTTGAAATTTTAGAAAGGACTTTGCTCCTTTTTCCGAAAATTGTAGAAAATTTGCGAAAAAAAATTATTGAGGAACACTATTCCGGCCATTCCTATGAATGTCCAATCTTCAAAATTTTTTTTTTTTGACAATAGGCAACATTCTTCCAAATTTCGACTTTTGAAATTTTAAAAAGGACTTTGCTCCTTTTTCCGAAAATGGTAGAAAATTTGCGAAAAAAAATTATTGAGGAACACTATTCCGGCCATTCCTATGAATGTCCAATATTCAAAAGTGTGTTTTTTTGACAATAGGCGACATTCTTCCAAATTTCGACTTTTGAAATTTTAAAAAGGACTTTGCTCCTTTTTCCGAAAATGGTAGAAAATTTGCGAAAAAAAATTATTGGGGAACACTATTCCGGCCATTCCTATGAGTGTCCAATATTCAAAAGTGTGTTTTTTTGACAATAGGCGACATTCTTCCAAATTTCGACTTTTGAAATTTTCAAAAGGACTTTGCTCCTTTTTCCGAAAATGGTAGAAAAATTGCGAAAAAATTATTGGGGAACACTATTCCGGCCATTCCTATGAATGTCCAATATTCAAAAGTGTGTTTTTTTTGACAATAGGCAACATTCTTCCAAATTTCGACTTTTGAAATTTTAAAAAGGACTTTGCTCCTTTTTCCGAAAATGGTAGAAAATTTGCGAAAAAAAAATATTGGGGAACACTATTTTGGCCATTCCTATGAATGTCCAATATTCAAAAGTGTGTTTTTTTGACAATAGGCGACATTCTTCCAAATTTCGACTTTTGAAATTTTAAAAAGGACTTTGCTCCTTTTTCCGAAAATGGTAGAAAATTTGCGAAAAAATTATTGGGGAACACTATTCCGGCCATTCCTATGAATGTCCAATATTCAAAAGTGTGTTTTTTTTGACAATAGGCAACATTCTTCCAAATTTCGACTTTTGAAATTTTAAAAAGGACTTTGCTCCTTTTTCCGAAAATGGTAGAAAATTTGCGAAAAAAAATTGTTGGGGAACAATATTCCGGCGATTCCTGTGAATGTCCAATATTCAAAAGTGTGTTTTTTTGACAATAGGCGACATTCTTCCAAATTTCGACTTTTGAAATTTTAAAAAGGACTTTGCTCCTTTTTCCGAAAATTATAGGAGATAAGCGAAAAAACATTATTGGAGAACACTCTTCCGGCCATTTCTATGAATGTCCAATATTCAAAAGTCTTAACAGTGTGTTTTTTTGAAAATTGGCGACATTTTTCCAAATTTCAACTTTTGAAATTTTAGAAAGGACTTTGCTCCTTTTTCCGAAAATGGTAGAAAATTTGCGAAAAAATATTATTGGGGAACACTATTCCGGCCATTCCTATGAATCTCCAATATTCAAAAGTGTGTTTTTTTGACAATAGGCGACATTCTTCCAAATTTGGACTTTTGAAATTTTAAAAAGGACTTTGCTCCTTTTTCCGAAAATGGTAGAAAATTTGCGAAAAAAAATTATTGGGGAACACTATTCCGGCCATTCCTATGAATGTCCAATATTCAAAAGTGTGTTTTTTTGACAATAGGCGACATTCTTCCAAATTTCGACTTTTGAAATTTTAAAAAGGACTTTGCTCCTTTTTCCGAAAATGGTAGAAAATTTGCGAAAAAAAATTATTGGGGAACACTATTCCGGCCATTCCTATGAATGTCCAATATTCAAAAGTGTGTTTTTTTGACAATAGGCGACATTCTCCCAAATTTCGACTTTTGAAATTTTAAAAAGGACTTTGCTCCTTTTTCCGAAAATTGTAGGAGATAAGCGAAAAAACATTATTGGAGAACACTCTTCCGGCCATTTCTATGAATGTCCAATATTCAAAAGTCTTAACAGTGTGTTTTTTTGAAAATTGGCGACATTTTTCCAAATATCGACTTTTGAAATTTTAAAAAGGACTTTGCTCCTTTTTCCGAAAATTGTAGGAGATAAGCGAAAAAACATTATTGGAGAACACTCTTCCGGCCATTTCTATGAATGTCCAATATTCAAAAGTCTTAACAGTGTGTTTTTTTGAAAATTGGCGACATTTTTCCAAATTTCGACTTTTGAAATTTTAAAAAGGACTTTGCTCCTTTTTCCGAAAATGGTAGAAAACTTGCAAAAAAAATTATTGGGGAACACTATTCCGGCCATTCCTATGAATGTCCAATATTCAAAAGTGTGTTTTTTGACAATAGGCGACATTCTTCCAAATTTCGACTTTTGAAATTTTAGAAAGGACTTTGCTCCTTTTTCCGAAAATGGTAGAAAATTTGCGAAAAAAAATTATTGAGGAACACTATTCCGGCCATTCCTATGAATGTCCAATATTCAAAAGTGTGTTTTTTTGAC
The DNA here is from genome assembly GCA_932526305.1 of Epicampocera succincta. NCBI lineage: Eukaryota > Metazoa > Arthropoda > Insecta > Diptera > Tachinidae > Epicampocera > Epicampocera succincta. Next base: position 27,945,488 of record OW052037.1, read on the forward strand.
AATAGGCGACATTCTTCCAAATTTCGACTTTTGAAATTTTAAAAAGGACTTTGCTCCTTTTTCCGAAAATGGTAGAAAATTTGCGAAAAAAAATTATTGGGGAACACTATTCCGGCCATTCCTATGAGTGTCCAATATTCAAAAGTGTGTTTTTTTGACAATAGGCGACATTCTTCCAAATTTCGACTTTTGAAATTTTCAAAAGGACTTTGCTCCTTTTTCCGAAAATGGTAGAAAAATTGCGAAAAAATTATTGGGGAACACTATTCCGGCCATTCCTATGAATGTCCAATATTCAAAAGTGTGTTTTTTTTGACAATAGGCAACATTCTTCCAAATTTCGACTTTTGAAATTTTAAAAAGGACTTTGCTCCTTTTTCCGAAAATGGTAGAAAATTTGCGAAAAAAAAATATTGGGGAACACTATTCCGGCCATTCCTATGAATGTCCAATATTCAAAAGTGTGTTTTTTTGACAATAGGCGACATTCTTCCAAATTTCGACTTTTGAAATTTTAAAAAGGACTTTGCTCCTTTTTCCGAAAATGGTAGAAAATTTGCGAAAAAATTATTGGGGAACACTATTCCGGCCATTCCTATGAATGTCCAATATTCAAAAGTGTGTTTTTTTTGACAATAGGCAACATTCTTCCAAATTTCGACTTTTGAAATTTTAAAAAGGACTTTGCTCCTTTTTCCGAAAATGGTAGAAAATTTGCGAAAAAAAATTGTTGGGGAACAATATTCCGGCGATTCCTGTGAATGTCCAATATTCAAAAGTGTGTTTTTTTGACAATAGGCGACATTCTTCCAAATTTCGACTTTTGAAATTTTAAAAAGGACTTTGCTCCTTTTTCCGAAAATTATAGGAGATAAGCGAAAAAACATTATTGGAGAACACTCTTCCGGCCATTTCTATGAATGTCCAATATTCAAAAGTCTTAACAGTGTGTTTTTTTGAAAATTGGCGACATTTTTCCAAATTTCAACTTTTGAAATTTTAGAAAGGACTTTGCTCCTTTTTCCGAAAATGGTAGAAAATTTGCGAAAAAATATTATTGGGGAACACTATTCCGGCCATTCCTATGAATCTCCAATATTCAAAAGTGTGTTTTTTTGACAATAGGCGACATTCTTCCAAATTTGGACTTTTGAAATTTTAAAAAGGACTTTGCTCCTTTTTCCGAAAATGGTAGAAAATTTGCGAAAAAAAATTATTGGGGAACACTATTCCGGCCATTCCTATGAATGTCCAATATTCAAAAGTGTGTTTTTTTGACAATAGGCGACATTCTTCCAAATTTCGACTTTTGAAATTTTAAAAAGGACTTTGCTCCTTTTTCCGAAAATGGTAGAAAATTTGCGAAAAAAAATTATTGGGGAACACTATTCCGGCCATTCCTATGAATGTCCAATATTCAAAAGTGTGTTTTTTTGACAATAGGCGACATTCTCCCAAATTTCGACTTTTGAAATTTTAAAAAGGACTTTGCTCCTTTTTCCGAAAATGGTAGAAAATTTGCGAAAAAAAATTATTGGGGAACACTATTCCGGCCATTCCTATGAATGTCCAATATTCAAAAATGTGTTTTTTGGACAATAGGCGACATTCTTCCAAATTTCGACTTTTGAAATTTTAAAAAGGACTTTGCTCCTTTTTCCGAAAATGGTAGAAAATTTGCGAAAAAAAAATATTGGGGAACACTATTCCGGCCATTCCTATGAATGTCCAATATTCAAAAGTGTGTTTTTTGACAAAAGGCGACATTCTTCCAAATTTCGACTTATGAAATTTTAAAAAGGACTTTGCTCCTTTTTCCGAAAATGGTAGAAAGTTTGGGAAAAAAAATTATTGGGGAACACTATTCCGGCCATTCCTATGAATGTCCAATATTCAAAAGTGTTTTTTTTTGACAATAGGCGACATTCTTCAAAATTTTAGCTTTTGAAATTTTAAAAAGGACTTTGCTCCTTTTTCCGAAAATGTTACAAAATTTGCAAAAAAAAAATTATTGGGGAACACTATTCCGGCCATTCCTATAAATGTCCAATATTCAAAAGTGTATTTTTATGACAATATGCGACATTCTTCCAAATTTCGACTTTTGAAATTTTAAAAAGGACTTTGCTCCTTTTTCCGAAAATGGTAGAAAATTTGCAAAAAAAATTATTGGGGAACATTATTCCGGCCATTCCTATGAATGTCCAATATTCAAAAGTGTGTTTTTTTGACAATAGGCGACATTCTTCAAATTTCGACTTTTGAAATTTTAAAAAGGACTTTGCTCCTTTTTCCGAAAATTGTAGGAGATAAGCAAAAAAACATTATTGGAGAATACTCTTCCGGCCATTTCTATGAATGTCCAATATTCAAAAGTCATTACAGAGTTTTTTTTTTTGACAATAGGCGACATTCTTCCAAATTTCGACTTTTGAAATTTTAAAAAGGACTTTGCTCCTTTTTCCGAAAATGGTAGAAAATTTGCGAAAAAAAATTATTGGGGAACACTATTCCGGCCATTCCTATGAATGTCCAATATTCAAAAGTGTGTTTTTTTGACAATAGGCGACATTCTTCCAAATTTCGACTTTTGAAATTTTAAAAAGGACTTTGCTCCTTTTTCCGAAAATTGTAGGAGATAAGCGAAAAAACATTATTGAAGAACACTCTTCCGGCCACTTCTATGAATGTCCAATATTCAAAAGTCTTAACAGTGTGTTTTTTTGAAAATTGGCGACATTTTTCAAAATTTCAACTTTTGAAATTTTAGAAAGGACTTTGCTCCTTTTTCCGAAAATGGTAGAAAATTTGCGAAAAAAAATTATTGGGGAACACTATTCCGGCCATTCCTATGAATGTCCAATATTCAAAAGTGTGTTTTTTTGACAATAGGCGACATTCTTCCAAATTTGGACTTTTGAAATTTTAAAAAGGACTTTGCTCCTTTTTCCGAAAATGGTAGAAAATTTGCGAAAAAAAATTATTGGGGGACACTATTCCGGCCATTCCTATGAATGTCCAATATTCAAAAGTGTGTTTTTTTGACAATAGGCGACATTCTTCCAAATTTCGACTTTTGAAATTTTAAAAAGGACTTTGCTCCTTTTTCCGAAAATAATAGATAATTTGCGAAAAAAAATTGTTGGGGAACAATATTCCGGCGATTCCTGTGAATGTCCAATATTCAAAAGTGTGTTTTTTTGACAATAGGCGACATTCTTCCAAATTTCGACTTTTGAAATTTTAAAAAGGACTTTGCTCCTTTTTCCGAAAATTGTAGGAGATAAGCGAAAAAACATTATTGAAGAACACTCTTCCGGCCACTTCTATGAATGTTCAATATTCAAAAGTCTTAACAGTGTGTTTTTTTGAAAATTGGCGACATTTTTCAAAATTTCAACTTTTGAAATTTTAGAAAGGACTTTGCTCCTTTTTCCGAAAATGGTAGAAAATTTGCGAAAAAAAATTATTGGGGAACACTATTCCGGCCATTCCTATTAATGTCCAATATTCAAAAGTGTGTTTTTTTGACAATAGGCGACATTCTTCCAAATTTCGACTTTTGAAATTTTAAAAAGGACTTTGCTCCTTTTTCCGAAAATGGTAGAAAATTTGCGAAAAAAAATTATTGGGGAACACTATTCCGGCCATTCCTATTCATGTCCAATATTCAAAAGTGTGTTTTTTTGACAATAGGCGACATTCTTCCAAATTTCGACTTTTGAAATTTTAAAAAGGACTTTGCTCCTTTTTCCGAAAATGGTAGAAAATTTGCGAAAAAAAATTATTGGGGAACACTATTCCGGCCATTTCTATGAATATCCAATATTCAAAAGTGTGTTTTTTTGACAATAGGCGACATTCTCCCAAATTTCGACTTTTGAAATTTTAAAAAGGACTTTGCTCCTTTTTCCGAAAATGGTAGAAAATTTGCGAAAAAATATTATTGGGGAACACTATTCCGGCCATTCCTATGAATGTCCAATATTCAAAAGTGTGTTTTTTTGACAATAGGCGACATTCTTCCAAATTTCGACTTTTGAAATTTTAAAAAGGACTTTGCTCCTTTTTCCGAAAATGGTAGAAAATTTGCGAAAAAAAATTATTGGGGAACACTATTCCGGCCATTCCTATGAATGTCCAATATTCAAAAGTGTGTTTTTTTGACAATAGGCGACATTCTTCCAAATTTGGACTTTTGAAATTTTAAAAAGGACTTTGCTCCTTTTTCCAAAAATGGTAGAAAATTTGCGAAAAAAAATTATTGGGGAACACTATTCTGGCCATTCCTATGAATGTTCAATATTCAAAAGTGTGTTTTTTTGACAATAGGCGACATTCTTCCAAATTTCGAATTTTAAAATTTTAAAAAGGACTTTGCTCCTTTTTCCGAAAATTGTAGGAGATAAGCGAAAAAACATAATTGGAGAACACTCTTCCGGCCATTTCTATGAATGTCCAATATTCAAAAGTCTTCACAGTGTGTTTTTTTGAAAATTGGCAACATTTTTCCAAATTTCGACTTTTGAAATTTTAGAAAGGACTTTGCTCCTTTTTCCGAAAATGGTAGAAAATTTGCGAAAAAAAATTATTGGGGAACACTATTCCGGCCATTCCAATGAATGTCCAATATTCAAAAGTGTGTTTTTTTGACAATAGGCGACATTCTTCCAAATTTGGACTTTTGAAATTTTAAAAAGGACTTTGCTCCTTTTTCCGAAAATGGTAGAAAATTTGCGAAAAAAAATTATTGGGGAACACTATTCCGGCCATTCCTATGAATGTCCAATATTCAAAAGTGTGTTTTTTTGACAATAGGCGACATTCTTCCAAATTTCGACTTTTGAAATTTTAAAAAGGACTTTGCTCCTTTTTCCGAAAATTGTATGAGATAAGCGAAAAAACATTATTGGAGAACACTCTTCCGGCCATTCCTATGAATGTCCAATATTCAAAAGTGTATTTTTATGACAATATACGACATTCTTCCAAATTTCGACTTTTGAAATTTTAAAAAGGACTTTGATCCTTTTTCCGAAAATGGTAGAAAATTTGCGAAAAAAAATTATTGGGGAACACTATTCCGGCCATTCCTATGAATGTCACAATATTCAAAAGTGTGTTTTTTTGACAATAGGCGACATTCTTCCAAATTTCGACTTTTGAAATTTTAAAAAGGACTTTGCTCCTTTTTCCGAAAATGGTAGAAAATTTGCGAAAAAAAATTATTGGGGAACACTACTACGGCCGTTCCTATGAATGTCCAATATTCAAAAGTGTGTTTTTTTGACAATAGGCGACATTCTTCCAAATTTGGACTTTTGAAATTTTAAAAAGGACTTTGCTCCTTTTTCCGAAAATGGTAGAAAACTTGCGAAAAAAAATTATTGAAAAACACTACTCCGGCCACTCCTATGAATGTCCAATATTCAAAAGTGTGTTGTTTTGACAATAGGCGACATTCTTCCAAATTTCGACTTTTGAAATTTTAAAAAGGACTTTGCTCCTTTTTCCGAAAATGGTAGAAAATTTGTGAAAAAAAATTATTGAAAAACACTATTCCGGCCACTCCTATGAATGTCCAATATTCAAAAGTGTGTTTTTTTTGACAATAGGCAACATTCTTCCAAATTTCGACTTTTGAAATTTTAAAAAGGACTTTGCTCCTTTTTCCGAAAATGGTAGAAAATTTGCGAAAAAAAATTATTGAAAAACACTATTCCGGCCACTCCTATGAATGTCCAATATTCAAAAGTGTGTTTTTTTGACAATAGGCGACATTCTTCAAAATTTCGACTTTTGAAATTTTAAAAAGGACTTTGCTCCTTTTTCCGAAAATGGTAGAAAATTTGCGAAAAAAAATTATTGGGGAACACTATTCCGGCCACTCCTATGAATGTCCAATATTCAAAAGTGTGTTTTTTTGACAATAGGCGACATTCTTCCAAATTTCGACTTTTGAAATTTTAAAAAGGACTTTGCTCCTTTTTTCGAAAATTGTAGGAGATAAGCGAAAAAACATTATTGGAGAACACTCTTCCGGCCATTCCTATGAATGTCAAATATTCAAAAGTGTGTTTTTTTGACAATAGGCGACATTCTTCCAAATTTCGACTTTTGAAATTTTAAAAAGGACTTTGCTCCTTTTTCCGAAAATGGTAGAAAATTTGCGAAAAAAAATTATTGGGGAACACTACTACGGCCGTTCCTATGAATGTCCAATATTCAAAAGTGTGTTTTTTTGACAATAGGCGACATTCTTCCAAATTTGGACTTTTGAAATTTTAAAAAGGACTTTGCTCCTTTTTCCGAAAATGGTAGAAAATTTGCGAAAAAAAATTATTGGGGAACACTACTACGGCCGTTCCTATGAATGTCCAATATTCAAAAGTGTGTTTTTTTGACAATAGGCGACATTCTTCCAAATTTGGACTTTTGAAATTTTAAAAAGGACTTTGCTCCTTTTTCCGAAAATGGTAGAAAACTTGCGAAAAAAAATTATTGAAAAACACTACTCCGGGCACTCCTATGAATGTCCAATATTCAAAAGTGTGTTGTTTTGACAATAGGCGACATTCTTCCAAATTTCGACTTTTGAAATTTTAAAAAGGACTTTGCTCCTTTTTCCGAAAATGGTAGAAAATTTGCGAAAAAAAATTATTGAAAAACACTACTCCGGCCACTCCTATGAATGTCCAATATTCAAAAGTGTGTTTGTTTGACAATAGGCGACTTTCTTCCAAATTTGGACTTTTGAAATTTTAAAAAGGACTTTGCTCCTTTTTCCGAAAATGGTAGAAAATTTGCGAAAAAAAATTATTGGGGAACACTACTCCGGCCGTTCCTATGAATGTCCAATATTCAAAAGTGTGTTTTTTTGACAATAGGCGACATTCTTCCAAATTTCGACTTTTGAAATTTTAAAAAAGACTTTGCTCCTTTTTCCGAAAATGGTAAAAAATTTGCGAAAAAAAATTATTGAAAAACACTATTCCGGCCACTCCTATGAATGTCCAATATTCAAAAGTGTGTTTTTTTGACAATAGGCGACAGTCTTCCAAATTTCGACTTTTGAAATTTTAAAAAGGACTTTGCTCCTTTTTTCGAAAATGGTAGAAAATTTGCGAAAAAAAATTATTGAAAAACACTATTCCGGCCACTCCTATGAATGTCCAATATTCAAAAGTGTGTTTTTTTGACAATAGGCGACATTCTTCCAAATTTCCACTTTTGAAATTTTAAAAAGGACTTTGCTCCTTTTACCGAAAATGGTAGAAAATTTGCGAAAAAATATTATTGGGGAACACTATTCCGGCCATTCCTATGAATGTCACAATATTCAAAAGTGTGTTTTTTTGACAATAGGCGACATTCTTCCAAATTTCGACTTTTGAAATTTTAAAAAGGACTTTGCTCCTTTTTCCGAAAATGGTAGAAAATTTGCGAAAAAAAATTATTGGGGAACACTATTCCGGCCATTCCTATGAATGTCCAATATTCAAAAGTGTGTTTTTTTGACAATAGGCGACATTCTTCCAAATTTCGACTTTTGAAATTTTAAAAAGGACTTTGCTCCTTTTCCGAAAATTGTAGGAGATAAGCGAAAAAACATTATTGGAGAACACTCTTCCGGCCATTTCTATGAATGTCCAATATTCAAAAGTCTTAACACTGTGTTTTTTTGAAAATTGGCGACATTTTTCCAAATTTCGACTTTTGAAATTTTAAAAAGGACTTTGCTCCTTTTTCCGAAAATGGTAGAAAATTTGCGAAAAAAAATTATTGAAAAACACTATTCCGGCCACTCCTATGAATGTCCAATATTCAAAAGTGTGTTTGTTTGACAATAGGCGACTTTCTTCCAAATTTGGACTTTTGAAATTTTAAAAAGGACTTTGCTCCTTTTTCCGAAAATGGTAGAAAATTTGCGAAAAAAAATTATTGGGGAACACTACTCCGGCCGTTCCTATGAATGTCCAATATTCAAAAGTGTGTTTTTTTGACAATAGGCGACATTCTTCCAAATTTGGACTTTTGAAATTTTAAAAAGGACTTTGCTCCTTTTTCCGAAAATGGTAGAAAATTTGCGAAAAAAAATATTGGGGAACACTACTCCGGCCGTTCCTATGAATGTCCAATATTCAAAAGTGTGTTTTTTTGACAATAGGCGACATTCTTCCAAATTTGGACTTTTGAAATTTTAAAAAGGACTTTGCTCCTTTTTCCGAAAATGGTAGAAAATTTGCGAAAAAAAATAATTGGGGAACACTATTTCGGCCATTCCTATGAATGTCCAATATTCAAAAGTGTGTTTTTTTGACAATAGGCGACATTCTTCAAAATTTTAACTTTTGAAATTTTAAAAAGGACTTTGCTCCTTTTTCCGAAAATGTTAGAAAATTTGCAAAAAAAAATTATTGGGGAACACTATTCCGGCCATTCCTATGAATGTCCAATATTCAAAACTGTATTTTTATTACAATATGCGACATTCTTCAAAATTTCGACTTTTGAAATTTTAAAAAGGACTTTGCTCCTTTTTCCGAAAATGGTAGAAAATTTGCAAAAAAAATTATTGGGGAACACTATTCCGGCCATTCCTATGAATGTCCAATATTCATTAAAGGACTTTGCTCCTTTTTCCGAAAATGGTAGAAAATTTGCAAAAAAAATTATTGGGGAACACTATTCCGGCCATTCCTATGAATGTCCAATATTCAAAAGTGTGCTTTTTTGACAATAGGCGACATTCTTCCAAATTTCGACTTTTGAAATTTTAAAAAGGACTTTGCTCCTTTTTCCGAAAATGGTAGAAAATTTGCGAAAAAAATTATTGGGGAACACTATTCCGGCCATTCCTATGAATATCCAATATTCAAAAGTGTGTTTTTTTGGCAATAGGCGACATTCTTCCAAATTTCGACTTTTGAAATTTTAAAAAAGACTTTGCTCCTTTTTCCGAAGATGGTAGAAAATTTGCGAAAAAAATTATTGGGGAACACTATTCCGGCCATTCCTATGAATGTCCAATATTCAAAAGTGTGTTTTTTTGACAATAGGCGACATTCTTCAAAATTTTAACTTTTGAAATTTTAAAAAGAACTTTGCTCCTTTTTCCGAAAATGTTAGAAAACTTGCAAAAAAAAATTATTGGGGAACACTATTCCGGCCATTCCTATGAATGTCCAATATTCAAAAGTCTTAACAGAGTTTTTTTTGACAATAGGCGACATTCTTCCAAATTTCGACTTTTGAAATTTTAAAAAAGACTTTGCTCCTTTTTCCGAAAATGGTAGAAAATTTGCGAAAAAAAATTATTGGGGAACACTATTCCGGCCATTCCTATGAATGTCCAATATTCAAAAGTGTGTTTTTTTGACAATAGGCGACATTCTTCCAAATTTCGACTTTTGAAATTTTAAAAAGGACTTTGCTCCTTTTTCCGAAAATGGTAGAAAATTTGCGAAAAAAAATTATTGGGGAACACTATTCCGGCCATTCCTATGCATATCCAATATTCAAAAGTGTGTTTTTTTGACAATAGGCGACATTCTTCCAAATTTCGACTTTTGAAATTTTAAAAAGGACTTTGCTCCTTTTTCCGAAAATGGTATAAAACTTGCGAAAAAAAATTATTGGGGAACACTATTCCAGCCATTCCTATGAATGTCCAATATTCAAAAGTGTGTTTTTTTGACAATAGGCGACATTCTTCCAAATTTCGACTTTTGAAATTTTAAGAAGGACTTTGTTCCTTTTTCCGAAAATGGTAGAAAATTTGCGAAAAAAAATTATTGGGGAACACTATTCCAGCCATTCCTATGAATGTCCAATATTCAAAAGTGTGTTTTTTTGACAATAGGCGACATTCTTCCAAATTTCGACTTTTGAAATTTTAAAAAGGACTTTGCTCCTTTTTCCGAAAATGGTATAAAACTTGCGAAAAAAAATTATTGGGGAACACTATTCCGGCCATTCCTATGAATGTCCAATATTCAAAAGTGTGTTTTTTTGACAATAGGCGACATTCTTCCAAATTTTGACTTTTGAAATTTTAAAAAGGACTTTGCTCCTTTTTCCGAAAATGGTAGAAAATTTGCGAAAAAAAATTATTGGGGAACACTATTCCGGCCATTCCTATGAATGTCCAATATTCAAAAGTGTGTTTTTTTGACAATAGGCGACATTCTTCTAAATTTCGACTTTTGAAATTTTAAAAAGGAAATTGCTCCTTTTTCCGAAAATGGTAGAAAATTTGCGAAAAAAATTATTGGGGAACACTATTCCGGCCATTCCTATGTGTTTTTTTGACAATAGGCGACATTCTTCCAAATTTCGACTTTTGAAATTTTAAAAAGGACTTTGCTCCTTTTTCCGAAAATGGTAGAAAATTTGCGAAAAAAAATTATTGGGGAACACTACTACGGCCGTTCCTATGAATGTCCAATATTCAAAAGTGTGTTTTTTTGACAATAGGCGACATTCTTCCAAATTTGGACTTTTGAAATTTTAAAAAGGACTTTGCTCCTTTTTCCGAAAATGGTAGAAAATTTGCGAAAAAAAATTATTGGGGAACACTACTACGGCCGTTCCTATGAATGTCCAATATTCAAAAGTGTGTTTTTTTGACAATAGGCGACATTCTTCCAAATTTGGACTTTTGAAATTTTAAAAAGGACTTTGCTCCTTTTTCCGAAAATGGTAGAAAACTTGCGAAAAAAAATTATTGAAAAACACTACTCCGGGCACTCCTATGAATGTCCAATATTCAAAAGTGTGTTGTTTTGACAATAGGCGACATTCTTCCAAATTTCGACTTTTGAAATTTTAAAAAGGACTTTGCTCCTTTTTCCGAAAATGGTAGAAAATTTGCGAAAAAAAATTATTGAAAAACACTACTCCGGCCACTCCTATGAATGTCCAATATTCAAAAGTGTGTTTGTTTGACAATAGGCGACTTTCTTCCAAATTTGGACTTTTGAAATTTTAAAAAGGACTTTGCTCCTTTTTCCGAAAATGGTAGAAAATTTGCGAAAAAAAATGATTGGGGAACACTACTCCGGCCGTTCCTATGAATGTCCAATATTCAAAAGTGTGTTTTTTTGACAATAGGCGACATTCTTCCAAATTTCGACTTTTGAAATTTTAAAAAAGACTTTGCTCCTTTTTCCGAAAATGGTAAAAAATTTGCGAAAAAAAATTATTGAAAAACACTATTCCGGCCACTCCTATGAATGTCCAATATTCAAAAGTGTGTTTTTTTGACAATAGGCGACAGTCTTCCAAATTTCGACTTTTGAAATTTTAAAAAGGACTTTGCTCCTTTTTTCGAAAATGGTAGAAAATTTGCGAAAAAAAATTATTGAAAAACACTATTCCGGCCACTCCTATGAATGTCCAATATTCAAAAGTGTGTTTTTTTGACAATAGGCGACATTCTTCCAAATTTCGACTTTTGAAATTTTAAAAAGGACTTTGCTCCTTTTACCGAAAATGGTAGAAAATTTGCGAAAAAAAATTATTGGGGAACACTATTCCGGCCATTCCTATGAATGTCACAATATTCAAAAGTGTGTTTTTTTGACAATAGGCGACATTCTTCCAAATTTCGACTTTTGAAATTTTAAAAAGGACTTTGCTCCTTTTTCCGAAAATGGTAGAAAATTTGCGAAAAAAAATTATTGGGGAACACTATTCCGGCCATTCCTATGAATGTCCAATATTCAAAAGTGTGTTTTTTTGACAATAGGCGACATTCTTCCAAATTTCGACTTTTGAAATTTTAAAAAGGACTTTGCTCCTTTTCCGAAAATTGTAGGAGATAAGCGAAAAAACATTATTGGAGAACACTCTTCCGGCCATTTCTATGAATGTCCAATATTCAAAAGTCTTAACACTGTGTTTTTTTGAAAATTGGCGACATTTTTCCAAATTTCGACAATTGGGGAACATTATTCCGGCCATTCCTATGAATGTCCAATATTCAAAAGTGTGTTTTTTTGACAATAGGCGACATTCTTCCAAATTTGGACTTTTGAAATTTTAAAAAGGACTTTGCTCCTTTTTCCGAAAATGATAGAAAATTTGCGAAAAAAAATTATTGGGGAACACTATTCCGGCCATTCCTATGAATGTCCAATATTCAAAAGTGTGTTTTTTTGACAATAGGCGACATTCTTCCAAATTTGGACTTTTGAAATTTTAAAAAGGACTTTGCTCCTTTTTCCGAAAATGATAGAAAATTTGCGAAAAAAAATTATTGGGGAACACTATTCCGGCCATTCCTATGAATGTCCAATATTCAAAAGTGTGTTTTTTTGACAATAGGCGACATTCTTCCAAATTTGGACTTTTGAAATTTTAAAAAGGACTTTGCTCCTTTTTCCAAAAATTGTAGGAGATAAGCGAAAAAACATTGTTGGAGAACACTCTTCCGGCCATTTCTATGAATGTCCAATATTCAAAAGTCTTAACAGTGTGTTTTTTTGAAAATTGGCGACATTTTTCCAAATTTCAACTTTTGAAATTTTAAAAAGGACTTTGCTACTTTTTCCGAAAATGGTAGAAAATTTGCGAAAAAAATTTATTGGGGAACACTATTCCGGCCATTCCTATGAATGTCCAATATTCAAAAGTGTGTTTTTTTGACAATAGGCGACATTCTTCCAAATTTCGACTTTTGAATTTTAAAAAGGGCTTTGCTCCTTTTTCCGAAAATGATAGAAAATTTGCGAAAAAAAAATATTGGGAAACACTACTCCGGCCGTTCCTATGAATGTCCAATATTCAAAAGTGTGTTTTTTTGACAATAGGCGACATTCTTCCAAATTTGGACTTTTGAAATTTTAAAAAGGACTTTGCTCCTTTTTCCGAAAATGGTAAAAAATTTGGGAAAAAAAAATTATTGGGGAACACTATTCCGGCCATTCCTATGACTGTCCAATATTCAAAAGTGTGTTTTTTTGACAATAGGCGACATTCTTCCAAATTTCGACTTTTGAAATTTTAAAAAGGACTTTGCTCCTTTTTCCGAAAATGTTAGAAAATTTGCAAAAAAAAATGATTGGGGAACACTATTCCGGCCATTCCTATAAATGTCCAATATTCAAAAGTGTATTTTTATGACAATATGCGACATTCTTCCAAATTTCGACTTTTGAAATTTTAAAAAGGACTTTGCTCGTTTTTCCGAAAATGGTAGAAAATTTGCAAAAAAAATTATTGGGGAACATTATTCCGGCCATTCCTATGAATGTCCAATATTCAAAAGTGTGTTTTTTTGACAATAGGCGACATTCTTCCAAATTTCGACTTTTGAAATTTTAAAAAAGACTTTGCTCCTTTTTCCGAAAATGGTAGAAAATTTGCGAAAAAATTATTGGGGAACACTATTCCGGCCATTCCTATGAATGTCCAATATTCAAAAGTGTGTTTTTTTGACAATAGGCGACATTCTTCCAAATTTCGACTTTTGAAATTTTAAAAAGGACTTTGCTCCTTTTTCCGAAAATGGTAGAAAATTTGCGAAAAAAAATTATTGGGGAACATTATTCCGGCCATTCCTATGAATGTCCAATATTCAAAAGTGTGTTTTTTTGACAATAGGCGACATTCTTCCAAATTTGGACTTTTGAAATTTTAAAAAGGACTTTGCTCCTTTTTCCGAAAATGATAGAAAATTTGCGAAAAAAAATTATTGGGGAACACTATTCCGGCCATTCCTATGAATGTCCAATATTCAAAAGTGTGTTTTTTTGACAATAGGCGACATTCTTCCAAATTTGGACTTTTGAAATTTTAAAAAGGACTTTGCTCCTTTTTCCGAAAATGATAGAAAATTTGCGAAAAAAAATTATTGGGGAACACTATTCCGGCCATTCCTATGAATGTCCAATATTCAAAAGTGTGTTTTTTTGACAATAGGCGACATTCTTCCAAATTTGGACTTTTGAAATTTTAAAAAGGACTTTGCTCCTTTTTCCGAAAATGATAGAAAATTTGCGAAAAAAAATTATTGGGGAACACTATTCCGGCCATTCCTATGAATGTCCAATATTCAAAAGTGTGTTTTTTTGACAATAGGCGACATTCTTCCAAATTTGGACTTTTGAAATTTTAAAAAGGACTTTGCTCCTTTTTCCAAAAATTGTAGGAGATAAGCGAAAAAACATTGTTGGAGAACACTCTTCCGGCCATTTCTATGAATGTCCAATATTCAAAAGTCTTAACAGTGTGTTTTTTTGAAAATTGGCGACATTTTTCCAAATTTCAACTTTTGAAATTTTAAAAAGGACTTTGCTACTTTTTCCGAAAATGGTAGAAAATTTGCGAAAAAAATTTATTGGGGAACACTATTCCGGCCATTCCTATGAATGTCCAATATTCAAAAGTGTGTTTTTTTGACAATAGGCGACATTCTTCCAAATTTCGACTTTTGAATTTTAAAAAGGGCTTTGCTCCTTTTTCCGAAAATGATAGAAAATTTGCGAAAAAAAAATATTGGGAAACACTACTCCGGCCGTTCCTATGAATGTCCAATATTCAAAAGTGTGTTTTTTTGACAATAGGCGACATTCTTCCAAATTTGGACTTTTGAAATTTTAAAAAGGACTTTGCTCCTTTTTCCGAAAATGGTAAAAAATTTGGGAAAAAAAAATTATTGGGGAACACTATTCCGGCCATTCCTATGACTGTCCAATATTCAAAAGTGTGTTTTTTTGACAATAGGCGACATTCTTCCAAATTTCGACTTTTGAAATTTTAAAAAGGACTTTGCTCCTTTTTCCGAAAATGTTAGAAAATTTGCAAAAAAAAATGATTGGGGAACACTATTCCGGCCATTCCTATAAATGTCCAATATTCAAAAGTGTATTTTTATGACAATATGCGACATTCTTCCAAATTTCGACTTTTGAAATTTTAAAAAGGACTTTGCTCGTTTTTCCGAAAATGGTAGAAAATTTGCAAAAAAAATTATTGGGGAACATTATTCCGGCCATTCCTATGAATGTCCAATATTCAAAAGTGTGTTTTTTTGACAATAGGCGACATTCTTCCAAATTTCGACTTTTGAAATTTTAAAAAAGACTTTGCTCCTTTTTCCGAAAATGGTAGAAAATTTGCGAAAAAATTATTGGGGAACACTATTCCGGCCATTCCTATGAATGTCCAATATTCAAAAGTGTGTTTTTTTGACAATAGGCGACATTCTTCCAAATTTCGACTTTTGAAATTTTAAAAAGGACTTTGCTCCTTTTTCCGAAAATGGTAGAAAATTTGCGAAAAAAAATTATTGGGGAACATTATTCCGGCCATTCCTATGAATGTCCAATATTCAAAAGTGTGTTTTTTTGACAATAGGCGACATTCTTCCAAATTTGGACTTTTGAAATTTTAAAAAGGACTTTGCTCCTTTTTCCGAAAATGATAGAAAATTTGCGAAAAAAAATTATTGGGGAACACTATTCCGGCCATTCCTATGAATGTCCAATATTCAAAAGTGTGTTTTTTTGACAATAGGCGACATTCTTCCAAATTTGGACTTTTGAAATTTTAAAAAGGACTTTGCTCCTTTTTCCGAAAATGATAGAAAATTTGCGAAAAAAATTATTGGGGAACATTATTCCGGCCATTCCTATGAATGTCCAATATTCAAAAGAGTGTTTTTTTGACAATAGGCGACATTCTTCCAAATTTCGACTTTTGAAATTTTAAAAAAGACTTTGCTCCTTTTTCCGAAAATGGTAGAAAATTTGCGAAAAAAATTATTGGGGAACACTATTCCGGCCATTCCTATGAATGTCCAATATTCAAAAGTGTGCTTTTTTGACAATAGGCGACATTCTTCCAAATTTCGACTTTTGAAATTTTAAAAAAGACTTTGCTCCTTTTTCCGAAAATGGTAGAAAATTTGCGAAAAAAAATTATTGGGGAACACTATTCCGGCCATTCATATGAATGTCCAATATTCAAAAGTGTGTTTTTTTGACAATAGGCGACATTCTTCCAAATTTCGACTTTTGAAATTTTAAAAAAGACTTTGCTCCTTTTTCCGAAAATGGTAGAAAATTTGCGAAAAAAATTATTGGGGAACACTATTCCGGCCATTCCTATGAATGTCCAATATTCAAAAGTGTGCTTTTTTGACAATAGGCGACATTCTTCCAAATTTCGACTTTTGAAATTTTAAAAAAGACTTTGCTCCTTTTTCCGAAAATGGTAGAAAATTTGCGAAAAAAAATTATTGGGGAACACTATTCCGGCCATTCATATGAATGTCCAATATTCAAAAGTGTGTTTTTTTGACAATAGGCGACATTCTTCCAATTTTCGACTTTTGAAATTTTAAAAAAGACTTTGCTCCTTTTTCCGAAAATGGTAGAAAATTTGCGAAAAAAAATTATTGGGGAACATTATTCCGGCCATTCCTATGAATGTCCAATATTCAAAAGTGTGTTTTTTTGACAATAGGCGACATTCTTCCAAATTTCGACTTTTGAAATTTTAAAAAGGACTTTGCTCCTTTTTCCGAAAATGGTAGAAAATTTGCGAAAAAAAATGATTGGGGAACACTATTTCGGCCATTCCTATGAATGTCCAATATTCAAAAGTGTGTTTTTTTGACAATAGGCGACATTCTTCCAAATTTCGACTTTTGAAATTTTAAAAAGGACTTTGCTCCTTTTTCCGAAAATGATAGAAAATTTGCGAAAAAAAATTATTGGGGAACACTATTCCGGCCATTCCTATGAATGTCCAATATTCAAAAGTGTGTTTTTTTGACAATAGGCGACATTCTTCCAAATTTGGACTTTTGAAATTTTAAAAAGGACTTTGCTCCTTTTTCCAAAAATTGTAGGAGATAAGCGAAAAAACATTGTTGGAGAACACTCTTCCGGCCATTTCTATGAATGTCCAATATTCAAAAGTCTTAACAGTGTGTTTTTTTGAAAATTGGCGACATTTTTCCAAATTTCAACTTTTGAAATTTTAAAAAGGACTTTGCTACTTTTTCCGAAAATGGTAGAAAATTTGCGAAAAAAAATTATTGGGGAACACTATTCCGGCCATTCCTATGAATGTCCAATATTCAAAAGTGTGTTTTTTGGACAATAGGCGGAATTCTTCCAAATTTCGACTTTTGAATTTTAAAAAGGGCTTTGCTCCTTTTTCCGAAAATGGTAGAAAATTTGCGAAAAAAAAATATTGGGAAACACTACTCCGGCCGTTCCTATGAATGTCCAATATTCAAAAGTGTGTTTTTTTGACAATAGGCGACATTCTTCCAAATTTGGACTTTTGAAATTTTAAAAAGGACTTTGCTCCTTTTTCCGAAAATGGTAGAAAATTTGGGAAAAAAAAATTATTGGGGAACACTATTCCGGCCATTCCTATGACTGTCCAATATTCAAAAGTGTGTTTTTTTGACAATAGGCGACATTCTTCCAAATTTCGACTTTTGAAATTTTAAAAAGGACTTTGCTCCTTTTTCCGAAAATGTTAGAAAATTTGCAAAAAAAAAAATGATTGGGGAACACTATTCCCGCCATTCCTATAAATGTCCAATATTCAAAAGTGTATTTTTATGACAATATGCGACATTCTTCCAAATTTCGACTTTTGAAATTTTAGAAAGGACTTTGCTCCTTTTTCCGAAATGGTAGAAAATTTGCGAAAAAAATTATTGGGGAACACTATTCCGGCCATTCCTATGAATGTCCAATATTCAAAAGTGTGTTTTTTTGACAATAGGCGACATTCTTCCAAATTTGGACTTTTGAAATTTTAAAAAGGACTTTGCTCCTTTTTCCGAAAATGATAGAAAATTTGCGAAAAAAAATTATTGGGGAACACTATTCCGGCCATTCCTATGAATGTCCAATATTCAAAAGTGTGTTTTTTTGACAATAGGCGACATTCTTCCAAATTTGGACTTTTGAAATTTTAAAAAGGACTTTGCTCCTTTTTCCAAAAATTGTAGGAGATAAGCGAAAAAACATTGTTGGAGAACACTCTTCCGGCCATTTCTATGAATGTCCAATATTCAAAAGTCTTAACAGTGTGTTTTTTTGAAAATTGGCGACATTTTTCCAAATTTCAACTTTTGAAATTTTAAAAAGGACTTTGCTACTTTTTCCGAAAATGGTAGAAAATTTGCGAAAAAAAATTATTGGGGAACACTATTCCGGCCATTCCTATGAATGTCCAATATTCAAAAGTGTGTTTTTTGGACAATAGGCGACATTCTTCCAAATTTCGACTTTTGAATTTTAAAAAGGGCTTTGCTCCTTTTTCCGAAAATGGTAGAAAATTTGCGAAAAAAAAATATTGGGAAACACTACTCCGGCCGTTCCTATGAATGTCCAATATTCAAAAGTGTGTTTTTTTGACAATAGGCGACATTCTTCCAAATTTGGACTTTTGAAATTTTAAAAAGGACTTTGCTCCTTTTTCCGAAAATGGTAGAAAATTTGGGAAAAAAAAATTATTGGGGAACACTATTCCGGCCATTCCTATGACTGTCCAATATTCAAAAGTGTGTTTTTTTGACAATAGGCGACATTCTTCCAAATTTCGACTTTTGAAATTTTAAAAAGGACTTTGCTCCTTTTTCCGAAAATGTTAGAAAATTTGCAAAAAAAAAATGATTGGGGAACACTATTCCGGCCATTCCTATAAATGTCCAATATTCAAAAGTGTATTTTTATGACAATATGCGACATTCTTCCAAATTTCGACTTTTGAAATTTTAAAAAGGACTTTGCTCGTTTTTCCGAAAATGGTAGAAAATTTGCAAAAAAAATTATTGGGGAACATTATTCCGGCCATTCCTATGAATGTCCAATATTCAAAAGTGTGTTTTTTTGACAATAGGCGACATTCTTCCAAATTTCGACTTTTGAAATTTTAAAAAAGACTTTGCTCCTTTTTCCGAAAATGGTAGAAAATTTGCGAAAAAATTATTGGGGAACACTATTCCGGCCATTCCTATGAATGTCCAATATTCAAAAGTGTGTTTTTTTGACAATAGGCGACATTCTTCCAAATTTCGACTTTTGAAATTTTAAAAAGGACTTTGCTCCTTTTTCCGAAAATGGTAGAAAATTTGCGAAAAAAAATTATTGGGGAACATTATTCCGGCCATTCCTATGAATGTCCAATATTCAAAAGTGTGTTTTTTTGACAATAGGCGACATTCTTCCAAATTTGGACTTTTGAAATTTTAAAAAGGACTTTGCTCCTTTTTCCGAAAATGATAGAAAATTTGCGAAAAAAAATTATTGGGGAACACTATTCCGGCCATTCCTATGAATGTCCAATAATCAAAAGTGTGTTTTTTTGACAATAGGCGACATTCTTCCAAATTTGGACTTTTGAAATTTTAAAAAGGACTTTGCTCCTTTTTCCGAAAATGATAGAAAATTTGCGAAAAAAATTATTGGGGAACATTATTCCGGCCATTCCTATGAATGTCCAATATTCAAAAGAGTGTTTTTTTGACAATAGGCGACATTCTTCCAAATTTCGACTTTTGAAATTTTAAAAAAGACTTTGCTCCTTTTTCCGAAAATGGTAGAAAATTTGCGAAAAAAATTATTGGGGAACACTATTCCGGCCATTCCTATGAATGTCCAATATTCAAAAGTGTGCTTTTTTGACAATAGGCGACATTCTTCCAAATTTCGACTTTTGAAATTTTAAAAAAGACTTTGCTCCTTTTTCCGAAAATGGTAGAAAATTTGCGAAAAAAAATTATTGGGGAACACTATTCCGGCCATTCATATGAATGTCCAATATTCAAAAGTGTGTTTTTTTGACAATAGGCGACATTCTTCCAAATTTCGACTTTTGAAATTTTAAAAAAGACTTTGCTCCTTTTTCCGAAAATGGTAGAAAATTTGCGAAAAAAAATTATTGGGGAACATTACTCCGGCCATTCCTATGAATGTCCAATATTCAAAAGTGTGTTTTTTTGACAATAGGCGACATTCTTCCAAATTTGGACTTTTGAAATTTTAAAAAGGACTTTGCTCCTTTTTCCGAAAATGATAGAAAATTTGCGAAAAAAAATTATTGGGGAACATTATTTCGGCCATTCCTATGAATGTCCAATATTCAAAAGTGTGTTTTTTTGACAATAGGCGACATTCTTCCAAATTTGGACTTTTGAAATTTTAAAAAAGACTTTGCTCCTTTTTCCGAAAATGGTAGAAAATTTGCGAAAAAAAATTATTGGGGAACACTATTCCGGCCATTCCTATGAATGTCCAATATTCAAAAGTGTGTTTTTTTGACAATAGGCGACATTCTTCCAAATTTGGACTTTTGAAATTTTAAAAAGGACTTTGCTCCTTTGTCCGAAAATGATAGAAAATTTGCGAAAAAAAATTATTGGGGAACATTATTCCGGCCATTCCTATGAATGTCCAATATTCAAAAGTGTGTTTTTTTGACAATAGGCGACATTCTTCCAAATTTGGACTTTTGAAATTTTAAAAAAGACTTTGCTCCTTTTTCCGAAAATGGTAGAAAATTTGCGAAAAAAATTATTGGGGAACACTATTCCGGCCATTCCTATGAATGTCCAATATTCAAAAGTGTGCTTTTTTGACAATAGGCGACATTCTTCCAAATTTGGACTTTTGAAATTTTAAAAAGGACTTTGCTCCTTTTTCCGAAAATGATAGAAAATTTGCAAAAAAAAATTATTGGGGAACATTATTCCGGCCATTCCTATGAATGTCCAATATTCAAAAGTGTGTTTTTTTGACAATAGGCGACATTCTTCCAAATTTCGACTTTTGAAATTTTAAAAAAGACTTTGCTCCTTTTTCCGAAAATGGTAGAAAATTTGCGAAAAAAATTTTTGGGGAACACTATTCCGGCCATTCCTATTAATGTCCAATATTCAAAAGTGTGCTTTTTTGACAATAGGCGACATTCTTCCAAATTTGGACTTTTGAAATTTTAAAAAAGACTTTGCTCCTTTTTCCGAAAATGGTAGAAAATTTGCGAAAAAAAATTATTGGGGAACACTATTCCGGCCATTCCTATGAATGTCCAATATTCAAAAGTGTGTTTTTTAGACAATAGGCGACATTCTTCCAAATTTCGACTTTTGAAATTTTAAAAAGGACTTTGCTCCTTTTTCCGAAAATGATAGAAAATTTGCGAAAAAAAATTATTGGGGAACATTATTCCGGCCATTCCTATGAATGTCCAATATTCAAAAGTGTGTTTTTTTGACAATAGGCGACATTCTTCCAAATTTCGACTTTTGAAATTTTAAAAAGGGCTTTGCTCCTTTTTCCGAAAATGGTAGAAAATTTGCGAAAAAATTATTGATGAACACTATTCCGGCCATTCCTATGAATGTCCAATATTCAAAAGTGTGCTTTTTTGACAATAGGCGACATTCTTCCAAATTTCGACTTTTGAAATTTTAAAAAAGACTTTGCTCCTTTTTCCGAAAATGGTAGAAAATTTGCGAAAAAAATTATTGGGGAACACTATTCCGGCCATTCCTATGAATGTCCAATATTCAAAAGTGTGCTTTTTTGACAATAGGCGGCATTCTTCCAAATTTCGACTTTTGAAATTTTAAAAAGGACTTTGCTCCTTTTTCCGAAAATGGTAGACAATTTGCGAAAAAAAATTATTGGGGAACACTATTCCGGCCATTCCTATGAATGTCCAATATTCAAAAGTGTGTTTTTTTGACAATAGGCGACATTCTTCCAAATTTCGACTTTTGAAATTTTAAAAAGGACTTTGCTCCTTTTTCCGAAAATGGTAGAAAATTTGCGAAAAAAAATTATTGGGGAACACTATTCCGGCCATTCCTATGAATGTCCAATATTCAAAAGTGTGTTTTTTGACAATAGGCAACATTCTTCCAAATTTCGACTTTTGAAATTTTAAAAAGGACTTTGCTCCTTTTCCGAAAATAGTAGGAGATCAGCGAAAAAACATTATTGGAGAACACTCTTCCGGCCATTTCTATGAATGTCCAATATTCAAAAATCTTAACAGTGTGTTTTTTTGAAAATTGGCGACATTTTTCCAAATTTCAACTTTTGAAATTTTAAAAAGGACTTTGCTCCTTTTTCCAAAAATGGTAGAAAATTTGCGAAAAAAAATTATTGGGGAACACTACTCCGGCCATTCCTATGAATGTCCAATATTCAAAAGTGTGTTTTTTTGACAATAGGCGACATTCTTCCAAATTTGGACTTTTGAAATTTTAAAAAGGACTTTGCTCCTTTTTCCGAAAATGGTAGAAAATTTGCGAAAAAAATTATTGGGGAACACTATTCCGGCCATTCCTATGAATGTCCAATATTCAAAAGTGTGTTTTTTTGACAATAGGCGACATTCTTCCAAATTTCGACTTTTGAAATTTTAAAAAGGACTTTGCTCCTTTTTCCGAAAATGTTAGAAAATTTGCGAAAAAAAATTATTGGGGAACACTATTCCGGCCATTCCTATGAATGTCCAATATTTAAAAGTGTGTTTTTTTAACAATAGGCGACATTCTTCCAAATTTCGACTTTTGAAATTTTAAAAAGGACTTTGCTCCTTTTTCCGAAAATGGTAGAAAATTTGCGAAAAAAAATTATTAGGGAAAACTATTCCGGCCATTCCTATGCATATCCAATATTCAAAAGTGTGTTTTTTTTGACAATAGGCGACATTCTTCCAAATTTCGACTTTTGAAATTTTAAAAAGGACTTTGCTCCTTTTTCCGAAAATGTTAGAAAATTTGCGAAAAAAAATTATTGGGGAACACTATTCCGGCCATTCCTATGAATGTCCAATATTCAAAAGTGTGTTTTTATGACAATATGCGACATTCTTCCAAATTTCGACTTTTGAAATTTTAAAAAGGACTTTGCTCCTTTTTCCGAAAATGGTAGAAAATTTGCGAAAAAAAAATTATTGGGGAACACTATTCCGGCCATTCCTATGAATGTCCAATATTCAAAAGTGTGTTTTTTTGACAATAGGCGACATTCTTCCAAATTTCGACTTTTGAAATTTTAAAAAGGACTTTGCTCCTTTTTCCGAAAATGGTAGAAAACTTGCGAAAAAAAATTATTGGGGAACACTATTCCGGCCATTCCTATGAATGTCCAATATTCAAAAGTGTGTTTTTTTGACAATAGGCGACATTCCTCCAAATTTCGACTTTTGAAATTTTAAAAAGGACTTTGCTCCTTTTTCCGAAAATGGTAGAAAATTTGCGAAAAAAAATTATTGGGGAACACTATTCTGGCCATTCCTATGAATGTTCAATATTCAAAAGTGTGTTTTTTTCACAATAGGCGACATTCTTCCAAATTTCGAATTTTAAAATTTTAAAAAGGACTTTGCTCCTTTTTCCGAAAATTGTAGGAGATAAGCGAAAAAACATAATTGGAGAACACTCTTCCGGCCATTTCTATGAATGTCCAATATTCAAAAGTCTTCACAGTGTGTTTTTTTGAAAATTGGCAACATTTTTCCAAATTTCAACTTTTGAAATTTTAAAAAGGACTTTGCTCCTTTTTCCGAAAATGGTAGAAAATTTGCGAAAAAAAATTATTGGGGAACACTATTCCGGCCATTCCTATGAATGTCCAATATTCAAAAGTGTGTTTTTTGACAATAGGCAACATTCTTCCAAATTTCGACTTTTGAAATTTTAAAAAGGACTTTGCTCCTTTTTCCGAAAATGGTAGAAAATTTGCGAAAAAAAATTTACTGGGGAACACTACTCCGGCCATTCCTATGAATGTCCAATATTCAAAAGTGTGTTTTTTTTGACAATAGGCGACATTCTTCCAAATTTGGACATTTGAAATTTTAAAAATGACTTTGCTCCTTTTTCCGAAAATGGTAGAAAATTTGCAAAAAAAAATTATTGGGGAACACTATACCGGCCATTCCTATGTGTTTTTTTTTTTGAAAATAGGCGACATTCTTCCAAATTTCGACTTTTGAAATTTTAAAAAGGACTTTGCTCCTTTTTTCGAAAATGGTAGAAAACATGCAAAAAAAATTATTGGGGAACACTATTCCGGCCATTCCTATGATTTTCCAATATTCAAAAGTGTGTTTTTTGACAATAGGCGACATTCTTCCAAATTTCGACTTTTGAAATTTTAGAAAGGACTTTGCTCCTTTTTCCGAAAATGGTAGAAAATTTGCGAAAAAAAATTATTGGGGAACACTATTCCGGCCATTCCTATGAATGTCCAATATTTAAAAGTGTGTTTTTTTGACAATAGGCGACATTCTTCCAAATTTCGACTTTTGAAATTTTAAAAAGGACTTTGCTCCTTTTTCCGAAAATGGTAGAAAATTTGTGAAAAAAAATTATTGAGGAACACTATTCCGGCCAATCCTATGAATGCCCAATATTCAAAAGTGTGTATTTTTGACAGTAGGCGACATTCTTCCAAATTTCGACTTTTGAAATTTTAAAAAGGACTTTGCTCCTTTTTCCGAAAATGGTAGAAAATTTGCGAAAAAAATTATTGGGGAACACTATTCCGGCCATTCCTATGAATATCCAATATTCAAAAGTGTGTTTTTTTGACAATAGGCGACATTCTTCCAAATTTCGACTTTTGAAATTTTAAAGAGGACTTTGCTCCTTTTTCCGAAAATGGTAAAAAATTTGCGAAAAAAAAATTATTGGGGAACACTATTCCGGCCATTCCTATGAATGTCCAATATTCAAAAGTGTGTTTTTTTGACAATAGGCGACATTCTTCCAAATTTCGACTTTTGAAATTTTAAAAAGGACTTTGCTCCTTGTTCCGAAAATGGTAGAAAATTTGCGAAAAAAAATTATTGGGGAACACTATTCCGGCCATTCCTATGAATGTCCAATATTCAAAAGTGTGTTTTTTTGACAATAGGCGACATTCTTCCAAATTTGGACTTTTGAAATTTTTAAAAGGACTTTGCTCCTTTTTCCGAAAATGGTAGAAAATTTGCAAAAAAAAATTATTGAGGAACACTATTCCGGCCATTCCTATGAATGTCCAATATTCAAAAGTGTGTTTTTTTGACAATAGGCGACATTCTTCCAAATTTCGACTTTTGAAATTTTAAAAAGGACTTTGCTCCTTTTTCCGAAAATGGTAGAAAATTTGCAAAAAAAAAATATTGGGGAACATTATTCCGGCCATTCCTATGAGTGACCAATATTCAAAAGTGTGTTTTTTTGACAATAGGCGACATTCTTCCAAATTTCGACTTTTGAAATTTTAAAAAGGACTTTGCTCCTTTTTCCGAAAATGGTAGAAAATTTGCGAAAAAATTATTGGGGAACACTATTCCGGCCATTCCTATGAATGTCCAATATTCAAAAGTGTGTTTTTTGACAATAGGCAACATTCTTCCAAATTTCGACTTTAGAAATTTTAAAAAGGACTTTGCTCCTTCTTCCGAAAATGGTAGAAAATTTGCGAAAAAAAATTATTGGGGAACACTATTCCTGCCATTCCTATGAATGTCCAATATTCAAAAGTGTGTTTTTTTGACAATAGGCGACATTCTTCCAAATTTCGACTTTTGGAATTTTAAAAAGGACTTTGCTCCTTTTTCCGAAAATGGTATAAAATTTGCGAAAAAAAATTATTGGGAAACACTATTCCGGCCATTCCTATGTGTTTTTTTGACAATAGGCGACATTCTTCCAAATTTCGACTTTTGAAATTTTAAAAAGGACTTTGCTCCTTTTTCCGAAAATGGTACAAAATTTGCGAAAAAAATTATTGGGGAACACTATTCCGGCCATTCCTATGAATGTCCAATATTCAAAAGTGTGTTTTTTTGACAATAGGCGACATTCTTCCAAATTTCGACTCTTGAAATTTTAAAAAGGACTTTGCTCCTTTTTCCGAAAATGGTAGAAAATTTGCGAAAAAAAATTATTGGGGAACACTATTCCGGCCATTCCTATGAATGTCCAATATTCAAAAGTGTGCTTTTTTGACAATAGGCGACATTCTTCCAAATTTCGACTTTTGAAATTTTAAAAAGGACTTTGCTCCTTTTTCCGAAAATGGTAAAAAATTTGCGAAAAAAAATTATTGGGGAACACTATTCCGGCCATTCCTATGAATGTCCAATATTCAAAAGTGTGCTTTTTTGACAATAGGCAACATTTTTCCAAATTTCAACTTTTGAAATTTAAAAAAGGACTTTGCTCCTTTTTCCGAAAATGGTAGAAAATTTGCGAAAAAAAATTATTGGGGAACACTATTCCGGACATTCATAGAAATTTCAAAAGTCGAAATTTGGAAGAATGTCGCCTATTGTCAAAAAAACACACTTTTGAATATTGGACATTCATAGAAATGGCCGGAATAGTGTTCCCCAATAATGTTTTTTCGCCCATCTGCTAAAATTTTCGGAAAAAGGAGCAAAGTCCTTTTTAAAATTTCAAAAGTCGAAATTTGGAAGAATGTCGCCTATTGTCAAAAAAACACACTTTTGAATATTGGACATTCATAGGAATGGCCGGAATAGTGTTCCCCAATAATTTTTTTTCGCAAATTTTCTACCATTTTCGGAAAAAGGAGCAAAGTCCTTTTTAAAATTTCAAAAGTCGAAATTTGGAAGAATGTCGCCTATTGTCAAAAAAACACACTTTTGAATATTGGACATTCATAGGAATGACCGGAATAGTGTTCCCCAATAATTTTTTTCGCAAATTTTCTACCATTTTCGGAAAAAGGAGCAAAGTCCTTTTTAAAATTTCAAAAGTCGAAATTTGGAAGAATGTCGCCTATTGTCAAAAAAACACACTTTTGAATCATGGACATTCATAGAAATGGCCGGAATAGTGTTCCCCAATAATGTTTTTTCGCCCATCTCCTAAAATTTTCGGAAAAAGGAGCAAAGTCCTTTTTAAAATTTCAAAAGTCGAAATTTGGAAGAATGTCGCCTATTGTCAAAAAAACACACTTTTAAATATTGGACATTCATAGGAATGGCCGGAATAGTATTCCCCAATAATTTTTTTTCCCAAATGTTCTACTATTTTCGGAAAAAGGAGCAAAGTCCTTTTTAAAATTTCAAAAGTCGAAATTTAGAAGAATGTCGCCTATTTTTAAAAAAACACACTTTTGAATATTGGACATTCATAGGAATGGCCGGAATAGTGTTCCCCAATAATTTTTTTTCCCAAATGTTCTACTATTTTCGGAAAAAGGAGCAAAGTCCTTTTTAAAATTTCAAAAGTCGAAATTTAGAAGAATGTCGCCTATTGTTAAAAAAACACACTTTTGAATATTGGACATTCATAGGAATGGCCGGAATAGTATTCCCCAATAATTTTTTTTCCCAAATGTTCTACCATTTTCGGAAAAAGGAGCAAAGTCCTTTTTAAAATTTCAAAAGTCGAAATTTAGAAGAATGTCGCCTATTGTTAAAAAAACACACTTTTGAATATTGGACATTCATAGGAATGGCCGGAATAGTATTCCCCAATAATTTTTTTTCCCAAATGTTCTACTATTTTCGGAAAAAGGAGCAAAGTCCTTTTTAAAATTTCAAAAGTCGAAATTTGGAAGAATGTCGCCTATTGTCAAAAAAACACACTTTTGAATATTGGACATTCATAGGAATGGCCGAAATAGTGTTCCCCAATAATTTTTTTTCCCAAATGTTCTACTATTTTCGGAAAAAGGAGCAAAGTCCTTTTTAAAATTTCAAAAGTCGAAATTTAGAAGAATGTCGCCTATTGTTAAAAAAACACACTTTTGAATATTGGACATTCATAGGAATGGCCGGAATAGTGTTCCCCAATAATTTTTTTTTGCAAATTTTCTACCATTTTCGAAAAAAGGAGCAAAGTCCTTTTTAAAATTTCAAAAGCCGAAATTTGGAAGAATGTCGCCTATTGTCAAAAAAACACACTTTTGAATATTGGACATTCATAGGAATGGCCGGAATAGTGTTCCCCAATAATTTTTTTTCGCAAATTTTCTACCATTTTCGGAAAAAGGAGCAAAGTCCTTTTTAAAATTTCAAAAGTCGAAATTTGGAAGAATGTCGCCTATTGTCAAAAAAACACACTTTTGAATATTGGACATTCATAGGAATGGCCGGAATAGTATTCCCCAATAATTTTTTTTCCCAAAT
The DNA here is from genome assembly GCA_932526305.1 of Epicampocera succincta. Lineage (NCBI taxonomy): Eukaryota > Metazoa > Arthropoda > Insecta > Diptera > Tachinidae > Epicampocera > Epicampocera succincta. Next base: position 27,973,628 of record OW052037.1, read on the forward strand.
GTTCTACTATTTTCGGAAAAAGGAGCAAAGTCCTTTTTAAAATTTCAAAAGTCGAAATTTGGAAGAATGTCGCCTATTGTCAAAAAAACACACTTTTGAATATTGGACATTCATAGGAATGGCCGAAATAGTGTTCCCCAATAATTTTTTTTTCGCAAATTTTCTACCATTTTCGGAAAAAGGAGCAAAGTCCTTTTTAAAATTTCAAAAGTCGAAATTTGGAAGAATGTCGCCTATTGTTAAAAAAAACACACTTTTGAATATTGGACATTCATAGGAATGGCCGGAATAGTGTTCCCCAATAATTTTTTTTTGCAAATTTTCTACTATTTTCGGAAAAAGGAGCAAAGTCCTTTTTAAAATTTCAAAAGTCGAAATTTGGAAGAATGTCGCCTATTGTCAAAAAAACACACTTTTGAATATTGGACATTCATAGGAATGGCCGGAATAGTGTTCCCCAATAATTTTTTTTCCCAAATGTTCTACTATTTTCGGAAAAAGGAGCAAAGTCCTTTTTAAAATTTCAAAAGTCGAAATTTGGAAGAATGTCGCCTATTGTCAAAAAAACACACTTTTGAATATTGGACATTCATAGGAATGGCCGAAATAGTGTTCCCCAATAATTTTTTTTCGCAAATTTTCTACCATTTTCGGAAAAAGGAGCAAAGTCCTTTTTAAAATTTCAAAAGTCGAAATTTAGAAGAATGTCGCCTATTGTTAAAAAAACACACTTTTGAATATTGGACATTCATAGGAATGGCCGGAATAGTGTTCCCCAATAATTTTTTTTTGCAAATTTTCTACCATTTTCGAAAAAAGGAGCAAAGTCCTTTTTAAAATTTCAAAAGTCGAAATTTGGAAGAATGTCGCCTATTGTCAAAAAAGCACACTTTTGAATATTGGACATTCATAGGAATGGCCGCAATAGTGTTCCCCAATAATTTTTTTTCGCAAATTTTCTACCATTTTCGGAAAAAGGAGCAAAGTCCTTTTTAAAATTTCAAAAGTCGAAATTTGGAAGAATGTCGCCTATTGTCAAAAAAACACACTTTTGAATATTGGACATTCATAGGAATGGCCGGAATAGTATTCCCCAATAATTTTTTTTCCCAAATGTTCTACTATTTTCGGAAAAAGGAGCAAAGTCCTTTTTAAAATTTCAAAAGTCGAAATTTGGAAGAATGTCGCCTATTGTCAAAAAAACACACTTTTGAATATTGGACATTCATAGGAATGGCCGAAATAGTGTTCCCCAATAATTTTTTTTTCGCAAATTTTCTACCATTTTCGGAAAAAGGAGCAAAGTCCTTTTTAAAATTTCAAAAGTCGAAATTTAGAAGAATGTCGCCTATTGTTAAAAAAAACACACTTTTGAATATTGGACATTCATAGGAATGGCCGGAATAGTGTTCCCCAATAATTTTTTTTTGCAAATTTTCTACCATTTTCGAAAAAAGGAGCAAAGTCCTTTTTAAAATTTCAAAAGTCGAAATTTGGAAGAATGTCGCCTATTGTCAAAAAAACACACTTTTGAATATTGGACATTCATAGAAATGGCCGGAATAGTGTTCCTCAATAATTTTTTTTCGCAAATTTTCTACCATTTTCGGAAAAAGGAGCAAAGTCCTTTTTAAAATTTCAAAAGTCGAAATTTGGAAGAATGTCGCCTATTGTCAAAAAAACACACTTTTGAATATTGGACATTCATAGGAATGGCCGGAATAGTGTTCCCCAATAATTTTTTTCGCAAATTTTCTACCATTTTCGGAAAAAGGAGCAAAGTCCTTTTTAAAATTTCAAAAGTCGAAATTTGGAAGAATGTCGCCTATTGTCAAAAAAACACACTTTTGAATATTGGACATTCATAGGAATGGCCGAAATAGTGTTCCCCAATAATTTTTTTTTCGCAAATTTTCTACCATTTTCGGAAAAAGGAGCAAAGTCCTTTTTAAAATTTCAAAAGTCGAAATTTAGAAGAATGTCGCCTATTGTTAAAAAAACACACTTTTGAATATTGGACATTCATAGGAATGGCCGGAATAGTGTTCCCCAATAATTTTTTTTTGCAAATTTTCTACCATTTTCGAAAAAAGGAGCAAAGTCCTTTTTAAAATTTCAAAAGTCGAAATTTGGAAGAATGTCGCCTATTGTCAAAAAAACACACTTTTGAATATTGGACATTCATAGGAATGGCCGGAATAGTGTTCCCCAATAATTTTTTTTCGCAAATTTTCTACCATTTTCGGAAAAAGGAGCAAAGTCCTTTTTAAAATTTCAAAAGTCGAAATTTGGAAGAATGTCGCCTATTGTCAAAAAAACACACTTTTGAATATTGGACATTCATAGGAATGGCCGGAATAGTATTCCCCAATAATTTTTTTTCCCAAATGTTCTACTATTTTCGGAAAAAGGAGCAAAGTCCTTTTTAAAATTTCAAAAGTCGAAATTTGGAAGAATGTCGCCTATTGTCAAAAAAACACACTTTTGAATATTGGACATTCATAGGAATGGCCGAAATAGTGTTCCCCAATAATTTTTTTTTCGCAAATTTTCTACCATTTTCGGAAAAAGGAGCAAAGTCCTTTTTAAAATTTCAAAAGTCGAAATTTAGAAGAATGTCGCCTATTGTTAAAAAAAACACACTTTTGAATATTTGACATTCATAGGAATGGCCGGAATAGTGTTCCCCAATAATTTTTTTTTGCAAATTTTCTACCATTTTCGAAAAAAGGAGCAAAGTCCTTTTTAAAATTTCAAAAGTCGAAATCTGGAAGAATGTCGCCTATTGTCAAAAAAACACACTTTTGAATATTGGACATTCATAGAAATGGCCGGAATAGTGTTCCCCAATAATTTTTTTCGCAAATTTTCTACCATTTTCGGAAAAAGGAGCAAAGTCCTTTTTAAAATTTCAAAAGTCGAAATTTAGAAGAATGTCGCCTATTGTTAAAAAAAACACACTTTTGAATATTGGACTTTCATAGGAATGGCCGGAATAGTGTTCCCCAATAATTTTTTTTCGCAAATTTTCTACCATTTTCGAAAAAAGGAGCAAAGTCCTTTTTAAAATTTCAAAAGTCGAAATCTGGAAGAATGTCGCCTATTGTCAAAAAAACACACTTTTGAATATTGGACATTCATAGAAATGGCCGGAATAGTGTTCCCCAATAATTTTTTTTTGCAAATTTTCTACCATTTTCGAAAAAAGGAGCAAAGTCCTTTTTAAAATTTCAAAAGTCGAAATTTGGAAGAATGTCGCCTATTGTCAAAAAAACACACTTTTGAATATTGGACATTCATAGGAATGGCCGGAATAGTGTTCCCCAATAATTTTTTTTCGCAAATTTTCTACCATTTTCGGAAAAAGGAGCAAAGTCCTTTTTAAAATTTCAAAAGTCGAAATTTGGAAGAATGTCGCCTATTGTCAAAAAAACACACTTTTGAATATTGGACATTCATAAAAATGGCCGGAATAGTGTTCCCCAATCATTTTTTTCGCAAATTTTCTACCATTTTCGGAAAAAGGAGCAAAGTCCTTTTTAAAATTTCAAAAGTCGAAATTTGGAAGAATGTCGCCTATTGTCAAAAAAACACACTTTTGAATATTGGACATTCATAGAAATGGCCGGAATAGTGTTCCCCAATAATTTTTTTCGCAAATTTTCTACCATTTTCGGAAAAAGGAGCAAAGTCCTTTTTAAAATTTCAAAAGTCGAAATTTGGAAGAATGTCGCCTATTGTCAAAAAAACACACTTTTGAATATTGGACATTCATAGGAATGGCCGGAATAGTGTTCCCCAATAATTTTTTTTCGCAAATTTTCTACCATTTTCGGAAAAAGGAGCAAAGTCCTTTTTAAAATTTCAAAAGTCGAAATCTGGAAGAATGTCGCCTATTGTCAAAAAAACACACTTTTGAATATTGGACATTCATAGAAATGGCCGGAATAGTGTTCCCCAATCATTTTTTTCGCAAATTTTCTACCATTTTCGGAAAAAGGAGCAAAGTCCTTTTTAAAATTTCAAAAGTCGAAATTTGGAAGAATGTCGCCTATTGTCAAAAAAACACACTTTTGAATATGGGACATTCATAGGAATGGCCGGAATAGTGTTCCCCAATAATTTTTTTTCGCAAATTTTCTACCATTTTCGGAAAAAGGAGCAAAGTCCTTTTTAAAATTTCAAAAGTCGAAATTTGGAAGAATGTCGCCTATTGTCAAAAAAACACACTTTTGAATATTGGACATTCATATATATTCAGATATTGCCAAAAAAACACACTTTTGAATATTGGACATTCATAGAAATGGCCGGAATAGTGTTCCCCAATCATTTTTTTCGCAAATTTTCTACCATTTTCGGAAAAAGGAGCAAAGTCCTTTTTAAAATTTCAAAAGTCGAAATTTGGAAGAATGTCGCCTATTGTCAAAAAAACACACTTTTGAATATTGGACATTCATAGGAATGGCCGGAATAGTGTTCCCCAATAATTTTTTTTCGCAAATTTTCTACCATTTTCGAAAAAAGGAGCAAAGTCCTTTTTAAAATTTCAAAAGTCGAAATCTGGAAGAATGTCGCCTATTGTCAAAAAAACACACTTTTGAATATTGGACATTCATAGAAATGGCCGGAATAGTGTTCCCCAATCATTTTTTTCGCAAATTTTCTACCATTTTCGGAAAAAGGAGCAAAGTCCTTTTTAAAATTTCAAAAGTCGAAATTTGGAAGAATGTCGCCTATTGTCAAAAAAACACACTTTTGAATATTGGACATTCATAGGAATGGCCGGAATAGTGTTCCCCAATAATTTTTTTCGCAAATTTTCTACCATTTCGGAAAAAGGAGCAAAGTCCTTTTTAAAATTTCAAAAGTCGAAATCTGGAAGAATGTCGCCTATTGTCAAAAAAACACACTTTTGAATATTGGACATTCATAGAAATGGCCGGAATAGTGTTCCCCAATAATTTTTTTTCGCAAATTTTCTACCATTTTCGGAAAAAGGAGCAAAGTCCTTTTTAAAATTTCAAAAGTCGAAATTTGGAAGAATGTCGCCTATTGTCAAAAAAACACACTTTTGAATATTGGACATTCATAGGAATGGCCGGAATAGTGTTCCCCAATCATTTTTTTCGCAAATTTCTACCATTTTCGGAAAAAGGAGCAAAGTCCTTTTTAAAATTTCAAAAGTCGAAATTTGGAAGAATGTCGCCTATTGTCAAAAAAACACACTTTTGAATATTGGACATTCATAGGAATGGCCGGAATAGTGTTCCCCAATAATTTTTTTCGCAAATTTTCTACCATTTTCGGAAAAAGGAGCAAAGTCCTTTTTAAAATTTCAAAAGTCGAAATCTGGAAGAATGTCGCCTATTGTCAAAAAAACACACTTTTGAATATTGGACATTCATAGAAATGGCCGGAATAGTGTTCCCCAATCATTTTTTTCGCAAATTTTCTACCATTTTCGGAAAAAGGAGCAAAGTCCTTTTTAAAATTTCAAAAGTCGAAATTTGGAAGAATGTCGCCTATTGTCAAAAAAACACACTTTTGAATATTGGACATTCATAGGAATGGCCGGAATAGTGTTCCCCAATAATTTTTTCGCAAATTTTCTACCATTTTCGGAAAAAGGAGCAAAGTCCTTTTTAAAATTTCAAAAGTCGAAATTTGGAAGAATGTCGCCTATTGTCAAAAAAAACACACTTTTGAATATTGGACATTCATAGGAATGGCCGGAATAGTGTTCCCCAATAATTTTTTTTCGCAAATTTTCTACCATTTTCAGAAAAAGGAGCAAAGTCCTTTTTAAAATTTCAAAAGTCGAAATTTGGAAGAATGTCGCCTATTGTCAAAAAAACACACTTTTGAATATTGGACATTCATAGGAATGGCCGGAATAGTGTTCCCCAATCATTTTTTTCGCAAATTTTCTACCATTTTCGGAAAAAGGAGCAAAGTCCTTTTTAAAATTTCAAAAGTCGAAATTTGGAAGAATGTCGCCTATTGTCAAAAAAACACACTTTTGAATATTGGACATTCATAGGAATGGCCGGAATAGTGTTCCCCAATAATTTTTTTCGCAAATTTTCTACCATTTTCGGAAAAAGGAGCAAAGTCCTTTTTAAAATTTCAAAAGTCGAAATTTGGAAGAATGTCGCCTATTGTCAAAAAAACACACTTTTGAATATTGGACATTCAAAGAAATGGCCGGAATAGTGTTCCCCAATCATTTTTTTCGCAAATTTTCTACCATTTTCGGAAAAAGGAGCAAAGTCCTTTTTAAAATTTCAAAAGTCGAAATTTGGAAGAATGTCGCCTATTGTCAAAAAAACACACTTTTGAATATTGGACATTCATAGGAATGGCCGGAATAGTGTTCCCCAATAATTTTTTTCGCAAATTTTCTACCATTTTCGGAAAAAGGAGCAAAGTCCTTTTTAAAATTTCAAAAGTCGAAATCTGGAAGAATGTCGCCTATTGTCAAAAAAACACACTTTTGAATATTGGACATTCATAGAAATGGCCGGAATAGTGTTCCCCAATAATTTTTTTTCGCAAATTTTCTACCATTTTCGGAAAAAGGAGCAAAGTCCTTTTTAAAATTTCAAAAGTCGAAATTTGGAAGAATGTCGCCTATTGTCAAAAAAACACACTTTTGAATATTGGACATTCATAGGAATGGCCGGAATAGTGTTCCCCAATCATTTTTTTCGCAAATTTTCTACCATTTTCGGAAAAAGGAGCAAAGTCCTTTTTAAAATTTCAAAAGTCGAAATTTGGAAGAATGTCGCCTATTGTCAAAAAAACACACTTTTGAATATTGGACATTCATAGGAATGGCCGGAATAGTGTTCCCCAATCATTTTTTTCGCAAATTTTCTACCATTTTCGGAAAAAGGAGCAAAGTCCTTTTTAAAATTTCAAAAGTCGAAATCTGGAAGAATGTCGCCTATTGTCAAAAAAACACACTTTTGAATATTGGACATTCATAGAAATGGCCGGAATAGTGTTCCCCAATCATTTTTTTCGCAAATTTTCTACCATTTTCGGAAAAAGGAGCAAAGTCCTTTTTAAAATTTCAAAAGTCGAAATTTGGAAGAATGTCGCCTATTGTCAAAAAAACACACTTTTGAATATTGGACATTCATAGGAATGGCCGGAATAGTGTTCCCCAATAATTGTTTTTCGCAAATTTTCTACCATTTTCGGAAAAAGGAGCAAAGTCCTTTTTAAAATTTCAAAAGTCGAAATCTGGAAGAATGTCGCCTATTGTCAAAAAAACACACTTTTGAATATTGGACATTCATAGAAATGGCCGGAATAGTGTTCCCCAATCAATTTTTTTTCGCAAATTTTCTACCATTTTCGGAAAAAGGAGCAAAGTCCTTTTTAAAATTTCAAAAGTCGAAATCTGAAGAATGTCGCCTATTGTCAAAAAAACACACTTTTGAATATTGGACATTCATAGAAATGGCCGGAATAGTGTTCCCCAATCATTTTTTTTCGCAAATTTTCTACCATTTTCGGAAAAAGGAGCAAAGTCCTTTTTAAAATTTCAAAAGTCGAAATTTGGAAGAATGTCGCCTATTGTCAAAAAAACACACTTTTGAATATTGGACATTCATAGGAATGGCCGGAATAGTGTTCCCCAATAATTTTTTTTCGCAAATTTTCTACCATTTTCGGAAAAAGGAGCAAAGTCCTTTTTAAAATTTCAAAAGTCGAAATCTGGAAGAATGTCGCCTATTGTCAAAAAAACACACTTTTGAATATTGGACATTCATAGAAATGGCCGGAATAGTGTTCCCCAATCATTTTTTTTCGCAAATTTTCTACCATTTTCGGAAAAAGGAGCAAAGTCCTTTTTAAAATTTCAAAAGTCGAAATTTGGAAGAATGTCGCCTATTGTCAAAAAAACACACTTTTGAATATTGGACATTCATAGGAATGGCCGGAATAGTGTTCCCCAATAATTTTTTTTCGCAAATTTTCTACCATTTTCGAAAAAAGGAGCAAAGTCCTTTTTAAAATTTCAAAAGTCGAAATCTGGAAGAATGTCGCCTATTGTCAAAAAAACACACTTTTGAATATTGGACATTCATAGGAATGGCCGAATAGTGTTCCCCAATAATTTTTTTCGCAAATTTTCTACCATTTTCGGAAAAAGGAGCAAAGTCCTTTTTAAAATTTCAAAAGTCGAAATCTGGAAGAATGTCGCCTATTGTCAAAAAAACACACTTTTGAATATTGGACATTCATAGGAATGGCCGGAATAGTGTTCCCCAATAATTTTTTTCGCAAATTTTCTACCATTTTCGAAAAAAGGAGCAAAGTCCTTTTTAAAATTTCAAAAGTCGAAATCTGGAAGAATGTCGCCTATTGTCAAAAAAACACACTTTTGAATATTGGACATTCATAGGAATGGCCGGAATAGTGTTCCCCAATAATTTTTTTTCGCAAATTTTCTACCATTTTCGAAAAAGGAGCAAAGTCCTTTTTAAAATTTCAAAAGTCGAAATCTGGAAGAATGTCGCCTATTGTCAAAAAAACACACTTTTGAATATTGGACATTCATAGGAATGGCCGGAATAGTGTTCCCCAATAATTTTTTTTCGCAAATTTTCTACCATTTTCGGAAAAAGGAGCAAAGTCCTTTTTAAAATTTCAAAAGTCGAAATCTGGAAGAATGTCGCCTATTGTCAAAAAAACACACTTTTGAATATTGGACATTCATAGGAATGGCCGGAATAGTGTTCCCCAATAATTTTTTTTCGCAAATTTTCTACCATTTTCGGAAAAAGGAGCAAAGTCCTTTTTAAAATTTCAAAAGTCGAAATTTGGAAGAATGTCGCCTATTGTCAAAAAAACACACTTTTGAATATTGGACATTCATAGGAATGGCCGGAATAGTGTTCCCCAATAATTTTTTTTCGCAAATTTTCTACCATTTTCGAAAAAAGGAGCAAAGTCCTTTTTAAAATTTCAAAAGTCGAAATCTGGAAGAATGTCGCCTATTGTCAAAAAAACACACTTTTGAATATTGGACATTCATAGGAATGGCCGGAATAGTGTTCCCCAATAATTTTTTTTCGCAAATTTTCTACCATTTTCGAAAAAGGAGCAAAGTCCTTTTTAAAATTTCAAAAGTCGAAATTCTGGAAGAATGTCGCCTATTGTCAAAAAAACACACTTTTGAATATTGGACATTCATAGAATGGCCGAATAGTGTTCCCCAATAATTTTTTTCGCAAATTTTCTACCATTTTCGGAAAAAGGAGGCAAGTCCTTTTTAAAATTTCAAAAGTCGAAATTTGGAAGAATGTCGCCTATTGTCAAAAAAACACACTTTTGAATATTGGACATTCATAGGAATGGCCGGAATAGTGTTCCCCAATAATTTTTTTTCGCAAATTTTCTACCATTTTCGGAAAAAGGAGCAAAGTCCTTTTTAAAATTTCAAAAGTCGAAATTTGGGAAGAATGTCGCCTATTGTCAAAAAAACACACTTTTGAATATTGGACATTCATAGGAATGGCCGAATAGTGTTCCCCAATAATTTTTTTTCGCAAATTTTCTACCATTTTCGAAAAAAGGAGCAAAGTCCTTTTTAAAATTTCAAAAGTCGAA